>JAACJL010000057.1:0-1305075 GCA_013053245.1 Agrocybe pediades | reverse complement strand
GGTGAGTTCTGTCGACTCAAATGCCCTAAAAATACCTTCTTCGCGCGTTCGGCTCACTATCTCCTAATAGCACGTTATGGTGAAGGACTCATCCTCAGCAGGCTATTTCAATGTTCAAGCAGCAGTCTAACGCGGTTTATGATAATGGAGGAGTGAAATTGCCATATTCATACAAGAGTGACGCTATGCTGCTCTTCTCTGCGCTCATGCTGTCCAAACTTTGATATGCATGCCTATGGCGCAATTCTGAGTCCCCTGTACACCATCATATGCTCTGCCACTATCTATCCCAGACCACTTATGAAGGCATAATGATGTCCACGGTGCTACTTCCCCTCTCTACCTCTCATGGATCTGCTAGAGAAGAACAGTCCCGAGGCGGTTGAACGACAGCCAGACGAGACAACCACCTTATTAACTAGCTCATCTCATGCAACATCCCACGTAAATGGTACACAGAAGAATGCATTCTACGTTCCAAACCTGGACTATAGCAGGGAGGAGGAGAACGAAGTATTGCGGATCATCGATGCCCGACTGATGCCCTGTATACTCATCACCACCTTTGTTTTAAACATGGACCGGACGAACAATTCGAACGCGATATCAGACAACTTACCGTTCGATCTGGGCTTCGACATCGATGTAGTAAACACCGCAACGGCTCTGCATTCTATCTTCTTTGCAATGGCTTGTCTGACGGGCGCTGTGGTTTCCAAAATAGTTGGTCCTCACAAATGTACGTCTGCTCGCGTATTACCCCGCCCAACGCTATGTTTCTAACGATTGATTATCACAGGGATCCCGATTCTTATGTTTTCGTGGGGAATTGTAACGCTTGCGCATGTCCTCATTTCGGATAAGTCTGGTTATCTGACTGGTCAGTGGTATTTTGTCCTCTACGTCTGGATGTAGTACATTAACAAATGGTCTGTAACTAGTGCGTTGCTGTAAGTTTACTCTCGTACGCCGCCTGTGGGCTCAATACTCACCTTATACGCTCGATAGTCATCGCGATCACAGAAGGAGGTGTCATTCCAACTACCCTTGTCTATCTCGGAGGATTCTACAAGAGCACCGAACTCGCAACTCGTCTAGCTTTATTTTGGGGTGTCCAACATGTTGCCAGCGCAGTAAGCGGGCTCATGGCAAGCGGCCTCCTCAAACTTAGAGGAGTCGCAGGTCTTGAAGGCTGGAAATGGTTATTCCTCGTCGATGGGCTTATCACTGTGGCCGTTGCAGCTGGGACATGGTAAATCATGCTTTACTGAATGAATGAACCTATGCATACTTATTCTTTTCAAAGGTTTTATCTGCCTCGTGATTTGACGAAGACCAAAGGAGGGCTCCGTGGTCGAAAATCGTGGTTAACAACGCGACAGACCCAGATCGCTATTACTAGAGTGATACGTGACGATGTATCCAAGCAATCATACGAGTACGATTTACACTTTTCTCAGCGATGTGCTCGACCCCCATTTCTTATCAATCTACTAGGAAACCGGTCCAGTGGGCAGACGTACGCGCTACAATGTCAGATGTCGGTGTCCTCTGCCACTTGATCATCACCATGGTCGGACAAACACCCAATACACCCATGCACACTTGTGAGTCTTAAGTTTTCCTTACCTATCCTTTGTCTCAATACTTTTGCAGACCTCCCAACAGTCATCAAATCGTTCAACTTTAACGTATCAGCTGCCAACGCACTCACAGCTCCGCCATATCTTTTGCAAGGCATATTCATGATTCTCGTCATCCGCCACTCCGACAAGGTTCGAGAACGTGGGTATCACGGCGCATTCGCGGGTGCGTGAATATAGTCATGTTTGCTCTTGAATTCCATAATACCATTAATGTGCTGACTGGTTATCGTTATCTCACAGCTGGATGGCAATTTGCTGGCTGGGTCTTCCTAAGAAGCTTGCCCAGCAACGCTAACAGGGCCATTAAATACCTCGCCGCTGTTATCGTTGCATCTTGGCCTTCGACGCATCCTCTTAATATCGCTTGGATGTCCGAGAATACAGGGTAAGTAAACCTTGGATTCCCATACCTTGCTTCAAAGTAGTAATGCTTTGCCACAGAGACGTCGGCAAACGCACAGTTGCCTCTGGTCTCATCATCGGTGCATGTATGTGTTCGCTGCATCTCTTCCTGACATGCAAACTTGCTGACCTAATCCTGCAGCTAACATTTACGGGGTCTGGGGATCCCAGATATATCGCGCAGACGATGCGCCGGATTTCAAACGTGGAAATCTGGTCAACATCGCCTTTGCAGGGACTGCTTTCGTCCTGTGGTTTATCCAGAAGAACATTTATACCTCACGAAACTCTCGTAACGCGTCGAGAAGAGCAAAGCTTACGGAAACGCAGCTCGAAGTAGAAGAAACTCTGCGTGAGGAGAGGGGCAATGAGAGCCCGCTTTTTACATTTACGACTTGAAATGCCTTTTACTTTGACGACACCATTCGCACGACTCGACATACGATTAGATCCGTTTATGACCCATTTGTTGTACTACCAACAGTTGTACCTACGTATACCCAGTTGTAATTTTCAAGCGCACTGTATCAAACCTTTTCGATGGCATTTCACTGGGGAGACAAGCCCCATTTCGCCAACCATGCGATAAATTCGTTGGCGATTTTCTGATGCCCTGCAACGTTAGGATGTACGTTGTCTGGGAAGACGTCCGCCCAGGCTACCCATCCAGTGGTGTCGACCAGGAAGATGTTCTTGTCACCAAGAGCTTTCCTGAAAGTGAGAGATTAGGGATATTTTATGGGATGGAAACTGTCTATAGAACCATACCTGTCATCTACGATCTTCTGATATTGCCCATCGTAGTAATAGCTGATGGTCCCGTCAGAATTTGGCCATCCCCACTGTGGACTTGAGTAAGTCGCGGAAAAATAGAGGGTGCAGTGGAAAACCTCACTGGCGTGAAAACGAAGATAGGTGCTCTGGGATTCAAGGCACGAATTTTTGCAAGGAAGTCAGAGTAGACCTGTATCGTCGGGGTCCAGTCAACCTCGAGTTTTCCTCTTTGACAACGAAGACGCACTTGAACAAACTGATCATTCGACACTCCTTGCGATGCATCATTTGCGCTGGAGATTCAGATAAGTCAGACCCGCATATCCAGTTGGAGAAGACGTCAATTACAAAACGTACCCGATATGGATGACTATATGCGTAGAATGCGGGTTCTCGCGAGCAAAGTTCCAGTTGGTAGTGAAGTTGTGGTCTGTGGTGTAGTAAAAACCAGTGTCCTCCGTCTTTGATAAGTAGTTCGTCCAGATGTCAGGCGGGGGTTGGAGGTTGGAGGTGAAAAGATTACCTTGAAAAATTGGTATGAAACGCCGTGGACATTTCCGTACGAGAGTATGTCCTGGAAAGAGCAACGGTGAATTTTAGTAGGTTTATAGACAGATTTTTGTTTAGCTTTACAGTAAGAGCGGCTCCTGGTTGTGCGTTGATCCGATGTTCTGCTTTGAACTTCTCGCCGACCAAGAAAGGCCAGGCTTGATCTACACCTTGGGGAAGGAATTGACCCTGGTAAAGCAGACGTAAGTGGTTTGGAAAATAGGGGCAGAAGGTAGGAATTACTGCAGAAAGAGAGTCTCCGATGAACTGGAAAGCAAGTTTGGAAGATTCATAAGGTAGCAAAGAGGCGTCCTTCAAGGAACGAAGGTCAGTAAAAATAAGTGTAAAGTCGTTCAAATGATCTCACAGAGTTTAGAGTGATACTCTCGAGATTGATGCGGTTGTTTTGCCAGCCTTCGACGTTGATTCTGACCAGTGTAGAAGAAAATTTCTTGGCTGTGACGAGCCCAGAAGAAGGTGCATTAAGCGGAAGAGGGTTGGCACCGGCAGAAACGTTCATAGTGAAAAATTCAGAACCACCGACGGAGACACCAATTGAAGCAGAGGGTGCAGTAGTATGTTCTCCGAGATTGAGGGATAAAGCTTTAAGATTCTTAACATTCACCTTGAATCCAGAGCCAGCCCTTGGTTTCACGGTCACAACCTGCAGGCAGAAAGTAAAATGTTGAACATACCACCAGGTTCCTGGTGAGGAATCCCATCTGCCATGGTAGTATATGAGCGGGTGGTCATGCTTGATCGTTGTCGTCCGAGGGGGTCGGGACACAGCTGAAGCCGTAGCCACCACGGCTGCCACTGCGAGCAGTAAGACCGGGTAGAGTTGCATCTTTGCGAGGGTGAGGTTTGGACACTTGCGGGTAGGAAGGTACCGTCCCACTTTCGAAGTAACCTTTTAACGGGAGCCCCAAGGCCCGGAAGTGCAGTAGTTAGCAGTCACGAGCGCAGAGCTGAACTTCAAAGGCTGAACAAGAAGAGGAAATGTCATCTTGAAGGACCGATGTTGTACCGAAGCCAGGTTGTGCACATAATTATGCCCGTCCCGTTTTGCGCCTTGCCCTTCCCGGACGACATATGGAAGTTTAAACTCTTCCGGGAGAAATACAAGCCAATAGAAGAGTCAACAGGAGCTGGGCACCATTGCTCAGAACTTCCGTATTTTTCGCCGTCCAACTTGATGTTCAAGTGAATGTGATGGATGGTTCAGTGAGTTTGAGGACTCGTTCCGAGATGGAGGAGTACTTTGTGTGTTCTATTTTGGTGTGCAGAGGATTACTCGGCGTTAGGTAGCGTGGCCGAGTTGGTCTAAGGCGTTGGATTTAAGAAAACTCTTGCTTCCCAATGGGCGCAAGTCCGCGTGAGTTCGAACCTCACCGCTACCAATATCAGATGTTTTTGCAAGCGCGATGGCAAAAGCGAAAGATTTTTGGCGGGGAAAAGTCACGAGGAATGTACAGCCCCCAAGGCCGCTAAGGTCGTCCTGGTGTTAGTTTATGGGATATGCGATCATCCTCGAGGCGATGGCGATGGCCGTTTTCTTTGTCTTGCATACCAACTACTCTCACACGGACCCCTTATCATAAAGCAGCCGGCATAATCGTACGCTTATTCTGGATTTCTTTTGTGTGCAAAATGACTCATGGTCTGTCAACTCAGCTCCCGCCGCATTGTCACATTTTCTCCGCTTTCTCTTCACCACCACTACCACAGCTCCGACCTCCTCTCCTAAATGAGCTACGAAACCGTTCTAGTATGGATGCTCTCTCTGAACAGGGAATACTCCCAAGCGGTGCGCCCAGAAACCCCGGCTTCGGTGAAGTACAACTGAAGTTTATGTATGATGCAGGAATACGATACAGCGTACCAGTTGTGCAAGTTATGTTTTCCTGGCGACTGGAAGTATGAATTCAAAAACCCAGACTCTTTCCGTACGTACCTTTACTTCAGCAGGTAGCCTTGCGTGTGTTGAATTCATGTCTCTAGGCATGTTAATGACCCAACTCCTCCCTGTTCTCATGATGCGGCATCGTCGAGTCCCGCGGGCAAGGTGGCAAGATCATGTTACGCAGACGGGGAAGCATTGGATAGAGCACCTACAGGTACGTCCCTCATAAATATGTTTTTTATTTCTCTTGGGCTCACACCAGGATCTTTGTTGTCAGAGCGATCAACCCGGACGACAGCGGCAGCCGTGTATAGGATACCAACTCACTTACTGCAATTCGCTTTGTGGCATGGCTGTAACCCAAGGACTCCCCGCGCAAGTGGTCAACATCGGGCTAGGCATCAAGCAGATGAAAGTAGAGCCTAAAGGCATTACAATTCCGCTATATCTTGAGTCATTATCACACAAGGTTCGTCTTGCTTCTTGCCCGGTTCAATCATCGTCCTTGTGCAATACCACAACCACAACCATCATATCCAACAGACCGCATAGATCTAACTAACGACGCCTAACAAACAGCTTACCCAACTCGAAATCTCCAACATCGTGAACAACCCCGACGAAATCATCCTTAAACGACTCTGCATCATGCTCGCCCTCAAGGACTCATACATCAAAGCCATCGGCCAGCCCGTCGGGTTCGACTACTCCCGTCTAGAATTCGACATGGTCGCCAGAACCGCCAAAGGGGATGGTCTCCCACTCAACGGCTGGGAGTTCCGCATCTTCACCGCCAAACTCGGTGTGGCCAGGGGCACGATTCTCAAATCCGAAGACTACGAATGCGTGTGCGCCTACTATCGTGGAACGCCGACCGACCCTCCTTCGATAGTCATTCAGACGAAGACTCAGGAGATCGAGAACTGGGTCCAGTTCATCAACATCGACCAGCTGATGACAGTGTCCAACAAATTGGCCGCCTGATTGTCTAACCCACCCTTTTCTTGTCTCCTTCGTAATATCTCTCTCGTGCCTTGGCTGGCTTTCTCCAGTCGAAGTCTTTGGACGTGTATCACCACCGCCATAATACCTGTTTCCCTCGCTCTCGTTCTACGTTGTTCTGTTATCGATTTCCTGTATATCTATAGTGTCGCCACTAGTATCATCTTTGATCTGTATTCACATTCTATCCTTCTTGGGTCAAAATATATGCACTTTCAGGTCGGGTCTTTCAAAAGAAGTAAAGTATCGAGAGGGTACTCGCACTAATACTGGAGTACTTATTCATCTTGCGAATCGGAGCCTAACTTTTCAGAGTGATTTGTTGAAGGTTCTTCCGTCGGTGCTGGTGGCCCACTGTAATTCTTCCGTCCACCTAACATTGGTATTTGATAAGTAAGGATTTTTTCAAGTTCGATTGACGCGTTACTATGTGTTCCTTGCTGACATGGTTTATGTCAAATAGCGCTGATGGCAGCAAATCCCACAAAGACCACCGAAGCATAATCTTCAAACGATGTAATCAAAAACATGAACTTCTAACTTTGAATCATCCCATAACTCACTCATAGTAACCTGCGTAACCGGGATGACCGCAGGCATAGAAAAGAGCACGATCTCGAACGCCATCCACAGGATAGCGAAAATATTGATCGCGTATCCCCACTTGCCCAAGTTGAAAGGTGCGTCCGCCATATCTCTCCGACCGTTCGCGACACAGATTGCGATGGGCATTACGTAGCTCGCACCCAGGCAGATGACGGCTACTCCAACGAAGGCGTTGAAAGCCGCTGTTGATCCCAGGAAAATAAGTCCGAGAAGAAGTTGGATGACGAGGGAGAGCATGTATGCGTTCACTGGGACGTCTCCGAGGGGATGGTTTACTTTGGACCAGACGCGGTGGAGTGGTATTGCTTTATCTCTTGCGAAGCTCCAAGTGGCACGAGAAGCGGCGCATGAGATGGATATCGCGCAGAATAGACCGATTCCGAAGATGATGATCCACTATAGAAATCAAGTTCAGCCACAGTGTGAGGTGAAGATCGAAGCTATGGTATAATCACCATGCCAAAGCCACCTCCTTTTGAACCCATAATTAGTTCGAAAAGTACTCCAATAGGCTGGCCACCCGCAACTAGAGATATATTGTCAGTCGTGTTGTTCTTCCACTGGAAATAATCATACCGTTCAAGAGAGTGGTTATATCAGGTAACGTGAATAATATGGGCAACAAGTAAATGAGGCCGAGGACGAAACTGATGGGTATGGCCCAAGTCAAAGCGAGGGGCAGTTGTCTCGTTGGATCGTGTACTTCTTCGGCCATACTAGCAACTAAATTATGATATGAGCACAAGTTTGGTCACAAAGTGATGATTTCTGCAGGACATACCCATTCCGATGGCTGCATATGTATACGCTGTAACCCGATGGGGAAAGGAATTAGCTACATACTTCTAGCAAACACCTTATCAGAGGGTTCTCACCAGGCTACAAAATGCGAAACAAGATTTTAGTAAATGCCCAGTAGCTGAAGTCGTATGGAACATACTGGAAGTAAACCGATAAAAAATGCCCATCCTGGAACCCATCCCGACGGAGAAGGATCGAAATGAGCTAATGCAAAACCCGCAGAATGTCTTCCTACAGCGGCTTTGACTGACAAGCTGACCAAGACGACTGCAGTGGATAATGTTCGTGACATTCAAACTGAACCCAGAGACATGAGTACGTACCAATCACTCCCAATGCCGTCCAACAAGCACATATCACCTTTAATATGAAAGGTACGTCAGAGGTGCAGAATCAGAAAAAGATATCCGCCTCACATCAATCAATGGAAGCAGAGTGTTGAAGAATACTCCGACAAACGTCGAGAAGAAGGATATCCCCAAGAATACGAGATCTATCCATAGGTAAGCATGCATGAATGGTCCACAGTCGATTGCTACCAACAAGTCTGCCATGCCGCAGGGACCCAATCTGGCTTGAAGATTCCAACGCCAGCTACTAAGATTTGTGCCGTTCCCTACGACGAGTTCAGTCAACCCATATAGGAAGGACGAAAAGGAACACGTACGAAGTTCACTGACAGACTAATTGTCCAAACACCGACCATGGTCAACCATCCGTTAATCCAAGAAGAGAGCAGACGCCTCTTGGGGGATGTTAGTCGGAAACACCAATAATAGGCGCCAGCAGAGGTAGGATATTTTGAGCATATCTCAGCTAATGAAAGGGCAAGCGGCTGCGTGGTGATGGATATGACGACCCAGCTGGTAAAGTTTTTGAATAGGGGAAGTTATGGCCCTGCAAAGAAACATACCCCCATAGAATGGTTGCGGGACCACCTGCTACTAACGAGGTTGCGATGGGCGCAGTAAGACCGAAAGCTTAGGTGTCGTATGAGCCGCGTTGAATGCGAAGATGACGTCCAGGAGAAAAGCATGTGAACTTACGAACAGCAATGATGGCTGGTAGGAATAGGGAACATGATTAATATACGAGTTGCATGTGGATATGAGGTGTGGAGATACCTAGCAACACTAGGAAGAGAGTCAATGTTGGGTCAAATAGACAAAAACGATGCTTACTGAATAGTATGTGGAATAGGCCACGAGACTGTGAGGTTTTGCTCAACGTCAAACTGCAGCAAAATATCAGTAACCGCGTACCCTCGTCAATTCCTGCTGATATCCCATTTTCTCGAGACCCTGTGCGGCATGGTTGGTCTGTTTGCTCGACATCCCTCCATTCAAGGAAGCCTGGGATCCTTGCGGTGCCATGATAAACTGGCAAAAGAGTTTATCGAATGGTAAGGACACCAGTACTGCAGCAGTGGGGTAAGGTTCAAAACCTTCCGTCCCGTCAGTGAGAGGAGTGAACACGGGTCAAAGTTAGTAACATCTCTCCGATGGGCTGTTTATATCGTGGTTCTTGTTCGGTGAAGGGCGTGAGATAGTGATAAGTTCGGAGCGTGTGCAACGCATCGAGTAATCAATAGATTGCTCGGAGTCTGGGGAGATGTAGCGGGTATCAGGGAAAAGCTGCCAGGAGTATGTTCTGTGCCCTGTATACTTGAGTAAGGTTCTTGACTGGCAGTAAGTGCCACTATAAGGGTAGGTGGGGTCCTTCTATCATCACTGCTGTCTAGACGGTAGCACGCTGCAACAGACGACTATCGGTAAAGTACCATTGATGGAAGTTGTGTGCACCAGGCGAACGCTGTTCATGTCTTGTGCGCAAGGATGGCAGTGGTTCATTGACAACCTCAGTCGCGTCGCCGCGTCGACTCGCCATGGCGCGTTCCGGCTGAACGGACCGCTACTCTCACAGAAATCAAAGAGAAATGTTCCCTGCCACAACGACAGGTGCATGCACATCTAGATTTATTATACAAAACTCAAGGATACCACTATCAGAATGTAAGTTTAAAGGTTTATAACATACTTAGATTTCTTGGGTTTTTTTCCACGGCTATATCTGGGGATGGTGAAGGATGCTGCCTCACACGTAATGCCAATCGACTTGAATTCTCCCTGCATTGAGAGGAGCAAGTGCTGAAAAGGCAGCGGGAGACAGGTCAATGCTGTATTGACTGCATCCGGGGCATGTATCGACAACTGTGGCGTCTATACTCCTCCCTTGGTCTTTTCATGGCATCGAAGTAAGTACTTTCAGTCGACAATGAACATACAATCGTAATAACGCACATGTAATCGAAATATGTTGATAGCAATGGCCGCCAACCCTCTCCTGTGAGGACAATGCCACGACATAGTCCGCATCTACACTTCTGGCTCCGCAGCTGCCCACCTAAGACCAACGTTAGTTTCTGGATGGATTTTGATGACTCGCAACGAACCCCAGTATTGTAAAAGGTAGCTGAAGAAAAAGTGAGTCAGTTAGTCCTGTAAATTCTGGGCTATGTCTTTAGTGAGCTCCACACCCACCATCACCACGGAAAGCTCCTGTAAGTCTGGCGAATGAAACGAAAGTAAAGAAAAGAGTGGAGGCCTTGTAAAGAGTGAAATACATTTCGTCGGAAGCACTCGAGGCTCTCAGGAAATTGGAATTAGATAGGGATAAGGTGACGGTTCATGAAAAGAGAAAAGGATGGAATACTGCTTTATAATTCTCACAAACTTCTACGTAATAAAAAATCTCATCCCTGGAAACTTGGGTTCGGAAAATGGTGCCTCCGTGCGGTATTACCCAAGCTTCGGACCCAAGCGCCGGCAAACACAGAAACTAGCCTTTCTTATGTACGCACGACCTCGCCAAGCTTATTAGACGAAGCCAGCACTTACTTTCTGACCGATTACAACTTGCTTACCACAGAACAGACTCCAGAGCGACCAAAACAAAAACGACACGACGAGAAAATGACCGGCATGTATAATCAAGCTCGTCCTTTTCCTTAGCTTTGATTAAACCCATAATTTTGAAAGAGCAAGAGGCTACAGCTTGTATCCTCGCGTTCCTCACCGGCCTAACTTCAAGGACACGGCGATTAATGGCCTCATACGGATCCGGAGCGCCCGAAACTCAGACTCTAGAGTTCAAACGACCGCTCAGCGGGATACCTGGAGAATGCAATTCTTCAAATGACCGAGTATATGACGAAAGGGATGCGACTTGTTGTCTTGTTCTGCGCAGTGGTAAAGCTGAACAACCCCTAACTTTCGCCGTCTCGTCAATTGTATGTGCAGGATTCTGCTTTAATGATATGATCGGGCACGTAAAAAAAGTGGAGAAGCGTTACTACTATCCCTAGTGCTGGACGTACCAACAGAGCCTCCTAGAATTCATCGGCTTTGCAATGAGTAATGCGACTCCGGCATGGCAAGTTGCACATCAACAAATGCAAGAAAATCTATATTTAGTTGCCTAGACGCCAAGGTGCATGCGTCTTAAAATAGTTCAGATTGATACATACTGGGTTCCGACTCCCGAGTCTCGACGCGCAAGATGAATCCAAGCGCGAATCGTGCGTAAGTAGGCTATTTGTAAGCTATACTAGTATCAACTTTACATGTGGGGATTAGGCGATATAATGCGGCCCGCGAGTCATTAAATAAAGTGCGATTGGAAGAACGAATGTTCAAACGTTCAGGGAACATAAATAGGATAAATAATTCAAGTCAATCAGCAGAGACGCAGAGGGCGTTATCCTCGAACACGTTCATGCGGCTCTTGCCACGGAACATTAAGAATCTTGAAAATTTCTTCTTCAGTTTCCGAAGCTATCAAAACTCCTGCACAGAAGGGATGGAGTCAACGTGATGAGACTGTAGTTTGTCAATGGCATAGAGTCTAACGCACCGGAGTCGAGCTTGATGCGCCTGTCCCGGGGATCCCGGATTACATTTTTGAAGAGTCCCTTCTGGTTAAGAGCATATCCCATCACATTAGCCTTGAGGCGTATGGCACGGTTGAACTGAGGATGAGTTAGGATGGTGCTGGTCAACAAAACAAAACTGAGACGTACAATATCATCTCCCTGAAATCGAGCAATTTCCAGGTGAGATCTTTCAATCGCTATACTGGGAGAAATATTTCCAACGCACCGTATAATACAATAATGCAGCCCCTCTCGAAGTCCAAGGGACCGTCAAGAAATCTATTCTCCGTTGCCTTGACCCTTCGACCTTGGGAAGATGACATAGACCTCGGTATGTAGCCTCAAGGTCCTCAGGATCCTCTGGCAAAGCAAGGTCTTCTGTCAGAATATCTGAAGCATGGAGCTCTCGCAGCAATCGCGGCAGGACCCCAGCATGTGTCTCACCGTCGTCCGTTGGACGAGTGATTAATATATCTATGTCGCCACAATCGGCCTTTCCTCTGCGTGTGAAGTCATGGTTAGTCCTGGCCAGCGGCGATCAACTGAAGATCATACCTCCGATAACTTCCCATAATTTGGACGGATAATTTGGGATCAATGGCTAAAGCTGGATGAAGTAATAGCCATCACTAGATGAACGAATAAGAGCATAAAGTGGAAACACACCCTTTGGTTTAATCAACTCGAAGATGGCTCTCGCTTCTTCCCTCGGCATCCGGGTGTTTATATCTGTACGGGACAGACAGATTAGAGAAAACCAGGAAATACTAAACCAGAGCTCACCGTCATAGTATTTTAGTCCAATTGCCTGAGGGACAGTTAATGTCACCCCACCCTTTCTTGCTCTCAGGTCTTCTAGGGTATGGCACCCGGCTTGATACCATTTGAACGCAATAGAACGTCCTGACTCGGCGTTGAATATACAATGTATTGTATCTCACCAAACATTCTTCACTCACCAACTCCATAAATTCCTTGAAAAAGGCGGATAACTTCGACGTCATTCGTGTTTTCATATTTTATACGCTGTAGGTCGCCGGTGGTAATGATTTCTTCAATCTAAGCGAAAATGTCTCAGCACAAATAGGCGCCGGTCATGAGCTGGGGACGATGACTGACCTTCTGTGCCGTCTTTTCACCTACTCCTGGGAGTCGTCGAGCTTCGTTTCCGCTTCGAATGCGAGTGGGATGGTTGCGGAGGGCCCGAATTGCTTGTGTAAAAGTCAGCATCTCACCCATTAAGCGCAGTGTACTAAATGAACGATTACTCTTGGAATAACTGACGACCCTCCAACGGTCTTCACTTCCTCCTTTAACCTTGTGAAGCTCCATGAGCTCGTTCAGCTAAAGAGTTTGAGATTAGGATACTTATGCCTCGACCTAAGCGTAATGGAAGTACGGCGTACCTTGTTGATGATATCTTCGTTGGGACAGTCTCCTGACATCTGTGCCTGTTTATTGTCGCATGTCCATCCCTGGTTATTGCATATCAGCCATGTGAACTGGAAGCATCTTTGGAAAAATCGGAAGGACGACATACCTTCTTCGCCCGCGCAACAGGTTGGAAATCTGGCTCGTCATCAGTCTCATCTGAGTCTGAGTCTCCCACGTCTCCAATGCTAGACCACTAAATAGTGTAGAGAATGAGTATTAAGCGCCGCAAAGAATGAGGGTGATGCCTACCCCGTCTTCAACCTCCTTCTGTCTACGCGCTTGGTCGTAGAATTCAGCCAAAGGGTCAATAGATTTCTTGCAATCTTGCCTCGTAGATGCTGTAGAATTGGACGCGCGGCGGGTAGGCGAGATCGGAGGCGAGATCGGTGCTGCTGAATGACGAACATCGTGTGCCGCAAGCCTTTCGTCGTTCGATTCAGAGCTGGAGGACGCCGCAGCATTAATAGGCCTTGATCCCAAGAGATTCGTGACACGGAAAATCGCACTAGTCATAGAAAGCTTACCTTGATACATTCTCACAAGTTCGGCCTTCCTCCGAGTTGGCTGAAACTGAACGCGACGCGCGTGGTCTTGGCTTGTAGCTTTCGAACTTATAGAGATCAAGGCGTTCGGCATACGGGGTGCATTCGATGACGGCATTCTCTAGCCTAGTATCTATTTCTTGCCGGTCGAGGCGGTGGTCGTCTAACACAGTCAGAACCCAGTCCCACGTCACTGTAGGAATACGACGAGGGATTTGCTTGAGGCTTTTGAGCTTGAGATCTTGAAGCATAGCTCCGACGCTGGGGGCACAGGTGATTATATGCGTTGTGACCTCTGGGTCGTACTCTGGCATGAGGTTAGCGCCGCATTGCATAATCTATGGTTTAGATTGCTCAGCAAATGCCGTAAGTGTGAGCAGCAGGCAGTAAATGGTGCCTTACGATAGTCATCTTCTTCCGCGTGCTTTCAGAAGCATAGTTCCAGTCTCCTCCGCTAAAGAAGACATTTTTACCTTCAAGAAATTTGCTCCTGCGGTGCTTCTTGCCACTTGCTTTGGCGGCCTCTTCGAATTCTACTTTCAGCTTTCTGGCAAAGTCTGCAGCGGTAATCGGAGCAGGTTTCTCTTTTTTCCCTTTCCCCTTGCGCTGTTCCGTTGCCAACTTTGCACCTTTGGCGGCCGATATCTTGGGTTCAGGCTCTTGGTTATCTTTGCTGGTCTTGGTCTTCTTCTGTGGAGGCGGGCTTTGAGGATTCGACGACGGAGATGAAGAAACACACATGGAAGAAGATTTATTACCCAGATCGACAGCTACTTCATTCAAACTAAAATCTGGTAAAGCACGCTTTTTAGACAGTTTAAGAACCTTATCTGTCTTCGCGCCACCAGAATGCTTCGCAATACGTTCTTGTATCGAGAGAAAGAGGGAGCTTGATTGATTCACGAGGGGCTTCTTCGCTGAGGCCTCTTCAAGGCTCACGTCTTCTATGGGAGACAACGGAGGTTCAAGGGCAGGTAAATCTGTGCTTTTCTGGTTTTCTGTCGCTTGTAGGATATTTGCTGCTCGAGGCAAGTCAAGTCGCGGCCTTTTTGGTGGACCTAGATCGAGTGGTGCACGCTTGGGACTGCGTGAAGGTTTTCTATAGCTCTTATTAGAGAAGGAAAGGATTCTATGGTTGAGCGAGCGTTAGCACATAAAAGTATAAACTGCCAGATTGATGATAACATACGGGCTGAGTTCCGAAGTAGACGCTGCGGGAGCCTGCGGACTGCGGACCTGTCGAAAGCGGCGTTTATCTTGTGCAAACTGTCGTGTGTTCCTCCCTTCATGAATGTCCTTCGGTTTATTATGGCTCGTGGATGCAGGTACCGGAACGTCAATTTCATCAATCGTGAAAGATTCGATGTCATCCATCGCTGGGGACACATTTCTTTCGACTTTCGGAGACGTGCGAGTAACAGGGCTCTTGGGATGCAAACTATCGCTTCTAGAATGTGTCGATGGGGCGCTTTCGGGTAAATGATTGTCGACAGCGTGGCTGAGACCATGTTCAGGGTCAATCCTTTGCCTTCGAATAGGTCCTAACGCGTCAGCTTCTGCCTCAGCAGCTTTGCGTTTTGTGGCTCTTCCTATTTCTCTGTTGGTAGATATTGTAGCATTCTGACCTGAGACTGAAGGTATAGTGAGAGTTGGATGTTCCTGCCGAACTTCTAAAGCTGCCGAGTGCTGCTGGACTGAGGACGCAGGCATTAGGCTATATGTTCAATGAATGTGCGTTAATAATTTATTGTAGACGCGCTAAACTCATGAAGCGCACTTTTTATTACGGGAAACACGTTTCACATAGTCGTCCATTGACTCGTCTGCTCGATTCAGGCGCTCGTCTTGTTCGGCGTAGTATTCCTCCAGGCTCATCTCTGGCATCTTGTAAGGTGCCGGCAAGGTGGGTCTTGAGTAAAGCCGTGGTACTGAGGCGTGTAGTATAAGATGCAGAAAGCTTGGTTCGCGGAGAGAATTAACAGTGCTGGTGACGGGGAAAGTAACAAACAGAGTCTAGACACTATAAACATGGACCAACGGCACCGCGCGTGACTCATGTTTCGCGTTTCTCCACGTGCGTCTAAAGACCGCGCGGTCACAGTCACAAGAAATAGTAAACTTGACTGCAACCAACTACATTCTTTTTGAACCTCACACTCCGGGAGTCCGTAGTACGCTTGATCTACTGCGCTCAGTACTCTGCGAACCAATGAACAAAAAAATCCGAACAAGTGCCTTACGCATCCACTACTTGTAACAAGGAGCTTGAAGGAGCCCACTCCCACCTTCACGCTATTAATCCCCGTCTGATGTTCATCTCGAGTCTCGGTGGGACTAAAAAATGCGCAACATAGGACTGGTTTATTGCCACGAGCGAATTAATTAACGATCTTTGCACAATACCTGGAACTTGGACTATCCATAGGCGGCTTGTGAGTTGCCTGAACCATGTTTTGTAGACGCGTACCACCTAATTCTGCCACTTATCTTGCTGCGGTGGCAGATCCTGAACTGCGTGCACTGTAACGACATACCATGCAGACTATTGGAGCTCGATAATGAAATCCACACATTTTTTTGAGCAAAGCTCGTTGTCTCTACGCACTGTTTTGACATTTCCCTGCTGCAGAAAACAGGCAGATTCGGTTGTCTGCATGTGGGGACGAATGCTTATGAAAAAGAATAGCTTGCGATTATAAAAGCAGTCAGAGGCGCTTTCTCTCTCTCTTGTCTTGACTCAAGCGACCTCTCTTTGCAGACATGGCAGTTCCTACAGACCCCACCCACGGCAATGTGCGCTACAACGGCAACGGAACTGACCCGGTTGACGAGGATGAGATGACCAGCGACTCCGAATCTAGCTCCTTCGGTCTCGACGAACTCACAGATGAAGAGTTCCCTGAGCATTTCTCTGAGAGAGACGGCCGTCTTTTCCATTCAAGCCCGACGTCTCCTTACCCTTTACCAGTTGATACCCCAGAGCAAGAGGTAATATATGGCGTGAACTGTTGAGCTGCAAGCTGACATATTATTCCTCGTATTTCCCGATTTTCTAGCGACTTACGATGAACCATGACATCTTCCGTCTTTTCTTTGGCTCTCACAGTATCGGTCCCGTTGCCGATCTGCTTGGTGATTCGCCAAACCTTTTACGTCAAAAAATGGTCCTAGATATGTGCACAGGAAATGGAAAATGGTAAGTCATAGCTTTACTTTACCTCTCCCGATCGATGACCCTTAGTGCGAATAGGCCCATTGCTATGGCGCAGCAATTTCCCCGCGCTCATATCAGAGCTTTTGACATAGGTAATTTGCCCACTCCATCATGCATCCGTTCTAGACCAGCTAAAAATGGGATGACAGTGCCTATCGCCACGAGATATCCTCCAGAAAACGTGCGGTTCGAGATACATGACGTGAACAATATACCCTTTCGCTGGAGAGACGGCACTTTTGATCTCGTCAACGCACGCGACATCGCCATGGCTGTAATTGTAATCTTCTTGTGTTGACTGTGCTACTTTTTGACAAGTTACTTATTAGGTGCATGATTACCGCGCAGTTTTACAGGAAGCAGTGCGACTCCTGCGTCCTGGAGGACTCTTCATATCATACGAATGGGCACCTCACTCTCCAATCAACCTAAACGTCCCACCCAGTCCAAACTACATCCCAGCCATCAGACATCTCCACAGTAGCGTGAACGCGGCTTTCCACCTGACACGAAATATGCAAATTCTCAGTGATCAAGTTCGACGGTATATCGTCGACGTCGGGGCCTTCACCGACATTACTGCTACAGAACACCTTATTCCAATCGGAGACTGGCACACGGACGCTATGCTGAAGGAAGTCGGGCTTCTAACTCTTGAGGCCAATAAACGATACGGAGATTCCGTCAAGCCTTTACTTATGGAGGCAGGCTGGACAGGCACACAAGTGGATGGGCTCTTGGAAGATTACAAGCAAGAACTCGACAATACAATCGGATTGAACAGCGTGTTGGTGACTGTCTATGCGACCAAAGCTTAGGCAAAGCAAGGGCATCCACAAGAATGCCTATCAAGCTCAGTGTCCTTCCATAGTACTCGATTCCGCGGCAAGCTAGGCGCATATGTACAGTGGTCCTGGTGCAATACACGAAGATCATGCCTTCACTATTTGGGCAGGAGTTCACGTTGTAGATATGTAGCTATTATTGATAAAGCGCCGATGTCGTTTTACTTCTGCCTTTCCTAATCTATCGTTTCAGTCTTTCGAGCCATCGGACTTGGACCTCAATACTGTGTTAACAATCGAAGACGAGCTACGTCGCGCGCTGTGAACAAATTCCTCTGGGTCAGAACTCAGCACTGTGCTTTCAAATATCTTTACTTTTGCCACTGTCCGACGCTCAGGCGGGATGTAATAGTTTCAAGCTCAGTCTGAGTGAGAACACGGTGATTTCACTTCTGCCTTAACTTTCAAGGAAGATATGAAGTTGATGAAGAGCCTTCCCCGAGTACCTGGTGCAGAATCAAAACCTGCAAAACTAGTACACGATTCAAGCATGCGTTGTCTTTGGAGACTGTATTCTTTCGCGGTCCTGCATTATTCTCCCCGCAGTTCAAGCCAAGCGGAAGGAGCAAACTGCAGTATGTCAACTTGGTGCTGCGCCGTGCGGTCACTCGCCATGTCAGCATGACTAACCTAATATATTTTCCGAATCCGAGTCCCGTGTGAGCGGTCTGTAAGTATCTTTAAACCAAGGTTTAACTAGCTCGAAAGCCAGTCTCTTCCAGGTCTTGTCCCTGTTCGTAGGCAAGGCGCGCCTCACCGTTTCTCGAATCTCGATAGCGCCGAGCCTGGGAATGTCGGAACGGTCCACAGATTCGCGAGCCTCGGAAAGGTTACCTCTGCTGCATGCATTGGACGAACCTGATGGGGACCCTCAGACGCAACAAGCATCTTCCCCACAGACACGTAGTCGGTCGACTTCGCCCATACGAAGAATCGCACCCGTCCTGCTGATCATACCCGTCGCGGTCATACATCGCTTCACGATCGGTTTGTGCGTAACCACAACCCTTCGTATCTTGCAGAGCATAGCTTGCGAGATATGGTACCACCTCAATGACCCAACAGCTTTTCCGTCGGGAGATATCCCATACCAGTCCTGCACGAGGCCCGAAGTCGATCAGTACTGCAGTGCTATCATATCGATAATGTCATGCATCAGCAGCGTTGGAAGTATGTCAAAGATCTTCTGACTGTTGTGTACCTGCGGAAGTCAATAGCTCTAACCGATCTTTTTTATCTAGGTATTGTTGCGTACAGCTTCGCTACCTACTTGGCCAATAGATATGGAAGAAGACCAGTTCTCTCAACGATGCTCGCGTTCTATGCATTGAGCCTCTCGAGTTTCTTGGCCGCTCAATTCACTCATGGCTGGACTCAGTTGGCCCTTCTCATTTCCACGATCTTGTGCGGCGTAGTTGGTGACGAGAGGGCATTTATCTTTATGATTACTGTCTATGTCCTCGATACAGCGAAACCGGAAGAGAGGCAAGCTAGACGATTTAGTTTCTTTAGTCGCCGCTTTACGCTAATCTGGTGACGCATCTTTGTAGGACTGTCTGGCTCAGCAAGATTGCAGGATGTGCTGCGTTAGGTGAGTTATCCGCTTGTGCTGACCCTCTACTTTTTACGATCAAAAATTCATGCTCAGGTGGTGCTTTATCCACAACCATCGGGGGAAGTATCACCGCTCACGCACATAACACGACCACTGTGTACATGGTTGCTATCTTAAGTTTGGCAGTGACTTTCAGTTATACCCTTATTGTGATTCCGGAAACTTTTCCTCTTGAAAGCCGACAACAGTTATTGGCAGGCAAACGTCGTAGCAGCTCTACCCAAGGCGATACTGAGGACCCAACGGAGTCAGTCACTGCCACAGCCCTTCCGAAGAATTTGTTCGGAAGACTCAAGTCATCTTTGTCGATTGCCTTGGAACCCTTCAGGATTCTCTCCCCTACGTATAATATGCTGACGGGGAAACGCAATTGGCGACTGGTGTATTGCGCCGCTCACATCTTTGTCGTTTCCCTTGCTGAAGGGTACGCGATGGTCGCTGCGATCCTCTATTTCTCGACCCAGTACATGTATACTCCTGCCCAGGTTAGTATACGCTTTTACCGCGTAGCTGTTAATAGGTTATTGACGCTCATTATGCCCTGCCTTGCACAGACAGGATATGTTTTAACCCTTTCCACGTTAGCAGGAACAGTTGCCCTCACTGTCCTTGTGCCATTTGCCGTGGACATGCTCAAACCACTTTATAACCCAAAGGCAAGCACAGGATGTCAAGCTTCCTCGTCTGCAGAAGAAGAGCGAGGAATTCCATCTAGCAGTGCGCTAACCGAAGACACGGAAACTAGGACACTGCAAGAAACCGCCGATGATCCTTCGAAAACTTCAGACCATTTAGATGTCCACATTGCCGTTGCTTCGTGGTTCATCGAAGCTATGTCATATCTTCTAATCGCATTTCTCCACTCCTTCTTTGCCCAGATGGCTGGCGAGTGTTACATTATGCAACTTCCTTTACACGTATGCTAAATTGTGGTTGCTGATAGCTGTCTGTGGTGTGGGTCTCGGTGCTGGGAAAGCCACGGCTTTCCGAAGTTTAGTTGCAGGGTCTGTCCACCCGTTGAAGCAAGGAAAGTACACCTATGTATTATTTATTGAATATACTGATATTTCCTTTGATCTGTACAGGAGAAGCTCTGGCAGCCATTGAGATGGTCGGCAGCGTCGCTCTAATACTTTCCCCTATTCTGATGGGAAGTATAAATACTTCGTAAGGAACTAAATTTACGATTCCTGGATTTTCATCGCTTATTTTCACGTTCAGGACGATTGCAACAGCTCCTCAAACAATTTTCTACGTTCATGCAGTACGAATTTTCGTTTTAGGCTTCTTAGCATTTTCTTTACCAAGACCTATTTCTAGTCCATTGCCCTCCTCGGTTCTTCGATTCTCTTCCTCGTCCGAGAAGTGGATGGGTATCAAGGATCACCAATAGAAGAGGATGCCTCGCTTATTGATACCTGAAGTTGAATGTTGAGATAAAATACAAGGGTGTAAAATGTTACTTACTTTGGATACTTATAAATTGTAATTCACGTGCATATAATAGTATTGATGAATTGTGATACCAACGAAAAACCATCCTAGAAAGTTTCCAGAGCGGCTTCGAACGGTGTCCTGATCTTTGACCTGATCACTAGCCTATCCGACGGGCGACGCGACTGCGGCGCGTCATACTCCTTCCAGAATCCACACATCCTACCAGTAAATGATCTCCGCAGCCCGCTCGATTTCAAGAAGTATTCATCAGGGTTTTCGTTTTCAGCATGCCAATGAAACTCCCCAGCGCTTCCGCAGTCAAAAGTCAGTGGTAGCATTGTGAATCCTTCAAAATGTAGCAGAGATACGGCGTCAAAACATTGTGGATTGCTGCGGGTCTCACGGTAAGCCATCCTTCAAGGGGCCACATGGTGCATATTCTAGTCCCGAAGGTGCCAAATAACGATGTTCTTCCTATTCCAGTACTGAGTATATCGTCACTCGACTTCGCTATATAATCACGACCCACTTGGACAAAGTCGAGCAGGTGGTTCGAGGTCGTGTTCCCTTTGCGTTTGTCGTGGCCGCAAGAGTGAAGTGCGACTGAGGGCAACCATGACTGAATCGGAATCGACGGAGAGATCCCCCTACTCTCAAAGCAGAAGGGCACCACGTCTTCTGAACACCTTCATGCACAACCACGGAACGGAAACACGCCTTCCAGCATCCATCGTTCGCGTTCCACGTCCCCCAACCGACGTGTTTCTATCGTATGGTTAATCATACCTGTTGCTGCTATCCAACGCTTCGCAGTCAACTTGCCGACTACCACATTCTTCAGTATATTCCAGTCGATCGCATGCAGGATTTGGTACAATGCCAATGACCCCACTGCGTTTCCTCCTACCGCCCACATACCTGAGGAGTATTGCACGACACCTGGAGTGGACAAGTACTATTCTGTCTTGATCACTATCATGTCCACCGCGGACGGTATCGGCAGTTCGTTTTTGCTTCAATTCGCGATGGACTACGATCATGCACACTAATAGTTTTTTCTTTCATTCCGCAGGCATCTTGGGGTATGCTTTGTTTAGTTATCTCGCCTCTAGATATGGTAGACGACCGGTTTTACTGGGATTCCTCATGATATCGGTCATCAGCGCTGCCAGTTTCCTGTGTGCCCAGCTGTTCCTCGATTGGAGGCAACTCGCCTTACTGCTACTGTGGATTATCTGTGAGATTGTGGGGAATGCCAGAACTGTCGTGTTCGCCACGAATGTTTGCATTCTCGATACCGCAAAAGCTGAAGAAAGGTGCGCCACGCCGTATTACGTTTCTGTGGACTCCGGAGGAATGTGTTTCTGATGCCAACCTGTACAGGACGGTGTCTCTCAGTCAAGTTGCCGGGTGGGGCGCCTTTGGTTCGTGTACAAATTAGCCTTTTCCTGCAGCCACTTATATTGAAGTTTGTTTTCTCTTTTCAGGAGGTACCCTTTCCACTGCCGTTGGCGGATCCATCACCAGTTATGCGCACAACACAAAGACTGTATATGCTGTATCGATAGCGTGCATGATGTTCTTGGTTCTTTACACCTTCCTGATGGTCCCAGAAACCTTCCCAGTCGAGAAGCGGGAACAGCTACGTCTCGAACGCCTCGAGAATTCGCGCTCTGGTGAAAGTAATGCTCAGAACAGCGGATCGATACGCTCTTGGCTTTCAAGGATGAGAAAATCAGTTATGGTCGCTTTCGAGTCATTCGAGGTGCTGAAGCCCACTTACAACCCGGAGAGCGGCTCGAAGAATTGGCGCCTCATTTATTGTGCAATCCATATTTTCGTCGTCACTCTAGCGGATGGATACGTGATGCAGGCTGCCCTGATATACTTCTCGACTCAGTACATGTATAACCCTGCACAAGTTCGTTTTTTCTTCCTCTTAAACATTCTCATTCCCTACTTATGCTCTCTTGACTTGGCCAGAACGGATATGTCTTGACTTTGTACACCTTAGTCGGTACACTTACATATACCGTCGGGGTGCCTTTCCTTGTCGGACTGTTGAAGCCACTTTATCAAAAGAAGGAACAAAAGCAAGTAGAAGATCCAGAACATTCGGATGACAATAATCCGCAAAACAGTGAAGCGTCAGAAGAAGAAGAGGACGAAGAAGCCCCACTGAATCCTAGCCCAGAGGAAGCCGTTATCTCTGAATCTTCCGAGCATCTGGACGTGCACATCACCCTCGCGTCATGGTTTATCGAGTCCGTGGCATACATCGTGGTTGGCCTGACGCACACAGTTGTGCATCAGATGATAGGTCAGTGAAAATTCGTTTTCGTTTTCGTTGAGCCTCAAGTCTCTAACTGTGGTCGTGGCTTGCAGCTATTGGATGCGCCGGTCTAGGAGCAGGCAGGGTCACCGCGTTTCGGAGCTTGGTAGCGGCATCCGTCGAGCCCTTGAAGCAAGGTGAGAAAAGAAAGCCTTTTCACTGTGTTCGGAACTGCAGTTGATTATTTGATCCCGTTCACTAGGAGAGGCATTGGCTGCTATTGAGATGATCTCGAGTGTAGGTCTCATGCTTTCGCCTCTAGTCATGGGCAGCATCTTAACGTCGTAAGCGTTGGCTTTTTCGGTATAAGTTTCGGTCGTGGAGGACTAATAGAGACTTTTTTCCAGGACTATTGGCACTGTCCCGCAAACTATATTTTACGTCCACGCTGTACGTCTTTACTGCTTTTCCTTACAAGAATGCAGATACAGTAGAACTGACGCCGTGAATAGGCTATCATCGTTTTTGGTGCTGCAGTCCTCTTCCTCATTCGAGATGTTGATCGGTACCATACACCACTTAGCGAAGATAATACCGACAGATGAAATTATCTTCTTCCTTCTTGCCTAGTATCTTATTTAAGCCAAGCGAGAGGTGAGAGAAAGCTAGCATAATTAGTGGATAATAATCGATACATGATTAGTATATATGTATAAGGAGGATGATATACCCCGGTGTAATTACTGAGCTTGTACAATGATATCAGTATTTTTGGTCCCAGTCTGCACCTGCATCGCTTTGTTCCTCCTCATTCTCAGAGCCCACTCGTACGACTTGCACAGCCAAGTCACGAAACCGATGTCTTTCTTCCTTTCCTCGACCAACAGTCGATGATGAAGAACGTCGACATCTCGGAAGACGATGAGTGGTGGCACGTAGTCGTCTGGTATTTCTGCCGCAGACGTCATGCGCACCAAAGGCCGTTCGCCGGCGAGGGAAACTTTGTTCGAGTAGAGAGGTGAGGTAGGAGCGGATGACTTGATGACTTCGGGAGGATACTTGGCACCAAATTCGCGCAGGTGTTCCATGGCTCTATCGATGTCTTCCATACTGAGGAGAAAAATATGAGTAATCGTGATCCACAAATAAACACGATAAATAAGAGGGAAAAAAACTTACATCGCAAGCATACGAATCCGTGCGATATGCGCGCGCTCTACGAACCGTGCGGTAATCGGTTTTCCGCTATCGCGAGCAGCATTCTCCATCGTCGTCCATTGCTCCCAGAGTTCGTCAGAGAACCGCAACGCCACTTCGCGTTCGGGGCCTTTTCGAGTATTCATGCACCGTTCCAGGGCTTCCACGTATAACCTAGGGATCCGGGTGACGTTCAACTCATCAAAGATGGTGTTGAATAGCTTCTGGGCGACTTCCAAGGAAGCGTGGTTATAGAAGACGGAGAGATAGGCTCCGATTAGACGCGGGTTGAGCTCGACTTTTCCGAACTTCCTGACCGGGAGAGGCGAAGGTGAAGAAGAGGACTCTGGAAGCATACCGCGATCTTGAAGAATCCGGGAAAAGAGGAAGTTGACTTCGTGAATCACCTCAGAATGGCTCTGTGGAGGGATACGAGCGAAGGATGGAGATTCCGTTTCTTCCTCAACCATAAGACCGGTAGAAGTGGTGCTTTCAGATGGCTTTTCTGAACCTTGTGCAAGCCTTTCTTTACTTGAGCTTGCGGAGGCAGTAGCTCCCGTGGTGTCTGGTAACACCTTCGTCGCAGCCCGAATGAAAGGAGGCTTGTAAGCCGCATATGTATGGAACAAATGCGTCATAATCTCCGCGTCAACCTCGACCTCGACTGCGTTCGGATCAGCGTCTTGACCACTCTTCACGATCTCTGCCAATATCCAACGAGCACGAGCCAGGTCGCCAATACGTTTCGTACCCTCCAGCAAGGCGCAGAAAGTTTTACGATCAGGCCTGAACGCTGAATAGCCGCGCGCGTCTCGATGAGCATCCAGCATTTGCTTGGTCAATCTGAACGCCTCGTTGATATATTGTTTTTCTCCAGACTTGGCACATGCGAGAATGACGGCGTTGTATGATCCTACTGTTGGAGGGATGTTGTGGTCTACGGTCATTTCTGTCCAAAGATCCAAAGCCTTTTCCGGTTCGGAAGATTGTGCTTTTGACACGGGCGAGGCGCACGCTCGGATCATGAGAGTATAAAGGACAGCGTCTGGGTTCGGGTGTGCAACGTATCGCATGTGGCTGAAGAGATCCCAGGCATATGCTCGGGCAACTGCTAATGGTCGAGAGTATAGAGCTGCGATAACGGTAGTGTATGCCTGCATTGCAACACACGCGTTTTGACTCTCGTAGTGATGCAATAGCTTTATTGCGGAGGTTGGCAGTTCGTCTCTGGGTGTAGCATTGAGATGGGCCTGAACGTGTAGATGCCTCTGAAGTTCATTGGGTGTATCTGCAAGCTAATAAGCAACGAGCGCAACACTAAAACATGAAGAAAGGCAGCATACCTTTCAAAAAGTTGGACAAAAGTTTGTCTGCAGCTCTTGCATTGCCGGCGACGGTGTATGTTTTCAAAATTTTGGTGAGTGCTTCTTCAGGAAAAGGGAGGTTTGCAGACTAGAGAAATGATCAGATGAAAGGGTAAGTTACTAAATAGCGGTAATCGTACTTTGGCAATGTCGAGTGCAATCTCCCCGGCTGCATAGTCATTGGCATTCATCTGGACCTCCAAATCAGAAGACGTAAATAGAAAGACGATAATGAATTTTAATACTTACACTAGTCCTCACCAGCGCCTCGTATTCACGCACGGTCAATACACCGATGGGCAAACTGAATGGTTTGCTCTCCGCGTCTGGATTAGCATGGACTCTGGCTTCCCGCGCGCGAGATATGATTTCATGAGCCCTGTTCAAAATACGCCGATGTAAAGGGATTGGCTGAGCTTCTGAGTCTGGTTTTACTTGTTCAATACCCAGTCTGTCTTCGATTCCCTGCAGGAGCCGCATATCTTCTTCTGCCTCTGCCCTGGCGACAGCAATCCGTGCCGCTTCTGCAGCTTCTTCGTCGTGTTCTGCGGGTTCCGGTATAGGAACAGCAAGGACATCTTGATAGATTGCCATTAACTCCTCTTCGGAATAGTGGAACTCTTGAATGCTAAGTGCCTAGTTAAATATCTTCAGTCTTGTCGTCCTATAAAGTGATATAGCAAATGTACGCACATCTGACTGTATAGCCGTGTCCAGTGCCTGAACTTGTTGCCCAAGCTTCTCTAATGGATGCAACGCCCTCCTCTCTGAGCCACCACCTCTTACAGCCAAATAACTTCCTCCGCTCGCGAGCCTTCTTTGCCGTCTAATAATACGCGGCTTAGCCATCGCAAAACGAACACAATTCAACTCCAATGCTCACCTGGAGAGTGCAGCTGCGGTGAAATTTGAGTTGGCAAGGTCATATTCCTGTAGAGGTTCTGAATCCAACGATGCAGCCTGGTGAAAACTTCTATGGCCGAGCACCCTTTGCCAACGAGCCACGCCTCCAATAGCACTACTGGTCGCGGAAGGATTGAGCACGCGAGAGAGTGTGAGGTCTAGCAGAGCTGGGGGCAAGGCAAGTGCAGTCCGAGACATATTTTTGGCAGAAATTGGGACAACAAGCGCAGGGTATAAGCTGAACGGACAAGGCTAACACTACCACAGGGCGCGCTCAGAAAGCTTGAAGCGACTTGTCACTTGTAACAATTTAGAAAAATGAATACTTACACGTGATCACGTCCCGGTGAGCCGTCGGCAACTGACGCCAGGGATCGTCGAGGTCGGAAGAGCTCTGCACTTTAGAACAACATATCTTTCCCTCTATCTCGACGCTGCGTGTATAACTCGTGCACCTTTACTGCCTCTCCACCACATACAGCAGTTTACAACACTCAAACTTCTTGGTGGAGTCTTCACGACTTTCTACGAACTTAGGAGGCACCAACTATCCACCGGATTATCTGCGTCATACATCCTGAACAATGAGTGCCAGTAATATCACCAGAGTGCCAACAGTGAACGACCTCCGAGTGAGTATATATTTCTAACATCCCTGAATTGACTCCGATGAACTCTCCAGGTCAAATTATGTTACATCTGCAGAGAAGAAGAACTCGCAGGAGCTCGTGAGCACATTTCCACCCATCGGAACCTATGTTTCCCCGTAGACTCATGTATGTGAAGCACAGGAGGGACCAGCGCGGGCATGGACACATCCCTGTAACTGCACTCTAATTGCACACGAACAATGCCTGCTCAAGTGGATCCAGACATCTCAAGGGAACGCCTCCCGAGCACCGAATGCGCTAAAGTGCCCTCAATGCGGGGTTCAATACGAAATGGAAAGCGACAACCCTATCCTACTACGCGCCCTATCTATTGGGAATAAGGTTCTCCAAAGGTTGGGGAGGTATTTCACTGTTTTTGCGGCCACTGCTGCGGTCGGTGTTATTGGAACTAGTACGTCGGCTCGAGTTTGGCTACTTGTGTACGATCTCAAGCGAACGTTGTTCTCTAGGTATATACGTCTGTCTCACCGCTTATGGAGCCTATGCAATTCAAAAGTTCCTCGGGAAAGAGTGAGCAGCCTTGTTTTACTTTGAACCTTACCTCTTCTGACTGTAAAGCCTGCAGATTCTTTGACCTGGCCATTACGGACGACCCAGCGAACTGGAGCTGGTCCTGCTATCTCCACTTCCCACTCATACCTATCGGGCTCATCTCCTCTCGATTCCAAGGATCAAAATCCATCCATTCCATAATCATCCCTTTACTGCTCGTCTGGCCTGTAACAAGCCCTGTAGGCGAAGGACGCAGGCGTCTGATCGAATTCTGGTCACAGCCCGAGAACTCTCGTCGTCTGCCCTCTCTGCTGCAACAGACGCGAAGCTCATGGCCTCCTTCGCCTTGGGTGTTTGGCGTCGTGGCTTTACCCTTTGTTAGAGTGCTGTACAACCGCGCCTACGCGAAAGCGTACCTCAAGCTGATGGGAACGCCGCTGCCTGCGCCCAGGCGGATGCCTCGTGGTGGCATCAGGTTCAACGAGGGTCCGTTCGTCATCCGGATACGCGCCAACGTGGTGGATGAGAACGGGAATGAGGTCCCAGAACAGCAGCAGCAGCAAGATGCCAACGCCGCCCCTGCAGCGCCAGCGCCAGCAGAAGGCGAAGGCGAAGGAGCCGCCGCCGCCGGCGCAGGCGAAAACCAAAACCCCAACGCCGCAGTAGTCGAAGCCGCAGAGCAGCTCATCGACATCAACGCCTCCTCTCTCGGGCGCAAAGTCGGCGGGGCGCTGATCATGCCGGCCATCTCGAGCACGATGGGCAACCTCCTCTTCAAGCTCTCGAGGTACTCGAGCCTCCTCCGCTCGTTCCTGGGCATCCGCGCTAGAGTAAGTGGGAGCCGTTACCCTCTCCCTTCGTGGGATCTGTTGCCGATAGTGAGGTCCGGTATCCTGCAGAAGGGACCTGAGCCCTGGCGTGTCCTGTTGAACACCTTTTGGGGCGGCTCGCCCATGTGGGTGGATAGTGATCCTGTTTGGTGAGTTTTGCTTGAATTTTAGTGTCATGACGCCGGGGATACTTATATCGATATCAGGTGGAGAAATGCTGTTGGTTTTGGTTTATTCATCGTCGTATGTTTTTTTTTCTGTTTATGGTTGGTGTGGTTTCTTACATTTCGTTTTCAAGATCAAAGACTGCGCGCAGCTATTACATCTGTGGCTTGCGAAACGCGAGCTAGAGTCACGGCGTGTCAAGGACAAAGATTTCAGAGGGGTGGATATCCGCGAACTCGACCTGCTGCCTTCGTTCTTCCGCTCTTCGTAACCAATGTAACACTACTGTATCTTTAGTCGCACATAATCATCACCAGAGCACACCGAGTGAAAAGAACCAATAAGCCGATTGACGGCACATAATCATATATTGACAAAAGCTATAGCAGTATGTACAAAAAGAGACATTCTCATTAAAAGGATGAAATGATAGTAAAGGGATCAAACGGAGACCAAAACACCAAGCGACAAACATGCCAGGTAGAACAAACTTTTAATCTTTGCGGGGTTCATAGGACTGTTGTGGAACCGCGACCTTGTCCCTGTCATCGTCAGCCTTTCTTTCCTCAGGAGGAGGGGACCTGGGACGTTCGCGCTCGCGCTCGCGTTCACGACCACTGTCCCTGTCATCCCTACGGCGGTCTGGCGAGGGGCTACGACGCCTTTCCGGCGACCTGCTCCTCCTTCTACGGTCCCTTCCGATGTCCCTATCGTCCCGGCGACGAGGAGGGCTGCGAGAACGGTCGCGGTCGCGGCCATAGCGGGAGGAAGGAGGAGACCGTCTATCGTAGCGCCAGACTGAGGACGGCGGATTTTTGGCCCACTGATGGAAGGTTAATGGAATGATACAGAAGGACTTGGCATAGGGGTGCTTACCTGGATGCTCAAACGAGAACCTTCAAAATATCTGCCATGCCTATGTAAGAAGGAGAGTAAGCTCAGAACGTGCGCAAAAATAGGGGCGAAATAAATCACGTACATGTCATAGTAAGCATCCTCCGCGTCCCGGCTACTTTTAAATTCCACAAATGCATAACTGCGAGGGTGTTCGAGGAGCGTTGAGCGTTCGTGTACTTTCTCGGTGACAAAAATCGCGACAAGGATTATATCGAGCAGGAGACGCGTAGATCGAAAGCATGCGCGAGCTTTAGCAGATGAAGTGCAGCGGGAGACGGCTGCAGCCATTCGCGGACGAGGAAATGTGACTCGATTCGATTCGACCAACGATGATTTTTTTGCGCGACGCGGCTTCTTCAAGATGGCGGGGAAATTACACTTACGGATTGTGGCTCGCATGAGGGTTTCGCGGTGCTGGGACGTCGCAGCGAACTAGAGGACCGAACCTAGCCAAAGCGGGCAAAAGATGAGTAAAAGCGAAATAAATACAAGCAGGGACGCGTTTACCTTTCGAATTCATAGGCGAGGTCGCGGGCGCGTGTTGCAGGATGGAAGCCGCTAACAAAAAGAATGCGAGGCATCGTGAGTGGTCGGCGTTTGGGATAAAAGGCTTAAAGACAACACAAAATGACGACCACCGTAAAAAGGGTTAATGTCTTTGTTTGGCCCTGCTTGGTCGGTGGCAACGTCTAGAATAATTTCAAAGGTCCAGCCGGGCTCACTGTATACAAACGCTGAAAGGCAAACTCAGGTCAGTCCTTTGACCCTTTCTATTCTCCTATGCTAACATACCACAGATGATATTTGGGTCTTGCGTATGCAAACTATTGCGTTTCATGTAGGGAAACTTGCACCCAGAATATTCACACCGTGCACTCGTTTCTTCACAACAACTCGCTGTCTAAAAGCAAGGACCGAACGCAATGAAGTCTCCCAGTACATTGCAAACTTGGCTGCAAACAATCGACGGCAGATATGGCCCCTAGTCAGCGCGTTGGAAACGCCTCGGGACCGTATATATTTGCATGAAGCGCTGCAAGACAACAGAGTCACCGCAACGGAGTACGATACATGGATGGAAATAGTAGACCTGCCTGACATTGGCAAGGCTGTATCTGCCCTCAGGAACGCTGGATATCTCGTGGACAAGGACACCGCTCCTCGTGGTCCAATCCCTCCCTGGGTCGTCCTAACTTTGCTTGCGTACCGCGTCAAAGATCCCATGCAAGCCAGCGGACCGATGATGGATCTCGTCTTCAGTCAACTTCCCTCGACTATGCCAATCATCCAAGGCCCCCTCCTCATATTAGCCGCCTTCCACCTAGCGCGCTCTGACTTGCTCATCCCTCTTCGACGCGTTCTCGACGCGTTCCTCGTGGCTAATCTTTACCAAGAAGAGAAACAGTTCAACGACTTCCTGCGAGCCTTATCTACCGTTCCTTACAGGTCCGTGGAAAGTACGCGTAATGTCTTAAAGGTCATCAAAGTAATGGACGAGCGTCAGTTGCAAGTACGAGGTTCGACATACGAAGCTTTGCTCAATAAACGGTGCACGACTTTACCAATGGCAAAGCACTTGTTCATTCACATGATGAAAGGAGGCATGACACCTACAGCTCAACAACTCGAGTCGTTCCTTCGCACGTTTACAAGACTTGGTCGTCCCGACTTTGCAAAACAGATCTATGCAGCCTTACAGAGGGTGACTGGAGGACCAGCGGACGAAAATGGCATGCCTTCGGACGACCATCGTAGCCGGGCAAATACACTTATGTTGAATTCATTTGCCAGCATCAAGAAAGCGTCAAGTTTTCTTGCCAAACTAGTGGACACCGTTTCCGACACCGTTGGAGAAGAGACGGACACATCGGACCCTGCAGCCAAGTCCCTCTTGGCTCGTCGGTCCAGAAACAACATTGCAGACGCGACCGCTACATTACACATCGCGGCAAAAGACACCAAAGTTTCCGTGGAAAAGCTACTCAACCTCTTCAATTCTATCCCCCACAAACCAACTATAGCTACGCATACCGTGCTCATCAAGGGCCTGCTCATTCGTAAAGACTACAAAAAGGCGGTTATATTTTGGTCCAAGATCGCCAAGCAGTCGACACTGAGGATGGACGAGGAGGCTCTAGCAGCGGGCTTGTATGCCTTTACTCTCTACCAACGACCCCATGAAGCTTTCCAGCTGCTGGAAAAGTACGCGGCGCGGCCAGGCGAAGGGCCCACTGACGTCCAGAGAGATGAAGGAATTGTTCCCATCCAAATCTCGACCATCGCGATGAACGAATACCTCGTAGCTCTCAATCGTATCTCTCGCCCCGACGCCGTCTTTCGTCTGTGGGAGTACATGGGAACTTTATATGGTACCCATCCAAACGCGATGTCTCTTGCCGTTCTGCTCCAATCAGCCAGGCTGGCACATAAGATGGACGACTCCCTCCCTGGTGTGCTAGCTAGGTTCGGGCTCATAAACCCGTTCAGATCGACCAGGTCGACTGATCCAAAAGACGAACGGATTCATGCCGTCGACGCCGTCATCACCTGCATCGGACATCCTAGCCGCGGAAATCTAAGAAGGTACAGATCAGGGCTCTGGAGGGATCAGGAACCCGTCGAGTTTGCACGCAAGATATTCCTTCAGTGTCTGTTTGGGAACGATACCCAGGGCAAGCTGCTGTCTGTGAAGTCTCCGGCGAGGGCATGTAGGAAGTCGTATGATGACGATGGGTCGTCTTCGAGTATTGGCCTGCCTAATTTTTCGCCGAAGGAATATGTGTTTGAACCGCCTCCTGACCTTTTGACGCCGGAGGGAACGACGCGGTACCCTCAGATTGTGGTTAATAACGCACATTGCTTCAATTATATCACTCTTATTGGGACTGGTGGACCCGCGGCGGAGATTCCTTTGGTTCTTGCTTGGATGAGGACCATTGGTATCCAGCCGTCTGACTCGACTCTGGCGGTAGCGTTGACCTTCTGGGCGGAGATAAGCGTTCAAGCGCCTTTGGTAGAGAAGTGGAATGGTGGGCCGGAACAGAATGAGTACACGAAATTGGTGGATTGGATCAAGGATTGGGTGGGTGAGGAGAGGTTGCCGGATGACGAGCTCATGCAGAAATGGCGTGGTATTGTGACGAAGATGAGGACGCCTCGTCGGTAGATTTGTTTAATAGTGTGGAATGTGATTATGCATTTACATTGGTTAGAAATTTGAGTTCACGCTTTGGTTTAAATCGATGACTAATTATACAATTGGAAGATTGGAAGTGAAAGCTATGCTCTTTGTCTCGATGTCCTTTGGTGATCCTGAACGCAAGATAACAAACAACACTTTCCCAGAAGATACATATTGCGCATAATTTATTTGCGTTTAGCGAGCTGTGCTTGTCGTTTCTGTTCAGCTTCCTGTGCTTTGGCTGTGAAAGAGATGTCAGTGACTGGCAGTTAAAATACAAAGAAAGGACATACCCTCTGCTTCAGCCTTCCTCTTGGCCTGCGCTGCTTCACGCTCAGCCCGGATCCGGGCAAGCCTCTGAAGGTCAGCCTTAGCTTCGTCTGTCTTGCCTTGTACGTGCAACTGTAGATTATTGCTAGTTGTCAGATCAATTCAAGGAATGGATAGTGTAGCGTTCTGACCTTCCAGTAGCGATCCTTAGCATCTTGCTTCTCTTTCTCTTCCCTGTTTGGACATAAGTTGGATCTTAAGATAAGATATAGACGCGCTGCATACCTTTCACGTCTAGACAACTCTCTGGGCGCATTCAGATCGCTAATGTTCAATTTCTTCTGGACATGGTTGGGGTTGATTAAGTCGGCATCTTCGTCCTCCCCCTCAGCTTTCTTCTGCTTCGCAGCCGCCTCTTTCTTCTTCAGCTCACGCCTCTCTGTACGGGTGAGCTCTGGCTTCTCCTCTTCCCCGGACTCCTCTTCCTCCTCTTCCTCCTCTTCAGATTCCTCCTCCTCTTCCTCTTCATCAGAGTCCTCCTCTTCGATATCGTCCCCAGCAGTGCTGTAAGATCAAAAGAAAACAGACAATCAATACCCGATCGTAGTTTAGCGCCAAAGGAAAAGAGGCGCAAAGATCATGCCACGGACGTACCCGCGTGCCCTTGATTTCTCGATATTGTCAAAGCTCATGTCCTTGCTGTATTTTATTTGAGTACGATCGGGGATAATAGTGGACGATGAAGACGCACCTAAAACTGCGTCCACCGCCGCGCTTCTGCTTGAATTTGCCTGTGTATCGAAGAAATAAATCAGATGGTTGTCAGAAAGCGTCGAGCTTTAGGTATCTCACCTGTTCCTCGAACCATGTTGTATAAAGAAGAAAGTTGCGGGTTCTGGAAAGCTAGGAGACGCAGAGACTGGTATAAAGGGAAGAGATAAGCGAGTCAGTTGTGGGCTCGCTCGCGACCGAAGAAGGCAGGCGGGAGCTGAGTTTGAATTCACGCCCATTCGTGCAGACCCAGCTGACCGTCTTTCTCCTAGTACTTTCCACTCAAAATGACAACGATACCCGCTCGCTTGGCCACTCTCACCAAGACCTCCTCGGGCCTCAAGGAGTCCAGGAAACGCGCAATCAAGCTTTATAGGGACTGGTACCGCTCTGTGGGTCAAATCAACCTTTTCCGGAAGTTGTAAACAGGCCACTGAACATTCGATGCCTAGGCACCTGAAATCTGTACGATTTACGCTCTTGACGTTTCGCCTGACTATGTGCGGCATGCGATTCGTCAACGGTTTGAGAGGAACCGGAACGTGACGGACCAGCGGGCTATCGATGTCCTCCTGCTGAAAAGCAGGCAAGACTACCAGGAGACGATGAACTGCTGGAAACAAATAGACCATGTGCTTGGGATTACCCTGGAGCCACAGGATAGGCCACAGAGAACATTCTTGCAGAAGTTCTACGAAGGTGCGTGTGTTTGGTGTGGAATTGCAGATATTGGAGACCTTGCTAACTGTTTGTATTTTAGGAAAGGACGAGGAAGCTATTACCCCAGCTGCATCTGGTATTTAGAAACCTTAGAGAGACGAAATACAATTTGCACGTTCATCATCGACTCTACGCTTGCGCTTCAAAATCGTTCTCATGCTTTCACCTTGTTTGCTCTGACTGGAAACGCTCGTCTCTGTTACTGCTAGGAAAATGACGCTATACGACCTGACTATTGGAAACAAGGTACGCCTCCATTTCCTATTACTTCACTATTAGCTAAACATCATTCGACGTGTAGATACTGAAGGACATACCGCATTACGGATGATACAGCGCGTCGCTATATAACCCAGAAAAGCCATTTGCCCGAGTACGAATACAAGTTCGAATGTCTCGAAGAACAAGTATCCGGCGTCGGCTGTCGAGCAGCCCCAGAATAGTGCCATCCTAGCTGCTAAGTACAGGCCAAGCGCTGCGAGGCCGCTTTGACATACAGCCAGGATCCAGAAGTTGAGACTACTCCATGCGGTGCTCGTCAGCATCCCTTCTTCTTCGTCACTGGGATTCTCTGGCTCGTGCCTGGGATTAACTATCTTCAGTAGTAATACCCCTTCCTTGGACGCCAGAAGCAGCACTACGAAGTCGTAGAAAAGAGTGACTAGGAAGACCGCAGGTCCAAACGGTCCTTTAGCAGCAGATTCCTCAATCTTGCCAAAGAAATGAGGAAGGGCCATGGAAAGAGCGGAGGTGATCATGGATAACCGGATCCATTTCTTGATGCTTTGCAACAGTGCCGCTGGTGCGTTCAGGGAAATATGCTCGAAGTCGGTGCTAGGGGACATTGGTAAATCAAAAGGCTGGTGCAGCTTGGTTCAGCCCAACATGACGGGGGTTTTTTTTTTTCAGAAAGAAATGGCTTACCTTTTCCTTAAGTGTTAACGTTTGAACAACAGCTGGTATACCTTGGATTCTGCCCCAATGATATCTCCCAACGGTCTCCGAGGTTGGTTCTCTCCTGACGTGGGCGGCGTTGACTGAATTTATTGGTCTTCCGCCAGCATGGTTAGCCTCTTATAATTATTCGCAATTTGTCAAAAGCTGTGGCAATGTCAGCAGTGGGCGTTCGTCGAGAGAGGCATCGCGCATGAAACGTCTCGCCCTGGAGACTGCATAGCGCTGCGTATAGAGTAAATGTCACCCGCAGCATCACTACAACCGACATCACCTTCTTCCTCCGGGGATGTCACTGTGCCGCCAGAACGCTTTACTCGAAACGATATATTCTCATGCATAAAGTTAAATGATGACCTTCCGCATGGGCGATTTGTAATCTATTAGCCTTTTACAGTACGCCCAAACCTGCCTTCAACTCGCTCGCCAAATCGTCGAGTTCATCATTTGTAGCAGGTGCTTGACGCATCATCTTGGCTTCTTCTATACACCGAGAGCACCCGCAAGAACCGAAGCCCCAGCTTCGCAACTCATCTTGCCGTGCTCTATAACCCAGCTTGGGGTTGACATAAGTTACCAGCAGTTCCTCGCCCGTCTTTATGGGTCGTCTGGCAATGACGGTGATGCGGGAAAGAGCATTCCGTTGATCAAGATGTCGTACGGAGACATTGGGATCGCAGGAATGGTTAAGGTGCGAGTGCACCGTGTAGAGGCCACCATGGGCTTCTAAATCTGTTGCAAGAAGATTAAGAACGATAATCTTAACGATTTGGTAGCTCGAAGACATACTGAGGCTCATTCTACCAAGGCCTCGTAAGAAGCCCTCATATTCGAACAGTTCGCGTTCGACATCGGCTGGTAAAGGTTCCTTGCTGAGCTTCTCTAGCTTCTTCTGCTCTAAGGGTGACTTTGGCTCCTTGAACGCCTGGATATAGAGAGTATACGCCTTTTTCCAAGTCGTTCTATCCGGTTCTGGCGTGCTAGCTCTGGAAAAAGAAAGACATCAGTTTGGAAGCTAAAGAAGACCTCAAAATACACGTACGATTTGAAGCTGTATTTGAATCTATCTTCCATACTGAGTTCTGCAAGACCTTGCACAATATCCCAGTCGAGTTGGAATGCAGCTTCGCCGAGTTGGTTTGCTTGAAGAATACGGCTCGTGCATTGCGCTAGAGCGTGTAATGCCAACCATTTAGATTCCTTAGCGAATTTCAAGAGCGCTATTGAAGCAGGATTTTGAGCAGGGCACAAAAATGGGTGGGTTTTTGCTGACCGAGCCAGGCAAAGACGACTGCAGAACCGCGATGGGCAGTACGATTGGGAAGAAGAGGAGGGACACGCGTTTATGAGAGGAGAATCGGGGATGAGGGGAGTTGTGCAGTAGCCGCACGCCGCAGACGACAGTTGCAGATCCAATAGGTCCCTAGCTCAACGGAAATTCGTCGTTCATTGGAGACCTTTCTTCGTGAGCTGTGAGAGAACATACCACTCTGGCGCAATAATGAAAGGATCCTCTCTCCAGATGGCCTCTCCTTCCTCGATGTCTGCGATCGCCACAAGCCCCTTCCCTTTTTTCTTATTGAAGTATTTAACCCCGATCTTCGACGTCCATTGTGATAGATCGAGAGTCCGGATAACCTTCGAAGAGGGAAATACTGGTGGGTCGTTTCCTCCAGTTGAAGTCGAAGAGACAACGAGACCCTGCAACTGAAGAATCTTCCTCGTGCGTTTCTCGCTGACCAGCCAATCCGGATAAGTCTTCAATAAAAGTGCATGGATTTTCGAAATTCCAAGTTTAGGCTCTTTGGCTTTTAGATCCACAAGCGCCTGGGTCAGCTCTTCTTCAGTAGGAGAGTAGGTCATCGTTGATGTCGTGTCGGAACGCCTTTGAGAATTGCAAAACTTGTAGGCCAAGTCCTTGCCCGTGCACGACTTGCACGAATTTTGGACTGCGTGCGGAGTTTCAAAGTCAGTGGCACGTTCAGCTGGGACGCGACGCGACTCGGGCGACACGATACTACTTAGCTCATACTTACCGCAAGGATCCTCCGCCGAGTGCATCTGGGAATTGGAATTTCCGGTGCAAATTCCGGCGTGATTCCGGCGGCAAATTCCGGCACGCTTAAATCAGTACGCGTTGTACACAGTGCAACTCGCAATGCACCTCTATATTACTTATTCCTCTGTACCATATCCTTCTATTACATGTACCAAATCAGTACGGAACGTGCTCTGTTAGTACAAGGACTTGCACAGACACATTCCGCCGCCCGCGTGCCTTAAAAAGGGAAGAAGCGCACTGTTGATGATGGCTTCAAGATGGCTTTACCAAGCCATTCAAGTAAGGATAGTAAGTTGTAGAAAGTAGTACTGAATGTAACTCAAGACAACTGTAGTAGATAGAAAGTGGTCAGTAGTCACTGGAAGACCTATTTGGTGTCCGCACTTGCACACAGAATAAGGAACTTGGAAGTAAAAATGAAATTCTGCATTTACTAGGCATAACACGCAAGTACTGTACACCCAAGATACTGCAGACAAGGTTATCTATCAGTCGTCAAACAGCCCCTCCTCAAGTGCCCCGTTATCGATACTCTCCTATCCACACCTCTGGGGAAGAGAAATCTTATTGGCACGGGTGCGCATGACTTTCTTGTACAGGGTGCTGCGTTTGACTTTGATATAGGTACCGCCGAATTGGTGAGGCTCCGGATAATCGCCCCAGCTGGCTTTCAAAAACTGGCCTCCTTTGCCAGGAGGAATGACGACTAACCGGCTGAGGCTAAGTAATAATGAACGATGAACCTGGGAATGTAAACCATTAGTCAGTACTCATCCAGTGACAATCACAGCTAGGACGTGCAGCGGATATAATATCCGCATCATTAATGCACCAATCGGACGGCAGGTAGCTTCAAGATGTAAGTCTTCGGGGATCGTCGAAATGCATGCAAGGTCCTCAGGAAACGTGTACGTGATGAGAAAGCTCCGGAAAATACCCTGATAACAACTTCAAGCTAAGAGTCCATGAATACGGATACTGAGACCTGCAACGTACCTTGCGCTCATAGTAGTCTACTCTATAGCATCAGCCGACTCCATAGAAACCTATGATCGTTCGAGAGATAGTCGCATTGCTCGTTGCTCATCTGCAGTCGTTAGCCCTCGTCGTTCACAGTCTTTCTCGAGTACACCGGCATTGAGTTGATCTTGAGACTGACTTCAAAGTTCAGCAAAGACAGGTAGGTCTATGGATTCGCGAACAAAATTCTGGATGTGCTCAGGCAAGAACTGAGGTAGGTGGGACGGGCTGCTTTCAGGGATAGGTTGCGGTTGAAGTATGCTGCGCAAATGCTGCGTTTGAGGTGGCTCAGAATGTGGGAAGGAGTGACAGCACCGTCAAGAGTAAGAAAACGTAGTATGGGATGGCTTTCGAGGCCTTCGAGAAGCTCAACAGCAATCATGAGGTCAAAGGTTGTGAGGAATCTCTGGCTCGCTGCCCAACCGCTGCAAATGGATGTGGTGACTACCTGTGACGCGTTATTCCGGCCGTAATGCCGCCGGAAACACGTGCCGGAAATTCCAATTCCCGGACTCTTTGCCTCCGCCACACACTAATGGGGCGTCAGGGTTGCGTATAAAACTCCGGGCCCGGCAAAAAACTCTGTAAATTACATGCCGTCGATATCCCGTCCGGCAAAAAATGTAAATTACTATGTAAAAAATGTTTTTCGCAACAATCACGTGATTATTCCAGGAAACCAAAAAAAAATCTCCTCTGCCAGGCTCGCGGCCCAAAAGTGGAAGTAAGAGGTGTATGGGAGTGAACTGGACGCATCTGTCAAGGTCCCAGGAAGCCAGCCGCTATTATTTCCTTCATAATCTTCAAGTGTCGGAGCTGGGGTGGTACAGGGGCGGTATCGATTGGCGGATTCCACGCGTATTTCTCTGATCGGTGGGTGTGCCGCATGTAAGCCGCGTTATTTTGCTCAGACTAGGTGTAGGATGGCAAATACGAACAGGTTTCTGTCCATTCTCGGTACTTCGACACGGCAAAATCTAGTGTTACGTGAAGAGTTTTTTACACCCATCCAAACCACCTTCGGTAAATAATCATGTAAAAAATGTAATTTACAGGTGTAATTTACACTTTGTAAAAAATACCCCCATTTTATACGCAACCCTATGGGGCGTTGCTATAATAATGCCTGATCTTTGGCGAGTGACCAAAATGAACACATGGTTCAATAATAGTCCTTAACCAATCGACTCAGTAGGTTTCCGGAAGCCCAAATTTTTGCTCAGGCCTACACACTGGTCACGAGTCTTTCGAACGCCATGTAAAACCAGGTACTTAAGAGACAGATTTGTTCGCTAAGTGCTCCGGCTTATCCCCCACGAAGCCCTTATTTTTTCTGAACTCCGCCGCGACGCGACTGATTTTCTCCTTGCTCCTCTTTTATTATTACTTGCATCTTGTCAAAAAATGCACACCCTGGGGCTACCTGATTTGTGTCTTGTCTCTGCTCTTACTTTCTTGTGCTGCAAGGAGTTCAACACTTCCTTATCAACCCGTCGATGCCATTTGAGAGACCGCTGTCTTTGCTTTTGTCCGTTTTTTCTCTATGCTATGCGCTTGCTCCCCAGGAAGCTCTCCAACTTCTCCAGGAGGTTCCTCCAGTGATGGTAGTGCTGTGAGTGCTGCTCCATTCTTACCATAAATAAATCTGTGGATGATCGATGTATATGAGCAGGGCCTAGGTTGTGTTTTATTTGATCTCATCGGCCATGACTCCTTATAGTGCTCTGCATGCTTTGTATGCAAGGTAAAAGGCACGCCGCAAATGTAAAAGACAGAAACTGGAAATGAACACGTACTCGGTCGTATGGCATGCAAGGCATACTGGACCGATTCAGCATGTTTGCTGGGAAGCTTTTTATGCTCTACGCCTTCCTGTATACCCTACACACCTTAATGCTGAGCCTCTTCTCCTTCGGAGTCCTTCATCCACGCCGATACAAGTAACGTCGTACTTGTCAGGATACAAGTATCTGAACTCGTTGGGTGCCTATGCATAGACATCAACAACGTCGGCCTTCAATATTTTATGGGCATCATCACTCGGCCTCCGTCATAGATGGAGAAATCCGTCATAGAGAACAGCAAATGAGATGAATACCAGACTACGCTAGGTTATAATTAAAGCCCTGGGACCAATAAAAGAGGTCTAAGTGCTAGTCGATCTTCATCTTTGACTAGTAGTCTCTCTGCCCAATGATGTTGGTGGCTGAAGAGAATCATGTTCTACCAGGCGTCACCGCAAAGTAGGACCGCCCTTTCTTATGAAGTCCTACATGCTAACATTCCAATCTAGTGCCATAGGATACACCTTGAACGGGCTTCTTCTGGGGATCCTTGCGATACAGACTCGTAATTAGTTTTTTCAAGTTCCCCTTCCATGGGATCAGTACTAATAAAGTTCCATACTTCTTCCAGATCAGTACTTTCTGGCGCTCCCAGACGATTTGTTAGCAACTCGACTGCTTGTCCTAGGAGTGCATTTTTTGGAGGCGGCTCAGTCCTTTCTACTTATGTGGAGCGCATCCCACTCTCTTGCGGCTAAATTCACGGGCCTTATATTTTTGGACGAAACTGGTAGCTTTCAGCGGTGTGCTCCCGTCCTGTTCAGCATAGGTAAACTTGAATCCTGTTGAGCTAGGGTACCGATATGACGTTGATTTGGGGTTTTTGCAGTTGCTTTTGTTGCTCGGGTATTTTATGCCCATAGAATCAAAGCCGTCTCTCAGCAAAGTCAATACAAGAAACTTGTTGGCTTCATTGTTTTTGTGAGAACATTGTCCTTACTCTTCCTGCGTCAGTCAGTGGACTCATAATTCCCAATATTACGCGTGCATAGCTTGCCTTAGTGCAACTGAGCAGCGAAGTAGGCACCAACATCGCTCGCAAGAATGGAACATTCTCCACCCAACTTGTGGAGAAAGCTCCAGTCATCGTGACCAGCATTATAGGTGCATTGTGCGACACGGGTATTGCGGTCTGTATGGGTTTCCATGTAAGTCTGTTTTTTCCCGTCAGCCACATCATGTATGTTGAAGCAGTGAATTGGCTAGTTCGGACGGCAGGATCCAAGCAGAAAGGAGGCCGTGATCACATTAAGCAAGGATGTCAAATTAATTGCATTCGGCTCATTAACAGGTAGTATGGGTTCACCGATTCTGACTTTCCTGTAGTCACACTAAAACCTCTCGCCTTGTAGCTGTCGTTGCGTGGCTCAACGTGTTGTTGGTCATCTTCCCAACTTACCGACCAAAGCTCGTTATGAATACCTTCGGAATTCTCTCGAAACTTTATTCGAACTCCATCCTGGCCCTGTTTAACAGCCGAGTGAAACCAATCTCGGTCTCTAAGCCCAGTAGAAAAGATGCAGCCACTGACAGCAAATTCGTTGAAAGTAACCAGCATCATGGTTCCAGGCCACGTTTTACAGATGACGCTAACGAGACCCACCCACTTCAGTAAGGTACCTGTGTCATCTATCTAGCAAATCCACTCTGCTAATGCATCCCGGAAGAATGGGCTCGTTGATAGATCCTTGTCGTCCTCAACTCTGAGAGAGGGTCATTGGGAGCAGTACACATTTACCATTGAATACGGCGAGCGAAGTAGTAGTACATCAGCGCTGTAGAGTACCAATCGCAAATTTCTTTCACTGCTCGCACGATATGTATTGCTCAGCTCTAATAATACAACATATAGTCCACTCGCTCGGAATTCGGAATTTGGATACCCTTGAAATTATAACTAGGCCTATTGGTGCTTGTCTTCTCGGCCATCTGTAATTGCACGCATCTACTTCTGCCAAAGGAAATGTTTTCTACATTTCAGAGTTTAGGATCTTAGCGCTTTAGCCGTTAGGCACTGGCCTTCGACTCTCCACAAAGTGGCTAGGTCATGTTTCTTGGGTAACCTAAAGCCTTAGGACAGTTTAAGTGATACTTTCAGAGTTAGATTTGCGACCACTATGTACGACTGGCCGAAAATTTGGCTTTACTGATTCGATTGGTCAAGGACTACTATAGGTAGCCTCGCCAGCAATATTCACTGATCAATAGGTCAGCCGAGTTTACAACCGTCTGAAGGGCTTATCCTCAATGCCGTCCTCCACCGACTGTATGTCCTTTGCCTATTCAATACAGAACAAAATCAGTTTTTCTCTCGAAGTGTCGACAGGCTTCGCCATTCTTACAGTCCAACTTTCCCCAGAAGGTGGGAAAGTCACATGCTCCTGAGCGCTAGCAACCGTTCCGCGACTCATTTCATATTCGTTCCGACTGTGTCCTCTTCCGTCGTATTCATGTACGTTCCAGGAGCTGTCTCTTGGTATACCGGAGCTGTTTTGGTCTGTACGCAAGGAGATATTGTTGCCCAATGTTGAATTCACTACGTGTGACCCGCTCCTAGTTTTCAAACGATTGTTGAGCAAGGCCAATGTGGAATTCGAGTAGAGCTTTCCTAAAACAATAGCAGAGGCCATGTAATAGTTTGGTTGGTTTGGTAATACAGCCAGCACAAGGTTGAGGATAGCAACGGCGGCTGCAAGAAATAAACGTGCAAATTGTTAGAAAAGACTGCATAGATATCAAGCGATATCGTCTACCTGTAATCAGCCCGGTCTCAATCGTCAGTCTGATAATCTGCCTGAGCAAGACAGTGGTTTGTTTTACTCCCGTGTCTCGCCGTTTTAACTACGATCGCAAGCGTTAACAGTGAGTAAGGCGCGAGTTCAGATGAAAATGAAATGTAGTACGTACGTAGACAGTCATAGCGACTGCAATAAGTACATCGCAGGCTGCGCTGGCGCCATTCCAGATCTGGCGAACTCAGATGAGCGTGCTATAAGTAATGACAGTTTCTGGGACCTTGACTCACACCAGTCGTGCCGTATACCTTCTTTCCTAGGAATTGAGTAACTAGTACAGCATTCTTGAACTGCACTGCGATTACTAATCCTCCGCATAACTGAACAAATGCTAGCTTTTGTGGACAGTGAGCAAGAAATTCAACCATTGAATGGGCCAGGAGTTTCTCACAAGGAGTATCACGCTTGCCAGAATTTTGGATTGGGCTATAATCCTCAATCTGTAAGCGTAGAAGGTCTGTGCTACAAACGCAACTGCAAGCAGTTTGTCAGCCTGTTTTCATCTGTGTGAAATATGAATTGATTATACCAATGCTTGTCAATACAGGAACGCTAAACCAGCGAGTACCGACTTGATCAAAGATCAAAAGATTTCCAAAACCACTCGCAAAAATATGGAACATGTCGTGTATAAGAAAGAGCGACTGTGTGACTTCCAAAATGTAAATGCCAAATACGAGTAGTCGAATAGGCATGGCATCGCTCGGGAACACCAAAAAGTATAGATCTGTGAAGATATACGAAGTAGTTTCCTTAGTTATCGTCGCCGCTTGTTTTAAGCACAGACAGCCTGAATGAGACTTACAGACTTGGGTGGAGAGGACGCCAAACAAGACCAAGTGAAGAACGGCTCCTATCAACTACCGGGAAATAAGGTATGTGTGCAGATGTGGCGTATAGATGCCACCTCTTGGGCGCAGATTGTGCTTACAGGAGGGCCGATACTACATTGAACCTGAGTTAGTTTGCAGGGCAAAGAAGTCAAGTCCAAGTCATACAGTTTGGCAATATCGTCTGGAATGGGGGGGAGCGAGTCTGCTGAGAAAGACATCTCGAGAGAATGGAAGGTGTCAAGAGTAGGAGAACCAAAGCACAATCGTGAAGGAGGACACAGGCCATCATCCCCTTTGTATTAGAATGAGAAAACCGGGGTGCGCTGATTTCCAGCGCAGCTGGAAAATAATCTTGGTTAAACAAGGGGAAACGGTGTAGTTGAAATCTCACCGTTACACTGCCAGGTTTCCATCTTGATGCGAGCAGAGTATGGTAGACGGCCCAAATCATCTATGCGTGAAAATAACTATTTGGATGATGCTCCATCGCTAGTCTCCTGTAAGCAGACTCCGATATTCCGTTTCTGATGAGCGTGACTCGATCACTTCCTCCATCGCGCAAAGATGAGAACTTGATGTTTGTGCGGAGGAATGCATACGTTTGAAGTTCATTGAATAGCTGGTCGACTTCCACTGTACTTATCTGGTTGGACCTCGGATACAACGCATAACGATTTCGAGTTCATTCTGCGCTGTATTGATGACGTCTGGCAATCGCGTTCTTTCCAGCGCATTAGTAGCCTCCGCCCAACCTCGGCCGTTAACTTTTGAGCTTTTGACTAGATATGACCGGTATTATTCAGCTGCTGAGCCGGGTCAAGGATAAGCAGCAAGTGAGCTGCCGCAAGCGCGGGTAAGCAGTAGGAATATGCGACTCTCCTCTGTGACGAAAACACTGAAGTAACCAATAGTCCTCTACTTAAATCACTCTTATCTTAAGCAGATGCGGTGCACATGTTTGGTTCATGCCCGTATTTGGACAATCTCTTTGCAGCATCCACACTCCGGGGCCGGGGGCTTATTAATATCGAGTGGACTGTGGGAAACGACCAGAGCTCGACGACGACAACTCATGGGAAGACATTAATGACAGTAGTCAATCCTATAGGCTATTCAGCGCAGGGTTGAAAACCTCACTCTCGGTCAGATGTTCAACTTCGATAGAGACTTCTGGAAGAGACAGTTTGAAGGGAAGCTATCAGGACATTTGATGAAGAACTCGGAAGTTAATTTTGAACTGCTGGACCTTGTCGGAAAATTTAAAATAGCTCATTAGGCCGATTAGGCCGCTTATGACGGCCCTATCTAATGAGTCCCTAAGTTAACCTCATTAGGTACCTTTGCAAACTAATTAGACACGCGAATCACATAATTAGGTCGTTTCGCATAATAATAGTTTCAAATTTATTTATTCATTTTGGTCCTATCCGCTCACGAAATGGTCTGGTATCGAATCAATATATTTGAATGACTAAAGCACTACATACTCCCAAGTACACTACGGTAATAAAGCTACAATGGACCCTATACTACGTAGCACATTCACCTTGCACTCACCTAAGGCAGCCAAGTCCATCGCGAGTCATAAGCCCTGGAAGGAGGGAAAGTCAATGTGTGCACACGTCAGAAACTTGAAATGGCGGGACACTTACCGTAACAACAACCAGACCCCAAACTCTCCCGACATCTCTCCATCTGCGCAGGTTGAGGTTCCAATCTTTAAGGGGATTATGAGTGTTGACACGCTCAACTTGGATGAGCGGAAGCGGCTGAGGAAACAGTGGTGGAAGGGAAGGGAAGTCTTCCTTGACGACTCGACGCGAGTTTGACATGGTGGTAAAGAACAAAAAAACCTCTAAGTCCAACGATGCGCTGGCAAGGAACAAGTCCGAAGCGGAGTTCGAAATCAATAAAATAGGGCTTAACCAGATTATTCAGCTTCTTATTATATGTCGGTAACATAATAAAGAAAAATCAATCTAATCAGCATTCGGCTGGCTTAAACTGAATGAGTGATGCCTGATTAGGCTGGAAGTAATGCCTAATTAGGCTCGAATCTAATCAGGCACTTTAGGGTTTCCGACACTTGATGCTGACGGAGATGATGTAGACATTGACGTTGATGAGTTTACTCATACTGCTCAGCGCTCAGCGCTCAGACCTTGCTCGCGCAGTAGTGCAGTGCTCAAGTAGTGCTTATTTTGTTTGTATTTTCGACGTCATGTATCATTTCCAAGTCTATGTAATCAATATGGGTCAGCGCCAGCGGTGGTAAATGAACTCCGTTAAGTAGAGGTGGCCGATTTTATTCTTTGACTCTTGAGCGAAACACAAAAAATCGGTCACTGATGACCTGGCAACTTCCGACCTCCGTAGCTTGGTCATTTCTAGACACAGTAAAATAATTGGCTTCGACACTGGCATATATTATACAAAATTTTGATCCATCCAATCAATCAAATGAGGCGTCACAGTGCCCAAATCCTGTACTCCGACGAGGAACGGTAAATAAGGCTCGACATGCACCCCACCTTCATCCAGGAAGAGAGAACAATCCTTGTGATGCTTCTGCAGCGTCTTGCCATACTTGAAGCATGCATCTCTGAGTACTTCATTTTCCCCGATGCTGATCAGGATGCGTTTCACTGCTTTGTCGACTCCCTCGAGCCAACCTTCCGGCGCGCTGTTGGCTTCCACGTACGGAACGCTTGAAGAAGGGCAGTTTTTCATCACCTCACCGCCCCAGTATGCCAACGTGGATGCGTAAACCATGTCGTCTTGTCCATCGTTACCGTGAAGGATGGGATCATCTCGGAGCGTCATCCACGGAGACATCATGTAGGCACCCGCCAGCGGTGCGGATAGAGAGAGTTTGGGAACGCCTTCCACGGGATGCAGGATATGAGATAAGACTTGGTGAATTAAGTTTCCTCCTGCCGAGTCGCCGACAAGTTGTATATTTTCAGGCTTTACTCCTGAGTCAAGGAGATATTGAAGCGCCCGGATAGCCTGCTTAAGCTGGGTGGGGAATTCACCATCCGGTACGAACGCTACCAGGAATCGAAATTAAGATAATCGGTAGGGCTTCACGACATAATGACTTACTGTAGTTTAGGAGCGCAATGCCAGCTTTCTTTCCTCTTTTTGCAAGGTTATCCCGAACATGATTCCAAAAGGCCGGCGCAGAAGGTGTTACGCCGAAAAGGAATGCACCACCTGTTCAAGTTCATTGAAATCAATCTTGGGCACTTCTTCAAGCCGATCGAGGTAAAGGTGTACCATGTAAGTGAAGGATGACGCGTTCCGTCACCTTGGGACCAATCCACAAGAGCCTGGCATCTTCGCCGATATCATCCACCACTGGGTCCCACTTCTGCGATTTCAGGAAAGCATCGTACGAATCCCTCGTCTCGCCAAAGATGGCACGGCACTGCTTCCTGTTGGAGTTTGAAACGAGCCATAAAATGGCTTTCGTTATTAGAACTATCTTCCAATTCCTCGAACGTGAAAACTTGGACGAGAATGGAGACGTGACCAAAGTCCAAGGAAGTATAGCGGCTATGCGCAATGGGCAGTCAGACACGAATTGAACTCAAGCAAGCTTGAAAGGGACTCACGCAGTGGCAATGCCAATGCAACCAGTTGTGCCGTCTCCGCAACCGAGAGTTTATTTCTTGGATGATTCGGCCCAGACTCACTCGACATTATACAGTGCTGGATAGGGAGGCTTGAGTTACAGACAATGAAATAGAGGGTTATACCGGAGACTCGTAAACCCCCTGGTTATATAGTAGTACCCGGTAGGGAGTGGAGGGTCAAGTGCGATTGGGAGCACCGGCCGCGGGTTGCTATGATCGTACAGAAAGAAGTCAGGATATATGTATATGTCGTTCTCACAGATGACATGTATGACAGCGGAAGGAGATTGCGTACCCCGGAAGTCCACGGTTATGTTCGACCTCGACTATGATATGCAGTTGCCAGAGAGTTTTGTAGTACATAGTCTTGTGATCATGAATTGGCAATGGTGGCGGCCACACGAGAGAATATTAATTGATTTTCCTGCGCTCGTGATTGGCTTCCCAAAGTATCAAGGCTAGCAGCTTGCAGGTCAATTGCTTATCGTTAGTCGTTGTTGGGTCACTAAGACTGTCTGAAATCATTATCTAGACCGGAGCCTCAAGCAAAATAAGTGAAACAGAATTAACAAATTCAGAGGGGAAGAAGGCGTACTATATCTTGTATGGCGGCTCTCAGGCTACAAGTCGAACTCCAAGGTCTTCATCAGTTGGTTCTTGTTGGAGCAGGAACTGTACATAAGTGCCACAGATGCGAGAAGTGACCTAGTGACCCGGTACGCAAATGACCCGGGACTAAATAGAAGTACAGAGTGGCAAGAACCTGTCCGAACGGCAATAGTGCGACTCAGAATTTCAATTTTCAATGCAACCTCCATACGCAATTGGCTTCCATTAGCACCAATGATCGAGGCAGTGTCTTGTAACATGCGAAGATTTAGGTGAAAAAAGCAGGTTAAAATATCAAGTCAAAAACCAAGAAAGAAGAAGAAAGCGCTGCCATGCGTGGAATATTTTCCGTATATGGGTCTTCCTCTTTACCCGGCTACCCGGCGACGTTTGGCGTGCTCACGTCAGGCTGCACCAGCTATCTTTTGCATCTTGATCTCCTTTTCTGAGGGATCCTTGTGAGATGCTGCCTTTTGGCAATGCGCCATCCGAGTCACTTGCAGATCAATGGCAGATACTACGGTCTTCGAATTCGTTCAAGTTCGGGGTCCAGCAATCTAGCTAAAACAGCCTCCATACAATTATTTGAATACCTATTGACAAAGACAGATAGCTTGATCATGAATACAAAGAATCGACGATCAAGCTAAAAGATACTACTTCCTGTGGTAACTTGGAAAAAGCTCGGTCCATAAATTATAATGACGTCGAGGATCGGCGGTTGACTCTGCAACACGCAGTTCGATTAACTCAGTATAACCGTCTCCCTGTGAATCACAATTACACGAAAGTTTGGTCCATCCAATCGATCAGATGGGGTGTTACTGCACCCAGATCCTTTACCCCGGCAAGGAACGGCAAGTAGGGCTCGACATGAATCCCGCCTTCATCTAGGAAGAGAGAGGTATCCTTGTGATGCTTCTGCAGTGTCTTCCCATACTTGAAGCATGCATCTCTGAGGACTTCGCTTTCCCAAACACTGATCAGGACACGTTTTACTGCCTTGTCGGCTCCCTCCAACCAATCTTCTGGTGCACTGTTGGGTTCCAGGTAGGGAACGCCTGAGGAAGGGCAACTTTGCATCACTATGCCGCCCCAGTATACTAGCGAGCATGCGGAAACGAAATCGCCTTGACCGTCGTTGGCGTGAAGGATGGGGTCATCTCTTAACGTCGTCCACGGAGACATGATATAGGCACCCGCCAGCGGTGCGGATAGAGAGAGTTGGGGAACGCCTTCCACGGGATGCAGGATATGGGATAAGACTTGGTGAATTAAGTTTCCTCCTGCTGAGTCGCCGACAAGTTGTATATTTTCAGGCTTTACTCCCGAGTCAAGGAGATATTGAAGCGCTCGGACAGCCTGCTTAAGCTGGGTGGGGAATTCACCATCCGGTACGAAAGCTACCAAGGATCGACATTAGGATAATCGGTAGGGCTTCACGACATAATGACTTATTGTAGTTTAGGAGCGCAATTTCAGCTTTCTTTCCTTTATTCGCAAGGTTATCCCGAACATGATTCCAAAAGGCCGGAGCTGAAGGTGTTACGCCGAAAAGGAATGCGCCACCTGTTCAAGTTCATTGAAATCAATTTCCACTTCCTCAAGCTGATCGAGGTAATGGCGTACCATGTAAGTGAAGGATAACACGTTCGGTCACCTTAGGTCCAATCCACAAAAGCCTGGCATCTTCGCCGATATCATCCACCACGGGGTCCCAGTTCTGTGATTTTCATGAAGGCATTGTACGAATCCCTCGTCTCGCCAAAGATGGCACGGCACTGCTTTCTGTTCGAACGCGAAAGGATCCATACAAGAGCTTTAGCGAGCAGGACTATCTTCCAATTCCTCGAACGTGCAAATTTGGATGAAAACGGAGACGTGGCCAGAGTCCAAGGAAGTATGGCAGCTACGTACAATGAGTAGATAAGTTTTTTGAGTTGTTTACGAATCAGTTTGCGAGAAATGTACATAGTGGCAGGGCTACCGCAACTAGCTGGGCAGTTTCTGTAATGGAGAGTTTGTTTTTGGGATGATTTCGTCCAGAGTTCGCCATTATGGATATGATAGGAGGACTTGAGTTACTTAAATCGGATGTCATGTCAAGATGCGATACCCAGAAACTTCTTAGTTATATACTTTTTTTGGGGGTGAAGCTTGAAGTGCGATTGGGTTTCATTCCCGTTCAGAAGGGAGTCAAGATGACATGTCCTTCTCACATATGGCAGGGATGGCAGTGGGCAGAAAAGCTTGCTGCACCAGAAACTTTAACCATAACGTGTGCATGGATGATGGGAGACCATGGGTTTAATGTCGACGATGACGGGCAGACTCTTTTGAATCGGCGACGACGGCTGCACGAGATAATTGAATTGCTGTGAGAGTGAAGTTGGTTTCCCGAAATATCAAGGTTTGGAGGGGACTCGATGGGCGACTACCATTGGCCATTGGAGAGAAAGCGAGATAAGGGAGGTAGCGTTATAGAGTTCCATGGGATCAAGGTGTCACACCTTATGTATGTGACATCGTGCCCCACAGGGCTGAAGATCCCGTGGGTCGGTTCGACATTCCACAGTTGCTTCAAGTTCTTTGTAGAACAGGAGCAGAAGCCGTACATTAGCGCCACAAATATGTCGGCGTCAAGAAATCACTATACTTCACACAATCCCGCAGACGTGATGCCCAAAATGCAGAGCGAGTACCAGTCCGAAATGCAATCCCTCCCACGCATCTTCGACTTCCGCGAACGAGTTTTCATTTGCACCAACGGCCGAGGCAGTGCTCTGTAGGCTATAGCACCTAAAGAGACAAAAAAACAAGGGCGAAACTGCAAATCAAGTGGAAGCAAGAGAGCAAGAAGCAAGAAGCAAGAAGCAACAAGGATCATCCATCATGCATGCGTGTGAAATATTTTCCGTATACGGTTCTGCAACTTATCTACTCGAAATTTTCTTCCTTTCTTGTCATTATTGTGCATCTTTCTAACAATGTTACAGGAAGTTCTGGTCTAACCAGTCAATCAAGAACGGAGTCACAGTTCCCAAGTTCTTCTCTTGGACCAGGAAAGGGAGATATGGGTCGACATGTACACCACCTTCCTGCATAAAGATAACTGTTTCTCTATGATGTTTCTCGACCGTCTTCGCATATTTGAGAGCCGTATCCCGAAGGAGCTCTGCCGTGCCAATACTGAAGAGGACCCGCTTAACGTGCATATCGACTCCTTCCAACCACCCTTCCGGACTGCTGTTGGCTTCGATGTATGGCAGCAACGCAGGCGGTATACCGTCTAGCACGATGCTGGCCCAGTATAGGCCGATGGGCACGTCTATCAAATCGCCTGTATTCATGTTGGTGTAGAAAAGTGGATTATCTCGCATCGAGGCCCAAGGGGACATCAAATAGGCACCAGCCAATGGCGAAGACAAATGGATTTTTGGAACGCCGTCCAACGGGTGGAGCAAATGTGACCAAAGCTGGTGTATGAGCACTGCTCCGGCAGAGTCTCCAGCTAACTGGAGATCTTCTGGTTTGACGCCCGAGTCCAAGAGGTATTGCAGAGCAGCTACAGCTTGCCTCAGCTGTGTCGGGAATTTTCCTTCTGGCACGAGGGCTGGAAACAGGGAGATTAGCTTTATGGTACTCTCTTTGCACTACTGTAAAGCGCTCACTATAGTCCAAGAGGGCGATTCCAACACGTTTGCCCTTATCCTCCAGTTTTTCCTGTACATGATACCAAAAATCGGGCAGTGACCCTACCATCCCGAAGATGAACGCGCCACCTTGAATGGGGTTACTAAATAAAAACAAGGCTATGGGGATGGCACGAACTCACCATGGAAAACCAGAATGACGCGTGCGGTAACTTTAGGTCCTATCCATAGAAGTCGAGCTTCGCCGTCTATTTCGTCCACGACTGGCTCCAACTGCCTTGCCTTCATGAACGCATTATATGTATCCCCCGACTCTCCAAAAAATGCCCTTATCTGTCTCCTATTCGACACTGACCCGACCCAGAGGGTCAGCCTATCCAACAAAACTCGCTTCCAACTCTTCTTCCTTTCGTGTTCGGAGAAGGGCGACTTGATCAGTGCCCAAGACAGGACGATGGCTGGTGACATGTCAGGAACGGAAACGGTTGTCAACTATGAGAACGAACGCAATGGCAGCGAAACGAGGACGGAATGAAGCCTTTCTACCAGCGAAAGCTGGTTGTGAGGAAGGTGATTAGCCAAAGAAGTTGACATTTCAAGGAAGGGGGAAAAAAACCAGTCCCTCATCAACCGATGACACCTGGCCTTTTTGAACTTGTAGAGCAAGTAAAAAGAGCATCCCGAAGGATGAAGCGCTTCTCCGAGCCCGGCGCGTTTGGGTTGGAGGATACTCACCCCTCCAATTTACCCGAGGTAGAAATTAAACCTGGCGTAAGGAGCATTATTGAAAAGCTGTCAGTGCTTCGTGTACCGCTGCTATGGGAAGATTGCGGTGAGAGGTACAGGGCTCTTCCGTGACAGAAGCACTTGGGCCCAGCGCCGGAAATTGGAGAGCACTTCGGTCCGCTATATGCAGTTGGCCTCATGGAGTCTTGAAGTTACACTAGACGACAAGAGTTTGATCAGTCACATGGTACTCAAGTAGAAGATAGGCTTTGAAAAACGAGGCTATAAAAAGCTATGTGTATAGAGAAATTTCGCGGGTCGGATTCAAATGACGAACCTACTGTCTCCACACGGCACAATATGACTTCGAGAAGGAATTGATAACGGGCTTCAAGTGCAAAAAAGATGAAGCTCGGGGGAAATAGATGATGAGCTCAGCATGTTATCCAACGACGCAGAGTACGTTGACACAGTACAGCAATTAGATAAGGCCTATTCAGTCCTTGAGCAAGACCCAGCCGGTCTTTCTGGCTGTAGGGGTGAAGTGCGCCCTTGATACGGCGAACTCCATGGGCGAAAAATGACAAGCTGCAACCAAGGCATCGTTGCCGGTATGTGAGGAAGATAAATCCCGACTCTCCCGTCACCTTATTTCTCTGAGAATAGGCGAGAGAGAACAAAAATGAGGATTGCAATGTGCATAGACAGAATCAAGCACACGACGGTCGTCAGAATCACATCCACATGGGCTGGTGTTTGCTGCAGTTTGCTCAATGCCCAAGATTTTGTTGTGGTTGGTTTGGTGCACTGTACAAAGCGCGTCGCGTCCGCCTCTGAGGTGAATACTTTGTATACCTTTCCATACCTTACCGCTTGCTTACCACTCAGTATACCTTTGGGAGGAGCGCAACGAATGCTCATAGACTGTCGTGTATGATGTGTTCCTCTTACTCTGCTGGTTATTCGTGATGAGACCATTACATTGTGCGTTCCTGTGGTTGGATTTTCGAGAAAGCGTTGATTTTCTCTCTCTTGGATCATCTAGGTAGCAGAATTCCATAGATAGTGTGTGCAACCTCTTGGCTTCAAAAATCGAAACTCTTCTTATCAGCGACGACGAATTTCTGGAGCTTCTGAACTTGTGCGGCCTCGATCATAATGACTACTCTTGCACGTGCATTGAATCGACTAGAACTACGCTCAGTCCTTACCATCCCGCCGCTCCTGTCTGCATACCATAAGTTCAGAAACATTGCCTTGTGCCACCTAAATCCCTCAACATATCATAGACTTGCCCGGCTCCTACTATGGCTTTCCCACAATCCTTCTCGACAACTGCCGACTGCCCTTTCATGGACAACTCGCCATCTTCAGTGACTGTTAGGTTGTCGAATTCCAGCAATCCTCTGTCGCCCTTGGCTTCTCGCCGTGTCTCATTTTCGGCAGAAATCGATGGACAGACAAGAGGACGTCCAAGTGTCGAGGCAACGGCAAAGGCGACTCCTCCGCTTCCTTCGAGAAGCAGGTTCACGCCTAGCAGAATGTCGCATTCGGGGTCAATCGCTAGCCTTCTTTTATCTGTTCGGTCGAGGTCGCGATCTAAGACGACAGCCTCTGACCTCGATCCACTGGCCTTGAAAGAAGAAACTCCCTATACTGGCTGGTTTGGTAAAGCCTGTGATTTCATTAGGCCATGGGAGGATAATGACGAAGAAGAGATCCCGGAGGAACAGAAATTAGCCTTTACGAGGACAAGTGAAGTCAGAATATACTATAAAATCAAGCTTTGCGTTCCTTCTGACAAACGAGTAATTAGGCCGTTGGTATAACTCTCAAACGACTAGCAGGGCAGGCCGGCAATATTGCCGTAGAAGCTTTGGTATCATCAATGGAACTCATGGATTATGTTCCGTTTCCAGCTCTACAAGGGGTTGCTAAGGTATTCATTAAGATTTGGCAAGCGGTGCAGCAAGTCTCGGTAAGGCTTTCAAAAACTTTACGCGGAACCAGAACATGCATATTGATAGATATTTCAGATGAATCGCCTGGCCTTCTTACGTTTGACGCAGACTTGTACAACAATTTTGGATGCGATTCTTAGTGAAGTCGAAGCTTCAGGGGAGCAGGTCATGCGGGATCTGTCTGGACCAATTCTTGTTCTGGAGAGGTTCATTTATCTCTCATAGGTGTTATTATGATAAACATTAACCTTCACTATTCTAGATCTTTCGAATCTTTTTTATCACTTGTCAGGTCCCAGGTTGAATTGCCCTTCCTAGCACGTTATTTGAAACGAGACGATACTACCAAAGCGATTGCAACCTGCAATGATTCTCTGCTGAGGGCTCTGACTCTCTTCACTGTATGTGTATCATTGTAGCTGCCTTCACTCTGATATACTAATGCTACTCAGACAACCATTCAGATTCGTACATATCAAGCCGTTTGCGCGAATGCCCGACTCTGCGCTGCAAACTACAGCCACATGATGGAAACTATGGGTCAAGGTTTTAAAGCTCGAGCGGCCGCATCAGACACTCAACTACCGGTCGAGCAACAAAAGCGATGTTCAGCTCCGAATTATGTTGACGACTTTCCCCAGTCCTCGTCCCATCGTATCGTAGGAATACCTGAGTCGCCGACAGTTGTATCGCGGTCCACTGATGACCTGCTTCCAAAGCCACAAGTGATGCCCGTCCTCCAACAACTTCAGACTGCACAAAACAGTGAGGATACCAAGTCTGATATGGAAGACCTTCGACGCTTGATCAGGGCAGCATTGGAGTCGGGCAGTGACGCTAAACTCCTCTCTTTCTTGGGAATTGAGAAAGAAGAGATGCCCGAAGCTATCAAAACTTTGCAACGAAGTCTTGAGAAGCGGACCACAACTGGTGAGGAAACGCCTATGGACACACTTCATGAGGAATTCCTGGAAACCGGCATCGAAGCACTGAGGCGGATGAGCGCTGGAAATAGCTTTGTAACCAACCTTCCCGTCTGGACGATTACGAAGTAGGTTACCAATCATAATCCTTGTTCAGTGGAATTTATTGATGCTCAACGACTCTTAGATACGAGGTGGAACGCAAGCGAAAAATTGGAATGGGCTTCTTCTCGGAGGTATTTCAAGGTACATGGAAGGGTCGAACCGTCGCCATCAAGGTTCTTTCAGAAGTCACTCCTTCCGATCTCTTTGTGCGAGAAATCAAAGTATGGAAATCCCTTGTTCATCCCAACGTCCTAAAGCTATATGGCGCAAGCAGCGCAACGGGAAGTCACCCTTGGTTTTTCGTCAGCCCTTACATGAGGAACGGAAACCTTGTCGAATTTCTCAAAAGGATTTCCCAGCGCGAAGACTCGGAGCTCCAAGGCCTTGGTTCTATTGCCGAGAACCTACCGTCCTCGCGCAGCAGAGGAATATATGGCAAAGCGTTCACTAAGATCTTGAAGATCAGTGACGTGTACCGGATCCTCCAGGAAATTGCAAAAGGCATGGAATACTTGCACAAGATGAACGTCCTTCATGGAGACCTTAAGGTATCTCTTACTCATTCCCAGTTAAGTATTATCCTGAACGACTTTGCAGGCCTCAAATGTCCTGGTTGACGACAACTGCAGATGTGTTATATCTGACTTCGGTCAAAGTGAAATGAAATCCGAGGTATGCAGGATTACTGGGTCATCCATGCAAAGTGGGTTTTTCCATATACATTTCGAAATAGCTCTCATCATTTCGCATCTATAGCCGGAACCCTTAGATGGAAAGCACCTGAGCTGCTGGACGGCTCAAGCGGCATGTTAACGACCGCGACAGACATATATGCCTACGCCATTGTGTGCGTTGAAGTATTGACGATGGGCAATTTGCCTTGGGCTCATGATGACGACGATGACGTGAGGTACAATGTCCTAGGTGCGTATGTGTCTTGAATCTCTCTTTTATCGAGCTGACACTCTAAAAGAAAGGGATAGACGACCGTTGATACCACCCGACTTTACTTCACCTCTCCTTCACGAACTTATTTCGGCTTGTTGGATCAGGGATCCAACGCTGCGGGCACCATTTGCCGAAACTGTAACCAAGCTTCAGCGACTTCGAACTATTGCAGGGGAAGGAGCAGATCCATCGATCGGCGACGATGATTATGCGCCCCTTTCTCCGCGTCTGTCGCGGTCTAGTCTTTCTCTTTTACCTACTTGTCAGTGATCTCTTGCTTTTCTTTGACAATAGCCTGATCTTGACTTCTAGCGCCGACTGTGACTCCTTATTCCACCCATCAAGAATCATTTGATGCGCTAGATGACTTCGTTGCTCTTCCATCCGCGCAGGAAGTCGATGCTTTACGCCAGGAAGAGTCAACGTACTCCGATTCCGTGAAGATGCCCGAACCCGTCCATTATTCATCTAGCTTGAGAAGAAAATTCTCGCGTCGAATTGGGCCTATCTATGGCGGCGAAGCTGATACTAGTTTTGCAAGCCGACCGTATTCCTCGATAAATAATAATTTCATGAAGGCAAGAAACGAAAGACGATATCGGTTTTTGCTTGAGCATGAATATCATCAATCTTGTGGGGCTTCCTTTTTTGCTACCTTGATGAACCATCATTGATCTTCCTGGATACAGTGACTTTGCCTTTATGGGAGCCGACTTGTGTCCATATAGGAGACGTCGGATATCTGTCGAAACCGTCTGGGAAGTTCATTACGCTCTTCAACTCCATCCAGAAGAATAAGCTCTCAAGCGGAAGGTTTCCGAATGGCTTACTTCCTATGAACTCCTTTGGAGATGTTTCGAAAGGGAACGTTCGGCTTGATAAGAGGAATGTCGCACAGAAGGGATTAGATGCGGTTTCTGGGTTGCTGGCTTTTCGAGGCCGAGGAGAGATGCCTATATCGTTGAGTGACTGTGCTCTCTATTACCTCCAGATTATCTCAGCTGACCGTGAACACAGGAAACATCATGCCTTTCGATTGCGTGCTGGACATGCATCTGCTCACATATACACTGAACTAGGGGAATATCACTATATCAAGACATTGGACACGCCAAAGGCATGGTTTCAGGCAAACGTTGAAACAATCCTTCAAATCTTCGGCAAGGACCATAACATTCAGAAGGAGGATTTGTACTTGGGTATGGCTGAATTTTCATAAAGGAGCATGTACAAGCTGACAATTACTTCGTAGTCGTAAGCTTGTTGCAGGCACCAAACTATGCATTACTCGTTAGCCATCAGCATCCGGATGCTCAGGTGAGTATACCATCGCCACCGTTGAATGTGTTCTCCGGAAGCTCAATGGGTCTCTCTTAGGCACATTTCAACATATTTTCTAATCCGAGAAAGGGCAAACCTTGGGGTAGTTTCACTACTGAAGTACTCGTTCCTGGAGGACAATTTGTACCACTTTCATCGGAGACGCCCGAAGGAGAACCATTTGAATATACCAGCAAAATATCTAACGTAAACGATCCGCCTAAGGCCGTCTTGCTTGGTCGGTTGAGGTTCAAACCAGACAGCAGCGAACCTACCACCGCGAAATAAATTCCTATCCTAAAGTACTAGTCACGTATACATGTACAAAACTACGCTTATTGATATTGAACTTGCTTGCTGGCAAGAATTCTTATCGCTATTCGCTCTACTATTTTTTTCAGCTTCAGTCGTTTCGTGCACCGGAAGTCTCGGTAAAGTGTAAACTCTGTCAATCGGTCCAACGCGTTCATGATCAGTTCAGTTAAAAATAACTTTATTTTATATTTTCGTAGCCAAACTTGGAATCGCTAAAGTGGTTCTCAGATGGCAGCACGCGTTGTTTCTTTTTCTTCTAATTTATTGTTTGCCCTATCATCGGTACTCTTTGTGCCCTGCGCGATGACTGTTTGCTGTTTCTCATTCTAGGCGACATCCTCTATACAATGGCTTCAAGTGACAGCGCTGCGAAGGATGCTACAGCAGCGGCTTTGAAAGACTTTTGGAAGAAGAACTGCACGAACGACCCGCAATTCGCATACGAACAATACGTATCGTTGTACCACTCTTGCTTCAAGCCCGCGACATCTCCAGCACCCTATGGTCGATCTTCTTCTTCCTATTACCACCGAGTAGGAATCATGGAATGCCGAAAGCGTCTGTTGACTTTGACCAACGCGTCTATAGCGGCGGGAGCTTCGAAAGATCGTGCAGATGATATCTTGGAACTTGGGCTACGGTGCGTATTCTATTACTTCTGGAGAAATCTAGCTTATGTCTTGTCGCGATAGGGCTGTTACAGGTACCCATCTGAAGTTCGATGAGCCCACAGGCATCGCCCTCTTTCACAGGATTATAAATGGAAACTATCCGGAAAGCAAAAAAGCAATTGCTGCAAGTCTTCTGTGTAAATGCATAATTCGGACATTGCCTTTCGATCCAGAAAACTTTCTTGGTGAAGACGCGTTTATGTGGGCGGACTACACCTGCAAATATGGACTTTTCACACACACATGCCATGATTTGCTCAAGCTGTACAACGCAGACAGGAGGGGACGAAATGACCCAGTCTGCTATGCCAGGTTCACCAACCTGTGGAATGCGTACGACAAGTTTTGCGAAGAAACTGGTCTTCAGAGACCATTTTCAAAACAGTGTGCCACTTGCCATGAGAAGTTTCCTAGGAGGAGTATGTTGAAGCGATGTGCAGGTCATTGTTTCAAAGAGAACAAGCCGCTGTATTGTAGCAGGAAGTGTCAAAGGAAGGTATGTCGGCATTACACACTCTTCTGAAAATCCTGAGCTAATGCCTGGCTCTGATTCTTAGCATTGGTCGAGGCACAAGAAGTGGTGCAAAGTTGTATCGGATGACGATGATTCTGAATGGGCATCGGATTCTGAGGCCGAGGACTGGGAATATAGTGAAAGCGAAGAAGCACCAGATATCCCGGAGGAGAGTTCCTCTGAGGATCGCAAAATCAAAGTAAACTTCAAGTCGTAGGATGCACACTTGTGCTATCGTAATCGACTTTATACCCTGTATACTGTATCTACCTCAAATCTACCTTCATCCAGGCTTTATTTGCATTGCATGGCACACCATTGTATTTGCCTACGGAGACAAATGATTCTACCTGTGCATGCAGAGGAAGGGACTCGGGAAGACTGAGACGAAAAGTCTGAAGTTTGGGTTGAAAGGTATTCGGAAAATGGCCTCGTCTTTCTTTTCCACCTATTTCTACTGACACCAGTTCGAGCTTTAAAGCCCGGCCCTCGCATCGTCGAAAAAGAAAGAAGTAACCCAGAACTCATGCGCAAACACATATCGTTCTAGTGCGGGGCTTTTGAGGCTTTCCATCGGGTTTCCAACGACCTGTCAACAGCCCAACCATTCAAATGTTACGGCACGAAGAACTGCCCTGACTTCGGCCCTTACTTCGCGATGTAGGAGAAGAACTTTCTTGCGCTGCCGTATACGATGTGCAGAGTAGAACTTGACTCAAGTTGCAGATGCTATTACTGCTCGAGTATTAATAGAATAAGTGCCGTTGATGCCGCCGGTGACCCCGGACCCGGGTCTCCGGGTCCGATAGCATGCCAAGGTTCAACATATTTGTGCGTCTCTCGCATAGAACCTGTACTTCTTTCCCTGCTTTGAGCACTGCTCTATGTCTACAAACTGGCATCATCCAACTTCCCTTTGAACCCTTACCGAGGTTCATTTTGCCCATCTTTCGTACGTCAAAGTGATGAATATCTCGGGATTTCAAAATCTTTTTGAGTTACACAGTGTGCGGGCCGTCCCTAAGTCCAGCGCTCTCCTTGCAGCCGGAGGAGCATGCTAACAAGAGTGTTCGGGTCTTAGAGGGCCTTAGAGAGCCATGTGTTCTTGACAGTTCGGTCATATTACTGTCATCTCGGTGAGTACTGCATACCATCCTCATGAGTTTTTTTCGGGTCTTTCAGAACATGCATACAACGAACGACAAACTATATTTAAGGATATATACTTACCCCTTACCCCAGATTCATCCCACACTACTGAGGTGCTCACTGCTTTCCGGTTAAACATAACAACAGCATTCTGCTGCTTCTGTTCAAGGCAGCAGAAAACTCTAAAAAATGCAATGTTTCCGGTTACGAAGCAGGCATTCCAAAGGAACCCCGCCTGGGCACAACACACGCATCATACAAATAAATCTCGACTGCTAGCACAGGAAACTGACTGACAATTCGCACTTGGCTCTCGTCTTTTGAGTGCAATGCTCGTTCCGAAATTGATCCTGCCGGACCTCTTGGGGCGTCACGATGGTCACTTGACATTGCGGAACGTCGTGTCGCGTCGACCTCTTCTCGAAGTTCCAGTGTAATGGACATTGGGGCTCGCGTTTGTCTGTCGTAATGATTTCTTTTTGAAAATAGAAACGCCGTTCAGGGGCCAGACGGGATATATAATGTCGAACGAACCTCAAATCATCGCTTATCCTCCATCTCCCCGATTTTCACCTCCCATTCTCCAACAGCGACTACAAGGAAGTGGCCATGACACGGGCATTTGCCTATCTCCTAGGCAGTCTTGCACTCCTGCAAGGTATTCATGCCATTGGCCAGGATACCTGTGTTTCTTTTTCCTCAGCCAGTAATACGTTCCCGGTCGTCAACAACAAGAAGGCGTCTCCCATTCTCATATCTCCTGATGAGTGGCCTGGTGTCCAGATTGCTGCTTCCGACTTCCAAGCCGACATTGAGCGCGTTACTTCCGTTAAACCTTCTCTTTCCAACTTCACCACCCCAGCTTCCAGCCCCGCTGCTAGTAAACCGCCTTCCGGTTCTCCCATCATCATTGGTACATTAGGGAAATCTTCGCTCATCAACCATATCGTCAACACTACGAAGCTGGATGTATCCTCAATCGAAGGTAAATGGGAAAACTTCATGACGCGAGTAGTAAGCAACCCACTTCCTGGGGTGGCTTCTGCATATGTGATCATTGGGGCCGACAAACGAGGCACCATCTTCGCTTTGTACGACCACTCAGAACAATTTGGTAAGTGAAGCACCATACTTTGGCTGAAGTCATAAATCTATTTTGTTCTTGTCCATGGTTTTCAACCCCACCATGATTCCTTTTGAACTTGTTCTTTAATTTATCATTCTTCACTTACATCTTCTTCCTAAACATATCGCTGACCAAAATATCTTCTCCGACATATTAGGCGTATCCCCGTGGTACTGGTAAGTGGTTTAACCCAAGTCTCCTCGACGGCCCGTAGAGGATGAGGCAAGAATAACTCTGACGTCTTCTCAATTATGTAGGTGGGCCGACGTTCCAACCACAACGCATTCGGATATCTTTGTTGCAAACTCAGGATGTTCCCATGGAACGCCTTCTGTCAAGTACCGTGGTATCTTCCTCAATGACGAACAGCCCGCTCTGCAAAACTGGGCTGCGGAGAAATTCACGAATGGAACTGGCGCCCAGTTCACCGGCAGCCCTTTCAATCATCTCTTCTACACGAAATTGTATGTCTAGACTTTGATACTCCCATTTTTTCAGCGTTGACGCATGATTTTCAGGTTTGAATTGATCCTCAGGATGAAGGGTAATTACTTGTGGCCAGGTATGCATCATTTGCGCTCAACATTTTAGAAAATGTCTTTGCTGACGAGATATGTAGCAATGTGGGGTAGTGCATTCGGCATTGACGACCCTCTGAACCAACCTCTTGCCGACACTTATGGCGTTGTAATGGGAACCAGGTAAGTCATCATCCTCAAGTCAAATAGCCTGCCAGGCTGACTCCAGAATATGTGAAATAGTCATCAAGAGCCCATGATGCGCTCGACACCCAACGAATTTAATATTTTCGGTAAAGGCACCTGGGATTACACTACAAATGCAGACAATATCAACCAATATTGGCTTGAGGGCGCTGAACGAGCGAGACCATTTGAGTCCGTTTACACAATTGGAATGCGAGGCTTCGGAGATCGTAAGTTTTTTTCTGCCTTTTTGTTTCCGGGAATGGTGATTAAAAATATCTGTAGTTCCTCTTTCCGAGACCACGAATGTCGCTTTACTAGAAGGTGTTATTCAGAACCAAACCCAAATTCTGCAACAAGTATATAACGAGACGGACGTGTCTAACATTCCTCAGATCTGGGCTCTATGTAGGTTCCAACAAAATCAGTGCGACTTATGCTGACTTTCTACCCACAGACAAAGAGGTAGAGGGATATTACGACGATGGCATGCGAGTTCCGGACTATGTGACTTTGTTGTGGACTGATGACAAGTAAGTACTGTTTTGCTATAAGCATGCCTTAATCTTTTAATGATGCTGGTTTTAGCTGGGGCAATGTCCGTCGATTCCCTACTGTCAGCGAAAGGAACAGGACCGGCGGTGCTGGCGTTTACTACCACGTATGTTTTCCTTTTAGTAACGTTTACGAGCATTTATTGACGTACTTCCCTCCCTTGTTTGCTATAGGTCGACTATGTAAGTCGATTACTGAATAGGTTTTGTCATTTACAAGTTCATAAATTGTATTATAGGTTGGCGACCCGAGAGATTACAAGTGGATTACTGTGAGTGTAGCCATTTTTTCAACACGGTCATTTACTAATGCGTCTCTCAGAGCACCCAAATTGAGAAGGTCCACCAACAGATGTCCCTTGCCATCCAATACCAAGCCGACAGACTCTGGATCCTCAACGTTGGAGATCTCAAGCCTTACGAGAGAGAAACCGAATTCTTCCTGACTTACGGCTGGGACGCCGGGAAATGGACCTCTTCCAACGTCACGAGCTTCCTCAATCAATGGGCTGCTCGCGAGTTCGACCTTTCTACGTCTGGTGCTGACAATGTCGCAAGCATTGTCGCTAATCTCACCCGATTCAACGCGAGAAGGAAGCCTGAGCTTTTGAACTCCACTACCTACAGCTTGATTAACTACAGAGAGTAAGTCTGCGTATGAAATTATTTGTTGGTCTTCTTTTCTCACTATTTGCCCAGAGCTGAAACGGTCCTGAATGAATGGTCTACTCTTCTCAACGCTTCCACCCAGGTCTACAACAGCTTGTCCTCTGCCATGCAGCCTGCTTTCTTCCAGCTCGTGCATCACCCCATTTTGGCTAGCAGCAACGTTGCACAAATGGTGAGAAGGCCATCCTTGACATCTTTTGCGCTCGACAACTGACTACGCCCTTTAAAATCGCAGCTGGTCGCTGCCGGTCAAAACAACTTGCGTGCTTCACAAGCTAGAGTATGTTTTTCTTATCATTTTTAAAGTATTGTGATTACATTAACTAATTGTCCGTCTAATAATCTTGTTTAGCTGAGCACCAACCAGCTTGCGGATACTGTCGAGCAACTGTTTGAGAAAGACTTTGATTTCGAGACACAATATCACACAATGCTTAACGGTACGCCTATCCACCATCTCTGCTAAGAAAGCAGGAAACTAAATATATGTAATGCATAATAGGTAAATGGGATCAGTAAGTTCTATCTTTACGATTTTCAATTTGTTCGCATTTGTTAATTGCCGCCTTGCCATCCAGCATGATGGACCAAACCCGTAAGTCGGTCATAGCTTTGTATTATGGGATTATTTCTTAGTACTCGTCTTGTGTTAGACTTGGGATACTTCTATTGGCAACAACCCATGACTAACAGGTGGGCACGCAACCTATTCTTTATCTGTTTAGGCTCAACGTTAATACATTCCTTTTAGCATGCCCATGATTTCTCGTGTGCAGACAAAAAAGAACGCTTTAGCTGGTGTGATGCGAATTGCGCCTGAAGGAACACTCGGTGCTTGGTATGCTTATGCTCGTGCTGAGATCCGCGCCTTCTTTCCGCTAACAAGTTGCCGTAGGCCGGGAGACAATCCCAACCAATGTGCTCAAGGATACGGCTGCCCACCACCCACAGTAACTTTGGACAACTTCTCCCCCATTGCTGATCGCTTCATTGACGTTGGTGCTGGTGGCCCTACCCCTTTCACGTTCACCGTCAAGAGCAATAGCGCCTGGGTCAAGCTCTCTGCGACTCAAGGCTCAATATCCCCCAGTAATCCCGAACAGCGAATCTTCGTCAGCGTTCCGGATTGGAGCAAACTCAAAGCAGGCAGCAATAGCGCGCAGATCACCTTCACCGCCACTGCTGAAGGACAACCTTCCCTTTCGGTGCCTGTCACATTCGCTGCCACGAAGAATACTCCGGCTAGCGGATTTAAAGGTGCGTTTATTGAAGTCGATCATGATCGAGGAATCGCCGGGGGACTCAATAGCTGTGATCAGGTTTTGTGGAAGGCACCGGAGTTATCTCGATAGAAGCAGCGCATGCTTCTCGCAATTCGACCGTCCAAGGTATCTCCTGGTCGGAGCTTGCGAACCTTGGTCGTACCCTTTCTGCAGTTACGCCTCTGCCTTTGGGTGATGTTGCCTTCGATCTAGGAGCTGGTCCAACTTTGTGAGTTTCTTCAGAGTACCATGATATCCTTAAGGCTTTTCGCTCACGAGTTTGGTCTAGGGAATATGATTTCTTCAACTTCAACAATGTACAAGGGAACGTTACGGTCATTGTCCATATGACTCCTGCTTTGAATTCTAACACCGACCAGAACCCATTGGCATACGGCGTCCAAATTGACTCTCAACCGGCTGTGAAAGTCGTACCAATCCCCAGCGAAGTTCCCGGAGGCCTGCCCAACGGATGGGACACGAATGATGGATGGGTAGCCAATTCTATCATCACCACACCGACGAAATTCAGTGTAACCCCAGGCGCACACACATTGAAGGTATGTTTTTGGTTGTGAACTTTCTCTTTCCTTGAACATTGACGATGTTTCGTAAAGATCTCAATGATCACGCCTGGCGTCGCTATCCAGAAAATCGTTATTGGTAAGTGTTTTTTGTTTATACGATATTGCGTGAGCTGACCGGATTTGACCAGATGCTGGAGGATTGGTACCGAGTTACCTTGGACCACCTGAGAGTATTTCCGTGTAATCTTCTTTCTTTCTTCTTTTGTGTGTACTGTGAATTATGTTGGATACGTCGCAAAAGTAATAAAGTACCGTGCAGCCCGTCATTCCTGAGTGACTTTTTGCGCATACTACTCGTGAACAAAAATTACGCCGACGTTGAGCCCTGTTGGGCCATGTGCTATTCGACATATGTTTACCGGCGCTTCCAAGCCATCAAGCGTGGGAATAGGGGGTCAACGACCTAGCACCGAGCAGCACTGCTAGTCTGTCCTTTACCACTACTGACTTTGATCTATCTAACCAATGGCTTACCTACTCTCCAATCTATCGCCGCGCAAAGGATCACACCCAGTATCTACAACGACAATACATCTCCTAAGTCCATCTACGCCATACGAATCATGTTCTCTGCACGTGTACTACGCCTTGCCCCCGCTCCTCTTCGTGGACACGCACGAGCTCGCACAGCGCAGCACGTCGTACACCTTTAGACATTGGGGAACGAAGGACATCGAGAAACCGGTGCATGCGCTGCCTGATGAGATCTCTGAGCTCTTGATCAACGTGCCTGCCGGCACAACGACAACGATGGTGAACAACGCGGAGGAGGGTGGGAAGGACGTCCATGTCGAGGTGCCGATGCATCTGCGCTATGGAGCGCCTAAATCGTCTTCTGGGACCCTTGATGATGATGGAGAAACGCGTTCATACGAGCAACTACGCGTCGACTGGCCGAAGGGGTTCATGCTGTGCCCTTACTCTTGTACGTTGCACCGATTCGCGTGTTATCTATGAGTAATGTTACCGAACGGATACATAGCCAACGTTCGCTGGAGCAAACAGGCGCTAACCCTGCCAGCACACGTTCTAGCTGCCCTACCAGGCTCACAAGATGGGAACATTATCGTCACTATTCCACCACAGGCTGACGCTTTTGAAGCGTACGACACACTTACATTACCCGTGGGTAAAACGAAGGATATAGCATTTGTTGAATCCTTGACGGCGCTCACTATCCTCGCGTGCTTCATTTGGTTGGTCAAAGCATCTTGGAGAACAGCAAAACGTCTCAACACAGACAGCCAGCGACCGAAGACTGCATGAAACCCCCACAACCCAGTTGTATGCAAGGTCAATATACAATTGGATTTATACCCTTACCGCTCAGTACGTACAAGCGCCACGAAGAAACCGCAACCACCAACCACCATGAACGGAAAGAGAAGGTGGAAGTCTACAAATATCGAACAGCCCCAACGCCTCAGTTCACACTCTTAGTCCTGTAAAGCAGCACATAAGCGCTTGCATCCTCTCCTCCTCCATCGATAGTGGACAGCTTTTCCTTGGGGAAGACCGTAACCTTCTCGTCGTCGAATTTGTACCAATCCTCATCGCCTTCGATGGCATCGATCTCTGCCACCGTCTTGCTCCCGGCGCTTGACCCAGCTTGCCCGATAGCGGGTTTCTTTTCTGGGTTCTTATATGCGTCGAATACGTTCTTCTTAACGAATCCGATGTAATGACCCGCATCAGCAGCAGCACCTTTGTGCGTGACGATTGCTGTGAACGAGAGCAGTGTCCGTGAGCAACGGAGACCTTCAAGATGACAGAAGATGTATTAAACTCACCAACAAGCTCGTACAGCCCAGTCGTGCTGCATCCAATATCCTTCTTCAAGTCATCATTGACAAGCTGGGCCAACTCGGCTGCCTCTTTTTGGCGCAGAGCCAATTCGTCTTCAGGCTCGTCAGCCTTCGCGGCCTCTTTCCCTTTGCCCTCTTCACCTTCAGCAGGAACAGCAGGAGCAGCAGTGGTTGATGCATCTGCCATTTCGACATCTCCCGTAGCGGCGGCAACGGCGGCGGTGGATGCAGCGGGTGCAACGTCGACCGCCTGTTTTGTCCTCCTCCTCACTTTCCGTCTTTCACCGCGGTCTTTCTCAATGTCCTTCAGCTTCCTGCTGGCGGGCAGAAGCTTCTCTTTCAATTCGTCAGTAACGAGGTCAATGGCATCGAACTCTTCGGGGAATTTGACGCGACGCTATTAAAAACGCGATTAGCCGATGTAGAGGAGATCGTTTAATCTCAGAGAAAATACATACCATGATCTTTGCCTTCTTTTGAATGTCTTGTCTCCATTGGAAGCGAACCATGTGCACCGTTAGGTACGTGGGCAGTCTTGATAGACGCGATTTCTGGCTGTAGACAGCATCACGGCCTAGCGTCGGGGAACGTTTCTCTACTTTGGTGTCGAGAGCCTGAATAAAAATGAGTAAAGGCTGGGAGTAGCACATAGGGAAGGGTAACTCACGTTCATGATACCGGAGAGCATGAAATTCGTGGTGACGTTGATGTTGCAATCGATTTTCAAGACCTGTTCGACTTGCACAGTCTTAGGTTCGTCTTTCGCAGCCTCATCATCGCAGGTCAACCTGCAGAGTGACAGATTTAGTCAATGAGTATTACATGCACACAGATATTTAGCGCTCACTCTCTTCTCATTTCACCCATCAAATATTGCTGCACAAATCGAGGTCGTCCTGCAACAGCTTCGGCGCCTGTGCCAAGAGACCTGCCGTTCTCATCTAAACCGGGCACGTTTCGTAGACTGTTGATAATAGCAGCGTAGCACTCCTCGGCGTCTTGCTGAGCATATACTTGTCTACCCATCATGAGATCAGTAGCTCGCTTTTCGCTGCGGTCCATCTCGGCGAATTGAGGGTTGACTTCTCGTAGGACTTGTAAGAATTGCATTGGGGTGATGCTGTCTGTTGTTCGTGACATGTTGTGGTACAAGTCTCGTAGAGCACCAGGAAGTGGCGTCGTGGACTGAAGCGAAGGACTGCATAGGATGTTAGCAATGATAGGAGCAGATAAAGGGCGACTTACGCGTTGAGAGCAATTTGGAGTTCGGGGATCGCGCGAAGGGCCTGGACTGTGGCGTTCATGTAGCAAGTATTGCCGAGGCTGGAAGGTCGTCAGAGACGTGCTAAGAAGCAGTTTATGAGAGTGACTTACTTGGTCAGTCCAACTGGTTTGGCAAGCTAGAAATGCCACTAGTTTGAATAATGGGGCCAGACACGACGCACAAACCACTTACAGCTTCTGCGAGCTCAGAGTCATCCATGTCTGTAGTCTGGCTTTAGCACCAGTTCGAATCGTAGCGCCACATTGCATACCTTCCAGGAAGACTATAGGTTTTGGAGGTGCTTTTGGTAGCTCTCCAGCTGTTCCGATGACCGTAAAAGTTTGACCCTGATAACTGCCTTTAGCACCAGGAGCATAATTACTAGACATGACAGTAGTTCACCTCTTTGGGGCCGATTTTCTTCCATGATGAGTCGTCCTTAGAGGTCCAGTGAGAAACCGTAATGAAAACACAGTAAAAAGCTGGACGTACCTTTAAGACACCCCCCTTGACCATAACCTTCATCCGATCAGTGGGTACCCCTGTAACATTGTAGACTGAGTCCTTGAAGACTGCAGGTGGCAGATCAGGGTCGAGAGGGAGATCGTAAGTCTTTCCAGCGTGTTTTATGTGAACTTGGAAGGGAGCCATTTGGATGGTTGGGTGGTGGTGGTGTTAATGAGAGATGTGTGTAGGCTTACGCAGACAGACGCGCCTTTAGATTTTTGATTTAACGCTGATTACAATATATAAGGACGCGCGTCACTGTCACGAGCCGTTACGAACTGGTTCGCTCATGTGACTGCGCCCGGTTTGGGAGCCGTCGTGTATGGGTTCGTAGAGTGACGTCAGCAAACCCAGGGGGCGTGTCGTGTCGATATAAGCTCGTGTTTTGCCCGTTCGCTTCTAACTATCTTTACCCTCCTCCCTCTCGACGCGCAGCACACTCGACTATCTCTTTAACTTTTTCCCTATCTTTTAGCGAAGACCTATTGACCTCAAGATGACGATCTAGTATGTTTTCAGTGGTACAATCTGACTTGTTTCGTATTGACCTTATTTTCAATAGTTATTCATTAACCTTCCTGCTGTTGGCGGCAGAGGTCAGTCAAGGCGACTCTATGTCCATGGGTGCTGTAGGCTCATTATGACGCTCTAGATGGCGACCTTCTGCATTCTTGTAGCGCCTCTACCCTACACTGTCAAGAAGCGCCTCTTTGCCTTCCTGTCCGAATCCAAAATCGTAGCAAAGATTGCTTACGCTCTCAAGATATCATTCATGTTAGTTTCACATCTACCTCATCCTTCCTCGAACTCACGTTTAAAATTTGGCTCGTTTAGTTTCGTTGCAATTCTCTTCGTTGACGCCCTGCAACGCATGTTCCGCGTTACCGCCGAGTCTGACATGGCCAAGAGCAGCAAACACGGCGCTGTGCAAGACATCCGCACCGACACAGGAATCGCAGCAAGGAAATTCTAGTACGTTGCTCTTCAGCTACTCCAAATCTCGTATGCGAGTACGCGATGGTCTGACGTCATGTTCCTTTAGCGCACAACGCAACACGTACTTGACAGGATTCTGCCTGTTCCTTTCCCTCGTCCTCACTCGTACTTTCTACATTATCCTTGACCTTATTCACACCCAAGAGGAATACGCCAAGCTCAAGAAGCAGACTACTGGCGCTACTGGGGCGACCGGTGATCAATCCAAAGAAATTGCCTCCCTCAAGAAGCAATTGGAAGAAGCCAAAAATAAGACTCGCGACTACGGTTAGTGTTATCTTGAAGTTTGGCGGTATGCAGTTTTAGAGAAAGGCCCTACAGATATCCTCAAGAAGCAGGCCGCCCAAAACAACGCTGAATACGACAGACTCGCTACTGAATTGAACGATCTTTCTGGCAAGAAGTCGAACAAACGGGTTGATTAATCGGAGACACTAATCAAATTTTAATTACTGGAATTTTGGATATTCTCATCAACGCCTTGCTTAATTATTATGGGACCTTTGAGACTTGTGTTTAGTGTACCATAAACCGTAGCCGGGCACCGAATCTATGCGACTTCTCTGAATCCGTCTGAACCATTAAGTGATGCGTGTACAATAAGAACAAGGCAATCATATAAGATTATACAGTGGGGTAGAATAAATTACAAAAGTTTTGCAATGAGGGCAGCGTAGTCATCTCTGGAAAGGTTCCATCGTTCCAAAAGCACCTTTTTGCTTGTTTTTTCCTTTTCCCCTTGTATCCAGGTCTTCAGGCTGTTTTTCTGCACTACGGAGAGTTCTCCGTGGCAAGTAACGGCGTACGTATGAAGTAAACTGTGTAAACAGAGAAGTGAGCAACTAAGGCACACATAAATTTGGATAAGGTCTACTTACTGAAGCGCCTTCTCTTCATAATCAGCGTCCGCTTCGACATGTTCGCCATCGTTGCCATACGGCATTGGTAATGTCACGGATGAGATGACAGAATCCAGTAAATTGTATTCAGCGAACGCCTTCAAGGTTGGCTTTGAAGTATTGTTGCGGGATGGGTGCTGCAATTGACCAGCATGCGAGTTGGCGTGGATGGCTTCGTCGACGGGTGCTGGTCTAGTGTCCGGCGTGAGGATGTTGGGTGCAGCTGAGCCCGATGGAGCCGCGTTGGAGTCATCTGCGATTCTAAGAGCAGTGGTAGGAGCGGGTTCGTTCGTTACGTTTGAACTGGGGAGAAGCAGGGTACCGAGGAGGAAAACGACTTTTCTGCGCACAGAAATAGCAGGATCTAAAATCTATGCGTTAATCGTTGTTCTCGATGGGCTGGAGAGGAAAGGTGGACTGACCTTGCAGGGATTCGCGTAATCTTGACCATCCTTCCTCACCTAGAGCTTCGACGGCTGGTGCGTTGTGCTTTAGCAGTCCAGAGATGGTGTATATGGCTTTAGCTCGTAGGCCAGTTAACGATGATTGGGATGGGTCGAGGAACGAGAGCAGGGTGGGTAGGGGTTTGTATGATAGATATACATCTTGGGCTGAAGGGTTATTTTGGATAGCAGTACCGATAACCCAAAGAGCCTGCGTCTTAATCTCGGCAGTCGAGGACTCTTCAGTCAATAGCGACTGCAGTGGCTCCCAGAGTTTCAGCTTTTCAAGATCTAAAAGGCATAAGTTAGAGCTGTCCGTAGACCATAGTCGAGATTATAACATACCGTTCGCATTATCGATGTGTTCAATTAACTGGAGTCATGGAGTAGGCTTTAGAAACTTGAAACCAGGACAGAAGCAAGTAACTCACCATTTCCAGATGATCTAAAGCGTTCACTCTTTCATCTTCGCTCTTAGTCGAATCAACTGCAACAGCCATGTCTTCCTTCATCTGCACGGCATCAGGCTTGCCTAGAATCATATCAATAATCGCAGGGTCCAAGTCTTTCCTCTCTACGGGAGGATGATCGCCAGGAGCACTGTCCAACGGCGTCGAGTTCTCGATGGACCATCGTAGAATAGACTGCATCTTCAGGAATTAGGTGTACTGAGATTTGGCGTGGATTGTTTTTGTGAAGAAAGGAAAGGCCAAAAGCTGAGCTGATAAAGTAGATGGAAAGGTAATTACAAAACAGAAATCTATTCTTGTCTTAAATCTGGAGACTTCATGAATTGGGAAGAACCTGCTCGAAGTTTGTTATCACCTCACGTGAGGGCGTTGATTGGTGTTTGGATCAGAAGCCTTGACGGAGTTTGAAATGAGCTGAATATAAACCTTTGCGCGTCGAATTTTTTTGGTCGTTGCTCCCGTCAGCGTTCGACGTTCGCGTCGAGCGGGCTAATTCATCTTATATGTGCGTGCCAGTTCCTTTCGTTTCTTGCAGTGATGATCCAACACATATACCATACTTTACCACATTCCGAATTCTATGTGGAATACTTTATCGATTTCAGCCTTGTCTGATCCTTCTCATGCCTCTATATATCTTTTACCCTCTTACTGACACACTCCCCCTTTTCTCAGGCTCTCCTCTATCGCTGTCCTCCGCCTCTAACTTGGTCTGTGTGAGTATCCTTTCCACATACCCGCCGTTTTCATAGTACCTTTTCCCCTTCTGCAAATTGCTTTATGTTTGATGAATTTCTACTCGATGGGCGGACACGAATCCCTTGCCTATACCAAAGTCTCCCGGTGTACAAATGTGGAGATGGGTGAGGGAACTGTTGATTTACATCAAACACCTGACATTTCTTTTACCGTTCACTGCTTTGTTTGACTTTGTGACATATTCTGACTCAAGTTCCTTTCTTTGCAGGTTGTCATTGGTGTATTTTATGTCGTCTGTAATATGTATCTATCTACTAGCAGCTAACCCGTGCGGTACCGCACGGGGTTTTTAACAGTCCTAAAAGTAATACTTTGAGTGCCTGAAGGCTAGGTATGCGCTACGCAGGTGCTATTGAATATTCTCAAAATTAGCTTTAAAAAGATATAGCTAATTACCCGAATTCACTAAGCAAAATAACGATGCCATGCAAAAAAGAGTTTATAATGTAGGTTTTTCTTGAGATAAAAAGAAGGACAAAATGAGCGATCACCTCAGCCAAGGGTCGCATGTTACGCCTTGAGAATCGGGATTCGGGTTGTTGACTCGCACCTAACGCTATCCAATACTTAGAGTCTAGATCTAGGCTGAGAGGACAGATTTCCCAAAGAAGGGTTCAGCTGAGGACTACGTGGCACAGCTTCTGATAAAATCAGAGGCAGCCGCTCTTTTGAGAAAAGCGTCGGATTCCCTCGAGAATGTCCCTATAAGTAATCCTACCCTAGTAGTGAACTTGCTGATATCAATTCATTTACCACTGCAAATGCATTATTTACCAAATGTACTACTTCAACGCAAACTTGGCGCAAACGCGAATTTATCGGAGAGCTTATCCTTGCAGTGGCATAAAGTAAAGAAGTCTAGATATCGAGTTGTATTCAAACGTCGATAGTAGATGACGAAACAGTGAACACGTTGCTAAATAGCTGCACATCATGTTGAGTCGACGAAGACCTAGAGAAAACATCAGTTGTATTCTGCCGTTACGGGTAAATCTTACCTGGGACATCGGCCATGCGCAGCTGAGGAAATTCGAGAATCTATCAAGGAGACATGAAGATATGAGTTGACTGTTTAAGATGGTGGGATAGCCTTGCATCCAGTCACTTCCAGTGCGCAAATTAGCGCAAGCCATCTCAAAGTCAAGCGTAGATGGAGGAAGATTACAGCGACGCATTCACTTCGCAGTCTCCAGTTAAAGCGCACTTATGCTACACACCCTAGGAAGCGAGAGATTCAGATTCGCAAGCTCCCGCTGACGGAGGCGAGTACTCTCAAAAATTAAGCAATCATCTCCCGGGTGGGGGAGCTGGGAATCAAGCCTCGAATTTCGATCCAGCCCAGCTAGTACCAAGGCAATTAAGAGAGCTGTGATTTATTCTCAACCTTAAGCAAAGAAAATCGAGGTGAAAATGAGATAAATTGAAGCGAAGAGAGGTTAAGAAAGCAAGAAGAAAGGCGAAGAGCCTCGAAGAGCCAGATGCGTTAACCAAAAAGGGTAAGCTAAAGCGTCAGCCAATCAGAATGCTTCTTTGTCTCGCTTATTTGTCTCGCGGCTTTGTCTCGACCGTTTGCATTTGTTATAATAGATCTGTCTTGTTTGTTGTCAATGAAGACCTTTCGGTATCGAATCGTATTTGAGTTGCACCAGTGGCCTTCGTGAACCTTCGTTGATGCAAGTCGTCCCATGCTCGGCATTACTCGCGTCGTCATTTATTCCCAGGCCCCCATTGGCGGTCGGTAGTGTTGCCACGGTTTGACTCCGAACCGCGAGGTCGCGGAGTCGAGTCGAAAATAGGTCGAGTCGAGTCGAGTCGCCGGCCAACCGAAGTCATCGGCTGACTCCGTTGCGGTTAGCGACCAGCTTCGACTTAAACCGGTTTGAGTCGTAAGGGCATTGCCATTTTCGGATTGAAAGTATGAATATGCGGTTTCTGCGCTTTCAACGAAATCCACCGCTGTATTTAGAGACTTAGGCGTTAACAATCTTATATAAATTCCTTGAAATAATATTTTCTCATAAAGGTCCACAAAAGCTGAGCAAGAACAAAAGTACTCCTTCCAACGCGTACACGATGCATGGGTGACGCGGCGGTGTCCCGGCAGCATGTGTCACACACGTGACGTGAGATAATGTTGGTAAACTATTTTAGTCTGTCCTCAGTCCTCCACACGATGATGTCGGGCGTAGCCCATATCATATGCCTGCAACAAGGCTTATAAACATGCAATTAACGCTTGAATCAGTCTTCTGTTGGTAATACTATTGCACATGCAGTGATTACTCTGTCCGAGTCTTGAATTTCGAGTCTGCATCCTTGCCATTTACCATATTTGGACGAAGTCATGGTTCAAACCGACTCGAGGTCGCGAGTCGGTTAAGTCAGTCATGAGTGTAACGGTTAACTCCGGCATTAAGTCGAGTCGGGCAGTAAGTCGGGCGGAGTTGACCGTAACCGAGTCGAGTCGAACCGTGGCAACACTAGCGGTCGGGATCATGAGTCGACGGATTAATCGAGGATTCTTCAGCTTCATGACCACCACCATGTCCGAACGAGGAGAGGCTACAGCCTCCCACCATGCACATCTTCCTTGAAATATCTTGAATCCGTTATGGCCGGCCAACGTTCGACGACCGTTCTTGTCTTTAGTCGTTTCCATGCGCGCTTGCAACGGCGTGCATGAAAGGCGATACCAGCTGCCCTTTCAGACTTCTCTCTCTGCAGTTATTCCCGCTCTGTTTTTGGTCTCGACGCTTGAGATGTATCTTGATAACTATGCGCGAAGCTGTCGCTCGGCAACATGCAACGATGCAGCGGCTTACTCCTGCAAGTTTCGTTCTGCGTTATTGATAAATCAGAATGCACTGAAGGCGATTATACGTCCTTCAGTGTTGCGTCCTGAACGATTGCCCGATATACTCGGCATAGATCGTGATCTGTTGCTTTAGTCGCTCCTCCAGACTTGGACGTGGGACTGCTCTAGGTTGCTTTGTATTAGACAATCTCTATCTGAATGTGTTTTCTTGCGCTCCCTTGCAATCTCAAAACAGTGATCAGCATTTTTAGTCTTTATTTCTACTGGGTATCCTATTACACACGGTCAAATTTTACTTGGGTTCAAAAAGTTATCTTCATGGCTACATTTATTGCAAACAAGTCGACTCGAGTCGACGGCAAATCTCCTCTGAGATATTACTGTCCCACCGATTTATGCCGTTCTCGCCCAGACAGCTGCGTACTACTCGTTCCTGTTCTGTACTTCGGGTAAAGAAAGTCGAGGTAAGATCAAATGAACCCGGTGCCGACTGGAAATCGCGCAAAGGGATGGGCATGTCTCTGCGCGATGAAGTCCCCACAAAGATCCTGCTACCGAGTCCTAGCCCTGCGGGTCGCGATGTCACTTGAATCAAGTTTCTGGGATCCGGGAACCGGAATTCGGCCAGCCTGCGCGTATAGGCGCCCGAGGAATCCCAGCCGGTTTCGTCGAGGGGTATAGTGGGGAAATTACGATTGTCGCCGTCGGATCTGTGCACAACGCGGTACAGGTACGTCCCAAGAACGAGGGCGTTACACGCCAGTAGGTAGATTGACGTCTGAAGTTGTATAGTAGGAAGTAAAGGGTTCAGTGCTTGTCATCGAAAGTACAGTTCGCCAAGTGTGCTTACCTGGATATGAGATGTGATGCTGACTTCCCGCTTCTTGTCCCTTTTCAATAGGTAGGCTCCGTGGACTAAACTGGAGACCAATGGGAATAGAATGCATGCGAAGCATGCCACGAAGAGACGACGATGTTGGAGGCGTAGCGCCGGTGAGTATACGAGAATAACGATGGCTGGCCAGAAGAAAAGACATAGGTCGGCACATAAACTGGCTAACAAGTGGGTTGGGTCAGTATTCTGACCATCACAGTATGTACTAGCCACTCACTTATAATTTCTAATATCCCCGTCACCGGTGTGTATCTGCAGACTGGCGGTACCCCATATACGGTGCTGCCGCACGCCGACAGCTTTTGGCAGATTACCAGCAGCCACGCGGCTGAGAAAAGCATCCCCATCCTCATCGAAATGCTTCTTCCCTGACTGCCTTTTGCTAACACCCTTTGGACGGCCAATAAGATTGACAGACGACTAGTCCTGTGCAGTGTTGACGATGGTGAGTAATATTTATACGTGAGATATATAATGCAAGGCTCACCAAACACCCGTAGCGTGGGCTACAAAGGTTAACCAAGTCGATACAGATGGGACAACCCCGGGCATCGCGTCTGAAGAGGTTAAAGTCGAGTCTGTAAGACGGTGTATACCAAGAAGGCGAGCTTATACGACGCACCTATTAAGCCCCACTCGACCTGCGAAAATATTAACACGAAAACAATGGCAAGAGTGCCAGAGAGGGCTACAAGAGCATGGAAATCGTCCCAGGACCATTGCTTCCTCTTAAACCGATGTGTTAGCCGAAACACCGTCGCCAAAATGGAAAAAGTATAAAACGATGCTAGAATCACTGAAGCTTAGGTTAGCTACTGCGAGTCCACGATAAAGCAGGCTGGACATGGAAGAATAGGGCAATACTATTCCGCGGCTTACCTTTCCAAGTGGTGCTGAGAGAAGTGGCAGACATTTCGACGATTCTTTTTCTAGGATGGGGTAGGAAAGAAACTGGGGGAAAGCATGAGCCTGTTATTGTGTCGATGTCTACTATTAAAATGACTGCTTGTTTGAATTTTGTACTTTTTTTCTGCCGACTTCAACATCAAGCTTAAGCACGTGTAGGAGGGGACCCCAAAGTGCGAAATATATTTTGTGAATGGTCACCGGTCACTCTTTATTCTACCTCCTTATTAGTCCATCAGGGTCTCCTGTTCTCGATCTTGCTTCCTTAAAGGTGATATCATTCGACGCATCAAGGTGTCCAGCTCATGGCGGAAGAAGCCCATCAGGAAAGTCGTGGGAAGTTGATGTCTTCCGTGTCTTAATACTTTTGCCACCGACTAGAAGGATCTACGAGGACACTATTGGACCCTCTCTACATATGTACCTCGACACGGAAGCTTAGCCCTTGTCCTTCGGAATGTACGCGTTAATGATATCAGAAATGTAGCATGACTTTCAAGTTAGCAGAGCATGGTTACTGGTGGCACTGTGCACACCTCGGAGCGCAGCAGAAAGCATCCCAGCAGACTAGAAGTCCAGGATACTCTTATGATGGAGACATACAGCGCGTTGTGATAATTAAATCACATAATCATGAAGCGGGTGTTGACAATGGTGCCCTGATTCCGGATTCAAAATAGTGACCGTAGATACTCTAAAAGGAAAGACGTTGCACATATTTGGATTGATTGTCTTATATTGATTGTAGTAGCCGTCCATGAAGTAAGTAGTCATCCAGCACTGGTACTAAGCAATAAACATTAACGGGTCTGACCTGAGAAGAGTGTATTCAGATAAAGGGAAGGTCTTTCAACACAGAAATCAACCTTGCCAAATTGCGAAGCCCTACTACTTACTGTACTAAATCAATCAATTCGGCGGTCACGCGTCACAAGCCCTCGCGCCGAACCGAAATATGAGCTTGGTCACGCGTCCCAACGACAACTGACGAAATGAAATTTTGGGGAAAAAAATGGCCGCTGTGCTAGCCATAAGAAAAATTGTTTCACGCGTCAGTAGCGACGAATTTTCTTCATTGGTCCCAGGCCGCACAGGCGTTTGACGAAATCAAAATTTCGTCAAAGAGGTCACGCGTCCCAACCCGCGACGGATTGATTGATTTAGTACAGTAGTAGACAGATCCCCATTCAAGATGTACTTACCCCCGAAGCTAAATCAACGCGGCGCCTATTAATAAACAGTGGGGTCGCTTCAAGCTTGCCACGAAAGTTGAAGTATCCATCATAGGACTCGCATACGCTTCGCTCGCAGCAGCTGGGACAACCCAGTAAGCTACAGATCTAACTTAACAGTTGGGCTTTTTCTCAGTAGGCGCGCTGAAAAACATGTATTGTTACAAATTAGTAAGTAATTATTAATTATTGGTTGACTAGTCTGTTGTATATGTAAAGGAACTAGTGGCATTAGATGCTTCTCTTGAGCTCATTTCGACGTCGGTAAAAGTGATGGGTTCCGTGAGAGAGGTTAGGGCAATGCTGTGCTGGGTGGTGGGTGTGGGAGCCGTTTCGGACTTGACATTGTCGTCTCTAGGTTGCCTGGAAGACGATTCTTCTGAGCGGTCTTCTTGGTTGTCGGCTTCGTTCCAAAAGACGCGATATATTCGAGTGGCTAGGACAAGCAAGTTACAGACCACAATGGACACGCCGAGCTAGGCGCCGTCATAGACATGAGGAAAAGAAAAGTCAGCACTAGTGGACTTGAAAGAAATAGCGGGAACGATTTGCCTCGTCAGCAAAAGATGGTCAACGTCACTCTTACCTGCAAGTGTCCCGTAACACCCAACCACGTCCGAGAGCCCATTAAAATAAAGTATACATGCGTTATGCAGGCCGCAGTAGTGAAGAGGCCGCAACAAAATACCGCTAGGATGAGGCGACGATATCGACGGCGCCGATTCATGCCTGTCTTAAACAGCATATACCCAGGGGAAACGACAAGCCACAAGTCCCCTGCTATATCAGCTAAGCAGGCACAGAAAAAAGGCTCAGACCCCAAAGACGACCCCATAACTAGACCACTCACTCGAGAGCTCGATGTAGCCGGTGGCAGGAGGTACAGAACATTGTGGAACTTTTCTCCAGTCCGTACCGCACATAAACAACTTCTGCACCACCAGAGCCAACCAAAATGCACCAAAAATATATGTTGCCATTTTTGCGATCGTTCGGAAAAGTCCTGGATTGAGGAGCCTCACGATGGTAACGGCGACTGATGCTCTCGCGGCCCTATGATACATTAGTTGACGTCGGTTGTCTACTGGTGGCGTTGAGTTTGAAACAAATAGACACACCAGAGAGTGGTAGTAAATGGTATGAGAGTACCAAATCTGAAGAACAACTGCAGGCTCAAGGAGTGCGGCTGTAAGGGTACTCCATTAAGTACAGGACTATCTATGGGACGTTGATTGAACTTAGTGTCACTGGTATGCAGTATGAGCGGATGACACTTACTGCCTGGCCTGATTACGACGATCACCATATAAACGACCCACACCATGGTGTCGGTAAGAAGAGCGACAAACGCCCAGAGGTCGTCCCACCAGAGCCTGTTCGCTCTAAAGCGGTATACAAGTCGAAAGACGGTACTTAAAAACGCGACTGCATGCGCGGAAATTACTATTGCTGGGCATTTAAAAACGGCCACAGAGAATTAGTATTAGTGCGAGTCAGCACCGCCCCGTATACTGCTCCAGGAAGCTCACCTAACGAGGTAGAAGGTGACGCATCAGCCACCATTGCGCAACCTATTTCAGGGCGCTGGCACAGAGAGCGCCTTATTGCTGAGCCGCGAGCGGCTAAGAGGCCGTTGCAAGGAGACAGCCCCTTCACAGAACCTGTGCTGTATTTATATGCTCGGTGCTAACTCAGTTATGCGGAATAATGATTAGTAAGTCAAAGGTAGTTGGGTAGTGGGGAGGAAGGACAGTAAGCTTGCCGGGCAATCGTCTGGCTGGCGATGTTGCGGACTTATATAGGGATTCGAAAGTCGAAGATTTCCGTAAGCGAGGGTCTTCCATCTCACGTCCGGATGCAAGTCTCTTGACGTTCACGACAAATTCCAAGCCCCGTGGGTAAGATGTACATGTCAGTGGCAATGATTGAAACTCAAAAAGCCTGTTTTGCAAGCTGGGAACTTTGATTCCGACTGTGAGAAGATCCCACTTGAAACGCCCAGAATGCTATATAAGCTGCTTTGCGTCGCAGCTGAACATGCTGGGAGACAGGTCGGTCGGGTGTGCTATACTGAGAAACGATTATATATAAACCTTTGGGCAGTCTAGCGGCAAAATCAGAAATGGAGGAGGTGAATCGAGAGGAAACGAACGGACAGGTATAGTATACGACAGGGGGATGAATCTGTACGCAGCTTCCAGTTACAGCAGAGTGGTGCGGAGACACCCGCCGCTCAAGACTGCCCAAGGCGACATAGCCTTGAAGGCTTGGAATTAGGATAAGAATCGGATAATGAGAACTGGAAAGATAAGAAAGCTATCTTCACAGTAGCAGGCATGCTGCTGAGAGGGATGCGTACTGCCGAACCGCGATAGGTAGATTGTTGGGTTGTATTGCCAAGTCTGAACCAACGTCAAAATCGGTGTAACTTCCTTCGTCCTGGAAATAGGATTTGCGGCAGACGCCGATGCACTGGTGTCTCCGGAGATTTGAGGCGTCCCTGAACCAGGTCAACTACTTTAAACAGCGTCAGTGTTCTACGTATCGCTGCCGGGATCGTCTACATTCTACTAGGGACGGTACATTATGTCGCCAGGACCAAGATTGCACACCGCGATGGACGTGCCAAGCTGACAGAAGGAAGTCAGAATGAAAGATATCACGGTGGAGTATTAGAGGGGGGTCATACCTGGACATGAATAATCGTACCAGCCCGAACAGAATCTGCTCGAACCAGAAGACAATTTGAGGCAACAAGCGCTTGGGGTAAGTAGTTTGCAAGAAAAATTAGCAAAATAGCAACTTTCTGCTTTCCACAATATAAAGCACGGTGACATCAGGGGCCTGGCGTCACCAATAACGTTAACCTGACTTGTTCAAAACGAACTTCAGTCCAGGCCACCTTGAAGAAACTTGGAAAGGTTTACTCACTACTCAATTCAAAAAGGACTGTCATGAAAGGTGCAGAAGGATAATGAGGTAATTGAACTCGGCGTAAACCGCAGATCGTATTTTTGTATACCGCCACAACAGCCGGAAAAAGCAAAAGCAGCAATTCATTGTCATCGACCCGCCTGCCTAAGTCCTGCCGCTAGGAGCATTGCGATAGTCACGGTAACCGATAATCGGGGAGCCAATTAGGATTATCCGCCTTAACTCAAGAAGTTCGACGTTGTGATATCCGGGAACTTGGACATAGGCAAGGCTACTCGCAAGTAGGTGCCAGCATAGTACTTATTTTTGTACGACGGGCGGGATGCCGACTAAGATATAAATACTATGAAATCAGCCTCTGTGACGAATCACTTCCGTAGTATTCCGTTCAATTGAGAGCTCACAAATGTTGGGTGGCAAGACCAAGAAAAGGTCAAAACTGCATACCGACGAACGTTCGTGAAATCAATGACCTAGCCATGGAAGGGTCGGTCGTGACAACAGCGGTAGTGGGCGAAACGACCATGACGACTGTAACACGACGTTGCTTCGGTCCACTGACATCCAAACATAGTCCAAAACATGTTAGCATATTCCTGGGGGAGGAAACACCCCCCACGACAGGGAGATAAGCGGACGGCAGCTCAGGTTGGTTCCCTGCTGCACGAAGTTGGGAAAGGCAGTCAGTGCTAACAGCATAAGATCACAAGAGGTAGTACAACGCATACGATCCATTTAGCTTAGTAGCTTTCGAGGCCTTGGCTGGAAATTTGGTACAATCCAGCTTGACAGAATGCCAATGAGAGACGGAGGTAATAAATAACCCTGGCTGACAGTAGCGCGGTAGCTTCTGATGATACGAATGATAGAATCCATTCAGAGTCCAGGCAATGGTACAATACCCGGAGGGCTATCTCAGGAACATTCCCGGCGCCTACGTCTGCCTTGTGGGAAGGTCCTACGTATGTACCGGTGCCTACAAAAGCTGACGATGAGATTGACGTAAAACGCACATTGAGTCATTAACGTACGCCAGGGATTCCAAGTCGAAGCATGTTATTCACCTAAAACACCTCACGTTCTTCTGCAGCCTGGTCATGGCTTGCATATTTGCCACTTAGGACGGCCGAACGCACATTTTTTGCCAGTTCCTGAAAAAGAATCCAGACCCACGTTCAAAACGCCGAACAAGCTTTCAAATCAACCAAGAGGGCTAGACTTCTGCGAGGGGGATCAGAGGAATACGGCATGTATGCTATACTTACCAACCTCCATCGCGTTGCAAACTTGAAGGAGATCTCCGAGGCGCGCTATTGATTCCGAGCTATTTCTGCGGTAGGGAAACGAGTGTCGGTGGATTAGACCAGATGAGACCATAAAATGTTCCCTATGGATACTTTCCGAACGACGCAGAATAAAGTTGAAGGAATGAAATTGGCGGTTTTTCAATTCACTCTTGAAGAGATGACTGTCATCAAGCACACATGAATTGTGTATTATATGTATGCCGAGTCGTAAGCAGATATAAGAAGTCTTGAAAACACAGAGAGCAGTACGAAAACGAAAACGATTACGATGCATGTGCTATAATATGCTGTCATCGCATCGCCGACAAAAAACAAGGGGATGGGATAAGCACCGGCAGGGAAGGAAAGGACGGCATAAAGGAAATAAACCCAATGACGCCCTCCGACGGGGGACGTCGTTATGTCAGAGCTTCCCAAACGCCTAGACCTCCAAAGAATAGACCCAACGAGGTAAGCAATCCCACGTAGACGAACGTGTGTATACCGATCCGAGGTAGGATCCAAGGCGTGTGCATCATTGCCAGGATAGTTTGTAGCACGAGAAGAGGAGGGACCATCAAATTCAACAGTCGATTAGAAGGTGTGAAAGGAGCCGTCAGAGTCATGGTAAAGGCAGACATCCCAAGATCCCTGAGGTTAGTGGGCAGGGGATGATATACCAGCGTGGAACGCATATAGGCCCCTGTCAGGAGCAGTGTGATACCCAAGGAGGACAGGATTGAGTTGATTCTGTGCAAGCATGAGATAAAAACGGGTATCCGCTATGATGATCATAAAAATCGCAATTAAAAAATGTGCCTTACCAAACATAGATACAAAACCACTTACGATGACTGGCATCCCGTAAACTTCCTCCAGCTCTTCACGACTCTTCAGCGCCATAAGCTGATCCAGGTCCCTCTCGACTTCGTTCTCAGCCTGCAGCCTGTCGGTATCATCAGTGGACTGAAGACCTGAGGTTCGGTCCAGGGTTGCAAGTTTTAGAAGAGGCTGCCTCTCTCCAGAACCATTCGCAGCTGCCTCATGAAACTGGTAACTGACTGATGATTCATATGATGATAACGAGTCCATGCGATCTCTTGGACCTGGCCTGTTACCATTGTGCGCGACGAGCTGCGAGTGGGTTCCAGAATCACGCTGTGTGGGTGTCGTACTCGCGTCGACTGGGGTGAGAGAAGATGACACGGGAGGCGTAGAAGCGCCCGGGTCTCTGGGTTTGGCGTGAACTCCACTTCCGGACGTAGTAGGGTCTTGCCTTGCCTTGCCCGCGGCTTCATTTTCATTTTCGATATTGTCCTTCACGTCGACCAAGACATCCTTGTATAAAGCGATGCTTTCGTAACCTTGCTTGATACCGACTATAGCCTCAGCCGCTGCCCATCCAAGGGCAACCCACCATACCCTTCTGAAAGCATCGTCCTGCCAATTGGGAAATCTGCGTTTGTGCAGGTCTGAGAGACCACTGACAGGTGATAGACCGTGCGCAATGTGTTCTGTCGAATACTCGGGTATTAACAGAATGGGAATGGCGAGCTGTCGGAAAAATAGAGTGGACGCGCTTTGCAGGATAGCAGAAACGATAGATGTGAGAACGGGGATGAAAGAAGGATATCTCTGAGAGGGAAAGGGGACATAGGTCGTGCTGGAGAGAGAAGTCGCGTATAGAAAGTCGCGCAGTAAATAGGACAAGGACCATAAAGCAGTAGCTGCGATGATTTCAGGCAAGGGGAAAGGAAGATATGGTGGGTAGGGGAAGGTCGACTTCGGTATATTGTGATACGCAATTGTTGGAAGGAGTCCCAGGAGTATGAACGCTAGTAGCGTGGTCAATGGAACAAATGTGTAAAAGGTTACGAGTCGTTTGTAATTTCCTGTAGAGTAATACACGCGTCAAGGTGCTGAATGGCTGAAAAGAGCGCATATATTCACCTCGGTATAGGCCCTCCTTGGCTAACGCCTCATCCACAATCCACTCTTCTTCTTCCGAGCTTAGAGAGCTCGTGTCATCCTCTGTCAGGAGTCCTTCCACATAACGAACTGCAGATCCACCTTCTTCCCGGATATTTCTAGAGCCAACACCCACGGAACCATAATAGCGATGTTCCCCATGATTATTGTTATCCGCCGACGTCCCAATCTGCGGCATTTGAGTCGATCCTACACCTGCAGCAGCAGTAGACGACGGGAATTCCATTTCCTCTGGAACCCTGCTCAACCACGGTCGTGCCGAACTCGAGGTAGAGCGCCTGTGATTGTCCGGACTAGAGGTGCGCTGCTTTTCCAGGAGGGCCTGAGGACGTGCGAGAGGCTGCCCTGCAGAGGTGCGTGGATGAGAATGCTCTTCTGTATTAAGGTCAATATGACGTTGACGCCCTAGTAACGCTTGATTTTCGCCTTGTACTCGACCGGTGCCTACGAAGCTACGACCACGGTATTCGTCGTCTAGGTCGTCTCTCGATGCGACTGAGTGATCTCGAGGACGGTCCGTCGAGTTATAAGGCTGTGGATTGAAGCGAGCAGATGTTGTTGAGCCAAGCTCGGCGACGACCACATTAGGATCGGCGATGTTCGGTCTACTTCCATAAACAGGGGGGACTCCGCCGCTCTGCTGCGTCGCGCTTTTGATTCCTCTGCTCATCATCGAAACTGGCCCTTGGATTGAGGATGTGCTGGAAGTGCTCATGGGAGGAGGTGTAGATGTCATTGCGACGCTAGCACCTTGTCGACCTTCGAAGAAACCGGGTAGCAGGGTATGGGTGGCAAGGGAAAAGAGCACGGTCGTCGGACCTTGTCCTTGAAATATGGTCTCAAGGTCAAGCGTGTAACCGTTCTCTAAGTATAATAGAGAGAAGCAACCCGGTTCTTCAAGTCGTCAAAGGCGCGTAATTCGCCGCAGCTCTGATGAATCTCCATGATCTGCCACAAACACAGTGGCAACACAATTCGTCATTTGTGCTTCATCTTTACTATTTAGTCTTGTCTTATCTAGACGTTTCTAGTATTGTCATCTACGGCCGATGCAATGCATCCTCGCACTCTGATGATTCCTAGGAAATGCCTGGTATGCTCCCAGTGGCTTGTAGCTAAACCAACTATAGGCGGATGTAAATGTAGATACTAGCTGGCAGGTGACCCACAAAGACATCATCGTTACGGAACTTGGCTCTTGTTCGTGTTCGCACCTTCACACTCCGAGGCTTTCAAAATATAGGAATAATGCTAAATAGATACAGAAAATAATGGAATAGCTAGTAATACACTAAGTTAACGAGCGATGCACGATTACTTTCATAACGAATGTGATGATGTGGGGCGTAAAGGAGGCGTGGTGATAACATTGCGGATCGTGGTATGTATGCAGAAACCTATACGAGTAGAGAACCTAGCGTCTTTGATTAGTCCGGGGGGTATGGGAGACGTAGCGTGTGCTTTATTTTAAGGAAAAAGTTCATCAGGTGCGACATAAAATGGAAGCTGGACGGTGGGATTGTCGGTGCTTTTCACAAAAAGCAGCAGAAGCAATGGAGAAGTTGGCATTCCTGTGCCTCATTTACGAGAATGAGTCCTTGCAGGTGCATATCTGGGAAGCGATTCTTCCGGTTTGGAAATGGAATAACCTCTAAGTGCAGCCGCTTTCTCTGCTTGTCTGCCGAAACCCATCGAGGAGGCGAGCTTTTCCTTGGTCAAGATCCCTCCGTCGAAGCTGACGCCAGTGTTCGACCGACTGACAAGCGTCGCACTAGACGGGGCAGGTGAGCCTACGAATGGGAAGTCTGCAGGTCCGTGAGCCGACATTTTGGCGTCCGCGCTAACACCCGTGTTTGCTCGACTGACGTATGGCGCACTTGACAGCACTGTCGAGGTAAGGGGCGTAATATTGACAGGCCCAACGTGGGTGGGGATAACGCCCTTGGCTTGTTCCTTCCAAGAGGTGATGGATCGCTTGACTTTGGCAGATTCGCGGAAGATCAGGCCAGCGAGAATGTTGAGGCATCCAATTGAGAACAGGAAGAAGGCTGAAACCAGGGTGAAGGTGTCCACTCGATGGGAAAGAATAGCGGCGCCAATCCTACAAGCAAATAAGCACTTGTCACGAGTAAGGAGAACAATAGACGGCACTTACAGCATTTGAATGACTCCCAGGGCACCCAGGCCGAAATCTTTTCCTAAGACAGGGAAGAACCGGTTGAAGAACTTGGATGGGAATCCAAATTCTGATAGAATAAGAACAATTGCTTGGAAAATGATGAACAGTCTGTTGAGCACTGCCCAGAACGCTCCAGCAGGTTGGTTAGGCACTGTGCTGCCCCTGAAAACAATATCATTATCAGAAAACACAAAGCAAGACCGAAAGGAAAGCAAAACGCACATGATATAATCCATGTCCAACATCTCTGTCACCGTGCTGTTCGTCGTGTTCGAGTCCTGCACTTGTTTCCCAGCTTGCATGAAGCGGTTTACAGCTTTGATATCATTCGCCAGAGTCACGACGTTGCTCGCAAAGACCAGGAGTAAGGCGATGATGCTCAGGATCCGGATGATGTTCAAACCGATGAAAGTATCTGTCAAAGACTCCGTCAGACGAAATCGCCATAGAATGAGAGAGAAACATACAAGCACGAGGAGGAAGCATCTTGAGTATCTATCGTCTGTGGATATAATCAATTAATGATAGGGTGGCGGGTCGTATGATAGTAGTTTTCGCGTCGCGTCTAATAACTCAGGTATTCAAGAATCGGAGTCGCTATCAAAGCGCAGGAATAGTGGGTAGCAGAGTAGATAGTAGTGGCTTCGGTATGAAAAAAGAGCGAGTATGAGATGGCGTGCACCAGGCAGAAAATGAAAGTGGAGGAGAAAGAAGGAAAGAAGAGACAGTGGCAGGAACACCACGAGCAACTCTCAACCTGTCAAAATTAGTAGGGTAAAAGTTTGTTAATGGGAGGCCCATCGTCCCGGGTGTTGTTCTTATATTGTTCGGCGTTACGAGCACATTCTGGAGGGGCCATTTTCTTATTTGGCCAGCGGCCGGAGGAAGACAAGACGTTCATTGTTCTGCGCCATTGTCCTCGACGGAATTAGCCACACGCGAGGCGTCACGTCACGGCCGTTGTCACGCGCAGAACAATGCTCGGTCGACATGACGACCCCTGCCAAGAGACACCTGGGTCCTCTACAAGAGCTCTTAAAAGAATAAACCTCTAAGATGAAAGCTCCTGAGTGCCTTCAAATCCAACTAGGATAAGGACAAGCGTGCCTCCTTGGAAACTACTTTCAGGTCTCGTCATCAGCTTTTGTCTTCATGACTTCATCACCATCGGTCGACGCGAAGGGAGTGCTGACTGCCGTAATGAAGAGTCCATCGCATTCACTGCCTCTCTTTGACACGCTAGCTCCAATGAAGCTCACACAGAATACAAGAAAGATCATGTAGAGCATAGTCTATGCGTGGGGGATATCACCAATTCATGATGTAAGTAGGTACAGTGTTCCTTGTCCTTGCGAAGAAAAAACCAGTGTCTATAATAGCAAGAAATTAAAGGCGACAAAAGGGAAAGAGCAGTATAGAGGTATTTAAATGGTATCAACATGCATGAATAACGGGGGGTTGCGGGTGAATAGTGCCAAAAGATGGTATACAGAGAAAAAAAGTTAAAGAGAGAAAAGGCTAATAGGGAATGTGGCGAGAGAAAAGATATAAAAAAACATTCTTAAGGCAACGGAGGAAGTGGAGGAACTTCAGGAATCTGTTCACGCTGCATTTGTTGACGCTTCTTTTTGCGTTCTTCAGTCTCTCGTGCGCGTTGTTCTTGCTCGGCCTGCATAGCTTGCATGATCTGCAATTGCTGAGCGATAAACTCCTGGGTCCGTGGTCTACAGTTTCCTATCAATAAAAGATAATTTATTGGAAAGAGAAGGTGCAACGTACCTCATCCTAAGAATCCGCATAATGATTTGTTCACTGGCCGTCTCCGTCTCCGATTTCTTCTCTTTCTTCCGTTCTCTAATTGTACCAAGATTCCGCTGTGTGTAAACACTCTTCGCCCTCTTCTTAATCGAAGGAGCAGCACGGAGACTTTGCTGCATCATGCGAACACATTCTTCCATCAACGCGTCACTAGAGAAAACAAGTTAGTTTATCCTCCAGATTGCCATAGCGAAGACACGCACGTGTGCCAGTCGTAATACAGCCGTATTGAAAGCACATCCCGATGCTTTTGGCTATTCAGGACTTCTTGAGATATAGGACCCTCGCCATTAGCATAGAAGTAGTCTCGCAGGAACTAGTTAGACATGTCAGTGTCATCCCACCAACAATCATCGGAACCACCCTACCTTCAACCATCTAAACACAATATCCACCTCCTTATCACTTAACGGCTTCATGTCGCTAGGCTTATCGCTCAGCGGAGGTATCAACAAGCCTTCTATGATATTCAAAATTTCCTTCCACACCCTCGTCATTACCATCTCCTTCGCATTATCGCTCAGGTACGTGTTCAATGTCTGCAGGTTGGCATCAAAATAGTCGAAAAGTGGCAAAATGGCCTGTTCGATCTCGACATCCGTCAGCTCCTCAGGACGAACACGGGGCTTTTCCGCCTGAGGCAATGGTATCTGCGGCTCCGATGACGAAGCACCAAGGGCAGAGCGATACAAAGCAGTAACGTTGCCCAGCGCCTTGTTATAATCCAACCCGTCCTTTGACTTGAACAGCGACTTGATTACACTCCTCGAGAGACATTGCTGAATGAAAGGCGACATCTTCATGGATCATAACACAACGTCAGCATTTTATGTTCAGGGGAGTAAATCGACCTTTCTCACCTTGTCAATGAAGATACGAAGCATATCCGCTTCAGCCCTCTTCAAACTCCTAAACGCTCTGCCAAAGTAGAACTGAATATCATCCTTCTCCCCCTCCATGCTGACTCGGACCAATATCCTGCCCTGGGTATCCAGCTCCATCCACAGCTCATGTGCCAGGCAGTCACTGAACCGACGAGGATCCAGACAGAGATACGCGCGGCCTACAATATCGTGCTTGCCGACGAGCGCACGATCCCTGACGGACACCATTATCCATAGAGGTTTCTCCACTGACAAGTCAAAGGTTTCGTCCCCTAAAATATGCATGTCAGAAGAGAGAATGGAGGTCAGAATGCAGCTTGCTTACATCTAGGATTCAAAGTCTCATAAATCGTCCTCGTCTTCGCCAACCTCGTCCCTGATTCATCACTTAACGTGACGAATGTATCCAGCTTCGAACTCGGCGAGCTATCCAGGGGTACAAGACTCTCCGCCATAACGACCTTGACAGAAAACAGGAACGTATCCCTCTCCTTCTTCTCCGGGACAGGAGGTGCAGAGTTCCGGAGAACCTCAGCAATCTTGTCCGCTTGCATCTGGTTATACATATTATCCAACAACTTGCGCGCAGCTTCGACATTGTTCAGCTTGACACACGATTCGGGGCGGAAATTGAATGGTTCGACTCGTTTCTCGCCTGTGATCGCAAGCTGACGAGCTTTCTCTAACCACGCCGAAGATTTTTGCGGTTGGATGTAATCAGACGGCCGAGGGAACATCTCTGCCAGGAAAAGACTTTCAACAGATCTGCAGTATTGGTCGATAGCTTTGGATATAGTCTGCATAACAGGATGAGAAAACCAAACATAAGAAATCAAATAAAGGATGCGGACCTTAGCCAGACTAGTGAAGAAACGCCCTTCCTGGTATTCATCTTCCCACTCCAATTCTTGCAGGAAATTAATCGGACTCCGCAAAGAGTCGAATAAGTCCATGATCGACGAACTGTGACCTTCTGCGCCCTCGGCTTCAAACTGGAAACGTAAAATTAATTCAAGTTCCCCAATTCGCCAGTTTCATGCGCAAACATACCTTATCATGAGAAATAGCCTATAGAGAGAAACAAAGGTTTAGCGCGAGCCACAGGCAACTAGAAGAAACAGACAAACCGCTTCCACCCATTGCTGAGTTTTATTATCCGTATTTATCAGCCATTGTAGGACGTAAGGTTGGAAAAACACAGTAATCTGGAAATTCAAATCACCCCTACAACAAACGAAGGATCAACTCCTGTCTTCAAATACATGAAAACAAATACTCACTCAGGCACAAAAGCACGATACATGCTCAGAAGCACTGCAGTCCTCCTGTACAGAGCAAATATATCTTGAATAGGCACGTCCGGAGTGGGTCCATTCATAGACGATTCGAACAGCCGTTTCTGGGAATTCTGCAGTTCCGTTACTAGAAGCGGGACGACTACCTCCACGTAAAGTGAAACGATGTCCAGCTTTCTGTGTTATCCGCCAAGTTTGAAAAGCCGTCACCCAACATCAGTTTTCTAAGAACTCACCCTAACAAAGGATCAGGGAACCGCTTATCCAGAGCTTTCGCACTTTTCTCTATCTCATCCGTCATTAACAGAAGAGGCAATGCTCTGTTAACACCAGGCGCGCTTTGCTTTTCGCGAATCGATATTTCGTACCAATCCGCTGAAACCTGTCGAATGCGTGCTTTGATGTCTTGTAGCCGTGCTTCAATATCAATGTCAAACCTATCCACTAACGTGGAGTCTTTGATGTCTTGCAGGATTTCCAGGTACGGCAGTATTTCTGCTGGTTTCAAATTTGGCACGGCGTCCATGGCATGGTAGAGGGAAGAAAGGAAGACATTGAAAAGTGAGGCGTAGACAGATGCGAGATAGTCGACCTTGAAATCAAATGTTAGAATGAACTCGAAATAAAGTAGGAGTAAGACGTACATCTTGCCTTGGCCACAGGTCAAGTTCTGTCTCGTATATTACTTTCGCGACATTTTGCAGAGCTTCAGGAATGCATTCCATCGGCACGTCGTTGCGCTCGTAAAATTGCTTCACGAGATCCACAAAGCAAGCAACGCGATAGGGATGTCCAATCCGCCACCTCAACGCACATTGATTGATCAATTCGATATGAGGGGGTGAGAGGATGCCTAAGGAAACTTCATCATTGTCGTCAACTTCTGGCGACATCATCACTTCTAAGTCGGCGATGAGACAGTATTCAACAAGTCGCTTGTAGAATTTCCTTGGGTTAGGGGGTATATAAGTAAAATGGTGCCCGACAGGTAGGTCGTCTTCTTGCTCAGGATCGGCGGCAGCGGCGGAGAAGTTCAGATCTGCGCTGAAGAATGACCGTCGGCTGCTAATCGACTGGCTCCTGGTAGCAGTAGGTGTATCTGGCTGAGAGTATAATGAGCCTGGTCTACCGGATCCAGTTGGGGTTGGTAAAGGTGGAAGAACATCGGGAGGAGTCGACTTTGCCAACTCTGGATTGAACTGAACCATAAGCACCATGAGCTGTTGTAATTGGGTGGTTTCCTGTGTTTTCCAGTGCTGCCAAGCTGCTTCGCTGTCGAAGTCATCCCGACGACCTGGGAATGGTGCGCCTGCGGTAATGTTTTTCAAGCAAGTCTGGACAAGCATAAATTAGCTTTTTTCGTGCAGCGGAAATGAGAGACTTTACCTTCAGATCCGTCATTGCGGCCTTAAAGTAAACTGGATTAGTATGCGGAGTTGCGGCAGACAACCGGTCCACTCACCTTTTCAGTGACCACTGAACCTCGTATCTTGTCTACTTCTGCCTGTACCGCTTGCTCCGGAATTTTGAAAAGGCTAGCCACCACCTTCACCAGATGCATTTCTTCGATATTTGAGACGATTGTAGGTCCCGACATGGCTTCGCCTCGTGTTGACGAGGAATCGTAACCAGAGTCACTTTGATTTGAGGTAATTGTCGGTGCCAACTTCGCGGTATATGTATCAAGGCGTGCAATAAGCTCTGGAGTTACATGGTTGACGTTCCTAAGGCATTCCCGCAGGAGCTTGATGAATTGGGCGATCTGATTGTTGAGTTCCAGTTTCCATCCCTCCCCTGCAAGACTGGGTTCCTTCTTGAGTACTGAAGTGGCATTTGTGGCAAACATAAGAATCAATTCTTCGATCTTCCTATTTTCCTTCATCTGGCGCTTAAATTGGTCGACCATTAACTGGCCATAGAATTTGGCCATAGTCCGTCGAACAAACTGGTCTGAATATCTGGACGTTATGCTCGTTAGGTGACGGAAGAAGCTAAAGGTTCTGGTGAATTATGACATACGCAGCCTCCTTGCCCATTGCTATATCTTGCAGCTTCTGCTCCAACACTTTGAGCATCTTCTCCGGGAATTTCACGCTCTTCGACCCGTCCTTGATATCCCGAAACATATCGCCGATGGAGAAATTGGAGAGTGCTGAAAGCCTCGACGAGTGTTCGCGATCTCGTGCATTGTCAGGGATGGTGGAAGTCTTCGGAGATTCGGTTACCTTGGGTGTAACAAGATATGTCAAGAGACTAATGCAGATCTGCGTCAATCATTGCCGAGGGGAGGATGGATGTTAGACGTACGCAACGCGTAAAACATAACTACAAGGAACATGAGATACATCCATTAAAGCTTGTATTCCCCAGACGTACTCAAACAGGTCATCGTCCGACACACGATATTTAGACAACCTCCTCTCGTGGGCGAAGCTATCATGGCTCCGCCGTGACATTAGCTCTGAGGGAAATGATGCTTCCTGATCTCAATCTATGAAGACACGAAGGGGAGGTACAAGAGGCGTAAGAGGAACAGAGGCGCCTGCTCAGTGCTGACACAGGAGTACGCAGCAAGACGGTGTAAATTGCCGCGGGACTGCGACTGTCGCCCGCTATCTGACAATCAACGCCAAACATGACTTCTGCCCACTACTCCCATCAAAGATACACCCATCCATGTTTTATTTCCTTCTACATATCACTTGGATGTCTCTGTGAGCTATTTCATCTCGTTGATTATAAGCAAGTCCCATTCTTGGTTACAAAATAACATTGCCCCTGTCTTTTCTATCCTGCCGCCTATGTGGCTATACTGCAATGCTCTTCTCTGTAGGGAGACTGATGACATCTTGCTGTCACTCTCAAAAACCAATATAATCGAATCTTCCGCTGCGCTCCGAATATTTTCCATGTTTGTTTTGCATGTCTTTCGAAAGCTCGTAATTTGCCCTGAGGTACAGCAAGACATACGGAATCATAATTTATAGGAACTTTGACTGTTTATTGTCGTAGCTTCCTCTCGTCCAAGCCCAAGTTGCTCCTTAGAGGCCCCAGACGAGCACAGAGTTATCAAGGCCTGTCGTCATGAAGTGAGCAGGCGGAGTCGCGGACCGAGAGATCACATGACTGTAGATATTGACGTGTCTGCCACGAAGACTTTGCTCGTTTAAAGACGCCTGTGCTTTGGTTGCAACCATTTCTCGATGCCCGTTTAGATCTATCCCTACTCATAGCATATAATAATCCCTAAAATGCGGCTATTGACCTTCTGGGGTCTCATTTCCCTCTCTGTCTTATCATGGCTTCCACAATTCGCCCTCGCCTCGGTGCTCGCTATCGACTACGGCAATGACTTTATCAAGGCCTCTCTAATGAAGCCTGGCGTTCCTTTTGACGTGTTGTTGAACAAGGACTCAAAGCGGAAGATTAGCTCAGTAGTGTCCTGGAAGAGAGACGACAGGCTCTTCGGACAAGATGCCTTTAATTTGGTGCGTACATCTTCTGGTAATTTATAGTACGAAGCTAACATCCTCACAGGCTTCGAGGTTCCCAGCGGACACATTCTCGTCTTTGAAACTACTACAAGCGGCCCCATTCGACGCCCCAGTTGTTTCCTACTACTCCAAAGTCGCGACAGCAGAAGTCTCCGAAAGTGAACGCAAGACTGTGTCTTTGAAACGATCTGACGGAACGGAATGGGAGGTAGAGGAACTAGTCGCTATGCAATTCGCATACATCAAGCACCTCGCCGAGCTTGTCGCCAACGAAAAGGTCGTCGATGTCATTGTCACTGTCCCTCCTTACTACTCGCAATTCGAGCGTGACGCCGTCGCCGATGCCATCGAAGTTGCTGGCCTTAGGACTTTGGCGCTCATCAACGACGGAACCGCCGTGGCAGTTAACTATGCGATGACAAGGACATTCGCAACACCGGAATACCACATCATCTACGACGCTGGTGCTTCTGCCGTTGTCGCGACGGTCTCATCCTTCACGACGGCCGCTGACCCTAAGACAGGGGCTAAGGGAACCCATATCGCGGTCGCTGGAGTAGGCTATGACCGTCACACTGGTGGAATTGAATTCGACAGACGCGTTCGGGAAATCCTCGTCGAGGCATTCAATGCCAAACACCACAAAGATATTCGACAGGATAAACGCGGAATGGCCAAATTGTGGAGGGAAGCTCAAAGAGTCAAGGCAATCCTTAGCGCAAACACCGAGGTGGTTACTAACATTGAGAGTTTGGCTTGGGATATCGATTTCAAGACCAAGACCACTCGTCAACAATTCGAGGCAGCTTGCGAAGACTTGAAGGTGGATTTTACTAAGCCCATAGACGATGCATTGGCTAGCGCCGGATTGACATTGGTGTGTTGTACGTTATCTGATTCTGGTATCTGAAGCTTAATTCCAACAGGATAACATCACTTCCGTCATCCTTACCGGTGGCAGCACACGCATGCCCATGATTCAGGCTGCTCTCAAGGAGAAAGTCGGACTGTACGTTATATCACTCGACTTATCTGAAGCCCTTCCTAATATGACCGGCATTTCAGGGACAAGATTGCCACCAACGTTAACGCAGATGAAGCGGCTGTCCTTGGTACGAATTTTTCACCGTCTTTCTTAAACAACAAATGCCTTATTTTTTGTCAGGTGCCGCTCTTCACGGTGCCAGCCTTTCCAGGCAATTCAAGACAAAGCCCATTAAAGTGACTGATATTTATGTGCACGACATCCAAGTGTCATACTTTGCCGCTGCTTCGTCTGCCAATGCCCGTCCCAGGAGCATCACTACCACCATCTTCCCTGCGGGATCGAAAGTAGGCACCAAGAAGGTACTCACCTTCAAGAGAAAGGAGGACTTCACTCTTTTCCTCGACTACAAGAAGGAGATTGCTCCGTGAGTTGTACTACTGCGGTTTTATGAGCGAAAGACTTACAACTTTTTTGTACTGCAGTGGTTTCCCTACTCGCATGCTGGAGGTTGAGCTTGGCGGTGTCACTGAGGCTATCGCGAATTTGACGGAACGTGGTGCTGTTGACCCGGTTGTCAAAGCCACTCTTACTTTGTCAGAATCAGGATTTGTTTCGGTATCTGATGCTTTCGCGTATGGCGAGATCAAGGATGAAAGCATTTCAGGTGGGATCTAAACCATTTTTCGTTTGTGTCGCCAGTTTGTTTAACATACTATTACTTGATAGGTAAACTCAAAGGACTCTTCGGCGGAGGAAGCTCTTCTGATGAGATAACTACCGAATCAGCAGACAACACCCCTCCTCGGGATTCTTCTACTGATTCTGAGTCGTCATCCACGAGCGCATCATCTTCGTCCTCCTCGTCTGCCGCTGCCGCCAAAGAGACAAAGCCAGCTGCACCTGTCGAGAACAAGATACCATTGTCCATCGACGTCAAGTTTACTACCATTCCTCCTATGACTGTGAACCAAAAGAAAAAATCGCGAAGCAGGTTCGTACCATGTGAAGAAATGTATATTTTGTTTATACGCTAACATGACCCTACTTGTTCAGATTACGCGCTATTGACGCAGAAGAGTCAGCCAAAACCCGACGGGAAGAAGCGAGAAACACATTCGAGAGCTATCTCTATAGATTACGCGACTTATTAGAGGATGAACATAGCGATACACCTTTCAAGAAGTGCTCCCAGACGAAGGAAAGGCGGGAGATTGCGGATAAATTACAAGAAAGTTTCACCTGGCTTAACGAACGTGGCGAGCTAGCCGAAACGTCACAATTCTTAGACAAAAGGATTGCTTTAGAGTGAGTAACGATACGTCGTGTATCAAGGAAGGCTTATTGACCAAACGACTTTAGAACTTTGGAGAGACCTATCATCCACCGGTACCAAGAGATAGAAGCATTCCCTCAGGCGCTCAACAACTCCCAAATGTGGAACTGGAGCACCAGACTTTTCTTGCAAGAAGCTCGACAAAATCTGACTGCTGAAATCGCCGCCGACCTTCCTTCGAAATGGACAAAGGAGGAGCTCGACGGGCTAGAGAAGACTCTGCGCGAGCACGAGTCGTGGCTCGGCGAGTGGGTCGAGAAGCAAAAGTCGGTCAAGCCCAATGAGGATCCGGTGATCGAGACGACGGAGATGAAGGCGCGGGCGAAGGTACTGGAGAACCATCTGCAGAAGCTGTATAGGAGGAAGGTGCCTAAGGCTGTTAAGAAGCCGAAGACGACGACGACGACGAGTACGGCGGCGGAGGAACCTCTGGAGACGGGCTCTCCGGATGGGGAGAGTGGGAGTGAGGATGCCCCAGAGGGCTTTGGCGATGAAGGCTCGAGTGAGAATCAGATACCGCTACAGGAAGAAGGAGACGGGGAGAGGGAGCATGATGAACTGTGATGATGATGACTACTGTTAAGTACGAATAGCACATACTTTATTAGCGGAACCACTTATTTATGAGGCTTATGCTTATGACTCTTTTGACGGGTGAACCTGTGCAAAGGCGTCAGTAAATAGCCACTGATACCTCGTTCCGCGGTGTAGTCGCGCGAACCATGTCACTGTGAGGCGGTGGAGGCCTATATATACAGCTGTGCGACGGCGGGGAGAAGTCCTTCCCCTGTACGTATATACGCTGACTTTCAAGCAATTCACAGCTCGAGAACCAACTTGTTCAGCACTCCTAGGTTACAGGCTACATGGACGCGACATTCAGGCCGAGGATGCGGACTCCTTTGAGCGCTAGAAGTCGCGCCAGGATGGTACCCGCACATCCAAGTTCACAAATTGCCATTTCTCTGACCAATATTGTTCGAACGCTATTAGACTCCTGCAACGAGAACCAAGCTAGAGCAAGCATATCAAGACCTAAGCCTTCTGATATCCTCCGGGTTCCCGACTGCTGAGTCTACCAGCGCCAACGTGAACGCAGATTTGCGAAGTAGGAGCGCGTCTAGATTTTCGAATGTATTTCGAGGTTCCTCGACGGCACACTCCGGTTTACAGCACCCTTTGGTGCCAGGAACCCCGTTGTCGATTTATAGCACCGAGTTCAGCGATGGTCAAACCGTGATCGAGGAAGAAGGGGACGATTACTTTGACTCGGAATCAGTTGGCACTTCATCGCAGTTTTTTGATTTTCAGAAAAGCTTCTCGAAGGCATGTCTCCAATCTCTCCTAGATATTTTATGTGGTAATGTAATTTATATACGCTTTGATTATAGACCACCTATGATGATGAGCCCTGGAAAGTTGGCGATGATTTCCATTTTCCAATTGTAGCTCCAAAGGGTGGTCATTGGCAAGTTGCATACAACCTCACAAGGAAAGAGGACCAAGCAATGTGTGCCATTTGGAAAAAGGACATTGACAAGTTGCTTGTCTTCGTACGTGCAGTAACGGAAATATCGCATGGTTGCTTTCTTCTTGATCTGATGCAAGGACTTCCTTTGTAGGCTGGCCTGTTCGCTGCCACAGTGGTAGCGTTCTTGATTGTCTCCTACCAGCTGTTGCAACCGGCAGCAGGAGATATGCGCAACGCGATGCAGGCAACACTGTTGACTCTCTTAAAGGAGCCCAGTAATGGAGTAGATCGTAATGCGTTGCTTGAAGCTGTGGACGCTTCACTTCAGGCAGACAAATTCAGCCCTCCGCCGTCGGTTCTCCGCATGAACGTCGCTTGGTTTCTGAGTATGACTCTGTCCCTGAGTACAGTGCTCGTAGGCACCGTATGCCTTCAATGGATTCGTGAATACCAGCGCGAGACAAGACTGGGACCTAAACAAGCTTTCGCACTCCGCCAGATGCGCTATGATGGATTGGAATATTGGAGAGTTCCCTTGATTTGTTCCCTCCTTTCTCTGTTTCTTCAGGCAGCCCTCTTGCTATTCTTTTGGGGGCTCATAGAGTTCCTCCGAAGCTTGAACGCGGCAATCGCGGTTATCAATGCCGTCGTCATCGGGATAGTCGCCCTGTTCATGGCGGCCACTGTAGTCTCACCAGCTTTCCAATGCATATTCAGCAATGTCGACAAGCCATTTGGACATCAATGTGCATACAAGTCTCCACAATCCAGGGTTTTCTCTGTCTTTGCATTTTGGGCGACCATACATTTGATTAAAATCCTACGGTGGTTAATTCGCGACCCTTCATATCTCGAGAAGAAGCGAACCTTTCTTGCGGCCATGTTGGCGGTGACAAAGGGATGGAACTGGGTTTCATTTGACAACGAATGGCAGCAGTCACGGATGATGGATATCTCGAGTAGACATGGTTCAGTAACTCAAGAAAGCCGTGATATACCGCAAGCTTTGGCATGGCTAGGCAAAACATTTTCAAATGACTATGAAGCAATCGGTGCCCTATACCATGCAGCACGATCATTGCACCCTTCTACGACATTCCAGACCTTAAAGGCACTCGGAGGGGAATATGAAGGTCTTTTTGACTTCAAGCCATCAGCACATGGCGGAGACGAAATCCTGTCGGATCTCCAAAGCGCGTTTCTACTCCGAGATCTGATGGACAGAAATTCAAAACTCCAGTCAGAGGCGGTCTTGTTCCACCGCTTGGAGCTCCTGATACACATTGCAAACCATACTGCTGCCGAGAAGGCACAATATATCTCGCCTGAAGTGCGGGTTCTGATCGAGCGATGTTTTGAGGGAAAGGGTCGCTCTATAAACCCGTTCAAGGAGGATCAGGACTACAGTGTTCTGCCAGACTGTAAGTGTACATGCGCTGCGGCCCTTAATTGCACATTTCAGGCTGATGCTTCTCCCAGATGTGGTGCGGCAGGTCCTGACGGCTTTTCAAAGGTACCTCAGAGTGATCAAAACGGATACCAAATTTCCCTATGATTTATGGAAAGCCGTTGGTCCCATGGTATATCAAGTGGTACACGAGAAGATTCGCCGGTCAGATATTACTCTGGAGGAAGAATTTGCTCTGTTAAACAAGGAACTAGAAGAGTACATTGACCGCGTTGACCACAGAGCTCTACCATCTCAAACGTATCAACGGTTCCGCAACTATGTCAATCAATTCAAGGACCATTTACTGTGCGTGGATCAGCAAGAAGAAGGGTCAATTTATATTTCTTTCCTTAACTCCCTACGGTCTTTGGATCGCAGAGTACACATTCGTCCTGTACTTGAACCCCTCCTTCCAAAATAACATCAAAAAATGTAATACCTAGCTTATAATTTATAACATACCAACACACGCAGCTCTCACTGAGTGATTATCATTTCCGTTAAAGCTCCTTACAGATCTACATCTAGGACGCGTTTTTTTTTTTTTTTTTTGAATCAAGCGTATGTAACTTGAACGCGGGTACGCGTAACCAACGCGTTACATACAGGAAGGGTGCAATTGCAAGGAAATAAATAGGAAATAAGATACGCAGTGGAAAAAGCAGACCAAGAGAGTTCAGACGGACTTGAAATGAATCGAAGCGCAATACATGGTCTATGGGATACAGGTCTAGGTCTATAAATAGGTTGTGGGAATGAAGCATGTGTAGTAGTTAAGTACTAGGACAGTCGTGTTTTACATGGGAACATGAAAGCCCGTTATCACTAGGGCTCACTGGGCGCGGCCACACGGGAACATGACTGGACCACGATGTATTGTCGAGAACCGGACGGATACAGGTATGGGCGTAAAACGTAGAGTAAAGAAGAGAAAGGAAAACCGAGACAAGAAAAAGGTGCGATCAAGGAGGTGGGAGGTAGGTACGCTATACACATAAAAATCTTGTTTATCGATCACAGTGAGACCAAAATCAATTTCAAAAGGCAAATTGAGTAAGGCACCCAAATTTCATCGGCTCACAGAAGCCTCCTCTACAGGGCCTCGTCGTAATGGTAAAGTAGTATAATTCGGGAATAGAATTGTAATAGCAAAATTTACACATGTAAAGCTACATAAAAACCAGGCTGGTACAACTTATCGGATTTTATTGACGAAGTAGAGGCGCTCGCAATATGGTGCCCCGAATTAAGCATGAACACAGATGAGCACAACGATAAAGGCCTGTATTTGGTCTGGAACAGTGCAGACCAAGACATACAGGTTCAAAGAAGAAAATAATGTATTAGAAATCGAAGATTTCACCATTCTCATAGGTCTCCAGAGCAAAGTAGGAGAGACATAATGGAAAGAAACAGATGGATTCGTAGGGCTGATGCTTCTCCCAGATTAGCCGACGGCATGCCGTGGCTGCTACACAGGGGTGGTCACTTGCCGTGTGAAACTGATTTTCAGACATATTTCAGTAAAATATTCGTAGGGACATGACGGAGTTCTCTAAAATTCTGAGAACTAGGATTATAAATTAAAACACAAATGTTTACCTAAATTCGAAAGCTCAAGGCTTCAAACACTTTCATGACCGAGAAATCTGTCTTACAACTCAAAGTGGCCACGTTCAGGGTCGAGTACAGTAAGATAAGATAAAGGTGCGTGTGGTAAGACTGGGGAGCCAGGCTTACAGAACAAGTGCAACATGAGGAGGAAATAAAATAGATAGAGAATAAAGATACAAGAAAAAGGAGCAGAACGAGATACCGGTTTTTGTTGAATGTTTTGGAGTATTTTTTTCTTAGTATCAAGCGTTCGTAGTAGGTATAGTCTGGCCCGAGAGGTCCTAGTAAAAGTGATAAACCGTTTAAGCATTGAATTTTCGAGAAATGCCAAGGAACTCACCAGATAGCAGTAGGTGGAGATAGATGGTGTATTTGGCAAGCAAAAGCTTTACTAGTTTTTTTGTTTCTTCTTTTTAGCGAGCGCCTTAGATTGATAGCGCTGTTCGAAAGGCCAGGAAACTGGGGTAGTTGTATCGAAAAAGATGGGCTGGTGACTATGGGCGCAGGTAGAGCTTGAATATCGGCAGCATATGGGCTTGTACAGCAGCGAAGCTATGGGGCGAGGGAAAGTACTCCGATTGGGCGTTACCTGGGCGAAACGCTCGTTCTTCGCTTGCCACCCTTGAACTTAAGGGGCCGGCGGTAAGTATCAAGAACAACGGGCACAGTGGGGGCCCGTGCCCAATCTCCAGCGAGTCCACTGTGGCTCGACTTCGTGGAGTGGATGGGCGAAGAAGCCCGCGAGGAAGAGAGTGAGACCTAAATGCAAATCGTTACAGCATGAGCGAGTTGTCAAATTTGTGTTAAGAAAACAGACACGTACCGGAGTGGAGGAAGCTTCTTTGCCAGCGACCTTTCGCGAGAAACGCTCCTTTCCCGACTCTTTGTCACTCAGAAGGAGGATCGCCTCCTCCTCAGTCAGCGCCTCCGTCTTAATAACCTTCTGGATGATTTCCTTCATCTTCAATCTGTAGAGGCGGTGCCTCTCCTCTTCCATCTCCTGCAGAAGCGAGTACGTGAGCGTCAGGGCAATTGATACATCAGACGGGATAGGAATGAGCATTATTTACACACCTTGATATCCAGGAGATCCTGACGTTCGGCAAAGATGAATCCATCTAGGGCAAGCTACAATGACTACTTATTAGAGAGTATGGTAATCAGAGGAGGCACGTCAACTTACACCTACGCCCTCGAGTGTTCCACCCTCCGACTCGCAAATGTTCGCCTCCTGATCATTAGCGATAAATAATTTGTCGAGTGGAAAGAATCGTTTGGGACTTACCACTTCTCTTTCAGCAGCCTGAGGGGCGCAAAGGGCAACCACCTCAACAGGCACCACCTCAACCTGCTCAGCGGCAGAGAACACCTGAAGATAAAAAAGAATTTGTCATAAATCAAAAATTATGGAGGAAAATGCCGCCATGTTACTCACAGTCAGGCCGTAGCCGCCACAACCATCGTACTCTGCCCAGCACCCATCCAGGCCTTGAACACAATAGCGGCAAGGTTGTTCGGGCTCCTGTAAATTACCTTTCTTGCCTTGCACTACGCTCATCCGTTGAACCTCCTCCTCCTCTCCGCACATGTGGACGTCTCCTGGCACCGACTCTTCATCAGTCTCAAGCTCCTCAGAGTCATCGAAACCTTGAGACACAAAGTTGGCGTCGAGCTCTCGCGAGCTAGAGTCGCTGAAATCTGTCTCCTGGAGGTCGAGCTGGGCGTCCTCAAAGTCGGAAGTGTTGTCGAGAAACTGGAGAACATTGTCCAAGTCGAAGTCCGACAGGTGGTCCTCGAACTCCTTCGACATATCATCCGAGCCCAACATAGTCTCAGCAGCGGAGGTATCATGGGCGAGGCTGTCATCCGACTCCTGAGTGTACATCTCCTGTGCGCATTCATCCTCGTCGCCAGTGTCGATCTCTACTTGCTGCTCCTGCTCGGAAACTCCTATGAATACGGTCATTAGAAACCATACTCGATGCAGTGAAGGATACGACTCACCATCATTTGCCTCAGCGAACCACTCCCTGGCCTCTTCCTCTACTGGAAGTCCAATGCTTTCCTCCCCTTCCTCTTCAGGAACTTTCCCCTCTGCAACCTCCTCCCAAACCGTCTCTCCAACAACCTCGTCCTCACGGCCCTCAACCTCAACCAGCTGGACCTCGGACTCCTCAATGGCGTCCTCCTCGACCTCTTCCTCAGAAACTCCTTCTTTCCCTCTACCTTCCTCCAGAGCCTCTTCTTGAATGAACTCCTCAGCAGCAGCAGCTTCCAAGATACTACCCTCGAGCAGGAATTTGATGTCGTTGATCGGGTCGTCTAGGATGGCGTCCTCAGCTTCCAATACATCAAAGATATCCGTGCTGCTATCGCCGTCCTCGCTATCATAGTCAATACTCTCCTCTTCGACACATGCCTCATCAGAGTCTTCCGCGCCCTCTGCGTCTTCGATGAGAGTTTGATCATGCTCCTCGTCATCGAGAGGGGTGGAGAAAGAATCGTGGTCAATAGCAAACACAAATAAAAATGCAACGGTGACGGAGCAGGGAAGAATGGGAAGTGCAGCGAACGCAATCCCGGTCTTCCAGGCAAGGGCGACCAAAGGAGATGACCTGGTCGAGCTTTCGACCGTTCGATGGCAGGGAATGAGCGAATGGTGTTTGGTCTGTCCCTGTATGCAATCGAAAAACCGAGAAGGAAAGGGTTTGAGGTAGCTGCTAGTCCACGCCCAATATCTGCCGAAGAAGACAGATATGATGAGGTGGACGACTCGGTGGACCATGCATAAACCCCATCGCTTCAAATTTATAGCCATGTTCCCTACGGTTGGGCCCACAAAATGAAGAAATATCGCCGAGAGGCGGCTGGTGGCGGAAACGTAGACGGCAAAGAGGATAAACTGAGCACGGGATGCAATGAGGATAAGGGTAAAGGAGATGAACGGCTGGGACTGGTAATTGCACAAAACTGAGAGGAACGCCATGATCTCCAGGACTGAGAGCATAAGAGCGGTTTGAAGACGACCGTATTGTTTAATGGCCATGGCTAAAGGCGGGGTGGGTACACTGGCGCCATTGACGGCGGCCGCGTCTAGACGCTCGTTCAGGAGCTCGAGAGCAACCTCGGTGGTGGTGACAAGTTTGGCGAGTTGCTTTCGAAAGAAATTGAAGAACATAATGGTGATAGATAGCAAAACGTGATCTGCGATAGATATTCTCGATACGTTCTCGATGAGGTGGTCCGTATGCCTGTAAAGAAATGGGAGAGCGAGCTAACATCCTCTATATAGATACTTTCCAGGAGGATGACTGGCGGGATTTACAAACAAACGGTGCAAATACCGATCGCAACGCTAATTCTGGTCAGCCATCCCACCTTGAAGCAGCAGCAGGCAGAGTCAACTAGCGCCCTTGTGAAAGTGCCAGCCAACTATGAGCCCTTTGAGCCCTGCATAATGACCAATGTTTGTGCTGTGTAGACATGGACTGGTGAGCAAGCAACTTGCTATCATTGAGGGAGTGAGGTATTCCAATGGTAGCTTCGTTCCAAGCTTTTAATTGCGTTGGCGCACCCAGTTCAATCGTGTTTGAGCTATGAGGCGAGCTGTGGAGTTCCGCGACATTTCTATCGTGAGTTACTAATTTACAAGTCATGTAGAGACATAGCGGACGAGAGTGAGAAAGTTTAGATACCTTAGATTTTACTTATTCGTTCATTATGTTTAGAGAGGAGATGAGCAGACAGAAAATGAGACTGTCGGCGTGCATCCTTCATAGCGAGCACCTAGACATGACCAGAGTTTTGGGTTGCTCAGTAGAATCGCGTGAAGCTAGAAGCCATTTAAAAGGAAGAAAGAAGACGCGTATGTCGCTTATAGGTACGACTTCAAAGCTTCATGGCGCGAGAAACGCGTCCTCCGCTTATTACGGAGTTGCGACCGTAGCCCACAGAGGCCCACAGTTTAGCTTCGAATCGAAGCTATGAAGTGTTGGTGTAGTTCATGGTGGGAACAGGAGATGCTGGCCAATGAAACGTATGCGTCCAAGTCATAGTCTGACTAGATGCACAATTACAGAGTATCACAGGTGCTCTGGAGTCTAAGTATGATCACCGCAATCTCGGCTTTGGCAGAGGTCTGGCAGAGGTCAATGTTCAACAGACACGCGCGACGCGACGACAACTACTCGAGTACACTCATTTGTTGAGGTTTATTTGGCTTAGCCATCACGCGTCACGCGGAACTCAATAAGAGTCAGGACTTCGAAATGGCACTCGGCAACAGCGTAGTTCACCAGAGTTCACTCTCTACTTATGCCCTTGTACCGGATGGGCAGGAGGCTATGATTACTCATTACAAGGTCTTCTGGACACCTCCTTTTACTCCGAGTTTCTGCTCTTAGGCGCTGGTTCTATTCGATGCGCACGAAATTTGAAAAGGATATGCCTTTCCAGCTTCTCAGCCGTTGCAGAGCCCACAAGCTCTCTCTTCCCGGAATACTAATCAATCAAGACCAACTGTATAGCCCTTACACAACTTACCCACCAGAAGACTACATGGCTATGTCAAACTGTCTCCAAAACGCATAGCCTAGACCCAGTGTGACGGCACACGAGTACAGCAACACCAATAACCAGACACTGCTCATTGCACAGGTATGCATTGCAATCGCAGCGTATATGTATCCCAGTTAAAAATTAGGTCAAGCACCTGTTAGCAAACTGTTGTTCCTCAGAAGGGACACCGAACATGTCAGGAAGAGATTGTTACGGACTCTCTAATCATAAGTTGAAAATCCACAGGTTAATCACTGCTCAATAAACGAGCGTCTAGACTCAATTTTGGCGAGCGCTAAAATCTGAATCACCTCATAGCCTCCGGGAGAAGGCCTTCGACTGGCAGAAACACATTCTCTGTCTACTTGGATATATTTCAGGCGGCATTGCACAGACCTTTGGATCTGGCTTTCGTACATATATGACTCGTACAAAGTCAAGCGTGCCACGGCCCACGTTGACAACCACCCAACTGATTCCACGAAGCATGTCGGAGTCAGACTCCAGGAAGAAGAAAGGCTCCAGCAGGGCTTCTGCTCACGAGGTAATCATATCATTTTATGGCTTTAAAGTCGTGTTTCCATTGATCTTGTGCCATCACCTTTAGCTCTCCGTCTGGGTACCGCAACATGCTGAGACCTTGCAAGCACCACCTCGGGACGTCAGACGAAGCTCTTTTTCTTCTTCTTCCGGAAGATCCTTTGGCAGTGGGTCACGAGGATCAGGCTCACCCATGCCGGAGTCTCCCTTCTATGCTTCTGACAGCCATACCGACGTCACTTCAGATATAGAGGTTTACAGCCCTGGTATCAAAGTAGCTTCGGTCCATAGTTCAACTGACGATCTCTTGAATGGAGCAACAAATAAGCTACAGGTAGGCATAGCTGCCATCCCCACGCTTGTGAATAACTGACGACAGTTCCATACAGGATGAATGTCAACAGGACGGACAAGCACGCTTGTGGATGGTTGAAGACGATTTTCGACACCCTATTGACCTTGAACCGAGGCAATTAAAGAGGAAATCCTCGTGGGAGATAGTCAGTGAGCGGGCATGGAAGGATGATATTTCCAAATGCACGATCTGGAAGGAAGAAATCGATAAGCTGCTGGTATTTGTACGTCACATCATATCCAACTATGAGGATTCCTATACTCATATTCATTCTCCTTTCTATAAGGCTGGCCTCTTCGCGGCTACAGTAGTGGCCTTCATTGTCGTTTCTTACCAGCTACTTTTGCCGGCTCCCGACATGATGATGAAGTCATTGCAGCACATCGCCGTCTCCCTCGTTGCAGAGTGCAACCTCCTAAACGCTACTTGCACTTTGAGGTCGAACACTCCAGTTTCCTCGTCCCCCAATGCATTCAAACCGTCGCCTGCTGTGCTAAGGATGAACATAAGCTGGTTCATGGCCATGACATTGTCCCTATGCACTGTCCTCATCGGCACGATCTGTCTCCAGTGGATCAGAGAATATCAACGGAACACTCGACTAGGCCCAAAGCGCGCGCTCGCAGTTCGACAGATGCGCCACGACGGATTCATAGAATGGAAAGTGCCTTTCATCTGTTCCCTCCTTCCTGTTCTGCTGCAAGCTTCGCTCCTCTTGTTCTTTTGGGGACTGCTGGAATTTCTCTGGATGCTGAACACCACGTTGACCGTACTCGTTTCGATCATCATCGCAGCGGCGGTTTTCTTCATGGTTGCCACTATCGTTGCGCCAGCGATGCAATGCATATATGCCGATAGCGACGAGTTGCACAACTACAATCAGTGCGCATACAAATCACCGCAGGCCTTAATCTTCTCGGTCTTCGCCTTCACTGTGGCAATCTTTGTGATCCAGATCTGTCGCGCGTGGCGTGACGAACCTGAATATTTGGAACGCAAGGTGGAATTTCTGAAGAAAATGCGGGGGGAAACTGGATGGGACTGGGTTTCGTTCGACAACCAGTGGCAGAAGTCAAGAATACCGAATAGGCAGCCTGACGACGCGCCTCAGGATAGCCACGATATCCCAAGAGCGCTTGCCTGGATAGGCAGACACTTTGTGCATGACCGAGAAGCCATTTTCGCTCTGTGTCGCCTAGTGTTCAATTCGGTGCACCCGTATCAGGCGTTGGACGTCTTGCGCAAAATTTCAGGCAAAGACGATCTCGTAACAGGATATGATCCTGCAAAAGACGACAGCACCGAACAGATATATGAGGTTCTTCCGGACATACAGGCTGCGCTTCTGTTACGCGAGATGGTGCAGAAGAATCCAGACTTGCAGGACGCAGTCATGCCGCACCGCGCAGAACTCTTCATTCGGATCTTCAATTACTGTAGCAGGCAGCAGGAAGCTCGGGGTTTAGATGAAGAAGGGCTGTCACAGTTCTTGAATGGGGTTCAGTGGAACCAGCTGAACCCCTTCATGAGACGCCAGGACTATGCGTTGGAAATGGGTGAGCCATCCGCAATGATTCATCCATATAGTTTTACTAACCGAGGAATCAAGACTTGGCTGTTCAATTCATAGGTTCTTTCAAGAAGTTCCTCGAAAACGACAACTTTTCAAAGGATTCGGAGTTTTGGAAAGTGGTCCAGAATATCGTGGCCCAACTCATCTCTAAGAAAAACGAGAAGTTGAAACTAGAGGTCATTCAGGAGATGGACCATTTGAATGAGGTTTGGCTTGAGTACTTCAGGCGCAATGGACTTCCAGAGGAGCAATGGGACACACTACAAAATTTCATCCGAAAGGACCCGACAGACCCAACAGACCCAACAAATCCAACAAACCCAACAAACAACGATTGAATGTAATTTTCGGATTTTCAACGCATTGCAACGATTCGAAGTGGAACAAGAAGCGTTCTGAGATTCCGACTACGTTTCAATTTAAATAAATAATGAGCTGTATTATTTGTATTAGTATCTAGTATTATTATAAGAAGGAAGAACAAACTATTGCAAGAAATGAACGGGACATGCTTCGCTATCGTGCTGATGATGGTGAGTGGCAAACAAAAAAGGGCAGGTCTATTTATAAATTTCGAGAGCCTTGGTTCATGCCGGTCGGTAATGATACAACGCTAGCCGGTTAGTCTTTCTCCTCCATTACCTAGGTCGTTCTCATAAAGGCAACTTGAATACCAAGGACCTTTGCAGAAATGAAGGAGGAAACAGCGGCGGCGACTCCTCGTCAAGGCACTGGGAACCGCGCGTACGGGATGCGGCCATGGCTGCTAGGGATTGTCTGTAGCCTGTCTGCAGTCCTCTTGCTCAACCAACATGCGAAATCCTACGTGATTTGCTCAAAGTCACGCGAAATATACACCGTCGACCCCGACTATCCTCGTGTCGAATGTATACAGATACGAGGTCCCGATATTGTGGCTACAGGGAATTATTGTGAGTTGGGGTGAACGTGGTCTGTACGTCGAGCAGAGTTGAATGAGCTTCAACAGCCGAAGTTGTGTGGTTCTCAAATTATCTGAATGGAATGTCAACCATCATTCCTAGTTGGGCTCTGGAAAGGATTCAACATCTCGGTCGGAAGGTCATTCAACTTGAGGAGGGTTCTGTCGTATTGCCTGGCTTGACGGGTGAGTATTCGTTCCATTTATACGTAGGTTCACCTAACGAACTCACTCTTAGATACCCATGCCCATGTCATTGAGAATGGATACATGCGTCAATTACCTTTGATGGGGAGCAAATCGGTCGATGGTCAGTGCGGCAATACTATGAACTTGAACGAGGATGAGACTGAGCCCGTAATTACAGAGGTCATAGACCGCATCAAAGCCTACATTCAATCCCATCCCGATGCTGGGAAGTCCTCGACGCGTTGGATTGAAGGAATGGGATGGGATCAAACCAAGTGGGTCGGCGCCAAGTTCCCTACCGCGGTAAGCGTTTTACTTGAGTTTATACGGAAAGACAATTCTAATTGTCAAGTAGGCAGACCTGGACAAAGATCCTCTACTAAAAAGACGGTTCATCTCTTTGAGTCGGGTTGATGGCCATGCTCGATGGGTATCTTCGGCCGTGTTGGGGCTTATGCCTGACCTGCCTGAGAAAGTGGAAGGAGGCAACATTGTGCGCGATGATGCAGGAAATCCGACAGGTTTGAAGAAAATTTTCGGCCATTGAACCTACTTATCTGACGACGTAGCTTGCAGGAATCTTTGTGGATAATGCCATGAGCTTGATTCCCATCCCACCTTGGACCCATGATCAAATGTCTAGCTTCTTCGACGTGACGATGAAGGAAGCGCTTTCTTATGGTCTAACATCAATTCACGACGCAGACACCAAGCCTGCTCATGTGGAGTTCTTCCGAGAGTAGGTCTCTCTCCGTCTTCGACTGCGCTTGATGTTTATCCTATTTTAAGAATGGCAGATGCTGGAAAGCTGCCTGTAAGGTCATTGACTTTCTTGTGGCGACTTTCCAACTCACTGCATGATAGAATCGACTTTACCTCATGGGAAACGTAGCATCGGATGAATATTGGGGAGACAAAATACCTCGTTTGATCAATTATGGAAAACATAGCAGGCTAAATTTGCGAGGAGTCAAGTTGTTCGCTGACGGTAGGTGTTTTTGCTTTTTCTTCTTATTGTCCATAGCGTCTGAAATTTGGAAAAGGCGCCCTTGGTTCCTGGGGTGCAGCTCTCCTAAAACCATACTCTGACAACCCGGAGACCAGTGGACTGATGCTGAGCGGTCCAGAGCATCTTAAGAAGCTAGTCGAACAATTCTGGAAAGATGGATGGCAAACTGTAATTGTCCTACACCTACCAGATCCGAATTCATAGAAGCTCACGAAGCGCGTCCAGAACATTCATTGCATTGGCGACCGTGCTAACCATGTAATTCTCAATATTTTCGAGGACATTCTGGAGAACAAGGGCGGAAACGTCTCGACGTGGCGACCAAGGATAGAGCATGCACAAATATTCTCGCCAGATGATTTGAAGCGAATCGGAAGATTAGGAGGTGTGTGTTGGTTGCTGTGGAATATAGGTCTGATTGTTGGAATACGACGTCTGACTGCCATCCTTTCCAGTCATTGCAAGTGTGCAACCTACGCATGCGTGAGTCTGTGTACCTCGAGATAATCGCTATTAATGTCTTCTAAACTCGCGCACAAAATAGGACGTCCGATATGTGGTATGCCCAAATTCGCCTGGTAACTTACCACGTTTTATCGTCAGCGATCCCGCATCGAAGCTAATCTTCGCCTGCTACAGGGGCCCGAAAGAATCAAAGGAGCATATGCATACCAAACTCTGCTGCAGTAAGCATCTTTCGTCCTACCATCCCATGTAACAAATCTCTGACATGTTAAGCAGAGCATCTCCTCAAGGCGTGCTTCCCCTAGGATCGGACTTTCCAATAGAAGGCGTCAACCCACTCCTCGGGTTCTACGCCGCTGTGTCTAGACTATCAGTCGATGGAACTTCCCCTCATGGGCCTGGCGGATGGTAAGCATCCGCTTGAACTTGAACACGCAAGAGAATTCCGAAACCCCACTCACATTTATATATACTTCTAGGTTCCCAGAACAGCGGCTTACCAGAGAACAAGCATTGAAAGGGATGACTCTCGACCCGGCCTACGCGTCTTTCGCCGAAAATACGCTCGGCTCGCTGACGCCTGGAAAGAAAGCGGACTTTGTGATCCTCGATAAGAATATCATGACTGTCCCTGTAGACGAGATCTTGTCAGCTAAAGTAAAAGCGACGGTTGTAGATGGGGAAGTGGTATACGGAAAATTGTGACGCAGCTCTTGCAAGCGAACGTTGGTTAAAGCGCAAGGAGGTTGGATTTCACCGGGCAACGTTGGTGCAAGCTGCTACGATGGCGATGGAAGCGGGCGCAGCTGAAACTTACACTCTTCGCCGGCCAGTCGACGAAAAGATATTCCCCAACGAACGTGCAACATTACGATCATCTCGCAACATGGTTCTCTCGAAACCAAACTCAGAGGAATCGGTCCAGAAATGCGTATTTGTACAATTTATCAATTGGTTTGTCTATAAAGATTACAACAAGATATCTGTTTTAGATTGTATAGGGCATGACAGTCGTCAAACAAGCACGGAAGAGGGAAGATATTGGGACCTCTTGGTTTTTGAACAAAAACGGCGTTGGCAATTTAGATACCAGCCTCCTTGTCCTTGGCGGCAGCGTATGCGAGGAGATCGCAGACACGGCGGGAGTAACCCCACTCGTTGTCGTACCAGGAGATGAGCTTGACGAAGTTGGGGCTGAGCTGGATGCCTGCGTTGGCGTCGAAGATGGAGGAGGCAGTGTTGCCGATGAAGTCGGTGGAGACAACCTGGTCGTCGGTGTAGTCGACGATGCCCTTGTACTCTCCCTCGGAGGCCTTCTTGATGACAGCCTTGATGTCATCGTACGACGCGCTCTTCTCGAGGCGGACGACGAGATCGACGACGGAGACGTCGAGAGTGGGGACACGGAAGGCAAGACCGCTGTTAAGAAATAACATCATCATGAGTGATATGTTCTTGAGTTGGAAAATAGATAGACTCACGTAAGCTTGCCGTTGAGGGAAGGAATGACCTTTCCGACGGCCTTGGCAGCACCAGTGGAGGAGGGGATGATGTTGTTGTTGACGCTGCGTCCTCCACGCCAGTCCTTGTGGGAAGGTCCATCGACAGTCTTCTGGGTGGCGGTGGTAGCATGGACGGTGGTCATCAAGCCCTCAACGATACCGAAGTTGTCGTTGATGATCTTAGCGAGAGGGGCAAGGCAGTTGGTGGTGCAGGAGGCGTTGGAGATCTAAACCCCATTAGGGCGGATATAACGAGCATCAATAAATGATGCGACGAACAGATAAAAAAAGGTGGGGATACGCACAACTTTGTTCTTGGGGTCGTAAGAGTCGAGATTGACACCGCAGACGTACATGGGGGCGTCAGCAGATGGGGCGGAGATAACGACCTTCTTAGCACCACCCTTCAAGTGAGCGGAGGCCCTGTAAGCAACGGAGTTCAGTAAAAAAGATGTAGAGATTGGCGGAGGTTTGATAATTATAGAGTAGATGCTTACTTATCGATGGTGGTGAAGACACCCTAGAAGCGGAGCGAACGCGTTTGAGATTTGGAACGTATCAGGAATACGCGATTATGACTCACGGTGGACTCGACGATGTACTCAGCACCGGCAGAGCCCCACTGGATGGCAGCAGGGTCCTTCTCAGCGAAGACGGTGATGGGCTTGCCGTTGATGATGAGCTTGCCCTCTTTGGTCTCGACGGTGCCCTTGAAGCGTCCGTGGACGGAATCGTACTTGAACATGTAGACCTATGATATCATATGTGATTAATCTCTTTTCTCTGCTTTGCTAGCCATGGACATACCATGTATTCGAGGTCGATGAAGGGGCTTTAAGAGTTGAAATGTAAGAAGATTCGTTATGAAAAGTCGGGTTGAAGACGCTTACTCGTTGACGGCAACGACGTCAATGCCCTGGGTATCGAGAGCATTGCGGAGGACAATGCGGCCAATACGACCTACGCCCAATGAATACCGACGATCGCCACTTTGAAAGATGAAGACTTACCGAAACTAAGTTACACCCAAATATCAGAACACCGTCAACTATGCATCCCTTGCTGCAAAACTACATACCCGTTGATTCCAACGTTGACCTACAAAAAGGACAGAAAACATGAGTACCCCTGATAAAGAATACAACGCAGAAAAAATGAACTGACCATGGTGATTTATACGATGTGTAGTGGTAAGAGGTTTTGAAAAAAGTGGTGCGAAGAAGAGAAGAAGGGCTATGCGCGACGGGCCTACTACTTATAGCTCCGCGCGCGATTATCTATCGATGGCAGGCTGCGTCAGCCAATCACGGTACCACAGGATTTATTCGGTTTATCACCTCTCTTCTCTTGCATCATCTCCATTTTTATTGCGCCCGCTTCGGCGCTCCGTTCTAGGCCATCCCAGACGTCCTCCACCCGTATTTAAGGCGTACGCTCTGCACATGATTACCATCGTGCTCGCCGCCGCCAGCATCCACTCAAATGTGAGAGCAGCGATGATGCATAAAATAGCTTCGAGGATGCACTTGATTTGGCTCGGACATGGTTGGACCGATACTATAGCCTTCCGCCAGATTCTACCACCTTCGACCGATCAATCTAGTAATTGTCGGGTAAATATCCACCGCCACTCTGGAAAATCAGAAATAGACTGTGTAAATGGCAAGTAAATCCATACCGACATGAGCGCGGTAAACCGCAACGATCTCCGAGTTTGAATCGCAGACTTAATCGTGTTACTCAAGGGCGCAAAGACCTACTATAGACATTGCGAGTGCGAATTCGTAACTTCAACGACGCAGGTCAGATATTCAAATATTCAAGACCTGAACAAATAGAGTTGAACGTTGAGGTCTTGCAATTTATACAAGTATGATCTTCAGTCACCTCGAATATCGACTCAAAATCTCCTAACTCGCAACGTTGAGATCATGACATAGAAATATCTTATCGGGATCTAATCTGATTGCCCTGATCTCCTACCCCTGAAAATAGCCCGATCTGCGTACTCTTAAGCGAACAGCGACTTTTTCTCTCTGTTCCAAAAAGTTTGCTATACAGCCTTATACAACTTGCCGTATTTGATGAATTAGAATTAGGCATATAATCTGAAACATTCTCAAACCTCTATTAATGATGATGCGATACTAGAATACAAGGACGAAAGTTACAAAATTCCCTACGAACGAATCGATGGCTGCAGCGAGGACGGCTCAATGATTATTTCTTCCCATCAACCTTCGCGACGTGAGCGAGGAGATCGCAAACTCGGCGTGAGTAGCCCCATTCGTTGTCGTACCAGGCAATCAGTTTGACAAACTTGGGAGTGAGCATGATTCCGGCCTTGGCATCGAAGATGGACGAGAAGTTGCTGCCAATGAAGTCGGTAGACACCACTAAGTCGTCCGTGAATCCCACGATATCTTTATACTCTGGACTTTCGGATGCTTTTTCCATCGTCTTCACAATATCTTCATACGAGGTCTCTTTTGAGAGATTCACGACAAGGTCAACCACAGATACGTCCAAAGTCGGAACACGGAATGCCATGCCACTACGAAAAATCGTTAAAATATAGAAACAAGCACAAGCGCATATACTCACGTCAATTTGCCATTAAGGGAAGGAATAACCTTTCCGACAGCTTTGGCTGCTCCAGTACTCGACGGGATGATGTTGTTGGCAACGCTACGACCTCCGCGCCAATCTTTATGCGAAGGACCGTCAACAGTCTTTTGGGTCGCAGTCGTCGAGTGTACCGTTGTCATTAAGCCCTCAACAATGCCATATTTGTCGTGAATAATCTTTGCGAGTGGCGCCAAACAGTTGGTGGTACACGAGGCATTAGAGATCTGACGTCGCACAGTAAGTATGAGTACAGGAACCAATCCAATGTTTGGACATACAATATTGTGGGAGGGATCGTATTTGTCAAGGTTGACACCGCATACATACATGGGTGCATCTGCAGAGGGAGCAGTGATGATAACCTTCTTCGCCCCGCCTTTTAAGTGAGCTCCCGCCCTGTGGCCAGAGGTAAGTTCGAGCATCCAACACTGGTAGGATATGACTCACTTGTCTATGGTGGTGAACACACCAGTCGACTCAATGATGTAATCGGCTCCCGCTTTCCCCCACTCGATTGCGCTTGGATCCTTCTCGTTGAAGACGCGGATGGATTTACCATTGATGATAAGCTTAGATTCCTCGGGAATCGATGAACATTCCCCTTTGAACCGACCATGGACTGAATCGAACTTGAACATATAGACCTAGGTGGGGAGCATGAATTCAGGCGGAGCGAATAATGTAGTAGCGACTTACCATATATTCAAGGTCGATGAAAGGACTAGTAAATGGGGTGGGTCAGTATTCGTGGATCTTAAAAAAATACGTCCAGGCCACAGGGATACTCACTCATTCACAGCGACGACTTCAAAAATGTCCTCCGTCTCTTCGCTTGCTTTCTTGTCCTTCTTGTTCTCGTCCTTTTTCTTTTCTTTCTGGTTTATATCAAGGGCATTTCGAAGGACAATACGTCCAATACGGCCTGAACGTGTGTCAATATATGTGCATACATTCACATCACCAAGGCGAAAACTCACCGAATCTGAACCAATATGCGCGTGCCAAAGTGAGCAAAGCGTTCTTCAAATATGCACCCCCTTGGTCTGCCAGGCTACGTACCCGTTGATACCGACTTTAATCTACAAGAGCAAAATTAATATCATATCCCGCCTTGAGAAAAAGACGCCGGTCACTTACAGGCATAGCTTTATGAATTCGAGGTGATGATTGCGAGTTGGAATTTGGCGCTGATGAAGGTGAAAGGAAGAAAAGGAGATTAAAGGAGGTGAATCAGTGAGCGTCAGGGTTTTATACCCTCCCCTATGATCAAGAACTCAGACATTTGTCTCTCCTCGGACCTGGTCATAATGGCATCATCGAGTCTCGATTGAAAACGCATACCATTTATTGCTTACCTCTTTCCATTTTCGTATCACGACGTCCATATAGGCGGTGTTGGCGAGTTGATCCGGCGGCTTTGCTTAAGTTGTTCAGAGCAGTGGCCTGCTCCGATTGTTCCCAGTGGATGTCCACCGCTTCGTCAAGTGTACGGGCGCTTATTACGATATCCAAATGGCGTTAACTGGCAATTCATTAAAGCAACATTAAAACATTTGATACTTGCAAGCACGGAGATAAAGCAGGTACGGAGCCTAACGATTGTTCACGTTAGCTGTTGACTCTGGATGGATTACAAGATCGGAGTCTTGTATCGTGCTAACGGGTTAATTGCAGTCCGCCGTTGTATGTGTCAACTGGGAGCTCACATATGAAGCCTAGAAAGAAGAATGATTACAATTTGGTAGATGATGTACAAAATACGATAATTAAGCCTCCCCGGATCCACGCCTTGAATACTCCTTGGGTACTGCTCCTGGCAAGAATGCCATATTATAGAACTTTACACACATTTCGAACACACGAATAAAACAGCCGTCCCTCCATCAGACATCCACCAAAACCGCCTTTTCTTCCACGAATTCATCGTCCACAAGTGCCACAAAAACCTTCACCTCGCGACAATCGGAACTGAATCCTTGCAGCATGTTCTTCGTCGGGAGGACCCACTCCGCCGCCTCCGCCTCCTCTTGATCAGCCAACCTCAGCTCCCTAACCGAAGCGAAGTTGAAGACAGCTGCCAGGATGAACGTCGTTCCCAGTACGAAACTCGTCCAGTCGTTCATCGTGACAAGCCACTTGGCCTTGAGAAATTCCATAAGCCTGTCACCGCCATCCACTCCGCTGACAAGGTCGGCAAGCCACTGTATTCTCGGCAACTCTATGCTTTGGATCCGTCCGAGCCGCAGCAGTCCCCCGCCCAAGTTAATGAATCCAGTCAGCATGCATAGGCATACGTAGACGTTTGGGACGAGCGAGAGTATCGATGATGATTGTAATTGTGAGCTACGCCTGAATCCGTCTTGGTATACACTGCGTGGTCGCCTTCGGTCGGTCTTCGTAGCGTAGAACACCAGTACCGAGGCTCTGAGCGACATGTCAGTCTTTCAATCATGTATGGAGCAAAGGCGGACGTTTGACTCACACTAAATTTATAATCCCCAAGAAACCTGAAGCATGCAAGAAGAGTGATCAATACCACTTCATGGGCATTTCTGAAGTTTCAGCCAACATACCCCAACTAGAATGGCGATGGTTAGCTTCAAAGATCTTGAATAAATACAAGGGCACTCACTAGATGAGCTCAAGATATAGGTTCAACATTTCGTGTTGGTGAGGTATCGCTTCGACTAACATTAATCTTCCTGATCAATGGCGAGCCAACCCAAAGCGCAGGTGAGAAGAAAAGAATGGCGGGGAGGAAGGAGGGACGGGATCGCGCAAGGACGGTGGGTGGTGGGGGAGGAAGAATAGCTCATACTTCACGTCTCGTTTTAAATAACGGAACTAGCCAGGCTTGATCGTGCATGTCTACTTGCATGTATGCCATGCATACTTAGACTACCTAGCTCAGGCTGGATCAAATGATTGCGAAGCGGGCACCTCTCGTATCAGGTCCGGTTCTGGCACTTCTCCCGAACAAATAATGCCAAATTCTGTGTACAAGAAACGGCTTCCAAGTCTTGTCCTTCTCGCTATGTTCTTCCAAACTCTTTTTTTACGAGAGCTCCTGCCCATTTCTGAGGATTTCTGCATACAAGTTACCCCCCTGCTGGCTATTGCCCCTAACACTGATAACACTCATTTTCTGAAATTTCGTTCCCCTTCCAAGCAAATTCTTTTGAAAGCCATACGTACAGGTACCTGACCTCAAAATTCTTCGGTATGACTATTGAGACTGGCTTTCCGGTTGGGCACAGTCTCCGTAGCCGGTGCAGAATCAGGCAGAATCGTGTGCTGCACGCAGGAAATGGCAGTGAGCCTGCTGCCTGCCGACCGCCAGCTCGCCGCCAAAGTCTTCCAACGGCATTTACAATTGAAGAAATTCCTGACATCACCTCTTCTTTAAGAAGCCGCCGACAGCGGCTCGAGTATACACAGCACACCCTTCCTTCGTAGACATCTGCCAGATATTACCATACCCGCGACAGTGATTCACCCATATTCATATCTTGGAAGCTCTCTCACAGGTGATCCTCTGACATGGAAGATGTGGATTCCCATCCTTGACAGAGAAGGCTACTAAGATCTGACTTTGTCGCACCCGTCTTTTTGTTCTGTCTTCCTCTGCGATGTCGTTTGAAAACTTCGTGTTTGAACATGGCGACTGTAGTCAATTATGTACATTGAAACGAGTGGCGAGGCAACCTGTCTATAAATGACATGTACGCCTTTTAGCAAGAACAGTGCCACACCAACTGTCTTTCTGCGCCAGCAGCCGCAATATATCATATCTTTCATATTGGCATTAATCGCTCAGTCTGAGGATCAATGTCGGAACTGTTCACATTAATTTACTCAAGAGAATCGATAGCTGTGGAACTGTTTATCCAGGGCCCAAATGACACCAACCGCACGACGCAGACGACCTTTTGGCTCTGGTGAAAAGAGTCATCAACACCTTCAGATGCCTGCATCAAACTAAACAAGATATGTGTGCAAAATGGAGTTTACGCCCATGTAGGTACACACATGATTTCTCTTAATGACGCTTCGAGAAAATTCGATGTAGGAAACGGACGTCCGAACGTACGTTGGTCGTACGTTGTCGTATGCCATACCAAACTCAAATGAACAATCCGAATGCGCACACTTCTCTGGTTGAATGGTTTAGATCTCGAGGACTGGTTTAGACAGGCCTATCGTGAGTGGGAGTGAAGGAAGAGGGATATAGGCCTAGCAATGATTAATGATTGGTGGAGGTAGAGAGGAAGTGGCTCGGAAGACGGAGGCAAAATGACAGCCGGATAGATCATATCACGTGGATATCTGGGGTACGTTTCTCGGACTTGTGTGCTTTGCGGCGATTCACTTCTCTGCTTTCTACTACTTACTCCCTTGTATCTCTACTCTCTTCCTCTTCTTGCTTTCTGTACTATCCACCATGGCCACCTCTAAGCTCCCAGTCCTAGCATTGCCACACCCACTCATCCTCCTACCGGCTTCCCGGTTCACAATGCCGGTTTCGAGAGAGATAGGGGAGACCCTACTGTCTCTCATCGACGAGTCAGACGCCCTGCCCATCGTCGCCGCAATCCCAATAACCACCGCGAACACACAGCCCAATAGCGACCCACCGCTATCAGAGTGGGGCACTGCGGCGCGTGTGCTTCGTCTTGTCAAACCTCCAGCGCGGAACCCCCGTCAACCGTATCTTGTCTCGCTTCATGGGCTCACACGAGTTCGCTTGATCAATCTGTCTAAGAAGAAACTCACAGGAGAAGATATCCTACGTCTACCTACACACGATGTCGAATACCCACCAGCAGAGAAGGTGCCTTCCCCAGAAGCAGTTGAGAAATTCAAGCAGAGCGCTCTCCGTCTTCTCGACCGGCTAGCGAAGGATTCCGTTCAGCAGGCACGGAAAGAGGGATATAACAAGATAGCCAACATGTTGGATGACATTACCGATGCGAGGACACCATGGATGGCGGATGTTCTCATCGGGAGCGTTAACGGCGAACACAGCGATAAACTTGGTGAGTCCAACTTCTCATGCCCATGTGCCCGTTATCCTTTGCGTTATAAAAAAGCCATGGTGGGACTCGACGAGCTATCAAAAGTTTATTAGGCGTCCCAGATATGGCCGTGGTTTTGAATCCTCATAATTGGATTGTTACATTTTCGCATCATTTCGAGATCATCTCGTGTGGGACAGGCTTTCCGTTTTGCAGGAAGCCAACACCATGATGTTGCAGACACCTACGTGGCTGGTCAATACGCATCTCAGCCTCCCATTAACCATGTCTTCGTTCTCTATCCCCCTTTCGTACAAGTCTAATTAAACTCTACATTTCCAGCCGTACTCGGTACACCGGATGCAGAAGCCCGTCTCTCCCTCGCCACCGAGATATTTATTAAACAAGCATCCATTTCCGAAGTTACTAAGAAGATCGCCACTGCCGTCGATGAAAGCCTTTCCAAGCAACAGAAAGAGTTCTTCCTCCGTCAGCAACTTGCCGCTATCCAACGAGAGCTCCAGGCTCTCCAACGATCGAACGGAACGTCTACTCCTGCACAATCGTCATCTGTGGAAGCTGGTACAGGAGGATCGAGCGAGCTAGATGACGATGAACAACATGAAGCCGACGATATGGCGGATTTGAAGAGGAAGATAGAAGCTATGGAACCTGGGTCCGAAGAACGCAAGATGGGTGTGAGGGAATGGAGACGATTAAAGAGAATACCCGCAGGCAGCGTCGAGAACGGAGTCATCCGGTCATATGTAAGTAATTTGATTCTTCATTCCTGACCTATCTATATCTTACCATCACTTCAGCTGGAATGGTTGACTGCTGTCCCATGGCCCAATTCAACTCTTCCACCGACAAATGCTACCAATAACCCAGATGCACCCAACTTGAAAGACAAGTCATTCCTCACAGCTGCGCGTACTCAACTCGACGCAGACCACTTTGGCTTGGAGAAGATCAAGAAACGCTTGATTGAGTATTTGGCAGTTGTCAGATTGAAAGAGCTGAACGCGGAGAAGGAGTTACTGGAAGAGCAGCAACGTGCGCAAGCGGCGGCTGCCACTGCCGCGGCGGAAGCAGAGGCTAAAGCCAAAGCACAAGCTGAGCAACTTGCGGCGAATGCGGAAGGGAAGACGGAGCCGAGCAAAGAAGTGGTCGTCTTCGACAAGGACCAGGCGCAGAAACAGCAGCAACAGGTACAGAAACCCGTTGCGCTGCCTGTCAAGTCCAGAACGGGAAAGAAGAATATCAGGGGGCCTATTCTTTTGTATGCATTTCTCTTCCTTGTGATAATGAGATTAGTCTTAACGATGTTACCTAGATTCGTTGGTCCTCCTGGAACTGGAAAGACTTCGCTAGGGCAGTCTGTTGCCAAAGCGCTCAACAGACCTTTCCAACGCATTTCACTTGGCGGAGTTAGAGATGAAGCTGAAATTAGAGGACATCGTAGGACATATGTTGCCAGCGGTCCAGGTCTGATCGTCCAAGCTTTGAGGAAAGCAGGACGGAATGACCCTGTTTTACTACTGTGAGTATAGTATACCAGCATTATTTGGTGCAAAGCATGCTGACCATATACTTCTTGCATGCAGAGATGAAATTGACAAGATTGGCCAGAGCAACTTCCATGGAGACCCAGGAGCTGCTTTGCTAGAAGTTTTGGATCCAGAACAGAACCACACGTTTAACGTGAGTAACTTGTTGCCGTCGTCGGGCCATATAGAACTGACCTACATTTTTTTCTTCCTAGGATCATTACATTAACGTTCCCATAGATCTAAGTCAAGTCTTGTTCATATGCACTGCTAATTCACTGGAGACCATCTCCGCCCCTCTCCTTGATCGTTGCGAGATCATCCAACTGAGTGGTAAGTCAACCAACTACTTTGCATGACCGATGTGAATTAATGATGTTTTCCACAAGGTTACACTTACGACGAGAAGATGCACATCGCGAGACGGTTCCTCCTCCCTAAACAATTGAAGGCGAACGGGCTGGACGCATCACACGTTACCATTACCGAGCCGGCTTTACTTCACATCGCCACAAGATACACAAGGGAAGCAGGCGTGCGCAGTCTGGAGAGAGCAATTGGCAGTGTTGTGCGGTACAAAGCTGTGGAATGGGCAGAGTATCTCGATTCCGTATCAGCGCAGACGGATAGTGCACCAGCATCTGAAGCAAATAGCAACAATGCAGTGGTCGTCGCGGCCAAGAAGGTGTATGATAAAGTGGTTGAGGAACACCATCTCGAGAAGATCCTGGGTATCGCGAGATGGGACGGAGAAGAGAAGGAAAGAGAGGAGCGGAGAGGCGTCGTTTATGGACTTGTGGTCATGGGACAAGGAGAAGGCGGCATTTTGCCGGTGGAGACTATTGCTTTGCCAGGTACTGGAAAGTTGAAGTTGACTGGAAGCTTGGGCGATGTCAGTCTCAGTATCTCAGATACCGTTTAACGAGTTTCTGATCCTTTTGCTTTAACAGGTTATCAAGGAAAGCGGCGAGCTTGCCTTGAGCTGGGTCAAGACATACGCATATGACTTGTGCATCACGAATTCTCGCTCGGAAGACCCACTGAAGGTGCCAGAACCTATCGACATCCACTTACATCTTCCGGCTGGTGCGCAAAAGAAGGACGGGCCAAGTGCCGGCATCGCAATGGTTCGTAACTCCTGACGATTGCGCTTATCTGAATGCACTGACAGCCGAATTCTTTACAGACCTGCGCCTTCGTCTCTTTACTAACCGGTGCATGCGTGCCAACAAATATCGCCATGACCGGAGAGGTACGTCTCCCTCTCACCCCTCACCAAATACCCTCTCAATCCTAACCTTATCTTCCCACAGATCACCCTCCGAGGCCGCGTCACCCCCGTAGGCGGGATCAAAGAGAAAGTGCTCGGCGCGCATCGCGCCCAAATCACCAAAGTCATCCTCCCCTGGGCAAACCGCAAAGACGTCGAACACGACGTCGCGCTCGAGATCCGCAACGAGATGGAGTTCGTCTTTGTCCGCACCGTGCGCGAGGCGCTCGAGGCTGCGTTCGGCAAGGGCGTGCTTGGATGGAGGCGAGAGGCGATTTTGCTCGAGAGTCGACTGTGATTTCATCCGGTTCTCCTCTTCTTTTTGCCTTATTCTCTATATTATTGGTTTCTTTTTCATTTCTTTATCGATCCAGCAGCATGTTTGAACACTTGCTGGGAGGTCTGAAGAATATCAAGCAAACAGACATTCTTTCGTTTCTGTTTTCTCCTTTCCACACACATGTTTTCTCCCATGTTTGTATTTTTACTGGCCGCTTTTTATACTTGCTTTCCGCTTTCGCTCTTGTTGTAATCTTAGTTCTTTTCTTACCTGCCCCCTTTTTTCCGTCTTGTATTCACACTCAAGGAATTCGTCCCACACATAAATGGAATGCGACATTTCGCGGAACCGCATAGTACCAAGCTTGAGGCAGTTTGGCGGATCTTCACATGCAGTTTGAGCCGGATGGGATGTCGTCAAACGATCAAGATTGAGAGTGGGTGGATATTATTGCATCATGAAATAATTAAAATACGTATCCCGAAACAAACAAAAAAGAGTTGAAAAGATGATAGATTAGAAAACCATACTTTGTGGATGAAACCGAAACGACTATGAGAGGGGTTGTGCATAGACTCACTATCCAATGTAGCCATAGAGAAGAGGAACGAAGAAGAGTAAAAAACCATCACCAGACTTCATGAGAGGTAGTGGGCAAAAAGCAGCTGCAACAAAGAAAAGAAAGCATAACGGAGCATAAGGGAGAAAGAAAACGACAAGACCAGAAGATGCGGGAAATAGAACAGAATCCAGGTAAAAAAGAGGCAAAAGCGAACAGAAAAAAAAGAAGACAGGAAGAAGAAAAAGCCTCAAAAAGCTCAAGCACGTATACGCCACCCATCACCCTTCCTACTAACCCTCCCCACACCTCCAAAGCCCTCTCTCACAACCAACCACAAGCCCGTGCTACACACCATATCCTTGATCTCCTCCGCCGTGAGCGTAAGCCCATGATACGGTTCCCTCTCCTCCCTCTCCCTCTCCTCCGCCCCATTCCCACTGTTCTTCTCCTGCTCCTCGCCCTGACCAGGCAAAGGGAACCCCTTCCGCCTGACAATCCCCATCCTCTCCACTTCCACATCCGGTAACGGGAACGGCACCTTGAGCATAGCAACCACCTTTGGATGATGCGGCGTCGGCGACAGCGTGCCCACTTTCACTCTTAAGACCTGCGTCGGTATCACAGGCGCCAGGTACTGCGCCTTGCCTCCTTGATCACCTTGCTGTTGCTGCTGCATAGGTATAGGCAAAGCCCCCGGCGCAGCCGCCCTTCTAATCTTGAGCGTACACACCCATGGAGTCTCCGAATCCTCCGGGTCGCTCTCCTCGCCGTCATCCTCCGGGGCCGTTGTCGTACTATTCTCTTCAGTCGAGGCCGTAGTCGTGCTAAAGCTCCCTGTACTCATCCTATTCCTCTTTTTCTCTTCCGACTTGACCCTGTCCTTCGGATCCGTCGTACCCCCCGCCGTGCTCGCATCCCTCTCTCGCGTCCTATTCCTCCTCACACTCCTCGACCTCTCAACCTCTCCATCACTAGCACCTCCATCCGTAGTGTTGGTCGTAGTCATCGCCCGCCCTCTCCTACTCTTCTTCCTCCCCTTCGATCCCTTCCCCGAATCCTTCGCCTTCGCCCTCTTCCACTCAAACCGCACCTCCACACCCCCATACGCAAGGCCATTATTCCCCGAGCTCGAGTTCTCCTGACTATGCACGCTCGCCGCGCCGCCCTTGCCCGACCTCGACACGCCCAAGCCAGCAAACAACCCCGACTCATTCGCATGCCCTCCAAACGCCGACGGCTGGCGCTTCAACCACCTCCTCACAAGCCAGACATACATCAGCGCCCTCTGACCCTGAAGCAAGTTCTCCGGAATCTCAGAAGACATGCGCGGGCTGAGAGCAGCCACAAGAGGCGAAGCCACAGCCGGTGGGATGTGTGGGGTCGGGCCGGCAGAAGATACAAACGTAGGCTGGATACCCAGCACCGGAGGTCGAAGCTGGAGTTGCTGCTGTTTAAGACTGACCAGTTCCTCCTTCGCTTGGGATTGCGTGAGCATCAGCGGATGGAACTGCTGTTGTTGTTGCTCTCGCTCATGATCAGCCATCATCGCGGCGTTCAAGCTCAGCTGGCTGCGACTGCCACCATGGCCATTCCTCGACTGGGGTATCGTGGTATTCGTGCCGTTTCTTTGCCCGCTTCCACCGGGGGACGCGTCCCTCTTCCTCGTCTCAGTCCGATTGTCACTAGGACGTTGAGTCCCTGGCACCATCAGATTATTCCCACTAGTCGACGCATTGAGAGCAGCAGCCTGTGCTTGGACTTGTGCTTGCGCCTGGGCATCACCTCTGAGATCTCCAGACGACGTACTCGGGTTAACACCGCCGTTCAGCACAGCCGAAAGCCTGTCCCGATTATTCTTCAACGTCGTCTTAAATGGCGTCGCAATAGCCGATGTCAGGCTAATGTTCCTTCCGTGGCCTTTCTTATCCTTGTCCTTTTCTCGCGGCACAGGGGCGATGGTAGGAGTCGGCGAATAAGGTGGTTCTTGCCTCGGTGTTTGAGGAGCGGTTGGCGTTGTTTGCTGAGAAGTAGGCGAAGATGGGGAGGCAGGTGAAGAAGTGACAAGTACTGGCGGCCGTCCACGTTTGTCGGTGGCACTATTATTGCCCGAGATGGAATTCAATAACTTGTTCGTCATTGGTGCGGGATTCAACGAGAACGAGCCAAACGATGGTGACGAAGGACCATGGCCGATTGTGCCTTGGGTAGGCGTGGCCGAACCTGAATCGGTTGCACCAGACTTATCTTTCTTGTTGAATAACTTGTTGAAAAGATTGCGTTTAGGTTGCTGCGGTGGTAAAGGCCCAGGTGCAGCAGGATAAGGAACTGGCATGGAGATAGGCACCGGCATGTCCCCTGGATATTGGGCATCGGTATTGGTATTATTACCACCGTTGTTGGCAACGGTGGATGAGGATATCACGGATGAGTTGCGTCGGCTCTGCTGACCTTGGCAATGCAGAGAAGCAGAGGAGGAGGCAGCGGAGGGTGTACCTGGTCTGCTTGAAGAGCGGCCAGAAAAGTTGAATGTGGCACTTCTCGAGGACATCAGCCCACTCTTCGAATTTACACTAGCAGCATTGATTGGAACTATGGGGGCTACCATTGCGCCCATTTCATCGACGCTGATACGCATGCTTTCCCGTCTCGCTATTTTCTCTCCTTGCTTGTCCTTCTCTCCCCAAACCTCTACTGGTTCTAGCAAGGCCAAATCGATCAGCTCTATTCCCCGTTTTTGGAATTTGGCAATTTTAGCATCGGTGCCTGCATCAACGATGACGTTGGTCATCACATTGTGGGCCTGCAGGTTGTATAAGGGGATAATGGTGCGACGCGTTGTGGAGGATGCGGTAGATGACGCGACGGATGCGAAGGAGGCCGTAGACGTATTGTAATTGATGGAGGCTGAAGTAGATGCTGAAGTAGATGAACGGTTTGAAGTGGTACGAGCAAGTGAAGCGCCATCCTCGCTGCTGGCGCTTGTATGAGAACGGGCTGAGGTGGGGGTAGTCGCCGTAGAATCGGCGCCGCTGGGTACGACGCCACTGGGTGGTTTGGCATTGGGCGGCACGAGTTGTACCTGCAGATTTAAAGGATGATTGGTTTTCGAAGGTGGTGGACGAACGAATATGAAAGTCTGTAGAGAATTTGTCAGTCTTTGTACTGACGGAGGCTCTTAAGAGGCAGGCAGGCAGGTCCTGGTAGTGCATAGACGTCCGTATGCAGCCCTCCCAACGATGCCATAACGTATAATTTCCTCGCATAAACGACGATGTTAAAAATAATACGCAGCCTGTAAAATGGCAAAATGAGCCGATATTCTTATTGACAGCAGAATATTTGCAACCGACCTGACAAAGTCCATCCAGAAATCGTACCATGCATACTGTCGAGGAGAACGAACCGAATGTGATGGTCCGAGAGGTACTGCTGCCTACCTGCCTGCCTCCCACACATGGCCACATATGAAGGTAGAAAGACAAACCTCGTTGGCCAGTTTACCATCCTTTTCCTTTCCTCTTGGAGCGCGCTGGGTCTCGGGATCATCGCGACCTTGCGGTGGGACCTCCTCGACGTCGTCTTCCTCGTCCTCGGTGTCAGGATTTACGGTTGGGCGGGGAAGGTCATGGTTCGAGTGGCCTCCAATGTTAAGGGCAGAGGGGAGGAAAGAGGCGATGGAGGAGAGCATGATTGCATGGGAGAGAGGAAGGAGGACTGGCCGTGAGCTAACCAGATCACACTCATCTAATTCGGTTTCTCGGCTCGGCAAACATGATCGTCATCGTAATATTCGATTTGTCCTTTTCTCTTTCCCTTTTATGTCACAGCTCCTCCTCTAATTCTCCTTTTCAGTCCATCTTTCAGAAAATTATCTCTCCTTGGCATGGGGTTATTGCCGCTGTTGAAGGAACATAACCTCAGCGACTCTGCCCAGACATGAAATTGCCCTGTTGCGGCCTCGTCGGTGTCCCAACAACTACAACCCTGCAACGCCCTTTCACCTTCGACCTCTTAATATTTACGAGTGCCGTATCACAAGGGCTCTGCGGATGGCCTCGTGTTTGCATAGCCCTCGCCTCATGTTCTCTCACAAATCGATGGCAACCATTTATTTGCATGGGAGGATGGCCTCCGGGAACACAAAGATCACTGCGCTCTGTGATCTGACATCACCATCTGCAAATTCTCGGTTTCGACTCGCATTTTTTGACCATCATTCTGGTTTGGCCTCGCATCCTAAACGCCGCTCGGTTTTGGTTGTTACCGTGCCTGAAGGTCAAACATATAAGCGCCAGTCTTTCTGATTCTTGTCATTGGGATCCGCTGTAGGCGGCAGCAGCACGACAAGCTATCATCTGCTAATCAGCAAACTCTGTTCCTGTATCTTCGGGTTCGGGAGAAGCACCGCTCCAGATTTTCGTATGATTTGCATCCAATTCTCGTTTTCTGTACAACGAAAAGATTCCAATCAGGTATATAGATAGGCTTTCTCAGCACGCTCGTATCCCGTGAGTCAATTTCGCTTTCACCATCCCGAGTATGGTACAATCTGACAAACGCCAAACGCTTACGCTACCGCCTGGTCCAAGCCTTTCATGATTGTATTGCCGCATACTACTTACAGAGTTAGTGCAGTATACTATCAGAGACACCCTTCTCTGTTTATGGTTCCGTATATCCGTAGGCCAGGGTCCAGCCGTATTGATTCGTATCCTAATCCCATTTATTACGTGTACCAGCGGCAGGCGCTTATGTGCTACCCATACAAAAATACGACCTAATATGACATGTACCGGTTCCGGAAGCCCAAGTTCCCTCCTCGAAACAATTTTTGCCATGTTTTACGATCGAAATAAACTTCCGGAGGACTGAAATGTCATGAAAGAAAATTCCGTATCGCAACAACCGGTTCACCGTGCTCAAAGAACCCGGTCCAAGGAGAACGTATGCCCGAACCTCGAGCTCGAGGCACATATTGCTCAGTAAACGCACCGTTCCACGATCGTCAATGAAATTTTCAAGCCTTAATTGTCATTTCGATTCTCGAGCCTTCGACGAGCCTCGATGCAGGTCCCAAATCGTTGCCATCATACATACATACGTATACCAACCGGGGCGTAGCACGTCGACACTCGAAAACATGTGAAGATACCTCGGGGCGAACGCGTAAACAAAAATTATGTAGCCGGAGGTATCCTCCGTTCAAAATCGTTTGCCTGCAGAAAAACCTCTTCAAACTCGAGTTCGGGCTCGGGCTCGGACAGTTCATAGCCAGGATATATCTTTAGGAGCAAGTTCGCAGGGAGATGGGAACTCACTTCGAACGTATAGTGAATAATTGCTCAGCACTTCCGTGTCCTGTGGCCCGTATCACTCCAAGGCGTTCAGACGTCCTGTACAAGAGAAAAGGAAGGTAATTGACAACCGTCTCGTTTGCTTTTTTTTCTGCCTTTTATTCGCCTACTCAGGAGGCCGGACTCTCTTCATCGATCGCTTCGAAAGGATAGATATTGTTCCGTCGGCAAAGTCCGCACGGAAGCAAATTCTTCATTGCACCTCTTCGGAGTTCGAGTGAAGAAATCGTTTGAAACCAGCTCTCTCTTGTCGACTTGATATAGTGCATAAATATGCTAGGCAGACACTTATAGATTTATCGATTTGCTAAGAAGTATAACTAGCCGACTTCGACGTTTATTTCTTTGTCCTCATTCAGGTCACATCAACCAGATATACATTCTACAATCGCATCCCACGCAGCTTCAGGATCCTCCAACATAGGCTTCAAAAAAGAAAAAAAAAAGAAAAAAAAAAAACAGATTCGTCATCAATATACCGTGTGCAGCGCCGAAGCGGTATCAGTACAAACACCACTCACAAAATGATTAGCGCCCTTCTGCACTGCGATCTTCACATCCAACTTCTACCAAGCTTCCTCGCTTGCACACCCAGGCCCATCTCCCAACTTACGGGCCAAATCCTCAATATACCAAGCCGCATAAACCACATTCCACACCGACTCGTCTCCATACAACAAATAAAACCCCACCCCGCCGCTCGTGGTCGACGCCCACGCCCTCCTAACCTCGCTACTAAACACCGCCTTCATCATCTGCCTAAGCGTAGCCCCCAACCAATCCCTCTCCAGCATCTTCGTCTCCGAATGATCACCAGCCGTGACCTCGAGCATCGAAGCGACCTCTTCCGGCGTCAACCCCGCTATGGTAGGTTTCCTCGATGCGTCGCTTTCGGATTGGAGGTATAAGAGCGCGTTCGGGTCGTGTGTCGGATTAGGCGGGTGTTTGAAGTAGCTCGACACCTATATTGCTCTGGGATGAGATAGAGTAAGGAGGTTATTAAGTGCCAGGGTGCGACCTACCCATATAGCAAACTTTGGGCGCCTATCTTCCGGCGGATAGGAAAGATCCCAAAGAGGCATATATGCCTTTGGAGGTTCTGGGGCGCCTATAGCTTGGGATGGCGGGTCTAATCATTGCAAGGGTACATCTCAGCTCCTAGCTTCTGGCAGAAAAACTCCTGCGGTTTGCGACTCACCCCACATAAAGAAACCAGTAACATACTTCTTCACCTTCTCCCTAACCCCATCCTCCAACATATCAACGCACGCAACGAGCGCCAGCATATATATATTCCCCATCGACCACCCGCCCACCGTCACCCCACCTCTCAGCTTCCTGCTGGTACTAGTAGCAGGAAGCGGCAGCCCACACCCATCCACAACCGCACACACAAACTTCGCCAGCCCAACACCCTGTTCCTGCAGGAACGCACACCTCTCCTCCTCGTTCCCCTCCTTAATGACACGGTTCTCATCGGCAGAGAAAGGTGTGGTACTGGAGTACTCCCTCCGATTGATGCATATCATTCTCATGCGCCTAGCGCCCGCGAGTGGGAGGAGGCGTTGGAACGTGCCTGTATTAAAAAGGATGATCCAGATCAGACCACCTTGGCTTGTTTGGCATTTATAAGGCCAGCTTAAGCGCCCAAGCTATAATGGCTTGTTGGTCAACTACTAAGTACTCCAAGTTGATAACTCACCGCTATGGAAAGAATGTCCGTGGATCATGATGAGCGTATGGTAGTCTTCCACGCCAGGAGGCGCACCGCTGTCCGTGTAGAAGAATTGAATCCCTCCGTCGATGGAGATAGTAGGCATTGTCTAGCTGCGCGGTGTCTGTGTCGAAATTCTCGCAGGTGGGTTCAAGAAGTTGGGGAAACCCAAGCACCCTTCAACTAAAGGAAGACGCTACTTATTTATTATCCGCTGAATATAAATACAAGGTATTCCCATTCGTGCTGCCGAGGAAAAAACCCATGATAATATTGGAGAGGCTGCAAACTTGGAAATGACAGAATCTTCCTCACCACGATGGGATGCTCTGCGCCGCCTCCTAGCCACGCTGCCACCGATCCGCCGCAAATAGGCCTAGGATAATAATGGCTTGAGCAGATGATGATCAACCTCAAGGACAATACGCCTCCACACAAAACATCCCTCGTCAAGTACGCTGTATGTGTGAAAACGCAGTCAGTTGACGCACTCAAACGTACAAGCTACAAAAATACGCCAGTGATAAACCCATGCATGGGATAATTACAATTACAAATTTTGACATTGATTGAGCAGTAAGATAGCGGGAATCAGTAATTAGTATCTCTCCTTCAGTATACTTTCTTTGGGTTAACGGGGTTAAGGGAGTCCAAAAATGAAAAGCAATCTAGCGCCGCCCACCAGGCGCACCATTCTACTACCAGCAGCACACTGTTAAGATCAAACCATATACGTCTAGGTATCATTCTTCAACGCGTCCGCTGGAGATAGCAGCGTTGGGCTGTTACTGTTCGTAGGGCTTCCACTCCGACTGGGACGACGGCTTTGGGCATCATAGTCGCTACCCTCCGCCCTCAGCTCAGCGTGTCCCATCTTGGTCAGCTTGTCGTCAAAGTCCCGATTGCGGTATCCGGAAACGATGCGCTCGAGAAGTTCTGAGGTCGATACACCGGGTGTACGCCTCGTAGGGATGAACTTGCCTGTTTCCGACTTTAGCATCGGAAATGGAATAGAAAATGTATTTGCATACCTTGGCTCTTGACGTATGAATATACATCGTCATGACCGGCGCTGGCGTATGCATCCTCGTCATGAGCGACATAATCGATCTGGTATTTCTTGATGAACGCCTCGTCGATGACCCAGGGCGCCTCCGCGACGACTTCGTCTACCCATCGACAATGCCTCACAGCTTCTAACCGCTCAGCATGGCCCATCACGGTTCTGGCTTTGTGCGACCATACTTGCTCATCCGAGTTCACGCCAACCAGGAGGTATACAGAAGGGAAAGAAAGCTTGGCCTGACGGAGTTGGAGAGCGTGTCTGGATATGGACGTTGACGTCAAAGGCAAGAAATGAACAAAAGGACACAGAAAACATACCCGAAATGGAAGAGATCGTATACACCTAATCATGTGATTTAAGAATAGAACAAGATAAAAATGAGTGACGTAGGAGGGAGAAAGAGGAGAAGGGGAGAGGATGGAATAGATAGCAAGGAAGCTCACCATCAGCGTATACACGAACAGGACGGTCTGTGGGTGGACGGTTGATCTTGTATTGCCGATGATCTTCTCCTTGAATAGCTTTAGCGACGAACGTTTGAATGTCATTAGGGGTCAGTGCTGCCGGATTGAATGCTTCCTTTGCAGCCTCTGAAACAGCAGGCTCCTCTGTTACGAGCAGTGGGGCAGCGGTGATGTTCACCGGTGGGGAAATGAAGACTGGGAGATGCGAATTCGAATTTGTGGGACGCATGTTGGGTGACAAGGGATTGAGAGGCTCCGAGCCTGGAGTAGTGCCTGCAGACGCTGTCGATGTGCCTGGTCCTCCTGCCGGAGTGTTTAGGGTAGAGACAGAGGAGGATGAATGGTGATGAGAGACTTTGACGTTGGATGGAGGATGGCCCAAGGTAGCAGTGCTGGATTCGATGTCACCGTCGTATGTTGGGGAGTCGACGCTGTCTTCGTCGTCGAGGAGGTGTTGGTGTTTGAATCGGGATGGTTTTAGATGAGATGAGCGGGAGAGAGCTGGTGAATTTGCATGCCGAGATATTCCTATCGGAACAGACGCGGCTGAATTTCCGTCGTCAGTCAAGGGGTCGTTATCCTCCTCTGATCTGTATTGTATAACAAACACATCAGATTATCCTCCTCTTTATCGTCTTTCTACGCTACTCACGCATCGTAGGCCGGTGAATCCAACACCTTTGGGTACTTCCCAAATGATCTCTTGCTGTGCAGCGTTCGTGTTCTCGAGGCATCCACTGACATTCTATATATCGGGCAGCAGTAAAGGAGGAAAAATGGTTCATCTGTCACGCCCGTCACGTACAACGATCCTTGGCGTCAATTTCTTTTTTCCACGCCCTCCGCCGCGTTCTCAACTGATCCGCCATCATATCAGCGATCATCCGAGCTTCCAAACCAACCCAAGCGCAGCCGCGACCGGGCTCTGCACATCTTTTTGTCTCGTGTCAACAACTCTGAGAACTCGAAGGCAAAACTTGGAAATAATGGCTTCAGATACTACCTGCATGCCTTACCGCTACTAGAAAAACGGATTCGACCTCGACGACTTCAGAAAAGTAGCAAGTAGTACGTGCATATATAACTTCATGAAATACAAACACAGTATTACCGGCAGATAAGTATGAACCTATTGCATACTATCTGAATTACCCACTCAGCAGGCAATTACAAGCATGGCCCAAGTCAGCCGCAGTCTGCTGGACACGCGTTAATCGTATCCACCTCCAAGCCTCGAGTTCGGAGATCCAATCCGAAAAGGATAACGAGAGACGCATTGCACTATGCGGGTGCATCTGAGACCTCTAGTTGGCAGTCGCCCAGTCTCACGAAATACACTTGTTGCTGCATACGCCAGTCGTCGATATAAGAAGTCGGCATAATCATCTAATTCTGATTCGACCTAAAACCAGGAGGTTCGAAGTGGTCAAAACCATCCCAAAGCTGCTCCTGTCCCACTGGCTGTGTGGTGCTCGCGAGGCTGGAAGGCCCAGCTACAGGCTGAAGAGGCGCCGCTGGAGGCGCTAGTCCAGGATAGTGTCCGAAGTTCCGGCTTCCAGGCAACAAAGCAGCAATTTGAGGATTTTCAGCGACTGAAGAGCTGACAGCAACATGTGCGACTGTTCCCAGGAAAGGCCAGATCGATTCGTAACGGCTTGCATCAGATATAGATGATCTAGGTGCGCGTTTGGCAATGGTGCTTGATATGAGCCCGGTGTCCCCCCATTCAAGTTAGCTTCCTCCGACGCAACGGGCTGAAGCTGAGGAGGGTTATAGCCTCCATGAAACCTATTACCCATGGCCCCTACAGAAGCGCTTTGGTTGGCCGTGGTGTTTGATCTGGCGTCTGCTTGCCAGGTAGAAGTCTCTTGACCCAAAGCCTGTTGACCAGCAAAAGCTTGTTGCGGACGCATGCCCATAATGACGGCCGTCATGTCCCGCTGAGACTGCATTATCTCTTGCTGCGTTCTTCCAAGGTCACGAATGCCCGCCATGACGGTCGCCAGGGAATACGATTGTCTAGCTTCTTCCTCAGAGCTTTCCGACCCTTCAGAATCGTCTTCTCCATCCACGTCCTCTTCACCTTCGTCCTCAAGTTGCTCTTGCTCGTTCGCTACCCTACCAGCTGGCCCTGCATATAGGTGGTGTGGGAAAGGATCTTCTATGTCTATATAGATGGATCCAAGCATGACATAGTATGGTGCCCCAGATACCGTGTCATTCTCGTACAGGGTATCGTCCTGCGCCCTGTCGTGACTGTAAAGACCATGATCAACACGATTAAGCGGGGGAAGCTGGGATGGCAAGGACATTTCTGGTAGCTTAGGACTCTTGGGCAGTATCTGGGTAAAATGTGGATGCCGAAAAGCAAACGCGTCGGGAGTCCATTATATAGTAAAGCCTTGTTGAAAGGTTGCTGGGTGGCCTAAAGGGTGTTGATACCGTCCTTGTGCCAGAAAGAGGTGATCAAAGGGAAAAGTATAAAGGTAGTCACGCCCCTTAAGGTTGAATTTCAAACGGAATATCGGAGTTTGGTTAGCCTCACGATTCCTTTGTTCCGTTGGCAGGATGTAGAACCATATATGTCTATACAGCCAGTATACTCGAGTACAGTCGCCGAAGTGGGGTTCAACTATAGGAAGACGCTTGTAACTGGACCAGGGTGACGTCCGATACTGTTTGCTACATAAAAGAAGAGCTGCAAGATTCTACCTCTGTCCCGAAGCATGGAGCGTTTTCCCTCTTCGGTGTTCACGCTAGCGCTGCTGATGCATTCTGGGTTGTTGGTTCGAGATAGGACCTTGTTTGTGAATTTGAATCTTTGGCGAGTCGCCTCAAAAAAAAGGAGTCAAATAGTATGTGCATTACATATTTTCTTACATACACGGTACTGCCAACTTAATATAAGTATATACCCAGCATATACTACTAATCAACTTCCCCGCCCAACAGGTAGATTATATATATACAGGTACATACTGCGATTGAAGTCAGAGACGAGCCACAGTAAACCAAAACAGAACGGTGGGTAAGTGCTAATTATAAACCTAATGGAAAGTAAAGAGTGTTACTGACGTGCCTCAGCGCTCAGCCTTGGATAGACGCAACGGCTAGGGAAAGAATCGTGGGAGTGAAAGGGTACTATACTACTGCAGAACGAGCGAAGTTTACGAAGGTGGATAGGAGAAAGATTAAGAAATATAAATACGAAAATATAGGCATACAAACCCGTGGCAAACACTGCATCCAGGCCGAGTCGACTATCAGAAAGATCGATGACACGAGAAGCACTGCGCAGGACGTTGGTGCACTTGTCCTGTGCACGCGACTGGGGTAGTCCATAGCATCGGCGGAGGTTCAACGAAATCGTCGAAACCGTTCCAATGATGGTTCGTAATCCCGGCCTGGTTGTACAACTCCCTCAAAACCTGAAGGCGTGACCGCAGGCTGCGTAGGCACTGCAGCCTACGGTGTTGGCCCGCCAGGCAAGTTTGGGACTCCAGCAGGCTGCGGGTATTCCGCAACTCCTGGGTCAACTTGAACCTGAGCCATCGATGTCTCCTGCTGCACCTAAGGCAAGCTTGGTTGTTGCACAGTGGCCTGCGCCAAATACTCGTGGGATGGCGATGGAGATGGAGGTAGCTGATGGGAGGAGTGACAGGACCACGCCGGTTGGACCACGGTCCAGGTGACACCGGCTCCTCATTGGCTGTACGCCAGTTGGCGGCTTGCGAGGCATATCCTTGAGCTAGCGGTACATTTGCTCCTTGAGGGAAGGCCACCCGAGGCTCCTCGTCGGGGGTGTACAGCCAGCCGGCTTGAGTCGAACTTTCTGTGGCTGGGGCCGATGGATTGTCGCCAGTGGGAGTTGGCATGATCATGTACCAGTCCGAGTCAGCCTGATACTCTGGTGCGACAGGCCGAGGCTCAGGAGAAGGATTGTTGCTTCTTTGAAATACATTGCCCGCCGCGCTGTTGGCACTGGCTGGGCTGCACAGTTGGTCGATTGGGTGAGGGCTCCGCGAGGTGATTGCTTCGGGGGACGCTGAGTAGCTAGAAGACCTTTGACCAGTGACAGTTTGGTACGAGCCTAGGCTGATAAACTCGTCAGTGAGACATTCCAAGTCTCTTCCGAGGCCACTTATGTCTGCCACAAAGGCTTTAATGGAGTCATCAGACGGCGTAGCTTCCTCCTCTTTGCAACAATCAGTGTCGTCTTCCTCCTCTTGCTTGATGGACGGCTCTGCGACAATGCAATCGTTTTGGTAAGCACCATCATCTTCTGAAATTAAAGCAACATTCAGCGTACCTTTGGGCGTCCCGACAGCAGGTACTACCTCGTCATTTTCCTTGACGGTGACTTGAACCGGGCTTAAGCCATAAGGATCATAATCCACATGACCGGGTGGCGAATTCGACGATGGAGCGGACATCTCTGTTGGTACTAGTAGTAAGTATATGATGATTGTGACTGTTGAGTATTGTGGGGTGTTTGATACTGAGAGGCAGATGAGTCCTGTCCATTTTATACCCAGGGGTCATTGCAGTATACCTTGTTCCCGAAAGAGACATGCAAGAAAGGTGTGCTCAATGGGAAATCCAAAAATGTATAGTCGTAGGCTCCGCTCAATAATGGTATCGAGGCACAGAGAAGCGATGGGAATATTGGACGACAATCCCTTTACCTCGCTAATAAGAGTAAGACCCATATATGTATGTCTCCTTGTTTTTGAGGTAGCCGAAAGGGAGGGCCAATACGGAAACGCAAGTTTCGAGTTAGAAGAGAAAGGGAAGTTAGCCAAACTCCGAGGCTTTCCATTTTACGCACCATCGAGACCTTACAATGTTGAACGTACTTGCTAGGTTTGGAAGTGCGGTTAACTTGAACTTCCCTTCCAGGTTGCAGCAGCAGTTTCGCGACTTGAACTTGCCCGAACGACGGCGCGGACGCGCGGCACACGAAGCTCGAGACGCTTTTGGGAATTCGATATCCAACTATAGGAATCGGACCCAGGCGGGCGCCTATCCATAGGTATGTAGAACTAGAGCTGGTGGTAATCCAAGAGCCGTATACTTTAAGACAGGTCAAAGGCAGGTGCCACAAGGTGATTCCGAGGGCGAATTGGCCAGAGAGAGGTCAATGGGAAGTGTGAGAACATTATTGGGAGGCGCCTTGGTCCTCAGCCGAGTCCGAGTCATACGTAATAGCCCAAGCGATCTAACGTACTTAATTCTGTTGATACAGAGTAAGTGGATGGCCTCCAAGGCGTTAAGACTTCAGGTACAACTTACCTGTTTTAGTGAGACCATTGTCTCCCTTTTGCAGACATCCAACTCCATAGCCAATCCCTGCGCCCTTATAGCAGTCAGCAGCCTAAATAAATCGAGATACGTTAGACTCAGTGGGATCGTTTGCATATGCGCCGTATATAGCCTTGAAAATACAATGCATTCTCGAGCTTGAAGCTGATAAGTAAAGCAGGCAGAGATTTTCCAGAGGTATAATAGCCATGGGTGCTTCAGCCATCCAAGCGACGGGAGTAGATGAAGCTGAAATGGCAAACCTGCGTATGGCTTTTCGCCGCACCTGATGGAAGATAACGAAGGTGTAACTATAGATGGGGGGACAGGCGCGTTCCACTGAGTGATTCCACGATATCCTGACGCAGTTGAAAACATAGAACGAAGACCCAGACGGACATAGATATTATCAAGTGTTTTGGATAGACTCAGAGCCTGAAAGCGAGGTATGAATTGAAGACAGCGTGCGTTGTTCGAATAGATTCAAGAACAACGAAGGAACGAGGAGAAAGAAATGAGAGCTTGGTTGTAGAGTATGTCGGTGAGGAATACTGCAAAACTTCGTTGCGCATTATCCGGGACCTTGATGGGTTTGTCGCCGTTTGGCAAAACTCTTTGGGAAGTCCATGCATATGATGAGCCGACTGAATTAGATGATGCATGATGCTAACAGACGCCGTTCACAGTTTCAAGCTCTCAACAGCTCTCTCCCTGAAATCGCAGTGATTACAAGTTAAACTTCAACTACTCCCAGAGAATGCCTGTTCTTTCAAGGGTTATTTCGTTGAAAGTAAGTGGGGGGAACTTTCGTACTACGAGTCTTATTGCACGTTCTCAGAGGCTGATGCTGCACCATTTACTACTGTTCGCTGACCAATCTGATAAATGTCTCTCCAGTGTTCCTGGCCCGTCCGATTAACCGTAGTAAGTGGTGCAGACTACTATCAAGGCCACCTATTTAATGAGCGGTTGATATGATACTGCGCACAATATTACCAAGGTTTCGTCTCCCTGTTTTACCAGCAGCGTTATGGCTAGTAGATACTTACTATAGCCCTCAGTCTTCCTATTCCATACCACAGACAACAATAGGTTGAAGTGCTCGACCTTCAAACCCATACTGACGAGATCCCATCGCATTACAGATCAATGCTCAGCCTTCAAGATAGTTGTAGCTTAATAGAAGCTGCTATAGCCTGACCGCGGCCGTTGTCGCAGTGACGAGCCCTCATGTATATCCTGCGCTGTCCAGTGAGGCAAGTCGGGTGCCAGGAAAGCCATTCTTGAGCGAGTATCTAGAGAACGAACCACTTCGAAAAGGAAAGTAGAGGCAGAGAGTAAAGCTTTAAAGGGATGGCCGAGGGTGTGATATGAATGATATCAGTGGGAGATTTGCCAAAAATAAAATCTGCATGGACAGATTAAACCTCTGATTATCAAACGCCCGCCCGTCAGATCAACTTCCCAGAGAGCAGCAGCCTGCCACAGCGGTAATCAGCAGCGTTTAACCTACATAGTGTCTTGTAGGGCAGCTTCTCGTAATTCAAGCACACGCCCGCTCGCCAAGCCAGGACGTGCGGTATACAAATGTATAATCCCGCGCTAACATCAAGGTACGGAGTTGTCTATTGACCGGGCGTCACCAAAATGACAGTTGAGAGCACTGAAAGATGGTGAGCCAGGATGAGACCTGCAAATAGCTGTGTACTTTGAATACATTCTGGGAGAACGGGTTCTCAATTAGGACATCCGTAGAGATGGATACGGGAAGTCGCAAGGCACCATGACGGCGCCTGAGATGATGTGCAGGGAGCACTTCACAGACACGTCCGAATTCCAATGGACTTTGAGCGCATCGTGATGGTTTCATGATCAGTGAAAAGCTCGGTGGATTATAAATCAAACCGAAACTATGCAGAGGGAAAGCGTATATAGCTGATAGGAAAACAAACCTGTTCCCATTTCCACACCTCTCGTTCCATTCTCCCTCACTCTCTGATCTCTCTCCACCCTCCCTTTCTCTTTTCTTTTTCCGATTGTACTTGTATTATTATTATTGTTATTTATGCCTGGAAAGTTCGAGGCCAGTATTGTGCGCGCGATTATCGTTCTCGTGTTCCTATTAAATCTAGGTGAATACAAGACTTGATAACGTTAAGCGCTAGTCTAACCTCTATTAGTTGATGCGGCCATAGTGACCCTATATAGGGTACACCCCGACGAAGGACGGAGCGATGGTGCTTCGACGGAAGTGGTTACAGGCACGATGGCGGTGACGGCATTAGGTCCTGGGGCAAGTGGGATGACGAGGTATCAGGAATTGGATGTCTACGAGAGAGTCGTTGTCCATGAGAGCGGGAGAGAACCTAGAACAGTCGTCAGCACGCCTATAACCAGGACATGTAAGTATACATCACTCCACCAATCATATAATTTATTGATTTACTTTGATATTCCAGTCAATTTTGAACAAGGTCCTTCAACGATGGAGGCGTGGAATCCCAGAGCAACAGCAGTCGACCCAATAACAGGGGAGAGAGACCCGGAGACCTCTATTGAATGCTCAATGAACTTCGAGAAGCAAACAGGAGAATGCGTCTCCGAGATAGCTGAGCCCATCAGAGACGAAGGCACAAAAGTTGTGGGCACAACCACTGCAACAACCACATTCACTGGGAGAATGGAAGCATTCGCCACCGTTGATGTACCGAATTTCGCACCGTCAACGACGACTATCACAGCGCCACCTTTGTCGAACACCGCGATCACCAACAGCAACATTACCATTAACATTAATATTGATATGTGGAGGAGCAACAAGATCATCCAGGTCGTAGCCGGTGTAGGTTTAATTGTAATTTTATGTCGTTTCTTTGCAAAAGATTAATAACAAAAACGCGGAGGAGCCTGAGAAGTGAGATGCAATCAGTGGTCAAAGGTATCCCATATGACACAAGAGGTGCTCACCATCCACAAAAACCTGAAGATAGCATATTCTTTGAGTATTGTGATGTCGATATGAGACCACCCAGAATTGTCCATGCAGACCCTCAAAGCAACAAGAAACTCGGCGTTTCGCGTTGGTAGCCGCAACTTGACTTTTCCCGGTGTTAGCTTGGTGCGCCTGGCGCTGCCACTTGCAATGGCGCCATGGATTGATTACGCATACTCGCGGATCAAGTAACAAGCCCATCTTGCGTCGCCACTATCCATACCGCGGGTCGCGGGTCCTCTCGTCTGTAGCCTTCAGTGACAATCCGCCGTGTAATTTGACTGATTGAATAACTCTTCCTAGCGATCCTACTTTCGGCGGAATTCTGAGAGGTCGACGTCGCGCTCGATTCTGACCCGCAACGGTGAAACCAGCGCCAAAGACCCCGTTGCCTGATTCAAGAAGGAAGTAGCCTGACCAGGACGGAAGCTGTGGGCAGTACAGCACTGAGGAGTACAACCACTGAAATTAAGCAGCTTCATCTGTGGACCTACACCCTCGAGGCACGTCAGCTTGATGCCACCATATTCTTCATGTTATGAAGACACTCACTTGTCCACAATATCTCATGTAGGCCAGGATAGGAAAGTATACGTCGGGAGTGCTCCAAGTTAAGAGTTAGGCTTCGAGTTTAATGATGTCCATGAGTACACAGATTGTGGTGGCGGCAGTAAGGCAAGTAGCTTGGTGGATGAAAGGAACGTCTCAACTCTCAAAACAAAGCTCAAGTGCATCGCTGGCCATGATGGCAAGAAACAAGGGCATGCCGCGCCATTTCCGGCATCACACTCCGACCCCTAGCCTGAGATTACTATCAAGCCACAAGAAATTACTCAACTAAAGCACTGAAGTACTGAACTATGGGTATAGGTAGATAACTCATCTGAGGAAATACAAAATGAAAGGACGATGTACGTAATACAAAAAGTTGTAATAAAAGAATGTGTATACTGTGCTCAACTGTGAGTCTATGAAACAAAAACAAGAAAAAGACGGTGGGCTGTAACTGAAACGAAAAAAGGGAATAAATTATAAGCCATCATGAACAAGTTGCGTGAGTTTGAACTGTGAGGCAAACAGAAAAAAGAGGATTTTGATACTAAGAAGGAACAGAAACAACGCAATCGGCATAGGGGAGAAAGTAGTTGGTCATGAAGTGGATGTTTTGAGAGTGGTTGAGGTATCCAACGTTCCGAATTCCAAAAGAGAGATAGGCAAGACACAAAATGAGGACAAGAAACCAAAGAAGAAAGGAATGACATGATATGAATCCAAGCTCAAATGACAAAAAAACAAACAAACGAATGAATGAATGTTGACCAAAGAAAGACGATGCACAGTAACGCTCTACGCGTAAGCAGAGCTCTCCAACCCCGCCTTACTCACCCTCCGCATAGGCTGCAGCGTCGTCTCATCCACCGGCGCCCTTCTCGCATGCCTATACCGTCCACTAGCATCCTTAATCTCCATCTCCTGCCCAGAGTCTCCCATTACCCTGTCCAACAGTCCGCCCGCACTCATGGGACCACCAATACCACTGCCCACACTATCCATACCAAGCGAAGGCGGCAAACTCTCCCGCACATGTCCTCCTCTCCGACTGGACCCTGATGCCATGGCATAACTTTCTGGTATACCATGCGGGATGGACATACCCGAGTTCTCCGTGCCCATGGTCGAACCTGACGCGCCTGATGGAATGCCAGTCGTAGAAGCAGATGGCATAGACATGGTAGGCTGAACCCCCCCACTCTTGCCTCCCAGTTCCTGTTCCTCAAAGTTCATAAGCATGGAAACGAATCCAATATTCGGTGATATTCCTTTTCTCCGCTCGAGCACGAAGGCATAGGCGCGCGATAGTGTCCAATGATTTGCATGAATGAGATAGGCCATAACTGCGGTCACCGAACGCGATTTGCCCGCTTTGCAGTGTACGTAGGTTGGCGATGAGTGAAGGCGGGCATCGTCTTTATTGGTGTTTCATCAACGCATGCATGGAGGGGAAGAAGTACCAGGTAAAGTTGAACGATAAGAAGAATGCATATTAACATTACGGTCGGATGGATAGCGGCAGCATAGGTAAGTAGAACAGACTTACCAAGGATATCGCAAACCTCCTTCACACCCTTTGCAATGTTTTCCTCTTCCACAGTATCCCGCATGGGTATCTTGTAGTACTTCTCAAACACCTCTCTCAACCTCAATCCATTGTCGTCATCACACTCTGCCGCGATGTTTAATATTCTCTTCACACCGAGATCTTGCAGTGCTGTGACATGTTCATCCGTGGTCAGCTCAGGACCCAAGAACAGGAAGTTGGGTAATATGGTGGATATCGTGAAGACTGGGAAGGCTTCGTCTGTCGTTGGTGGGTCAAGTTCGGGTCGTGCAGTTCGTGGTGACGGAGGGACATTGAAATTGAAATGAGAATGAGGTTGCGCGCGCGGCGTTCCAGGGGTATGTGGTGGTGTATAGTACGGGGTCATATAGTTCGCCGGGTCGTGCGAGGGTGATATGGGGGTATAACGTGCAGACGGCGGAGGTGAATGATTCGAATACATGAGGTTGAGATGTGACGGAGAAAGAGGAACGTTGATGCTAAGAGAAGGAACATTGAGGGTGGCTGATCGCACTGGTTTTGTCCGAACATTCAGCTTGGGCAAGACAGAGGTATTCAAACGTTCCAAAGACTTTTGGGTGTCAAGTTTGCGCAGGTTGGGCGCACTAGGACGACGGGGGGGAGGAGGTCTGCGGAAACTTATTGATGACGGCGGGGGTGATGGAGTATGGTCGTCTACTTGTTGTGAACTCTGCCCTCTGGATGTGCTGACGGCGGGCATAACTGGTAAAGGAGATCGAGGAATCTTTGGAGATGGCGGGTTGAGGGATACAGTGGAGGAAGGCTCGATCTCGGGAAGTTTCTTCGAACGGAAAGCGGTTTGTGTGTCTATTTGCAAAAGGCCAGCAGCCGCGTTTTTCTTAAACCCTGGCGACGCATTGGCGGGTGGTGTATCTACTTCGCCTTCGGCCACGACAAGGGTTTCAAGGTTTGGATGATGCCCGGCGCTTGATAACCCGCCTTCGAGATAATCGACGCTCCCACCACTCAGCAATGGAGTGATGACCGGTATAATTGCCCAGGCCGTGATGCCCAAGTTGTCCTTATCCTTCGGATCCATCTCGTCGTCGTACACAACGACATCGCCATCCCAAACTCCGCCTGGTTTCATCATGTCATCCCATTGCGATTTACCCCTCTCTGTGGTGGTGAATTGTTTTAACGCATCAAGACTCGGTAGTCCACCGCCTGGTCTCCTACAGCGTTTAAGAATAAGTGAGGGAATAGCAATGTTGATGCTATGTCGTATATGGAACGATTGATGAGAAGCTAGCGGCCGAGTGTCAATGAGCAATGGCCGTTTCGCAGATAAGAGACGGTTGTAAAGCGACTGTGGCGATATGGAAGATGGTGTTGTAGATGAGACGGGGGGAAGTGGCGGGGGTAGAGGGGGAGGTGGATCTCTTGTGCTCGGCGGCGGTGTAAAGAAGGCGGTGAACGGTGTTTCTGTAGATGGGGTGAAGTAGGAGGTATCGATGCTGGATACGGGACTGAGTATACCGTCAGGCCCTGCACTGGAGAAAGGCGATCTGTTAATGACTGCATTGATGTCGACTTTTGGAAGATTATTTCGAGAACGTATAGGCCGCAGACGAAGATTCTTCTTCACGTTCTGCCGCAGCTGCTGTAGTGCAGCAAGATCCTGAGCTATATCATCCGGCAGTGGATCGTCATCTCCAGGCGATAGCAGCTTCAGCGAAGGCCGATTTGGGGATTCGGTCCCTGAAGAGTCTGAATCTGAGAGCTGGAGAGTATCCTCGAACACTGGGTCGTCATTGTCGGATAGGCGCACAATAGGCGAGTCACGCTCGAGCTGAATAGGTGGACCTTTTTTCTGAAGGGCCTTGGTCAGGTCGATTTTTGGCGGCCTGAAGCGCTTTGAGCCCGGCGACGGGGTCTCTGAGTGTTGTTGGGTGGGCATTACTGTAAAGAAAAGAGACGATCTAATGTGTGAGCATTGGGGAGTTGACCATCTTCTCACACTTCAGTCCATCATTCCTCTTGACTCTTGTTTCAATTCCGCTGTTGTCAACGCAATCCATATGGCAACATCCATAATTAATTCCTCAGGCACTACCTCGCCTTTCTTTTTGCGCCGACTTCCACATCCTATCATATGTATCTGGAAACTACCTACTCCCTGTCCTTTTACTTCTGTCAACCCATGGACACTCTCAGTTGACTTCGTTCCTTGCACGGCGGCGCGTTGTTCTGATGTTCTCTTGAGACAGGAATATGTTTAACAAGCCTGCCTTCCTGGTGGCAGCACTACTTCACCGCAGACCACCTTCATCGTGCAACGCTTCTTCGTACGAGAAAGGGTGGTATCAACTCGGCTTGGGCAGGTTATTGGGTTAGATTCTGGAAAGAGATGTACCGACCCCAGACCGAGTATGTGTACTATTAGTACCTCATGATCGTAGGATGTTATACTTTGGCAGCAAGCTTCCGACTCTTTACTCCCTATGCATAATATGTCGCATTAGTGACAGCGGCGGGTGCTCTGCAGACCTAGTTCTGTCCAAATATCGTCACTTGTGCGGGAGCCTGTGTTGCTGAGTACTTTTTTGTCTTGGTGAAATGACTTTTGACACTAGTAAGCAGGCTGGGGCACTAGGTAATACGCCCAAACACTTGTTGCAGGAACAACTCTCTAATTCCAATTAGTACTGTTATGTCAGCCTCGGGAAACCTAGCGTTTGAGGCTTGTATAACTGTCGTGCCACACATACGGCGACTTCAATGGGTTGCAGAGTGTCTATGTAACCTATTAGGTACGTGGTGGTCGGGCAAGCTATCTTCTCGATGCGAACCATTGCTTTAAAACAGTTTGGTAACGTATAGAGGTATCCGTACATAACGGGAATCCACCCAAAATTACTATGCACAGAAAGGCGCGACGGCCAGCGAGGAGGTTCATAGGCTCTCTTTGCCTACGTATAGTTACTTTGGGACGCGTATTACTTGTGCAGGGCTTGAGAGAAATGGTTGTCGGCGGTGCCAGGAAGGTCGCGTCGCGCGGGATAGGGGCTCGATGGGCACGCGTCGTGGTATCGTGACACGATAATGATTGTCTAATTGGTTTTTTGAAATTTAGGTTCGTGCCTTAAACCTTTCCCCTTGGTCGCCACGTCTCAGGTTTGCGCACCTGGCTTCCTGCAAAAATGGGCGATGTAAAACGAGAACCGGGCGAAACCCATACTCTGCTCAAACCGATGCAAGAGCGAGTCGATGAACTGAGCAAGACACAGTCGGAGATGATGCGTATGCAGAGGGAGATGATGGGTGTCATGTTGAGTCTCAGCCTGCGCCTTGACTCGGCACTGAGAAAGAGTAAAGATGAAGAAAGTACCCCTCAAAAATCGCGCAGTGTCATCGACCTTACTGCGGATGAAGCCCAAGCTTCGAACTCGAACAAAGGAAAGGGCAAAGCCGTCGAACAGGACGGGCAAACAGGGAAAGGGGGGTCAAATGCGGACGTACTCAAGGCTGTCGCTGCTCTCGCTGCTCGCCTAGACAAAGTAGGCTCTAATGTCGATTCGCTGTTGAAAAGTATACGCGTCCTCGAGCGTAATGCCACAGGCGCTGCTGCTGCTAAACCCCCGGTCGTCGAGCCTGTCCCCGGTCCCAGTCGTCCTGCTGCTGTGGTCTCTCGCCCCGCTGCTCAACCCACCCCTCCAGTACGATCAACTACTCCCGTGGGCAATGCTGCCCCCATACCAGCTCCTGCTGGGAGCCAAGACAAGAATTCAGAGCCAGGTCCCGCGCCCTTTGGAACTTTGCGTCCATTTCCTCATCCCACTGTGAAACGTACGACCACGCATGCCTCCGATATAATAACTGTTGAAACTCCTGAAGGCTCGCGCAAGAGGCGCAGGGTTACTTTCGATTCTGAAGATGAAGTCGAGTTCTTGGCCGTTGGCTGCCCCCCGTCATCGTCTGACAATAGGAACGTCAGGCCAAAATTAGTGGAAAGCTCTGTGACATCGAACAAACCGCATGCTTCAGAAAATCGACCTGAGAAGAGCGTCGGACCAAAACAAGCAGGACGGTCTGTGATGTCGAACGTGTTCCGCATTTCTGAAAGTCGACCAGAGAAAAGGGTTGTGATGGAGCAACATCCCATTCCTATGTCTCATAAAGCACTTGTTGACGATCGTAATCCTAGGCCGCCTCCTCTTAATCGAGCAATCATAGCCAGTAAGGCCATGCTTGTACCGGAACCCAGAGAAAGCAGAGGGAAGAGGGAAAGACAATCAGGGAGACACGTCCATCATGTTGCTGAAGCAGGTCCATCAGCACCAAAACCCCCTCGAAATCAGATAGGCATACCTCAGGCTGATCGTCGCGAACGGTTGTACCCAATCGCTGACCTATATGGGTTTGCACCTCCGCGAGAAAAGCCCCAGTACCTTCCTCTCCTCGCCGAGAACGTCAGGTTACTCGAAGAACAAGGCCATGCTAAACACCATAAGCATTCTCACCATCGCCACCACCACGAAAAGGGCAGAAAGCATTGATGAAGAGGAGAACGCGAAGCCGCTGGCTTGCGCGTTAGGTGTGCGAGAGAGCCTCAGCGGCAAATTGTATGCGGAAAAGGAACCAAGAATACTGCAGTAGTCTCCGAAAGTCGAGGGATAATTTTATTCATATCTATTTGAATGCCCCAGTATTGTCATTTGTAATAATTCCAACCTAATTCTTTCTTTACGGGATTCGTTTTGGCCTTCGTAGCAGCTTTTTGCTGATATTTGGACGAGATCAAAAGTTGACGTTGGGCGCTAGTACCCAGGACGCGGGACGCGAAAAAGATCACACGGTACTCATTAGGGGAAATACCCCTTGACCAGCTTCCTAATTCCAACTCGATAGTTGTGACTCACCTTGAATAATGTCGACGGCGTCCTCAAAATCCATGGACCAACATGCGAATGTGCTCACCTCCCAGCCCTCTGAAGGCACGAACAGTCGCGATCGGGAGATATTGCAAACCGTTCTGAACGCGCTACGACCCACGATGCTACGCGTCGAAGAGCTCAATAAAGTACAGACGGAGATGCTACGGACACAAAGAGAGATTCTAGGAGTTGTGACGAGCCTTACTCTGCGTCTCGACTCTTCTGGCGCTCTCCCCAGACACGACTGTGGCAGTATTCTTGGATTCCCTGATAATGCGGCATATGGGAATGGGACTGGCACAGGCACTACAGATCCAGACGCGACTATGGTCGAAGGAAACGAACAATCTTGCCAATGCTCCGAACGGATGAACAATATGAAGGAATCTGTCTTGAAGGGAGTAGGAGATGCGAAGACCGACATACTTGCTAGTGTCGATGCACTTTCCGGACGCATTGAAGCAGCTGGCAAGGATATGCGCATGCTTCTCGAAGAGATAGCAGCAGGAGCTATCGCTTCATTGCCAACTTCTTCATTCCATGAGGAGCCTGCTGATTCTGGGAGTCATGCTGCACACCCGACGCCAGTCGATCCCCCCGAAGGCCTTGCCCAACAGAACCCTCGTAAGAGGCGGCGCCTCGAGGATATGCTAGGAACCGAGAAGAGTGACAGTTCGTCTGGCTCGCGTACATCTGCTGCAGCACAACAATCCAGAGCTTCGAACGATGCTTTTTCTTCTTCTATTATCACCAGCGACGATGGGCAACATGATATAGGAAGTGATTTATCATCATCCTCTTCTGCAGGCAAAAACACCAATCATTCTCAAGAGACAGGCACCCCCGAAGCTTCTTCAGGTGATCCCGAGGCTAACGAAGCTGCAGCGGCTCAAAATCTGCAAAATTCCATCATCCCGACGTCTCATTATCAACCCGGGGCCGTGGATTCTGTACGAAATGTCTTCTTACGCGGTCTCGCCTATATCATGGCGAAAAGGAACATACCATTACCCTACTTTCTTACTGGTGTTCATGTCCCAAACTACGATCATGCCAACTCTACTTGGAATTTCATCACGCCTGGCAAAGGAATAGGTTACTTTAAACTAGCGGGAAACTTGGACGTGGACTTGTTTTATCTGTGGTGTCTAGTGCTCAGTGCTGGGGGGCTGACAAGGGTAAGTCCCGTGCACAAGTCTTCGAAATACTTTGCTGATTGCGACGTGTAGGTTGCTACTGGCGAAGGCTCGTGGAGCCACATTCTCTCTGCGCTCAATTTGCCCGATCATTTCTCTGAGGTACAGCCCAACGGCTCGACATCAGTTGCTTTGTTGCTGTCCCAGTATTACTGTGCTATTCTCTATCCTTTGGAACAAGGCCCTTGAAAGGTTTCGCGATGAACTAGGAAAAAAGAAACGATACCAGCTCGGCGGACTACTATTACTGGCGTTTTGAATACTATGACCTCGACGCACTCCTTATTCTATTACGAACTCCCTCAACTTTCAGTGATTAGCTCCTTCGACGATCTTGAACCATGGAAGATTAATTCAGGTTGACTGCATTGCAACCTTTCTTGGCAGAATGACTGGTGTTGTATCCTGGATCCAGGCCTTCGGCGCTGCGAAGGCAAAAGCCAAGACTCACGATACCCTTGCCGGCGTACGGACGATCAAAAAAATCTAGAAAACGTTCGTTAAATTCTTGGTGAAGTCGACGGCGATTAACATGGAGGAAAACATGGTTAGAAATGCGGGGTCGACCCGACAGAGTTGACTTTCACTGCGTTTTCTTAAGCTCAGAATTATCAACAGAAGGATGCTAATAAACTGTGTTATACTGCAGACCGGAACGAGAATACTTGCTTTGGCTAGTGCGTGAACGTGATCGATCTAAGAACATTAAGAAGACTGAAGGACATGACTGCAATTAATGAGAGTTAATGACTGGGTTTTGAGCGGTGGTATGTGGTGGCGGAAAGATTTTCTGACGATGGAGGACTCGACCATGGGTCAAGTTCCGGCTTCCAGCATCCGGGGGTGCCTTGTTGCCGGATTGCCGAGGAAGTACTAGGCACGGCACGACTGAATTCAACACAGACAAGCGCGCACGGTTTATGTCTTTTTCCATCATAAAGTCTCAGCCAACATGACCTTCACCGTCCTCGTACGACATTTCCACTTCCCGGGACTAACGGAAACGATTAGAACCGCCACTCTGTACCTCTACGATTAAACCTCATCTGTCTGATTACCCTCGGGCATTGGCATTCATCTTGACTGTTTGGTCTGACAGGCCCACCGGACTTATCTACCTCACTCCAAGCTCGGCCTCAGCTTCGCTCCTCTGGGATAACGGCCTGAAGGGTCAGCTTATCTCACCTAATTCCTACAAGCAACGAATCTTCTTCTCAGCAGGTCACCATGGGCTCCGTATTCTCGACAGTGCGCATAGTGTTGAAGACGTTCAAAGAAATGATGCAAGAATATGACGCAGTTTCCAAACGGATATCTCAGTCTCCTGGTATACCCCAGCTTAATGCTTCGATACCATATTGGACAATTCCAAATTCACCTATCACCCACGAAGGGAGCAATTCAGAGCTACCGCTAGAAGTAGACATTGTTATCCTAGGGAGTGGGATTACTGGTGCATCGGTTGCCAAAGCTCTTCTCGAGTACACATCGTCGACGGATGGGAGACCACCACGCATTGCAATGCTGGAAGCTAGGGACGCGTGTTCGGGAGCAACTGGCAGGTATGTCCTTTTCATTACGCCGATGTATACGACTCTGAGCACCGTGTTCCACAGAAATGGTGGACATGCTTCTCCAATTATCTACAATGAATACGCCGTGCTGAAGAAGGAGTATGGAGCTGCAACTGCCATACAAATCCTTCGATTCAGAATAGCCCATATAACCGGCCTTATAACTGCGGCGCGAGACGCAAACATCTTGGATGAATCTCAAGCGAGGATAGTCGACGATTTTGACGCGTTCCTCCACCCTCAGCTATTTGAAAAGTATAAGAGGCTGTTGGACGTGTTTCTCAAAGAAGCCCCCGAAGACGTGGCGGAGACCTTTGACGTTGTGGAGGAAAGAAACGCTATTGAGGTGCGTACCTTTCTGCTTCAAATGAATGTGTTTCTCACTCTTTCTATAGAAGCTGCAGTTAGCTAGTTCTGTCATAGGGCTTATTATCAAACCGGGGGCTTCTATTCACTCATATCGTTTTGTGACCGGCGTTCTAGCGAGACTACTGGATAAATACTCAAAGTATGTTTTCAATCATGCATGGAAGTGTGCATTGACTATAAACATCCTGTTATAGTTTCCAACTGTTCACTCGGACACCTTGCACGAATATCACGGTCGATCGTGGCATTTATGTCGTCTCCACGCCGAGAGGTCAGATTCGTGCACGCCATGTTATACATGCTACAAACGCCTGGTCTTCTCATCTGCTTCCTGGTTTGAGGAGAAAAATCGTTCCTGTGAGGGCCCATATGTCAGCCCAGAGACCAGGGCAAGGCCTTTCTCGGCAGAAACCTATCTATACCTGCGACAACTCTTCAGGATTAAGTGTTCCTTGGGCCGGGTCACGAGCTTTCGTATTCTACCCAGGGACTGAAGACCACGGCTATGAATACCTGACTCAGCTGTTACCAGCGGCTTTGCCTCAGAATCCACCGTCACCTTCGAGATCAACAAGTAATAACAGTGGTGACACCTTAACGGACGATACGAAACGACTTCCTTTGCCTACCGCAGGCGAATTCATGTTCGGGGGTGGCGCGATGTTGGGTGGACAGAGCGAAACGGCGTTGATGAACGCACTGGGAGTCGCTGATGACAGTGATACCGATTTCGTTATTGAATCTTACCTTGGCGGTGCACTGGAACGTTATTTTGGGAAACATTGGGGTGAAGAAGGCAATGAACCTGATACGGAAGAGAGTAATCCACCCGGCGGCGAGTGGGGCAAAGGCCGCGTGAAAGCTTTCTGGACTGGGATTATAGGCATTTCTGCGGACTCTGTTCCTTGGGTCGGGCGAGTGCCCTCTTCGGTTTCGGGAAGACAGGAACCAAAGTCATCGACATCAGAAACAATGTTATCTTCAGAAACGAAGGCATATCCCACTGCGTCACCCGGAGAATGGATATCAGCAGGGTATAGTGGCGAGGGAATGGTTCATGCTTGGTTATGTGGAAGGGCGGTGGCGCGTATGGTGTTAGGGATCAGTGCGAAGCATAAGGGAGAGCTTGATCTGCCTGAACCTTTCTTGATTACGGAGCAGAGGGTGAAGAAGGCTAAGATTGAGGATTTGCTGGATCGTGTTGGAGAGTAGAAGTTGGTTTTACCATTCAAGTTGCGTTAGTCTTTTCCATGTATCCACATATTTCAATGCCATTTTGTACTAGTACCCTCCCGGTCTGTGTCAAACTGCCGTGTACATTCTCATGATTTGTATGCCCCAAGTCATAGTCAGGCTTTGTAGCGTTAAAGGAATGATTTCTATCTCCCTGATTGACGATCTTTGCATTGTAGGCTATGTGTCCGATGTTGATTGCACTAGTGGTCAGCATGGGGCTAACTTTACGAGGTTCTGCTGGCTCTGTAAACCTGGGTTCCTTACGATTTGCTCACACCGCCGGCGCAAGTTCACGCAGTGCTGCCTTGCCTTCGCTAGGAAGCTAATAGAGATAACGTACGATACAGACATGTCTGCGTTGACAGTACTTACTCAAGAAGAAAAGATGTAGTATCGTAAGACTTTGTAAACTCCGTCAAATGTGCATTATGTAGATTACTGCATCCCAACTGCCATGATGGCAATTGCCAGAGTCGTCGAGCGGTCAGAGCATTCCTGAAATGACTACTTGTCCGAAAACGTCCAAGTTGAACGTAATTATACTCGGAGAAGGAAGCCCATTTGTGATGTTTCTTCCTGCTAGCAACTCATCTAGAAGTGGATTCCTTCGTACTGCGGCCATGGTATCATCACGGGGTCCGCTAAGGCATCACTAATGTATGTAGCGGTTGAACATAAACTTACCCACAACATCCATAACACTGGACTAATCTTTTTGCAGGTACGCCTTGAGGGCATGCGTAGCACTATTTAAACCATCAGCAGGACCATATAAAATCAGTATACAGACTGACACGCCCCACATTTACTGTGTTTTCAGCATCTTTCAACTTTGAACTTCTTGAGCACCCAGTACTCAACCATAGTTGTTTTTGTCATGGCGAACTCTTCGGAAGACCATCTCCCTCCTGATACTTCAAATGCCATATTCTACGCCACGTCGTCCATCGTTATCGATGCTCCTCGAGACAAGTTATGGTCAATCCTCACGGACTTTCCCTCTTACAAAGAGTGGTAAGTTCAAAGCATCGTTTGTCCTGCCGTAACGCACTGAATGATAACGTCTTTGTTCAGGAACACATTCGTGTATGTCATGACCCTATACCCTAAAAACATACTTTGTGAAGTGCCAGCTAATGGAAAGTTTTTTATAGACATACCATAGAGGTCACCACAGAGTCGAAGGAACTTCTTCCAGATCAGACACCAGCGGAAGGAAAGTTCATCAAGATCCTTGCCAACATGGCTCCCGGTGACAAACCAGAAGAGCCCAAAGGTTCAAACAGAGGGGACGCCTTCTGCGTTATATCGACATACGACCCAGTCAACTACCGCGTGGGCTGGAAGTCAAGGATGATGCCAGAATTCCTGCTCAGCGCGTATCGCTGGCAGGCTTTGCACATTGACGAAGCTACCGGGAAGACTAGGTATGAGAACACGGAGGTGTTCAATGGGCTGTTGGCATACTTCATCAAGTATTTTGTGGGATCGAAGTTGGCAAGAGGGTTTCAAGGAGCTGCTGATAGTCTGAAGAAACGTGCGGAAACGGAATAAATTGCTCGATATCTTATATTTCTTTCAAAACTTTACTTCACCGAACTCAATTGCGCTTGCACCGGCGTAAGAATAGGATAGAGGTCATGATTTATACGAACTAGTTGGCAAAGGGAAACGGAAGACAGAACTCGAAACAAAATACAAATACACATTGAAAGAGATTAAAGTAGGGAACAAGTATAATCATGAGCAAGAAAATTCCATGCTTTTAGGTATCCAAAGGATCAGGTCCTTGGGGCGTGCCTATAAAACTCTCGAATTGGAACCTCCATTTCTCAACCGTGGTGCGATCCGACATGAACTTGCCATAACCAAGGGGCTCGACATTCGACTGCTTGAAGATGCCTTGCCCATCGAACTTCCTCCGAGTCGCGAACTTGCCATCGAAGACGGACTGCCACTCATCGCTCAACAAGAAATTCATGAAAAGCTTCGAGCTCTCCGGCATTTTGGTGCGAGAGAAGATGCAGGCGGTCTGCGGCCACGCCATGTAAACGTCGGTGGAAGATTGGGTGGAGACACCCTTGACGTAGGGACTAGATGCAGCGAAAGAAACGGCGATTTCGTTGTTGTTGGCGATGATCTGCGATGGTGTGGCTGTACCTCGAGTCCAGCGGATGTCTTGCTTAAGCAAGTCTCGAGTAAACTGCCATCCGTATTTCTTGGTTATGAGGGTGAACAAGTAGAGGATGGAGTCATCGTCGTTGGGATATGTGAGAGCAATCTTGCCACGGAGGTTCGGGTCGAGAAAATCAGGATAGGAAGTTGGGACGGTAGTATGTAGGCTTTGAGGGTTATAAACAGTCTGTCCAAAAGTGACTATGCAATAAAGGTGGAAAGTCAGTAGCGGTCAGACAGAATAAGACCTGGTGGCTTACAGATATTGTATCCGGTATACGCTCCATCCTGATCCACAAATTCAGGGTATATGTCGTCCCATTCAGACACCTTGTAAGGCATCAGGCGACCTTCCGATTTCCATCTGCCAAAGTTTTGGAGAGTTTGCAGAACGGCAACGTCAGCGAATTCTTCTGCGCCGTTCGTGACTTGGTGTTGACGATCTATGCGGCTGTCGAGGTATTTCGAAAGGTCAACGGTAAGGTCTAACTTGATGCCGGGGAATCGTTTGGTGAATGCAGCGGTGACTTGGTCTCCAATAGTTTGAACTGTTCATATAAAAATGGTTTAGCGAGGTGAAATAAATGGAAGATAACAGAAAGCATACCATCGCCTCCCCAAGCCACTTTGAGGACACCGTTTTCATTCAGAGCGGCATGATATATTTCGTCAAGATTCCGTGATTCGACTCTAGCGCTGGAACCTAGTAAGGCTGGGCTTGCCGCGGCAAGGCCTACCAGGAGAAGGGCGAGAAATGCGTACATAGGCGAAAAAAGAAGAGGAATAATCTCGAGGTGGATGACAACGAGACCCTGGGCAGCAAGTTACTGGACCTTATATTGGATGATCACGGTGAATCAGACTAGGAATGTGGGCACTCTTTCCAAGTCGTCATGCACACGTGATTCAGACTATCAGGACGATTCAATGTTCTTTGATCATGATCGCGACAGCTGCGGATTTTCATCGTCGTTCGACGTGAAGTCACTGTAGACTGGGTTTGAACAGACTAAGACTCGAGTAATAGCATTCAAGAATCAAAGTAGTAGCAGTGTATGAGCCAGGCTTGTATGAGAAAATCGCCTAGAGCAGAAATAATAGCAGAAATGTGATAGCACCATAGATTTAGTTTACGCAGCTGGGAGGTATAGCGCGAGAGACTGGGATAGAGGGATGGACACGCGTCGTTGATATTTGTTTCTATTGACGCGCTTTGCGGGGATGAAATCACGGTCACGTGTTGGTCGCGTCCGTTGACAATTTGGCGAACGTTACACGAGGTAAGTCACAGCGCTTCTTCAGGTTCAACAACAACCACTGTCCAACGTCAACAATATAGCCTCGACGCCAGCCAACCTGGCCCAAGGCTCAGGAAGAAATGTGGTCCAAGCTCACTAATGCCCTCAAACCGCACTCCTCCAAGGATGTCAAGGAAGAATCAACGTCCGGCGAGGTCTTGAGCAAAGTTATAGAACAACACCCCAATATGTCCATGTTCCATACCAATGAATCTGGAGTGGTAGAGTCTCCAACTGTAGAGCCAAACTCGCCTTCAGTGCATGGCAAACGCAACATGTTCAAACGGTTGTCCAGGGCTGCTCTCAAGGATGAAGAGCTTCAGAGGCCCTCATTGGATGTACCCAACGGCGGATCGAATAAAGTAAGAGGTCAAAATGAAGCAAATGGTGAGTCCTTTATTTCATTGTTTCTTTGAGGAAGTTACTCACCCATTATGTTTGCCAGGTTCTCAACTTTCTCTCAACATCAAATCAACAGGACAACCGTCAACAGCTTCCCAAACCATGCCGCGAAGGTCCTCCGTAGACATGCTCCGCACATCTCCTCGTGCCACACCAGACACGACAAGGTCTGTCAAGGACTCCCCTCGTCGTCCGTCCTTGGATTTTCTGCGCCAGGCTGGTGGACGCACATCCCACGAGTCGATCAATCTTGCGGATGATGGCGGGGAGGGCGACTTTATGTCTCCTGCTTTCGACAAATTCAGCTCAAAGCGCTCTATTCTTCGTGGTCCGAACACACCTGGGACTGGCCAAAATGTTCGATTTTTCCCCAAGGATGCGTTTAAAGTTATTACGCCGGACCAGTCATTGAGCACTGAGTTTCAGGAGAAACCTCAGCAGCCATCCGCCGCTTCTGGTTCTAATGGCGCTTCTGTGACGCGCTCATCCTCCGCGTCAAAGTCGAGACCTAGCGTTGCGGAAATCTTTTCGCCCTTAACTGCCCAAGAGAATCCTGCGCCCAAGACTGAAAGCTCCGACATGTCACTCTCCTTCACAAATCATTCCGCCGTTACCAACGAAAACTCCAACTTGTTTGATGTTTCCCAGCAGTTGGACATGCCAAATTTCCCGCCACCTGGCTTAGGCTTTGACGAGAATGCGCCTATGTTTGAATCCGATTCCATGGAGATTTTCGGGACGGAAAACAGTGGAATAATCGACGGCCTCGCCGGTTCTTATCCAAACCAAATGACCTCGACGCCTCACAAGCCGGTTGACCTCAAAGGAAAAGGCAAGGAAAGCAATGCTACGCCTGACCAATCTTTGGAACTTCCTTCTCCGACTCCGCAAGTCATCGACGAGGCAGTATTTCATCAACGAGAGAAGTCACCTCAGTTTGCCGCACCGCTTCACGAACGTAGCCAGTCATTCAGCTTCGGACAGACACAATATTTCTCACTGGGCAACACTGGCAGCGAAGCAAAGTCACCCGAAAGTGAAGCAGCGTATCCCTCTAGTGATCTCAGGCCGGACAGTATTCGTTCTTCCCCCTCTGCTTCGTCGCCGCTGCAGTCTAAGAATCGCAGTCGGGCCATGAGCGACACAGTCTTCCAGTCTATGCTTCGCTCTACTAACGGCAAGCCGCCATCAGGACCAGAGGCTGACATAAATGACCACCTAAAGCCTGTCGTGTACTCCGCTGCTTCACCCGAGCCTGACCCGTTCAGTGCAAATGCGAACACCTACTACACGGCTCAGACGATGATTCCTACTACTCCGCCTCGAGGCACTGCAAAACACAATCGTAAGACCTCCAAGGAAGAGAGTCTCATAATTTCCTTGCAGACCCAATTGGCTCTGCGAACAGAGTTGTGCGCCCAGTACGAGACGGATCTGAAAGCTCGCGATGAGCTTGTGGAGATCCTCGAAAAGAAAGTTACCGACTTCGAAAAGGATGAAGCTAGGAAGAAGAATTCCCTTCGCTCGTGGAAGAAGAAAGTTCAGGAACTGGAGAAAGCCTGTCGTCAGCTGCAAGAAGAGGTCCAAGATTCAAGGCAGGAGAGCTTGGAGCGTAGCGTTATGGACGAGGCCAGCGGAGAAGCTTTGCGCATGCTGCATCGACAAATCGCCAGTCTTGAGCGAGAGAAGGAAGCTTGGGTTAAGAGGGAGCATCTTCTCAAAGAGGAGGTTGAGACGCTCGAGGCTCTTGTTCGAGAACGTAGCGAGGATATCATGCACCTGAAGGAGAGTCTCTGGAGCCGCGACGAAACCGATCGCGCATTGAACGAAGGCATTCGGGACGCCAAGGAACAAATCGAGATGATGGGCAATGTTAGCGTCGGTATGTTCGATGAAGAGGAGTTGAAGAAGCTTCTCGCGGAGAGGGATCAGAAGAACTCCGAAGAGACTCAACGTTTCCACTTGGCCGAAATCGCTTTGAAGCAGGAACTCGAGGAGCTTAAGCTCAAGTCCGAAGGCCTCGAAGTCCAGAAGACGAGCTTGGAGGAAGCTTTGGAAGAGGTCAGGCAGCAGCTTAGGACCCGCGACGAGGAGTATGAGACGTTGAAGGCTGAATTGGAAGCCCAATGGGAGCATACCGAGAAGGCTACCGACAAGATTATTCTTCTAGAGAGGGAGAAGACCGAGGCTCTGGCTGAGCGCGATGCTCTCAAAGCCGACCTCCAAGAGCTTGAGGCCAGGACTTCGGCTATGGAGGCAGAGTGGAACGAGAGCGAGAACAAGAAGAATGAGGTGGAAGCCGAACTACAGGAAGTTTGGGATTTGAAGGATAACCTCGAGAAGGACCGCGAAGAGGTACTGATTATTTGATTATTTTCCTTTGCATGAACAATTTACTGAACATCCTTGACAGCTCGAGAACGCTCTGCAACACGAACGGGAGCACGCTGATCAGTTGACTCAGGAATTGCAGCAACGCGATACACGTATTTCCGAATTGGAAGCGGAGCAGCAATTCGTGCAGGACAATGTCACCCGTTTGGAAGAAAACGTCCATCGTAGGGACGAAGAGCTCACTCACTATAGCCAACGACTCGTGGATCGCGAGTCTGAGCTGGAGACTTTGCGTGAGGAGATGAGTGCGCTGAAACGCGAACATAACCGTCTCGTCAGCGAGCAGAACCGTGCTATTCAGGACGTTGCCGGGCAGCAGAGTCAGACGAAGGCAGAGATGGAGGAGCTTGTTCGCGCAAAAGCTCAGGTGGATGTCGATCTCAAGACTAACAGGGACCGTGTACTTGCATTGCAGGAAGAAGTGGAACGTCTCCGAAGACAAGTCCATACTTTACAGCAGGAGAGCGCCGACAAGGAAGTGAAGATTGTCCAGCTCAACAAATTGCATGCCCAAGACAGGGAAGACATCGCTGGTCTGAATATCGCGTTGGATTCGAAGCAGCAAGAATTAGAATTGGTGCGTTTTAAAGACTTATTCTTCGGAATAACGTATACTAAATCATAACTCGTAGCTCAAACGGAAGATCGGAGTGAAAGGCACTGCTGGCAGCACGCCTGCTCAACCCTCCAAAAATGTCCATCGGAGGGACTCTTCTATCTTCAGCGCTACACCCTTGTCCCGACCACCTTCCGTTATCTCTGACGTTGGGACAGATGCCGGCACAGCCAAGAAAGAGCGGAAGCCATCGACTGATACGCCAACTCCTCGTGCGTCTGCTCTCGCGAAGAGCTCTCGCATTAATACTGCGTCTGCATTGAAGTCGCGCGCTTCAGTTGAAGGGACCATGGGGCCTCCTTCCTTGAAAGGGCGGCCGTCGATGGGTACGCCAACACCGGCCTCGGGACGAAATTCAGCCCTTTCTCGATCATCCTCGGCCAAAGCGGCAATGGCTCCCGTCGCACCAACGCATGTCCCGCACCGCCGTGTTTCGTCGGTAGCAGAACAAGCTGGGTTCAAGTCGAAACTTCCTAGAAGCCCCACTGCGAGTGTACCAGAGCAAGACGAGAAAGAAAATATCCAGAGCCAAATACCCACTCTCGCATGATTGCTTTTTACAATCTAATCTATTTCCAAGCACAGTCGATTTGTTCTCACTTGATTTTCAATTTTTTCTTGTAATCTTTCGAATTCCGCTCTCCCTTCTCGATGCTATCATACTGTTTTCTCGCTATGATATCTGCCTGCTTTGTTTCTTGGACTCTTTTAAACATAGCTTGCAAAGTTTTATGGTCGTTCTATGTTCTCCCTCTATCTCTATGCTCAGTTCCTCCTTTCCTCCTCGTATGTATACATTTAATAGACATTTACATAGGCTCAAAATGAAGCTAAAATGTAGCAAATATATGCATCTACTATGTACGCAGTCAGTAGAAGTCGCTGAATATGAATACTATCTCTTTTTTACTGCATAATTGGAGAAGAAATTTAAAATTTGCTCGAGTATTTGTCTCTATTTGCTTTCAAACGTCCAGCTCACCATACAAATAATACTCTGCATCACAACCGAGACTCTCAATAACAGCCAAGCTTTACACCGTCGCTCAGGTATCGCTTTATTTCTTGATGGGACATGCTATTGGAAATCATACGCACAGGCGCCTGTATATCTCTTCTAAAACACCCCCAACAAAGTCAGACTTTTCCGCATCAACTTCGCAATCCGTCATGGCCTCCCTAAGTCCTTTGGCTCCCGAATACGAACTCAATACACCTTTACAGCAGAACTACCCAGTGTAGTCATATAGAGTTTCCAACGTGCTCCAGGTTATTGGAGGAGTGGGATCAAATTCACAGGGGTATCAACGCCCAAGATATCACGCCCTCTTGGTCCATTTTACCCCCATCAATTTTGGTTGAAACGCAGGAAAGTAGGCTCATTTTCAGCAGAATGGTATGGAGGAGACAGCATTGAACGGACACAGCAATGCCTTGCAATTGCTATCGTGGGCGGACGCACGGAAGTGTGTAAAGTCAATGAGAGTAACGGATATCGGTTCTTGACATGGGCAGTTCGCGCTTATCGGGATTTTTATTCTATTTCGATCAACTTTCAGATGCTCATGTGCAAGCGGAACTGAAGGCACCATTGGCCCATATGTATATCCGTGGCGGAGACGGTGCACACCACTCTGTTTTCCTCTTTTGAGACCACACCCCACCTTGGACAGAGCCTGTCAAGCAAGGCCCCTTTCCCTCTTACATCGTTCTCCTTGGATTATACCTCTCCTTCTAGGCCAAGATGTCCTCAACTGATGAAAAGCATTCGGTGACCATGGATTCGGTGGACGACGATGATAGAGAATTGGTGGCCTTGGGCTATAAGCCATCGTTCAAGAGAGAGTTCACGAATTTGGCGACGGTGAGTAGGGCAATTCCACCCCCCTCTTTCCATGTGTTGAAAATTTTGCGTGCCACTTTTTAGATAAGTTTCGCGTTCAGTATCATGGTGAGGCATGTCCGTTTTGTCATATACGACGCGGTCGGCTCAAGGACACTTTCAGGGTTTATGCTCAAGTATCGCGACCACCTTCAATACGCCTTTGACTCTCGGAGGACCATCTTCTGTAAGCACTGGTCTTTAGGAATTTATGGCAAAGGTTAACCTCTGTTCCAGGTAGTATGGTGTTGGATTCTCGGTGCATGTATGTGCTTTACCTTGGGATCTAGTATTGCAGAGATTGTCAGCGCTTTCCCGACTTGCGGCGGACTGTAAGCCCCTCTAATCGCTATCTAATCGGGTCTGACTTATGATGCTCCTCAGTTACACCGCCTCCGCTCAACTAGTACCAAAAAAGCATCGTGCCCAGGTGAGGTCACTTCTGTCATTTTAACGTACACTATCATTTACTTATACCTGCTAGGTCGGGTGGCTGGTCGGGTGGCTCAACATTCTCGGTGAACATTGATCGAGCTTAGCATTTCCATTGGACTGGAGTTGACAAATTTGCAGGGCAAATTGCTGGTATCTCTTCGACGGAGTTCGGTCTGGCAAATATGATCCTCTCTGCAGTTTCCATTGGCAAGGTACAGACGACTAAAGTTAGACGACCATATGACCTCATTTGACTTCTCTTTACTTAGAACGGCAACTTTGAAATAACATCCGTAAGTTAAATTAGGGAGGTGATGAAATAGGATATTGCATGCTGATAGGCATCATAGGGCAAAACTGTCGGGCTCTTCACTGGTCTCCTCGTCGTCCATGGCTTGTTAAACTCCCTGGCAACTCAATATCTCGCTCGTTTCACTAAAGGATTCGTTTTTGTCAACCTGGGTGCAACTTTTGGTCTGTCCCAGCCTTCGTATCGTTGTTGGGAGAGTTAAACCTAAAACATATACAGTCATCATTGTCGTGCTCTTGTCGAAGACCCCACGAGCAGAAATGCATCCAGCGAGCTACGTTTTCGGATCTGAGGGTATTATCAATCAGACTGGAGGCTGGACTACTGGGATTGCGTTCCTTTTTGGTCTTCTATCTGTACAATGGACAGTACGTGTCTTCTAGTGGTGTGCAGCTTCCTATGTTTCTGACGTTACCTTTCGTTAGATGACAGTACGCCATGCTCTTTACTTTAGTACAGCGTCCTCAAGCTTACTGATACACTACTAGGACTATGATGCTACTGCACATATCTCGTATGTACATCATTGTAACTTCAGGGAGTCGATGCTCATTTTCCGTTAGTGAAGAAGTTCAACGTGCAGCATATGCAGGTATGTTATGAGACACAGAAGTTACTGCTTGAAACTCATTTTATATGCACCAGCACCTTCCGCTATCTTCATTGCTGGTTCGTCCTTGATGAGTTTCTCCGAGTTTCGCGTTCTTATCAGCTCGTTAAGTGGTCGGCACCGGCCTTATTGGCTGGCTCTTGAACATTGTCATGGTGCTCTGCTCCGGACCATTTGAAAACCTTCCTGGACCATCGGGATCTGCTTTCCTTGAGGTGCGTTAAGTTTTGAAGGACCTGAATCGGTCGCTCAATACTTTATAGATCCTGGTCTTACGTGCAGGAAAAACGGGAGCGCTGATTATCTGGGCATTTGTCTGCCTCACCGCTTTCTTTGTCGTCCAAGCAGCACTTCAAGCAGCTTCGAGGACAGTTTATGCTTTCAGTCGCGATCATGGTAAATACATTCATAAGCAGCTTTTATTATCTTCGAATATTGATATGTCTGCCCTGCCCGCTAGGTCTTCCCGACAGAGGGTACTTCGGAGAAGTATCGTCTTGGACTCAGACGCCTCTTAGGGCTATTTGGTTGACTACCTTTGTCAGCGTTCTTCCAGGGCTACTTGACCTCGCAAGTCCTATCGCTGCGGCGGCCGTCTTCTCTCTAACTGCAATGGCCCTCGACCTTAGCTATGTCATCCCCATCATTTGCAGACGAATCTACGAACATCATCCAGAAGTCATGTTCAAACCTGGCCCGTTCTACATGGGTTCTGGTTGGTTGGGACTCGTATGCAACGTCACCTGTGTCGTCTGGACTTTCTTTATCTGTATTATATTCGCTCTGCCCACTATCAGGCCTGTCACAGCAGATAACATGAACTATGCTTCGGTATGTCTATTCATCCACACACTATCTATCAAGTTACTAATGCAGGTTCTTCATCAGGTTATCACTATTGGTGTCATCGTTTTGGCATTGTAAGTATTCACATTTTCGTTGCATTGACAGATTTCTGAAAATTCATTCAGTGGATGGTACATGCTCGGTGCACACAAGCATTATGTTGGCCCACAGTCCAACATCCACCAAGAATCAGCCAAGGCTGTGAAGGACGATTCTAACTCGGACAAGAATGATAGAACATCATTGGCTTAGGCTGCCCCTATGACAATGCCTTCTATCCCTTTGTTCCCTCGCCAACCTGTCTACAAGAAGACAAACCTACGCACCCTCACACAAAACAACACGCTACGCCTCCCGGAACCACCTCCACGTAATCCTAATTGCATAGACATATAGATCTACTTTCAACCGATAACCATTGACGAATCTTCAACGATCGCTCACGAGTTTTACGAACTCAGTCCGTTGCTTACTATTTATTACTTACGTATATCGTACAATAGCTCTACAGTAATAATTGACTGGCAATATTATACCACACAAATCATCTTTCCATCGCTCTGTTCTTTGGCTTGAAGCGTTGAAGGAAGGCCCCGTAAGTTTCAGATTTTAGTCCCGGACAATGCCGACACTGCTTGGAGCTCTTGCTGGTGGTCGTGTTTTGCAATCCCAATCTCTCTATTCCACACCATAGTCTGTATCGACTCGTATGTCCAATCAAGCCATGCCGGCCTCTTGATCTACTCAAATCACGAACATGACCTGCTCTAATAAACTGCTATGGCCTATGAGTTGTCTGACTAGCCATACATAGCAGGTCACCTTCCTCTGTTCTTGATGATTTACTGCCGTCTGGACTCCGTCAGTTCCTTGGTTCGGGTGGACAAACGTACGCACTTGCGATGTTCAGTATTCTGCTGAATTCAGAAAATGTTGCGAATCGATATGTACCGCCGATTTGCTCTTTGGAAGCTGCCCACTTTGTTCCGGATTCCGATGTTGAACGGGCCTCGGCACCTGTGAGCTCTCGGCGTACGGTCACATAGCAGAGCGAAGCTTTCAAGCTATATATCTATGATGGCGTTGAGGGTCTAGAAGTCACTATCTCGTACAGGGAAAGAAAAAAATGCATGTGAGTGCGGATGAACCTTTGTTGAAGGCAATGCTCTGAACAATATAGTATTCCCTATAGAGCTGTCCCAACTTCCACGATGTATTCCTTCACACTCTATGCCTATACTCTACCAGTTTCTAGCTAATCTTCAGCTATGACATGTCGGCTGCCGCGATAACCGTATTTTAAAGTCGGACCTTTTCTGCTCGTTGTCTCAATGATGCTTTACTCATGAGGCTTCTTTCCCCGCAATCAATGACCAACCCGATTATCAAGGCAAACACACCAGCTGCATGTACAATGGCACACCCTGCGCAGTAAGGCAAGGTGGACTTCCTAACCAGCTGATCACCGTTCCTGATGCCTCAAAGATTTATTGGCTGTCTTTTGACCCTGCGGGTTGCGATGCGGACGACTGCAAAGATAACTGTACAAGCATATTGAAATGACTGTATGTGGTCATGGCAGAATTTTCCGCCTTCAACTTCGAACACGCATTTCACGCCTTGGTTACTAGGCTGATATAGCATAATGTGGCCACTGGTTGTCAAACTCCTTCACAATCTTCACTTTCCAGTAGTGGAAGGTATGCGACAGTGACAGAATATCCAGGGTGCGTTTAGAAATAACACTTTACCAAACCACCAATTTTAACAATCACTTTTATTTTAGGCAAAAAGCTGTGAAAAGAACAGTTCTAGAAATTACGACAGTATTCCCGCGATTTTGCTTCAGGACCCGACGTCAAGGTACTCTGTAGTTGATGGAATACAGGGAATTCGGACCGAATTGGCAACTCTGCGACGGAACGTTGGCCTCAGAATCCAGATCTTCTGTCGGATGTACAATCGGGCAAAGGGTGTGATGGTGGTCACAATATTGTAATATTTTATTTCTTCGCCGTAGGTCAGCGTCCGCCTTCTGCGTTGACTGAATTAGTCGAAGCCACAGGGGCCAAATCATGATGTGACTATATGGGTTTCCACCCTGCAAATCTTCAAGGTGCGGTTTTTTCTCCGACCTTTCACGCATCTGCTGACTCACGTCTTAGTAGGTGACTTGGACGATATTTCCAATATTTGTTGAATTTGACCTTCTTCCTGCAACCTGTGACGATTGGCCACGAATCATGATGCTCGCAATAATACGCGGCGCTTGACCCATACACTCATTATTTGAATAGGGGTTTCTTAACGTGACTCCTTGCGGAGTCGCCGAACTATAGGTCTTAGCCAAACGCCGATTGCTGCAGAAGTTGAAGCAGCAGAACAGTACTGGTGGCATGTCTCTTCATCGACATTTTTGGACGGTTGTTCGCTATATATTGGTCATTTCCACAGGCCACTCACACGTGAATGGCCAATATCATAGGCGTCATCCCATGGGCGAATCCCCAAGTCATTTTTAGGTACAAGACTTGGGCATGAAGTCAGTGCTATCTGTGTCGTTGAGAAAACTTGTTGAATGAGCTGCAGGTAAGTCCTTTGCTTCGATATATGAACGTTTGGAACGATCCTTACATAGATAAAGCGTGATATAGCAGGATTTCAGGCGCTGTTACGGACTACACAGGCTATCAATACTAGGTATAACCTCCGCTCATGTATCCTCAGCTGCTGGTGGAAGAAATCGTCGATCAGAAACATGCTCACGGCCTCGGTCAATAGCGTGTATTACTTTTGCAATGAGGAAGCACATTACCACGAGACAATCCAATGAGTACGACCGAAGGGTGTAGAGCGCTAAATGAAGTGGGGTAATGCGGAGTAATAGACATTTTGAGTGTTCTGTAGGAGAAAGAAGCTCACGTTCCTTAGTAGTGTCAACAACAAAGGCATCGACTATACGAACAGGAAAGCGATAAGGTCATGCATTCATTGCCGTAAGCATGAGATCATGTAAGAATAGCAAGAACTAGCCGATATCTTTTTGACACTCAGGTGACAACGCGAATCAAAGGTACTTTTCAGAGCAATACACTCTCAAGAACTCCTCGTGATCTTTGTACCTAGGGCCATTCTTGCCTTGATGGGTCAGAAAGAAGGTCAGCGGCTGCGGTGACTTGTTTATTGCGGGCTTTGCAGTATGAGAAGTCGCGTACTCGGAGATGCGTACCAGGTGTGTGCCATCAGTCGCAAGCGGATGAGACGAGTAAAAGGCCCAGTAGCTGGTGCTCTACCCCGCATCCTGCCTCTGCAGGAACAAGAATAGGTGAATATGCGCTACAACAGGTGTTGATCGTACACAGTTAACGAATACCACAGGCACAAGGGATTGAAGCTTGAAAGGCCTAAAATGATGTCCCGTGTTATTTATCGACGAAAGATAAGAATAAAGGACCGAATAAAGGACCCAAACGCCAACGAGACAACCTCTGGCATATATCACTCATGGAGAGGAATTATGTGATACGAAGTGAAATAATGAACATATAGAGTTAGAAGCCCTGCCGTCTTTGCTCTTTCAGGCTACCCACGGTTATCACACGGACACAACAATCCCCCTATGTCCTGAGATGGTGTCCAAGCGCGTTGAATTGTTTATGGTGGCTATCCACCACATCGGTACTTCAAAAAGACACCTCCAATTACTGTCTGATTATATAGTAACAGAATCTGGCACGAGCATCCACGCGCGGTGAGCGGAAACGGGGTGCACGCTATCTAAAGGTACTTCAACGTAACAGACAGAAGACCGCTCACTTAGGCCTTCTTACCTTCTGAGGAGAGATCTTATGTATTTAACTTGTCTTTCAAACTAGGTTATCTGACATTTCTCTAAGTACTACTCTTGAGTCTATCTGTGTTCTATTCTTGAGGTTCTCGCCTCCGTGAAGCTTATGTCGAAGACGGCGGCGACGGGACGGTTCAGGCCGTGGTCGTGGCCCAATCGTTAAATATGCGCCTCTTCGTCAGAGTAAATTAAATATGGACTATTGCCATTGGCAAGCCACTTGTTGCTACATGATACTGCGCCCCGAAAGCCAAAATGTCCTGGGCACAGAGGCAAGCTTTGCTTGACGGTCAATCATAAAGTGATCATTGTAGGACCGCTTCAAGCTCTAGATACGAACTTCTGCCGCTTTAATTGATTTGAAAGCCTACATTAAGCCTTCTGTATGGTCCGCAACCGGCATCAAGATGGAGATTCAAGTTGAGCTTTGATCACAGAAGTATTGTTAAAACAGGACAACGATACTCAAGTAAATAGCGAAAGCAGCCCCGGCCTTAGGTATAACAGTTATATGTACACACGTATGAGGCGTCATTGGGCTCGTATCAAGGAAGCTGAAGTATTTCGCTCGAATACAGAACAGGCGTCATTCTGAATTCTATTTATAGACGGCTGGCTTAGAGCGCTGATGCGCCAACTTGAGTCTAACATCGTCGCCAAGACGTACCAAGGGTATGATAGAGTTGACCTGTCAGAATATTCAAGTTATACCACGTATTAGAAGAGATTAAAAGCCAGGAAAGGGAAGTGCAGGGTCCTGCTCGTCGTAATAACATACGAAATCTTCACAATGACCTATGGTTTGACAGAAAATGTCGGACGGAACACTTCATAACGAGATACCGTCTCCCTTGATTAGAGGCTCTGGTTCGCTGGCCAGCGCGACTGCATACCTGTTAAAAATTGCGTGCCAGCTCCATGTCAATGTAGAAGATGGCTCGAAAAGTCACGCTGCGTTCTAGCATCGAGGGTGAAATCATTTGTAAGAAAGGAGTAACTGGAGCGGTCCGCCAGGAGTAGGCTCGGGCCTTCGACGTAGGGGCACTCTTCACCTTCATTGGCTTTCATTGCGGGTAGTGTACCTGTTGCTTGATTATCAACCACGAAGGTACGTAGTGACGTTAATTTGACTCGCCAAGCCATGGCCAGGATAAGTAGACGATGATAGATGATGCTACGTAGCCGGGTTCCAGGTCGGGCTCGAAGACTCGAGGGTACGAAAGAAGTCATTCGCCCTCGCATCAAAGGGGAGTAGAAGGTAGCCTGTTAGCTTTCGGGGTGGATTTTCGCTTGGCGATGTGACTCCCGAGAACCAGTGGTAAGATGCCAACTCGCAACACTCCGAATCGAATGCCACTCTTCGCGGGTCAGAGGTTAAGAAGCTGAAGGAAATGAAGAATCCAGGATACAGTAGGCCTTACAGCAGGGTTTGAGTGGTTCTGACTTCTGAGCTTGGCTTACGACGCCCCGCCCAGCCTGTGACCTTTCAACTTCGCCAAGTCAAAGAGTGGCTTTTTAGCGCTTGGATTGCTAAATATACTCTACCAACGGAAAGTGCCAGAATCGAATGTATCATACATTCCTGTCAAGTCTTTTCGAGTCCAGAACTTTGGAGTATACGCGCGCAGCACGCATCCACGTTGTCAAAACCTCCCACTGTGGGTCATACCTCGAGGCTTGGAGCAGTGGAGCGCCCAGTACTAGTTTCTATTTCTAGAGATCTTCCCGGTCCCAGTTGCCTCCGTCTAGTTATGAACTACAACGCTGCGATGGAGTGGAAAGCAGGCCTAAAATAGGCTTACAGAAGTAAGCATGTGTTGCTTCAAGGGCGCCTGATCACCGGGCTAGCTGAGCAAGACAGGATCATTGGATGCTTGTTTCTGCTGAGCCAGACTAGGAGACGACGTCATAAGTACGGTGCTCGGGCCTTGTACGAAGCCCTTAAAGGAGGCCGGGTCACAGATTAAAGAGATTCGGCGGAACATACACAATTAGTATTTTTTTCCACCGACCTCTTCGAGTGGAATGCCACTACACCGCCGTCCGATGTGACGAGAGAGACCGGCGACGGCGCCACAAATCCTTGAGACGACACTGCACAGATCGCGAGTGGATACAAAATAGACTCGTTACTCAGGCGACATGCAAGTTGCTATACATAACTACCTCACTGCCTCAGCGAAGTTTCGAAGGCCGTCCTGTATTCCAAGATCAGTGAGTAGGCAACGATATTCTCAGAGGCGCCTCGATCACAAAAACGTGCGTCCATAGTCTAAAAAGAAGAAGCGCCGGTCAGCTGGCTTCAAGTTGGCACCACAATACAACTTGCTTCCATTATTTTTCTTCTCTCGAGGTCAAAGCTAGCGATGCTCCTCACACCTTCGAATTCTGTTTATGCACCATTGGCTGGCTGCACGCACGGTACTGACGATGATCGCCCAATATGTCAATTTCCGAGTTCGTAAATCAAGTCACAAGCCTTATCTCTTCATGTCTATTTATTCCAAAGGGCCCTTCAGCGTTTTGTTACCTAAAGGTGGAGTAAAATGTTGAATTGAGTGATTCGAGCGACCAATGGCAAATATCCATGATATCTCTACTACATACTACTCTTAGTTTTCGTCAGTGCATTTGCCCATCAAGCAGGTGTTATCGAGTTTATTAGCCCATGGAACGCTATGGAACGACGGCGGCGTGAGCACTCGGGGGAGCAGTGGAGTACCGTAGACTGTCAGGTAGACATGATTTGCAAATTAATGGGAGTGGAGGTGCGAACCTTCCAATGTAAGAAGGAAAAGGAAAAGCCGCGTCTAGACCTGGACTTCAACATGAGCAGACCGAATGTCTTCAAGCACGTCCGACGTTCAAGCACTGGGCTCCAGTACTTATCACTTGACCACCTTGAACGACAAACTCGCTCTTACTATTTACGAGTATCATTATCACGCAATTCCATTCCACGCATTCTGGCAAGGTGGATGAAAGGGCGTGACGAGTACACGCCGCAGCGCGCAGACCAGCTGGCAGGCAGGCTCGCTTAACTAGTGGTAAGCTTTCTAAAATTCTTGTGGTCAAAGGGTTGAAATTCATTGAAAGGCGTAAAAGGGCATGAAAGGAAACCGGTACAGACTAGTAAACGTTATTCCTCACCGGCTGGTGATAAGTGATTATTCCTTGAAGTTGGATCCTTTATGACCGGCCCCTGTGGCTACTTCTTTTCTCACCGGTGAGCCGTGCGGCGGTAACGAATAAGCGAGCAGAGGAGGCTGTTATCTCGGTACCCGTACAGTGCCTCTTCTTCCTAGAGATGTACTGTGTTTATGTAATTAGTACGTATCAAAGGCGATGAAAGGAAAGAAAGAAAGGAAAACCGCATACATCCTCTTACTTGACTAGGGAGAGTGATTAGCTGCATTCTAATGCACGAGGACGCGGAGGAACATGTGCATAAGGTGTGGCGTTCGGACTTGGAGATGTGTCGTTGTTGGCGTGTCAGATCATATCATATCATATCGGACTTGCATACATACACTGTGTCGTATCATTTCAGCGCCTGGTAAGTAATTATAAGTAATGCGTTTCAGCGACGTCGAGTAGAATAGTACTAGTCTGGTATGTATGTACGTAGAGTCAATCAATCAGCAGGGGTACGTAGTTATCTTTCCTCGAGCGAGGCTGTATGGCAGGAGTATTCAGCCACTGGGAAATCAGCAGAAGGAAATCAAACGGCACCATGAGGTGTAGTATATTCCATCTGTGGGGTAAGCAGCATTCTATCAGTTTGTATCCCGATTCCGCGACCATCGAGAACAGTCAAGAAAAGAAGCCAGAAAAAAGAAAGGAAGGAATAAAGGAAGAAGTCCGAAGCAGGTGGATGAGATTCGAATTCAGAGCATTGAGCAAGTGACGTCGAATATTTGCCGATTGCGATCCGAACAAGGAGGTTGAAGAGAGCACATGCCAGCCAGTGTGCGTGGAAGGACATATGTAGCAAGGTCTCGCGAGATATTCGCTGGTGATTCCATGGGATTCCATTGAAAACCTGAAGTCGATTGTGCGCAGGAAAAGCTGCATCATGCATCATAGGTGGAGTCATTCGATATTGAATTATATCTGTGTTGCTCTATAGCACAGGATGGTATGGTCTTCTAGGCTAGTCAGTGGCATCTCTTTTATTTTCCTTGAATTTGCTGAAAATAAGTACTCGATTTAAAAAAGGACCCTGACGTGCAGAGTCGCGTGCGCAGTAGAGTACTTACTGTACATGATACCTGAGCTTCAGAGTCCCAAACAGGCCTTTTCCAGTTCGTTCTTTTCGTATACCATACACCGCCGATGACCGTCCGGCCATATCCGCTGTCCTGTGTCCAGGTAATCATCGACTACTCGTTGTAGGCACGGGACGCCCACGACCACGCTCCCACCCAGCCACCCAGGAGTCAGAACGAGGCAGGCAGACACACATGACAGATGATGGGATATGGCCAAGATGATAGTGACAGAAGAAAAGTCCTACCAAATCGACGGCGACGGATATCATTTAATTGCGACAGCCAGCCTTAGTGTAGGTAAGGTGAGTGGGGGTATTTTTAAATTGAACGATAATTGATTGGCCGGGATCAGAGTCACGATTCCCTTTCCTCCTTCTGTCCCCTCCAGGTCTGCGTTTACCCATGCAGGTGTAACAACAGGAGGAGTAGTGATGCGTGATGGATGGCAGGTCTCGTCCGAGGGTGCTGTCGCTTGAGGCTGAGCGTTGTGACATCCTAGTATAATCATGCGCTAGAGACAGGTAAAACTTCTTATAAGCAAGACGACATCCGACAGCTAGATGCGTATTTGCTTAAAGAGGGATGAGAGACCCAAGGAGGCGAGGTTTTGGCTGAAGCTGCTGACACTGGAGATGGAGCTGGAGGTTTGCCTGGCCGGGCTTGCTACCACCGCCGCGCTCAACCCCGGGTCTGAACATGCGCGTGTATATGCCCACATCCACATAAGATAATAATATTTACAACCCCAGAATGCGTGACGCGCATGAGAAACGCGCTTCGAGTAAGTAGCGAGGTGATGGAATATTGAACGACGGCAAGCGAGACTCGAAGGGGGCTTATTATTATTATTGAGGTACCGTTGCTAGGTTCGACGAGGTTTGATGATACGTCCAATGGGCTCGAGACTCGAGTATCGAGTATCGGGGAACGCTAATAAACGTACAAACGAGATAGAGATGGTTTGCGCGAGTGCATAGCGAAAGGATGAGGTTGGATAGCCTGGATGGTCGGAAATGGATTCGGCGAATCGCACGTCGCAGGCTAAAGCGGGAGGACTTCAAGGAATAGAGCGTCAGTAGGCGGAAACACTCGCAGCGAACTTAGCTACGGAGACGAATTAGGGTCCTCCGTGTCCGGAGAGTCGAGCGTCCGAGCAGGCCTTGAAGTAAACAAGGCTTCTCAGACGGTAAGCCTTATGTCCTAGGTTGCCGGAGTCGGAAGATGTCGAGTGATTCTTTGCGCGGAGAATGCTGTTTCTAGCTCTGGGTCGTTGAATTTGAGACTTCTTCCATCTTCGCGGGTTCAAATTCAAAGTCAAGAAAAGTCGTGACGCGAAGATTGTTTATCGCCAAGGCCTTGCCAAGGAACGACTATACTAGCATGCTCTATTAATAGCGCATCGCCTCGAGCTTGAGCCTTGCACGTTTTGGTTTTTATCGTCCGAGTTACTTGAACAAGCTAGCGTCGGCTAGGACTTGGCAGAACGGAAGGAGAGATAGGAGGGAAAGGTTACGTGGAGCTGCAGATTGGGTTTTGATAACGCAGTTCGGAAGGGTATGCTAGGGATGATAATAATGCACTAGGGTCCTACTTGAACGCGGACTTCTGACTTCGGGCACGACTTACGGACGAGTAGATTGGTGTCGTTGGGTGATCCGTGGTCCCCTGCATTTTTTCTTGTGATATAACAGCGGTCGGACGATGCTGAGGAATTTGGTGACGGGGAAGAGATAGATGGAGACAAGTGTTCTGGGTTCAAGTTGATGCTGAGTCGGATAGTAAAAGTAGGCTCTGGACTTGAGGCTAGAAGAATAGGACTCCAACTCATACCAAACTGACCTAGAAGAAGGGAGAGCGATGGACATTGGACAAGCAGAAGTGGAGAGGCAGAAGGTTGAACAGTGCACACTGTCATGACATCGTTGGTCCCGACCGTGAGTTGAGGAAAGGGAGTTGAAAGAATCACAATGGTTGTTAGTGTTGATATTTTGTATGTAATTACATGAATGCATGTATTGAACTCGAAAGCCAGAGACCTAGAACAATGAGCGAAGTCGATGAGGAGCGACGAGACAATACAGTCACAGGTTTTGATGGCAAGAAGGCGGTAGTTTGAGAACTGGGAGGTGCGCACCAGAGACAGAGGCGTAAGAGAGAAACATACGTATCTGCAAATAGAAGACGCGCTCATGTATTCATGAATATAGACCCTTTGTGTCCATACGAGACTAGTTAAACCAAGCATAGCATCAAAACGCTATGAAACGGTCGATAGCCAAGGAGAACGATAACGAGAGGCACAGGAGGATAATAAGGCGACGCTAGAAGCGCTTCGTAAGGATATCGAGTTGCCATTGAGAAGTTGGCGCCGACTTCTTGTTGGCTTGGCCTAGAGGTGAATCTTGAAGGTTGAGTGGTAGTAGAGGAGATGGATGCCATTGTGAGCGAGTACCTGTGGCGGTCGTGGTAGTGAATGGCTTGGCGGCCGGGAGGGAATTACGCTGATGGACAATTATACGGAGGGACCGGAGGAGTGTGACGCGTGACATATTTGAAGATCTGGAACCGGAAGAGTGGGCGAATCTGAGATTGGATGTAAACAGAGGACATCAGATTGGGCGTATTTAACATAACCCTCTTCTTTTTTCGTATTTTATCGTCAAATAAAACCATCCTGCCATGCCTCTCCTTTGCTAACCAGCTCAGAAGACGAGTCCCATGTCTCCCAGACCCATCCTCAAACGCTCTGTATCCACCGCCGACAAACAACAAAGACACCACCATACATCCTCCTCCCATGGTGTCCACTTCCCCCCTTCTCCTGCATTGACCCGCACCTTCACCGTCCACTCATCCTCAACCTACGACCGCTCTCCTATCGTCGTGTCCCCAAACACCTGCGCCCTGCCCGAACGAGGATGCCCAGGGCGTACGTATGAGCTGGACGAGCAGGTCCAACCACGACAAAGAGGCATCCGTTGTGCCCGCGATTATCACCCAAGAGCCCTCTCCTTCGCGAGTCGCCCTGCCGCATCGTCTGTGCCTACAACCGTGCCTCCTCTTGTCCCTGACCTGTCCTCCGAGTCGGAAGAGAGTGATGGTTTCTCCTGCCTGCCCTCCGACCTCATCGCCGCTCCCACAGCCACTTTTGGTGTCCATGGCCTAGCAGGCGGCAGCAAGTCCCTCACCATCGACGTGCACGGCAGTAATGGCATCATCAATGGCCACGGATACATCCCTTGCGACGAGGATCCCGCTCTCGCCTTCTTGCCCTACCCATCCTCTCCCTCGCCCATGTCCTCGTCGTTATCAAAAGCATACACAGCCGCGACCCCGAATGCGATGTTCTACTCGCATCAACAGCATCTGCAGCAGCAGCCGGACTCGACTGACGACGATGCACACCATGCGCTGTACAAGTCGCGTCGGAAACGCACAGAACGGAGACACGAGAGCTCGCGCGATCCCGACCGGATACCACGTAGTGCCCATGTCAGCTCAGATTTTGGCATGGGTTCGCTTTCCATTTCTCCCCGTACTTCGAGGTCCCCGACGAGGAAAAAGGGCGTGAGGCCTCAGAGAGTCCCTGTGATGCCCCCTACGACTGAGTTTGGAGGTTTTGGTGTGGCCGATGATGGTTGTTTGGGTGGATTCTAAATCTAGCCCTCCTCTCCGCCGCATGCCACCTTTTCTTGTTTACACACCTCGATAATCCGATATCCTCTTTGTGTCTTGTTTCGCTGTTACTATTTCTACCACTACGCACTGCACACACACATCGCTTTCCGCATCGTCACATACAACAACAACCATCATCCGCATCGTCACGACCCCCGTCATGTTCCTGTTCCCCTGTTATTCATCAATCACCTGCATGCTCTACTGTTCTCCTCATACACCTTTTTTCACCCAGTCGACGACGACGACAACGAGGTATTATCGACAACGATCGCTTTATCATCATCCATCATCCCTTCAGCTCATGACGGTCATCTGGAATTATCAATTGGATTCAATATCTTCCGAACAGGATTTATCATCATACAGGAGTTTTTTCTTGCTTTGGCTCTCTTCATTGTACATCATCTTCAAGAGATTCAAGAAAAAAAGTACTGCTACCACCCTAGACTTTTTTTTTGGCACCGCACCTCCTTTGCTTGTATTCTTCCTTGTGTTTGTTCCATGTTCGACTTTAATCATACCCCGTTTCTCCATTGACGCTGAATGCATGTACTCTTTTTCCCCTCGTACGATGTGATTTTTTGATCGTGTTCATCTCCCAGTCCTTCCTCCTAGTCTGCCACGCGCTGTATACCACCTCTTCGCACTTCCACACTTTCCGACTCGCATTACCTTTTTTTTCATGACGAACTCTCTCTCTACATTAAAGACGTATTCTATTATTCTATTTAACGTATACATCGAGCAATCCAATACAAGAAGAATTTTAAAAAATCTTACAGAGCGCTCGAAAAGTTGGATGCAGTGCGGGGTCTATCAAGTGCTTCGCAGTCGTAGGGCAATAGAGCTGTGCACCGGAGGGTCCTAGTAGGACCCTCCTGTGGCAGCGGACGTCATGATAACGAGAACGTTATCTATGACGGACCCTTGCTATTGTTTAGGATCCTCGCTCAGGGATTAGACTACGCAGGAACGGAGCTAGAAGGGCGTCCAATGTCCATGTCAGTGGTGGTGGTACGTAACCCTTACATATGTCCTTTGAGAGTCTAGAGGCCCTCGGGACTATTGGCAGTGGAGTGCTCCTGCAAGTTCTGGCTACAGTCCGCTTCAGGTCTTCTATGTTGACCAAAAATATCGATCTTCGCTCGCAAACTGCGCTCGCTCGGCTTCAATTGGCATGGGTTTATCTAGCTATCTGTTAGCTAATTGAGTTGATAGGGCTCCATCCATACATCCATCCCCAGTGACTTTCAGGCTCTTTCAGCCACTACCTGGGCTAGTGCACTGCTGCTACATACGCCGTGGCACCGGTATGCGGTGCGGGTCAGCCGACCCCCCCGCGACAAGGACAAGGACACTTGTCCTTTTTGTGTATGTTTGATATGAGAAGTTTGTGACTTGATGAATTGGTCTTTTTGATTCCTCCTTGGAGAATTTAGGTTGGGCTTTGTTCTCAGACTCCTTGCGCGAGGTTGTTGTGACTGTGTGTGCGTGCATAGTGCGTGCGTGAAGGCCGCGCGCGAGCTCGTTCCGTATGCCTGGCCTTTTTCTCATGTCAGCCGTTCGTCCAACCGACTCCCGAGTGATTATTGATGTGTCGTTCGGGGTGGGGTGGGTATAATGCTCTGCTATGTGTGTTAATGGGCCTCCCGGGGACTCGAGTGCGCTTGCGAGGCAGGTAAGCTGGGGGCTGCAGACCTTAACTTGGGTTCGTTTGCAGATACCCAAAGCCGGGCTGAACGCCTTTTGGGTTGTGCAGTGCGCAGTGCGCACCGAATCCCGTGAAAGAAAGAAGACTCGGTGTGGAGTCGGGAAAACCTCACATCCCACAATGCACGACTTGGACATCCCCTTGCGACCTTGTCCATGTTCATTTTTCGCTCGACTTCGTTGTCGTCGCTTCGCAGTCTCTTATTATTCTTCTATCCTTATTCAACCAATAATAACAATCCACGATTAGTCGAGAACGAGTATGAGCACTTACGGGATTATTGAATAGTGATTATCTTTTGGACTGTGGGCTTTGGGAAGATAATCATGGGCATCCGTAGGTTACATTCAACGGAAAATGGAGAGCCTGGCTGAGACTCGGAGCTCGAAGCCTACATACGTGGATGTGGATGGCTCGGGGCGTAGGGCATACATACATACCACTGCCCTGGCTTGCATGAGGACACGGCTCGGAAGTTTCTGTAATATTTTCGGTGGCGCTCTGCATTGAGCTCGTACTGGAGTATGTAGGATGTATAACCGAAGGTTTTACTCAAGTATGTACGTGCGAGGGCAGCGTAGGCGGAGCCTATTAGCGGGTGCATGTTCCGAGTCGGTGAAGTTTTTGGCTCGGTCTTGGTGTATCCGTTGATTGTGGTTTTTCTTCTGCTTGTCTTTTGTTCTAGAGCTTGGTAGGGAAGGTTTGGGGAAGGTGACTTGGTGTACGCAGACCGCCGGCCCTCAGCACCGTCGACGTCAGCAGCGAAGAAATTGTCAACAACCCACACGGCGGACAAGTAACTGTCAATTGGTGCCGCGATGTGTCATGACGATTATACTGTCAATTGATCCGGAAGCGTAACATTCTGTGACATTCTCCGAAACTCCGCTTCAATGGCCAGAAATCAGGACGAAACATCGTGCTGTGGTCACTGTGGGCTTAGAAAATATGAAAATATGCATCATTACAGCTGATAGATATATAAGCTTACCCCCATAGCTTTTTATATACTCATTTTACATGTACCCGAAGCGAAATTTTGATATGCCAGGAATATGTCAAAATTAGTTTCTTGTGAATGCTGGGAAACATCTAGGAGTAATTAAACAACTATTGATAAGGAGTATGAGTATCTAGTATTATCTCTACCTAGTCAAATGCTTTTACGGGTTGATTCTGCCTCTCAGCAAAGGAAACAAAGATATCTTCTCAAGTAGGTGTGACAAGAGTGACAAAACACTCAATTCGGCATATATGCCGGATCAATCTTCATGACATATTCACCGGCCAATCTTCAGCTACTTGTCCGCCGTGCCAAGCTTGAAGTTTTCCGGATCCCGAAACACCACTCAGCACTGCACCAAGACTCGCGCTCAAGCTCAAGACTTGTATCCCAAAGGAAAATCAGGGAAAATCCCATCAGTCGGATTCGATCCGTGCACCGCGAAGAAGGGGGACTCGGCGAGTGCGAGGGCAGCCAATCATCGCGGATCGATAGTCATTTATCGATAATCGTTTGATTATAAATTTGTTTATTGTTGGTTGCTTGTGTTTTATGACACAAGGCTTGACATAACGGAAGAAACTACGCGTTATCGATGGATTGTGGATGGATGGATGGTCCGGACGGAGGCGCGAGAGGAATGGGGATGTACTTGGGGATGAAATTGTCAGGAGGACGAATGACCCGGCGACTCCACTGGTCTAGACTCGACATTATACTTTTGATTTTCGATGTTCAGAAAATCATGAGACGTTGAAAGCAATGCGACGTGGAAGGTCCTATGACGCAGCAGGGACTTGGAAGACAGGTTCGAACGAAAGCGCAACGCCACGCATACATATAATATTGTGTTGTCATTTTTACCTGGGGGCACCAGTGTCCGCCACCTCCATCAGCTTCCAGCTCAGAATATCTTTACAAAAATCGCGTTCTGTTGGTTTATTGAAGTTCGGGCAGCGCAGACCAATGTCCAAACGTTTACAATTTGACTGGCCTATGGTGATCCTGGGACAATGTTGGGCATAAAAATGATTGTCGCTGTCCGTGAATGGGAATCGATTCATATGTCAGCCGGAAACCATCTGGAAGTGGAGTATCAGAGTATTAGCTGGTATCTTCCGGTCACATACACCTGGCGCAGGATGAGGAAAGTACGGGCGACCGGGTCGCGATGGTAGCAACGGCATGTCGCGACGCGGGAAGTCGGAGAACCAAATTTTCTGTCGCGGTCAGCTCTTGACTTTGAAATGCGAACATGGTTTAGGCCGTGTCTGTCACTCCTTTTGTCCACAGTCCGACCCTCGAACACGGAAAACAGGCATATACGTAGACACCGGCCACGTCGTGTCTGACGCTGACACTTGCGTTGACGCCGCCGCCGTCAGTGATTACACCCATGAGCGAGCATCTCCACCCCAACGAGTTGAACACGGTTACTCGAAACAGAGGGAAGCGCTCGATATCAGCTTGCGGTGTCCAGGATTGGCAAGGATTCTTTGACTTGACTTGGACTCACGCCATCGCTGTTGGAGCTGGAATCTCAATAGCTCACGACATGGACATTCCCTTGTGCGTCGAATACGCGTTGACTGAGCGTGTCTGGACTCTGGAATCTTCCGTTCGGTCTTCTTTTCCCCCACGTTCGTCCAGTTAACTTCAACTTGCTCAGCACCGATTCATCATGGAGTCATCAACGGTATTGAAGTTCATTCTTAGGCTGTGCTTTCTCGTGTCATGACTAGCGGCTTTTCCAACTTTGTCGTTCCCGTTGTATGTATACCGGGCCTAGATCAATGTGACATGGTACAAACGTGCTTCACAACGCATTCACTTGACTCCTCAAGCCTAATGGAAGTGGAGGATTGGAGCTGGAGTGGGTACTAGACAGCCACTTATGTTTGATCTGATTGGCCGACCATTTACGGATTGGCGGTGGAGTCGGGCTGTTCAGTGTCCCGTATATTCTGGGAAACGCGATTCGCGGGCGTTTAGAATAAGGTGTATCAGCAGGATGAATATACCTGAAGCAGGCGGAGAGTACGGATTCCGTCCTGTGTGCGCACTGAGGTTAACACCTGATGCTAGTGCACGTTGTCGTGCGGTTCCACTGTTACCCAAGTTCTAGGGTACATTTCTATTCGGTGCGTCATAGTTTCTTTCGATAATGACTTCGGAATCGTTGATGCATATTTTGCTCATAGTCATGGGTCTGGGCGGAGAATTGAAAAGGCATGCGAGAGGCAAGCTCTAGCTACTAGAGCCAACCGCCGGGACATTTAATTAATTGTGTAACGGTAATCTCAAGGACATAAACTCCACCTCTCCAACACTATGTACCCTCTTTCTGTCCGAGTTCATCCCCGTGCGCCCAACAACCTTAGGCCACTGACGATCACTTGCCCAACTGCGCCGCCACACGGACTGGGCCAATCCCATGCACGTCAGTAACCTGTACGTACTTACTAAAACCCTTTTAGGCTCGTCCGGAATGTGCCTTTATCATTATCCATGACGTGCCTAACGATACTGCAGTGAGAAGGCTATTCTTACTCCTCAGGCATCTCACAGAATCTCACCTTCTAGGCGAACGTGGAAGATAACATAACGCAAAAGAAGCAAGGTCAGAACAGGTCTAAACTCCCAAAAAGGTAGGTACGCAAGCTATCAACGGCGACCGAGAATGCTTTCTTCTCCATCTTACATAGTCCTTCTTCAAGTACTGGAACGAGGTAAGTAAATACTTCATACTCAGCGTACGCCCCTAATCTTATCGCTCCTCAACGTGAACTTTTAAGCTCTTCGGCTCGGTGAGTGAGAATGTCCAAGTATAGGTCCTATGTTCTGCGTTGACACTTCATATCATCAAAAAGAAATTTTTAAAGTCCACCTCGACGAATCTCGCACCCTGTTTTGTTTCCCGATCGAGGAACTCTCGCCCGTACAATAGTGAGTGCCTGAAGAGTCTGTGAAGACACACGCTCTAAGAATAAGTTTACCTAACTTGGTTCACGGCTAGATTTCAACGCCTGTGGCGTTCGTCCGGTGGGTGGTGGTTGCCCGGCGACTGTGACAACGGCTACGCCGATGCGTGGTTGGGGATTCGGGAAGGGCTGATCATGGACCTAGGTGTGGGTATCGCTGTTGCTGCTTCTTGATAGCTCCCTGCAACGTGCTTTCCCTGCTGGATATTCTCGCTGGGGGTGAGAGTGACTGACTGGCTTTGTCATGGTCAGGGGATGTGGCCTTTGATTTAGGTTCGTCACGCAGGCATGCGCTGGTTGATTTTCGAGGTTGTTTTCTGTTTTTGTTGACTTTTTCCACAGTCAAAGATTTGATTTTTGGGGTGCCTGTGTCGTGGCAAGTCATGAAGCGGCGTTTCAACATGTTCCAAAACTTCAAGTAAACTTCACGCTTAGCGCGCGCTCAGACTCAACCTTCGCTCGGGTTGCTATTCTTTAGGTCGTACTCCGGGTACGTGTGTAAAAGACTGTAAAGTCGGCCCATAACTATAACTTACCAAATATTCATGCCTTTTCTTCGACGTTAACAGACATGCGTACGAAGGCGACGCGGTCCGACCTGCGGTGCGCTTTTCATGTTACGACGCGTTCGGAGTGAGAACGCTGGGGTAAGCTGTTACACTGCAGTTTGGGGATGCGGCGGCCGCAGAGCGTGTGGGAGGGTGCGTGCGCGTACGCCTTTTCTTATCCACTCCTTATGGAGGAGCAGGCCAGAAGGCTGAAGCATGTCCGTGCGTATATACACCCTGCTTTGTTGTGTTATTTAAGTGAAGTAATTCTGATGACTGCATCTTTTTTAATAGTTAGATTTTGCCTGTGTCCATCGTGCACGGACATGAAGTCTCGGGTGCATAGTACCAAACGCGCATATGTATAGGGCCTGGGACGCGAAGGCTCAAAGAAAGCTGATGGTTGGATGGGAAAGTGGAGTGGGAACGTGATCAGTAGGATTCTTGTGCTGGAAGGCGTGGACGTGGGCGTGTGCAGACGTCAAAAAAATGGACGTGCGCAGCGTGCTTCCTTCTGTGCGTTGTGAGGTAAGCGGTTGCGGTGCAGGATGCACGAATGCCAAGCGCCCAGTGCGGCGTTGAAACCTTCCTCCGATGCGACAGCCTGAGTTCGAATAGGCATGCGTCTCATGTTCAAAGATGCTGCGCTGCGTGCTGAATTTTATGCAGTTCTTATCTAATTGTTGGCAGGCGGAGTTCCTATGAGTTGGCTTTCTGAAGCCTGATACACGTACCCATAGCCTCCTCCGACCGGATACCTACACGAGCAGAAATAATGCACTTCATCTACCCATAACGTTCCCGGTCAGTGGCCAATCATACAGTAATAGTTCGTTGACGATATATATGCAACGCACCCATTACTACTGGCCAGACAAAGATCGGTGTGCATTGAATTGCTCTACCGTATTCCGCGCTTCTCGACATCTTGGGAGTGGATTAGGTTCCTTCATTGCGTCCCATATACTTTGACCTCGGTGTTCGGGCGTTTCCAGAATAATCGCTGTCGTTGTCACGAATAAAACACTCTGCAAATACCACAATCTCAGTGCAAATTTTGTTGGAGAGAAGGCTTCCTCAGTGAATGTTACCGACGAGCACGAAGGGAGCAATAGGGACGCTTGTAATGCATGAGCTTACCTCTAAGGCTCAGTATCTTCTATTCTTCAAATCATTGGCGTGAGTAACGTATGATTCTATGGACATGAGATTATCGCTGTTCTTAATAATAACCTCGTGTCAAGTGAATCTCCGACTAAAAGCGTTGAACACCCTCGTGTTCTTTGCTGGTTCTTGCGGTATTCAAGTAGCACTTTGGAACCATGGCAAAGGAACGCGGTGAGTTTAGAAACCTTGCATATATTTGATTTCCTACTTGATGTTGGCTCTGAAAGGCACCGTTCAATTGACGAATAATATTCCATGCTCTACTTTGTTCGGCATTCTAGACATGTCTTCTTGGCCCCGGTGATGTGATAACACTCACTTCTTCTCCCGACTTCTTGCTCTGAGTGAGATTTGCCGTTACATACTCCTTACTTGCATAATACTCCCTTTCACTGATTCTGATTCGTGTGTAAGTTTATACTATGCTCATGTCATGTGTGTGAATCTGACGGCGATCTTCAGTTTTGTAAAGGAGTGCTCAGGTGACAGTGATAATGGCATTCAAATCTTCTCGCCGCAAATATAGCACGTGGAAGATTCTAGCACACGAAGTTGAGGCTGTGTGGAAGCACCAAATAGTAGCGCACAAGTTTGGGGAGGATGCAATTATTAGATTACTCATTTAAAGGACTGAGGCAACTGTACACCGATGAAGCGGGAAGAAGGGTGTGAGAGAGTATGGGTTATAGAGAATATAGCCAGCTGCGCACGATCTGAGTGTAGCCTTTATGTAGTACGCCTCGAGAAATTACCATGTGAGGAGCGCTGGCTCAGAGCGCATGGGTCGTACGATATGAAAGATATCGAATGTGCACTCGAGTCTCGGTGCCTTATGGTCTTCTACCAATCCCTTGGAATCGACGCCATAATCTCTATCTAAATGTTCCCTACATGTTCGATGGAGATTGTACTTTGAATGAGCGTCGGATCGATCATGAAAATTTACTATAGTGGAAGTCGCACTCGATCCGAGGTTGTGCCTTATATGCAAAGCTTTCTCTATGTTGAAGGAGACGAACTATATATAGGTTCTCCTTCTTTGTGACTTGACAGCCGGAGGGTAACTCTGACTTCGTTTGAAAGAAATGCGTATTCAGGCTAGAAATAATACTCTCGAATTCCAGCGCCAGCGAGACAAAGAAAATCTACAGATTCATCGAGATAAGTCGCCTGGAAAGATAATCACGCCTCACATCATCCGGCGCTTTGCCAGGATTCGAAGTTTGTGGATTTCGGAGAAACATGAAGGGCTCCATGGCATAAACAGGTCCGCGGGCGGTCCTGAGTCAACGGTTGAAAGCTAAGTTGCCGTCGAGTAGAGTACTTTTATTGTGGTATGGGGTTGAAATATAACTACTGAAAGCAGGCTGCAAGGGCACGACAATGGATCTGCACAGCCAATTATGGCCGTATCTCAACCATTTTTTGTATTGATGTGTAGTCTGACAATTGCTTCGAGACGTTCAGTGTCATAAACGCAGTGAGGTTACAAGACGTACGCGTTGATAATGGTAGAATGTTTAGAATAACTTGTTACATCCAGTACCAGGCCAGTATCAGTTAACCGCATATTTCTAGGGGTGCTTGCTCATGCGAGAATAGAGTGCATAGACCGAATGCATTGCTTCTAATACTGTAGCTATTGAACGGCTATTGAATGAGCGATCTGAGCGGTCGATAATGTTTGGCATGGGTACTAACGAGGTCCCGAGCGGCTGTTTAAATGCAGCTATAAGTATTCGCAAGCCATTCAGTGGCATAAAACTGGTTTCTCAGATAGAGCTCACCAGGTTAGCCAAGCGTGTTTAACCGTCAAAATAAGATGTAGGTTTTGAGGCTATGCCTACGCTTCACCATATGCTTTGAAGCCTTTGCAAAGTGGGCGCTTACCGACTAAAGTTGACTAGCTGGTTCAATCGGAAAGTTTGAACCAGACAGCTTCAGTGACATTACTGGCGCCTTATATGATGAAGGTGTCTATAGATTAAACCGAAGTGAAAGAGAAGCTGAACCAGGTCATGACTGTAGACAACCGAAGGATTCGAAAACGAAGTTACAAAATGCATAAACCGGAGTTTACTGGTAACCGGATCAACGGCCGTAAAGCATTCCAAAATCTTCACGCCCAGTTTTGCTGCCGTGTGTCGGCAAGCACGGTGCTGCGTTCTGGCCAGCGATGTTGGCTTTTCCTTTGCTTTTCCTACATTTCAACAGAGCAATCGTGTCTTTGTCCTTCGATATTCCTCGTCCTCAAATTGCCCCGACGTGCTACCTGGACAACCTCAGGTCAAATCCACGTATCGAACCCCTTGCGCTTGCTTTTGTTTGCTTTTGTCCTACAAGGTTTTATGACATGCTTTGCTTTCATCATTAACAGCCAACTAGCCAAGCACAACCGGATCTTGAAGTCGTGCATGGACCCACGCACCACGGTTCTCTCCTCTGGCCATTTCTTCTCACTGTCTTGGGCGGTATCCTACGGTATCTGATAAACAAGGAAATCGGCTTTTCGGTGCTTTGATGATGGTTCCTTTATACCAGCTCGAGAAGTTCGGAGAAGCACTTTTGCAACGTTTTTTCGAGACAAGCGAGCCCCACCGCGTGTATCTAATCGTATGATCCACATCATAGGGGTCTTGCGGGCGTCATACAGCTTGTGGCTGGCAGCTGCAATGACCCTATCTTCACATACACTTCATCGATAGTGCTGGTAAGTCAACGAATAACTCCAATTTGCTCCAATTATCTCGAACAAGCTCAAAGTCTTCTTGGATTGCACCGGTTTTCTTAGTCTCTTTTTCCTTGTTCCAGATTGGAAACAGCTATTCTCAAATCCTGCTCCGTGGTTGTCGTCCTCAACGTCAGCAAAGTTCTCGTACTCTTGATGAAGACCACCACCTGAATGCGGAACTATGGGACCACAGTAACGCTCAGGACTGCTGCACACGATCATAATCGAGGCATAGACATCATCAACTGATGTCTGCTCTTATGAATCGCTGTGAATGAAAATTTCGGAACATATCCTAGAGCCATTATCTATGCTTACTTCCCATGCCGGTTGATTCTAGCGGGTGCTAAGGCATAGAGAAACCGTGCAACGAGGCGATTGTGCCTCATGCTCGTCTATGTATAGATCAGGAGTTTTAGACTCGAGCTTCTTCGATCTCAAGGTATGTCCAGCCTAATTTTTCAATAGCGCTGGTCTTGATGTGCTGTGCAAGATAATACGATGCTCCAAGCCATATACTTCCAGCCATCGCTCATGGAGTCCCCCCATCAACTCCTAGCCTGAGTGTTGGCCTCTCTTGCGCCCACTCGACTTCACTGTAAGCCTCACAGCACTCTATTTCTCGCGTCAATCACCGCTAAACACGTAATCTGCAGGCAGTATGCAATTGAGTATGCTTTTATGAAACTTCGGCAGGACACGCTGTACTCCTGTCAAAGCGTTTAAAACCGCCTTTTCTTATCTTATATTTTTCACTTGGGACATCACTGTCTCTTTCCCGTCTTTCTTTGTGTTACCCAAGGGTGCACTTTCTCTGTCCTACCTTACTTGGAGCACGTCTTTGCTACCAAGCCCAGCAGTGCGATGGCACAGCAAGCTGTAACCATCCCCGCAGAACTCATCGACAACATCGTCGATGAAGTCGCTCAGGATCCGGATTTTATTTCTCGACGCCAGTCACTCAAGTCACTGGCGTTGAGCTCCTGGGCTCTCCGCCATCGTGCTCACAAACACACCTTCGCCGATATTTATCTCTGTGGGATGGATACATACTTACAGTCAGCGAATCCTCGAATCCACTTCCTGCTTGAGCTCCTGGAGATGGAGCACCATTCCACGTTGCCTGGAATTGCATCATACATCAAGTCGCTTAACGTCTACATGACCGGCCCCGAATGCATGGTCCGACCGACGCTGGACGACGGTACGCTAGCAAGCATCCTCAGGAAGATTTTCAGATCTGGAGAACCCAGTGGGGGACCCCGAACGCTTTCGTTGACATTGGGAATTCACGGTCAGCCAGGGATGACCTTCAATTGGTCGTCGTTCAACGAGGATTTTCAGGATGCATTTCGTACCTTGTGCCGGAATCCGCTGTTTACGACGCTCCACTTATCGCGATTCAACAATGTCCCCCGCGATATTTTTAGGCACGCGACACTCAAAAATGTGAATATGTCGGAGATTAGTCTTGTAGGAGAGAACCTTCTATTAGACGCCCCGGACGTCGCTGGCGCCCAACCCGAGGTTGATAGTGACAGGCGCCTGGCTGGACGGGAGCCGTCAGTAGGAGAGGAAGGAGAGGTGGTCCTTTTGGAGTCGATAAATGTTGACCATTCTTTCTCGTTGGTGGACGTTCTTGATATAACGCAGAGTAGACGTGCTCATATCGTTTACTCGCGTCTCAAGGATCTGACGGTTCGAATCAACCATGTGGCGCAATACGAAAGGACGGCGAGTATCCTCGAAGGGGCAGCTGCTTCGTTGCAAAATCTGGATGTCAACCTTCGGTGTAGGTTTTATTTTTCTCTGTAGAGATTGAGATTGAATCTAATAATTTATTGGTAGGCAAAGAACCCGGCAGCTTAGAGCTTTGCAAACTCTCAAATCTCGTAAATCTCACCATAAGCCACGTTTCTACGTCGTACAAGGGCGCAGAATGGAGTTGTATGCCGCAGATATGCCACCTCCTACGCCAGCCACACTTCCCTCCTAGCCTCCAAAAGATTACTTTGAACATACTGCTCTATACCAACCTTTCAGACAAAAGTCCTAAGGATATCGTGCAGGATTACCCTTACGCACTGCTGGACGATCTGTTCTCGCATCGCCGCTTCGACACCCTCCAGCATGTTGTGCTTGTTTTCAGTTTCAATTTGTATGTGTACGAAAAAGACCAGCTTGATGAAGGCGCGTTTGCAAGGGAGGCGTCGGTTCATGTGCGCAAGGCTTTTCCGGAGGTGAATAACCGGGCGAAGTTCAGGTTCGATGTCGTCATTGACCCCAAGTTTTATCGCTACTCGAAGTAGAGGATGGACTTGGCTGGGTTTGTTAGAGTGGTTTTGTACTGCCGTATGCCGTATTTTCGTGGTGTATATGACTGGGCTGGAGCACCAAGCTACTGTAGACCCGAGACGCGTATATTTACCTTCTTATTCCCTGTTGTCGATGGTATATTGCTTTGACGCTCAGTTTGCTCGTTGGCGCGTGTTTTTGTTTACCGATTGACACATGTTTTTGCAATCGGATCCAGAGAAGGTAATTATTACCCAATTTGCTCTTGTATAGCCGCTAGAGTTGCGACCGAGACCGAGTCGGTTTGTCCAGTCATCAGCTTGAGAGCTGCGCTGGAAAGTTGAGCTGGCAATGGCACTTGTGTCCTATTTTTGCTTCGGGTTGTATTTTTGGGCGGACAAGCTACTGTCCAACGCGCACAAGAATCCGACTTGATCCTAAGCACTCTGGCAGATTCTGCGTTGCTGGCATCATCGCAACTATATATTCCGTACATTCCGTTGTGCGGAAAGAGTTGGAGGAGAGCGGTTTGGAACGGCTCGCTCAGCCGCCGGCGTTGATTATCGGTTCACGTGATTCTTGCAAAGTAATATCTTCCCCAGATTAATGGCGTGTCCCAATCTATTCTCCTTCTCTCCAACCACCACATCCACATATTTCTAGTCAGAATGGTTAAAGCTGTTGTCCTTGGAGCTGCTGGTACTGGATTTTTACTCTTCAGATTACGACCTGTACTGATTTTTGTTATCTAGGCGGTATTGGCCAACCTTTGGCCCTTCTCTTGAAGGCTAACCCCCTTGTCACTGAGGTAACTCTGCCAGGGATGCGTTGTGAAGCAGGGACTGATTTGTTGTCCAGCTCGGTCTCTTTGATATTGTCAATACCCCTGGAGTTGCTGCCGATCTCTCCCACATCTCCACTCCAGCCAAGGTTGAAGGTTACCTTCCCCCTGACGATGGTTTGAAGAAGGTTTTGGCCGGTGCCAGCATCGTTGTGATCCCTGCTGGTGTCCCCAGAAAACCTGGAGTGAGTACTGCTTGACCATATCTTAGTCTCCATGTACTGACGATCTTCGTAGATGACTCGGTATGTTGCTTTATCTCAGGAGGTTGCGTGCCGTAATTGACGACGGAGATAACTCTATCAGTGATGATCTCTTCAAGGTATACCTTCGTCTTTCACCAAAGAATCTTTTCCCCTAATACATCTCGAATGTAGATCAACGCTGGCATTGTCAAAGACCTTGCCACAGGAATCGCTACCACTTGCCCCAAAGCCTTCGTCCTTGTCATCTCTAATCCCGTTAACTCCACCGTTCCCATCGTTGCCGAAGTCTTCAAGCAACATGGTGTCTTCGACCCCAAACGGTAATTTATTTACCCTTTCTTATTATGTCTGGACATATCTTGACATGCATTACAGCCTTTTCGGTGTGACCACCCTCGATGTTGTCCGCGCTTCGACTTTCGTCGCTGAAGTGCTTGGTGACCTTTCTCTCTCCAAGGAGGTCGTTGTACCTGTTGTCGGTGGCCACAGTGGTGTCACAGTAAGTGAATCTCGAGTCAAAGATATACACCCCATTCTTATTCTCTTCTTGATAGATTGTCCCTCTTCTCTCCCAATCCTCCCACCCTCTCCCTTCATCCTTTGCTAAAGAGTCCCTTGATACCCTTGTCAACCGAATTCAATTCGGTGGCGACGAAGTCGTCAAGGCTAAGAACGGTGCTGGCTCTGCTACCCTTTCAATGGCGTACGCTGGTGCCGAATTTGCCTCCAAGATCCTTCGCGCCGTGAAGGGAGAGAAGGGCATCGTCGTTCCCAGCTACGTCAGCGTTGCTGCTGATGCCGAAGGCTCTGCGGCTCTCACCAAGGAACTTGGTCAGGAGCTCGCCTTCTTCTCATCAAATGTTGAACTCGGCGTAAGTCCTTTTATTTTCCTCGCTTATTGGACGGCGAGCTGATCACATTTTTTTATCTGCACGCTACAGACTGAGGGTGTCGTCAAAATCCACCCTCTTGGAAAGATCACCGAAGCCGAACAGACACTCGTTAAGGCTGCTATCCCAGAACTTGCCAAGAATATCGAAACGGTAGGATACCTTTGCAGCTGTACCAACACATTTTACTAAACCATGTTTTTTTAGGGTATCAACTTCGTTGCTGAGGCCATCAAAGCTGCTGAGGCCAAGGAGCCCAGACTGTAGAGTGTTGTGTAATAAATAAGTTGAAAGCTTCGTAAGGGAACAATTATTGTTGTATGTATTAGATAACCCGTCCAATAGACGATCTTTGACCATTTAGCGACTATTTGCAAGAGCGACCAGCAGGACGAGGTTTAAGCGTTTGGCCGGTTAATTCTTGAACGTATCAGGCCGATACTGTAGCTGTCTTTTCACCAACCACTGTGCTGCGGTCATCCCTGGACTGAACGCCGTCTTTTCCTGCCCGGATGTTTTCAACGTGTCGGCGATCAATGTACTTTTGTCTGACAGTGGGTCCAGGAAGACATCATCTGCTGGTCTGCAGAAGTATACAAGGGACCAGCGTTCGTAGCCTGCTTGTGCTCCTGGAGGCGGCCTGCGGATAATTCGTGTCTCTTAGTTGATCACGACTCCAGAGACGAGTCAATCACATACAGGACACGATGCATGGCTGACTTGAGTATACCGCCGCTAAGGATACTTAAGGTGTCCCCGATGTTGCAAATCATATAACCTGGGATAGGCTAACAGTCAAAAAGGCAGAATGTGTTTTACATCAGTTCCACAGCCCCTCAAGACAGTCCAACCACGTACCTTGACATATTTCCATTCCTCTTGGTCTCCGTTCATCACCCGCACCTGCAGTCCTCCAATTTGATTTACCAGGAATGAAAGGCTGTACGAAAACGAAGATCAGTCAGGATTCTTCAAAGCCCAAAACTGTTTTCAAGCTGCGCACCTCCCAAAGTCTGTATGGGCACCAAGCGCAATCTTGGTGGGCTTCTCAACAGGAGGCACCTTTATACAACGCGATTCGGATTGACATTTCTTCTCTGGCCTGTGCAAGTCCTGCAGCGTGTCCTTTGGGAGCCCGAGTTTGTCGTTGAACACGTTCATTATCACCTCGCACGATTCGAGGCATGATTGGGTGTATGGACGGATTGTGCCCTCAATGTACTCGTTCACGGTTGGTGGATATGATGTGTGCACGACCTTGGGGTAGGCTATGGCGTCGTCCTTTGCGACGTTGATGAATTCGGTGAGGTCGACTGAGCCGTCTGCGTCTGTGTACCGCGAGCCTGCGGGTCTATACCTGATCGAATGCGTAAGAAGGTCATCATCCAGGCCTTTGTGCTTTATTGAAGGATAAATGGCAAAGGAATGTACCCAGCAGAGCCGCCTTCTCCACCCTGCCAATACTTCATCTTCTCATCGAACGGCAGATCGAGCGTCTTTCTTCCCATCTCGAACATGGGTTCGGTGTATTTCACGCCTTCGTGGTTTTTCAAACTGTGTTGTGTCGGCTCAAGTTAGCATTTCATGAACGTCGCAGAGATACAAGTAGACTCAATTCACACTTACTACCAGAATCCCCACGTCGTAGCCGCCTTCCACAAAATATCAGCCTGGGCTTGGTCACCCTCTCTCAGAAGCTTCAAGTCCACCACGAGCAGGTCATGCACAGGAAGGTCAGGAGGGAACGGAGGATACGACATGTTTAACGGAACACAATTTGAAGCAAGCGGAAGTTGAACGAACGGGTAGAATCGATTTTAAAGCTGGCTTTGAAGCTCACGGTGTACTTTTATATTTGCGGAACTTGGGGATTTTTAGACGTGCATGGTGCCATATGTGGGAAGCATCTGACAGGGTCCCATGATGTGCAGTGGTAGCGGAGGTGTTTTGGGAGTCGTTCGGCAGAGTGGACATTCATAATCTCATGGTCGTGTTCCCATTGCATATGCAATGTAATTAGGGCTCGCTCGCTAGATAAAGCTTCGCTCCTACGGTCGCACTCTGCTGAACATTCAGAGAAGCCAAACGACTTGAACTGCGAACGTAGAGTCCGGACTGGCTGAGTACGTGATGACAGGAATGTCAAATGCGTCAATTCCCTGTGGTTGGCAGCAACTCTGTGAGCAGCTGCGTTTTCAGTACACGTCCTGTTCGTCATAATACCGTGGTCGCCCACCGAACAAACGGCTAAATGGATTGAAAGCGCTTTCCCTTCGAGTCCTGCAGCAGGCTGTCGTACCATGTTTTCTTTTTCTTTGTCTTCTACCTAGTAGCGTAAGGATCTGTTGTGCGGGTATATGCCAAACCAATTGCGATGTATGATACATTGAAATTTGAAAGAAAGAACGGAAGAAAAGAAAAGGAAAAGAAATGCAAAGATGCAGTGGCAACAAGTCCTCAGAGCCAAAAATGCGCAAAATTCAGTCAACCATTCAAATTCAAGACAAAAAAAGACAAAATTTAGGTAGGTGAGCAACAGAATAAAGTATGAGAGAGAAAGAGAAAAGAAAGAACCGCAGCTCCGAAAAAATTGGGAGTAGTACTGAGTACTATGGCAGGGCAGGGCCAATGAGGACATGATGCAATGCACAATTACGAACGACGACAACGACAGACGATGGGACGATGATGATGATCATGAAAGCAGATGATGGATGCAAAAAAGTGACGTGCATGCGAGGGAGATGGAGAGAGAGAGAGAGAGAGAGAGAGGACGAAAAAAAGAAGATAATATTGAAAATGGATTGTGGAAAAACAGAACAACTTGAACTGAACAAAATGTAAAGCTTGTGTCGGTAAAGGATACAGGTAGAGAGAGAGAAACAGAGCTGAAAGCCAAACAGAGAAAAAAGAGTAATGGTTGTGAGAATGTGGGGAGCGAGGGAGTTATATGGTGGAAAACAAGTACTAATAGTAACGTCGTAATCATGAGTTAAGAGTCGGACGACCGCTGTCCGCTCGTCTATTACATGCAATATGTAACTGTATAAAATGTGTCTCCTTGAGAGACGATATGCCAACTAGACCGAGAATGTAGATTGCATGCGTGTGATAGTTCAATAAGAATGTAGAGGAAAACATGTAAGACGCGGCGAAGAAACAAGTAGAGTAAGAAAAGGAAAAAAAAAAAGAAAAATCAAATGGAGGACGAAGAAAGCTAGCCAAGATCGAGTCGAAACCGTTTACTGGGTGGCAATTTTAACCATCTAGAAACAGAAGATTGAATAAGGAGTTAAAGCACATATCAATATTACACTGACCTCCCGTGCCCAGCGCATCGTCCTCTTGGTCTCGTCGGGCATACGGCTCCTCGAGCGCAGTTCCGAAGCGATCCAGTTGGACAAGAACAGCTGCTTGAGTTGGCCGTTGGAGAAGCATTCGGCGAGATCACCGATAAGGCCATAAGCCAATCTTGTCAAGGCATCGGAACGCTCTTCGTCAGTTAGGCATCGATGTACGAGCTCAAGGATATTTTGGGAATGGTTGATGAGCATGACGGCTGAATTGAGATCCAAATCATCAGCATTTATATCTGTAAGATTATCAACGAAAACATACCCTTCTCCGACTTCTTCAACCCGGTAACGATACCCGTGTAGGCCTCGAGGATACCCTCACGCAATTGACCAACGTAGTCGACCAAGTCGTAATCCAGCTACAGCGAAGGTTAGGATCTCCGATATCAGATGATGATGCAGACAAAGACTTACAGGATTAGGCTCGACAGCACCAGCTTGCCTAAGAACACCCATTGTTGTCTCGAAGTATGGCTCGAACGCAGGACCGATAGCCAATGCAATATCACCGAAGCACGACAAGATGGAGATCTTGACATTGCGGTTCAAAACGTCACTCTGCAAGTTCTCAAGCAGAACAGTCATGAATGGGTTAGCATACTGTGCACTCTGTTCACCGAGAGCACGAGAGATGTCTCCGATAATGCCGACAGCAACGGTGCACAGCTGGGTATCTTCGTGGGCTTTGAGAGCGGGATAAAGGTAGGGCAAGAAGGCCTGGATGTATGGCGAGAAGTTGGACTCGAGAGAAGCCGCAAGAGCACCGACGACAAGGAAGGCGTCCTCAAGGACTGTTGAAGTCTTTCCGGCTGACTGAATCAGCTGGAGGATGAGTGTCATGATGCGGTCGGCAAGGGGTTGGATGCCCTCGTTCAATTTGCGAATGACGCACTTTAAACATGGATCAGATAATATTCATGGCAGAGAATATTGTTACTTACAATGACCACACTGCATAAATTGCTCTGCAGTTCGTTCCAGTTGTTGCGATCATCCATACCGACAATTTGGCTCTGGATGCTGAGCAAATGTTCCATGCGCTGAAGAACGGTCACAACAGTGCTTTGCACGACAGTGATGGCATCCGGTGTGGCCTGAGTGAGGTAAGAGGTGATAGCCTCGTATGCAGCGGTACGGAAGTTAGCTTCATTACCGGTGCTGAAACAACTATATCAGAACCAACAGTAGGAACTACAAAAAGTAAAACTACCTTTCGGTCACGCGCAACAAAGCCTGGACGACGCCCTCATAGTAAGGTGCCAATGGGCCATTTCGCTGGGAGTCGCCATCTTCTTCATAGTAGATACTGTACTGATCGGCAAGGTTCATTAAAGCCCAGCAGCAGTTGGTGACGATACGAGGGCTATCTTGGAGACCAAGGACCAAAGCAGAGATGAGAGGGTGCAAGTGGACATCGGGTTTGATTGTGGTAACGAGGAGATCGCAGATGCGTCCTAGTGTCCAGGCAGTGGTGTCCTTAACGTGCATATTGCTATCCGTCATCATATCAATTAGAAGAGGCAAGGCCTGGTTGACGAGAGGGGTCAAAACATTAGGGTCAGGACCGTCAAGGATTGAACCAAACGCCATAACAGCGGCTTCGCGATGGTGCCAGTCTTCGGCCTTGATATTAGCTTCAATGAATGGAATGATGCCAGGAACGATGGCATCCCCGACAGCGCCAGCCAAGACACCGAGACAAGTAGAAGCAGCCATAGCAATAGTCCACTCGTCTTCGTCGGCATCTTCTTCCTGCTTGGTCAACAGCTGTAGCAGGACAGGCAGAATTTCAGGAAGAGCGGTTTTGGCAAAGAATCTGGACTCTGTCTCCGGAACATCGCCGTACTCATGAGCCTAGGCGTCAAAGTAAGTACTTCAGCCAACCAGCATGTGATTCCACGTACCTCTTGGGCCTCAATCGCGAGCTCAATCTCTTCTTCGCAGACCGTCGACCAGAACTCAACGGCTTGCAATGCAACACGTTCGTCAGGATGCTTCATTCCAACAACGGTAAGCTAAGATAAAAGTTGTTTGAGTCAATACACTTCTGCAGTAAGAGAAAAAAAACACGTACTCCAAACAAAGCTTGTTCCATGTATAGGGCCATCTTGTCATAGTAGAGACTCATGATTCGAACAAGGCACTCGAAAGCGCCAACCTGAACAGCGACGGAGTTGTTCTGTGTAGCTTCGCAAACGACTTGCATGATGTAGTTTCTCTCGCCCTGACCATTCCGTTAGAAGAGCGTGTAGTGAATATACCAACGATAACTCACATCGCGATCGAAATTTTCTCTCACAAACTCGAGTGAATTGAACAGAGCATGAATGGCAGCCAATTGAACCTCGGGCGAAGGCTCATCTTTACGAGCTCCGTGGATAACCGCAGTGAGAATCTCGTTCGAGCGAAGGCTGAGGATTTCGGGTTTCTGTGTACAGATAAGGAAGCCGGACGACGGGGGTTGGTTTTAAAAAATGGATACTCACAATCGCCTCGCAGATGTAACCGATAGTTTGCAGAGTGGCAATCCTCAGGTTGACGTTGGTCTGATTATTCACGAATCCGAGAAGGATCTCAATCAAATCCGACCACTGTCCTTGAGGCAGCTCGACTGCGGCGATTGCTGAGACCACTTGCGAGGCAAAGGCACCGGCCTTGGAGTTGCTCGAGCCGAGCGTGATCAAGGCATCCTGCTTGATTTTTGATTTGGTTTCATTGTTAAGGGCAAGCCATCTGTTCGATAGGTCTGTTTGCCTGGCGCTCTCCTGCGATCGTGAGGCGTTGAGGACGGGAGCGCCCTTGGAAAGGGAAGAAAAGTGTGGCACTCACTCGGGCTGTCAGACCGTTTTTCAATGCCAAACCCGCTGCGTTGCGGACGTGGATGGGTGAGTTGTCGTCCACTAACACGGATGAGAGCATCAACATGTACTCGGGCTACATCGCGAAGGGAGAGGTGAGGCGAAAAGGGAGAAGAGGGGTGGAAAGAGATGGAGGGCGTACGTAGTTGTCATGGGCAGCGGCCTCCATTTTCTGAGTGGCATCTTGACGAATGTTGGCATCTTTGAGAGTAGAAAGAGAAGATATCAGTCTATCGCGTTCCAGGACGCGCCTGGAGAGTGTGAGTGGTGGGAGGGCGTACCAGGAGAGAGGGTATTTGCGAGAAGTTCGGTTGCGTTCATGTTGAATGTTTATTCTCGAAAACGGAAGGAAAGAGGGGAATTCAGTAGGAAGGATATTGGATGAGTCTAAGGAGTCGAGGGTTCAGAGAGGGAAAAAAGGGCAGAGAGTGATGATGGGGTAAAGGCCAAAGCCAAGTTGAGTTTGGCACAATTTGGGCGATTTCTTCAATTTTTCACTGCCACCCAACAACAACTCATTGTCTTTCTTACTACAATGGCTGATCGGGTAAGCTTTCGGCTCTTTTCTCTTTGCTCTCTACCTATCAACTCAAAATATAGGGTCGCGGTGCAGCTCGAGGCGGACGGGGCGCAGCTCCTGTAAAACGTCCACTCAACGGTCCACAATCTTCTTCTCTCGCTGAAAAGCCCAGACGGGAAGCCATCCTCGACCTCTCAAAGTATGTCGACGAGCGCATCCGTGTCAAGTTCACAGGTGGCCGGGAAGGTACGCATGCTATCATACATCCGAAAGGCCCGCCCATCGATTGTGGTCCCATTTACAGTAACTGGAATCTTAAAGGGCTATGACCAACTACTGAACTTGGTCCTTGACGAAGTAACAGAGGAATTACAATGTGCGTGCCCATCTGCATTGTACACTTTGTTTATTCACCCCACGCAGTGCCCCAGCCACACACACGCACTCTCGGCCTCACCGTGCTCAGAGGCCCGACAATAACCGTCCTCAACCCTGTCGATGGCTTCGAAGAGATCGCAAACCCTTTCCTTGCCGCCGAGCAGTAAGAGAACTCGCAAAAGACATCGACCACTCGCAGGTTCTGTACGATATGATATCCCCCTGCTGTTTTTTCTTTCCTGCTTCCTCTTTCTCCCGCTTTGTTTCCAGCTAGGCAACCGTCAGATGTGATGTTATTAATCGCTGCCAAATACAATCACACATTTTCTCGATATTACGGATTCCTTGCCTTATTCTCCTCCCGTCCGGACACATGGCATCGCCTTTTGCATAAAAACGAAAAAGTCGTACCACGAATAGTATTCAAGGGCATCATCTTCCAAAATCGCCAATCATGAAAGAGGCAAGAATGTACAAGGGTCAGCACGTTTCCTTACGCGATTGAACTGAGGCTGACGGCACACAAGCGGTATGTACTGCGCACACATCGTATAACATAACACATATATGTAAGTATGTAATGCAACGACGGAAAAGAACAGAACCTTCCCACTTTACGCCCCTCCAGCGATTAGAAAGCACAAATGGAATGGCTGCAAGGAGGCTTGAGTCCAGGCAATTACTGTCTCTATGTACGACAACTACTGTAAATTGAGGAAGGGGGTCCATTGGCGAAGTAGGTAGCTAGCATAAGAAGATCTTCCTAGTAAAACTAAGCGATCGAAAAGCATACATACAAGTCAGATTCGTATGGTCTGTGCGCTGTGCGCACGCGCGTGCATGGGTTCATGAGGCTCAGGATATGTACGAGTACAAGGGCGCCTCGACAAAGGAAGCAGAAGGACCTAAAGTCGAACCGCATTCCATCATCGATTTATCATTGGTTGCCCCATAAAGCTCGAGCTCGTCGTTCGTGTTTGTTGTTAAGTACATTTGGTTTCGTTGCGCCATGCAAAACATAATTGGCAAAAAAACGAAGTTTCGAATTGATTAAAAAGGGTGAGGTCGTAGAGGTAGACGTAGACTTGACGGTGGGTGGGGGATTCGGGGAAGCAACAACCATAATCCATAATTCAATTTTCGACAGAAATCACAACCGAAACAGACTTCTGACGCCATGTTTCCGAGTTGAGGGGAAGAAAAAAAAAGGTGGACCATGAATCAACTAGCCTTCCCCTCTGAAGACGACCCGACCTCATACACCACACCCGAAGTCGGCACCTCCGACGCATCGTTAATAGTCAACGACGAAAACGAAGTAGGATACAACACATTATGCTCTCCATCCGAAGAATCTTTCTGTCGGAGGGGCATAGCCGTAGGCGGTGGAGAAGGCGAGTGTGGAGAGGGCGATCGCGAGATCGACGTCGCATAACCAGTAGATGACGGTGTAGGCGAGCTGCTCGCAGACTGCGACGAGGACAGCTCGGGCGAGAGCACGTTGTCCTCCTGACTTGGCTTGACGACGACGATGGGCTGACTGCCGGGCTGTGCTTGGGAGTGGGAACGAGAGTGAGAGTTGGGAGAAGAAGACCGTGCTGCTTCATCCCCTCCTCTCGTACTTTGTTGTTGCTGGTGCTGCTGCCGCAGCCCAGAATGCTGTGGAAATTGCGAAGTGGAATGAGACGGTGTAGGCGCTGTGATAGTACTGTTCGATAAAGAATGCGAATGCATAGTAACATAATGTGTCTGTTGTTGTTGACTGCTGCTGTTGCTGCTGCTGAACGGCGTCGGCGTGTCCGGACCTCCAGACGATGACAACGACGAGTCTCTTAATGGACTGCTAAGCCCACTGCTCGTGAGCGGCGAACCTCGAGGATGGTTCAAAGACGAAGATAACGAAGGAGGAAGATGAGATGGGAAGATATCATGAGGCACATATCCAGTTTGAATCAGAGGCGGAACGTAATAATGCGATAGCGGAGATGATGAATGACTGTGACTTCCATGTTGTTGATGTTGTGGCACGCTTGGGCTGGGGTATATTGTGGGTCGTGGCGACCTCGTAGTAGTAGCTGTTTGATAGAATACATTTGTGGAATCAGAATACCGTGAATCGTAAGGAGAATCGGGTGATGGTGGAAGCGGAGTGTCAATGGCAAGAGGAGTGTTGGAGGCTGGCATTAGCCCTGGAGAAGACCGAGGAGGACCCGACGATGAGCGGCGGTTGAACTCCGGCCGAGGTAATAGAGAAGGAAATTCAGGAGTGTGATAGACAGTAGGCGGCGAGGGTTCAACTTTATCAGACGGTCGATGAAATCGTCCACGAATGGAAGACGGTCTAGATGACGTGCTGGCTGATAACTGGTTTAGTGTCAAGGGCTGTTTCGCCGTGTCTTGAGTATGCCATGACGGTCGTCGGGAAAGACCAGAGCCAACACTGTTGACACCTTCAGTATACGAGCGGACAGATTTTATATCATCTTCAGCGACATCCGACCCTTCATCAGTAAACACTTCACTGTTACTCTCCGAGGAGTTCTCCTTTTCCCTAGCTTCGGTCGAAGACGTTGCCAATACGAGACCTATGCCCAATTGGCTTTCAAATAGTTTGTGATCAGCAGAAGGTGCTTCTGGTGGTGGCGGACTCGTCCATTTGCCTCGCTTAGGGGCCATATGTTCAGGGGGCGGTCGGATGGTAACAGGCTGGACGGTCTCGCGCTGTCCAGGTTCAAAGAACTGAGCAGGCGGCGAGAAGCGTTCCGAAACCTTAGGACGATGTGTTTGGCTGCCAACCGTATACGGCGTTTGAGGTGGCAAAGTAGGAGGTCTGGAATGATATGCAGGCGCCACGACGAGTTCTTCATCTTTCCTCTCTTCACAGAGCTCAGCAAGGGCAACAACCGCCCGTTCTGGTCTCGCCGCCAAAATTCTAGCTGCACGCATAAATTCGCCCCGTATCTGTCAATCATGTTTCCCATAAGCAAAGGCACGAATGGCAAGAAAGAAGGAATGCACTTACGGTGTAGAGACCGTCCTTGGTCACACATCGCGCGACGTTGTAGTCAGTTTCAAAGGGATCCTAATCAAGAAGGGTGTCAGACGGAGACACAACGAGAAAGAGTGCCTGCAGGAACCGACCTCAATGCACAACCTGTTCCTCTCTCTCGCATCATTGTACCTAGGGCCTGACAGCTACGAAAAAAGGGAAACGATCAGTCAGCCAATAACTCCTTCAATCCAAAATGACATACTTCATTCTGCCAGCCTTTCGACTCCTTCTTGAGCAATCCAGCTCGTATTGAAGCAACTCCCGTGTTGTATAAGAAATCGCGAGAATAATATCGGAAGAAATCTATTAATCTGTGATCATATCACCCTTCTGTTCAGTATCGAGATGTCAGATACAGGCACCTAGATCGGACTCACAGCTCAGCGACAGTGTCGTTGTTTTCAGAATGCCATCGTTGGCGTAAAAGTTCAATGTCATCGAAGAACCTTCACTTCGGATGAGCACACATCCGTGCAACAAGGCCTTGTAGACGTACCAAGTATTATGCCCATTGAGATGCGTATCCTCCTATTCGTATGCGTTAAGAAAGGAGAAGTCGAGATCCGTGAATCGCATGCGTACCGTTGATATTGGCCGTAGTGGAGGCATTTGTTGTAGATTAGGTAGAACCGGAGGATTTTTGACGTGAACGAGGAAATAAATTACAAGAAGAACATAGCCGTAGGAAGAAAGCGTGCCCTTGTATGGCGAATTAATTTTTCTGGTGCAGCATGGTGTCAAGGGTGCACAGATCCATAGATAGGTTTGCATTCTCACCTTCTCTTGCTCCATACTTTGACTGTGGGCAAAAAGGGCCCAGGCGAAGGGAAGGAGGTGGGTGTCAATGGAGGGAACGCGCACAAGGCACAGCAACGCCACTACTCACGGAAGAGAACCATAGTTCGAACGCGGGTAGGGTCAATCATAGCATAGCACATGAGCAATCGAGTGTTTTCTAGCGCCAGTCTATTTTCGAAGCCAATATCGCAGGCGATTCCCAAGGGCAGACCTGGCGACGGGTCGAGGGAGAGCTTGACTATCGGTATGCGCGCGTGCGGGAGGGGTTTGACATGAAATTTCGTCTCTGCAATGAGGTGATTGAGTGTCAACGAGTGAATCGAAAGCCCCCACGAGAGGGGCAGAAGGGAGAGAGGAGGGACAAGTCCTGACCTCGTTCCAACAGGTCGCCTAACATGGTTACGAGATCGGTGGCTGAGAGGCGTTCCTCCGAGTCGATGAGACAACATAGGTCCATGTCTGGCACGCACGCCGTCCCCAGAGTGTCAGCAGGGAGCAGCAAGAGGCGTAGAAAGGATGCACACACCTGAATTGCGGAGACTGAAGCCGTTCGCGGTACTCCCGAAAGATAATAAACGACTGTCTGGTTCAATTGTTCGGATGAGCCGCTCGAGCAGCTTCCTGACGTCCTCCTTGACGGCCATCTCCTCCTGTGTCGGTAGGAGCTGGATCACGAAATCGAAGAGACATTGGGAGAGTTCGACGTAGAATCTCTGCTTGGAGGTGTGCCGGCGCTGGTGCATGGGAGGTGTGAGAGGGGAATGTGTGGGGTGGTAATGCTGATGCATAGCCTGTGGGCTGAGGGTCTGGGTGTATGCCATGTATTACTGCTTTCTTTACAGATGAACCAGCCACCAGGGAGTTCAGGAGAAGAAGGAGGAGAAATGGGCTACGACTGATTCTGCACAGGTCCAATTCAATCAGCCTTGTCAGGTTCAGAAGATAAATAGGCCTGTTATAGTACCACCCCCGAACCCAATCAACTCGACTCGGCTAACTCTCGGCATCCTTTCTTTCTTTCTCCTTGTTCTCACTATATCTCTCCAATTGTCCCATGCTAGAGCCTCATAAAACAAATATCCTCAGATGGCCCCAGCTCGCCAGGACCACTCTCTGACTCGCATCCCTTTATCAACCACGAGTTGAGCTGACACCCGACGGGAAATCCCCTAAATATCTGCGACGGGATGCCAGTATTTCGGAGTCCAGCGGGCCCAATACGGAGCCGTCCATTACCTACAACTATGACTCCCCTGCTCTATTTCCAAGCTCCCATACAAAGCAGACGCCTTTCTTCCGAAAATAAATCCATCTGCGTACTTACGCAGGATCCTTGTTCTTCCCCGTTTCTGGTCCTGCGAGACTCGAGTCGACTTGAAGCCTTGACGTGCCGGCCCTCTGACTATCGTTTGTCTGCCATGCTGCTGCTGTTGCTCGCGTTCGTACATACGTACGTACAGTATTTCAGTATGACAGGCTTCCCTGTCCTATTACAGGGGTGTACTAGGGCCACGCGCCAACTTTTCCCTCACCTCGTGAACCCTGCCATCTCCGTCAACGGTCAGCACCTCTAAACTCAACCCAACCATTAAACACCCTCCGATGCCGTCCGCAAAGCACCCCCTCCCCTCCCTCGGCAGATAATCATAACGAAATCAAAGATACGCTAAACGCCCACACGGCATGGCAAGTAAGTATCTGTCGCATCCAAACCATCATCATCATCATCTGGCACACGCACCCTATTAACACTAACACTGCCAACGGCTTCTCCTGATCTACACATGCCATCTCCGTCACACGGCACAAATCTCGCTGTATCCGGCGGTCCCATCCACCCGGCGCGCTGCTAACGCTACTAACTTCGAATTCTGACCTACCCATATTACCCCAGGTCTTTGCCCTTATGCATACCGCTTTTGTGGGGCGATCACCCACCACCCATTGCCCGACGTGTCCATAGGCCATCGCCGTCTCCGGCGACAACTCAGAAAAGCTCTGAATCTGATGATAGTTATCGTGCATAGCACCCAAACCAAAATACACCTCCCCGTTCCCGTTGACCGAACCCGCATCCAAACCCGCGCCCGTGCTTCGGATAGCAGTGAACACTGCACAACCACGCACCTCACCTAGGAAACAGGCGACAGGAAAATTAGACTCCTCATGGACAAAAATCTCAGAATGACACGACGGCGAGCAGGTACCAGTTCATCTTTGATATTCCTACGTCTACTCCGGGAATTTTGATGTAAAGTCCCGAGAACCCAGAACCCGGGGTAGTATCACTCAAGATAAACTCAAATTCTCAATGAAGCCCTCCTACCATGTTAACAACTTGTCAATGTCGCTCAAACCGGGTGGCAGACGGCAAGAGTTGAAAATAAATCGTATATTACAACATTACAATCATACTTGGTTGCGGATTACTATGCAGTAGGTAATATAAGTACAAAGCGCCTCGCACTGAGGCAGCATCACAATGTCAGATAACAATCTTCGTCTCATCGTCGTCAAATTTTCGTTAGGAAAAGTCCATGACAGCATCACAAATAGAAGACAGCTTATAGCTCTCCCTTGATCTTCTGTCCAGTCTTCTTCACCTTCTCGCCCACGTTTTGCCTAACGTTCTCGGTCGACTCGGAAGCCCAGTTCTTCGCGTCGTCAGCCTTCTTCTCAGCTTCAGAAGCGACCTTGTCGGCAGTTCGTTTTGCGGTTCCGTAAGCGGCTTCGCCCTGATGTTTAGCTGCGCCGTATGCCTTCTCGCCCTGGTGTTTAGCAGAGCCATAAGCTTCATCAGCCTTGTTCTTCGCCTCCTCCCATCCAGCTTCGCCTTGGTGTTTCACGTCCTCGTATTGCCTCTCAGCAGCACGTTTGGTGTTCTCGGCCTTTTCCTTGGTTTCTTCCCAACCACCGCCGAGCAAGCTCACGAGATGCAGGAGGGCGTCTTCAGCCTTGTAGATTCCAGAGTTGACGATTTCCTTGATCTTGGCGAAGAGGTTCTCAGCGCGAGTGTGTGTCTGGACCCAGCGAATGCGAGTCTCCTCTACAGTCACTAATCAGTCATAATCTCCATTGTGAACGAAACCGACAAGACATACGGAGAAGGCCTGGACGAGTGGTAGGAATCTTATGATCATCGACACCATGTTCGCGGAGGTAAGCGCGGAGACGGGCGTCGGGCCATGCGAGGTAGGCAGCGGTCTTAGCGGTTTGGTCGTGGTACCTAGAATTATTGTCAGCAAACTTATCTCCTATAGAGTCCCAAAGAATGCGCACTTTTCGTTGGCAAGGCGGACAAGCTCGTCGCGCTTGACTTGGGCATCAGAGCGCAAGTATCCATTGCTGACAAGCCATTCACGAAGGTGGTTATCGCTCCAGGCATGCCAGAAGGTATCCTTAGCCGAAAGGTAGTTGTCACTAAGGATGGAATTTGAGAAAATGTGCAGAAAGGATAGATGCAGTGGGGAAGCTTACGAGACGAGTTTCATCATTTTGTCCCGAGTGACTTGAGCGTCGCTCTTGATAATGCCGTTCTTGATCAGCCATTGTCTGAGATCGGAGTCGCTCCAGTTGGTGTAGATGGTGTCGGTGGTGGTGTAGTAGTACTTGTTCATGTGCTTAGTGAGTATATCGCGGGTGCCTTCAAAGTCGGATTTGATGATATGGTGGTTTACGAGCCAGCGGTGCTGCAATTCACAATGAGTAAATAAATTCTAAAGAAAGGAGAGGAAGGAACTCACAATATAAGAGTCGCTCCATGCCTCCCAGATGGGGTTGGCAACAGCGGCATAAGCATCGTACATCTTGGCGAGGAGCTCATCGCGACGAAGCTGAGCCTTGGACTTAACAACACCCTTCTCCTCCAAGTACTTCCTCAGCCTGTTGTCGTCCCAAGTCGAATAAACATAATCCTTCTGGGCATCTAAAGTGCTCGCTGCATCATCTACAGCTTGGCTGACCGCAGAGGTGGCCTTGGAGACGACGCTGGAGGCGCTCTTCGACGCCTGATGTGTGGCATCGCCGTAAATGGCAGTGCTAGCAGTCGCACTTGCCCTCGAGGCGTACGAGCTAGCAGCGTTGCTATATGATCTGTACTTCTGCTTCGCAAGCAAAACAAGATGTTCTCTTGGGCCTTTGGGTGCGACGACTCCATGCTCGAGCAGCCATTCCCTCAGTCGCGAATCGTCCCAAGTGTCGAAGGCGGTGTCGCGAAGATCAGAGAAAGACTTTTGTGCCGAGGCATACTGGTCGTATGTCCACGCAGAGGCGGTATTCCAGTTCTCGCCGACGAGAGCGACGAGGTCTGAATGTGTAGTGGAGTGTTTAGGAAGAGGAACGTTGTGGACTTCGAGCCAGGCGCGCAGCTCGTTGTTATTCCATTTCGAGTATTCTGGATCCGGGTCGGATGAGCTGAACCAGGAGGCCTGTGCGGCGAGAGCGAGAGATGCAGCGACGATTAAAGGAGAGAGACGCATTTTGGAGAATTAGGGGAGAGTGAGAATGGATGCGAGTCTTTATAGGATGGTGTCTGAGGAGGAGCATGTGATGACGTCACGGCGGAGAGCCCATTAATGACGACTGTTATACGTTTCGCTTCACCTCATTGGCTGTGCCACCTTTGTTGGAAGTGGCGTACTACATACACTACTCTCTTTGACGGAGCATCAATCAATGGAAACATTCAATGGACGACTTACCACGGGCGCCTACACTCACCTTTATTTGCCAAATGCTTCCGAGACCATACAAAAATAAACAAAAGCCTTGAATTTTTTCGGTTTTTCCGAGTCTTTTTCTGATTCTACCTATTTTTCAAACCCTACCTAGTGTCAATCCAATCTCATAAGCCCCTCACATCGTGGCCGTTGCGGCCAGCAGTTGTCCCACGTGCAAGCTCGCTGTTAATGACATCAGTTTACGGCAACCAACTATGTGCATTGCGGCAAGACGTACTCGAAAGCATTCGCAATGCACGCTTTGATATCCTTGTAGCTCACAACGAGGCAGCTCTGCTCATCACGCGCGACGAGCATGAGCTGTTCATCCGTCCCAGCGTCCACCTATGTACTCGTTAGTACTATTACATCAACTTCGCAGCACACACAAAACAAACCTTATTCAAACACATGAGGACATGCGACAGATCCAATACAGGGTTCCCATGTTCATCCACTTGATGGAAGACATAGTCTCGGAAAAGCTTGATAATGTACCTGTCTCCAGTCTCCGACCATCTCGCGTCTCGAGCGAACCTACAAGCCAGAAGATCAGAAAAAATGCATAACCCAAACGAGATACCACGAACTCGGGTCTTTCGTTGATGAAACCAAACTTGCACATCAGTCGGAAAAGACGCGCGTTCTCCAGTTCTCCCATTAGCTCGTTCTCGAGACGGTCGTTTGCCCTATATGATCGCAAAAGCATCAGCGCTATGATATTCCGCAGAAATCGAGCTACATACATGAGTGCCTCGTCGTGTTCTTGTGCAATTCGGGGGCGCATCATGTCCAGAACCTGGTCGATCGTCTGATAACAACAAAATATTCAGCACACCTTCAACCCAACCATAAATGTGCTTCTCACCTTTGGCATCTTACTGCACAGATACAACGCAATGGTCTGGATCTCAATACTATACGACTTTTTCATATGGTCGATAGTCTTCTGCAGGTTATTCTGATTCGCCAGACTACTGTTCGTCGCCAACGAGAAGATCAACTTTCCGAATTTCGCCAAGTCGTCCATTTGCAAGTAAGTAATGTCCGGCTGGGGCGTGCCATACAGAAGGACATCTAATATCCCACACGAACTTATCCGTACCCTTTAACAATAAGAGACAAGCGTATGGTCAGCATATGAAGGCTAGAGAAAGAGACGATAAATACCGATTTTGCCCAGTCAACAGAATCTTGGACGGGTCAATGACCCGTACCGCCAATCCACGTTCGTGCACTTTCTTGATTGCGGTCCCGATTTGCACGATATACGACCAAAGTATCCGTTCCGGAACACCTTGCTGCGTCTGCTGTTGTTGTTGTTGCTGTCTGCCGTAGAAAGTCGTTTGTTGATACGTTGAGGCTGGTTTGGGTTTCAAATGCGCTTCAAATAGGGTCTTTGAGTTGGGGTAGTAGGCATAGGACACAACGAGAGCTGCAGGTATTTAATTGGGTCAGCATTCAGTCAAGTCAAATTTGACGGGCGTACAATTATCATTGAAAGACTTGGTCGTGAATGCTTCACGAACAGGAATGATACCCGGATGCTGGATCTGCGACCATGTCTCGATGGGCTGGAAAGCAGCCGGCGAGGTCAACCTAAAGTCTATACATAACATCAACAAACTACATCGCAAGCAAAAGTAAATCAAGAACTTACTTTCAATCCTCCGCAATACGTGCGGAATGCCATCAGACACTCTCGTAGCCTTATACACCGTCGAATGCCAATTGCCAAACTTCTTCCGTTCAGAAGGTGGCAGCATAGGCTCTAACGGAACGAGCGTATGATATCCCTGCAACTCCTCTGGAACGGGAAGAGCATTTGTCACGTTCCGGGTAGCTTCTCCACGCTCCTGTAGTATTTGCCGTAGTTCCGGGGACGTTGGGACGAAATGACTGCTGACTGGGTTTCTAACTTGTTCCTTGGGCGTGATAGGCGTGTACAAAAGGTAATTGAGCTAAAAGCAGAAACCATGTTGGTAAATATGATATAATGAGTCACCAGTACAGACGACAAACGCACAGGTTGACGAAGGAATACAGGTGCAGCGTGATAATACGAGGTCTCCATTAGGTCTTGGTGATAAGGATTGACATAGTCCATTTGATCGCCCTCGTAGTAGTTGGATTCTGTCTTCATAAGTTGACATAATTAAGGTCAAGGACACTCGCAAAATGGAAACAAGGGTCATGAACGTACAAGTTGCATTCCGTCCAATGCGTTTCCTGCTTGATCCACCTGATAGTCGTAATTCTCATAATCCGATGGATGATAGTCGTATTCCTGTTGCTGTTGCTCGGGGTATGCCTCGGCCTGTTCTTGTTCTTGTTGCTGTTGCTCGTGTCCATTTTCTTGTTGCGCCTGTTCCTGCTCTTCCGCCTTTACTGCTTCAGGAGTCAAAGTGATACTTTCCCTGTGTAAGCGGGGTTTCAACTACACGTGCATATACACGAGTTAATGGTTTACTCACGGAGGTGCGTCACTTTCGGTAGATGTAGATGGTGCCGAAAGCGGAGGAGGGGTGGCGTCGCGTGTACCAGTTGCAGCAGCAGCTGCTGCAACGCTGAACTTGGGCACGAAGACGGGAGCATTAACAGCTTGAGCGGTAAGCGTGGCTTTGGAAGGTGAGGTGGTCCGTTGGGCGGGTGTAGGTGAGGCAGGTCTGAACGAGGGTTAGATGGAGGGCATGATGGTTGCGTTAGACATACGGCGGAGGGTTTGCGTCTGGAGGCTTTTGTACGCGATGTAGAGGAGATGGAATGGCGTATGTGAATGTGCGAAGAGCGAGATATCGGTCAAGACAATGCGTACCGGTGGATGGTAATAGATGCAGCCTTTGTCTTGAAACTTGCAGAAGCTGTAGAAAGTAACAGTAAGATAACTGATATTCGATAAAGCAATCAAGAAACAGATTCATAAAAGCTTATCATCATCAAAGATCGACGGAACATCGTCTTCTATGACGACGGTCACTCAGTCCAAGATATACATGCAACACTTACCCATGGATAACTATATTGCGACATTGCCTCTGAACAGAATCTAAGCAGCATCACGACCAAGCATATCAGCACAGTTCCTCCCGATGTGAACTCAGTTTATAGAGCAGCGCTCTGAGATATGCCTCAGAGCAACAAGCGCACTGACCTTTGCGCGGAGATGGTTTCGAGCTTAACGAATCAGTGTCCGACGTAGGTTTAGCGATTCTGACCACGGTAGACTGAGGTCTTGCAAAGAACGCCATTAGATAGAGTATATGGTCGTTAAATTGAACCAGAATTATTGAAGTCGCCTCCGGTCTGCTGCCCAGCAGAAACGACGGGCGGAGGGAGATTATTCAGAGGCTCACATCAGCCATTCATCTGCTTTTAGACGCGTCCTAAAGTCAATGCCAAGCACAACCATACACAGGCCACACTCCAGCACTCCCGGCCCGCCCTTTGCCATCAACCTTCATCCCTTAGGGCGCCTATCATGTCCTCCATTCGCATTGATATTGAGGAGGCAGAGCAGTTGCACGAGAAAATAGAAGCGGTGGTGCGCGGCCTGTAGGCTGTATTAATGATGGTAACTGATAGATGGGCCCTAGAATCATGAAGGAGAGGAAAAGCCCTGGAGCGTCGACGACCCCTCATTTCGATATGCCCCCAAGAAACCAACGGAGGACCCCTGGGCTTTGTTACTCAGACCTCTATTGGAAAAGGATAAAAGACAATGCGACGTTTGGATAGACGAGGTTCAGAACCTTTTGATTTTTGTGAGTGATGCGACTCTATATTCTGGAGTTTGAAGCTAATCAGAAGTAAGGCTGGTCTTTTCTCTGCTGTAATCACTTCTTTCGTGGTAGAATCCTACAAGAACCTACAACCTGATCCGAACGATTCCATTATTAGCTTGCTATCAGTCATTGCCATCTCTAGCCAGTCATCCTCAAATAACAGCTCTTCCCTTCCTATATCCCAACCTCCATTTACCCCAGCTGCCTCATCTGTCAGAGTCAACGTGTTGTGGTTCATGAGCTTGGTGCTTAGTCTCACCACTGTTCTAGTTGGCATAATATCTCTTCAGTGGATTAGAGAACATCAGTCCTATCCTGCTCTCTCTCCGAAAGAAGTCTACGCTCTTCTGCATATGAGGACGCAAAGTTTGCGCCAATGGCACGTCCCGAGCATATTTAGGACCCTCCCCATTCTTCTTCAGATTGCCCTTGCCCTCTTCCTCGTTGGTCTGATCGATTTCTTACTACCTTTCGGAAACAAGATTGCAGTACCCATATCAGTCATGATAGGCATCACACTTTCATTCTTGCTTTATACCTCCACATACCCAGCTATCCAAGGTATCCTCTTGTACATACAAATCAGGTGGCTTGGGTACTGGCAGCCTTCACCTTCCCCGTGCCCTTTCAAGAGCCCACAATCTTACATCGCCCTCAAAATTGCATCCAATGTCTTCAACACATGGCTCAAACTCTACAAACATATACCGAAGCTTCGATTACGGAAGCGTCTGGCGTCTTTTGTCCCTACGATGGCGGATGCCCATATAAAGGGTATCGGGGCACTGTCATACATTCGAAAGTCTTACAACCATCCATCAAGCTGGACGCAGCACGATGCAACGTGGCTGTCAATACGTGATGCTTACGCACAGTGCAAGCAACAAATCCTCTCTACGGAAGGGGTAGAACCTCCGGTAGACGGGACTTGGAACATTTTCCCAATCTTTGATCTCGTTCGCGCAATCCAGCAGACCAGCGAGGACCTCAAACGCGACTTCGCATCCGAATACCACTGTATTTCAGAAATATCTGAAAAAATCACACTGTCCCAACGTCATCTATCTTGGAAAGACTTTCAACTCCTCAATGAACATTTGCAATATTTGCTACTTTCTCCAAAAAACAACGATGGCGTCCTTTTGTCGGATGTTTTCAAGTTTTATACCCCATTTTACAGCAACGCAGCCACACACTCCGAAAGTCGCGCTCTGGTTGCGAGGATATTCCACCACGAGAATCTACACATGATTTTGGACGATATGCTGGCACATGGAACGACCGAGCCTACATACGTCCACCATAGGTTAGAATTGAGATTACGGATAATATCGTCTCTTCACTTGGAAACACACGGGCTTCGTATTCCCTTTTCTGATGACCGGTTGGCCCAACCGTTTCCCCCTTGCCTGCAATTAGGACCGGATGTCTTGAATAGTGCCTCAGGAGAACCACTCGGTATGCATCTGTTACGTCTAATCCTCCTCTCTGTTCTGACAGTACGCGGTAGAATTTTACTATCAATTGGCATTATTGGTGGAGCACATCTTTAAGCGCATCGACGAAGTGTCCAGCGTCCAGTATCGCAAGCAATTGACCTCTGGATTACTGTTTCATCACTTTCCCAAAATTTTTCGCAGAGCCCGTCGAACCGTCCGGAGCATCTCCGCGTTATGGACGGCTCCGTACCACAGCGACCCCAGGAGCCAGAAGGTCATAAACAAGTTCAATGAGACTTTCTGCTTCATCAAGGACCGTCTAGAAGAGCAACTGGCTGCCCAGACCAAACACGATACACACCCAAGCTTGATGTTCTATATAGGATCCCTTTACGCCAAAGATTTGGTGACAAATTACTTTGAACGCGATTTCAGTGCCCTCTTATCGACGTTGAAGGTCTATAAGCAAAGGACTATAGATGCAGGAGGCCGCAACTCGGAAATAGAGACCATGTTACAAAATCCTGGCATATATGGCCCTGATGTGTTCACTTCGGATTGGTGGAAGTTTTTGGATTTCGTACAACACCTTGACACTTCCGAAAAAAATTTCGAGACCTGAAATGGCATATATCGAGCTCCTACATCTTGACTGGGATACGCGGTGTATAGGCAGCTGTAAGGCACTGCAAAAGATTGCTTTCTTATTTTATTGGCAAACTTCAGTGCTCCTACCCCTACCCCAAGTCTGGAAAGACTTTCACCGGCCTACATAGAAGCTTCCTCCTGGATATGCTAGGGCATAACCCAATTCCACATATTACGAAGATTTCCTACATGAATAGAAACCTTGCAAATATCCCCGCAAGGTGTGGCCATTTCGAAACGAACACAAAGCTTTCGTGAGGACTTGCGACTCTGAATTCAAAGATTGCCTCAAGTCCTTTTCGGTCTCCTCCAGAACCTCCGACAAAACCTCTTCTGTACCCTCCAAGGGTTGATTTTCTTCTAATAAAGTGAAGCCGTGAATCCATGCTGATGAATTGAGACCCCGTTCATCGAACTTTTGCTTAACTATATGGTGGAGGAGGGCGATTATCGAGGTTTCCTTATCATGTTCTTGGACAGGACGCAGGTCTTTCGGGACAAGGACAATGGGAAGCTTAGGGTACTTCGGATTGGAAGGGATCTTCCTAAAATTATACGCATGTAGGGCGTCTTTTATAACACGGTATAAGGTTGGCAGCCCTCTGCGCCAGGTGGTCCAAACATCAAGCGGGTTTAGCTTGTCAAGGTATTTCAGTTTTAAGGCGACATATAACGCCGGGTGTGTCTGGTATATGTATTCCAAGAAAAATTCGAGTTGCCGATCTCCAATCAAGGATCCATCACGGAGTGAGAGTAGGAGTTTGAGAGGATCTCCAGTGTGATCTTGTACCTTAGGAGGATTGATTTCCAGGATATCGTTGACTCGATCTTTGACTCGCCCATCGTTCATGAATGAAGGGCAATGAGCGCTGAAAAGAGGTACGATGTTGATGGATTGGAGATCTATCAACCCGGTGGGAACTCCCTTCTCGTCCACAAAGACATTGTTGAGGTGCAGATCATTTAAAATAAGAGAAGGCTTGTTTAGATCAAGCAATTCGTTTCCCTCTCCCTCGTCAGCTACCGCTATTGGTGCCAAGGCAGAAGGAGAGGGCAGGAGTGCTGGGATAATAGAAATCCATTTTTCGAGTAGACTGATATGCAGTTTCGGCGAGGTGTATCCCGCTGCTCTATATTCAATTGGATCTTTACATGATTTGGCGTATTTCTTTATCCAAGCAATTTCGCAGAGTGCGTAAGCTTTCATATACGAGTGGGCATCCTTGACTAGATATCCAAGCAAAGTCAATGACCCTCCAGTGCTACAAGAATTCGTTCAGATACGCACATGGACCTCGATCGACAGCCAAATCTGCCCTGCCATCATCGTACAACCTATAATCAACCAAGGGGCCTATCCTGAATCGTTCGGAGAATTTATCTTCTGGATATCCATCAGCATAAAGAGGTCGTGCCTGGAGTGCCGGGTCGACGTCCTCTTTAAAATAGATGCTGCCGTACTGCGAAAAAGGTATAGATCCTAGTCAACTCCCCAGCGAATTGCTCTGACCCAAACCAAGTATCGGGATGCACACCGGGGCATTTCTCCATGATGATGTGTTCCATGCCTATCTCATTATGAGGTGATGAATCGTACGCCAACACTTTAGGGACGGGGGCGTTGAAGCGCTCGCGGACAAATTCCATTGTCGCGACTTCACTGTTTGTTAGAAGAGTCTGTGGTCCGACATGAGGGAACGGGGTGCGGGCGATGACTTGTTTCGCGCCATTGTCCATCACGAGCTCAAAGACCTTGTTGAAAGCACCTGTGAGCTACAGTCAGGCTTGCTGCTAGGCTATATCCAACTTGACTGCAACAGAACATACCTTCACCTATGAACTCAATGCGGTTGCACTCCTTCGAGCCTGATACTGCTGCTGCACGCCTCTTCAGAGCTTCCACATCAAAGTTGAGCTCCCTCAGTTTCATCTCTGGCCGAATGAAAAGTTATGCAAAACATGTAGAATATGAGTGATAAACTATGCGGCTAGAGATAAAGGCTTACGTTCTTCCGCACGATACAGAAAACGTCTGTCCGTACATTTCATGAGACGATCCCTGTCGGGGACCTGCAGAGACCAACCATCACGTACACGACGTCGTGACGACGATAAAGATTGAAAACCCTGTTTGCCATCCGCAGCGGATGTCAAGGGAAGCGGAAGAGCAGCGCGGACTGTAAAGCGACGCGTTGTTCCCACGACTTGTGGTTACGGAAGTGAATAATTTATAAAGTCTACGCTACACTTTACACAGGTCTGCATGTAGTTATCTCTGGGTAATTGGCCATATGCCCATCGCGGTAAGGCCAAACCTGTCGCCTGATCGCAGGTCCTCTCTGCGGAGGCGCGGCCTCCAAAATACCTTTCAGGACAGCGTCCAGAGTACCCATTACTAACTCGTAATCTTCAGGATAAACACCTGCGCCTTCCAAAGGATCCAAGCCTACGCCAGCAAATTGCTTATCAGTAATTTCGCGGAATCTGCGCATCAGGCTTAGTGCCTTTTCTTCCGTCTGCATAAGTTCCACCTCGTCGGTTCTCAATGCAATGGCAAGCTTGGGATACTTGAGGTGCCGGGGGATAGCTCCTGATTTGTATGCATCCACTAGATATCGCACGCTAGAGTAGAAGGTGGATAGCCCCGATTGCCATGTGGACCAAGTATCTGAACCAGTCGACTTTGCCAAATGCCGTGTGTATTCCAACATGCTCGCTGCATGCAGGGCTGGATGGTTCTGATACAGATGTCGAAGGAAAGTCGTCGATTGCTTGATGAAGACCTCGTTCGCGCCATCTTTAGGGATCTGGGAAGGATTCGCATCAAGGTCTTTCAATTCTTTGAACGGGTCTGGATGTAGGGGTAGCATGCACGGCAGTCTAGCTTCGAAGGCCGGTCTTATGCTCACTGCCTGGAAGTCTAATAGCCCGCACAAGGACATTTTCAAGTCGTCTGTGACCAGTATATTCGAGGACTCCAAATCCGTGTGCATCAAAGTGGGTTTGTTCAAGTCGAGTAGATGGGGTTCTTTACGATGTTTCACATGGGACAGAGTCGAAGGTAACGGAATGAGAGCGGGAAGAATGCTCAACCACTTTTCGATGAAAATGACATGTTGCTTCGGTGTCGTCTTGACTGGGCCGACGTACTGCTCTGACTTCACACTCAGCGTCTTTCCAGCGTATCGGTTGATCCAAGCAATTTCGCACTTTGCATGTGCCTTCATGTACGGGTATACATCTTTCCCTGTTTAATTTTTCATAAGCAATGGAAAGTTTGGAGAGCGGGGACAACTTACACGGTCCTCTATCAATCTGTAAATTAGCCCTTCCATCGTTGTAGAATTGACGCTTGACAGAAGGTCCAATCCTGAATCGTTCTGAGAATTCATCTTCAGGCACTCCTGGAGCGTACAGTGGTCTGTCTCGAAGCGAAGGATCCACGTCGACCTTGTAGAATATATTGCCAAATTGAGAGAAGGGTATCGACGCCATATCTGTCGAAAGCTTGGCTATATCTTTCACAAAGTGTTCCGTTCCGTCCATGAACGCTCGCATAGCCTTCAGGTGCTGGCCTGGTAGTTTCTCCATGATGATATATTCGTTTCCAATTTCATTGTACGGAGAAGAATCCCATGCAAGCACTTTCGGAACCGGGGCTTTAAAGCGGGTGCGCACGAAGTCCATTGTGGCAACCTCACTATTGGTGAGGAGTTTCTGTGGACCGGCATGAGGAAAAGGCATCTTGACAAGGATTTCTTGCTTTCCATCATCCATGGACAAAGAAAATACCCTGTTGAAAGTGCCTGGAGGAAATGCCAATTCAAACGGGGCGCTTTACGGCAGTTGCACTGTTGAGACGTACCTTCAGCAAGCACCTTTATGTGGCTGCATTTCTCAGAACCAGACACCTTCGCAGCGAGATTCTTTAATTTCTCGACGTCGAACTTCAATTCTCGGAGCTTCATATCTAATGGCACAGTTAGCCAGCTGTCGCGATCAGGACGACATGGTGTTACTTACGGGCTTCCGAGTCGTAGACAAACTTTAGCTTGTCGCATTTGAACAGCTCCTCCACCTCAGGCTTTGCAGGTACATCTGGAGACCAAAAACGAAAGAAAGTCCGTTTGCAGGAACGGTTTATGGACGGGTAGGTTGCCGGTAGTCGTCTAAGGAGAGTAGCCATATTCAAGAGCGTGTTATAAGTCTAGTAGATGTGTCCTATGAGATTATCATGGCTGAGGTGGTCGATTGGTCGATTGCAGAGAGCTGAGCGTCGTAGACGTTCACAAAGTTGAGAGCATGATGGAGGAAATTTCCAAAGCTGTAACGGACACAGCCACTTGGCATGGATTCTCTCTCAACCTCATCGGACACCGTTGGGTCAGGTTCTGAAAAGATGAGCTACAACTATCTGATACACATATGCTACAATTTCTAAATGCCGTCTCTGAGATTCTACGCGCGGAAATGTCTTGCAAAGAACGGTCGTCACCCTTCAGGCGGAGTCGGCACCATCATCCTCAGCGTCGGACGACGCGTCTGAAGCGCGTCTACCCCTCGAACCACGGCCCAACTCGAGCTTGTAGTCCCAGTCGCCACCGAGCTGCGCGTCGGGGACCTTCGACCTCCGGTTGCCCTTTGCCTTGGTCTTGATGTTCTTGGCCACCTTCTTCTGAACCTGAGCAGCCAAGGCCGTCACCGCCGTCGACCTGCCGCCGTTGCTGCTGCTGCTGTCGGAGAGGACCTGCTCTGCGTCCGAGTCGCTCGAGTCGGACCTGACTACGTCGTGCGTGCTGGCGGCTTGGATCTGCGATGCGATGTCGGTGGTGTTGACACCCTCGAGGATGCGCGCCTCCTGGGCGATCTGCTCGCGCATGTCGATGAGGGAGAGCTTGATGGTGTTGAGCTCGAGCTCTCGCTGGTAGATGTCTTCCAGCATGTCGTTGTATCGCTCGACCTTGGCCTTGTGGTCCTTTGGTGCGGACACAGGGTAGTTCAGGCGCTCCTGATGGTTAGGAAATCTATGTTAATCGCTGGGCATATGAAAGACGCAATCAATCTCAACGTACATCAGTGACGGGGATGATGGGGGAGATAGTCTGGAGGTTCTGAGCCATCGTGAATAATGACAGTGGATGATAGATGGACGTGAAACGAGGAATGTGAAGTGAGAGCGAGAAAAAGATGAAGGTTGGGAGAGAATCTATTTATCTACGACTACTGGGAGGGTAGGTCGAGATGATTTTCATCCCTTCATAACCCTCCCCTTTTGTACCCAAAAACATGCGTAACCGGCCTGCGGAACAGGGTGCAATCGATTTATCGATGAACCTTTGGCCTCGAGGCAGAGGTTGCAAACCCCACTTCGCTTATTCCGCGTTCGACATGCGCATCACACGATGCTAATTCTCCCTAATACGAATAATAGGAAGGAGAGAAGTCACGCTTGCAATGATAAGCCACAAGTGCTGGAAAAAGCTCCTCTCTATGCAGCATGCCAGAGGGAAAGCCCTAAGGAGCTGATATATTCTTAAGATTTTCTTATACAGGATGTTTAATTACTGTTCATGATCAACTGCTCCCACTTCGACAGAGGGCAGTAAAAATAGAAAAATAGACACCGTCAGTAGCTGGCCTGAACGTTCAACAATCAAGCTCCTTAATGCACTCATTTCGTCGTTAAACTTAGGCTTCCAGAGCTTATCGCATGTGCTGGCACTCAATTCTCAATATATCCGGCGAGCGTGTCAATTAGGATGAGTTCATCCGTAGTATGATATTGCAGGGAAGTACACAAATGTATCTACTTGCGCTGGCATGAGGACGACAAGGAAAAGAAACTGAAGAGGATGATGCAGAGCCGGATAACCGCAAACGACGAACGTTGGAGGTGTATAATTAGAAGGGCAGAAAGCGTATCGCTACTTGAACACGATGGGTACGACTTTGATGGTAATTGGGCAAGCAGGGCAAGCATGTGTGATTCCGTTTGATTTCCTATGAATGCCGGAGTGCAGGAGGCTGAGGCGTAGGAAAACGGCTCATTGGCACGAGGTGCCTTGATATCTTCTATATCTGATGAGTGGGGCAGAGGGTTTGCTTTGTTTCGTAAGAAAGACGGCATGCTTGCGGATTAGTCCTCTTCAGGGATGGAGGTCAGGGAAGAGCGCTTTCGTCGATGTCCTGGACTGAAGGTTGGGGAAGGGGTGCTGGACTCCCTGCGAATGGGGGAGGCAGGGGAAGAAAGGCTTGGGACGCGACGCGTCTTCTTTGTAGCCTTGGGGGTGGAGTATAAAATGTCGTCGTCTGAACCAGACGAGAACTCGTCAGAGGAGTTCATGTACTCGGCGGCAATCTTGTTGGCCATGAGCTCGATGGGATCACCGTAAGGCTCAGAGATAAAGTTGGGCGACTAAATAATAATGGTTGTAAGTACTAACTCTGCATATGAATGAACGTGTTCAACATACTGGAGAAGATGCTCCGGAACGGCTTTGAACTGGAGAACTGCTGCGCGACTTGGATGCGTTGATGAACGCCAAGCGCTCAAGGCGTTGGACGTCAGACTCGACAAAGGCCATCATTCTCCCTTTGCCATCGAACTTTGCGTCAGGAAGGGTGGTGACGAAGGGAACACCAAAGTGGGAAGGCAAGAAGTCAGACATGGTAGTGGTTGCGGTTTGGTGTCTTTGCGAGTTCCTTGGGGAGTGCTTGTTGGTGGTTAGGCCTGGGAAGGGCTTAAGTATGAGGGATGATGCTTGTTGCGACGACGACGGCGGTTAAGAATGGGGTGTGTAGAATCATGGCTTTTGTTTTTATAGCAGTGGTATCGAGGCCTGTAGGTACGGAATAAAATGAGTCATCCCGGGGAAACATACGTGATCGCGCTCGATGCTTGCCAAATTTGGCATTCCCTGCTGATTATTGCGTCTGGTATCTGCCGACCCGATGACTAACCTCGCCATGACACGAACTCTGCTTTCCGCTTACTCATTCGGTTCTTGCAATTACCATCGCGTTCCGACCGCAGTGGCAATTGCCAGGAGCTGACATCGAGTAGAAGAAAACAACGAATTCTAGCGGCAGAGCAAACCATGGTCTGTAGGCAACGATCTGCAACAAATCTCACTCCTTCGTAACCTTTGCCGGCTTGGCAATGCGATCGCTCACTTGATACCGCATACTCGACATGTGGACAGGGCATGTCCCTGTGTATTTCAGGATTCAGGCCTTTGAGAGCCTTTGTAAGGTCTGGCAGGTGCTGGCCCCGGATATAGGGATCATCACAGCCAACAAAGTCAGAACTTCCCCACTTGAGCTATTCTTGCAGCATCAAGTTGCAGGAAAACGCGGCTGCGACACGTCATGTCGCGCAAAAATACATACTTGCTACGACGTTCCTGCCAACTCAATGGTCTTATCACCCGGAAACGCGTATCGCATTAGGAATATTGTCGGCCACCATCATATCACTTATTCATACCGATCCACGACGTGAGCAAACGTGTCCAAGTTGCCGTTTTACCGTTTTGCAGGGCCGGATGTCAGTGATTTCACGATATCACGAATTTCTGTGATAAGTGAACTGCTTCTCCTATTGGTTTGAAATTCGATGCTGCGTGTACTGTGTCAAAAGCCAATGAGGAGTGCCCGGGAAAGGAGAGAAAATGGACAATATGGCACGGAACTAAGCTGTGATATAGAAGATGGTCAATTATTCCCTCAGAGCACTGCCTTTCCATATCCGTAGGTCATGAAAGGAGGGTAATATCCGACGGGTGTCGTAGACCTCGTCTGCGTAATGGCCAGCAAGGTCCCTTGTTCATCGTGGGTGCAAAGACTCCCACCAAGGCGTCCACATATCGTCCTTCCTTGAATTATGCTATTTTCAATGTTAGAATAAACTGAAAATTGAACTCGTTGGTTTTTTGGAGGATCAAATTTCTTGTTAAGCGCCCATTACTTATATTTAAGCTGATGATCACCACGGAAAATTGGCGAGATGGGTTGCACTGCACATTCTGATAAACGCTCGATACGAAAAGACGTGAGCAAACTATCCTTAGCATAGCCTATGATGCGCCTCTATCGTTCACGACTAGTACGTACAGTAGACCCCATCGAAAACAGGCCAAACGCCTGCCCAACAAAAGCCCCCGTCTAGAACAGTAAGCAAATACGCCGAGACTTGTCTGACGAACAAAGAAGGGGTGACGTCACAAAAAAAGTAAAGTCACGTGTCAGTTCTAGTCTTTTCGAAGAAATGCTCGAAAAGTCTACGTAAGTCTAACAGAAATGGTGGAGACTTGTATGGCAAATTCTGGAACAGGGGAGTCAATTCTTAGCAGGAGACGGCATTAGTTTATAAAGAGAAACAAAATCGTCCGAATCTTATACAAAAACACTTCCCCGTACTACTTACCCTACCACCCAAACCAATCTATACTTATCATGTACGGTCAACCTTGGTACTCCGGTTATCAGTATCCAACTGCCTATCCCTCTTACGGAGCTCCCTATCGCAATCCATACCAAGTCGCAGCGTACCAGGGAGGTTATGACTACGACGACGCCGATCTTCAGGAAAGGGCTCGCGCTCTTGCGGAGAGACGAGCTCGTCGCGCCCAGTACCTGCCCGACGAGGACGACGAGGACGTATACGACTGGGAGTACAATCAATTCGGACCACAGCAGCGAGCCTACCTTGAAGCGAAGCGACGGCAGCTAATAGAAGAACGCAGGCAGCAGGAGGAGGCTGCGAGAGAGCGTGCGCGTCAGGAACTTCTCGCGAAGCAACGTGCGGAACAGGAGGAGTTATTGCGGAAGCGCGCGTTGGCCCGTGAGGAGAGGCAGAGGGCACTTGAGAAGAGGCATAGAGAAGAGGAAGAGGCGCGGCAGAGGATGATTGCTGAGCGCAAGCGGCAACTCCGCCAGAGGAGAGAGGAAGAGGCGCGTCGTCTTGCTGAGGAGCAGGCACAGGTATGCGAAGAATCAGTTCCAGAGAAACCATTAGTTGCTGACGTGCATTTTCAGAGAGAACAGCGACCAAGAAGTCGATCGCGGTCGAGGTCTTTCCGTGGCCAACATGCTCCCCATTCCGGTGCACAAGCAGACTCATCCATTCCCATCCATTTCCAACCATCGTCTTCACCTTCCAAAGCATCCCCACCACCTTCCCGATCCCGCTCTGCTACTCCTCCGCCCCCTAAGCATACTCCCGAGGAACTGAACGAAGCAGCCAGCAAGATTCAGAACCGCTACCGCATCCATAGCTCTTTCAAAATCCTCGACGATGCTGCGAACCAGTTTGCATCCTTGAAAAAGGGATTTGTTTATCCTCGCGCCATAGACTTCCAGAAACCTGGAGCGGATTCTGGTTACATCACTGTTGGCGCTTACCGGGCACCTTCCGACTTCGACAACGAGGATGAGGAGCCTATGCAGGTGAATGGGCCTGAGGGCAAGCTGGACTACACTTCCACAAATTATCCCCTTCACGCGTATATGGAGGCCTTGAACAAGCTTCTTCTCAAGCTTGACGGAGTGGAGAGTTGGGGGAAGAAGGCGATTCGGGATAAGAGGAGGACGATTGTGAAGAGCATAGAGAAGGAAGCGTCGAAGCTGGATCGATACTGCAGACAAGCCTGGCTAGATTACTTGGCCAAGCAGGCGAAGGACTCGCAACCGCAGCCCGAACCTCAGGTGGAGGAAGTCGTTACTCCTCAAACGACGGCCTCCGAACGCTCCGAGCCTCAGTCTTCGCAAATAGAAGCCTCCGAGGTCGTTCCACAGGAAGCGGCACCCAGTGGTCAACAGGCGGAAGACCAGCCTCCAGCTGTGCAAACGACGGATCCAGAGTCGATTTCTGCAGATGCCCAGGCTCCCACGACGTCGGAATCGGAGGAGGTTGACGCTGAGCCTCAACAGCCAGAAGGACCTCGGAGAATTCCTATATCCTCTCCACCACACGAAAGCGAGACGATATCGGGGCCCATGGATGTTTCGGATTCATAGTCTTTCGGATTCATAGATTGTATTTTACTGCTTCTTCTTGATGCATGCCTTGCTATGTGGTACTATACTCTGTACAATTATTTTTTCTCATCACTTGTATCATATTATATATGCCCAAGACATGATCACGTTAATACAACTCAGTCTTCCATTTAAGGCGGTTCGAGAGCGCGGATAAAGTAGTCCAGATTTTTTACAAGTATACGTCGGATGTAGCCATTGAACCTTCTACCGTCATGGTTGGTTTTTGGGGGAAGTCAAGGACGCAAACTCAAACGGGAAGTAATTCCCTGTTTAGGAGCCTATCACGTGCATTGATTTTTTGGCGTTTGAAAGTCTTGGCATTGTGCCAACTTTTTCTCTTTCAGCTACATCACATACTCTCGGTTCGACAAGCGCTTGCTTGATAACCTCCTGCGCGACTTGTAAACATGTCTAGCTTAGCTACGCAGCTGGCTCAAAATGTTTCCCTGAACGCCTCCCTTCTCGTCGACCGATCGCGAAGAAAGCCCACACAGTCGTACCTATTTACGGGTCGCGAAGCTGATCAATACGACCTCGAATCTATCCATGCTCTCGGCGTCAACTCCTTGTTGCATTTGGCGTCCTTGAATCCTGCGTTGGAGAAATATGAAGACACACTCTTCTCGGATCGTGCCAAAGAGACCGACAGAACGCTGCTGACTGCCGAAGCGGTTGAAGAGTTGGACAAGGCTATTGAAAACTTGCTATGGCTGCTGAGCCCGTATCTGATGGAGTCGCCGACGGGGAAGATCATTGAATGGCTAGTGAGGAGATTTAGGTGAGTGGTTCCCTTGCTCAATCCCTGGACGTTCTGATCCCCTGGACGTGTTAGAATCAATGAATTCAACGTCGAGGCCATTCTTTCCCTGTTCCTTCCATATCACGAGTCTCCCCATTTCGCGAAAATGATCACCATCCTCAACATCAAGTGCGTCTTCCTGGATTTCTGCTCCCACTTTCAATTGAACCTTCTTCATCAGGCCAAATTCTACATGGAGCTTTTTGATCCCATACAAATCTGCTGCTCAAAACGTTCCCAGAGTGTCGTTGGTGACAGAAATGCTCAAAAACTCCGAGGTTGCACGTTTTGTGGCTTCGCTACTCCCTACCGCAATCAAAAAAGGCGTATGCCACCGCGTGATAGTGACTTTCAACGCTGCGACTTTCCACGATTTCATCAAGAGAAGCAAGTCTTTTAACGAAGGCACTGTTGCATACCTCCTCCCTGCATTCCTTGAGCCACTTCAGCAAAAGCCAAAGAAGTTACTGAAAGATGCAGTCGTGCGTATCATTCGGTCTTTTCTTCTCTCCTCTGGTTTAACCATATTTTCAGCTGGGAAGCTACATCCTGCTCGCTTCATTAGGAAAGAAATGCGAGCTTTCGCCAGCTGCTCTGAAAGTTATCTTGTCCGCGGTTGCATCTTGTGCACATGTTGTCAGCGCTAACCAATTCGTAAATTCACTCGTAGCAATTTGTGAATCGCAGCCAGAGTTAGAGGAGTTCAGCGGTGCTACATTGAAGGCCATCCTTCGTGTCTCGTACGTCCTTGTATCTTTTGAGTCCTTCTACAACATGATTAACCAAGGTTCAGTGGTATTAAAGACGAGTTGGTCAATGCATCGGCCTGGACCGGCAGTGAAAAGGTGTTGAACCCCTTGATGAGGGGATTATCCGCACAGTATGTTCTCCTTTCATGCGGCGCGTGTCTCTCGTCTAAAGCCGATTTCAGATTAGAAGGCAACGCTGTTTTCGAGTTTTTGGAAGCTACTGTAGCCGCTCAGTCGACGCCAGCCCCTGTCATTGAGACTCTAGCTACAAGTCTTTTGAAGACTGCAGTAGGTACTGATGCAGACAGCAACGTGACTTTGTCTGCCCGTCGTTTGTTGGCTCAGGTGCGCCAGCGCCAGCCTGATCTGTTAGAAAAGGCATTGGAGTCCTACGCTGAGGAAGAGGAATCGTTGAAAGACGCTTTGGAGCAACTCTCAATTTCGCTTTCGACGGTATGTTTGCTTACTATTGCCACTTTGCTTTGATCCAAACTGTAGTCTAGATTGGCCAGGTTTCTTCCAGCTCTGAACAAGGAACTGGTGTCATGTTGGCCTCAGCTGATGCAGACTCAAGAGTTCGTGTCGCTGCTGTTAAAGATTTGATCGCGTCGCTTGTTGGGAAGGACTTGAAGGATATTTCTGATTTGGTATGTATAATGATCCCAAGATATCAAGAAAATACTTAAATGTTGACTAGGACTCCATCCGCGGCATCCTTTCTACACGTCTACAAGATACCAGTATCACTGTCTTGGAAGCCCTTTATTCGAATCCCTTTGTCATCACCCCCATTTTTGCATCTGATCCAAGTCTCTACATCTCGAATCTCTCTTTGGCGATAGACTCCCAAGCTAAAACGAAGAGAAATGTCCTTCGGCTTCACTTCTCGTACCTCACACAGTCATTCTGGGCTGCTGTCGATTCTTCCGTGCAAGAACAAGTCTTCCATCAAATCATCTTCCCTTTCCTCCTCTTCTCGAAGCCCAGGCAAAAGACAGCCGAGCTGGTTTGGGATTCCATAGACGAGCATATCGAATGGATCCAAGGCTGTGCGGCGCTCGTTAAACAAGCCCCGGCTGAAGGGACCGATCCTGTCGACCATATGAACCAAGTGAATTACGAAGTAGCAGATAAGATAGCAGGTAAGAGTCTTGCATCATTGACGTCAACAGCTCTAATTTTCCCTCCAGACAATATTGTCAAATCGTCAAAGTCATCCGAACATATCAAGCTTGTTATTGAAAAACTCGGCGATTCGCGTCCTCATGTCAAGCTCATGGGCTATTTGATTGCTCCGAAAATTGTCAGGAAACTCTCTGGGGCTCCTCAAGTCGATGTCGCGCTGCAATTCATGGAAGCCATGGGTCTTACCGATTTACCGGCAATTGATGACTTGTCGCAGGAACATCTTGCATTGGCCGTCAGTCATTATCTTGAATATCATTGGCATTAATCATCTAACGGTATTGCAGTCCGCTGACGACAGATCCCTCGGGAAATATATTATCACCAAACCGAGTAGCCGGACATCATGCAATTGGTTACAGATCTCTCTACTTGCTCAAATCTGTAGGATACCAAGACCTGCGGACTTGTTGCTCGATTGGCTCGCAAGTATCGCCTCTGTAAGTGCAACCTGCCTCAGTGTTGCCAAATCAACTAAAATCATATACAGGGTACAACTGATGTGGGTCAACGTTATGTTAACCTCATTCGGTCTATCTACCGGCTCGCGAATGCATCAGCGTCTGTTCCAGTCCTCGCGACAACGCTTCTTCAAATTCTATTTGCCAGTTTGAAAGGCGATTCTCTGGCATTCTTGGCAGGCCTGTGGTCAAATGGCGACGCTGGCGATTCCCCTGATTCTATTTCACTGCTACACGCTGCCGCTTTCTTGGAGGCACACATCCAGGAAAATGATGGCGTCGACTTCCAGACCATAATCCCTGCTTTGCTTGTCGCTCTGCAAAGCACTGACGCACGCACTTGCCAGGGTGCAATTGAATGCCTAGCGCGTATCCGACTACTCTCCGAGCGCAAACTTTCTTCGGTCTATCGTTTTGACACGATTTATGGGGAAAACGAAAGTCAGTGCTGAGGATTTGTCTTTATTATATAACTTCTGCTCAATTCTTCGCTTTGTGAAGACGCTCTTCAGTACCTCGATCAAGAAGACCTGAAGAGGTATCTAAGCGCTTTGGTTGAACATAGAGATCATTTCGCGAACGATGCTTCATATTTGAAAGTTCTCCATGAGCAACATCTCAATCGTTCTAAGACTGACAAGAAACGTGACGCGGAGTGAGTAATTTTTTTTATCAATTCTCTTACGAAGAACGATTATGACTGATATGCTGTAGTTACAAAAATCGCGTTGTTTGTTATCTTCTTTCGCATATCAACGCGACGTCATCGGAAATTATCCAAATTTCCCTCCTCAAATCCATCGCCACGATTACCAATAAGGCGAAGGTACAAATTCTGGCCCCCACTATCGAGCTACTCGTTGCAAGAGCGGAGTCAGAAGACGTGCCTGTTTCCAATGCACCTAGCTCAGAAGAATTGACGACCCGTGTTCTCTCTTGCTATGACACGGCTTCTGCTCAATATGTGAATGAATCGACCTCGGCTTGGGATCTTTTCGTTCGAGTCGTGCGAGCGTATTTCCGCTCAGGTGACTTGCGCTAATGATTTTACGTCTATGACCGTCGTTTTTTGATAACTTATTTACTACAGGTGCTGCCTTGTCGTCGCAGGAAGCTCTTGCACATGGATTTGAGACAGGATTGTTCAACTCTCTCAATCAGCAACGAAAGCAGGCTATTTGCGACGTCCTTCTAGACGTCGGTTCTCAAGAAAATGGTGGAGTGAGTCGCCTCTAATTCTTTCCCCTATGCTTTCCATTAATTTCTTTAACAGTCATCATTGGCTCGCCGAGTCTTGACCAACATTTTGACAGATGTCACGTTGATTGTAACTCTGTTGGAAAGCCTTACTCCAGCTCCTGCAACCTCTAGTCCTCGTGTCAGTAAAAGAGCCAAAACGACTGAGTGAGTAACCCAGGTCTAGTCTTGCTGGAGTATGACAAATTGACAATGTTTGTAGTGCCCCTGAGGATACCCTTCCCCGCCTCAGTCTGCTTGTCGAAGTCCTCGGGACCAAGTCATTACCCGGCTCCTTGGACCTGGTTGCACGTCTACTTGATACTCTTAGCAACATTGTGCAGGTTTTGCCTCAAGATCAGGCAGATGTAAGCTACACCGAGCAGTTGTTAATGTCCGCTGTTGAGAGCTCTGCTTCCAAAATTACGGTCAGTGATTGATTGCCTTGGTCGTCATGCGAAGACTCATTACCACTTTAGGAGGTTCCGAATATATCTCCAAGTGTTATTCGATTGGATATTCTGGTTGAAGTTATCAGAGGTAAGGACGTTCGCTTCTTAGAGTCCACTATCAGTACAAGACACTTACACCCATCCAGTATCAAACAATCCACAGACGTTCCATCAAGCATTATTATTGATTGCCAATCTCGCTCGACTTGCACCTGAATCAGTCCTTTATAATGTCATGCCTGTCTTTACATTCATGGGATCCAACGTGTTCCACCGCGATGATAGCTATAGCTTCAAGGTTGTTCAGCAGGTAAATCTGAAACCATTATCTTTCTCGGGAGTTCATAATTCTCACAATTCTCTAGACAATCGATGGCATTGTACCCGTGATGGTGTCTTCTCTCAAGGAAGCACATAGCAATTCCCTCGATCTTTACCTTGCGTCGAAGGAATTTTTGCGTGTCTTCTCAGATGCTGCTAATCATATCCCGCGCCATCGTCGTAACAAGTTTGTCATTTTATAACATATTGTCATTTCTTATTTGCTGACTTATGAACTAGCTTCTTCGCTCATCTCATCAATGTCCTAGGTCCCCGCGACTTCCTGGCACCGATATGCATGCTACTCTTGGAAAAGACGGCAAATCGCGTAATTCGACAACCTGCCGATGAGGTCCAAAATTCACTGTCTTTGCCGATTTTCTTATTCCAACATAACGATCATGTTTTGCAACTTCATGTTAGTGAACTCTTCTCTCTCTTTGGACCATAAGCTAAACTCTACACACGTTAGGCTGCTACCGAAATCCTAGAGGAGAGCAAGCGAATTGTTGCCCATATCGCGAATCCTGAGTCTACGCAGCCTATTTTCCTGGAAGGGACTGCGTAAGTTTCTTCTGAATGTCTTTCTCGGTCCTGTTTTTAATAGCGATGTCTTAGGGATGGCGATCACTCAGCTTCTTCCTCTACTATCCTGCGGCGTCGTGCTCAGGCCTTGATAGTTTTGGTTGGTTACGCTCTCAAGCCAAGAAGTGCTGCCGTCGGTGGAGGCGACGCAAATGTTTCTATCAGCTCAGTAATCGCTCAGTTGATTACACTGGCCACTTTACCCGAAGGCACAACGACAGAAACGAGGTTGCAAGATGTGTCTGAAGCAGCGCGGTCCACTATGAACAGACTGCTCACTGGGATGTCTGTCGTCGACTTTATTGAAGCCGTGCAGGCAATGCTCGAGTCAGGCGATTTGAAGGTACTACAATATGATTATATGGTATCGGATGTGTTCGACTGAAATCTACTTTGCAGGTTCAATCCGGCGCGTTAGACCTCCTAGCAAGAAGATTGCCAGATGTGTCAGCCAAAATGCGCCCTGCACTAACTGCTTCTGTGAATAAGATCCTGATTTCTATCAAGAACATAACATCTGTTCACAAAGGAATTGCCGACTACGCTTTGCAAGCCATAAAATCCGTATCCGCCACAATTGCACCAGGGGAAGAGGGTGGATTAACGGACCTCGTGCCTTTCGTCCTTGCCGCGACAAAAGAGAAAGACACGGCGCCATCAGCTATGGGTGCACTTTCCTCCATGTCGTACGTCTTATTTCCGATATTTTGTGTAATTAACTTCTTAACTGTGCTATAGTGTGAAGCTTGGACCTCGCATCATCCCATTCTTCCGTTCCATCATATCTCAGAGTATTTCTGTTTTACGTGCCAGCAACGCAGGCAAGTTCTATGATTCATAATCGTGTATCTTTACTTATATTCTTGGCCAGATTTGTTTGAGGATGCGTTCGCCATCTTACATGGATTGCTGCAGACTATTCCGACATTCTGGGGAAGCAGCGAGGTGACACAAGTGGCATATCTGTACATGGATCAAGCTTCTTCCGCGTCCAAGCCCTTTGCTGCTGCATTATCAAGCCTTACGAAGTCTCTTGCCAAACGCACACCTGCAAAAGTTCTCGTTCCCACCTTGGTGGAAATGTGGCAATCAGCGCAGTTTTCTGGCAACTTGGTGCGTCCCTATATAACCCAGATTTAGTGCAGCCTCCTTATCTTTCTCCAGAACAAAACTTCTGCATATTTTGACGTTTTGGCGAGAGTCCTTCAACACTCAGATCGTCCCACGGTATTGGAGTATCTCCGCGCCTCGTTCAAGATCTTCTTAGAGGCATTGGATATTGTCAAGGTTGACCTTGAGGTCAGCGTCTGCTTTTCTTCGCGCAGACACTTTTATTGACACTATGCCAGGCCGAAACACACGTTATCGCTGCGTTCAAGGAGTTAGTAGTCAAGCTCAACGAGACAGCGTTCAAACCTCTTTTCCGTCGTCTCTATGATTGGGCATTCGTTGAAAAGAGCGGTGTGTCTATCTTATCCTTATCTTGGAGGATGAGTGAATTGACTTCTTTCTGTAGATGACGTTGCTCGTAAGGTCACCTTTGGCCATTTGTACATTGCTCTACTCGATTTCTTCAAGGTATGGGTGTCGTGTATTCATGGCAAATGCAGTTGCTAACGACCATGTGAAGGGTCTGATGGTTCCATACATGACTTTCCTCTTGCAACCCTTCACCGATATCCTGACGTCTTTCGCGAAATCCTCTGCCGATAACTTTGCCCTCTGGTCGTCTGTAGTCCAGGTATTAGCCCGTACCCTTAATTTCGACGACGCAGGTAGGAATTCACGTTCTTCCAATCGCAATTTGTTTGATTCTGATTGCATCTCCTTCCAGGATACTGGCGTGATGATAAATTGCGCCAAATCGCCACGCCACTGACGAACCAGATCGAAGTCTGTGTCCGACTGAAGTTCACCGACAGCGCTGGTAAGGCACAGCTGCAAGACTGCTTCAATGCCCTCATCGAGAACGCGACCGACGACACCCTGCTCAAGAACATCAACCTCGGCATCCTCATGCACACGCGTTCTGAGGATGCGCGTGTACGCCTCTTCGCTTTGTCGTGCAGTGAAGCAATTTGGAAGACTAGCGGCGGAGGGAAGTTGCTCGGCTTCGTTGCGGAGACTGCGACGTTCATCTCCGAGTGCAGTGAAGACGAAAATGACTTGGTGGTCAAGGAGTGCTTCAAGCTGAAGGATGCTGTCGAAAGTGTTGCGGGAAAAATTGATGGGCTGTGAGAGGTGCTGTAAAATTGTGTATACTGTAGATTTACTATTCTTTTCTATATTACCGCATCATGGTTTCGAGGTGGTATCAGTCAACCTTTGGCTGCAACTAGTGTGTCTCCAGTTCAGGCATGAAGCTATTACTGAAACCACACAAAGCATTTGTTTTTCATCTGTACTTCACCGTGTTCCACTGTTCTTGCCTCTATGGAAGGACCATCCAAGCCACATCAATGACATGAGGAACAAGAAACACTCCAATGGCAATTCATTCAGACAAAATACAATCTAATACAAATGTAATTCAAGAGGATATCTGGGAACTTCTCAAGGTGTTGGGATGGGGGCATAGCTCAGAACAAATGTTCCTAATATGATTTGTTTTACTCCTTGTGGGGAGACTTGGAAACTAAAGAAAAGAGGAAAGATAACCAGTGACTAGTTGGGAAAGTTGAAGATAGTAGGATAGTTACAACTCACATTTGGCTGAAACAAGGCTAGAAGCTGGGCCAACGACACAGAGAGCTTGTGTCGAGCCTCCACAAAATGGAAAGATTCTAGGTGATGGTTGGGTGATGGAAACTTGGGCAACTGGCGATTGGTAGTAAGGCGCGCTTTATCCATAATGGAATGTTCGGGGCTGGGATTACTTACCGGCTGGTGGCAGTGGGGGTTTCCTTCAATTGCCGCTCTCGACCACCGAGCTGACGGTGCGCTTTGAAGGACCATGAAGGCGGGTTTGGTGAAGCCTGATAGTTGTGCCTTGAAGAATTGCAAGCCTTCCACTACTCTGTGCAGGACGGTTGCACTGTGGCTAAGCAGCCTCTACACGGACGTTGAAGAGATCGATGGCGAACGTAGAGTGGCCCAGGACTCGCTCTTTGGAGAATTCTCGAAACATTGTTGTGGACGACGGCAGGAATGGCCTTGCTATTACTAACAGGTGGTGGAGGTAGTGGGCGGTAGGGTGGTTCGTATTCTGTAGCACAAGTGGGAGAATGACGAGATTTATATAGGAATTCGAAGCACTCCCTGGCGGGTTTTCCAAATAAACAAACGATATACCGATTGCAGGATCGTAATCAGTCATCGAACCTCGAATGAGGTCATATAAACGAATCGTCTCGAGCATCATAAACGGCTGTATATGTTGATATCGCCCCAAGGAAGCATTTCCGACTCGTCTGCGAATGAGGACGCGGTAGCGCAAACATCCAAAGAGCAAATTGAATGAGCTTTCAGGGCTAGACCCCATAGATGTGAGGAAGTTGGCCGTGGTCAGAAGTCGTATGCAAGTGATGAGAAGCGACTCGAGAAAACCTGAACGTTATGCCAGTCAGATTTCTAGTCAAACGAAACCGACAGAGTTTAGTCTTTTAGGCCCTACTTGTTGTACAAGCATTGAGTCCGATTTTGCCATCTGAATCCCGAGTTGATCCCAGGTCTAGCAGAAGTGTCTCACAAGGCGGAAGACGATGGTCCGGAGGGAGGACTAGTTGATTGGCACGTAATCAGGATAGTGAAACAGAATGCACTACTTGCCTAACTGTAAAGCATGTGTTTCTGACACCTAGAACCTCCCTCGCCTGCAGAAGTTGACCGAGTCTGACTTTTTATCGAAATCTTGTAGGCACCTAGATCGGTTCCTGGTGTAGGTGTTTTTTGGGTATGTCCGTGAGTTTCTCGACTCGGTTTGTAAATTGTCCCTAAAATTGAATGAAATTAGAGCAACTTTTGCTGGCCTTCTGTGCAAGAAAAGCTGTTAAGATTTGACGAATCCTACAGTGGAGAGCGAAGACCGTCTGAAGAACGGGCCAGGAAACCTGTGGTCCTGTGAAATAGAGTGCACGAATTGGCTAGCTGCAAAGCACAACATTTCTACCTACCAATATAGCCAGCTTCCGCAAGGTCACGAAAGTCGTCAGATCGATTCTCGTGTCGTTCTTCGTACTTTGATTTTTCTCTTTTTCTTTTATGTGTGAAGGACGTAAAAGACAAAAGTTATTTATAGCGTTAGGACACGTCCCTCGAAGAAGAGGTGATCCGTCGTCGGTCGTCCGCCTTCAGACCGCTGACCAGGGTCGGATCCCAGATGACCACCAGGGGTGCGCTTTGAGCTAAACTTAGAGCTAAGAGCAGGGACCGTTTATGCTCTTGTGATAATCATCGGTAGTTGTAAGGCACTATGTACATACTCTGTTTGCTGTAAACCGTGGTGGGCCCTTCATTGCTCGACCTGGGAGATGTCCAGGCTATTTGGCAGACCCCAGTGCCGGAAATAAATAGCGATGTAGTGACCCAGCAGGAGGTCATGCAACTCCAATCAACGGGTGCCCATGACCATCGGCAGTTGTACTGCCACTGGTGAACGTTGAACGATGAACGTCTGGGTTGAATGATCATTTAATTTATTTCCTGGCTGTGTTCGACTTGTGTCAGCTCAATAGACAGGAGCAAGTAGGATAGTTAGTCAGACGATTCCGAGGTTTGAGGAGTGTCGGGGAAGAATAGGCGCTTTGGGCCTTTTGGAGGGAACAAAGAGGGCCGGGAAATGTTCTCACGGTATATACGGGTTGAAGCAGAGAGTGTCCAAAGTAAACACCGGATGCAACCATGGCGAGCAACCCCTTCAGACCCTTCAAGTTCTCCAACAACGATCCTAAACCTCCTCCACCGCCGCCAAAGGATCCTGTTTACCTTCAGCTACGCGCCGCCAGCTCTCGAGTCTCGCTCCAGCCGACTATAGATTCCCCATTGTCGCCCTCTATCCAGTACGCTATCAGACGCGCAAACTCCCCTGCAATGAATTCATCTGCCGATTTTCTGTCGCCTGGTCCCTCACATCTGCCACCACCGCCATCAATAGCCCAGCAAGACTCACAGCTCTACAACAACGCTACCGGGAGCAGCAGCAAGGCCAGCCTCGCGACAAGCACTACACCCGCGGCAGGGGTTAGTAGTGGCAGTGGTAGCAATCAGAGCAATAGTGGGAGACATATGTCGGCGGCTACGAAGAAGGAGAAAGCTCTGGCCTTTCTCAAATTTCCTAAACGTAGCCCCAGGAGTCCACCAGCGATGAACGACAAGATGCCGATCGGGTCCAACGACGATGAGCCACCACCTCCCCAGGAAGACGATGGCATCTCATTGCCTTGGAACTTCCAGGTGTGCACAATATCCCTCGACGAGAGACATCGTTACTGATCTTACTGCAGCACAATATCCATGTGGACGAAGGGTCCGTACTCCCACTTTCTCTCATCTATGTCTAAACAGCTTATTTTCTCTCTTCCCTCTCTCTCTTCCCCTCTCTTGCTCTTTACGTCTAATACCGCACGTTTATTCATCAACTTCACTTTTTACTTCATAATCGGACATAGGTACGTTGGCCTGCCTCCCTCATGGTCGACATCACTCGCTTCAGCAGGCTTCTCGCCCGAAGAAATTGCTGCTATTCATGCTCGTCGTTTAGCGGGAATGCGCTCACCTCCCAGCATGAGTTACTTATATAACGAACGTCCTGCTAGTCCCGCTGGGACAGCCTTCGGACATGATCTACCTCAGCCTCAGGCCCAAGCGTCGACATCACAACAGGTCGTCCCAACACCTTCACATATCCAGCCAGCACCACGCACAACTTCTTTGCCTCGCCTTCTCGTCCCTGGTTCAGAATCCTCGTCATCAGCCCCATCATCCTCCCAGAAACCTATCTTACATACTATTTCTACCAATTCGAACGCGTCAACGTCCTCAGGTCTTAATCTCAAGCCGAATCCTAATTTCAATGGTACACCTGTGACGACGACGCCGGTACGAAGAGTTCCTCCACCGAAGAGGAAACCGCCGACACCATATGACGAAGGTGGGGGTGCGTCTGCGGATGGGATGGATACGATCAGAGGACGATCACCGTTGGGACATCGGCAAAATGAGTTGTCCACATCAACATCAAGGTCTGGGAGCTTGTATGTCTATTCTCCTTTTTTTGCTTTTTTATTTATCTCAATCACACTGCCGCGTATCTTTGGCGTTGGTATCAATTTAGGTCCAGCCATGAGGACGCCGCAGACCCAAATCAGACAGCCGACTCGTTCGCAGGTCTCAATAATTCCGTTGCGTATCGGTACAATCCCCCATCTCCGCCCCCGCCTATGCCCGCAAACACGACATACAGGCATCCATATGCTAATCCGGCCAACATCAACACCTCTTATTCATCTCAAAACTTAAGCAACGCCGTTAACAGCAACGGTCATTCGAGAAATCAATCACGAGCGCAGTCGAGGGCACAGTCGCGTACGGGCGTGTCACGGTCGGATAATGAAGGTGGAGGATCGAGTCTGGGACATGAAATGACGGAGGAATGGGATGACGATGAAGAATTGCCCGACGCGTTGAAGACCTTGCGGTTAGGCTCGGAGTCTACCGTCACTTCATCATCGTCGCCTGGAGGTGCGATGTCATTGGCAGGTGGGACGTCAAAGTTCAGAGTGGTCAATGGCAATAGTGGAGGTGCGAAGGGTCCAAGTAGAAGAAGAAAGGAAGATGAGGAAAGCATGCTAGAAATAGAAGATGAAAGGAAACCGAAGCAGAGTCTCTGGAATAAGGGCAACAAGTCGAAAGCTCAAGCAAACGCTTCTGCATCATCGTCAGGTCATGGGCACTCCAATTCGCTCTCGCATTCGACGCCGAACCTTGCCTTGTCATCTTCCGATCATGCGTCCAGCGTTGCGCCCCCTCATACTGAAGGTTCGACTTCTTCACATCCCGGATCGTCGGCCCCACACGCAGCCTCTTCGTCGGGCCATAATACATCTGGTGCCTCTGCAGCATTCACTGCAGCGGCAGCTTCTGCTTCCTCATCTATTGCACATGCTTCGTCGGTGGTTGCACGGCAGAGCAGCAATCTTGTTGGTGCGATGCGCGAGGGTGTGGGTAGGATGAGGTCAGGGAAGGGGGCGGGAGGCGACAAGGAGGGCAGAGAGAAGGAGAAGGAGGCTAAGGAGCCAGGCAAATGGGGGATTAGCATTGGGTCTATTAGTATTGGGAAGAAAGGAAAGGGGAAGGACCAGGGTTCGAAGGGGAAGAAAAGCAAGAAGCCAGGGAAGAAAGAGGCTGGTGCAGGGATAGATGGTGGTGCGGCTGGTAAGACGGATGGAGAGGATTCGGACGCGTCGAGTACGTTCAGCTCCGACGAGGAATTCGCGTCTTTACCTGTGGAAGGAGAAGATTTGGAGACTGCGAAGGGAGGAAACGCGCCTATCTGGCCCATCTATTCACGGCCAAGAGCAGGGACCGATGCCAGCCAGAACAACCCGTATAATGCCTCTCAGTACTCTTTGGGTGCTGGCATGGGCGTGTTATCGCCGAATGAGGGTCGGGGGAAACATATGCCGTCTGCTTCGCAGTCATCGTCAAATTTGATGCACGGCGAGTGCTCGAATGGACAGGACCAGCCATTGCGTGGTACGGCATCTCAAAGCTCTTTGCGCAGTAAACTAGGCAAGAGCAAGAGCAGTACGAGCATAGGCAACACCAGTTCCAATGGAGGGGCTTATGGTCAGATGAACAGGAGTGCAGGGAGCTTGCATTCGCTTGGTGCTCCTGGACGCGGGCATCATCGTACTGGGTCGTCGACTTCGTTAGAGAGCATACCGGAAGGTGATCAGGCATCGCCGGAGAGGGAGAGACCGCCTATGCCTGACGATGCGGTGGGCATAGTGGCGCGGAACAGCATGAAGAAGAAGGATAAGAGGAGGACGATGGGTGCGCCACCGAGACTGTCGCTGTTACCTGACAGCACTGATCTGTCGTCGTGGAGTGAGTCTCTGCTTTCTGGTATTTCGTTAAGTGGAGATGGAGGGTTAGGGTTGAGCTTTGGGCTGGATAGTGATGCGGAGAAAGAGAAGGAGAAAGAAAAGGAAAGGGAAAAGATAGAATCTCCTGGGACGGCGGTGGTAGGAACTGCTAGACCTTGGGAGAGGAATCCTGCTCCTGTCAGCGGTCCGTCCAAACCACCTGTTGTCGCTTCGGTGGCAAAGACTCCCCCCATCTCCACGCCTTTGGTCCCTCCGCCAACCGTCGTGCCTGTCCGTGCTACCAATACCCCTCCACCACCTGCAGTGACTGCTCCGATTCCTCCACTTCCAACTACCACCACGCCTCCCCCGACTCGTATTCGCAAACCTGGTCAACCATTGCCCATATCCAAACCTCCGCCGTCTCGTCCCATTCCCCCCATCATTATTGCCAATCCGAATGGCATTTCAGCCATCGCGGCCAATAACTTGCGTATTGAGCGGTCAAAAATATTGGCAGCTACAACGGGCATGAGCACGAACAGTTCCAACAGCGGCACATCCAGTGGACGCAATTCGCCTGCACTTGCTGGCGGCCACGAAGAATCAGCAACTGCAACGCGCAGTGTACCACGAACGCCGCTTTCGCCGAACGCGAACAAGCCATTACCTTCATTAGCTGCCGTTTCTCAGTCTTCTGTCTCCTCTCAAGCTCAGATACAGGATCAACCACAGTCGCAAGTTGTCGTCTCAAAGTCGACTGCTGCTACCGGTCGTGCTGCAGGGCCTACTACGACTGCCGATGGCATGCTCAGCCCGCGTGTGGCGGATGCTCTTTCGCCTGCTGGTTCATCTGCTGGTCCTGATTCGGCACAGTTGTGGAATGAGATCGAGCAGATGATGGACCCTGGTATGATCAGCGCTATTCCAGGTTTGCATCTCAGCGTCGCCTTGCCCCCAGGCGCAAAGGATGTCCTGAAGAGTGCTGGCCTTCCTACTTCCACGACGAGACCACACCATCAGCAGACTCCTCCACCACTGCCATTGCCGCTTGGAACGCAGACTGTGGGCGACATGGTCGGTTCGTCGCCGCCGCCTGCAGAGTATTCGGCTGCTCTGACGGAGACTTTTTCGGCTACTTTACCTTTCTCGCCGGAAGAGGAGAGGGTGGATGCGATGAGGAAGCTTCGTGCTGGTGAAGGAGTCTTAGGCACCAAAGGCGATAACACGATGTCTGAAAGCAGGTATCCACCAGAGGATGACGATGATGATGATGACGCGAGCGATTACGAGGATGAAGGCGAGATAGTGGACACACGAGATGCTAATATCCAAGTCCTTCCTCCAATTCCTGGCACCAACACAATAGATCTTGCTGTTCAGAGCAAGAGGAATAGTAAATATCTCAGTGTGGCCTCATTGGGAACGGAGGAAGGAGATTCTCGGGGCCACGACCCAAATCGTGACTCCAGCAGGAGCAGCTCGTCGACGTTAACCGTTACCGCGCTTGCAGCTACTACCATTGTGCGGAACGTCTCGGTAGCCAGACGTGCTGGCGCGTATGTCATTGACCATAACAGGCGTCGCGAGATCGGCAATGATGGACAAACGAAACCGCCCTCGTCACCGCTTAGTTCGCATTTTGGAGACAGCGAGGAAAGTGGTGGATCTGGATCGGGTAGAACAAGAAGTTCGGGTGGTTCGACGACGTCTAGCTCCCAAGAACTCTATCTGGAGAACCCCACGCCGACCACGGATGATGGTGGTGTTAGCTCTCCGTTGTTGTACTACCTAGATGGCACACAGACACCTTCACCAAATCCCGAGAAATACTCGTTCAGCGGGAACGGTCCTCATGTTGGCCCTGCAGGTCAGATGCAGAAGGCAGGTTTACCACAGCACCACCCAGAATACGAATACGAGTATGATCCTGATCCGGATTTCGAGGGTTACCCAGATGAAGAGACTATGGAAGCAGAAGCAGCAGCTGTTGCCGCCGCCGCTTTGGGTGCTCCATCTACTGTTACCACCACCACTCGCCCGACCATCATCATCTCTGAAGATCAGCTTGCCATTCCTGACTCACATCCAACTGGCAGTCTTACTTCCGTCACGTCGGCATCTCCTCTTTCACCACTGCATCCTCAATACCGTGGATGGTTGTCTTTTGCCGTTCAGCCCCTTTCTTCCTTCATCGACAGCTCTATAGCCGACCCACGCTTGCACTACTTGGATCTCCGGGAGATTGCAGAGGGAGAATCTGGGTCGGTATATGCAGCACGTGTCAACATGGAACCAGAGTCGTACAACCTCATCAGAGGGAGGTTGCAACCCAGCGTTCAGGAAAGGGATGAGAAAGACCTTAGAGATTCACCGGAAGGCGAAGTTTGGGTGGCCATAAAGAGCGTGGCAATCGTTCCTCTGCCATCTGCGTCCGCAGGCCTTTCTGCTGTTGCACCTTCGCAAGCTGCTACGATTTCTGCGACGAAGCTCCGTGATTTGAAACATGAATTAACCTTGTTGCGAGATCTGTCCACTCATGATAATATTCTTGGGATGGACGCGGTGTATGTTGACCTGCTTGAAGACTCGCTTTGGGTGCGCATGGAGTTGATGGAACGGAGCTTGGCCGATATCATAGCTTTAGCGGGAGATGGTTTGCAGTTGCAAGAGAGGGTGCTGGCTCGCTTTACCAGTGATGTGAGTAGTTCATTTTGTTGTTTTTGGAGGCAACCTTGTGGCACATGGTCTATCATGGGCCATTACTCAAAGTATTTCTATTTTGTACTGACATTGAACGTTTTTTAGATTCTCAGCGCTCTTGACTATCTTCAGAAACACAACATTGCGCACCGCGACGTGCGTTCAGATAATCTGTTACTTAACAAGCACGGCGTTCTGAAGCTAGGTTTGTACTATGATAATTTCTCCTTGCGCCTCTGTTGATCTTTTCGCCTTTGTAGCCGAGTTTTCAAACGCGGTACAAGTTAGTCGGGAATCTCCAATGCGTGACGATGTTGTTGGTGTTGTTTACTGGCAGGCGCCAGAAGTGCGGAGGTCAGTCTGCTTAAGCTTTCACCACATTCGAGTTCCTGAAACTTCTATATTTGTCTAGAGCTCCCTACAACGCATTGAAAGTAGATGTGTGGTCTCTCGGTGCAACTGTCTGGGAAATGGCTCAGCAAGACCCACCCTTCTCCGACACAATGGGCCCCAAAACCGTAGGACCCAACGGACTCACTGGAGAGAGGTGGCCACCGTTGCGACAACCGGAACTGTATTCTCCTGCTTTCCACGATTTCTTGAGACGATGCTCGGAACATGCTACTGTTAGACCGGATCCCGCAGAGCTTCTTAAGGTTCATCCTATTTTTAATCAGTTGACCATGTACTGAAACTACATCATGTCCCGCAGAGTTCTTTCATCATCAACAAAGCTTGCGGTCGGCATGTGATAGTCTTATTGCTCACGCAATGTATGACCATCGAAAAGCTGTTGCAGGAGGGTTCCACTGATCCTTGAGGCTGAGCGCAGCAGTCGCTGGATGCCTTTTCCGCATTCGGAGACAATTTTTGTTTACCTTTCTTTCTTTTCATCTGGAGGACTTTGTCAACTTTTATCCTAGCGAAATACCCACGTATATACCCACCGCAGGTTCGTCGGTGATTCGTGTTACTAATCAACTCTTTTCTTCTAATTGTTCTTCTCATGATTTACACTTATCTTTTCGTCATCTCGGATTCTTTTTGCTTTCGCTTTCTTTTGCATTGCTGCATTTACCGCATTTTTATCCTGTATCCAACTCAATTTGCTCTCATACATTTTCGTATCTTCTGGTCGAAGTACTTATATCCCGTAGGTAATATACCTCGCAATTATTTGCGCATCTTCTCCAGAACCGCAAATCGAATTCATTATTAAGAAGTCAATACGACGGACCATTTTGTCATGGCGAACATGGTAGGCGCATTCCAAACCAAAATCGAGTAATGTACAGTCAAAGTACTGTATACTATAGTACTGTATACTGCAGTACTGTATACTGCAGTATTCTTGACCACACGAAAGGGAAACGGCAGGTATTGATCTGGCGACCATGGACAACTGTGCAAAACACGAGAACGAAGAAGGTATATGTTCGCGTCAAGGGGCCCCAACTAGGGACGAGCGCGTTTCAGCTGTGTCGACAGCCTATTTTGTTTCACGCTTTTCAGTTGCATTTAATGAACTCTTCATTAGGAAGTGCTAGTGAGAGTATCAAACAGTCCTACGTACGGAATGTGGACCAGCTGGAGCAACCATCCCGTCATTTCATCATTCTCCTGCTTCAGGTAAGTTTATATGGCTTAGCTGGCGTTTATATGGGACATGCTACGACCTCGTCCTGTTGGGTTTACATACGTATGGTAATAAATTAACGAGTGCTCCCAGGTAACTCCCAGGCTTCATGTTGCCACTAAGGATTTCCTGAGGATTGCGAGTCCGAGGTTCTGAGCTTGGTGATGCAAGAAAATTCGCAAGCGTTTTCCCTTTCGTCATTTTGCAGTGCATGTGGCTTCCTGCTGAATTAGGACTTGATGGAAAGACCTCGCCGTCCCTGGTATAGTATCGTCGTGGCTACGCACGCTTGCCAAGAGCCGCCACACTAGCATCCGCATTAGGAAATTAGATTTACTCTTTGTGGTAGTCGAGTCCAGGCAGCAATCTCATCATCTTCACGTTGGATACTGAAATGCTTGAACACGGAAAAGGTGGAGTAAAAATGTATAAGGAAACGAAATGTCAGCGTGATCTTTCCCGACAAGGCTAATATGGTTGCGTTGCCCTGTAGTTTCGTTATCAAAGGTAAGGGTCCAATAGTAACAGCATCACTATTCATTTATCTTCTTCTCCCTGGGAGCTCTGCCCTGGGTAAGCACGTTGTGTATACTGTTGTGAGGTACTAGTGGTAAAATGAATCCCGATCAGCGACAGTATTAAACTCTCACATCGGCGGGGTGGCTGGCACCGCGCTTCGGATTGCAAGCACGTTCGCGGTCGAATGGTAACACAATCTTCATCATAGTTCAGGTCCCCGTAGCAGGAAGGGGTTATGAGACGGCCATCAACGAATGAGCAAATGAGGATCATGAGTGGATCATGGTACGATAAATCTGGATCACTGCTTCTTTAGGCTAGCAAGTGGCGGGACATTTACTGCAAGACAGCAGTATTACCGAAGATCATCGTTATTGGGCATAGTAGGAGCTGAGCCATACCAAACACGAATAATCATCGTGTTAAGCAAGTAGTTTTCGGAAGTTGTGGATGATGGAGGAGCGGGGAAGTCGTCGTCCAGACTCCAGTGCCTGTTTCTTGGAGTCCACTGAGGGGCAGGTTACACGTAAGGTTCCACATCTATCAGCTCGCCCATGACACTGGCTGGGCAGATGGCCAGCAGCGAATCATTCCCGTGGGGACACAATCCTTTCCATCACCTCATGGGTAATAGTAGGGAGTTGAATATTGAGTAGTATTGCCGGAATAGAGTGGAAAACACGGAATTGTGCGAGGACAGAGACAGTCTGTATGTAAGATGAGGTCACAGGCGGCGACATTTACATGTTTCATCTTTGACTGGACTTGTCAGCCATCCGCGAGAGATTTTGAGTGTCGGCCATGAGCATTTTTGACTTTCTAATGTTATCTTTGGATTAATGCAATGAAACACTTCTGCGCGGGAAGGAGCTGTGGAGTGGGTATAAGTGTCTCTGCACGATCCATGCCCAACGTATCGTGCCATTGATTCGGCGACGATCATAGCGGCCCATACGAGGTTATATCAATCCTCCTCTTCGGAAAAGAGGTCAAAGAATGGTCTAAAGCTGATCATACCGGGAGAACGACGCGACTTCCGTACGACGCTTGAAATCCAGTCAATTTGGGTATATGCGATAGTACGAATATGCATCTGATTGCACTTTGATCACGATGATACGTCAGTCCCCAAGGTCTATCGCTCTAGCCCTTTTGCCACTTTAGAACTGATTGGAGTAGTTGCGGCCATGGGGAAACATCTTGGGGGTAAAGTAGAATAAGCTCGCAGGGCATGTATAGGTGGGCAACGGAGATGAACCTATATCCAGAGTTGCAAACTTCTCCATACACATAGCCGATTAACAATATTCCTTGCCCGAAAGGTGTTGAATGCACCGGCTTTTAATTCATGGTTCACTTTATTGTCGGTAGATTTGTTCAACACCTGTTTAACTCCGTGATATTTTTAGAAGTGGCAAGCATAACGTAGAGAAGCGGACCGTCTTCCAAGCCTGTCCTTGTCGACAATGGGGATGGTTTCCTGAGAAAGGGATTTCTGGGAACTAAAGAGATTATGCCGCCTTTGGGTCGTTGCTGGCTTATGGACTGATGTCGCGATCTCCTTTCAAGATGCGGCAAAGATATCGTCTGATCAGGATAAATGCTTGGTAAGTCGTACGCAATAGATCGAGGATTGGAAGAAGGCAATGTGGAAAGCAAAAGTGGGCAGTCAGGGTGGAGGGTACGTCCAGTCCGTGTCTGTCGATATGAAAAAATATATTATGGTCAGTCTCCGTATAGCGTCCCACGGATTAGAGAGGTCGGTACTATCTTTTGGCCTAGCAAAGTGCCAACGAACTACTGACACGTTGAGGGAGGAGACTTCTGCGGAAATAGCAGTATGGAAAGGCAGCAAGTTTAAGCTTTGTGGAAGGCAGAAAGTTCAGATATTATGGTGTACCGTGGTTCGTAGGTCGGCGTTGACTCGGCCTGTGTTGGACTATGACAAATATATGATGACTAGCACAAGCCTTCTTTTTGAAATTGCAAGGATATGGACGGACCTTCGCACCAGAGGCCTGTTCTTGGGTTGAAGCAACGTGTAGCAATGAAAGTTGCTTCAGGAATCCAGGACCTGATAACATATATGGAGCGGAGATGGAGTTGGATAACTTCCATGATACTCGCAGGTAGATAGTTTTTTACTGGCTGGGTGGATGGCTTTTGCCAGCCGGATCTTGAGAGGTAGTGTCTCAAACAGGCTTCTGAGGCTCTGAATTTAACACCCTTAGGAGATGATGTCGTAGGACGCTGGACTTGGATGGCTAAATGATAGCCTTTTGTGAAGAGAACTTGATAGAGAGGTCAAATTGCAGGCTTTCTCAACCAGGTCTTTACAAAGGGTGAACACAAACATTCAGGATAGCGTGATTTAAGCCAAAACATCGTGAACGGCAGAAGGAGAAGCAGTTTGAGTGTGAAGTTCACATGCGTATTCCAGTGGTCTGCTTGGCTACGACGTCAGCGACTCGTCTGGCCTAAGTTTAAAAAAAAAAAAGCAACCGAGTTCACCGAGCGAGAACTGAGCAGCATGCTATCGAGAACAAGGGGTGGCGTCGAGCGCTTCCTTGTGCATAACGTCGGAACCAGAGGTGTTGAAGTATCGTGACACATTCCACAAATAAGGCTCGCGCAGCGAGATAAACCAGCCGCCCGTGCTGAATTGGTGTAAAGAATACATAGACTGGCTAGTCCGATGACTTGGGCGTGTTATTTTGGGCTTTTTTTTTCTGTACAAGACGGCGATCAGCTTCTACGGCGGCTACGTGTTGTTGCATCTAAAATTGTTCGTTTTGGCGACAATCGAGAATGTATGTATGACATGGGAGTTGAACGTTGAGGCCTGAAATACGACTGATTGAGGATACAATACTTGAAAAGAAAGAGATCATGGTGGTTTATGTGGAAGAGGCAAGATGGGATACACGAGGGGCTCGCGGTCTTTGAAAAAAAATCGCTGATCGCGTCCTGCAGGCTCGCGCCTCAGTCCCGGTGCTCATACAGAGTGCTCTTCATCGTATTTTATCTTATTCGACCGCACTCTACGGTCCTGTTGTTCTACTTTTGCTTCTTCGTCTCTATGAATACACCAAACGGCCGCCTTGTCTGCTTGTAATGTCCGTCTCACCGCTGACGAGGCTCTCTGTCCAAAGTTCAAATCAACCGCCGCTAAGAACAACTTCGCCGTTTCTCCTTCAAGAACCCGTAGAAGCGGTCTCGGCATGTGGATATGATTTCCGCTAGCTCATTACGAGTAATGGGTCCTGCTGGGCGATGGATGCCTGCCGAGTCTGCCTGGTATCCTCGGATTCCATTCACAGCATACCTTGAACGCCGTCGCTCAGTTACCAACAATCTGGTGAGATGTGTTCAACAATCTTTCTGCCACTCTGCTCTGGAGACTCGAATGGCTTCCGGGATGTTGACGACACCAAATCCTTACGAGAGCAGTTAATATCCGTCCAATTATCAAGTCGTGGCCCCCTCACTATCGTCCCTGAACCGGCTTGCGCCTTACCTATAGCTCGGAGTAAAAGGTATAAAGAGTTGGCAGTATGAACTTTCTTGACAAAACTTCCGGTACAGTCCTCCCCTTTGCATCAATCCTCGAAGAATCATCACTCGTCAACCATGGCACCAGCGACTTGTACTACTTGCAAACATGGCGGCGAGGAGCATGCCTTTATTCGTTGCGGATGCCCTAACGACCATCCCCAGTCCCATCCTATGCATATCAACAACGATGCCTTTCACCATGTATGGTGCATGAAATGCTTGAAATACTGCTATAAAATTCCGAGCTGCCCAGTTGAGTTGCCCACCTCACAAGCAGCCCACCTCACTAAAGCTTGGGTCAAAGACCGGTGGGTCATTTTTTCAAAGTGGGCTATACACCTGCTTATTCGTTTCCGTTAGTACTCGTTGAGCTCATATGAAATTTCCTCTCTCACAGCAAAGCCCGTATCGTCACTTCATTAAAGATATGGATGAGCAGGCGAAACCCTTCCACCTTCAGCTTGCGTCGTCCCAAAATCCTATAATAACTCCGAGGCCGCTTCCAGCAGGCAAAGACCAAGCATATAACACACGAAGATCGAAAGTCCCTGGTGTAAGACGTGTCGATTTCCGAGGTTCTGCGACGCCTTGCGCTGTTCTATCATATAACTTCATTATCCTAGGTTCCTTATTAACTTCAACCACCCATCCCACTTTTATCGGATGCAGTAGCATATTTTCGCCTTAATCCGCCGTCCAAACACGATATAGCACAGTACAGATATACACACGCACCCCCTTGTACACGTACCATCAGTAATAACGTATAATAAGATTTCGTCATTTGTGTAGCAACAGAGTTGGAAAAACAAGCAGTTAAAATTTCTTGAACTTCGTACAACATGAAAGAGGACAAAAGGTGCAGTTCGTGCAAGTACATTCCATACATTAAAGATGGTGGCATATTCAACAAGATATATCGATTTTTAAAACAGCCTTAGAGTTTTGCATGATGCAAAACATAGGAAGAGGCGGTCTTTGACTTCACTTTGTCTACGTCCGCCATGGTAATAGGGCGAAGTTCGTGGGCATGGTTGTAGCCGAGCCTAATGGAAACCGTTAATCAATAGATAAGGAAGGCAGTCAGCAGGTTATCTCACCTAGTCCTTCCGTCCTCGCCACCAGGTTTGTAGAATTCTGGTCTGCGAAGCAACGAGACAACGACCGCACCTCCCAATCCGACATTGTGAACCAAGCCGAATTTACCGCGTTTGTCGGGTGTGTCAAACAGTCCTGGTGCTTGCATAGGTCCTGCCCCTGAGATGACGTGCTTGTTAATACGGCCCATACACTTTCATACTACAACTTACATTCCCTCAGTTGCACTGCGCGGGAAAGGGAAGATTAGCATGAAAAACGAAAGACAACGTTTACGTCCAGCCACGTACTCATGATGTAGAAGTGCATTCCAAGACCGGTAGCTCCAAGAGGGTGTCCTTTAGCTTCTAGGCCGCCACTGGGATTGACGACATATTTGCCGCCGTACTTAGGCATTATTTAGTATATTAGACAGATATAAATGCGATATTCGGTAGCTTACAGTATTATCGCCACGTTCCACAAGCTTGTGGGCTTCATTTTCAGCACAGAGCCCAAGTGCGGGATATGTAATAAGCTGGCCAAAGTTAATTAAGAAATTTTGCTTTCAACTGAACGCGAGGATAGTCAGCAGGGCACACCTCGTTGGCTGCAAAGCAGTCGTGCAGTTCTACGACACCAACCTGGTCTCGACCTTCTCCTTTGGCAAAGCCAGCTTCTTCGAAGACTTTGTCAGCACACACTTTGGACATCTCGTAGCCCACAACGTCCATTGCACTGCGTCCTTCAAAGGTACTCGTTCCGTCGGTTGCTAAAGCTTGTGCGACAATCTCGATAGCTTGGTTCTCCAAGCCATGCTTGTGGACGAAATCCTCCGAAGCAACAATGCAGCATGCGGCACCGTCCTATAAAAATGCTAAAATACTAAACAACAAATTATCAGAGATAACACTCACTGAAGTAGGGCTACACATGAACTTGGTCAAATTCTTAGTGATTTTAGGAGCTTTCAGAATTTGTTCCACGCTCCATCCATCTCTGAACTGCGAGTAAGGATTGTTGACAGAATGCTTATGATTTTTAGAAGCTGCCATATTACGTGTTCCTCAATGGATTGCAAACGTATTCGCAATCGACGCCACGCACCAATCTTTGCAAGGTGTTCAACCCCTCCGCCGTACTTCTGGAAGTATTCTTCTGCGCCATTATCAAAGAGACGTGGGGCACCTGGCCCATGGTTTTCTCCCAAGGTCTTCTCCATTTCAAATGAGCGTTGGTTAATGAGGGCCATGGGGTTCGGACGATCTGGGAAATCGCTGCCCAAGCTTCCAGGCTTCATGCGTTCGAAGCCAAGTGCGAGAGCACATTCAACCTGCCCGTATTTGACAGCAGAGTTAGCTTGATAAAGCGCAGCCGATCCAGTTGAGCAGTTGTTATTAACGTTGACGATTGGGATATGAGTGAGGCCAAGGTTGTAGAGGGCTCGCTGTTAAGGAGGTCATATCGTTCTTTAGACTTCATGATAGTGACTCGTATTATCATCAACTACATACCTGACCACTTGTAGAATCACCGTAGCAGTAACCGACGTATGCAGTTTCGACCGAATCGTAAGTGATACCTACAAATGGTGTCTAAAATGAGGTCCAGGATGCAATATGCTGCAAGAGGCCACAAACCAGCGTCCAGGAGGGCTTTCGTAGCAGCCTCAAGACCCATCTAATCGTATGTTCGTTAGGAAATGGGCAGTTACCACAAAAGTCAATTTACTTGCATCCTCTGTACTCCTCGTTGCCCTAGGCTTCGCACGAGATTAATGACCTTGCACTGTCGCATTATTTGCTTATTAGAAGCTTACTTTGATGAATGCAGTGCAGCCAGCACCGACGAGGAAACTTCTGCGTCCAGGCATTATGCTATAATTTAGTGCTCAGAGGGGGGAGTCTGGGGTAATAACAGGAGGTGGAAAGAGATGCGGGGTAAGTACTAAGCGAACAAAGCATTCATTTATATTTGGCACCGAAATGAAGAGCCTGAAAGTGCACGGTATCCGGGAATCTGAATAGCCGGGACCATCGGCCGCCTGAGAGCAAGTGACCTGCATAACGCTCTCATTTTGAAGAGATCCACGGGACGTTAGTATTTTCTAAAAAATCCCTGCAGTGATTGCCAGTAATGCTGCATAAGTTAATCGTGATTCGTGGTCACCTTTTTTCAGGTACATCTCTTCAGACCAAAGACCCACACCACATTGCATTCTCCAGGGTGAGGACAACGATGTTAGGTCAATATACAATACTTTAGAATCTACTTTTTCCGTAGCCTGGGCTTCGGGAATTCAACAGGAGCAGTGAGAACAGCTCGCTTTTCGTTCGCAGAACCGCTTGAAATGCCAAGACGCGCTCGCTCTTTCTCGCCTAGAATGGATATTTTGCAACCTGCGGTAGTACATTCCAGATCAGCTGAACAAAATGTATACGGTTGAAGTGAACATACCGAGAGACCTGAATAATTGATTTACCCTAGATGAAGTATTGTTAAATAATGAACACATTCATGGAGGTGTGGACTTACTCGGCGACAGGCATACTCAGGTCATGAGCGATCACAGTCGTGTTAGTAGCATAGTTGTCAACTTTAAGGCACAGCGCAAAGGCATGCGTCAAAAGGCTGGTCTTCGTAGCACTTGTGGGCTGATAGCTAAACGAGAACCTCATCAGATACAGTTACGTCGAGAAGGTATTCCTTATCTACCTCGAGGTCCCTCTAGCCACTTCTGTGAATCGCGATAGAAGGCTGTCGACCACCAAGGTAGGTACAGCCGCAAGACGTTCATACAACTTGCCCTTATCAAGGGACTTTTGGAAGGTGGCTTGGCGGAATGCGAGCATAGCAGAAATGTAAAGAAGGATTTTCCTGCCGAAACGGTAAGATTCCCAAGCATGACCCTAGCTTTAATGAGTATACGCACAAATTCTTCTTCTTAGTCTTGCTTGTTCCTTCCGTCAGGCTTTCAAGATGATTATTGATCCAAGCAGACTTCCGGTAAGGTAGCAATGCAGTCCTCTCCTTCGGAGTCTGCGCTGCTTCGAAAGGACTGATGGAAAGAGCCTTCCACTCCGCCTCTGAAATGATACCGTGCAAAGCATAAATTTCAGCTGGGTCCGAAGCAGTGCTGGAAAAGGGAGGTATCAATCTGTTCTTATCCGCAGCTTCTTTGCGCTCCTCTGAAAACCAGTCAACGAGGGTGGTCGTCTGAAACAACGCACACATACCTTCAGTCATCAAATTACCTGCTCCCTTCTCAATGCTATCCATAACATAGCCCATAACGCCTTCCATAGCACCGACATCGATTTTGTTACGTTCTTGCGCTCTAATATTGGCCTTTTGTTTCTTCGTTCCAAAGGTCTCTCCAAGAGCTGTCTTCGCTTCGAGATATTGTAGCTTCGAAGGGGCTGCTGAAGGGGGTATCGACTTCAAAGCCTTAACCGTGTGTGTCAATATATGAGGCGATTGAGGGTTTGGAAGAATGGATATTTTGCAAGTTTGCTTGTTGCGGACCGCAAGCAAGTAGCTAGAGACGAAGCAACGATTAGCTATAGTTGGTATTAGTATAACCAATACTCACCGACAACCAGATTCAGCCGCTCTTCTGCTCTCCTCTTCGTTAGAGACAAATTCGACAGTAGGTGTCTCGCCCACCACCAAAAGATCTTCCTCGCTCTCATTATCTGTTACACGCTTAGCTTTCTTTCGTGTATAACATTGGAACGAAGTAGAAGCTGGCGCCTGGAGTGCAGGGTAGCTGACTGCCCAGAAATTAGCTATTTTTCAATAAAAATGCACCGCGAACATACTCAGAAGAGGTCCGACTTTTTTAGTCGTCGGTTCGGCAAGCTCAAATTGTGCCTCTGGACTTTGTTCGCGTTTTCTCTTCTTGGAGGCTGATTTTGCTGTGGACATTTCTTCTACAGTGGCTTGTTGTCTATGTATGCGGGTGTTGTGGGATATTCCTAGAGGAGTCGTTGATCCATGGAATGGAGATGGAAGTGGGAGACAACAAGTTCGGCCAAATTTCTACATAGCCTCCCTTATTTGTAACTCTGTTCCACTACTACATGCGTAAGAATCTTGCTGCCAGGGCACTATTCTCTCCGCCCTTTGGTCTCTCCCTGCAGCTCTGTACTGACATATTTTAGGTGCTTGCAAGCACTTTTCATAGATTGAAGCATCCCAGTAACTGTGGCTTTTCAGACCGCATCTCCATACTTTCCTTGAAGAGCGGGACCGCTTCGGTAGACGGCCGAATTATCTATCATTCAAGCCTCCGTTGAATATTCCTCTGTACAATGTCTGAAGTACACTTCCAGCCCAAAGGTGACCAAAGCCAGAGTCCGTCGCTGGGGAATGGCCTGCACCGAGCAAACAGAAATGATCTGTCGCCGGCCTCACGTAGTGCCAAATTTGACTCCTTGACCTCGACACCATTGGCCACATCCTTGACCTCCACGGCAGAGACAATGGAGGTTACCGTCAACTGTGAGAACAGTACCAAACATGCGGGGACATCTCCTTCACAGTCTCCAACAGTGGTGGCCGACCCTACGCCCCAAAATTTCCAGATGTCCCGCTCACCCAGCCTTCCAGCCTCAACAGCAGAATGTAGCACATCCAAGTCCCCTACACCACCACTACCTACGACCACGAAAGGCTCCAAGAAGGCCCCCAAAGCTCCTGTACAGCTCATTGTTGACCTTCCCATCGCAAGGGATGAAGCTGTGAAGACATTCCGTGAAATCGCTGACAACAATTACCAATACAAGTCCCTGGGGCGTTCTAGGGAGATTTTGGAGAGCATGACATGCGATTGTACCTATGAACACGGTTCGTCGTCCTTTACGAGTCCGCTGTGGCCTTTCAGTAGTTACAGTACTATACCTTGATGGTTCTGAGGCCCGAGGCGGCGCTGTTAGTGTAGCGGTGTCTTACGTGTTCCACAGGTGTCGACAGCGAAGACGACGCCTGCGGTCCATATTCGGACTGTATCAATAGGCTGACTCAAGTGGAATGCCTGGAGGGTGACTGTCGGTGTAGATCTTACTGTCAAAATCAAAGGTAAACTGCCAGCCTCCTCTCCTCTCCTTCCCTTGTGTTGGTGCTGACGATGGCATTCGTCTCCAGATTTCAGAAGAAGCAATACGCCAACATTGACATTGTCCTCACCGAGAAGAAGGGCTATGGTCTACGGGCAGAGAGCGATATTCCTAGGTGAGTACTGTCTGCTAACAGCCCGCATCGTGCGTGTGTCTGACTACTGACCAATTGTAGGGATACGTTTATCTATGAATACGTCGGCGACGTCGTGAATCCTGCGTCCTTCAAGAAACGCATGCGAGAATATGCTGAAGAAGGCATTCGTCATTTCTACTTCATGATGTTGCAAAAGGACGAGGTGAGTATTGTTTTCTAGGCACGGCATCTAAATGGGCGTTCCTTCTCATGATATGACTACCTAGTTTATCGATGCAACAAAGAGTGGTGGAATAGGACGCTTCGCAAACCACAGCTGCAACCCCAACTGCTACGTTGCCAAATGGACTGTGGGTGACCGTGTGCGAATGGGTATTTTTGCGAAGAGAAACATACAAGCCTATGAGGAACTGACGTTCAATTACAATGTCGATCGCTATGGGTAAGCACATGATTGACTCTTCTTTTTCCACCATTCTCATTAGCCTTCAGTCATCAAGCTCAGGAATGCTTTTGTGGGGAACCCATGTGTGTTGGGTATATTGGTGGGAAAACTCAGACGGACATTTCGACTATGGATGATCTCTACCTGGACGCGCTTGGAATCACGGATGAGGCCGATTTAATGGAACTTAAAGGCACGAAGAAGAAGAAAGGAAAGAAAATTGACGATCCTGATTTCATGGTTCGTTGGGTATTTCTCTCATAAAACGCAGGTACTCATGCATTAATCCCCGTCAGCCGGACTTGAAGCCAGTCACCGAGAAGGAAGTTCCGAAAGTTGTCCAAGCCATCCGTCAAACAACAAGTCGCAAAGTTCTCTCTAAATTGCTTACGAGAATCAAGGTTCATGTCCAACGTATATGCCTCACCAACTAGATAACTAACAACAAACTAGATAACGGAGGATCAGGCTGCACTGAGGCAAATCATGCGATTGCGTGGATACAGCCTTATGACAAACGTCCTTGAAGATTATGCGACAGACATAGAACTGATCACCTTGGTAGGCGTCTGTCCAACCTTTAAACGTATGAAATTGACCTTTAATTATGTCAGGCTCTTGAGTGTATGAAAACATGGCCATTACTCAACCGCAACAAAGTGCAGGATTCCAAGGTCCATGTTCCTGTCGAAGCTTGCCTATCGTTAGAGGATGAGAATATTAAATCATTAGCTAAAGCGGTATGTGCTGCGTTTTATGTTACCTTCACAACGACTAACATCATGTAGCTCATCGATCATTGGGAGACCCTTCCCGTATACAATCGAATACCGAAAAGGGTGATCGACGTAAGTATGCACATTGGGGTCGTTGTGTGAATAAAGACTAATTCAACTTTGTTAATCTACTCGGTTACATGCAGAAAACGGATTTCGAGTTAAGGAAGAAGGCCTCCGCTCATATCATTTCGACCACGCCTGCGGTGAGCAACCTAATTTACCAGCCTCCACCTGAAGCACCACGGAAGCGACATCGCTTACTTGATGGTGAAACTTCCGAACGCAAACCTCCGCCCACACCGAAGACCACGTTGTTAGTCTCACCAGCGGAACACAGAGCATGGTTAAGGGCCCAGGAAATGCGATCAGAAGAACAGCGGAAGCAGAAGGAATCGATTAAGGCCATCATTGCATTGGCTGCTGAAGATGCTGCTGCGAAGGAGGCTGAAGCAGCTGCTGCCGCGGCCGCTGCTGAAGCCGAAGCCAACGCACAGGCCGAAGCAGCTGCTGAAAAGGCTGCTCGTCGAAAGGAACGCGCGCTGAAGAAAGAGAAGACTTCTTTGTCTGCAGAGGAAAAGGAAGCGAATAAGGAGAAGAGGTTATTGAAATTGGTGGGGGCGATTGTGGTGAAATGCATGTCCAAGCATGCGAAGTCTTTCGATAAGGAGACTTTCAAGTCGTACGCGAAACAGGTATGGTTGAATGCTTATCTCGTGGCACCCGAGGTTCATTGACTTTTTGTTAGTTGACTCAAACGATCGCTGATAGCGAAAAGAAGTCTTCTTCCTACAAAGAGGGACGCTTGGATACTCTTCCACCTAACAAGGAGGAGAAAATCAAGAAGTTCGCTAAAGACTCCATTATCAAAACCATTCATCGAATGAAGAAGACGAGTAAATTGCAATCGTCTTCGACCTCGACAACACTCGGCACGCCTTCGACTTCAATGCCTACACCTAGTTCTCATGATGGAGAGCCACCCATAACACCAGTATTTCACCACGTTGACGATGACATGGAAATGGAGGTTGATTATGGGAGTGACGATGACTACGGTGATATGGATATGGCAGAAACAAAACCACCACAGCCATCACGGATGCCAGCTTCCCAATGGTCAAGCTGGAACGATCCCATAGACATTGATGAAGATTCTCCTTCAGTGCCAGTAATAGCAGCAGCAGCAGACCCGCGTCGCCGACCGCCAGTCAACAGCTAGGACTCTCGTAGATCCTCTTTGTTTGATTTGTCATGTATACTTATTTCGCTTTCCTTCTTTAATTTAATTGACTCGGAGGGTTGTGTGCTGCTTTTTTGTTTTGTTTTCGTGCTATTACTATCATACAAGGATACCCTCTGCTAGTCCCTTTCGATGTGTATATGAGAGGCTATTTCACAGCCATCAACGAGGACAGGAAATTGTAATGTTATAATGAAAATGGAAAGCTATTTGTAGATGCGTAGATCCACTGAGTATAAGAGTGTGTTGTCATTGGATGCTGTTTGGATGTGAATAAATGGTTTGGATGACGGAAGAGGACAGTATGCATAAATCGATAGAAGAGATTATGACAGGAAGTCGATAGGGTCGGGTTCACTGTCCAAAATATGGGGTTGAGTGTCTTGAAGCCTTTGTAAGACTCTCTTAGGCGGACCCCTCTTGACCGCCTTTACCACAGCTTCCACCTGAAGTTATTGTATATCACGTTAGAACGAGATGTGGACAATAAATTGCACTCATAACTGACCTTAGCTGTATTGGGCTGGGATAGAGGTCCATCTCTTCCTTTCCTCTTCCTGATATCACGGTCAGCAATAGCGAGAAGTTAATATGCATGTAACTTACGCGGTCTTCTCAAGTTTTGTCGTAGAGCGCTGAGCTTCGCGGACAGTCGTTCCTTTGCTCCTAGTTGCAGGACCTTTCTTCCCACTTTTCACAGTCTTGGGCTTCTCCTCTCCCTCAGGTCTCGATGAAACAGCCTTGGCCCCCTTGGTCTTCTTCCTCTTCACTTCGCATTCCACGTGGTTATCTTCGACAGGGCTCTCTTCAACCTCCGGCGTACGGACACGCTTGGTTGAATGTTTGCGGGTATCTTGTGAGCTCGCGGCCTTTGCAGATGCCTTTTTGGCACTTTTGGAAACGACCTCCATAGGTTCCTCCAATTCAGCCTCCTGAGCAGAGCGTTTTTTCGAGGTGGTATTGGCAGCTTTTTTCGTAGGGGCCTTAAGTGGCGGGCTTGGAGGAGCGTTTCTCCCGGGTGTAGGCTGCAAGTCTGATTCGTCAACCAAGCGAACGCTACTCTTGCTGGAAGCCTTGTTAGCACTTTTGGAAGGGGGTCTCAAAGGCTCTTCCTCCAACTCAGCCTCTTGAGCAGAGCGCTTTTTCGAAGTAGTATTTGCCGCCTTTTTCCCAGGAGGTTTTTGGGGCGGAACATCTTGTTTGCTTGACTTCTTCGCGGCTTTTTCAGAAGTTTCGTCCTTTTCCGGTTGCAACTTCGAATTCTTTGGAGGGGGACGAGGTTTACTCTTGACGGCGGTCTGTGTAGTATGCTTGACCGGCGCATGCCATTCGGGTGAGGGGTGTCGAATTTCTTTCTCGATAGTTTTCTTGTTGTAGGCACTCACAGTGGAGGAATTGGTGACATTAGGGCGTGGTCGCTGATTTGAGTAGTCAGAAAGCTCTTCTTCGTCTTCTTCCGGTATATCGGGCAATCGTGTATCGGGCTTCGTCGCCAGAGTTGATGAAGTAGTAGATTTGGATTTGTTGGGCTTAGCGCTGGATGCATCCTTGGTAGCAGAAGTAACACTTTGCTTTCCTTTGCCTTTGGTTTTCGTCGCCTTTCTCGATTTCGGCACGTATTCATCTTCTGAACCTCCGGATGAATACAAATATGACTTCCTGCGTTTAGCTGGAGGTGGTTTAGAGTTATGCACTTCTGTCGGCTTGGTGGCCTTCGAAGGGAGGGCTGTCTGAGATGTTTGAGGAAGCTTTGAAGAAGAGGCAACAGGAATACTTGAGGTAGTTGATGGTCTGGATGTCTTCGACCTAGGGTTGTCTAGCACTGTGATTTATAATATAGTTAGCGAGAATGGTAGAGTACATCATTAAATGCATCACTAACCTGGCTGTGAAGATGATGCCGCAGCAGGCTCTTTAACGACTTCCTTCTGCGACTTCGCCTTAGTTGGTGCACTCTTCGTTTTGGACGTTGATGCAGAAACATCCTTGGAAGTCCTTTTCGGCTTCGCATCTGACTTTGTCGTCTTCCTCGTGCCCGAAGATTTTGTTTTGTCTGGATAATATTCATAAGATAACGGAAAAGACGGATGACGAATGAGTGATCCGTACCGTTTGGCGCCTCTGCAGATTCCTTAGACTTTCCTTTCCGATCAGCCTTCGATTTCGGTTCTATTTCATCGTAAATCTTGAGCTCAAAGCCGGCAAGTGGGACTGAGGAGGTAACACACCAACATCATTGCTTTCCACAGCTTTGCTTCCACCTGCTGACTTCCGACTTTGCTTAGCGGGAGTCTTTTTTGAGGAAATAGGAATGTCTGTTAGATTCTCAGGCTCCGGAGCGCCATTTCCAAGGGATTTGCGTTTGAGAGGCGATGCAGAAACGCTTCGCCGAATCTTCTTTATTGGAGGCGCTTTGCCCAGCAGAATGTCCGCGAGAGTATTTCTGCTGCTGGGAACAAAGATCCTGGGATTCATAGATTTTCAGCCACAACAAAATTTGGATGCAAGTCTCTGCCGGCATACTATGAACGCACCCTCCTCTGTCTCGAAAACGAGACTGTTGACGCTGCAGCCTTTGCGCTCTACTTTCTTCCACATTTATGGGTGTGGCAAGAATAGCGGCGGGTTTAGGAGGCTCCTTGCTTGTCATAAGGGAAGTCGAATGGGCTAATAGATGAGTATGCCACTTGAGTTTCTGCGAAGTCGAGCGGTGAGCGTTGAGCGGCATAGCCGCATGCACATCGCAATATTGAGCAAACGGGGTCAGGTGATCGTGTCGCACCTATATTTGATCTGTCCTATTTTTAGAAGATGATTTCTACCCAAGTCTCGTCCAAGACTTGCTCAGCAACCACCATGTCCCTAAGGTTCCGGCCACTGGTGGTCGACGCCTGCGTTACTCTAATCTGTGTATCTCTTTCTGCGGTGCTATATATATCCAGGACTTCTTCTGGCAAGGCTCCCACTCAAGCTTATTTACTACATAATCAAGTCACACACGCCCGCCTTTTACCTCGAGACGCCACCCATGCCTTCACATATCCGACCTTAGCATTGTTATTATCGCTAGACGATCTGGAGAAACATCGATTGGACTTAGGAGGGGGCTGGATCTTTGGCTATGGGGGACTGTGGGGAAGGATTACGGGACTTCGTCCAAAACCTTACTTGACCATACAACCTGGGTCCATACGGTGGAAATTGGACAGCGTCTTGTGTAGTCGTGGATACCCAGCCCCGCCAGAAGTGTGGATGATGACTATGCCTAGCTTCCTGGGCTATGAAGGTATCAACCCCTTGACGGTGTATTTTTGCTACGATGCGAATGGATGTTTTTGGTTAACCGTCTTGGAGGCAAGTCTCGCGGTTGGCAGGTGTATTTGCGATTGACCTTGGTATTAGGTTCACAATACCTTTGGTGAGAGTCACGTCTATGTCCTCGAAGTTGGAAAGGACGAAGACAGCTATCCATCCCGAGGGTGAGCTCGCTATTTCGTATGTTGCTATTGTAGCCTTCATCTCGACCCTTTTTCTAGGTACGATCACCAATGGACATTTCGTCGCGAATTCCACGTTTCACCCTTCAATGACCGATCCGGATTTTACAAAATCTCTGTCAAGCGTCCGACGCACTCTCCAAGCCAAATTGCAGATCGTTATGAAGTTCCAAGGCCATCTGTTCGAGTTCATCTGTATACAGCATCTGCAGACAACACCATAGGGCAACTGAAATTAACTGCTCTCCTTCGGCCAAGTAAAAGCACGCCTTTAACGACATCCTCCTTGTTGTGGGCTATCCTAAAGGCCCCCTCTGCCCTCCTCCTTACGATGCCTCGCATCCTTTACGTCGCCTGGATTCTCCATTATAAGAAGCGCTTAGATGTATATCTACGGCCAGAACCACTCCCTGCGTCACACGCGAAGCCCACTCCTGGAGGAGTAAAATGGCTAGAAGAGACATTATTGGAACGCTTCGCTCGCCAGCGGGTTGTATCCTTCCTGCAGAAGAGGGCGGTGCAAATAGGAATGAAGATTGTTCTCGCCCCCGCAGACCCAATAATGCCGCGCACGATCTTTGCCCCAGATCGAATTTCGTCATCTGCCGAGTTGACCATATCTTATCTCTCGCCTAGATTCTTTACCATTCTTTTCCTTGCACCATCAGCAGAACATGTTTTGCTTCTAGGAAGCGATACCGAACATTTATTCGATGCTTCGTCCAGGGAGTCATTCCTACGGGTATTTTCTCGGATCGGAGACAAGACCAGCGGGGGCTGTTGGTTGCAGGATCTGCGCGCTAGTGGAATCTCGGAACAGATAACAATTCCCATCGCCCCTAATCATTTCCTGGACGACAATGAAGCTTGCCTATCTGGTATCATAATATTGATTCACCGCTTCTTGGATGGTCTAGAGAAATGGGTTTTTACCATTACACGCGCCCGGATTGTTAAAGGCCAAGAACCATGGAAGCAATGGGAAAGAGCTTCCAATGTGTTTCGAACGCGCACGTAACTACTATTAGTGAATGTAATAGCTAGAGTACATCTTTCTAATTAGAATTGTACTTGTTATCTAAGTTATCAATATATCAATCCCTGGAATACGGACCGTGGGCGCTTCCTGCTGATATGATGTGCGATTGCTAATTATGGAACAACCTGTTGAGGGCTTTGTCCGCAACAATCATCATCTCGTAGACCGCATTTACGGAGTGGCATGCATTTGCATGTCCCCCGGGTCTCACAGGGACGCAAATGAACAACGAACACTTTAACCAATACAGTCCATTTCCTCAGTACTTCCATGTGCACCCAACTCCTCCCATGGCCCAAAACCAATATAACTCTTATCTAGGGCCTCCGACAGCTACGTTTCCGAATACACACGCACCCCCTCAAACTTACCCACATTACCAACATGGGGCGATGTTGAATCAACCTGTACCGCCTTACCCAATGACGCCCATTGGCACTAGTCAGTGGTATCAAGTAAGTCAAGGTATTGGTGGCAAAGTCCCAGCGCCTCAGGAAAACTCAACATCCACTTACCTTATGCCACCTCCCGGATTGGCGACTCCCGTGAACGTGGCAACTGCCTCCACTGCAGCTGACGATGCTGCACCATATGTGGATACAATGAAGATCCATGACTTCTGGATGGGAAGGCTCGCGCCTTTGCCTGGATATCGTTCGCGACAGATTTTATTGCCCAAGACCGACAGGAAACAAACAGCCCCCACCTCGCCACAAAGCCAAAAAAGTGCAAATCAAGCAGAAAATGGGGTAAACAAATTGGGGTGCACTAAACCTTCCGTTGTTGTACTGATCTTCTCTGTGTATCTAGAAAATATCAAAAGACTTCCGGTTTGACGTATATGTAAATTATATGTCCCAAGTTCGATTGTGCACCCATACTGACATTTCTCTCAGGCAGAATCTTTCGTACCGCAGTATCTATGGAACATACAGAAACAACTTCATCCACTAAAACCTCTTCCGGCCGTTCACCCATTTCCGTCCCTAAGCTGGATCCAGTCTTTCTTGCCAACTCAAATGATCGAAGTGGCTTCAGATTCAACTGACCTTTCTTTACTGAGTGCGCCGCCAATATTTGAACAGGAGATACTTCCTCCTTTGTCCCCTCACACCTACTATTCTCACTGGTCAGCAATTCTACGCCACGAGCTCGATGCCATAACCAATGAAAAGGAGGAGATCATCATCTGGAAAATAGCAGCCAAGGTCGTGTCGTGGAAAGATTCTGAGTTTGAGTTGTCCGTGCCAGGGATTCGTGAGAATTATCCATACCTGGAAATTGGTGACCTTGTACACCTTCGTGAAGTGCATGAGCTGGGACGTGGACGTCGAGGGGCGCTTGAAGGTCGAGTTTCTGCACTAAGGAAAAGGGAGGGCTATGTTCGTGAGTTGCCGTGTCTTGTTATTGAGCCCTATGCTGTCAACTTAACTCCGGTCATCTTCAGATATCACCAGCCCTCCGATGAAAGAACACGTTCAAGCATTCACCCCAATTACTTCGGAACGCGTTAAAGTAGAAGACGGGTTTGTCGCGTTCAGCACAGGAGACGTGATCCCCTTCACATTTAATATCTCTTTCATGACGAACGCACGCCCTATGTGCTCCATGGAGAGGGCTGTATCTACGGTAGCTGGCTTTATGAATGACAAAACTACGGGCGTCAATGTCGGCCGTCAGTGGCTGTTCCCCGAGGTCGACGACTTTGATCGAGTTCTGCCAGTCCCGCTGACAAATGACCAAATTAGTGAGGAACAATGGGCAGATCCAGGCCTGAATGCTGAGCAAAGGGTGCGTTGCTCTCTCTTCGTCAATCTAACAGTTTCTAACATAATCCTTTTTCAGGTGGCTGTTTCTGCTGTTGCCCTCTATCAGTCACCCACGCCACATCTCATTAGTGGTCCTCCGGGCACTGGAAAAACAAGGTTATTTCAATATTCTTTGTAGCATGCAATACCCGTGGTTTAAAAGACTGACTCTTCATTCATAGGACGGTTGTCGAGTCAGTCCTCCAAATATTCAGGACCCAGCCCGAAGCATGTATCCTTCTTTGTGCTCCTTCAAACCCTGCAACGGACACCCTAGCTCTACGCTTGCAGAAGCATCTTCTTCAGCGAGAAATGCTAAGGTTGAACGACCCGAACAGGACGTTCGCTGAAGTTCCCGATATCTTGAGGCCTTATTGCTGTCCGTATTTTATTCCTCAAAATTACTTTAAGCGCGAATATTTATTACTTGTCTTTTGGCAGTTGTAGAGAACGATAAATTCTCCATTCCCCCTTGGAAAGAATTGATGCGATACAGGGTAATCGTATGCTCTTGTCTCGATGCAGGCATATTGGCCAGGGCGCATTGCACCAACGCAAAATTGATGGCTCTGGAAGAAGACATTGCATCTTCACTACACCCTCATCGCACGCGAAACTACGTTGCTCAGCCACACTGGACTCATCTCCTGATAGACGAGGTCAGTCTTATATAATTACTGTCAAGTTTGTCGTGAAACTAAGCATCTCTTTGTCTGGATTGTTGTCAACACTAGGCCGCCCAAGGTTCTGAACCTGAGCTCCTTATTCCGATTTCCGTTGTACTGCCACCCGTCTACGAACCCAAGACCGAGAGTACGAGGTTCATGCCACAGCTGACTTTATGTGGAGACATCAACCAGCGTATGTTATCTTATTCGATATCTGGCCACGTTTCCTCACGTTTGTATGCTTATAACTCTTTTTGGGCATAGTTGGCCCACATGTAGTTTCTGAACAAGCCAGAACCGCCGAGTTCGAAGTGTCGCTTCTTGAGCGCCTATTTGAACGGCCTCTTTATAAGCAACGTTCAGCTAGCGAACTGGTTCAAAATGTATCATCAAATCAATTTCTACCGTATACAAACCTTGTCAAGGCAAGTTTAAACATAATCTTGTGCTGAAACAAAAAACATAACGCCCTTGATATTACAGAACTATCGCAGTCATCCGGTCATTCTCATGCCGCCTTCCGCTATATTCTACAACGACACTCTACAGCCATACGCCGTCAACGGAGTGATACCTTGGAAAGGACTTGCGAATCCTGCTTTGCCTCTAAAATTCATTGGCACGGACGCGCAGGAGAAGAGCACGGATGAGCGCGCTTCGTGGTTCAATCCAGGACAAATTGATATTGTCGTGGACGTTATCAAGTCGCTACTCTCCGATCCGCGAGCCAGCAACCCGCCTTTGAGACCAGAGCAGATTGGGGTGATGGCACCGTGGAGGAAGCAGGTCTGGACATTGCGAAAGCGGTTGAGAAATGAAGGACTTGCGGCTGTAGATGTGGGCACTGTTGAGGTAAATATGCGCTGTTATTTTATGGTGGGAGACTCAATTGCTTATGAGCTTCTCGTTTGAATGTTTAGGACTATCAAGGACGAGAGAATCGAGTAGTAATCCTCTCTTGTGTCAGATCAAGTGCTCGTTTCTTGGAAGACGATCATAAGAAGGGGATGGGCCTGATTTTTGAGCGTAAAAGGTTGGTTTCCATCTTCCATCCTAACACGCATAAAAGCAGTACTTATGGAGTGGATACGCTAGGATGAACGTCGCCATTACGCGCGCGAAGGAACTTCTTGTCGTAGTGGGTAACGGAGTTCTCATGCAGCGCGATCCTTATTGGAAGAGCTTTTTGCAATTTGCCCTTCGGAATGGCTTGTATGTCCCACTACTGATTGGTACTTCGAAACCGTGCGACTGACAATCCGTTTCTTAAAGGTATGAAGGCCCTGACCTCTCGTTGGAGATGGATGGAAACTACATTTCACGGTTAGAGTGAGTAACAAGGCTTCCGCAAACACTCTTGACTCTTGACACTGAACGAAACCTTGCACTTAAAGGTCCCTACTTGCACGGTCCAATGAGGAGATATCTAGGTTGAGTTTGGAAGACCAGGGCTTGTTACTAGCAGGCGGTATCGCGCGTGAAGTTTTGAAGGGATGATATATCTTCATTTTTGGGTACTACACATACTAGCGTAGCTGATCGCCGATTGTTCTATGAGATGCATCTATGTCGATGATATACTGGTTGTTGAGCAGGTATCGTTGCGTAAGTTAAGCGCTTTCATGCGGCCCTAAGATACGAAGTGAGTGCGTGGTATCATGGGATGTGAAGCCTTTTAAGGCCATTCGTGGCCCAAACAGATGGGCAGTCGACCATGCGTAGAAGATACAAGGTGCGATAGTCATAGGAGATTAATTTTCACGCCATTGGTTTGCGCAGGCAGTGCATCTATGGATATTTTAGTAGGGCAAATCAAAATTGATGAATTGTTACCCACCGGTAGACTAGACGAGGAAAATGTTGTTAGTGTGGCATGAAAGACGCCCTTAGGCCAAGAAAGAGACGTACATGTAGTCATAGGCTCATCAGCGGATCTAATTTGCAGTTGGTAGAAGTATGCAGCATTGTTGTTGCACTTGGGACAAGAAGCTGCAGGAAACAAGAAACGTTGGTTGCCAGTGCTAAGTACAGTAACAAAAAGCGTGCGCACCTTGCGTCTGGTCTGCATGTGCCCACATAGCATCTCCGCCAAGGACGTCGTCTACTTGCTTCCGCTTTAACTTGGTCCTGGAGGTCATCTAACCATAGCAGAAAGGCGGCAGGAAGAATGTCAGAAAAAGGGTGGTATGTCACGTCGGAAACAGATGTTGGCGCACCTGTTTTGTGATTGGAAACTCATACGGACAAGAGTTACACGCCCATTTGTTGACTCCGGTTTCCGCTGAGATTACCAGGAGGTTAGCGCAAGTCGGACAGAATAACATGAAGCAGAGTCAAAGTCATCTACTGCTACTAAAAGCTGTGCCTATTTTGCTTTCCGCTTATGGAATTCGAGTAGGATCTTATCTTATCTTTGTGGGCGTCGTTATGATCTCCTAATCTGTCGCAGTGTTCGCGGGGGGCTGGGCTGTTAATCAGCTTGGACAATAATGCATCTTTACTTTGCCATTATGCACACAAGAGATATAAATCTGTGCCTGACCCGCGGTTTTCCCTTGTTACCGCCCTCGTTCCACTACGGTCATGTTCAACAAACTGAAAGCATTCAAGAAGAGTCGAGCCACCGACGCTCCCTCGTCTAGCACAAACAACTTAACTAATTTCTATGCCACTGGGGGTCAGAGCTACCCCTCCTCAGAAGCACCGCCCGAGTGGGCGCCGGCACCCGAGAACTCTGTGCGTACATTGCTTTTGACTGACATCCTGCGCCCATCCCTAACTTTCTGTTCGCGATATTGCAGCACAAGTACGGCAAGCTGGATGACGCTCCCGCGGAAGAATACAGAAATGCCCTTGAATTCTGCAAGAAGTACCCCCTCGATTATCCAAAGATGCTACCCTCCGACACAGTGGATGAGATCAACAGAATAGGTTGTAAAGCTTGGGGCATCGAGGTCCCTATTACACCCCGCTTTGTTGGTCGCATAGAGAATTATAACCCGGACAGCAAAGGCAAGCCTGCTGTTGTATCAGTGCGGACGCAGTCCAAGTGCAAGGACGTTTGCCTACTGAGCACCATACCTATTGTGGCCGGTCTGTACGATTTTGGAAGAAAGAAAGGTATGTATTATGAGGTTTATATCAAGAAGATGAAAGGTATCATTGCCATTGGTAAGCTACTTGCATAATTTCGTCTTTTTGCCACTGCTTTACATCTGTTGCAGGTACCGCTTGTAAACCTTACCCTCAGTGGCGTCTCCCAGGATGGGACAGAATGAGTGCAGGTTTACACCTTGACGACATGCGCAAGTTCTTTGAAGATCCAAATGGTGGACGCGAATACGCGCAAGGGCTCATCACTCGTATCAGTCCTGGAGACACCGTCGGCTGTGGCTACGAACTTCAGACGGGGGCTATTTTCTATACTTACAATGGAACGCGCCTTCCCAACGCTTTCACCGGAATCTATCTTCCCCACAATGATCAGGATGTCTTCGCGGCCATTGGTGTGGAAGGAGACTGCGAGTTTGAAGTTAATTTTGGAGGTGAACTGTTTAGATGGCTTGAAGGAAACGAGTGGGACTGGAGGGTTGAAGGACATGTCGGACGGTTGGAAGGTCGATCTGGGCATTTGGATGATGAATTGCCTTCCTATCAGGAGGCTCGTTCGAACTTATTCTGAGCACGCATAGTATCCGGTTGCCAATTACCCAAATTATGTTTACGACGATTTTAACAGAGATTGTAGAGAGAGAGCTCGGTTGAAGCTCTATAAAAAGCACAGGCAAGAGAGTTTGGCCATGTGACTCAGGGGCGGCGGCAATTGAAAGAAAAAAAGGACTAGAGTGTTGGCTAGAGTATCGTCACGCTAATTTACCATCCTTTAACCTTCCTCTCCTTTAAACTGGCTCCCTTACTTCCTACCTGCGGTCCAGCCTGCAAGCGGGCTCTGCTATCACGAGCTTTCGCGTCAAATATCCATTCGACCAGCAGCTATGCCTTCTCTACCCTGACCCAAGGCTCGGGCAGTTTCACGCTTTCTGGACCATCACGACGCGCGCGGCATGGCAGGCCAACCCCAGGAGCACGATTGCAGTCGACGCAAGCGCGTCAGCAGGAACGCTTCTCTCCAGAAGACGAGGTGGAAGCTTTCTTGAGCATATCACGTATACCAAGTCGAGGAGCGCGCTCATTTTACGCAGCTAAGAAGCCGAGTATTGCAGAAGGGGACTGGCTGCAATATGATGACGACCAGTCTTTCTCTTCCGACCCCATGTCCTCCTCAAGTAGTAGACTTAGCCGATATGACTGGCGGAAAAGAGCTACCTCTCGCACAACAGGGCAAATGACCACGGACGAAGAAAAAAGCCGGCATAAGAAGAGATTACGGGTAGCGGAAAATGACTTTGGACCCCATTCACCATATTATAACCGGATACTACATTATTCAAGCCGGTATGTTTATGTGGCGCGCATATACGACAGTCCTGGTTTGCTAATATAGTAACAGGTTTCGCAAGTTGCTTGACTTGGAAGAGGCTGAAGACGAAGCTGCTCTCAAGCACCGGTTATCAACTTGGAGTTTAGCCAAACTCAAGAAAGAGGGATATTGCTTAACCGATCTCAAAGCATATTGGTTGAAGGAGACGCAATTTGGACGCCCCGTTGCCGACTTTCTTGCAAAGGATGTGGGTGACCGCCTACCTGAGAACAAACTCGAGTAAGTCCACAGTCATATAGGACCAAAGATAATTTCTTAACGCGTCTACCTGTTAGGAGGGGCACGCAAGTCTTGATATCGCGATTGGATCCCTTGAAAGAGGAACCTGTAATAGGTTCTGTCTTGGACAGCACACAATCTCACATTCGAATATTATTCCAGACGACATTTGACCTGCAAGACGAGCTGTGGAGACTTGATCTTGGACGTCCGAATCTTATGTGGGAGCGCATGCGGACAGCTATCAACCAGCTGCAAGATGATCCGGCGAAGCTTGAGGTTATGGACTGTGAACCGTCAACAGAAACTATACTTCAAGGGACACATCTTCGGGACGTCCTCCTACGCTCGTTTTCTTCCCAGCCTGTGTCCTCTGATGCTATAGGCGAGATGAGTGCCGCGGTTTTGGGCGAAATCGATGCCAATGAGGATTCATGGGATTCTTCGCTGTCTGAATCAGAAGAGGCTGAGGAGGAGGATGAACGGCATCATGCGGGAGTTTTTAAGGACGACCAACTCATTCAAAGCTGGGCTGAGCGGTATTCTAGACCCAACCCCGTTGTGGTGGAAGGTGACCCGCCTCTGGATGGATTGAACGCCTCCCAAATCCAAGCTATGGCAACGATGATTCGCAATCGAGTCAGTCTCGTTCAAGGGGTTCGTTAAATGCGTTTTTATCAATATTTAGTATACTAAAGAAGCATGCAGCCACCCGGGACAGGAAAGACCAAAACCATCATCGAGACAATCAAATTGCTCAAGGTGCGCTCTTTAGTTTATGCTCTTTAGGAAACCTTGCCCTGACATTAACGTGACTTTTTAGTCTCATTTCCAGGTGCCGCAGCCAATCCTCGTGTGTACATATACGAACGTAGCCGTGGACAATCTTGTGGAAGGATTTGGGAAAGCGGGCGTGAAACCGCTGCGAATAGGGCAAAACGCTACTAGCAAGCAGTCTTCGTTGCAATGGTCGCTCGACTACAAGCTGCAGGAACACCCACTGAATCCGAAACTACTAAAAGTGGCCGAGCAAGACGAAGCTGTCTCTGCAGAACTGAAGACGTTGTCCAAGAAGTATGAAGCCTTGGAAATACGGATCAGAGATACCGCAGCTCCCAGGAAAAGTACTTTGGCGAGAGCACAGAACATGAGGGCAGCGATATTCAAAATGGTGGCTAAGAAAAAGATCCTCAAGAAGAACATCTATGGCCTGCAACAATTCATGCTGCGCGATACTGTGGCAGCGGCCGACGTCGTATGTATTATGTCATTTGCGTTTGAGGCGTTTTGCTGACTGTTACTATGTGTAGATCTGCACGACGTGCATTAGCTCTGCCTGCTACGCCCTGAACGTCATCGACTTCCCTGTCGTGTTTATTGATGAGGCGTCCATGTCTACAGAACCTGCGTCTTTGATTCCTCTTATGAAAGGAGTACGTGGCAACACTGAGCAATATAGACGATTCCTCAACAAAAGTTTTATTTAGTCTCGACACCTGGCACTAATTGGAGACCATAAACAATTACCACCTATCATTGTCAGCCGGGAGGCAAAACAAGGTGGACTGGGTATAAGTTTGTTTGAACGCCTGACGGAAGAGAAACGTACGTGTCCTGTTCACTCATCCTTATCCAGCAAGTCTAAAACGGTAATACTTTAGGTGTCCCTTCGGTTATGCTCGATATTCAATATCGCATGCATCCATTAATCTCAAAGTTCCCGTCTCTAGAATTCTATGACCTCGCATTGCAGGATGGCACTGTTGACGCTGTTGGAAATGTCCTTCCGGGGTTGGAGCCACCACGGTCACAGCATCTTATACCACACCCGTCCAAGAAGCACAGTCCATCGGTCATTTTCTTAGATCATGCAGGCAGCGAATCGTTCAAGGGAAGGAGCCGAGTCAATATTACGGAGGCGCATCTTGCGGCGAGCGTTGTTGAGGATCTTCTCTTGAGCAATCCGGTAAGCCCTTTTCCGTTGTCGTTAAGTAGCTGATGTTAACTCAGTTCATCTGAAGCTTTTGACTGGGGCCGATATTGGCATTATTGCACCTTATGCAGCGCAGGTCGCGCTCTTAACGAAGATATTCAACGCCGAAGAGACATACAGGAACCGGTTCCAGCAAGTGCTAGGCGCGGAACGCGCTGCGCTCATCCCACATATTGAAATTAAGACGGTGGATGGATTCGAAGGAAGGGAGAAAGAAGTGATTATATTCTCGACAGTGCGAAACAACTCTGCAGGACACATTGGGTTCTTGGCTGACAAGAAACGCCTGAACGTCGGGCTGACGCGAGCGAAACGCGGCCTGTTCGTGCTCGGGAACATCTCGACGTTGCGGGCTGGTTGGGAGTCCACCACGACGGAGGAAGAAGGCGTTCGAGTGAGCAGGGGCAAGGGCGCGGATTCGTGGCGGCGGTATGCGGAATACTTGGTCAAGGACGATTTGGTCATCTCGTTGACGGGGAATAAGCTGCAAAGCGCGCTGTACGGAAACTGGAGGGCTGCTGCAGCTGCAGCGTCCGCGGCTGGCGTTCGGGAAAAGAAGGAGGAGATGCTCATTGTGGGACGCTGATCAATGACGCGCGTGCTTGATCATGAGTGCTCGGGAGAGAGAGGGAGGGGAGCGGATATATTTTGACGCGTCGCTTTTTTGTGCTGGCCTGGCTGTAGATATCCGGGTTGGTCCTGGTCACCCATTTTTTCTCTTTGTTTGGTTCCGTGGTCGACACCGACATTACAAACACCATCAAACGTTCGCACTGCGCAGCCTGTTGGGCGTTCGGCTTCCTAAGTGGCGAGGGCCGGTCAAGGAGAAGGGCGGTTCTTGGTACTGGGCTATGGCGACGAAGGATGGCGGTGTAGATTGTCTGGACGGGTCGTATATTTGGCTGCGGTTGTGGGTCCTTCTCCAAGGAGCAGACGGCTTATTTCCGACCGTGGCTGACAAGGGAGCGGGACAAGGATGGCGCTCGGAGGCAAAAATGCGTAAATACGGCAGTCGCGCTTTTCCTAGCATTCTTTGGGGAGGGACATGGAAGGTGTGGTATGTTGGAAGATATTTTGGTTCAGCGTGTATTCCATGCTTGGGATGATAGCTTTTTTTGCGTGTTAATATAGTAGTACAGTTGTTGTATACCCTTCCTACATAAGAGTCGTATTGTTATAATGATAATTGGTGTTTATGGTTTGACGCTATAGTATGATGTATGGAGGATGCAGGACGCCACCTTACGCGGGAGACCCGATCTGAATGAATAATCTAGGTGAGGATGACGGATCACTCGTTGGGCGGATACATTTCTGCATGAATCTTATGCCTCGGAAGTAAGGAACGCAAGGGGAGAGAGATTTTTCTGTGGAAGTAAGTGGATGGAGGCTTACCGTCAGTGAATATGTAAATGAAAATGCTATTGGGTGGACAGAATGATTTTGCGGTGGCGATGAGTAAGCTCGAGTTGTGGGCCCATGATTGGACCTGTGCACTGCGTCGCGCCCTGGATCTAGGGGATCTGGAAGCTCGGGGCCGTGTGGTGCTTCTTGCGGTGGTGATAAATTGAAGGGAGGGATTCGCAGAGGGATGGCAGTTGCTCAGAGAGCAACGGGGAGGAAGATGGAAGTGGATTACATAAGGGGAAGAGGGAGGTTGGTTTAGGCGCCGTCAAGTATATGTTCGCTGGTGTTTTTTTATATTTTATTATTTGAATTTAGTGCAAGGGAGCATGCATCGCAGCGTCCGATCGGGCAAGGACAGAAATTGGTTGAAAAGGCGGGATGAATGCTGAGCGGTGTGCGTTTCGCTCCGCTTTTCGTTTCTTGGACAGCGAAGAAAGCTGTCGCAAGTCATATATCACAATCTATAGAAGCACTGCGCGTTTTGGACTATCGACCTCCATACATAGTCATCAACCATACCCACACATACCCCAAATGCCTCAAATATCCCTCCTCCACCCATGTCCTCTTCCGCCCTTCAACTTTTCGACCATGGACACCATCGACATCCACGCTCTCCCAGACGTTATTGATACCTTTGCACCAAGGGGCAACCAGCCCTCTCCCACGTCATCTATGAGCACCATCGAAAATCAACATCACGCTTTCTTCGCCACTCGCTCACGCGTCGTCCGCGTATGTTTTTTTCTCTCCTTGCTTTTCACCAGTGCTCACCTTCTCGTCACACAGCTCTATAATTTGCCCACCATGCCGGAATCCCTGCTGTCTACGGGTTTTCTGTCGCCGCACAATGTACGTCGCGCGGTTTTTTGTGCCAAGAGATTCGTTGAACAATTTGTCACAGGTTGGACTGGAGCAGCCTCGCATTCCGACGCCCAACTCTCTGTGGAAGATACGGGATGAATTCTCGAATGGACAGAAGGACAGCGTGTTTGCTGTGTTCCGAACGCACGAAGAAGTGAGTGATGAACGCGACGGTAATGAAGGGTCGTGAAAGTCATGTGACTTTATCCACGCCAATCGCGGAGATTGCGAGCCAGGGCTGCTTAATTCTTGGAATTGTTCATTGTCGCGTTTGTGGAACTGACGATGTATTTATGTAGGCGTGTGCTGCTCTCTCCTTGTCTGGGAGAACCATGTCCGTCGCGACCGCCCTGGAGAGTGATCTCGAACCGTTTCACAAACTCCATCGCGTCGTCCTCACGAATCCTGTACTAGTAAGTTCAAGGCTCTTACGTATATTTTCGTCCTCCGCTCTGACAGTCTTCTCCCATACATAGCCCTCTACTTCTAATACTTCCTCCCTTCGCAACACCAACAATAATACCCTTGAACTACAACCACCACTACGCCTCGCCTCCTCTTTCTCGGATCTTCGTTCGTCCATGCCCCATAATACACTAGGAGAATATACCCTTTCAAGCAACCCACCCAACCCAAAGACCAGCTTCAGGCTAGGAGACTGGATGTGAGTCTTTGCTTCCGCGATCGTCTTCGTCATTCTTCCCCCAGTGCCGATCAGCCTGTGGGGGTGTCTGTGACTGCCTCTCCTCGTCTGAATATTCACTCTCAGACATCGTACTGACTCGCCATTCCACAGCTGCTCATCGCCGAATTGTGCCGCTCATAACTTTGGGTGAGTTTCTCCACCAGTTGGTTTCGGTTATAAGAACTTTGTTCCGCCCATTTCTTTCTACCTACCTACCTTTTCCCCGTTTTTTGCCTTTCCCCCGCACACGTCTTTTTTTATATCCCATTCTTGAGCGACAGGTCTTCCATGAGTGGCATACCAACTGATTCCTTCCCTTGCTCGGTTTTGCACAGACGTAATTTGACATGCATTGGTTGCGGAAGTCCCAGGTCCAACAACGGGAATGGGAGTGGATCAACTTTGCATCACCATCAACAGCACCCGCACAATAATCAGTTGACTGGCGCTTCTAGCGCGCGCGCGCCTCCTTCGCCACGATTCAACAATGTTACATATTATTCATCGGCGCCGCCACCGACACATAATTTCCAGATGCAACCACAGCAGCAGCAACTGCATCACCAAGTGCAACAACCCGTTCGTCAGCAAACCATCCCACAGCGCGCGACAATTGGGCAACAGCACTCCCAACCTCATTTGTCTGCCCCGTCATTTGGATCGTCATCTTCTGCCCACCATCATACTGCAGCCAATCCCAAGTCGTCTCACCCTCTTCTAACACCATCGGGCCGAGCTTTTGCCATTGGTGGGAAAGTGCAGAACATCTCGAGCGACCCTCTATCACCATGCATCATGTATTGGCCTGATAACGAGCCTTTCCCTGAACAAGGGCAGATCCGGCCCAGTGGTCTCGTCGGTGTTGCAGTAAGCTTCTCGATTGGCTATATTTTTTTCAGGATGCTTTTGCTTACCATCAATCTGTACAGCAGCCACCCATCCTCAACACTGGGAATCGTGGTCCCATTTCTCACGTAAGTACTCATTTTCTCCGTCCCTGAAAAAAGGGGTTTCATGAAAGCAAGAGAAACTGACGATAACCTTGTTTTTTTATAGCAACCTGGTGATTGGATTTGCCAGAAGTGCAATTACCTCAATTGGAGGCGTCGAAAGGTCTGCCAGACCTGTCTTCCTTGTAAGTTCCCCTTCTGCGTTGTTTCAGGTTTTCAGGCTTCTTCATGATTTCACTGACGCCATCTTTCTTCTACTCCTTTAGATGCAGAAGGCAATGGCGATTCCATCTCTGCTGCAGTCCAGGCTGAGCGTATCGCTCTGCTCACTTCCGTTTTGTCCCAGACCCAGATCAACGGCGGCAACTTGAATATCCCAGGTGTTGCTCAGGCACCAAAACCTCACAGCTTGACCCCTCCTCAGGTTCGCAGGTCACTCATCGACTTGACTGCCCCTCAGCCGCAAATCACACGGTCTGTTCATCGGTCTCAGTCCCACTTCTCCTTGGGCCAACAACATGCGGCGTCTCAGAGTCCGGTGTATACCACTTCCAGCCCGATTTACCAGACGTCCGGCAACCGTCAGGAGACGCGCGAGCCATCCCCGCTTTATTCGACTGGCCCGAACAACAACCGTAGTAGTACGGCTACTGCTGTCCAACAAACCCTCCATGTTCCTGGGTCTGACGCTGCCAGTGTTCCAAGGAGCATGATGGCGCACGCTGGGTCTGCTGCTGGCTATGACAACCACCACAACGGCACAAGCAACATCAATCGCATGGTGCCTTCAGTCACGGTTCACGCGCCTGCGCCGCTCTTGCCTTCATTCCTGCAGGACATGGTCCAGTCACCTGCGTTGTCGCCTACTTCTACGACCACGTCGTCTGCAGACCTTTCTTCGATCGAGGAATATGAAGATGTGTCCTCTCCGCGCGCGGTGTATCCTCGTGCTAGGGGCGACAGTGGCTCGTCGGATGCGAGCTCTGCTATCTCGAATATCTGGCGGCTGGATGGCGAGGAGAGCAAGTCGCTTTCTGCGTTCCCTTTGCCGAACCACCAGGAGCTCGTTGGGGCGCGCAAGAACGGTGTTATGGTTGCCGACTCCCTTCGCGCTTAGTGGTGTTCTCTCAATTGTCGACATTTCATCCACACTCGGGTTGGGCCATTATCATGGCCGTGATTCTTACTCGCCCATCAATAACTTAATTTGTTTCGCCGTCGTCTCCACCATCATTCCGGTTTTCTCTCTTTATTATCATCGACATACTTCGGTTGGAGAATCCCAATCGAACGAACCCACAATGGCATTGGCTGGATCTTTTCTTTTCTTTTTCCTCTTATTCATAGTTCATTCACAAAAAATCACGGAATTTTTACTTCTTTCTCTCGGCTCACCTTTTCTTCTACTTATCTCCCTTTCTTGCCTCTCACTGACCCATGCTTGCTTGCTCACATCTCTTGGAAAATTGCGGTGGTCTTCCCTTTCCCTGTCCTGGCGTTATTACTACCACCCATCATCTCTTACACCAATTCCTCAACCCGCGCCGGTGATCATCTCCCCTGATTTTTGTTTTTGGTCATATTTATTAACTGAATATTCTCTCTATCCTTACCTTCCTTCCTCCCTTTCTTGCCCTTATTTATCATACATAAATCCTACTTAAAAACCCCTCTGTCTGTCTGTCTCTTTTTTGGAACCTAGGCTAAGCTCTCTCGCGGGTAGTCCACTTTTTTCATATACATATGGTAGTTGTTAATCTGTCCTCGCATACATAGTCCGTCTCGTGTCGCTTGTTTGTTGTTGTAGTAGTTGTCTTGGAATATCTGGTTTTTTTGTTTGCTACTCCCCTCCTCCGATTATCATTTATCTTTATCTCCTCGCCCTCCTTCCTCCTCCTGTGTTTCGTTGCATTCATGTTTCTTGATACTCTGTTTTGTCATTTTCTGTCATGTCAAGCCCTGACATTTCTGGACGCATTCCCTCACATTATTATTATTGGGGCGTTGCCTTCTTGCTCGGTCCTTTCCTATTTCGTCGATCGTCGCTTGTTTGCGATGTTTGCAAGTACTGTACTAGGTGCATTGCATGGTTTGCCGGGTATGCTTCCATGCTTCTGCGATTCCTGTCTGTCGTTTTGTATTTATTGTATTTGTATCAATCAGAATACACTTACCCTCGTAACGTTAAACGCTGTTGTTTTGGGAGATCATGCCGTCGTTGAGCTTAATGCATGTAGAGGCGTTAATGCGATGTATGACGCGAGGCGTATGTTATGTACTATAGCTACACGTGTGGATGATACGACAATGTTTGGGTGTCTTGGATTGATTCATAAAGGCAAGTTTGAACCCACAGCTTGGACGTAGCATGGGACACGGATTCCTGTGACAGATTGGACCTAAAGTAGTACGTTGTCGAGGTTTAAAGAAAGCAATGAAAAAGCGAAAAGGATATAGTACAATATTACAAGATAACATGCTAGGGCTACACTGTACCGGGTAGAGAGAGAATTAAGCAATAATTAGTCCACTTTCCAAGCCTCGATAATCTCATTCAAAGATCGAACACTCCATCCAGAACCTAAAGCGGTGGTCATTCTATTGCCAGTTGCATGCAGCACCTCTTTGATTCCCGTGTCCAGACCCACAGCGTCAGAGGTGCCTTCGGGAGGAGGCGCGTTCAGACACTGGTTGTGCGCGTCTCTTGCGAGTTGGCAAAGAACGGATAACAGGGTGGATACTGGCACGCCGTTGCGCAGCAGGTACCAAGCCAAGTAGCTTTCCATCTCTTCGGCGTCGGCGGAAACGTCTATCTCCATACTTGTATCGGACGATGGACCGGACGATACCAAGCCTTTTGCGTAGCGCGCCATGTAATCTAAAAATCTAGGCGACGCTCTGACTTCGTCAAGTTTGACGTCAAGAGCATGTAGGGCGCCTTGGACAGTGGTGTCACGTATCAAAGAAGGTCTGGCGTTATTTTCAGGCCGCCCGCTGAACCGACGCTCGTAGACTTTGGAATAAAAGTCAGCGGCGAATCGTAGGTCTTGAAGACGGAGATGGAAATAACGGGATTTAGGTGACATGGTGCGATAAAGATACAATGTAAGATGAGACTGCAGTGTCTGAGGTTTGTCTTGAAGGATGCTATCCAATAAAGCAGCATGGCAGTAGTTTTGGAATATGCGCTCGTCATGAGTTTCGCCTTCTTCATGGGCACGAGAGAAGTGATCAGCGAACGCAAGGAACAGGACGTTGTTTGAGAATGAACTGATGAATTCGCTCAAGTCTCCGGCAGGATGAGTTCGTGTGTCTGCGAGCTGTGGGAAGTCCAAGGTCGCCGCATCACCTGTCGAAGAACCTGAACGAACGAAAAGACTGCGGCTTCCTCTAGGATCTTCTGTATAACTCAAAAATGCCGTCCTCCGCTTCACGTATAGAGTCTGACTTTGTAGAAGGGCTTCCTTGTGGCGTGGGTGTGCTGCAGTATCCAGGTAGAAAGGCCAATAACGTGGCGTGTCAACTCGGATTGAAACAAGCTTGTCCATGTCCGGAATCAGGGTCGGAGATATGAGCTGTGTATGCTCTACCTCAGCTCCTTCCTTCATCGTAATCTTCACGGGCAGATAGACAACTTCATTTGTATCGACATCTCGCGCGATTAGACAACGCGGTTCCACAGCTAGAACCCACATATGTCGCAGGGCTTGTAGGAAACTTCTGTTATCGGAGGACGCAGAGTTGAATCTTGGGAAGAAGGCTGTCACCATACATGTAATTGCAGCGTCTGATGTACCCAGCGTGTACCGACCTCCACCGAGGAATAAAAGACCCAAGGATACGTGAGTGGCAACATGTATACCGTATTTGAATCCATGATGATACATCAGTTGTTGCGACATGCCATACGCGTAGCGGAATCTCCTCAGGCATGTCAGTTCGCCAGTGCCTGCCATGACCATGGAAAGTGCGATGGATATTAAGCTGAGGCCATCACGTATGGCTGATCTTTTAATCTTGTGGTCAAATGCAGGACCTACGACCAATCAAAACTGCGTTCACTAGTAAAATAGTTGGCTACAACTCACCGTTTCCGTACGCCAACCTCGAGAAATTGTCGAAATGCTTGATAATCATCTGGTATGCTTCTTGACGAGCTGTACCTGCATACTTCAAGCCTACCACGAAGCAGCCCCCTGAAATGATGTTGTAATAGGCCAATTCCATAGCATCATCTACACTCCTTCCAGTTTTGGCGCGAGCCTCAATGGCTTCAAGTATCGGTTTAGGAATTTGTTTAACCAACCACTCATTATTGGGTGAGATTGCATCCCACATGATGAGCGATCTGGCAATTGTCCGGACGAGTAAGAAATGAGGTTGAATGGCATTCAGCGACATAACTGTGTCTGGAATTGTCAAAACGTCAGCAACATCTTGACGGCCTGTCCTCAGGTACATTAGGCCCAAAGCAATAGAAGCCGCAGGAGAGGTCAGGTTGACGTCGAATGAGCTTTTAGTTTGCTTGCCCGTCAGAGTATTCGCGTCTCCATGTATCAGTATGCTGAGGCGTTTCAGTATGATGAGGTCGGCTGGGATAGTCGAACCTCTACCTAGCATGATCATGCCAAAGGCAAGTGCGCTGGCCGACGTGTACGCTTCTCGATGTTCATTGCTCAAATCCGGTTGAACCAGGTCTCGTCGGCTAATTTGAGTGAGGCATACCTCCGCCATCCGTCGGTTCTTCGACCCTAGGTAGACAAGACCAACACCGAACAAGCCCGCTGCCTGCGTCATCAGGGAGACGTTGAGTTCGACGTTTGGTGTGGGAAGTAGAGCCGGAGAGTGAACAGCCAATAGTTTAGTTACATGTTGGTTGCCTGTTCCGACATGGGCAGCAGCCATCCCGAGTAGTACACCTATGGATGTGAGGTCGTGCTTGGGAGTAAGGTATGAGAATGTAGACCATGTCATCATCTCCTTCAAGTGACCAGTCAGTCCTAAGGCCAGCAGGAACCCCGCGTGCTCTGGAGAAAGTTCAACAGGTTTGTTGAAAGCTATCCAAGAGCTGTCGACGCCAGCAGCAGATGGCGAGATGCGCAAGCCAGCAGCCACGCCATTGTGGAATTCACCCCAGCAAACAGATTCTGGGGATAGTTTACCTGGTTCGGGTGTCACCAGGATGTTCAGCGGCTGGAAGCGGACGCTATATTCGACTTTGGGAATAGAATAGGCCTCGCGTGTCACTACAGGGATAGACCCAAAGGTGAACATAGCTCGACCATATGGCAAAGCAAGCGTCCTTTCTGCAACACGGACAACCTGGTTTTGATGTTCTTTTGTTAGGTCGTGCTCACTATATCGGATGTTCATTAACTATTTATATTGGCGCACGAACTCCGGCCACTCACTTTAATTCTGGGCGTTCCATGCTTTTGACTGACGGAATCGAAGATGAGCATAGCATACGCGCAACTTCTTCCAAGCGTCTGTCTAAACCGAATCGTATAGCTGTGAACTCTTTCAAGTTAAGATCGACGCCCGAAACGGAGTCTATCTCCCCAGCTAAAGTTCGAGCTTCCGAAGTAATCTGGCCGATAGTTTGACGGGGAGTCGTAGGATTCTGAAACATGGTTAGTGCCTGAGATTGAAATTACATCAAAGCTACTCACGATGAACTCCTTCCTCGACTTATACCCGTCACTAATGAACACTTCCGGGTTGTGTTTGGACGAAGCTGCCAAATCGTTGCGTCCAATGGCTCTGTACGCCTCCAATGGCCAATTTCCAGGAGGCGCGAGTTGGCATGTCCTCGCAGCTTCCCTTAGAGGGGCCGCAATCCCAAGAGGAAGTGCAGAAGAGACATCTTGGCCGCCATTCTGCGAAACCATCTGATAAATCACATTCTCCGCTCTTTTCTGAGTGTCTGTAATTTTGCCGTCAGAAAGTGAATTGTACAGCAAGCTGAGTTGGTGCAATTCGTGGAGCGGATCACATAACCCATATTCGAGAGATGGTGTTATCGAGAAGCGGGTCACTATATGCTGGACATCATGCCAGGGCACTTTCCAATTTGGCGTGCTTACTCGTCCGTACAGGATGGCTGACAAGTCAGGGGGCCACACTGGTATGCGGTCGTCCAGATATCTAGCAGCTATATAACTTTAGTCAGCAAAACGTGAAAAACTGCAGTCACTGAGAACTCACTAGCTGATAAGGACGACGGCCAAGTACTCATAACAGTGGGTATCAAGCGCTTCCAATAATCGGCCCACTCCGGACGCACGGCCACAGCTATGCGACATACAATGGGAGCAAACCTAAGAAGGTCGCGCTGCCTGGGAATTAGGAGGCGAAGGTGTTCTGCCAAAGTGTGCAATCCATATAGCAGAGGAGCTAGTAGAGGATGAGGGGGAGCGTGGTTAGCAGCAGCGCGTGCCAAAGGAGTTGATGGTGGCCCCTGTAGCAATCTCATGGCAGGATCTTCAGAGAAGTGTGTATGCGTTTGTGATGCAGAAAGACGAAGCCATGGATCCGTCGGTTCCGCCTTCTGCTCAAAGTCGAGTCCGAAAACAGTATACAAGGCGGATGACAAACATTGGAATTCGACATTCTCAGAGGTAGCCCATGCCTGTGTCGACCACAGATCCAAGAAAAGCCGGTGTATCTCGAACGCTGTATCCGCAGGTAGGATCAGTGCAATGAGTTGAAAGCACTCAATGACAAGTTTGTCTTGAGGAAATATATCAAAGGTTACTTGAGAAAGTTGTCCATTCTGGTATACCAGCGTAGTTGTGCCCCACTTCGTATCCTGGACACGGTCAACTGGACCCAGATTCAGAGCTGAGTGTCCGTTTCGTATATCGATAGGTATTTCACGAACACCATGAGTGAAAAGAGATAATTGTCCAAATGGCTTCACGACCAATAAATCCCAGACATTGCCGCGAGTCGCGCGGATCGAAGTTGCTGAAAGTGCAGGAATCTCCGCAACAGGCCTTACTTCACTGGACCTATCCGGCAGTTGAATAAATGAGTATATCAAGAGGTTTTTGGATTTAGGGAGGCAAATGGACAACAGTGAACGCGCATCTTTCCCGTCAAAGCGGTCGTCGAACAACGATACCGAGATATCTTGCCAGGCTTCAGCACTAAATGGATAGCAATGAGCCGAATGAACGTTACACACAGTTCGAAACACCTACTCTTCTTCTGAGATCTGTCGGGTGTACATGCTCTGCATCCAGAAAGCTGCCTTCATTCTGCCATGTTCAATGGGTGCTAGTGTATCAGAATCTAGTCTTCCACCCAGCACCATGCGATCCATGGTAGTGCTCAAATCATTCCGAGAAAGTGAATTCCGCCTTGGTTTGTTGCTTACTGGTCGTTGTGACGATATACCACCAGAGAGTGATGCCATGGTGGTAGCCGTAGACAGTGAAGGCGCCATTCCGGGCAAGGACGAAAATGCGGGCATGTCTGGAAGCTCAAATACGTCTGGAGCGAGGAGCGGCTCATGTGAACGAGGGTTAGGTGACATCTGGTGAAGGCGATCACGACGATCCGATATTCCATCGAACATCGCTGACGTTCGCCGGGCGCCTACGCCTGGCATTGACTGGCGCTTCGCGACTGGAGCTGGAGCGGGGGCCTTGCCCTTTTTAGTTCGGGTGAGGGGCACTGGTGTGTCTTTCGGCTTGATATATGCGTACTGCCAGATCGTCAAAAGGCGTTCCTCCACGTTCACTGTGACCACGACCCGCGCATCGGCGATGATACAACAATACGAGACCCATACAATCATTTCGGTAGGTGGGATGGATTTGAGAGGCTTGCTTGAGTGTTCATCTTCATCTTTCAACGCAGGTGGCGTATTTTGAGTAGCACCGTAGATCCCTGAAGTCAATCCCACTGCTGCTGCTTCCGACAATGCACTCGTTATTGAGAACACGGTAGGCAGCACATCGTCGCCCGTCGCTCGAGCCTCGGCTATCTCTGAGGGTTCAAGGACGCGTTGAACCATCATTCCATGCGGCGAGACTGGCCAAGCTCGCCTGACAACAAACGGCAGCGAGAAGGTATAGTCCACGCCGTTGTTGAGATATATCTTCCCAATGCTTCTCAGGAAAATAAACACAGCAGGGATAGTCTGCGGATCTCCATGTCCAAATTTGCGCGCATTCCGCTCGCGCATGAAGGGGCCAAACGTTTCTCGACCGTCCGGGAGAGGTTGAGGAGGCGCAGAGTTCGCATTGGCATAACTTGCTGCGCTGGCTGAAGATGCCGGGTTTTTCTGTATGACCTGCTCCAGTTCTCCAAGGCATGCCCACTGGATGCATTCACCCTCCTGCTCGAAACTCCACCTCTTGATCATCACCCCACCACAACTCAGTACAGCATTGTACTTATCCCATGCTAAATCTGGTTCTTCCGTGTGGTTTCCAGTAAAGTAAGTTGCAGTGTGGATAGTGTTGACGTCCTCTGCGCCAGGACCACGAAGCGCTGCTTTTATGGCTTTCAGGAGGGGGCTATCATTTGTGTCTTGCTTTTCAGTTGGCGCGTTTTTGGAGAGAAATGTAATAGCTGAGGAAACTGGAGGTCCTTGGGCACTGACAATTAGTGGTGGCATTCAAGTTGGCGTTGTCTGAACATCAAGTTACGGAAAGGAGTTTGCGATGAGTTTCTGTGCAGGTCGATGCTCAAAGCAGCATATGGGTGCAGGAGCCAAGTCCTCGCTGCGTGAGTATGCTTGAATTCAGTTCAGCCAGGTTCAGCCGCGTGTCTGAATTGCTCATCACTTCACGCGTTGTTTACGACCGTTTACATTGCTCGGTCTCTTTAGTCGGGACACTCTAGATATGATATGATAATCTAAGCCTCGCAAGGTGATTGGGTGATGTAAAAAAGTCTTGAACGTAACGCCTTAAAGCAAATTTCTTTCAACAGCTTTCATTTCATCCTGGAAGAATACAACAAGATATCGACGGGTAGTGTGAGGTGAATGAGCGCAGCAAAGAAACACAGCGTACACGGGATGGGGAATGAGAAAGGAGGTGTAGCAGAAAAGAAAACCAAAGTTGATTGATCACGCGTGGAAGTAGATCTACCAATCAACAAGAAAAGAAGAAAAATCGTGGGGAAGCGCAAAAGAGAGAAAATCTGACAATCGGTAACATGTACAGAAAATTGATCATAATGCGCGGCGTAAAGACGTAACGGGCATAACAACCTGCTTCGATAAATACATGTAAGGCACATGGTTTTAAGATAATTGTATAAGGTACTCACAGAAGTAGGTTGATATTTAGTTATTGCCCTTGGGAGCCTCCTTCCAGGAGATAGCCTAGGGAGAAGGATATGATTAGGGAGATGGTAAAGATCCATGAGACTACGAAGCGTACCTGTTCCTCACCCATGGCGCTGATGATGGTGACAAGGAGATCCTTGCCCTCATCGAAAGCACCCTGGATCTGGGTACCGAGGTCGCCCTCAGGGACCTTGACATCGTCCTTCGCAACACCTTCGTTGGTCATGAGGTTAAGGAAACCATCATCAATGTTGACCTATATTTGTCTCCGGTATGAGAATGAGTCAGAAGATGTCATGTACGAGGTAACTCACGAGCTGGTATTCCTCACGGCGGACGTTGGGGACATCCATGTTGTGGGTGGATGGGGAGATATCTTCCTATTAATCGAAACCAAAGATAAGCGAAAAATTCCACAGAACAGGGTAATTGTCTTTTACGAACCAACTTCTTTCCGGTGAAGATCTAGAGAAAGGTTGCCATGAATAAATATTTTACACTGAGCACAAAAAACAACCTACATCAATGGCAACGAGATGGACCTTGGCGTGACCGTGCTTGCCAGTCTTGGAGGTGGACATGTCGACGATCTTGCAGGGACGGCCTGTATGAAAGACATAAGAGCGATAAAAGACGATATTGATTGGGTTACACGCACCCTTAATGACTACGTGACCGTTCTTGCGGAGAGCAGAGCATTGCATGGGGAAGGTGGCGGAGGCACCAGAGCCGGCCTAAGGGGACGAGATGAGATGAGAATATCATCGATAAGATAGTCGATATCGAAACGGACCTGCTCGAAGGTTTGGTTGTGGCTCTCGTCGTCGGACATTTTTGATATAAAAGAGGGAGATACGAGGAAGAGTTTTGTAGGAGTGGACTGGGCGTAAGAAGGAAAGACGAGACGAACGAGAAACAGAGAAGATTGTGTCCAAAAATTTCACTCGGTCCTTTTTCAATCTCCGACCTTTCCAGTGCCATCGCTCACGTAAGCACCATCACTTGGCCTGATATGTAGATCATCCCAATGACGCTCTCCTCCAGCCACTACGCCTTGAACCATAACCATGCTTTCCTTTGGAGGTACTCCCTTGTGTCCTAGATGCACAAAGCCCGTATATCTAGCAGAGCAGGTATGTCTCTCTCTTGCCCTTTGACTTCTGCCTGCTGATTGTCATCTCACAGGCCATGGGTCCTGGGCGCAAGGTTCGTCTTCTTAGATTCTCCAACGTCATATCTACTTTTGACACAATATGTCCACCCTCACGCTAGCTCTACCACAAGGTTCGTTATTTGCCAGCTGCTTACTGAATAAGCGCTTAACTAATCATGATCTAGCCTTGCCTCGCTTGCACTATCTGCAACAAGCGATTAGATTCCTATAATCTACTCGAGCATGACGAACAAGTAAGAATATCGCCTTGCTCCAATCCTTTGACGTTGGTACTTACCATCTCTGGAATCTCTAGCCTTACTGGTATGTCTAATCACTGGAGTCCTTCCATGCGCTTCCATCTAAAAATATCCTATTCAGCAAATCATGCCATCTCAAGAACTTTGGCACTAGAGATTTGCGACATGCCAATCTTCCTTATGCACAACCTCTGGAGGACATCTCACCGACGTCGTCGCCCCAATCCTCAAAAGCATCATTTCCACCGGCAGCACTGGTACGACCCCTAAGCACAGGCAATGGCAATATTTCAGGAGCTTCAATTCCCAAGTTAAGGCCAAACAGATCGCTAGCGACCAGTCCCATCTCTCCTACTTTCCCCAGAAGGACAAGTCCACCTTCCATTCACACACTTGTAGACGATCAAGCTACAAGCGAGACACCCACGAAAGAATCTTCTTCAACGTCCGAAGAAGAAACGGAAGTCGGCAAGGCTCTCCACGGTGGAAGCAAGACTCCAGAGACTGAAGAAGATGCTTCGGGAGAGGAACGAGACAGTTTTGTCGATCTTCCAGACCGTTCAGGCACTTCTTACCCGTCAAACATCGGTCGTCCAGGTATCGGGACTATCCCACGAACTATCCCGCTTTCTCTCAATTCTGGCAGTACTCCACGCAGACCGTACAAGCATCACGTATCTCAAAGCCTCGGATCGATATCTGTACCTTCTTCCAGTACAACTCCTCCGGCCACGAGTAGAGAAGCTGAAGACGTATTAAGCACCAGTGTCGATGCATCGCCTACCCCGAGTTTGGACGGTTTCAGCCGCTCACCTATGGGCCAAGGGAGATCATTCCCTCCCATCGCACCTCTGGGGCCCATGATGACCGGTAGTCGATATGGTGTTGCACTTGGTGGGAACGTAGGCAGCGGTGTTGCGGTGAACATGACGGGTACACGCAAATGGGGTGCCGGCACCCCAAGTTGTCCGCGATGCGGGAAGAGCGTCTATTTCGCTGAACAAGTACGTCATTCTCGATATGCTCGCGATGTCGTGGGTCATTGATTTGCTTTTTGTTAGGTTAAGGCTGTCGGCAAAACGTTCCATAAAGGTTGTCTGAGGTGCATGGAGTGCAATTCTTCGTTGGATTCGAATAGATTGCGAGACCACAACGGCGAACCCTTTTGCGTTCGATGCTATAGCAAGGTATGCTACGAGTCACCTTTCCCTTGAGGCAAACTCTCATCCATGTCGGGATTTAGCTCCATGGTCCTCAAGGAGGAGGATACGCTCTTCTAGGAAAAGCCGGTGGTTAATGACTTTGACGCTTTCTTTGGATGCTTTGCCGCTACTTTCGCGCTTTCAACACTTACTTTCAATCAATCATTGCTTTGATTTCACTCGGACAATATATTTATGTTTTATGCGATTACATTAGACTGTATGTAGCTCTAGTAATGTCGACGGCTAATTTTATACTGTAATTATCACGGTAATTGTACAAACACATATTGCAATAAAGTGAAAGACGATTGAGAATGATACGTTGGCCAGTCTGCGTCATATTAGCTTGTGAAAGATGCTTTGAAATTATACGTGGTACTTTTGAGGGGGTATATTTACATATAAGATTACTGTGAACGATGACATTGGTTATACAAAAATTGACACCGTGCCTGTGCCAACTTTCCATTCGGCATCTGTTTTGTCTACGTCGAAATCCCTCTGTCGTTTAAGTTGTAACGTGCGATTGGTTTCTGCCTCTTTTCTACTTTCTTGTCCCTTCAAGGCAGAGGTTGAAAACAAGTTGCTTACTCTGGACGTTATTTCTGCGTCAGAGATGTCGAGATCGATTTCTAAAGTTCGGCGACCAGGAATAGAGAGAATGATTCTGCGGGCTTCAACGTCGAGCGTAGAACTTTTGATGAGGGCTGGTGTCTGCCGCCGGCAAGGATCGCGCTATTAGCATGGCTATACGCGAAAAGGGGAAGAAACCGGGCCCTCACCAGGCCAGGAACGTTAACGTCAATTCGTAACCGTCCCGAGTCCTCTTTCGACCAGGACCAGTCCAGTGGCACATCGTTGTGGATGACATCAACTTTTGACGAACCTACTCCGTTGGTGGCTGAGATGTGGGGTTTAGAAGCATTTGTTGAGCCGCTAGGCTTCTTCAAAATGCCTCTTAAACCAGGCAACATCGCGTCTGCGGCTTTCGACGTCGATTGTGATGCCTTCGGTTTTTGAGGTTCACTCGAGCCATGAGAAACGACGGAAGGCGAAGCAGGGTTTTTCTCGGAGTCTATTTCTTGAATAAGGGGCCTGGAATGGGATCCTGAGCTGCTAGCGTCCTTCGGTGGCGGCTTCCCCACTAGACTAGGGGCGAGTGCTGCTGGGATTTGCACGGTGCGAGGCAGCAGTTTGCCTTTGCTAAGAATGTTCGGCGTGCCTATGGTCCTGGAGAGTGTGAGATGAGTCTGTTCTTCGATTCGCTGAAGCGCCAGCTCTGTGATCCGTGTTATCAGCCTGACGTTGAATAAACGACATGAGGGAATTGCGGTCACCTATGATGAAGGTTTTGAACTCTGGATCGCGCAATGTACGCGACTTGACGGATGTATTGCAAACGCAATCGAACACGAGTGAAGGGTTGCCCGCTGGATGGAAAGATATGCTTCATATAATGCGCATGCTTGACGACAGCGAATACGCACCTTTGTCCTTATCCTGCCTGCCATTCGATATGATCATGGGGACGTACCACCCAGAAGGATTATTCTCGTCGATGTCCTCGCCCTGCATCGCACGTTTGATAGCATCCTCGCTTCCTTCAGGCGGCGGTGGCACATTTGAATCCCAGGCAATGTTAATGAAGACCTTTAGACCCTTGGGAAGGGGAGTCGGATCAGGGGCAGGTTCAAGGAGATTTGCATTTGATTGGGGAGGCTGTTTCGGTGCAGGGAGTATTCCTGGGGTGAGGAGGGTAGATTTTACACAGAACCCAGGTTTGGGCGCTAATTCGATGCGGACAAAGTTGGAAGAGGATTGGGAAGACATTAGTTTGCCGGTTCTGGATTGGCGCGCTGTGAGAACTAGGCCGCGTGACTGGTGACGTCTTTAAGCGCTGTGGTGATCAAATTGTGTAATATCCGGCGCCTCTCTTGTTCGTTCGAGTATGTCCGACGATGGTGCGCGTTGGGACGTCTAGAACGGAGCAGTAACAAGTTATTTCGACAAGATCGGCGCTATGAGAGGCTATGGGTCATGTGACTGGACAGGAGAACGCACGTGCGGGCAGATCGATCGACCGAGTCATTTTGATGGGAGGCTGTCGTTAACTTTGAAAGAAAACCAGCTTGCCAGTTTGATTGGGATTGAGACTAATCCACCGAAAATGTCCGCTTCTGATATAAAACCTTCATCTTCTGGTCCTTTTAGATTTCGTAAATACCCCGTTCTTTCTCTTTTCCTCTCTCATCTCTATCCACAGCCATCCCCGAAGACATGTACAACGTTTCTCCCATCCCTGACTTTGACGACGATGCCAAAGTCCAGCAGTACATGCAGGACAGGCGTGTCATTGGCGTACGTCGTCTCTGCTTTGCCTTGCTCGTCGTCGTCAACGCTCATGCGTTCCGTCTTAGTATGACCCTCTAGTCCAACCCGCTCTTCTTAGACATGAGATCACTTCCTCTACCAACGCTAAGAAGACTATTGCTTCAGCGCGTTACAACGCTGCTCGTATTCTCGCCGGTCAAGATGACCGTGTGCTCGTTGTGGTTGGGCCCTGCTCGATCCACTCCCCTGGACAGGCTCTCGAGTACGCCCGCCTCTTGAAGTCAAAGATGGCTGACTGGCCACACCTTCACATCATCATGCGTGCTTACTTGTGAGTTATCCATCTGCCTATTATGTTTCCCCTTCATGCTAATTGGGCGATCCTTCAGCGAGGTACTTACTGCCATGGCGTTGCCTTTGCCGATGTCTGGTTCCTGACATATTTATTGGTAGAAACCCCGGACCACCGTCGGCTGGAAAGGTCTGATTAACGACCCGGACATCGATGGCTCTTTCAAGATCAACAAGGGCTTGCGAATGGCTCGCCAATTGCTCTGCGATCTCACAGATCTCGGTGTTCCAGTTGGTTCAGAGTTACTCGATACCATCTCGCCCCAGTACATCGCCGATTGTAAGTCGGCCTTTTCTCTTGACCACGTCCACGTTACGACTTCGACTTCCTGGCTGCTACCCCGGGTTTCTCTTTTTCACTTCTGGTCACTAATTATACTTTGATAGTGATTTCTTGGGGTGCTATCGGTGCGCGAACTACCGAATCCCAACTTCATCGCGAATTGGCTTCTGGTGTCTCCTTCCCTATCGGTTTCAAGAACGGCACAGACGGCAGGTACGTTCTCTCTGTTCTTGATCCCGCTCTATTAGGCTGATTCATCTTTTTAGTGTAACCGTTGCGATTGACGCTATGCACTCTGCTTCGAATCCCCATGCTTTCATGGGTGTTACCGAACAAGGTCTGGCAGCCATCGTGAAAACCCGCGGAAACAAGGATGTCCACGTTATCCTTCGTGGCGGCACAAAAGGCCCCAACTACGCCTCTGAGCACGTGCGAAAAGCCGCAGAGGACATTGAGAAGAAGGCCAAAAAAGCTCCCGGTGAACAGGCTTTTGCCAGCATTATGGTTGATTGCAGTCGTGAGTGTTTTATTTCCTGTCCTGTCAAAGTCGACATGGCACATGTCTAAACATCACATTTGTTCAATTTTCCAGATGGAAATTCCTCGAAAAATCACAGAAACCAGCCTCTCGTGATCTCCAATATTTGCGAACAATTGGCCGCTGGAGAGAGGAGCATCACTGGTGTGATGATTGAGTCGCACATCAACGAAGGACGCCAGGACGTACCACCTGCTGGACCTTCGGCCTTGAAGCATGGTGTCAGTATCACTGATGCCTGCGTGGATTGGGAGTGCACCGTCAACATGTTGAACGAGCTCGACCAGGTGAGCTTGATTTCCCGAAATAGTTTTGCCTAACCGACGCTGATTTTTCCATCAGGCCGTCAAAAAGAGACGCGAAGTCCTCATTGCCAACGGAATGGATAAGCCAGCTGCTTTCCAGCGCGTTCAAGCATCTGAGGCTGCCACCGCTGCTGCATCTTCTCTATAATCTTGTTCCACGAGTTATCACTTCATCATCTCTCGTCCATTCTATTAGCACAAAAAAGTATACGTTACTCGCCATTTTAGTACCCTTCTTTCTTGTGTATCGCCATTTTTTCGGACTCGTCCATTTTTTTTTGTACCTTTTATCTCCACGTTCTTATGTAGTATCACATTATCGCATTATCGGAATTTCCATCATCAATGCGAATTTCTCGCCTCGAGAACCTTTTCACATTGGGGGGGTTGCGTTCTTGCGGCTGTCGATCACGGGGTCGGGGGTCTTGCGGCCTTTTGCCCGAGCGGAATCCGGATTCGATACTTACGTCGCATCCTTCCAATTCTCTTCTTTGTACCAGCTTCACATTCTCTCCTGCCAATGGGCTTCGTGGCCCCCTGAAGATGCTCTGAAGCGACCCGAAACGGTTCTCTGACAAGTCCTGGAGTCTCACTTTCCTGTGCCTTGAGGCTTGCTAGTACCATACTGTTTAATTTTCCATTCCTTGTATACACTTGAATCCTATAATTAACGTTTCTAGGAAATGTAATCTGATGTGCTTGCCACTTCTGTACGTCCGTCATCTATCTCTCTGCTGCTCGATATGACGGAAAAAGAAATTCCTCAGTTCTCTATTCCCCTTCTTCCAGTCCCTTCGACAATATCCTCGCCAGATGATAATCTGTGTTCCTCGTGTACTTCGCTCCAGCTCCGCCCCAGTCGCTTCATTGTCTCTGCCGAGGAAGACAAGCCACAAACCGGGGGAAGACCTGATGAAAATATCGGCACAGTTGAAGAAATTCGACGTAATACGCACTGTCCATTCCGTCGACTCGTTCTCAAGGCCCTTGGAGGCGCCGATGTGCCCATCTCAGACGGCGGAAAACCTGTCTACGTGATGATGAAGTGGGGGACGGCAGGTACCCCAAGCATGGCATACAAGATCTGGAATATCCTGCTGTACGCGACTACCGACAAGGGAAGTCGACAGCAAGTCCTCCCTAAATCAATGCGTACCAACCCAAAAATCACTCTACTCGCCAATGATTCTCCGACAGAGTCCAAAACAATGTTTCCGCGTCTCATTCGAGCTGACGCAATCGATTTGGACCTGGTACGCACTTGGATCTCGGTGTGCCAGTATCACCATGGTCCTCCATGCGATAAATCTCGCAACTTTGCATATGAATCTGAAAAACCGATGGAACAAATCCCTTCGTTCCGTTTGATAGACGTCGTGGATAACTGCATTGTACGTGCACCAAACGATTGCAGATACTTTACTCTCAGCTACGTATGGGGAAGAGTTCCAGTCTTCCAGACTCTCAAAAGCAACGTCCGCTCCCTCGAGAAACCAGGCTCCTTGCTTCGGCCTGAATATCGCGACAAGATTCCCAAAACCATTTTGAACGCCATTCAAGTCACGAAGGACCTGGGATTCCGCTATCTCTGGGTAGATTCGCTCTGCATAATCCAAGATGACGAAACCGGTAGCAAGGCAGAGGCAATTGCAAAGATGGATCTCGTTTATAGTTCGGGATTTCTGACTATCATCGCCACGGGTCCCAATGCCAATGCAGGGATACAAGGTGTTTGTTCTAATCCTCGCGGAGAGACCCAGATTGTAGAAGAAATCGGGCCAAATTTTAGGTTGGTAGCGGAGTTACCTAGCTTCAACTTCATGCAGGACTCTATTTACTCTACGAGGGCGTGGACGTAAGTCATCCGAGTTATTTTGGCTTTGCACGCATAGGGGGTAATATACCTCCTATCCAGCTATCAAGAGCGACATTTCACCCCTCGTAACCTGACCTTTGTAGGAGGGCAAGTGAGCTTCTCCTGCAGCAACGGCTACTGCGACGAGGATAAAGTTGAAAACCCCATCATGCTTGCACGACCGAGTCCGCCTACCATTCCCGACCTCGCCTCTTTCTTTTTGAGCGTACAGGCCTATTCGGACCTTTCTCTGTCCTTTGATTCTGACATCCACAATGCGTTCGCCGGGTTGATGCGCTATTTCAAGGCAAAGCTCGATTTCGATCTCGTGTATGGTATACCCGACAAATTCTTTGACTGGAGTCTCTTATGGACACCACATGCGCACCAGGTCAGAAGAGAGGTAGCGCCCAGCTGGTCCTGGACAGGATGGCAAGGTCAATCATGGAACCGATTCCCTTCGTGGTTCTCAAAGGACCCCGCTAAAGTCTACAAAGGTTTACGTGCACACACCTGGATAATATGGTACCATCGCCGGGCACACGATTCGCCTGAATGTGATATTGTATGGAGTGACCATAGCTCCACAGCCACGACTTCATCCTTCCCACTCAAACACAACTTTTATGGTGGAGATATCCAGCATCGTTTTGCAATGGACTGCACGCAGACGGTACCTACATCGCGGACTCTAGTAGGTGCACCGACATACGTCGCCGATGTTCTCAAAACTGGATCAGGCTTTCTTCAATTCTGGACGGTGTCTCTGAGATTCCGGGTAGCGATGCCTACTAGCAGGTATCGACGATCGATTTTCGATACAAGGCTTACCCAGGCCCGCGTAGGTATTTTCGGAAAGGATGGACGTGAACTCGGAACACTTTGGGTGGATCAAAATTGGTACGGAAAACCGGGGCATGTTCCAGGCGTGCACGAGTTCATCCTCCTGTGCGAAGCGAAGGATACGCTTACTAAACCCCAAAATGCGACATCGAACGGTGTCGAATCCTGGACCTATATAGTCATGTTGGTGGAAAATCATGATGGTGGATGGGTAGAGCGTGTTGCGATAGGATCTATAAGTAAAGGTGATGTGGCCCAAGCTCTTGAAGAGGGACCTGTTTGGAAAGAAATCATTCTAGGATGAGTATCCGTAGTTGATGGACAAAACTCGCTTTGTGATGTGGGCAAATAGTAAAAGGAATTAGATATTGACGTCTGACTTTCGTGGCGAGTGTCACTGGCGCCTTGTTGAAGTATGGCATGAATGTGCATTGGGTGGTTCGTTAGAGCCATCATTCTCTTTTCGAATCGAGGTCTCCACCGATGTACACCACGTACCTACACTTATTGGGAAGAATATCATGAATCACGATCGACCTTTTTGCTCTATGCAAGTGAATTTCGATTATACCAGGAGTACTGCTTGGAGTGGCACCGAGGGGAAACGGAAAATTCCAAACAGAATAGGTGATGGTAGAAGACGATGGCAAGCATCAAAATTTATTCTTTTCCTTTATTAACCCTATATTATCTTCTTTGAGCTTTGTATTTAGTGATTGCCAGATTTCTCGGGCATACTTTTCGCCGTCCTGGATGGGGCATTAAACGTAAGTATAGCTTAGTTGAGTCTAACAGCATTTGCTTTACCTTGAGAAGGCCGGTCAATTGGGAAACCGTCAGCTCGCCATTGCCGAGCGTACGCATTCCTTGGATGTTTGCTGATTGGGAGGAATCAAAAGAAATCATCAGAAGGACGCGAAGTGGTGTTGCAGCTTCTTCTTGAGAAGTAGCGTCAAGGAAATGAACGGGGGATACCTGGGGAAAGTCACATTCAGTTTAATGGGGTACCTTAGGTGGAAGGATAATTACGATGTTCAGAGTAACGCATATCGGCCAGTTTTGTCTTCCATCGAGCACTTCTCCTTCGTCCCAATAATCAGGAAGCTCAAAGTCCGTGGCTTTTTGGATCTGACGCGTGTCAAAGCCACTGACGACTTCTTCGTCCACGTCCATATCACCTCCCGAGTCTCCGGCCTTGCCTCCGCCTCCAACTATCCCAGATGTTCCTGATTTTTTCGCTTTATACTCGACGCTACGCGTCCTCGGCACTTTGGTGTCCCACAGTGCCGCACGCGCGGCCATGAAGATGGCATCGTACACATTCCCCGAGTCTACGAGGACTACAAGGTCGAGGTTGAGCAGCCACGATTTTTTCCCCGAGAGAATGCCGAGGTTTTTGGGGTGCAAAGACGGGTGTGTGAGTGTGTCCTGCAGGATGGTCGTCATGTCGTATTGCAGATCTTCCAGTGCAGCGGAGGAGAGGTGCGGGTAGGCTGCGGGAGAGCTTTCCTTGCAAACAGGCTTGTTAGTTTTTTAGTGTAGACTTTTTTGGAGGATAAGAGAGATGTAAGTACCAGGTCACTGAGCAGGCGATTTTGCCCCCTTCGACTCCTCCGCTGCCATGCTGGATTGTTTCTACTTCTAGTTTTGCTGCTGCGAGGACTTCTGTCCCACCCGAGCCATCGTATGGGTTTCGACCGATGCTGAGCCTCGCGCTGCCGTTCGCAAGAGGTGCTACAGAGGTTTCGAGAGAAATAGTCCTGAAATCATGCAAGGAACGACCGTCGGCACGAGAAGGGGGATTCGAAAGCAGTCCAGCTTGTATGAACGACTTTTCAGCTTTTGATAAGAGAGTCGTGCTCATGGTCGTAGATTAAGACGCGCGAGTCCAAATTTGGCGAGTGATCACAGTCATGAAGTGATGATGATCTTGAACACTAGTTACTCTAATCGACTATATGGTTACATTTGCTTACTAGAATACAAATGAGGAAGAGAAAGAAAGTAGAACGACACGGAAGAAATTCAAACGACGCGTCCGATAAACCCAAACATGCATCGCCCTGATTAACATAACAAGTATATAAACCAACTCATTCGATGCAGGGAGAAAAGGATGAAAGCATAAGATATTTTTCGACAAAGCATGGATGACGAGACAGCAAACGAGTAGGCGTGGTGATCGAGAGGTCCAGGGAAAGTTGTCGCTGTTCCCGATTACTTGGCACCTTTGCTCCTGGCACTTAAGGGAAGGGATATCAATCCACTCCCACCGGCCTGGATGCTTCCCACCCGGTTTCGCACTCGAGCGGAGGGATGCAATGGGATCCTGAAGTCCTTCGTGTCGTAATCCCAGGTGGCGAACAGGCGTGCATCTGGGAAGACAGGTTTCACTGGCGACTCCTTTGCATTCGTCGAAGGAGTCTCCTTTGACTTTGATGTGGATGGTGTCGTGCCAGGGGCTCCATCTGGACCAGGTGGCACTGCATTTGCATTCCAAGGCGCAGCGATCCCGTTTCCGTAAATAAGCGGCTTGTTGCCTCGATGTAGTACGGGAGGGTGCGATAGACGACTTGTTCTCGTCAATATCGTGGACTAAAAAAACGTGAGCCTGTTGTATGATGTACTAATAATGCAGAAACATACAGGGAGGACGTTGCGAGCAAGTTCCGGTATTCTAGATGTTTGTTGGCTTATGAGAGGCGCCATAGGATCACTGCCTGCCACAGGTCGATATATCGTGACGGGCAATTTCGTTTCTGGACCATCAGCCTTGGGCTTGACTTCATTTCCAATCAGGTCGTTCACAGCGATGGGATATGTAGGACCAATCGAAGCCACGCGGGGTGAGCACGGCGCGACACTTCCAAAGAGCGTGTCTGCCGGGTTCCAGCGACGGTTTGATTGTGCTTGTTTCATCAGAGCCATGGCCACTTTATGCCGAGATGGATTGAGTGGAGGGAGCTCGGGAGGCGGCGGATGGGTGAGGATGTGGTGGTAAGCTGATATTAAGGAAGGTTCAACGAGGGGCGTTGGCAGGCGATTTTGGCGGGTATGGGTTGCATTCGGTGGTGGTGGTGCAGCGGATGGGAGATGCCACTCCGGAACGGAAGCCAGCGAGGACTGAGAGTACGGAACTTGGACGAGGATGTCTGATGCAGCCGCAGATGTCAGCGACTGCGAAAGAGTTACAGGTTGCTTTTCTAGTTTGACTTCGGGTATCTGAGCAGTTGGAGGGGGGATCACCGGTTGGTCGTGAGCTGCTGGACCGAGGGCCAGAGGAGATGGTGGCGCGTCTTCCGAGGTGGTAGGGAAAGGAGGTAAGAAATCAGGTATATATTCGGGTGGTTCCCAGTTGGCGGTTCGCGCTCGTTTGCGTTGAGGTGACGACGAGGGATTCGATATAGGTGATAAAGGCAAGGTAGGTGTAGTAGGTCGTGATGGCGGTCGTTTCCTCAAAGCTTCAGTTCTGGCGGGAGATGAGTCCACGTCCATGTCGCTCCCAGCAGTTAAAATGTCAGGCTTTCTTGCATTATTGACTTCCTGCTCCTCTTCATCTTCCTCCGACTCCTCGTCATCGTCCTCTTCCTCCTCTTCCAGAAGCTTGGGTGGGCAGTACGCGTACTCCAGAGGTATAGCATCATCACGATCTTGTCTCAGACCATCGACCAGTTGCGCTGCAGCTCATAAGTACAAGAAATAGCAAGTTCAAAGGTCCAATAGGAAACCTACACTTGAATTCATGCAGATCCTCTACCCGACGCGCAGAGTACAGGGCGTAACGATTGAGCTCCTTTCCCTCTGTGGCACAGTATTCACTGAGCTCCTCCATGCTAACCCCAAGCTCGTCCAAAGCGCCAATGGCGTCGCGCACTGTGAGCCCTGTCCTTCCAGCATGCTGCGAGTATTTTGCGCACGTCGACGTCAACAAAGCGAGATATCTCGAGAGAAGGTCGGTGAGGACGGAGGAGGCCTGGCTTGAGGACCTGGAGAATGCGTGTGCGTGGAGAGTGCGCTGCACTGCCGACTCGAGCAGTTTGTGGGCACCGCTCTCCATGACGGTAAGCCTTCGAGCGAGTGAGGGTACAATGGCGGTGTGCTGAGAGTCAAAGGCGTACTCGTGATGTTCCCACGCCCTTGCCAAACATAGCCGCTCGTCTAACCTCGCCTTGTCCTTAATTGTAGCCATGTGTGGTCGTTTCGCTTTACGCGTCGATGTAAACATTTATTACGTCTTGGACGCCTACCTACTCTAACCCACTCACATAGCGGGATGATATATTACAACAGCTACCACGAGACTACGGTTTCGACGTGGACGAATGGGTCGACCAAGAAGAATACATCCCAAGATATAACATCGCGCCCCGCACTCAGGCCCCAGTAGTCCGCCATCGGGATGCAGATGCGAATGACAGCCTACTAATTGTCCAAACAATGAAATGGGGTCTGGTACCTCACTGGAGTAAATTCGAGGACAAGACCCTCAACACCACAAACGCGCGTTCCGAGAACTTGGTTGAAGGCGGCGGCATGTGGGGGAGCCTAAAGGGCAGGAAACGATGTGCTATTCCTTGTCAAGGGTACTGCGACTTTTTGATCTCCTGTATTACCTCGCAACTGAATCTACCTGTGGGGCTGGTACCAGCTACTATGAATGGCTTACCAAAGGCAAAGAGAAACTGCCGCACTTCACTAGACGCAAAGACGGGAGGCTATTGCTCATGGCTGGATTGTATGACTCTGTTGTGTTAGAAGGTGACTCGTTTTACGCTGCCTTTCGGTTCTTTGTCTCAACGGCTTTATCTCCGCTTTTAATCAGGCAGAACACTCTGGACATTTACCATCGTTACCACTGACGCGAACAAGGAGTTTTCCTGGCTACACGATCGCCAGCCCGTTTTCCTGACAAACCACGATGCTGTTATGCGGTGGCTCGACACTTCATCACATAGCTGGACACCTGAGCTCAGCCAAATGGTTCAGCCATACTCTGACTCCTCTGTTCCTCTTGACTGGTACGCCTGCAGTTCAGCTGCCAATTGTAGTCACCTTGAAATGCTATCATGGCTGATTCAAACTTTCTAGTTACCCCGTACCAAAGGAGGTAGGCAAAGTGGGAACAGAGTCCCCCACCTTTATCGAGCCTGTATCAACTCGCAAAGACGGTATTGAAGCAATGTTTTCCAACCAGAAACAGAAAGCCTCTTCCGCACCTTCAAAATCAACGACCGGTTCTTCAGCACGCGCCAAAGGTAAACGCAAGCACGAAGAGACTACCCGAGACAGCAACACCACCGAGACGTCTTCCCAATCTACTAATACGACGAAGAATAAAATACTCTTGTCCCCAAGCCCACCCGGTAAGCGTATAAAGTCAGACCACGGCGACGACTCCAACCAACCTGCGACGGTAAGTGCATGACGTACCGTTTACGTTACGTTCAACCTTCACACATCCAGCGTTACTTTCATCCTCGTTTTAATGATATCTAACGATGTACTAGGTGAAAGCAGAATATGAAGATCACAAAGTATCGTCCTCGCCCGTGAAGAAAGGGAAAGAAAAATCAAAGTTAAAGTCATCTCCCTCAAAGAAGACAGCAATTGTAAGAGGCACCTCCGGTTCGCCGTGTGTGGGCTGTTGCTAATTTCACATTCGACCACATTACAGGACACTTCTGCAGGAAATGCCAAGATCAGCTCCTTCTTCAAGAAAGCTTGATGTGCCAATCGGTACTCGTGCAGGAGTATAAGTAGTGCCGACCAAAGAGTCTTAGGGTGTAGGTTGGGCGTAGGCATATGTAATATACCATGTAGTCATAGCTGTAAAATAGCCACAATGGAACTTCGAATGCTTCTTCGACTCTGCGACTTTCGTATCCGCCAATCTGGCAGCTCACAAGGATTTAGTATACATTTACAATTTTCATTCGTGTTGGGATGTTTGATACAGATGGATGCGAGGGCACGGTAAATAAAAGGTATGTTGCTCGTTGTTTGTTTTAGTACACCAATGGAACATGAAGCAGCGTATAAGCCAAAAGAGAAAATGTGAAAAAATGGGGTCGTAAGTAGGACATAAGAGGACAAGCGCGTCAATTGAAAGGCATTCAGGCAAACAATCGCTTGGTGTACCTGAAGTGTTTTCTATTAGCTTGATAGATAGCATATGAGATAATGGTTAACTTACGAGTTCAAGCCATGGACACCACCCTCGATTTGAGCGCTAGCAGTCCTAAGCTCAAAGCGGACGGCACCTTCCTGGACGCCCTTCTGGAAAGCAGCGATGCTGCGGACGCCGACGTCCTGGAGAGAGTGCTGGACGCCGACGTAAAGGTAAGGCAAGAAAGCCTTGACGCTACCCTTGTCTTGCACATCACCGGAGACACCTTGTGCGACCTTGACAGCGCTGCTTTCAGAGAAGTAGCGCGAGGTGGCGGCGTTCTCGACGGTGGAAGCTTTCTTGGGTGCGGGGTATTTGCTGCTTTTCTGGTTGCTCGACTTGGCAGCCTGGCCTTGCTCCATAGCTTCCAAACTGCCCATGCCACGGTAGGCCTTGACACGTTTGCCCTCATGATAGAAATATTCTCCGGGAGCCTCTTCGGTTCCAGCGAGAAGACCACCCATCATGACAGCACCGGCACCAAGAGCGATGGCCTTGACGATGTGCCCAACGTTGCCGATACCGCCGTCGGCAATGACGGGGACACCGAACTTGTTGGAGAATTCGGAGACAGCATAGACGGCGGTAGCTTGTGGGCGACCAACAGCCATGACTTCCTGGGTGATGCAGATGGATCCGGAGCCCATACCAACGCGGAGACCGTCAGCACCAGCAGCGATGAGAGAAGCCGCCTGCTCGCGGGTAACGACGTTGCCAGCAATGACTTCAAGCTTGGGGTATGTTGCTTTGATCCATTGAACCATTTCGATCTGGTAAATGGAGTTTCCTTGGGAGGAATCGAGGACGACGATGTCAAGTCCTGCCTCAACGAGAAGGGTAAGGCGGTCGCGGTCGGAGGGTCGAGTACCAACAGCGGCGGCAGCATAGAGCTGCTTGCTTTGAGGGTTCTTGGAAGCCAATGGGTAGGATTGGTTCTTCAAGAGATCGGACCGAGCCAAAAGGGAGATGAACTGTCCGGACGAGTTAACGATGGGAAGTTTGCCCTTTTTCGAGTCGCGAAGAATGTCATTGGCTTCAGACAATGTAATCCCTTGCTGAGCCGTAACAAGATCCGTGGTCATGACCTCAGACAGGGGTGTGGAAGGGTCGCGGAACTGGATATCCCGCGCTGTGACGATCCCGACGAGTTTCCCGCCAACAGCACCGTTGTCTAAAAATATATGAGAGTTAGCTCATGAAAGTAAAGATAGATCACGAAAAGTCAGAAGTGTAATTAAAGAAGTATCCCCTAATCACGCAACGTTGGTCGCGTTTTATCGGTAGAACGAAGGTTGTATATAATATTCATCCCATATGGTGCGATGACTGGGAAATAGATGACTAACCTGTGATAGGAATCCCACAGAAACCAAGCCTAGCTTTGATGTCGAGAACGTCTTCCACAATATGAGTGGGAGAGAGAACGACAGGGTCCGAGATGAAACCATTCTCGTGACGCTTTACAGCCCGGACCATAGCCGCCTGTGCCTCTGGAGACTGGTTGTGGTGGATAACACCGAGGCCTCCAAGGAGCTGCACACAGAAGAGGATTAGTAAAGACAGGAAAAGTCAGACCGGAAAATTTTTTACTCACCGCCATCGCGATAGCCATCTCACTCTCGGTGACAGTGTCCATGGGACTACTGATGAAAGGAGTCTTCAAGACGACATTGCGAGTAATACGACTTTCCGTGACGACGTCTGAAGCTGGAAAGTCGATTTTGCCGGGGAGAAGGAGGAAATCGTTGTAAGTCAAACCACCCTGGACCTTGGAGTCCATGAGCTCTGAGACGGAGAGACCATCTGAGCGAGAGTAGGACTTGAGATGCTCAAGAGCGGTCTTGGGGTCGAGGTAAGTCTGAGGCATGGTTGGGCTTAAAGCCAGAAGATTCCCATTTTTTTTCAATGCCTATATACCATATCTTTGTTTGTTCCATACAAATAATACCCAAATTAGGTCTTCGCCCACGCATCAAACGCGCTCTGGAACTCTGCAAATGCGTCCATCCCTGTTATTGCAAATATGATACGCTTGAACGAATATTTGAACCTCCCATTACCCACGAGAAGACTCGCCCAGATGCGCGCCACAGTGGCCACCTTGTTGCGGAATACTCCCGTTCCAAATGTTCCAAGTACCAAATTCCGGACGCCATCTTGCTCGAAAACATACAAGATTCGTCCCATCCTCTCCCTCATCGTCGTTTCAATCTCTACATCCAATCCAGCAGTGATGGGCCCCGTTGTTTTCCTCAGCTCTCCTGCATTGACCGCTGCACAAGTTACGACGTTGATATTGAACGGATATGTCCAGCCACCGTCGTCGTCTCGGAATACAGTGACATTTGGCGAATAAATGATTGCGTGAGAATAACTGGGTGTCATGTTCTGCGCGTCTTTGTGCAGCGCGTAGAACTTTGTGGCCTCTTGAGAACACAAACTGGGATATAATGTAGAGGATCGAGCAATGGATTCTTCCTGCGCTTCGGCTCCGTTCAAAAAGCCGCCCCCAGGCTTGGTCGCGGATGCGTAGTTCAAGACTCCAGTCTTCTCACTGGCAGCGACATTGGGTCGATGCTGGTACGCGTTGTGCAGGATTCTTGCCGCGTCCATGGTCGATATTTGCAACACTGAAATATAGGCAGGCGGAAAGTCTTCAGTCGATGGATGTTCCACGGATGTCCAAAGCTTTGTAGCCGATTCCGGGGGGAGAAATGCGGTTCCCCTCGACGGGTCCTCAAGGCGATAATCAACACCCTTGAAAGAGTAATATCCCGTTTCCTGTGCGTCTAAAGTTTCCTTTGCTATCTTCTTCAACTTTGAACGACGCATTTCGCTGTATCTTTCCGATGATGCCATGCTTGTTTTGCGGTTGATAATCTATCTATCGCCATTAAGCGCCGAGCAGATCAGAATTTGCGCTACCCACATGAAGCAAGGCCCTCCAATGGTTACTGTATCGAAGGTTTCTACAAGCACGACGCGATAAAGTCTTATCGCAAGCTGAGACAGGTATGGGTTTGGTGGTTCTCTACAGGAAGGGGTTGGACGTTTGAAGCTGTAAACAGCTCTTATATAGCACACGTTGCGATAAAAGGCACGCTAAGTCCCGTGCTAGTTATCAGATCCATAGACTCAGAGCATTAATGAGAATAAACTTCAATCAAGATCCCGCAAGTATTAACTAATCATATTCAAGTGGTTCTCGTGCCCAATACTACTACGTCCAACCATAAAGGATGGGGAAGGAGGTTGGCCAGGTGAAGTAGGAACCAGCCAAGGTATAGAACCCAATTCCCACGGTGGTCTTTACCCCGAAAGTTAATACTATTTTCATTTTGTTGTTTTGCATCAAGCATTCAAATCTCCTTGCCTCAGTTTACCATATGGATTTGCTCATAGCAAAGGCAGATGCTATCCAACCTCTCAGCAAAAAGCGAAAATCCTCGCACTCAACCTCTGGTCGAAGCGCAGGAAAGGCCAGGGCTGCCTCCAATTCCGACTTCACTTTGAATACAGTGGTGAAGCACACATCAATACCCAAATCCTTGCAAGACTCGGCTCCATTACCTGAGAATGGCCCTTCCTACAAGCATATCGCAAACAAAAAGCTTCGCACACAGCTGAATCGGCAGTCTGCGCAGACGGCGAGGTCTCAGGCGTTAGTGGAAGATGCGGAGATGCTGTTGCTGGATGAAGCAGGTGGTTTACAGGTGGAAAATGATATGGATAGGACGTGGAGGGTTGGACAGACAGATATTTTGCAGTCTGCCGGCCAGGAAGCTGCGAAAGGTCGGAGAGAGTACAAGCTGGATGGTGGTCCGTATCGCTCGAGATATTCAAGAAACGGAAGGTATGTCCCTTCAAACCTCTCCGCCCTCTGGTAGCTTACGAGGTCTTAATTAGACATCTTGCAATAGCTGGACGAACCGGCCATGTATCCACCTTTGATTGGCAAACAGGAACTGTACACGCCGAACTACAATTACAAGAGACATGTCGAGATATCACGTATGTTTGACCTCCCGTCTCTCAGTGCAATAATTCCTAATCTTCTCTCAAAGATTCTTACAAGACCACTCCTTCTTTGCCGTCGCCCAAAAGAAGTATGCTTTCATATATGATCGGGACGGCGTCGAAGTGCATTGTTTGAAGGGTCACATTGAACCTACTCGACTGGAATTCCTGCCGTACCATTGGCTATTAGCCACCGTTGTAAGTGCCCTTGTAACATGCAGAAGAATTCATACCAACCCTATGTATACACAAAGGGGAACCCAGGCTACTTGAAATACCAGGACACATCCACAGGTCAGCTCCTCGTTGAACACCGCACGAAAATGGGCGCATGTTCCACAATGACTCAAAATCTTCACAACGCCGTCATCCACCTCGGACACCAGAATGGTTGTGTGACTTTATGGACGCCTAATTTGCCTCATCCTGCTGTACAACTATTAGCGCATGTAGGCCCTGTGGTCAGTGTGGCGGTCGATCCGAGTGAAGGAGGTCGATATATGGCCACTTCTGGCAGGGATGGAACGGTCAAAGTGTGGGATTGCAGGAATTGGAAAGGTGCGGTGAGGGATTGGACGGTAAGAGGTGGCGGTGACCCTGAGTTGGAGTGGAGTGCTAGGGGATATCTAGCCGTTGCTAGCAGTGGAACCGTTAACGTGCGTTCGTTACTTTCTCTCGTCCGTTTCTAGGCTTCGTAGCTGAAGGATATCTTATAGATCTACAACACTCCTTCAATACACACTCCCTTCCATGTCAAGACTGCACCACCGTTATACATGACCCATCCTATCCCCCACCGTCCACTTACCTCAGTGAGATTCGCTCCCTTTCAAGATATCCTCACAGTGGGGCATTCGAACGGTTTATCAAGCGTTATTGTTCCCGGTTCAGGAGAACCCAACTTCGACAGCAGAGAAGCGGATCCATTCGAGAACACGAAAGCCAGACGCGAGAGAGAAGTCAAAGCTCTCTTGGATAAGGTTCGCTTCCAGACACATGGGTTTACTGAATTCGACTGTTGCTGACTTGGAAATCCCTAGATTCAACCTGATCTTATCACGCTTGACCCAGATATGGTTGGAAATCTCGCTCCTGTTTCCAAGCTCACAACGGAAGTTACAACGGTCAACGGAAAGCCACGGACGGACATCCCTTTTGCGCGTCTCCCACGTATCGACAGACTTCGTGTTTCTGGTAAGATGGATGACACAGAAGAAAACAACGAAGAGGAAGGAGAGGGTGGAGATGAGGAGTCCAAAAAGCACGCCAAGGAAGAAAGGGAGAAGAGAAAGATGAGAGGGAAGGGTAAGAGCATGAAGAGGTATCTCCGGAAACAGAGGAAGAATGTTATTGATCCTGCTGCTGTAAGCGTTTTCTTTGTTTTATCCTGTCAAGTATTTGTGTTTGCTCATCACATCTCATAGATTGCCATTCGTGCCAAATTGGAGAGACAAAAGGAGGAGAAAAGGAAAGCAGCTGCAGCTAGCGCAGGAAATGCAGAAGAAAAGAAGCCGTCCGCCCTAGACCGCTTCACAAGGACAAAACAGAAGCATTAGCCTGTTGTGTGGTTACTTTACTGAAGGATGTATCGGGGCCATACTCCTATCTTTGATCCTGATCATCGTCACATTTTTTGACATTCTTGCCTTAAGGTCTGTCATGTGTACAGGCATCAAATACTTTCATTGCAACTACGACAGCAACAAGCTATCAATATGGCTTATTCCGCTAAGTTTATAAGGTATTTGGGATGAACCGCTGCGCTTTCAAACACAGCGTATTCTTGGTTATCAGTTTTCCTGTACTTGTTGCCTTGACCGCATTTCACCTATGCCATTTAAACAGATATTCGAATTTCAGAGAATGCACGTGCGTGCAGTGGCAGACTAACCGAGTCGTACAGCCTTTTCGGAAGGCTGCGAAAAATACCACCTTCTTCTTCTACTTTCCCCAAAACGACGTCAGCTAGCAGTATATGTCTGACTTTTCCTGTATATTTGAAGGCTTGCTCGATTGCCCTACAAGGTGAACCAACAAATCAGTTCTTTTTCTCTGTTGTGCGATGTCATGAGAAGCAACTTATGCAGGTCTTACCTTGGCAAATACAATGTGCTGATTATGCCTCTGGGAAAGTTATCGACGCTGAACGTGGACCTGACGATGGTGCACAAAAAGCATTTTTCGGAATGGCATGGCTGCATGACCCCTGGGCTTCCAAATTCGCAAGAACCGGAAATGCCAATCCAAGCACGCTCTTTGTCGTTCGTTTTCTTTTGTTGAGAGGATGAAGTTTGTGAGCCGATCCTGGTGCTGGGTGACAAAATTCGTCTTGAGACCCCTGGTTCAAGGCAGACGACTAGCATACACACCGATATTGCTTGTGATCCGTGACGCTTTGTGGCTTCATCAAAATCATATAGATCCTTTTGATGCGTGGACTATTTTCTGCGACTTGCGATTGTTTCCAAGTATCATTATACACTGTCTCCACTGTAGAAAGTATATAGTGAATTAAAGTTGAATTAATTATCATTTCGAGCTTGTACACTACAGCTTTTATACTAGGAATAAGAATGGAGACTTGGAATGTACATTACAAACAACAGTATGTAGATTAGTAACTAAAATTCAAAGGAAGGAGAGAGTCCATACTCTAATTACTAAGTACAAGAATCCGGGATAAGCATGGTCCATGTATTTTGCCGTGTCGCGTCTAAGTCCAATTGATGGTGGCTGTGCTGCGCGCGCGCGTGTACCTTGAGCCGCCGTATGGGCTCGCAGCCGCGTTTGCGCACTTATTCCTAGTGAATGGCAGGGGTAACCCATGGGTAAATTTTTCAGACCCTCACCCATACCCACAGACCCTTACCCGCGAAACCCGCGGGTTTTTCGCAAAAAAAGAGCCCTAAAATGTCCAAAATGGTCTAAAACTGATAGATTTAGAGCGCAAACATTGTTTGGCTCATAAACCCGCCAGTTTTTATCCGTTTTGGACGTTCTGGGGCTCGTTTTAAAGCTCACGGGTCTGGGAATCCGGACCCCTACCCATACCCACGCTTACCCGCAGCCAAACCCGTGCGGGTCGCCAAACCCCTGCCATTCACTACTTATTCCAACACTCCCCTTCAAACCGTTGCGAGCCCAAGCTCAGCGGCGAAGTGTTTGACTTTTGGGGATGGTAAGGCCTTCGTAAGAGCGTCGGCTATCATGTCATTTGTAGGGCAATAAACTAATCTCAAAGAACCATTCTCCACAATCCAGCGGATGAAATGAAAGCGTATATCGATGTGCTTTGTGCGCGCGTGATACTGGTGGTCTTTGGTAAGCGCAATGGCTGATTGATTATCAGAAAATAGAGTTGTGGCAATGAGTTCCTTGCCGAATAATTGAGTGAGAAGAGAACGAAGCCAGAGAGCTTCTTTTGATGCATGGGTAATGGCCACATATTCAGATTCTGTGGTAGAGAGAGAGATAATTTCCTGTCGCTTTGTAGTCCAGGAAATCGCGCCGCCGTGAAGCATAAAGGCATAGCCAGAGATTGCATGTCGATCCTCTGCCATGCTTCCATCCGCATCTGTAAAACCAGCAAGCTCCTTCGCTTTTCCCCCATAAGATAGCCACAGTTCCTTAGTACCTTTTAAATAACGAAAGATACGCTTCACAGCGTCCCAGTGCGCTTCCCCAGCGTTAGTGGCGAATCTGGACACAGTCTGGACGGCGTAGGTAATGTCTGGACGCGTTCCAAGTGATGCATACATTAGAGAACCAATTGCTTCGTGGTATGGGATATTTCGCATTCGTGCAAAGTCCTGAGTCGTTTTGGGCGCTTGTTCAGAAGATAGCTTGACATTGGGATCCATAGGGAGCGAAAGGGGCTTAGAATCTTCGAAACCAAATCGGCGAATGATGGAATCAATGTAGGAGCGTTGGGAGAGGTGTATGGTGCGTCTATCTCGATTTCGGCGGACTTCTATGCCCAGAATCCAATGCAACTCGCCCAGATCCGTAATTTCGACGTGTTTTGAGACTTCTGCTTTGAATTCTTCGATGAGCGACAGTCCTGACGCAACTATAGTGCAGTCATCGACGTGGACAAGGATAATAATGAGGGATTTCGATGTTCTTTTGAAGAACACAGCCTGATCTACATCACAGCGCTTGAAGCCAAGCTGCGTCATGATTTCCACCAGTTTCTGGTACCAGCGTCGTCCAGACTGCTTCAGGCCATATAAGGTCTTCAATAGCTTGCACACCTTTCGATTTGCGCCGGAGGTCGCATACCCTGGGGGCTGTTTCATGTATATGACCTCATTGCTTGTTGTACCAATTTTGCAAAATCTATGCTCATGACCATCTTATGAACATTGCAAAGTTGCTGCTCATGAGCATCCCCCGTTTTGCAAAATTCTTGCTCATAAGCATACGCCACCCAGCTGATATAAGCACGGGCTGCACACAACAAGGGGACGCACTGAGCCCGGCAACACACCTGGGTCCATCATTGCATCAGCCGTCCATCTTTAGTTTCAACTGACATATTTTCGACTCGTCCTAAATATGTATTTTATATTGATTTTAAAAATATAATGCACATTAATTTTCTATTTTATCATTCCGTGCTAGGAATGGGGACATTCTCATCGTCCTCTACCTCGTGCAACACTACACCCTCAGGAATAAGATCTATTCCTTCGCCATTCCCTTCAACATAACCATCCACGTTTTTCCACACAGACACAAAGTGATCCCGCATGGTGCGGAATTGATGTGCTTGTTGACGTGCGTATGCATGTCGCCCCGAAATGGCCACCGGGTCGTAGGAGACACCAGGAAGCATCCACACGCTGCTGTCTGACCCAAGATCTTCCCATTGTCGTGCCCGATGTTCGAAGAAGGCCAGAATACGGCGCTTTTCTTCCTGTAACAACAATACCTCCTCCTTCCACCGATCCACCCTGGCTTTGCTTTTACACCACTCAATTCGCATACCTGTGCAGTAATTAGTGTTTCAAATAAATTCGTGGTAGTTATCGAGGAACATACTTTCGTGCAGGTGGAATTCCGTGTCCATATCCAAATCCCCTCCCATTTGCCGCCATATCCACGAAACCGAGCGGTGGCCTTCAGATACCAGGTCACTAACATCGTATCCGAACTCCTGGGCTACGACAGACTTAGGCTGCTTCTTCTTATCAGCCCTTCGTTGCTTCTCCCGAGCAGCTTCATCATCGGATAACGGTCTTACGTCCTCAGGCTTGAGCTCGAGCATGTCCCGCTCCCATCCAACCTTCCCTAAGAATCCCGACAAGCTGACGAGAGCTTCGCGACCCTTGCGATACCGCTCTGCGGCAGCTGCAACCCTTTCCTGTACGCGGTCCACAATTCCTTGTGATCGTGTGTTCGCCCGTCTGCCACGTTGGACTTGAAAGCGTGCCTTGTCGAGAATGACGTACGCTCGCAAGCACAGGGCACTCCGTAAATCGTCGAGGGCATCGGAACACTGAGCATATCGCAATTGGAATTCAATGTCGGCCAATGTCGTGCTGTAGGAAATATGCCGTGGAATGCGAGATGGTAGGAATAATTCGATTTCATATGCCGGAATTTCTTCCTCTCTTTCTGGCGCGTTAGCAGCGAGTGATTGGCGATGTATCTGAAGACCCGGCGCGTAGAGATGTTGAACATCGATCCAATTGGCTATCTTCCGAGTTAGGGCGTTCGCGCGAAGTGTCCATCGAGCCTTCGCGTGGTCGGTCTTGGGAAGCTCCTTCAAATCGAGAGCGAGTTTTCTCCTGACAAAGAGGTAAGCCTTACACAGAGTACACATATATCAACCACTTACTGCTGGATCTCCAGGTCCATACCTAACGATATGAGCTGGCTTGCCGAGGTTGACTCATGCAGAACAAGTCCCTGCCGCAGTCCGTCTTCGCGTTCCTTCTCAGCCAGTGCCAGTTGTACACTATTCAGTGTTATTCCTGAAGAAGGTTTAGCCAGTGGTCGTACTTATTTCATAATGACAAGAACACACCTTTGAACTGCGTTTCGAGAGGGTTGAACTGGGAATGATCTTTTTCCCATGCAGCCAGCTGCGCAGACCATTCCGAGATCAAATCCGGTGAGCGTAGCCCTTGCGTGAAATTGTCATGGTTGAGACTGTGTTCAAACGCGGTGGGAACTGCATGTTCGAAGCGTTTCAACATTATTACAGCTGTCAGCCAGAGATCTCAGTAAAAGACAAGACCACATGAGTATGTACCACACTTACCGAAACGTGTCGTCTTTTTCCAATTCCAATCCCCGAAATGGTCGTCAATCGTATCACGCCGAGAACCTGGGCCCATCTCCCGTGTGCTCGTCGCAATTGGGTTGATGAAGGACCAGCCACGTTCCACACCCTCTCCGTCTGTTCGTCCGACGTCCTTGTTGAAGTTGAATGAATATTTCGTGTGGCAAGGCTTGATGTGCGCAGGAAGATGGAACTTTGGAACCAAAAAGCGGAACGTGGTTTTGTTCTCGTGGTCGATGTGCATCCAGTTCGGGTATATCTTCATGCGTTCCCACAGTTTCAGTGACCATTGACAGGCAATGTCGTAGGAGACGACGGTCTCTATGAGGTCGGTATCTTGTAAGCTTGAGAAAAAGATGTAGTCCATGTTGACGTATCTAACGAGAGCATCAGTATTGCTAAGCACTCAGAAAGAAAAAGTATTACACACCTCTCGCCCTTTTGAAGATCCCCTACTGAAGTCGGTCGCTTCATATCATGGCGAATACAGTCGCAGGTGCCAACGCCCGTGGCAGCATATCCCTCAGTTGCCCGTTCGCGATTGACAGCGTCGTGATTGGAGCACGTACTTGGCTGTTTACAATAGGTAAGACAACCATTTCACCATGAAAAGTTTGGACTCACCTCCTGTACAATCAGAGTGCCGAATTCGTGTAAGAAGTTCTTGAATTGCTTCTCTTCGACAAAGTAAGACCATCCATGAGACAGACTAGGATCCTTCGCGTTACTAGAAATCATCCTCCTCTTCAGACGGAAGTTTGCATCCAGCCCAAGAAAAAGACAGTATAAAAAGCTACAACTCTTTCCTAAGTCGAATTCGCGAGCCAAAGAGAATGATAACTTACCGTAGAGCCTCAGGAACATCGCGCCATCCATCTGGTAGTGTAGCTTTCTGCGGGCAAGCCGGACACAAGACAGCACATTCCCCCGCCTTCGTTCCAGCAGCTCCTTCCCGATTATGCCCTCGTCCTGCTCGTTTCAACATCTTCAGATGGCGATATTCACGGACAACACGTAGTAGGGTAGAATAGCGGTCCTGGATTCAAATTAGGAGATCAGTTGAATGCGATTGGAATGCTTGAAATACCTACTGGAATCGGTCGAACTCCTATGTTGTCTGTTAGCCGTGCCAGAGTGGAATGCAGCTCATAAACCGTAGTTTTCGATTCGAATGATAACAGCTGGAAAAACTTGAGGAGTCGGAATGTGACAGCCGTTCGAGGTTGTTTTACTGTTGCAGGGAACCACCCATACCGCAAAAGCTGTATGAAGAGCAATTGCGCCTTCTCGCAGTTACAGAACTTGAGCGAGACTTCATGAACCCCGTTAAGGTCGAGAACGGTGAATGTTGACCCATATGGATCTGAAGGGCAAGGGCACGGATCCCCTACACGATGGCCTAGCTGGAACGTGTGACCCAGAAAACACAAATTTGAGGATTTGAAAAATCGATTCTTAACATCCCATTCCTAACGGATGCAGTAAGTATGTTTGTAAGACATGTGAGACTTAAGCACTTACTTCAATACGATGCAGACCATTTCTGCAGTGCAGTCGAAGAATACATTCGCGGCAAAGCAGGTCCAGCGTGTCGCAGTCAAGGCAGCGAAAAGCAGGCACGTGATCGACGCAGTTTGCGCACCCACTATCCGATGGACCGTCCCCTTCCAATCGTAAGAATTCTGAAAGGAAAACCTCGCGCTCCTCCACCCAATCCTTTAGAGGTTCATCCGACCTTCTTTTCTTTCTTTGGATCTCCTCCTCTATCTGTTGGATATTGTTGGTATCTTGAATGTAGTAATCCGGTGTACTTGTATCGTATAATGCATGGTCGTAATAGTCTTCGTCCACATTGACCGAGTGAACATCTTCGACAGTCAAAACTGTAGACCGAGTGGTAACCTTGCCTTGGGATGAACGCGAGTACTGAGTAGAGATTACAGAAGTATGACTGGACTCTTGCTGGATTGCGACACTGTTTGCATCATCCGGATCTTCCAGAGGGATGAACTTCCGTTTCAGTTGCTTAGCCCTGCGCGTTGCTTTCGGTTTTGTGTTCGACATTAAGGAGGAAGAGGCCAATTCACCCCCTCATGTCTATCATTTCGAGATAAAGTGGATAATTGTTCAAAAAATAGATATATTGGTCAATTTTGGGAAATTTCTAAGGAGGAAAAAAACTAAACAAGCTCTACGGTATATGTTCTTTACAGAGATTTACAACAACCACATCTTCGGGATAGATTTTCATCCACTTATACGGTCCGACCTGAGCACCAGCAGAGGGCTGCGTCCGTCCAAGACGAGGAGGGGCTGAAGTTGTTTCCTGAATTTCGATCGGTCAGTACAAATAAGCAATATTGAATAAGATGGAAAGGAACGTACGTCAGTCCTATTGACGGCCCTCCTAGCACCTGCAGAGGATTGTCCTGACTTCTGGTTGATAACAACTTCGACTCGATTTCTCTTGCAGCGAATCTAGGTGCTTATGTTAGTATCGAAGAGTTGAAAATACGAGTCAAACACTTACCGGCGGTTCATCATCTCCTCCGATAATGTCCACAGAGGAGCTTGAAGATCTGCGAGTTCTCTTGCGAATCTTGGTGCTCGCGCTTCTGACTCCTCCAACAACCCTAGCTGGTTCACGTGAGGTCTTCGCAGACTCGGAGACTGGAGTTGACGCAGTGCCAGACGGTATGATTGGAGCGGCGGCGCGAGAATTGATGGCTGCCAGGCGCGGGCTGGATCGAGTCGAAGTAGAAACGGTGGCGGCGGCGACGACGATGGCAGGGGCAGAGTTCATGGCTGCCAGGCGCGGGCTGGATCGAGTCGGAGTAGAAACGGTGGCGGCGGCGACGACCAAAGTGCCTGAATTCGTTGAAGGAGGGATAGAGTCCGAAGGCGTTGCAGGAGAATTGGATTCCGAGGTCGATGAAGGAGAGACCGAGTTAGATCCCTGGTCACCTTCCGCAGACACAGGCGTTGAAGGCGATTGGGAACCTTTACAGGTTAGCCTGCCCCAGACCCAGACGTCCGGCCCGGCATCGAGAAGGTCTGCTCGAGGATTGGTGCCGCGCTGAGGGATTGCTTTGGGGTCGAAAAGCATTTGGAGGTCATGAACCATTGACCAGTATCGGTCCTGAGGGTAAGCGTCCTGGGAAAGAGATTAGAACCTTTCGTGTAAAGTTGGCAGGGGACATACCGTTCGTGCGCGAGGGTAAAGGTCCTAGGAAAAAGAAATTGAAAACCGAACACATTCGAAAATTGAGAGGAACAACTTACTGCGGGTATTTGTGCAGGTATAGAGCTGTGCAAGACCACATCACGAGGAAAGGGTTTGCCATCCAAACCCCCTGCAATATCGTAGTCATGAGCTTCCTTGGGTGATAAGAACGACGGCCTAGGGAATGAACTGTAAGAACATGGAATATGAGAAGGAAAACAAATTCTCACATATCTTGTGCCTTTTTTAACAACCTTCCCTTATACCCGACGTAAAGATCGAACCCGAATGCCCACTGGCGGATGTTGTTGATCGAGAAAAAAGGATGTTCAACGAGATCCGCAGGCAGTCCTGCCAGAAAAAATGACGTTAGCGTGAAGGAACACAGGAGCAGGTGCAGAAACCAAAGACGTACTGAGAACCATAACCTTGAATTCCCGTAAATCCGAGTCTGAAGTCTTGAGCAAAGACTTCAGAATCTGAAGTTCAGATTTCGAAAAGACGGGCATGACCAGGGTAAAGAGTGTCGGGGAGAAGGGAGCGAAGGGAAAAAGAGGGATGAACACAGGTGAACCCCCGAGTAACGGGCCCGTCTTTTATATCCGAAAAATCGGAGCCTCAAACCCACTTGTGCAATTGGCCGAGCCATGGATGTGTCATCCAGCACACGAGAAAAGTGGAAAGGGAACCCGTCACTGATAGTTGGCACGGTGGTAGCTCAGTGTTAACACGATTTTGCAAAATCGTACATTGTCTCTGGACTCTGCATATCATGTGATGCGTCACATCCTGTCCCATCCTATAAATGTTAGAATATGCCCTCCTTTGTCACATGTCAAAGTAATGACTGGAGGAAATGACGCTCTATGGAAATCTAGAAGCATATAGAATCAGTGGGTGACTTTCCGTAAGGTTTTTTATTCTTTTATTCGTGAATAGATCGTGTCGGAGTTTCAAATGACAGATTTACTCCGCTAATCTATTCGTTCGGTAAATCCGTAAGCCTTCTAATTAAAATATTGTATGTCCTCGAATATCCTTCCCACTTTGCATCATCCTGTCGTTTTGGTTGCACCGGACGGCACTTCTGCTACCCAAGTAGCAAGAACTGGTTACAATAGGTTATTATTGACAACTGTTATTAAACTGGACGAAAACTAGTGACTGGCGTGTTATTAATTTAATGGTAAAGCTTCTAAAAGCTTCAAAAAAGCGTCACTATTTGGCCGGAAGAATCACACAAGTCTTTCAATGTATGCTGCCAAAGCCGTCCCGTTTTGGGATATAGAGGTATTAGAGTGACGATAGCCATCTAGAGAACGCAAAATAGTGCGAGGGAGTGCTAGGAGAAATCAGTTTGTCCACTACAGGTCCACTACAGAGGTTGTGCAGAGATGTTGAAGGCGCTGCTCGCTTACAGCAATGACTAAGCAGCCGAACTGCCTTATTTGGCTGCCGAGAGCAATAATCGTTTAATCTGCGTGCAGAATAATCTATGAAGGGGGTACCTACCCCCTCTACAGATTAAGGTTTATTCAGAGGGGTGGACATTAAATCCAGGGCCATCTCCTTCCTAATTTGGTTCGGCATCACGGCGGGGCCATCAGATTTAATCTAATACTCCGTATAAAATATTCCAAAAGCTTACGGAAAGTCACCCAGTAAAGCTCAAAAAAAAAGGCAATAAAGTTCAAAAACTCCAACAAATGCACGAAGAATGCATTGGATGCCAATTATTGGAGGTCATGTGATCCGTCACATCCTGTCGCATCCATTTATTGATATCGCGAAGTCTTCAGTGGCGTGTAGCGAATGGATATTTTTTAAAACGGATATATACATCTTCTATCCATAGAAACGCTCCGGAAGTTGTTCCATGAGAAACAAAGCTGAATTGCGTAAGATCTGTGAAGGTCGACGATTTGTGCACATACAAGCCTCATCATCAACACGAAGTTACAGTACATCAGACTCGACGGCCATGATATTCTCCTGGCACAACTTTCACTGGCCACAAACACTGCGAATTAAGATGGATTTACTTTCATTCAATATATGTTTTGCTGACAGAACTCATTACGACTTGATTTGCGATTGTCACCTTGGTTAAACAAGCTACACGGCCCTGCGCATAGCATGGCAAACGACGCACTCATAATGTCCGAGTTTAATGCGCGTACACAAGGAAGTATCTTGTCAAGCAATGATATTCCCTTACCTTGTACTCTTCGAGTGGTAATATACATCTTAAACGTACAATATATGCAGAGAACACAAGTGTGGTTCCGTTCAAAAGGGCCGACTTTCACAGTCGCAAGCCGCATAAACATTCACCTTTTTTATTATGTTTGAATGAGCTTTCAGCTAAAGATTTACGTTTAAAAGAAGATAAAGATATGAAAACCCCTTTTCACCAGTTATAAGCACATTAAACCCATAACCTGACGCAGAATGAGCTCTACATCTACAAGTCAAGCAGTCGAAACGTCTACCTCGGCAAATGCCGAAGCAGACTTCGACAGCTGCAATACAATTTGCTACTTGTCTGACTGCGCAATCGGCATATACAGTAGTGCAGTTACAGGTAAACCCCTTGGTCAAGTGATTATTGGAGGTCATGAGCATGGAATTATGTTTAAAATGTTGCTAAAACGCGCTCTTCTACTTGAGCACGGCGTTTGCCGAGTAAGCTCGAGGGCGGCTCGCACTGGATCTGCCCTGTCATAACACCAATTTCTCGCACTTCTATCTTGAGACTCCTCAATGTCTTCGTCCTGCAAGAAGTACGATGATGGGCTGACGAGACAACAGCGCTATGTTCAAAGGTACGCCTCGGAAACTGATTTAAAACATGATTTCAATTGATGTTAAGTATACATGCAGAAATAAGGCGAAGGTTTATGCTGCTAATGCAAAGTACAAACGAGACAAACGAGCAAGGCTCAGGTACGACAGAATTGTAGCGTATTCCGTTTAATTGGCCTGAGATTCCATTACGTAGGTCGGAACGACAGGTCTCTCCATGCCCGTCGCCCGAACACCCGGCTCCAGCTCCTATGCAAAATGACGAGTCGGAACGCTCTCTGCCAAGGCGCTCTCCATCGGTGGAGTTCGAGGATCGCCCGGAGAACATCCAGATTCGATTAGAGGTCGAAGACTTGTACACGGAATGGATTGGAGGGCTAACGCGCAAGCTCAGGACGATTGATTCCCACCACTGGGATAATACACGCGAGGAGAATGAAGCTTTGTTCAAGGGAAGCAAGCTTGAAAAGGGGCTTTATAAAAAGCTTATTCAGGGTCCCAAGGTACTGGAGGGGTTGCGCCGGGTGCTTAAAATATTAAGCAAAGAGTCACCGGATTGGAATTTGACCGTCGATAGGCTGGAGCGAGTTTCCGCCGATCTTCAAACAATCAGACGGATCTTCGAGTCTTACTACGTGTCTATTCCTCAAAGGCTACTTTCTTATTATCCTAGGACTTAGGTAAATAGTAGTGATTAGCTTCTCTAGTCCTACCCTTATACTACTCACAAAAGACTCGGACACAATGTCTTTCTGGACAACTCATGATTGAGGGCTATAAATAAATAAACAACTGTTGAACAATCTCCCAGTCTCGGCACAAAAGATAAGATATGACATCATCAGAACAAGCATATGTCTAGGCAGGGCAACTCAGCCTGGGCAGGGTGACTCAACGGCCGTTATTAATCATGGCTCAAATTTACGAATGCCGACGGGAAAGAGGCCCGAGGTAAAAGAAATAGAGAAAGAAATACATTCATTGGGGATCCATGTAAGGGATTGTCTATGGTAAATGATAGAGAGTACGATCCGACGCATCCAGTGTGCACCGCACAACAGCAACAGACACCTTCTCAACCAAACCCTGGCCCATAGCTAAAAAGAAGGCCTCCTCTGCCTCTCCACGAGTCTTCCATTTCGTCGCCAGACCTCCAGGAATCCGAGTGATGTTTGGCGTGACGTCCGCACTTGAAAATAAGATGGTGTATAAGTATAAGAAAACTATGACAATAGAGAAAAAAAAAGTGGTGACATACGGGCCATGAAACACACCAGGGTTGCGTCCAACGGTAACGCAGTACCACTTGTCCGCAAGGGAGTCCGCGACGCTTGATGCATTGGCCATTGACTCGACATCGGAGAAGTCGTCATCAGAATTGGGCACGATCTCATCCATCGGCCTGGCAGACGGTGGAAGAGCACCAGCTAAAGGTAGGGAATGTTTAGCATGACAAGATACGGCATGCACAGTGAGGATGGCTTACCAGGCATTTCTACACCACAGGAAGGACCAAGACGAGCATCGAAGGCAGAGTCGAGACGAGTGACGGCTGTTGAAGGTCCATGGATTAGTAAAAGAAATGAAAATGTATAGATAAACTCACCATGCTGAACATGTTCCAGAACCGTACGGAGGTCCTTTACAAACGTCGCCAATGAATCATTGGCGACGTTGAGAGGCTGAGAAGACGGGATGGACATGGTGGTACGGGAAAGAGAGGCGGCTGGCTTTCTTGCGCGTCCGGAATTGCGCGATAGGAGTCAGCGGCAATTTGCGCGATAAGATATTGGGCCATACCAAAAAAGGCCATGCGCAGAACCTTGAGCCGATTTTGCAAAATCTTGGTCGACGGTCTGCGCATGTTCGTTTCGCCGCCAGGAAAGAAAGAGGCTAGAATTCAATGAGTTAATGACCGGGTGACAGACAAGACCATACAAACACGTTCTTCATCCTTGTACACAAACCAAACTGAAAAGTGAAGCACCGTGAATACTATGCCGAAACCATGGACAACAAAAGAACAACTCGCCTGGTTGACTCTACGCAAGAGTGACTTCCTTGATGCGCAAAAGAAAAAAAGCACCGGCCGCTTCCTGACCCTGGTGACTGAGCAGTGGTTCGTCGTATTTCCAGAGTTCGACAGCTGCTTTCCCGACAAGGAGCGGAGCAGTCAGCTTACGACCAACGAGGAGGAAACACTGAAGAATGCTATAATCAAGCGAAAGGATGTAAGTCTGTGATCAACGAGCATAGATATTGCAAAATGACTTACCTGTCAACCAGCGAATCGAAAATTGGTTTTTCTGGCATACAAAAGGCCATAAATCACCTAGGGGAAACGTTATTTCTCAGTACATGAAGGTTATCAAGGCTCGAACTAAGAAGAAACTACGCGCACCTCAAGATTCCGAAGTCTATATGAAGCTTTATAATACCAAATGCATGGAAGCCTACCAATTACGCTCGTACAATGTCTCGACCGGGGCGCAGAAGGCAAATATAATGCGTGCCCTTGCCAAGGAGTTGCTCATGAATGAGACGGAGGAGGTGAAAGGAAAGGTGAAGGCCGCAGTTCAAAAACGAAGGGGCGAGATCGTGCAGCAGCTGAAGGATGCGCGCGACGAAGAAGACTGCAAGTCTAAAACACCTGCGGAGTTTCAGAGGTATGTTGTTTTGTAATAAGATTGGTGACTTACAGAGTGGCCTGACATATCTATTTCAAAGGGCTATTGATGAGTCGAGCAGTTTTTTGGATGCGGCGATGCAGTCATACGTGGCTGCAACGGGCTTTGAGGTGTTTGTATGCGTTGGCGGTCCCGTTCCTGAAAATAAGGGTCAGATATCAGTTGAACAGTACGTGATAAAGTATAGGCTAGACCGAGAACGCGGACTGACGCACCAACTTACAGGTACCATTATGGTCCGCACACCCCAGCTGGCAGTGACTTTGGACAATCGTTCGTCAAATATGGCGAAATGGTCGACGGCTTTACAAAGCATGTGTTCAAATGTTTCCGTGAGTTAAGATTATGTGCGAAGCATTAGAAAATACTCACAGTGTTCTTCAACAGCGGAACATATACGCACTGCACGGTCCTTGTTTAACCATAGCGCTGATGAGGAAGAGGGAGAGGCCGCGAGGGATAAGAGAATGGACGACGGGGAAAAGGGGGACGAAAGGGATGGCGATAGCGATAGCGGGAAGGAGGTCGGAAGCGATGATGAAAAGGAGGATGGCAGTGATGACGATGAGGGGGATGCAGGCGATGTTGAGGACAGGCCCAGTAAAGTAGGGAAGAAGACCGCAGCGCAGACATTAAACGCCGACCGCCTTTACAAAATGCCCAACCGTGCAGACTCCACTCAGCCCAATGGAGACCAGACCACGACACTCGATCCATTAGCTGGTCTTGATGTTCCCACTGGTGCACCAACGACACTTTTGCCTGCTGAAACCACTCCCATGCCCGGATCTCAGGGCGCTGAATCTGTGTCGATTCAGCAGGATGCGCCACCCTTGCGGTATTCAATTGCCGCAGCATCGGCGCCAGGAGGACCTACTGAGCCGTATGAGCGAGCGTTCGAAAGAATGACGATACAACACGCACCTGCAAGGCTCGAACCTCTGCCAGTTATACAGCCTTCTAACATCGACCCGGAGATCCTTCGCATCGACGACGCCATGCAACGGGAGAGGGCTGGAAATACAGGCATAACCTTGGCAGGAGTCAAAGATGCGAAAAACAGGGAGGTCATAGCGGAGAGACCTTTGGAAGAGGAAGCAGCAAACGGGAGGAAGAAAGTCGGTCGAGCAAGCGCCGCTGGAAACAAAAAAGGGCAGCCGAAAGAAGATGTCAGTCGAGGTCGAGGAAAGAAGGCGAGCATGGAAGTCGAGGTCGAGGCCGACCAGGCTGAGACGATTGCGACTGGACGTGGACGGAGGGAAATCAAAGCACCTCGAAGGCCGGATGGTGAGTTGAGGTCGCCTATCAAGGCGTCCAAAAGGAAGGCATCGGGGATAGAGGCGACAGCTGGCAAAGAGAACACATAGGCCGACTACACTGTAGTGTACGGTACACTCAAATGGGTACATACAGTGTAGTGTATGGCTCAGGTCCAGTGGGCCCACTGGACTCATCCAACTAACAATTGCCTTTTCTAGCAGGAGGAGAGAAGGAGGGCCGGCATATTTGGCAGGGGGTGGGGGATAGGTGGCGGATGGGGTAGGGGGATGGGGTAGTAGGATGGGGTAGGGGAATGGGTGGCAAATTGGGGTGGCGGATAGGTGGCGGATGGGGTAGGGGGATGGGTGGCAAATTTGGATGGCGGATGGGGTAGGGGGATGGGTGGCGAATTGGGGTAGAGAATGGGTGGGGGATTTGGTAGGCGCCGGAATAGGGTAGGGGAATTGGGTAGGGGGATGGGTGGCGGATGGGGGGCGGATGGGGTAGGGGGATGGGTGGCAGATGGGTGGCAAATTTGGGTGGCAGATGGGATAGGGGGATGGGTGGCAAATTTGGGATAGGGGAATGGGTGGGGAATTTGGTAGGCGCCGCATTAGGGTAGGGGAATCGGGTAGGGGGATGGGTGGCGAATTGGGGTGCCGGATGAGTGGCGGATGGGGGGCGGATGGGGTAGGGGGATGGGTGGCAGATGGGTGGCAAATTCGGGTGGCGGATGGGATAGGGTGATGGGTGGCAAATTTGGGGTAGGGGAATGGGTGGGGAATTTGGTAGGCGCCGCATTAGGGTAGGGGAATCGGGTAGGGGGATGGGTGGCGAATTGGGGTGCCGGATGAGTGGCGGACGGTCGGCGGATGGGGTAGGGGGATGGGTGGTGAATTAGGGTAGGGGAGTGGGTAGGGGATTTGGTAGGCGCCGCATTAGGGTAGGGCAATGGGGTAGGTGAATGGGTGGCAAATTGGGGGGGCAAATTGGGGTGGCAGATGGGTGGCAGATGGTCGGCGGATGGGGTAGGAAATGGGTGGTGAACTTGGTATGTAGAATGCTTTGTGTGGCGGAGTAAGATGATATGCCAGTAGTCTTGATGGGCGGAAAAGTGCATTGGCCACTCGGTATACGTCGGTCGTGAAGGTAGGGGTATGCTATATCATAGTAATTTTGCCTATGAATGTCAGAATTCCAGCCTAGCGAATAAGCATGACCGCTTTTAAGTTGAATATATGGCCTTAATGGCATTCGGACTCAAGCGGCAAATTAGTGGATGTCGGCGGTTGATTTGCCCCCCGACATGCTCAGTATATGCTGCTCAACTGGCGGATCCTTGCCGGTCTTACTACGATCTTGTATTTACGCCACTTTGTGAGCTATGACTGCCTATGGGAACTGTTAAATTTTTGAGCTATATGGCCAAACCAAAAATTCTTGTGCTGAATGGCCAAATCCGATATAGTCTGTGTGCTTCAATCATCGGCCAAAAATAATGTATTGCGCAAGTGGGAAGTTCAAATGCCGAGGCGAAGTGCTACATGATTAAAATGCCGATGCTCAATTTTCCCAACTACCCTCCGATGTTCCGGCATTGTCATCAAAGTCCCTCAAATCCACATTAGCGTCGAAATAACTCATGTCGAGATCAAGAAGATGTGCGTCACTGACTGGGCGAAGATTGATGGATGAGTAAGACACTGCATCAGAGTCGTCAGAGTCTGGAAAGGCTTCCTGACCGTTGTCGTCTTGGGGAGAAGCGGTGGCACTGCGTGCGTATTGAACGGCAGTTTGGGATGCAATGAACTCTGGACTTGCCGAACCGGCATTTACATTTGTGGCCAAGGCAGTATCATCGTCAATTTCAACCGGCCCATCATCAGAGTCATTTTCCGGATGAGGGGCAGCACTCCCGGAAAGGGCTTGGGGGCACCCTGTGGCCCACTCAGCATCGAGATCAATCGCCTCGTCGTCGAGATCAATCTCCTGATCAGCAGCTACTTCATGTCGGATGGTATTTTCGACCGGCGCGGTGGTTGCTGGATCGGTCTCCATATACCCTCCAGCCCACGCGGCATCAAGGTCGATCTCATTCTCCTCGTTGGCCTGTGCAAGATGTTCCCCGGCATCCTTGACATGCTCGGTACCTTTGTCAGTTGAATCGGCAATTCCACCGGCCCATGCAGCATCCAAGTCGAACTCCTCGTCGCGCGGTGCATCAGGTAAGCCGGCATTGTGCAACTCTTCGGCACTTTGCCCACTCTTCCCGGCATTTCCCTCCGCCCACGCAGCATCAAAGTTGATGTCCTCTGCCTCCATTGAAATGGTGAGGACATTGCCAACGCTAGGGGGAATTGCAACGTCCCCGGCACCTTGGTCAAAGCATGCGATAGGGTGTGCTGCCCAGGCCGCAAGGTCAGTGTCATTGATGCCGGCATCATCGTTGGCATTGTCTTTGTCCCATTGCGTTGCTGATATCTCAGGTGCCGGGTCAACTGTTTGTGGTGAATTTCGGCATAGAAATAAGCTTTGGGCAACACTTACTGGATGATGAGGCGGCCTTTCCAATAGTTGCCGGATCGCTGTTCACGGGCATCGCGCGCATGCTTCCTGCTAACATGCTCTGAAGTTGCTCGCCCATAAGCCGGGTTTTGTTGTCGAAGAAACGGGCATTCTTCCTATAAATAACGAACATTGCCGAGAGCTCGGAGAGGCAGTTGCGTGCAAATGAATGATTTCTTTGGCAAGAGAGGCAGCTATCATCCGGCCGATCAGGAATCATTTTGAGGAGGTCGGCAGATGCGGCATATGTTGGACCGGGTCTAGTGATTGCCGTTTGTTGGGTTCGATGGATGTGCAGAAAATAGTTTATGGACAAAGAGGTGGCAATAGTGCTGTATACGTCCGCCGGCGGTGATTCCATATTCCACCAAGAGTTCGCATACACCTCGACAGAATGCCAGGGGTCGGTGAGATCGGAAGGCGTTGTTACAATGCGGATCATATCCGGGGTGAGTTCTAGTGGCAAGTCGGCATTTGCGGCGCATAAAAAGATCGGACCGGCAATTGAAAGCAGGGGCGGGACTTCAAACTGCATGCCCAACGCATAGCCAAGGCCAACACACGACATGGCAAATTGCTAGGGTCAGGACAAATTAGGTAATCATTTTAAACAAAAGCAAACAACCGAACCAGTTCATTGATGAGAAATTTTTGTTTCCAAACTTGAACATTGGGATCGGGAGTGAGCATGATATTGTGGATTGCAGCGCGGAGACGGGACTCCATGTAAAAGATACGGTCCTGTATTATGGTGTATGCCGGCATAGCATCCACAGGTAACGCATTCACCCGGTTTCGAGACATGTTGATGATGGTTGAAGAGAGAAAAGAATAATCTATTGATTTTCGCGATTCAAACTGATAGGTACATAATTGGGGTTATGGTTTGTAAAAATATACTGCGCACGTGCTGCAAGGAAATGATAGGCCTGACTTTGCCGCGCGGCATATGCGGCGGCGCCTGGCGAAACGGCCGGCAGTTCTCGCACCCGTGTCCATTTTCCAGCTTGCCACCAAAAATGCCGAACAGTCCACTGCATTTCATTGTTTAGCAGGAGCTCCTCCTCCCGCCACCGCTGATAGATTGCACGTCCGCGAAGCCAGTGCACCCTCTTGACTATGACAATGTCAAATTTTGGCAAATAATGCTCATTGAGAGGACTTACATTCAAGCATTGTTGCGGCATCTGCTGGGGGGGTGAAATCAGGCGAATCAATATTGGGTCCGAATCGGGATTGCGGCGATTGCCAAATCCAGGACAACTGATTTCCTCGAGTGGATCCAGGATGGTTGAAATCTAGAATTGCAGTGCTGGATTGAACGTCCTTCTTTTCGAGGAAGCGAAATGCTGACATGGTATCTGCATCCGCGTCCAACATATTCAGGCGGCACCTAATACGGTTGTATGTTCTGGCATGTAACCCAATCCGGCAGTTCATCTTGATAATTGCCGCCCTTGATCTAGTCACAACCGCATGATTTCCTGAACGTACTAATGCGCTGAATTGGAATGATTTGTCTGCAACCAGCTCCCGGATCAAATTCAAATGTTTTGTTGCCTGCTCAATTCGGAGTTCGAGTTCCTCCTGCCTGAAGTGGCCGCCGGTATTTCCATTGGAAGGAAGGTATAAAGTGCGTCCTTCGATTTGGGGAGGACCCTCATCCACATAAAGCGCTCTTGGCGGATATGCCGGTTGAGCGACGGCCGGAGTTTCGTCAATACCACCACCATGCCCAGGCGGATCTTCACGGCGGATCCAGTCGATATCATCTCCCACAAAATCTATATTTTGCCCCTGTGCCAGTCCGGGTTGTACCCCTGCGACGTTTTGCAAGATTTCCAGTTGAGCAAACATTGCATTCAATGATTCACGAAGGGCATCAATCTTATCCCGCTCTTCAATGTCCGCCTCACGTCCAAGTGTTCGCTGACGCTGAAGAATGTCAATTCTATTGGGCAAATTTAGTTTGCAAGTTGTGTAAGCGGCAATTCACTTAACTGGATTTCCTCCATATGGATAGCGAACTGCAGCCAAGCTTTGACGGGAGAATCATCAGCGGCATTTTGATCATCCGCCGTGTTAATGCCGGACAGTGTGGTTTGGAGAGAATTGGCCATCTTCGGAACATACACATCCATCGACAAGTTCTTGCCAGACCGCCGTTGTTCAGCTTCAACAATTTGCGCCGTCCATATATTCACCATGTCCGCGGCGCAATTCTGGTTGATATTTTCAAAATAGCTCTTGTAGGTCGAGTGCATGTCAACGGCAAGTGAATGGCGCTTGCAGAGATATGCCGCCATACCTAGAGCCTTCTTGTGATTGGAATCACATGCATGGTCGTCCAGAACCTCCTCTCTGTGGGGTAACGTTGCTGTACGCAAGGACCCGGAAATGCTGTTCAAGGTTGACCATAGAGACTCCAGTATTTCTCCGCTTGTTATGCCTGTGCCAGGAATAAAGGAAGGAGCAAACCGGAAAAAGCATTCATCCTTGTGGCCATGAACGTGGAACATGCCGATTGCCGTCTGAATTTCCAAATCTGGGGGCAGTTTTTCGCCGATCCGTTCAATGAGATGTACGGTGTATTGGCAGGCAATGTCATAAATGAATACCAGGCCTTGCTCTGGAGTGAGGCCTGTCGTCTGAATTGCCTGCAAAAGGGCAAAGTCAATGTTTTTTTGTTGCTCGCCTTGGAACAGATCAACCAATGCCGCGGGGCAATAACACCCATGCCTTGAACAGGCAATTGCCGCCGTCCCAGTAATATCACAGTCTTTTGCCGACTGCTGCGCCATTTTTATCGCATGGAACTTGTTTTCACATGCTGCTTTCTAATAAATCATCATATATGTCCGGCATGTCAGACTTGAATCGGCAAATGATTCATTACACGAGCACACACCGTATTCTTGTTTTTAGCCCGCAGGAGATACTCTGTGTAGTCATGCTTGTTTGGGGCCATGCCACTGCCATCCATTAGCCACACGTCACTATCCGGCTTCGAGGATCTAACATGGTTTGCTTTAAAATTGCCATCCGCCACGTATGTATGCCGATACATCCACTGTTCGGACCGTTGTCTCCAATCAGACGGCAAATTCTTGCCATCCTGGGGACAAGCAACACAGAAGTTTGCTAGTTCCCCACGGGCTGCCTCCAGCGGATTCTTCAGGTTGTGTCCGTACCCCGCCCATTTGAGTTTTTTCATCCAGCGCCAGAGCCTTGTCATTCTCCGAAACTCGTCGTATACGTTAACCACATCTGCTGGGGCCAATGGTTTCGTAATTCGGCGAAGGCAGTTGTAATACTGATATGCCGATGACTTCATCTCCAAATTACACAAGCGGTAGTTGTCAAGTACATCCGCCGTAAACAAAGTGCGAATTCTTTTGAAGCTGCTAGGCATGAAGCGCGATGCCAGAAGGTCGGTGGGAATCTGGCCTTCTCCTTGGCAAGGGCATACAACCATGGCGATGTGATGGACGCCAGTTACATGAATCACTCGGACATAGGAGTTCAGGAGGTTGTCCCGTTTTGGAATAGATGTGCCGGACTCTGCGTCAATGACCGATTCAGCCGTAATGCCGTCACATGGGCCGACTCTTGACCCGGCATCAGGATTTCCGACGCTGGGTCCGGGGAACTGATCCAGGTAGTGCGGCATTACACCTGGGTTTATATCAATGTCTTCCTTGTCCAGTTCCCCCGCAAAGACGCCATCCACTACTTCGCCGCCGTAGACCCTCGCCAGGTACTCATCCAATTCAGCATTAGCCGCTTCTTCTGCATTTCGCTGTTCGCCGGGAAGCGGAAATTCAACGTCGTGATGAAGTGACGGCTTCGGCAGACAGGATGCCGGCGGCGTGCAAGTCCGAAGTTGCCTCGTACGCTGGTCATGCTCTTTGTCTCTCTCTTCCTCATACTTTTCCAATAATTGCGTGGATAAGGTGAGCGATGGACAGAGTAATTGCTTTCCTGAGTGCCGTATTAGAAGGTAGCATCCAGCTTCCCAACTGGCAATGCCATCGAAGTGGGTGCCCTTCCACAGCTCAAATCGATGAAGGGGATTTGATTTGTGGGAATGCCGGATACATTTGCGGCACAACATTTCCGGCACTGTGCAATCCCGACATCTCCAGGGTGCCAATACGCCGGCGGAACACCGGGAACATTCCGCAATGCCTCCCGGCAAATCCTCCGAACTTAGCAAAGCTTGCAACAGGTCTCCTACCCTGTCAACAAATTCTTGGACATATTCTGCCTGCCGGCTCTTGATGACGATCCATAATGTAAGCGCCGCGCAGAATTGTTGCACAAACGGGTATTAAAACTTGCCTTCCTAGGGAGGACAGGATCCACCGTTTGCACGTTGCCATGGTCCAGGATCTCATTTAGATAGTTCTCCTCGTACAGGAGCCCCCCATCATGTACCTGGGTGTTGTTTTCAATGTCCACGGCGGATAGCGTCTCACTTCCTCCCATGGGCTTTTGGGTAATTGCCGCTGCTACATTTCCCGGTAGCTGGACCTTGCGGCGTTTCATCTGCCGTTCACCATTTTCGCTGGTAAACGGCACCTCTTCATAGGTGATGAAGGAATCACGGTTTCCTACTTTTACAGGCTTTGTCGATGACGAAGCGCGGGGCATTGTGTAAAGATATGCTAGTCAACCAATTTTTCCCGATGTTTATATACCTGAGTGGAGAAGTGTGCAAGTATTTATGGCTGCGCAGGCAGGCAAACACATGTCATTCATGTTCAATTATCCTCATGGGAACCGCATGGCCAGCATGTGGGCGGGTGCTTGGTGTGACGTGTGCCATTGCATGGACTACATTGACAACTGACTCTTCTTTATCCCCCGCTCATCTAGAGTCAACCCATTCAATCTCCTGCTAGCTGGAATCATCCCATTACCAGATAAAATGAACGAGGTAGACAGATGGTCAAAGAATTATTCAAGATTGGAACGAAATATCTTAAAGAAGCACAAACAAGATTATCTCAAATGCGAAACGGCAATGGACAGGAAGGCTTTTGTTGGTCGAACAATCTTCCCGGCATTATGCGCAGCATGGAGGATGGAAACGGGACAGACTGCAATTCCAGATATTCAATCAAAGGTTGAGGTCAAAATTTTTGGGATTCTCGAAGCATGTTATCCGTACGTTGCTGACACTCCGTTGAATAGAAGTTGCTTTCCTGGATAAGGAATAATTGGAGGCTCACTGCGGTCAAATGTGGGGAGGTCCTCGCATTAAATATCAAGCCCAAGACGATCATCGGGCAACTTTTTCACGAAAGGATCAACGATGAAGCCTTGCGCCTCATGGCCAAAGCAAAGAAAGCAAATGATGATCCATGCTGGCTTGTCAATTGGACGGAGGCTTTGAACAATGTCAGGAAAGGACTATCTGAAGAAGAGAAGAATCAAGTAAAGTCCGAGCTCGAGCGGCAGTCAAAGGTGGGCCTGAATCTGGAAGCAAAGAGGAAGTAAGTTATTGAACTTGAGCCATAACATGATCGTCTAATGTCCGACAACAGATTTAGGCACCGGCACTTAAGGTCGCGTTTTGACGAAGCAGCAGAAAAGAATTTAAAGGAAATGGATGTTGTGAGCATTACATTTATCGTTCACCGGAACAAAGATGGGGAGATGGAAGTGACATTGTAAGTATCTGGTTCTCGTTGTACACACCCGTCTTAAAGCTATCCGAAGGCATGATAAAGTTGCCTATCTATTAGGATTGCCGGAATCTTTCAACATGAGCTCTCATTCGCCAACTCAAGTTCGCCAGTTTAAAAATACAATTGCCGACTATTTTGTCGATTTGAAGAAGGCACTTGAGAGGCTCGCAATCGAGCAAGGTGGAAAGGTCGATACACCCACAAATACTCAGTCGGAGCTGATGGAAGGATTGCCGCCGTCCACCGATTGGCATCCTGCAGGTCGCATCCCTGAGCCGGAAGAACTGTGGTTCATTGGCAAGGATAACTATCCCGTCATGAAAGATAGCTTTGACCCGGCCAAGATCACCAAGGCCATATTGGAGGAGACAATGAGGAGATACATTTCCCGGAATTATTGTAAGATATGCCCTCCTGTATGAAGCTACCGTGATCATAAATGCCGTTGTACAGATTTGGCGACGGGATGTGAGAGGTCGGCGGTTCCATGGGAGCAAATTGCGGGAAAGGAACATGTGTTTTTTGAAAAGCAATATTTGCCGAAGAATATTTTTCTGAAGGCTCCCCGGGACATGTCCAAAGCAGATGTGATCAAGTTTTGCCGACATATTCTCAAACGGCAACAGGAATATAAATCCATGAAAGATGTATTCCGGTTCAAAATGGTAACCGCTGGGCGGACGAACACGTCACCCATCATTCCGGCAATGTATCAGGATGATCAGGGACAAACTCCTGAGGCCCAACCGCCGAAGCCGAAGCGTCGCAAGAAAACCAAAATTCCGAACAGGGGGCGGATTATGTTGACGGTGTGTGACCTTTGGACCTTTGCATTCGGCATATTGAAATCATACACAGGCATTGTCGGCTCCCGGCGAGCTCTATCAGTTTGACATTGCCCCTGCGAGTGACGGAGTTAACATGGGTAATGCCGGCCAAAACACCGGCAATTCAATTGGAAGTGCCGCAGGCAGTCCCCCACCGAATTTGGAAGCAAACGCCGGCACTGTTAATACAGGCGCCGGTGGCAATGCGCACACCATTACTTCAGATGTACAGGATACTGTCCCTGTTCAAGTCCGGCAGCGACCTCTACCAAGGAGGAAAGGAAAGAATGGCTCACAGCCGGCAAATCCTAGTCTTCAAACGCCCTACATGGCAGACATATATGGAAATACGGCAGATACGGGCCAAGCTACCAGCACAAGCATAACCGATCATGCGGAGGGTGATGCAGACGCGGACGGCAATTTAGGACCGGAAGCAACATGCGAACCCTTTCCTGCTCAGGGCGGCATATTACCCATTGATTCTCCTCAGGTCCGGCAGCGTCCCATGCCAAGAAGGAAAGGAACCAATGGCTCAAATCCGGCAAATCCTAGCCTTAGAACGCCCTACATGGCAGAAATAAATGGGAATACGGCAAGTCTGGATCAAGCTACCGGCACAAGGGTAACGAACCTCAATGTCGGTCAGGCAGCCTTCAACAAACCAGCTTCACCTGTCATTGGGTCTGGCGAGACACAACACACACACCCTATGCAATCCACCGCCCAACCTGGACATGACTTACAGAGTCGCCCAAAGCGGGCGATAAGGAATGCCGACGCCCGGGCATTGGAAGAGGCAGCCATTCACGCACCGGCGGTTGGAAAACGCCAGCGTAAGCCCACTGAAAGAGCCCAAGGAGGCCGATGATCTTATACGGCAGTTCATTTATCTTCACGCATAAGCGGCACTTTAATTTAGCATTGAGCAGGCATCTTGATTACGCATTGAGCGCACAGTACGAATTAGGTAGCCCTTGTTTACTACTATCCATATGTCAACTACGAGCTGCTCCCTTGAGCCCCCCAGTACAAGCTTTGCATGCTTTGTTCTACTTCCTTCTGCAGCGTCAAAAACATTTCCTTCCCAAGGTATGTAAGTTCAATATTTGAACTATAAATGTCCATGAGCAGATTCCGTGCTTCTTCCGGCGAATGTCGGAGGATAAAGTGAACATCCTGTGGGTTATTAGTTGGCTATGCCGGGCGAAGAAAATTCGGCATTACCTTCACAATTTCGGCATGTACTTTATCATCCCCGACAAAGATAGGAATTTGAATAGGCATCAGACGGCAAACAGTACCGGGGTATGAGAACAGTTTGAGGCGTTAAGACGGCGTTAAGGTTGATTAAAAATGCACAAATATAGGGAATTGTGTTTGAAGGCTGCGCTTATAAACAAACGCGCGAGGTGGCGTGGAAATTAAGGTCACGTGCTGTTGAATTTCAAAAATTTGACCACGTTGGTCATTGTCTTCGTTCATTCCTTTGATTTCTCGACTCTCATCTGCCATCCGCTGCCTTCCTCTCCATTCCAAAACAGCTCATCATGTCATCCTCCGCCTACACCACTTCGGAAGACTATATCAGCGTTGTTCGCCACTGTAACAAAGTGGTTAAACAAGCCCTTGATACCCCGGACTCTGACCTTGACCAGGTTATGCAGTCTGTAAGAAGTTTTGTGGTATGGGTTCCTTTTAATTTCCGTCGGCATTACTAAAAATGAAAAAGTCTGCCATTTTTGAAACCCGTGCGCGCGGCCAGTTGGACCCAGCGGTGACCAAGGAAAATCACCTCATTCACAAGTTTGCTGGCCACTACATGAGAGCGCAGCAAAGGGGTGAGCTCGGTGAACCATTCCGGCAAAAAATGGTTGCGATAGCCCGAGCAGACCACCACTTGCCGTCGCAATTACCGAACAAAATGCCCCAAGCACCGGCCACGTCCAAACCTACCCCACCGCATTTGCCGCCACCACAGCCCGAAATTCCCCGCCCACCTCCCGCTCCAAAAGCACCGGTTAAGGCCACTCCAGTGCCCGTCGTCGTCCTGCAATCCCGTGCACCCCCTCGCCCTGCTCAAGATCCCCCTTCTCATCCTGCAAAGAATTCCGGCGTTCCTCCCGCTGCTCGTGCACAGGTTCCGCGATCTGCCGGACATCCTCCACCCACCCAGGCCTCATCTCGAGCACCCGCCGTTCCAAATGTGGAATTTTTCTCAAAGCCCGCCCATGCTGTCAAACCGCCGCTACCGGTTGCCTCGTCCTCAAGGATCCCTCCAACCGCCAAGGCTGCGCCTCCGGTGGTGCAAGTCGCACACCCTGCCCCCGCTCCCCGTCCTCGTCCACAAACACCACCCTTGGGCCACGTCACGGCGGTTGCCAACAAATTGAAAGCACAGCTAGCGGCGGCCGCGGCAAGTACGGAAGGCAATGCGCCGCCCCAAGCCGGTCCTAAAACCGCAGAACACCGGCAAACTGGAACGGGCAAAGGAAAGGCACCTGCACAGCCAGACCGAGGTGCCGGACAAAAGCGAAAGCGCGACGACGAGGCCACCAAAACTGGAAAACGCCCGGCGAAAGGCACCGGCCTTTTTTATCAAGTGCCGTGCGATTCCTGTGTCGCTGCTGGTGTGGCTTGCAAGAAGAAGGTCGGGGTGAAACCGAGGAAGGGGTCTACGGCAAGTTGTGTTCTATGCGCCCGGTCAAAAGCTCGCTGCCACCGCGCCAATTTGCCGAAGGCTTTTGAGAAGGAGTTGGTTTTGGTGGACAAACTGGGGAATGTAAGGTCCTCGACCGTGGGTTACACAAGCAATGTGCAACAGAGTGATGGGGAGGAGGATGAATTGGAAGAGGAGGGAGAAGTCGAAGAAGCGCCGGCCCCTAAGCGCCGCACGAAAATCAAAAGCGCCGAGTTTGTCGACAGCCAGGAGGATTCGCCGATGGCTGCCCCTAAACCGACGGCCTCAAACCAGCACATTCATCCAATTTCTTTAATCATACAATGCCTTCGCCATTTTCAGGCGCTTAAACATTTTCCCGTTTAAGCAGTTCCTTTATACAGTAGACTATTCAAGATTCTAGATAATTATCATGTTGGTAGTAGGAAGGTCACCGATTAAATATACTAAGTTACCGTTTAAAGGTACTTAAATACATACAATATAAAACAATCGCTGTTGAACCGCTGCGCGACTCGGAAGTTTGAACAAGAAATTAGGCAATTAAATAATGTTTAAACTAATCCCACATCACTCCCATTTAATACTTGTTTAAACATCAGTCAAGTCCATTCAATCAGCGGTCGTTACCTTTTCATAGTACCAACGCTTATGAGACTTTAATGGCTTCCCATTTTTATCGCGCGGAGGAGACTGAGAGAGTGCAGGCTTCGGGGTGTCTTCTTCACCTTGAAGAGCGGTCTTGTTGGCATTTTTGGTCGCGACACGGCTACTCTTGCGTGCCGATGCCAGAGGCTCTGAAGACTTTCCAGCCTCGACGTCTGCGTACTTCCTCTTCTTTCCCCGTTGATGCTTCCCTGACGAGCGCTCGGGATCGGTAACAGGCTGACCCATTACCCCATCAGACGCGTTCCCATGCGATGGATCAACATGCAATAGCTCAACGTCTGCGCTCTTCTTCTTTCTTCCCCGCGGCTTCCCCAACGAGCGCTTGGGCTCGTTAACAGACTGGCCTACTACCTGACCAGACGTGTCTCCGTGCAATAAAGCGACAGCTGGAACGTTGACTGGTGCTAGTTTGCTCGCAGCGTCATCCACAGCCGTCTCGGACTCTCCGGAAAGGTGTTGTGACACACTGTCGAGGGTATTTATGCCCTCTATCGAAGTTTCTCCAGTGACTGTTTTGCCGGCAATGTTCTCGGGAGGTCCATCCAAATTCTGAGCATCAGGAATAGAACCATGTTGTGGCTGTGAGCTGCTCATCGTCACGTCGTGAGGGAGAATGGAGGTTTGGCGGGGTATGGAATGTGGGACATCAGAGGGAGTCAGGTCGGAACTGCTGTCACAGACGGTTAAAGCAGCCTCGGCACTGGTAGGCTGCTCAACGGAGCCATGCATCTCTATCGGATTGTCTTCCGAACGAGAGCCGCCAGAAAAGAATAGGGTCAAACCCTCCCCATCGACCTGGAGGGCTGTGATCGCAGCATGCATCTGGAACAATGTCAAGATAGGAGACAGGGATGGGTCCGAAAGAGGACACTTCACGTCCGAATTGACGAATGTCCCAATCTCCGATGAATTCCAGGGAATTGCATGCGGAAGTTGTAAGTCCTTCAAGTTCGAAGCGAATGTCCTAGCCAATTCTGTAAAGTACAATTATAATTAATAAAGATAGTGCAGCATTCAATTGACTTGTACGCACCCCATTGTTCGTCGAAGTAATCTGTGATAAGCTTTCTCAGCGAGTCGATGGTGATATCAGTCTCGTTGATTTCTGGGAGGAGTGGCCGACCCTCGATATCAAGCACAAACTTCGTCCGTTTAGCAACAATGTTATCTGAGGGTCCGGAAACATTAATCAGTACGATCTAATAATGCATCATATATGGATAATGGAACGCACTTGGGACCACTCTTTCCGAGTATTGTTTCCATGGTGCGAGAATGTCGGTAGAATAATCTTGGTGTACCGCGGTGAATGGCAATTGTCCAATATGAGCCCCATTGATGTCCAACGCGCCGGTCTTAAGAGCATCGTTCTCCCCGCGGTACGCGTAGAGAACGTGGAATTGTGCATGTCCGATGCGATGATGTCCTTCAGTAGTTGGCCCTATGAGTTCATGGAACAGCTGGGTGATGGAATCACAAAGGCGAATTTGATTTCTGCGTTGCTGAGATCAGTCAAACGAAGCCACCATAGTGTTTAAATACTGACTTATAAACCAATGCCTCTTCCTCAGAATTCCTCAACTTCTCCGCCTTCTGCTCGTACTCGTCAATCACGTTCTTGTCCAGTGCATCCCACATCATCTTCAACCTCTGGCTTCGCATCCCAACATGCTGTCTTCCTGCAATCCCTTTCACCCGCCGTTCCTCCGAGATAGCATGGTCTACAGACGCTCCAACTTCGTTCTCGAATACGGAGCGAGCAGTTATAGCGGTTCCCTTCAGAAGGCTGGACCAGAGATTCCTTAAGTCGGAGGAGGCGCCGTCGATCCCTGTTTGTGCTGAGGATGAAGCCTCGGTGCGACCAGTGGCAGTGGCACTGAGAGAAGTAATAATTGATTTCTGAGACAAGCGATTCGGACGAGCTTCAGATGCCAGGGTATCGTTGGTCTTCCGCTTTGCGCTTGCCTTCCTGTTGCGGAACCATGTGTGAAACTTCTAAAGGACATTCACATGTTTGAATGGCATTGACTATGAGGGAGAGATTTTGTACGTACCTCTTTTAATTTCTCTCGTCCAAGGTCTGTAGCTTCAAGCTCTTCCTTGAACTCAAGCTGGAACTCGTCCCAGCGAGCGGTTACCCACGTGGATAGATCCGAGTCGTCTTTAGGCAAAGGTTTACCGTGTATAACTGGTTTGCCATACGAGGTCTTTGCGAGGAATGTGGGTAGGTGATTTTTGAGCCAAACAAGTTGATTCTTTGGATAGCCATCGCCCTTTCCAGAGCCCATTTCTGTCTGAGAGGATATTGAGAGGATAGCGAGGAAAGGAAGAACTTGTCTGAAACGGAATTTGGGGACAAGTTACAACTTGTTGAGGTATATACCATACGCCACTCTACTGAATCTGACAATGCACATGGTAACTCTAAGCATTGTAGAGCCTCGGTAGAGCCAAACTTTCCAAGCTAAAGCAGTGGCATAGTAAACCCTTAAAACAACACGCATTGCCAGAACAACAATGTTGAATGCATAAATAATTATTAGACACTCACATGGTCGTCGACACGGACACATTGATCAGTCAGTGCGCTCGCCACTCGCAGAACTGTCAATTCAGTTGCCCTTTGAATCCAAGGTAGCATTAGTGGCATCGTGTTCAGAGGAAACAATGCACACCATGGCATTCATTGCGTATGATTAGCCACTGATCTATATTTGTCATATATCTATATATAGCTTACCAATGTACAGTGCGCCACTTGCCACTCGTGGGTCGTGAAAGGTTCCAGTGCGTCGCACTTGGACAAATATCTGAGTAGCGCATTGGCGCGCCTGAAAATATATTTAAACACAAAATGGGGACTGAACATACCACCACATCCTACCATGGGAGGTCCGCGCCTAAGTCAGCAGGAGAAGGACGCCCGGCAAGCCGAGAAAGATATGATCAAAGCTCTTTCGAAAGCTCGAAAGGAGGCTACAGTGCAAATGCGAGAGCAGATTGCGCAGACTATCGCAGACAGGCTGTCAGAGATTATGCCCCCCTTTCCAGCCGCTATACGTAGGGCCCTTGAAGATGAAGATAGAAGGCTTGAAAGCGATCATCGTTGGTATTTCCACCGCTGTGAAGGCAAGGGTAAGAGTTTTGAAGACATTGGACGATGGACCTATCGGGTATGTCATAGATTTTTGCTCTCTGATTCCTAGGTCTCATGATTGGTACTTTAACAGTGCAGTAATAAAGCTCACGGTGGCCGAAACCGATGCCAGTTCTATCAGTTTGCGAGCAAAGCATTACCACAAGAAGTCCTTAACGAGTTTCTTCATCTACGTGCCCAGTACGACTCCCTTGGCAGTAAATACTCGAAGTATAAGTCTCCGGATAACATCATTAACTCTGTGAAGAAGGATGTGCTCGCTGAAATCGAGCGATTCGCCCAAGCTAGATGCCAGATTACCCACCCCGTCATACCACCTGCCACGGCAAATGCTCCCTCTGGTTCCTTGCAGCTTCCTACCCCTCCCAAGTCCAGTCCAATGGTCACAGCTGGAAACAAACACAAGCGCAAAGCAGTCGAACACACCCCCACCAGAAATGTTCGATCTCGCGTTTTAGATGCACTCGATTCTATGGAATGGGGTGCGGCTCCTGGCACCCAATCCTCGCCCATCGTGATTCCATCTGACTCGGAGGAGGAAGCAAGTCCTAGGACCAAGTTCAAATCTAAGATAAAGGCGTACAGGTTTTTGAGAACGATTGATTTAGACTGATAGTGCTTTACAAAACCCTATAATTGTAATAATCACACTTTTATTTTATTTCATTTCAGAACATGTGTAAAGACCAGGCCGTTTGATGAGCGCTGAAAACCTAAAGTTCACATCGCCTGGATAATCCGGTGCAGATGCGAGCTTGCGCATTGGTATGACGCTAGAAGATGGCGAAGCACATCAACTGGTCCTGGATTCGACCACTGTGTTGTTTACCGGCGAATCCGATGGCGGAAAAGGGGTCGGTTCCCACTGCGCACCACGTCGGCGTGCATCCAGACGTCAAGTTGCGACTCATTGAGGGTGTTGTTGAGTCTTGACGTGTCGACTCGGCCTGGCGTCCACCTTTCAAATCGACGGCTGACGGGCTTGCGCTAGAACAACTTTGAATATCAACGTGAGCTATCTGAAAGCAGAGAACAAGACTTACATGCTCTCGGACGACAACAATGAGTGAGAAGGGGTTACGAACGTCAAGCTGGGCAGTGTGTTGGTGAGCATCTCACGAGGTTGGGATGGGAAAGAACGTGCTCTACCTCTCTTGCGCGTTTTCAGCCCATCATAAATGTTGCTCTCGACATAAACGATGCAGTGTGTACCAGCGGAAGAGGTGCTGTGATTGAATGTAAGTAATGTCCGCCTCCTCGAGTTTAGAAACGTGCTCACCTTCTACTTGACACTCATCGCCTAGACCTATCCCTTCTTGGTAGTATTGCCCTTGGCCGCCGTCGTCCCTTCTCGCGTTGTCTATTTTGGATCCAGCATCGTCTGTCGTCGGCATCCACCTACATAATGGTGAGTATCTCTCTGTTCGATGATTACTGCACATGACTAACCTTGTCTTGCGCTTCCGCAGCAATCAACTGCCCCCTCCACCCGTCGTCATTCTTGACCGCCGTCTATGTGTTGTCGTTATCAGGGGTCGGTGCTGGCAAGTCTGGACAAGGTCGATGGCGTGGGCGATCGCAGATTCTGTGCATGTCCTTGGAATTACAAGTCGTATATCCAGTCAGCGTAGTCCCAGGCTTGGGTCTTTCTGACCTTCTATCGCAACCGAAGGTGGGGAATAGGACTAACGTAGAGGTTATAGGAACGGCGGCAACCACAGGTCTGGTCAGGGTTTGGCATCAATTGCCATATCCAGCAGTTGCCATACCCGGAACCACCTCGATATCTGACGACGAAGCCTGCACACCATTGCCGGGCAAACTGTTCTGCTATAGCAATCAACTCTCATTTTCAGAAGGGGAGGTCTATCTATGTACAAGTACCCAGCAAAATTGTTTTTATAGCTGTATCTTAATATATGAGGGAGAAAATAAGAGGTCTAGGACCGGATCCCTAAGCCGGTCTGATAAGATAATGTGAAGTGTTCCCTGCCCTAAACAAGCCCAAGCTATTGCAACTCGGTGCCCGCTACTCTAGACCTTTTCTCTCGCATTCGCTATGCTTACTCCTTCTTGTAATTCTCAACCTCTTCCGCTAGCTCAAACAAATTACTGAGAATAGTCTTGCCCGTGATTATCTCAGGATCCAATGGATCGGAATGGTAGGTCACTATTCCGCAGCGCGTGCACTGCAGGATGCAAAGTAAGTTCGTTACCAGTAATCATAAGCATAAACTGATATCTCACTTCTTGAAACCATCTACCTGCATTCAACCGGTTGTCGTCGTCCATTCCCTTACAGAGAAAGGGCCCTTTTTCAACGTGATGCCTCCGGTGGGGAAGAGACAGTGGAGGGCGAGGGGGAGAAAGGTAGCGAAGAGCGGTGCGTATTCTGATGGTAATAGCTCTGTAAGCGCGACGCTGATCGAGCCCACGAAGCCAGGGGGTTTCTTGGGAGAGAGGTCCGAAGTATGGAGGATTAACATAGGGATTCTGTCTCTGGATGGCATGTCCGGGTTCGCGAAGGCTACTGTAAGGAGGCATTACGAATTGAGGATAGTAAGGTGAGTTTCTGGAGCTTCGTGCACGGTGCTGATACTGATAACGCTTTAAAAAGGCATGCTTCGAGATGGAAACAATAGGAGACGATGGGTCCATGCATACTGATTAGAGCACTGTTGCCACCGCATGCACGAGTGGCATTGCACTTCTTTTGTTCCGCATATCACAACCCGCCACTGGTAGTATCCACATGTAACTCGAACCAACTCAATTATCATGTCATTTCTTTGCTACAGCTTAGGTGAAGTGCATATATTGGATGTGATCTGTAGGTGAACTTTCTGCTACTCTGCTCGCGTCTAGGCTGCCTAATTTCCCATCATTCAACACTGCACAATGAAACGAAAGAGAGTCAAAGCTGGGGCGAGCCGAATGGACTTCTCCGAGCAGCCATGTAGCCCACCGACAACAAAACTCCTTCCCAATCTATACGACGCAAAGCCTGTGCTTCCAAGCTTAAACTCTATGAGCTCAACACCGCCGGTCCCAGAGGATGGTCACTGCGAGATTCCTCAAGCAGCAAGACCTGGAGCGGACGACACAATTTTGAAACGCATACCGCGGCCACAGGTAAGTATCTAGCTTACATCGCTCTCCTGTATCAAAGCTTCGTATCTGATATTTTCTAGGGTGCCTCACAAATTATGAAGGAGTTCCTGCCTCAGTTCTCGAAAATCCTGCACTATATGCTTGCCCCCGAACACCCAAGTACAATAGGTGAGCCGTGCGGCTGCGGAAGACCGGACGCTCTTAGAGTGTGTTACTGCAATGATTGTCACCATTTTATTCCCTGCTGTAAAGCATGCTTCATTGATAAGCACAGATCAACACCGTTCCATTGGGTTGAACTATGGAATGGGTCTTTTTTGGAGCGTAAAGATATATCAGAAATTGGATATGTCATACCATTGGCTCACGGACCCGACTGCAAAACATGCTACGTATCAAGGGCCTTTGACTTTGTTGTAACGGATATCACTGGAGTGCACAAAACAAAGGTCTCATACTGCGACTGCATTGGCCAAACTAGCGCCCACTTTGATCTCCTTCTCGAGTCGCAGATTTTTCCAGCCACTATTATTAGTCCTCAGATTGGCTTCACATTCAACGTACTGCGGGACTTTCATCTCCATACACTCGCCTCAAAGGAAACTCCCTACGACTACCTAAAGGCACTGCGCCGAAGAACAAACAATGCCTTTCTAGAAGACGTTCAGGTATGTGTTCTCACTCTGCCATAGTCTCGGTAACAGAGCTAGTAAATGATACCTAGCTTTGTAGACTCATTATACGCACCTTCTTCGAGTTCAGCGAATCTGGAGGGTACTGACGTTGTTAAAGCGCAGTGGTCAAGTGCATAATATTGATGTTCATTTCCCGTTCCGGCGAAAGGGAAATGTTATGGTTCCATGCTTCTCGTGTCCGGAGTATGGATTCAACGTCCCTGATGAACATTGGACAGACCTTGACGACGATGATCTTAGGTATTCTCCCGGTTTATTGTATTCTGTTTTTCAATGACAAATACTCATGGTCACGTCATAAAAGATTTCTCATAACAATGATGTTAATGGCCGATGGACATTTTGGCCTGCAACGGCTTGGCAAAGTAGATGATCCTGACGACATATCCCTCTTGGAAGGCTGCGGTGTTTTTCCGTCCGACGCCGAATACAATGAGTATGTCAGGAACATTGTAGCTTACTCCGAGGAGGTGCGAGTGCCACATCAGATTTTCCACGTGTTCTTACTGACAGTGACTTGCAAGAAAACGACGTGCTCAAAGTTTAATGCAATCGAGCTTCAAAACAAGTTAAAGTTTCGAGGCTCCGTTATCACAGGTGTACTTGGCGTCGAATGCTTGCGACATATGTTTTTCATTTCAATGGTTGACCTTCAGAAAGGAGAACGGTATGCAAATGCCGACTTCGCTTTAGCTCATGCACTTCGAAGGTTCACGGCCAATATGTCACTCCGGGGCGCAAAATTCTTCCAGCATACACTCCTCACATACGATGTCGCCTGTCAGTACCATGTTCATTTGGCGAAACGGTTCTCGATCAGTTTTCCCGACCTACTGGACATCGTCAACCAGATGCGTCTATTAGTTCCCAAGAAGCACCTTGATGGACATAAAGAGGACTGCCGCTACCGGTTTTCCTTGAACTACGAGAAAGGAAGTGGCAGGGCCCACGGAGAAGGAATAGAGGTATCGTGGCGTGGAATCAAGCTCATCGGCCCCAGTACCCGTCAGATGAATCATGGCCATAGGCATGACGTGGTAATCGACTTCTGCAATGAACACAATAATGCGAAGCTCCAAGACCTGGGCGAGTGTTCATTCTCAATTGACGGTGCATTGTTCAGATACCTAATGTTCTATTTTTAAAATAGCGCGATCACTCGGTGCACAATTGGCGAGGGCATTTATTGTATGCCAAGAAATGGTCGATCATTATTTGGGCCTCTGCGAGCTTCGCGGAGAAACGCTTGTTAAACAATGGGTTGATGAGCCAACAGAGGCCCGCTTAGTTAAGGGAGAATGGCACAGTGTCTATCGCTTTAAGAAAGCTAAATGTAAGTCCTATTATCTTTTCCTTTATCATTCACCTCGTCTACGCTCCAAGTACTAACTGTTGTTTGCGCACAGTGCCTAGCCAGAATCAAGTTCTGGAGTCCCTCGAAACCTTCGAAAAGCAAATCACGAGTGGCAAGTCACAGGAAGTTCTCCAGTCTTCGTCGACAGCAACGGCAGGGCTTAGCCGCCTAATTCACACTGGCCTGAAGCTTGAAGATAAGCAGTATGTATGCTAGTTCTTACTTGAACTGCGCACGTTGACAGCAATGAATTATTTAGACGTTCTCTTGCGTCAAACATCCAGAAGGACACGTCGAATGGGCTATTAAACCTGGATTCATTAGCGACATTACGGTCGGAACTCGCAGCTGATATTTTGGCATGGCGTAGAACCCAGATACGATTGATGCCACAGCTACAAGATCTTGTACACAACTCGGATGCCACTCTTCATGCTGAATCACTTCCCCTTTTTCTTCCGTCCAACTTCGATGCCACCGAGCGCCAGAAACTCAACATAGGACAAGCAGCTGCAGTGGAGTACAAGTTACGAGAAGGGCAGGCTAACGAAGCCGTCGAAGGAATATGCCACTCAATCCTCCACCATATGGTTGTTCTCGATACCAAGAACGAGCACGCGCGAGGTGTTGCGCAGAACACACGTGCTCAGGTGGCACTGAACACGATCAAGTCGCGTAAATTTGACTGGGCGGCTCGTTATCGATATGCGCGGACCTGCCTCCTCAAACTCGCAAACGCAGACTCACTTGAGGACTTCCCCGAACTTCTCGACGAGCACATGTACGGCAAAAATGCGGCTTCAGCGCGTAACCTGGGCGATGGGAAGAGGACAGAGAGCTGGCTGTGGACTTTCGGTGCATTGAAGGGATTGGACGATAAAGGGAAGGCTGAATTCGTACTCGAAGGTTCGTGCCACTTTGCGTGTTCGAAGTTCAGTGGCGCTTACTTGTTGAATGTTACCGCAGTCGAGAAAGTCCAATGGTTTCGAGCTAGAGCGGACATGGAGAGATGGATAGAAGAGATCGATCTACTGGAGGAAGAGCTTCGTCGTCTTGAACGCGCGTGCCACAGGATGGCGGACGTATGGAAAGAAATGAGCACCACCGTCAATCCGAAGTACAAGTATACTGATCCCATTCACTCCCTTCGAGAGATTTCGAATGGCCACATCGCATACGCTCTGCAGAAGTCGAAGATGTACGAAGAGATGGGAGTCAGGGCGAAACGGAGTCTTCTGAATGCAGGGGGACAATACCCTCAGCCCGATGAGTCGCTTTCAGAGTATGTCCGTCGGAGAAGGCCAGTTACGGAGATTGATTGGGACAAGGCCAGCGCTTAAATGACATGCACGTACGTCTGTTGCCTGAGAACTGCTTGGTATGAAGCTGATTGAGTGGTCCTCAGTGGGCGCTTAAACACGTGAGGAACACGCCGTTCTTTTACTTCTCTCTCTGACTATCGTTTAACTTGACTCCCTTGTTTAAACAGTGGAGTGAACGGTGCTTAAATGGGAGGTGCGTTATGTGTTGTGAAGATATTTGACGCCAGGTCTCGTTTAATCATGTTTAAACTGCAGGCAGTTGAGTACTCATCAGGATTTAGTGGGCGCTTAGTAAACGAGTGAGTAACACGTCATGGTCTTACTCTCACTCTTACTGTCGCTTAACCGGACTTCTTCGTTTAAACAGTGCTTGAACCAAAGGTGTTTGCTTGCGAATGCTAGACCAAACCTGGCGTTTAAACGGTACCAGTGGTAATTCTTATGGCCATGTAACGATTAAATGGCGTAGTAGTAATACTAGTAGTAGCGGATCATGGTTTAAACGGAATAGAACATAGTACTCAGTACAGAGGTGCTTGATTGAACGAGTGTTTAAACATATCATTGATTAAGCGGTAAGGAATGGTGACGACAATGGATATTTAAATAAATTGGATGAAACCTCACCTCAAACCCGCCCACATCCGGGCAAAAACCGGCGTCTGAAGGCCGCCACGGTAAGTTCTGATTTCGGTGTACTGCCTGGTCTACGTTAACCACTTAACAGTGTCTTGGGCGAGGGAAAACGCATCGCAAGAGGAGGCGGATTCTTCAACCACATCTGCCATCAAAGGCCGACGATCGGCCGATGTTGCTGAACCCCTGCCCCGTATGCCGGCGGATCTCGATGATGCCGCGCTTGCAGGCACGCTCTGGGGTAGTATTTGTAAGTTGAGCTAATTCTTTAATTCAGTGTACTGCTCACAATCTTTTAGTGCGCCTCCCAGCCAAAGTGCCACGGCTCCACACGACCGATGCCCCTCGAACGCCTGGGAAGCCCGATCTGGAATCACTTGCCGAATTCCAGACGAGCGTCGACAACATCCTGCGTCGGCTCATCCCCCGCCAGGCCGACCTCCTGAAATTCCTGGAGGAGGTTCAGCAGGAACGCTCTGAGCACATGGACCTGCTTGCAAAGCAGGAACTTGAGCTTCAAGCGTGGCAAGAGTCCGCCAACGCCGAAAGCTCGGCAATGCAAGCAAGCATCAAGGACTTGGAGCGGCGAATGGCGGCAATGGAGAACCCGGCGGCAATCCGGCGGATCGCGCATTTGGAGAAGGAGTTGAAAGAGTGCAAGGCAGAGCTCGAGGAAGCAAGGCAGCGCCTGGACGCAGTTGAGGCTGACACCCACGCTCATTCCGAACGTGGTTACGCGATTCAGGATGACCTCGACGAGTTGATGAAGGAGTGTGCCACCTCGGCGGATGTCCAGCCAATCCTGACTCGGACGGCAGCGCTGGAGAATCGGGTTCTCCAGTTGGATACACTTTTTGCCAAGCAACCGCCGTCTCATCCAGATTCCGCCGCCCCTTCCGCCGCCCCGACTCCTTTCGTGCAAGACGAAGAAAGTGATGAGGAGATAGAAATGGATGACCAACGGCCCATGGAGGATGGTGATGAGAACATGGAGGATATTCCGCCTGAGGGTGATGTGCCTGAAGACGATGTGCCGCTGGGAGGTGCATCCGCCGCTCCAGCTCCTCCCCCCACCCAGCCTGAGCCTGAGATGGCTTTTGCCGTTGAGCCGCCCACACCCGCAAAGTCCGTCGAGATAGGCACTCCGGACAAAGAAAGCGCTGGTAAGACTCAAAATCCGCCATCCGCCGACGGCTCTTCTCCAGGACTTGCCGTTCCCCTTCCATCTCGCTCTCGAGCCACCTCAACTGCCGGCCGTTCAAGGTCAACCTCGGTCATCTCTCGCCCACGCTCTGCTTCCGGCACTCGGCGGTCCAATCGCCTCAATCCCACCAAGGAGAATCCCACCAAAGACGACCAGGGAACGAACGCCTAAGTGGCATTGGCGGCGCATGGGTCCTCGGCATTGGCGGCGCATTGTTTTTGTTTTATATTACATATTGTTTTGCTTCGCATAGTACATCAGTTCTGGTATATGACTGATGTTAACTTGTTAAATTTTCGCAATATACCACTCTTGAGAAACCAGTGTGACCTGCGGCAAACATGTGAAATACAAACAAGTCAAATCCGGCACATGTCAACTCCGGCACATGTCCAGATAGCAATCCCCCATTTCCTTTGGTGTTTCCCTATGTCAGACGACGTTTAATGCCTTAACAACGCGTGTCTTGCAAATTTCTGCAATATCCCGAATTTTCTGGCGGTGTATTGACTCATGTAGATCCAGTGTTGCTAAGACCATACCGGGAAGGATCCGCCGTTCTTAAAGCAAGCTCCTCGATTGTTCCATTACTATATACCCAATGAAGGGGTTTGGACTAACAATGATCCACCGGCGTACAACATGTTCACCCAGTTAAACCCCCACCTCAACGCCTGCTCGCCGCTTGACATGATATGCGCAACTCTCGGGAAATCTACTAACAATCAAACCATGAACATATGCCGGTGGGCAATGCCTGAGATTGCCGCCACTGTATGCCGAAAATGGAATGGCGCACAGCATTTGCTAGGCTGGATTTCTGACATTCATCGGCAAAATTACTACGATATAAGTGACCAATGCACTTTCCGCCCATCAAGACTACTGGCATATCATCTTACTCCGCCACACAAAGCATTCTACATACCAAGTTCACCACCCATTTCCTACCCCATCCGCCGACCATCTGCCACCCATCTGCCACCCCAATTTGCCCCCCCAATTTGCCACCCATTCACCTACCCCATTGCCCTACCCTAATGCGGCGCCTACCAAATCCCCTACCCACTCCCCTACCCTAATTCACCACCCATCCCCCTACCCCATCCGCCGACCGTCCGCCACTCATCCGGCACCCCAATTCGCCACCCATCCCCCTACCCGATTCCCCTACCCTAATGCGGCGCCTACCAAATTCCCCACCCATTCCCCTACCCCAAATTTGCCACCCATCACCCTATCCCATCCGCCACCCGAATTTGCCACCCATCTGCCACCCATCCCCCTACCCCATCCGCCCCCCATCCGCCACTCATCCGGCACCCCAATTCGCCACCCATCCCCCTACCCGATTCCCCTACCCTAATGCGGCGCCTACCAAATTCCCCACCCATTCCCCTATCCCAAATTTGCCACCCATCCCCCTATCCCATCTGCCACCCAAATTTGCCACCCATCTGCCACCCATCCCCCTACCCCATCCGCCCCCCATCCGCCACCCATCCCCCTACCCAATTCCCCTACCCTATTCCGGCGCCTACCAAATCCCCCACCCATTCTCTACCCCAATTCGCCACCCATCCCCCTACCCCATCCGCCATCCAAATTTGCCACCCATCCCCCTACCCCATCCGCCACCTATCCGCCACCCCAATTTGCCACCCATTCCCCAACCCCATCCTACTACCCCATCCCCCTACCCCATCCGCCACCTATCCCCCACCCCCTGCCAAATATGCCGGCCCTCCTTCTCTCCTCCTGCTAGAAAAGGCAATTGTTAGTTGGATGAGTCCAGTGGGCCCACTGGACCTGAGCCATACACTACACTGTATGTACCCATTTGAGTGTACCGTACACTACAGTGTAGTCGGCCTATGTGAAGAGAATAGGACTGCAGCTAAACGTGCGCGAAAGTGAAGTTTGAATTTTGTTTTTCAGTTATGAATAGTACGGTAGAAAGAATGTGAAGTCAGTAATAAATAAACAACAACTTGGTTTAGATCAGATGAATGGCTTTGAATGACTTACCTGTAAGACTAATAAGAAATCTGGACTTGTAGTAACTCGACTTGACTTTGATTTGAAATCAGAATCTGGACTTGTAGTGATTCGACTTAGGCGAGTTTATAACTTGATAATGAACTTCATACTGACAAGTCAGAGCGACTTAGCAAACAAATACGTACAAAGGCACCCGCCATAGCTGTTTTGCTAGCTGAGGGCAACGACGGCAAGGCCTGCCAGGTCGTCGGCAAAGTGATTCGGATCACAAATTTCTATAAAGGAGTAATTTGTCAGCATTGATGCCGGGAGGGATCAAAATGAACCAAATTTGGGGTGAGCCGGAAGCCAAGCGGGGCCGAGAATGGCTGTGCTCGGATTTTGCAAAATCGTGGTAAGGTGCTCATGAGCACGGATTTTGCAAAACCCACAACATGGTTACGAGCACTGTATTTTGCAAAATAACTACGGTATTGACTGATGACCTCATCAGAGGTGAGTACTCCGTTTAAATAAGCGCCCTTGATGTCTATTTGATGGATTTCGAAGTCATTTACTGCTGCCATGGCTAGAGCTGCTCGGATGGAGGCTAGGCGCGCAACAGGAGCGAAGGTATCGAAATAATCGACTCCTGGAACTTGTGAGAACCCTTGAGCGACCAGGCGTGCCTTGTAGCGAACTACATTCCCTGCAGCGTCTTTCTTCGCTCTAAAAACCCATTTGGACCCTACAATGTTTGCACCAGCTGGAGCGTCGACTAGAACCCATGTACCCGCCGCTTTCAACACCCCAAGCTCTTCCTGTATTGCCTTCTCCCATAACGGCCAATCCGGACGAGTCTGAGCCTCAGAAAGCGATCTAGGCTCAAGTGCCTCCGCATCTCCAATTTCTGCAGCCATAACAAATTCCTCCTCAATATCTGCGAGCATTATCCACTCGCTGGTACCCTCCCCTTCAAGCACTTGAGTTTCCTGGCGAGATTCTTCAACTGGAGTGGGTAACTGGACACCAGGAGTTACTTTAGGTGCCCTGCGACTTGTAGACGACACAGCCCGACCTTCCAGAATGTCCCTGATGCGCTGGGTTGGTTTTCGGACACGCTTTGGACGAGACTCGCTCTCAGAAGCAGTATCATTTGCATCAGAAGCTGGAGCTTCTTGCGAGGCAGGTGGTGAGGTGTTTTCGGGCGCTTCAGAGTTGGTGGATGGAGGGAATGCTTCAGGCTCGCGTTCGGGCGCTTGTGGGATATCAGGTACAGCGGTGGACTCAGCTTTCGTCTCGACAAACTCCTGATCCTCCCCTTCGAGTCGAGAGGCTGATCCAGGTGCGCAGGATTCGTTGTAGTACACATTTCGCTCCACAGTGACAATTTTCTTGTCTGGCCAATAGACTCGCACTCCTTTTGATTCATCATCCACTCCTATCCATCGTCCTTCTCGTGCTCGGCCTCCCAATTTAAATCCTTTGGTCTCTAGCCTAACCCACACTTTCTCTCCCCACTCCCTGACGCCTCGGAGGTCCGGCTTCTTTCCATAAGCCGCTTCGTAAGGGGTCTTCCCGTCTAGGGCCTTGGTAGACGTCCTATTAAGCAACCAAACAACATGTCTGGCCGCCTCACCCCACAGGAACTTTGGTAAACCACTGGCATGCAAGAGAGCACGGATCCTTTCGACTATGGTGCGGTTTCGACGTTCAGCAACACCATTGTGCTGCGGGGTATCATGGACCGTCAACTTCTGCATTGTACCTCGAGTCTTGAGGTGCAGAACAAACTCCTTGCCCAAATATTCGCCGCCTCGATCCGAGTGAAGAATTTTGATCTTCGCACCAAGCTGTGTCTCGCACCAGCTTTCGTACTCCTTGTACGAGCCAAAAGCGTCAGATTTATTTCGCAAGAGGTCGAGTGTAGTAAGTCGAGTGTGGTCATCCGTGTAGGTAATATAATAACGCTTTCCGCCTTTTGTTTCGACTGGCGCTGGTCCCCAGAGGTCTGAATGAATCTCGTCACCAAAGCCTGCAGCCCTCTCCCCTTGCCTAACCTTCAAGACAGGCTTCCGAGTCGATTTCGCATACACACAGGACTCGCAGAACCATGGTGTTCCGCTTGGTTCGTGAATTAAGCGCACACCAGTTACAAACTTGTTCTCCACAAGTTTCCGAGCAATAACAGGGGATATGTGACCCATACGACGGTGGAATTGATCCAGGGTAAGCCTTTCTTCAGCCATGTTGACGGAATCTTCGTCATGCTCAATGCGATATAGCCCTTTCGCATTCTTCGGCACCTCAGCCACTCGCTCCCCTTCACTATTGACAATAACACACTTGCCACCTCCAAAGGTGCAAGTAAAACCAAGGTCATCCAACCGCCCAATCGACACCAGTGTGTATCCGACTTCTGGAGAGTACAGCACCTCAGTAAGCTGTAGTTTCGACGTGTCTACGCCATTTGGCACGGAGATCTCGAGCTGACCAACTCCCAAGGCGCTAAAACGATTTTTATTTGCAGCACGGAGGATTTTTGGCTCGGTTTCTACAAGGGAATTGAAGTCGGCTTTGTAAGGTGAAATATGACGAGTAGTGCCGGAATCTAAGATCTCCACTCGAGGTATGTTGTTAGAAACTTCTCCAGGCATGTAGGCGTTAAGAATATCATCCTCCCATTCAGGATCATCCAGCTCAACATCACGCGATGCTTCAGAGCTCCATCCTTCTTCCAAAAAATCCCCAGCATTGCTTCCAACCTCAGAAAACCATTCTTCGGCGCTAGACATGCAGCAGTCGCTATCCTCGTCTTCAGCGGAGTAAGCGCTCGAGGTTTGTGACATCAGGTCGGGTAGGGAGTCCTCATACTCAGAGGTAACATCCACAGCGAATGCGGCATCGCTATCGCTGTCAGACTCTTGCACAGCGTTTGCAGAGCCTCCAGCCTTCTTCCCCTTGTCGTCCTTGGAATCCTTGCTGTCTTGCGATGATTCCTTCGACTTGGAAGGCTTGGGACAATTATGTTTGAAGTGTCCCTTCTCTCCACAGTTCCAGCAAGCGCCACGAGGCTTGCGGTCGCCTCTCCCCTTCCCCTTCGACGAACTGACAGCCATAGCTTCGTCCTTATCGTCGTCTTTTGATCTACCGCTTCGCCGAGCTCTCTGGGACTTCTGGCGCTCATATTCTTCCGAAATAAGTGAGATAAGCGCGTCCGGGTCGATGGTCTTTGTAGGTGCGTACAACCTTGCTGATGCTAGCTGAGACGATGCGAAATTTGCGAGGGAATAAGGTAGGGAAGAAATAATGGTGGAACGGTAGTCTTGTTCGCTGATAACCACTCCAACAGAGGCCAGTTCTTCTTTCTTGACCCGCAAATCGTCCAGAAACGTTCTGACATTGCTCTTCTCCGGACATTTCAGCTCCAGGAACTTCTGACGAAGCTCCGTCTGCGCATAGGCGCCCTTCTCCGTGTACTCGATCTCAATCTCCCTCCAGCGCTCGCGAACTGTCTTCTTCGCGTGCACGCGCATCAAGGTAGAGTCAGGGATCTTCTGAGTAAGCAGAGACTTTGCTGATCGCTCATCCTTCTCCCAAGCGCGAATCCGGTCGAGTTCTTCCCCTGTGAGAGTCACCGACGTACCAGTGGACTCTCCAGACACAGGGGCGGACGCAGGTGAAGGTGTAGTACCATCGAAATGGCCCCAGAATCCTTTGGCTTCGATCGCATCCTGGAAACGGACAGCAAAGATAGCCCAATTGTTTCCACTGGCATCGAGTTTGGGGACAGAGGAGGGAAGAGTATCGGATAGGGAAGTTGTTTGGGACATGATGGAGTTGGCAAGTAAGTTTCAGCGAGTTTTAACGAGTTATAGTGCACAGGAGGCGGGGCCCATAACCTGTAGAAAGTATATAGTGAATTAAAGTTGAATTAATTATCATTTCGAGCTTGTACACTACAGCTTTTATACTAGGAATAAGAATGGAGACTTGGAATGTACATTACAAACAACAGTATGTAGATTAGTAACTAAAATTCAAAGGAAGGAGAGAGTCCATACTCTAATTACTAAGTACAAGAATCCGGGATAAGCATGGTCCATGTATTTTGCCGTGTCGCGTCTAAGTCCAATTGATGGTGGCTGTGCTGCGCGCGCGCGTGTACCTTGAGCCGCCGTATGGGCTCGCAGCCGCGTTTGCGCACTTATTCCAACATCCACTGTGGTTCGGGGCTTTAGAAGTTGATTCATTGCAAGGGGCAGGGATTAAGGGATACTGTACCTTTATGGAACGCTTTGTGTCCGCGTGGTAGCTCGATCAAGAGAGGTGCAAGGTCCTCTACTGCTAACCTGCACGTATCAGAACAGAAATCGCTTGTATCTGGCGAGGATGGTGCTACTGCCATCCAGCAGACGATGCAACTCGAACAGGTGGAGGATTTCGCGATGGCGGCTGTGACACATCCAGTGGGTCAACTTATGTATAGTAAGGTGAATTACGAGAAAGGCTAACCTTCAAGGGCAGCGTTGTCGCGGCATGTCCTTCCACAGTGGGGGTAGAGTTTACCTCCAAGCAACAACTTGGGCCTGGTTCGGCAATGCTGGGAAGTAGGATGCGGATGATTAGCAATAATGCGGGAGCGATATCTCTGTTAGGATGCAGGAGAACTGTACCTCGCACATCCCATGTTTGGTAAGCTCCTGCAATTTGGCTGCACATGTGAACCCGCAAGTTGGGTATGATCTCATGCCTTTGTTATACTTCGGACGGACGTTGCACACCTGGTGTTTTTTGTAAGCAAACTGTCCGGATTTTTTGACAACATTCAGGACTGGTACGAGCCTCGCACATACTCATCCGTCGATTAGTCGACGATGGAAGAAGTTGTTGTCCTATATTGTTTCCTTGCGACATAGTACCGCCTTCTGCTGGCTGAGAGCCGTTTGGATTGCGCATATGACCCCGGGTTATATCAGAGTACGACATATCCAAGCGTGCCTGTGAGTTCTGGTGGCCATATTGATGTTGCTTCTCGCTGCTGTCTCTTCTCCTTGGAGAAACTGGTACTTCCTGGTGAGTTGAATCTGTAGTTGCTAGGGGTGCCATCTCATGATATGCTCCTGGAATTGAAGAATATGGGGGCGGAGGGGACGCAGAGGCTATTGTCTGTAGTATATCCTCGGGTGATGAAGCATTCTCGCCTTCAATATCCACTTGTATCAAGCCCTCTTCTGCTACTGCCAGTGTTGCCTGAGTGGATGCACGCATCGGCCTAGTAGTACCGTTCGCGCTGGACTCTGGGGAGGGTGACATGGTGGTTCAGGAGGATGGAAGTTGGGCAATCAGCAAAGCATGAGGTGGCACCAGGGTGGCACGATTACGTGGGGAGGATTTGAATGGATGGATAAGGATAGATGGGAGAATCCTATCAAGTGACCCGAAATAGGCGCCCATGACCTTTTATAGCAATTCCGGCTGTCGAACAAGGTCGTTATCGCGGCCATCTCTTGCTTCTTTGCTATGTTCTTCCCCAGGCTGCCTCATGGTCGGAGTGCGTAGTCGAACCGCCCTGAAACCTCTTGGTACCGGACTACTTCATCGACTGTGACACGTATCTGCGTAATCCCCCACGTCCAGGGTCCTCAACTGCTCTTACAAGACCTACTAGAGCCTAACCACTTGACTAGTTCATGCTGAGACCGGCGACAAATACGATGGAAGATTCCAAAGTCAAAGAGGAGACAGACACGACTTATAACGAACTCGACTCCGATGATGAGTTCCTCGCGGGGGACGGCGAAAGCATGTTGAATGCTAGCCCAGTAGTGGCCTCAGCGCCGCCGTCCGCACCCTGCATAGTGAGTTGAAAGTTACTATTCATATTTCCCCTTGCATTAAGCTCTCACTGGCACTTTCAAGGTTTGTCTGATCAAGCCTGCGTACTCCAAGGGAGGAAAGAGTTACCCGACTTGCGGATTCAGGTGTTCCGCTCTGCTTGAAGCTGCGCGCAAGGGAGCACAATCTTCCAGTAATATTGTGGGGCGGACACCAACTGCTGTATATCGTGGTACTGGAGCAACTGCACTGCCTGCTGGCGGTTCAATCCTAAGGCAACCAACCTTACAGCCTGTTGGTTCCATGGCAGCTAAGAAAGCCTTTTCGACCAACAACCCTTCCCAAAGCAGGACCACAACAGCGACCAAAACCGAAGTGCAGATCCCTATTCAAACGACGAACGCTTCAGCTTCAGAGAGTTGTGTGGTGGGTTATTATTGCCTCAGATAGCATCTTTTAGCGATTATCACATTCACTTTTCCCTCTCATCTTTAGGTCTGTCTGGAGAGACCATGTCGGGATAGTAAATATGTTACCTGCGGTATTGTTTGCGCTGAGAAATTGTGCCAAAGTGGTAGCGCCAATCGGAATAATTGTAACGTGCGTAATATCTAGGATCTCTCAACATTGACACTGTCGCATTTCTTACTGGAATATTCTGATCTTAGTATTGCCACCGGCGTCCCAAGCTACCTGGACAATACCAGTGCGGACAAGCCTGTAGCAACAACGCTAAACTAGCATGCCTTCTGTGCAAATGCAGACCAAAACTCAACAAGTATCAGCTCTGTGGCAAGACGTGTCGGTCCATTGCCATCAAGACGACGCCCTTGATCCTGGAGGCTCCTCAGGGCCATGAAACGTACGAGATGGGTATGATATGATTACATTGGAGTTACCTAAACGCCTTTATAATGCATTTTCCTTTTTCGTAGTGAAAAACAAGTTCAAATCTTCTTGGAGTTCTCCACCAGGTGGGACCTGTCCCGAGGTGCGACATGTTTATAAAATTATAGAAAGCACGAACTTTCTGGAACCATACAATAAATACAAGTAAGATTCCTCTTTCTTATAGTTACATGTTTCTGACGGACTTGAAATTTGTACTCAGGAAATCTGTCGGCAACGAAGTGTTTCGGTATCATGGCACGAAACGACAATGCAAACTCGGGGAGCCTGGGCAAACAAAAATATGCTCTAGCAGTAGCTGCGCGCTCTGCTCCATCTTAAGGACTTCTTTCAAAACAACTTTGGCTAACCCTTTAGGAGCGTAAGTTCTTTCGTTCCTCTGTTATTACTTGAACCTAAGAGATTATCACTTACGACTAAGCACAGATTTGGGGCAGGAATTTATTCATCTTCTGCATCTAACAAGTGAGATTGAAGAAACTGGGAGCTTTGACAGTTCTCAACATAGATGTGTGCAGGGCATACAACTATACTAGTGCATCTAATGGAAAGGGAGCCATGCTCCTCAATAAAGTCATCTTAGGCAAAGTGCGCAACGTCAACAACTGGAATGAAGTAATGTCCGCTCCGCCGGGATATGATTCGGTAAGTTTTGCTCACTCGGGAAATAAACATCTACTTATTCAACTTACACGCAGGTAATGTTTGACCGCCAAAACGGAACCTTAAACGAAACCGTCGTGTACTGTGACGATGCAATACGGCCTGTGTTTCTGATTATCTTCTGAACTGCAGTTGAGCATATACAGTGTCTTCTGTCACATAATCCTTACTGCAAATGTCAAAAATGCTATTAAATTACGACCTAAGGAAAGTTGAAGGAGAGTTGAGTTGGAGTCGAGACTGTACTGCATGTTCCAACTCCGATCGGCGATTCGCGCGTCTCTGTGGCGGCTGGCTCGCGACTGAGGCGGTCCGTGACCGCGTCAGAAGTGCACGTGGGTAAAGTTGAACAATGAATCGGGTCCAATTTGTCCGGACGCGCCTTGTCTATAAGCTACACACATTCCATCTACTCCATCTACTTGTTTTATATCATATCACAATCTTAGCAACTATCTAATTACCGCGATGGGCGTTGCTGGTCTCTGGGATGTACGTTCACTTCTTTTTCTTCGTTAATTTTATTATAACTATGTCATCAGATTCTCAAACCCGCCGCTCAGACGCGCTCTCTCACAGAGATTGCAATCAAAGAAGGATTCGAAGCAAATCCTGACGGAAAACGTGGCTTTAGGATTGGTATCGATGCTAGTATCTGGTTTTTTCACGCGGAGTATGGACGAGAGGGTGAAAACCCGGTCTTGCGAACACTTTTCTTTCGCTGTGCCACTCTCATGCGAACCACATTCCTGCCGCTTTTTGTTTTCGATGGACCCAAGCGCCCAGACGTGAAAAGAGGGAAGAAAATCAACCGAACCAGTCACAAACTTATTCCCGGAATGAAACAAATCGTAGAAGCTTTTGGGTTCGAATGGAGAATGGTGGGTTTCTTGTTCTTTTCATCCGTAGAAAATGCGAAATTCAAATATAAATACGCTCAAGGCCCCAGGAGAAGCTGAGGCCGAATTGGCGTACCTTAATCGAATAGGAGTCATCGATGGAATCCTTTCGGACGACGTGGATAACTTTTTGTTTGGTGCCACTACTGTCATTCGAAAGTATGTGAATGACTCCTACAATCTCCCTGTTATGTACTAACTCCATCTTTCTCGTTAGCTCTAGCAACACTCTTTCCGGGAACCGAGCAAACCCAGTTCTCAATTCAGCTGGGAAGGATGACAAAAACCACACGCGTGTGTTCCGTCTGGAGGATATCACCAAAAACCCTCAAGTTCGTCTTACTCGCGGCGGTATGATATTGATTGGATTAATGAGCGGAGGTGATTACCAACAAGGCGGGCTATCTGGCTGCGGCACAACCACGTCTCACGGGCTTGCAAAATGCGGATTTGGAGATAGACTTTATGAAGCGGCTCTTTCTCTTGATCGTCAGGAGCTTTCAGAATTCCTCGTAGGCTGGAGGGAGGAAATCCGACAAGAACTGCGTACAAACTCTCAGAAACACCTCGGTCGCAAGCAAGTCGCTCTGTCAAATTCCATTCCGGAAGACTTTCCAGACATTGATATTCTTCTATCCTATGTTAACCCAATAACATCCGAAAGCATGGGAAGAGAATCCAATAACACGAAGCTCACCTGGACGAAAGAACCTGATCTTGCAAAACTTGCAGCGGCTTGCGAATTTTACTTTGAGTGGGGTTACAAAGAAGCCATCATCAAACGATTTAGAACCATTATGTGGAATTCAATCGTGCTGCGAATCCTTCGTAGGGCAGCCCTAGAACATGATACCTCAGCCCAGGAGACCATTGTCCCTTCTACACCAAGGAAGAAAGGGAAAACTATTGTTGGAACTCCTTCCAAAATGATAGCGGCACATTTCTCTTCTCTCCACCTTGCTACTCCCTCTAAAGGATACGTATCTGGGTCAGAATCGGAATCCGAAGACAGCGAAGAACGACTAATTATCAAGATTCATTCAACGAGAACACACACATCTACTGACGGTTTGCTGGAGTATCGTCTAGAGATAGCACCCAAGCAACTAGTCAGATTAACTGAGTCTGGTATCAAGGGAACACGAATGCCTGAAGGTCCAGATGAATGGGCATCAGAAGCAGACGATGACGAAGAAGGCGGCTCGAAGAAGAAGGGGAAAGGCCAGCCTATTCACCCGGAAACCCATCTACGGCTTTGGATGCCTGCATGCATGGTCAAGATTGTCGAACCCAAACTTGTTCAAGATTACGAAGATTTGGTGGAAAAGAAAAACCAAAAGAAATTTAAGAAGGGCGGGGGTTCCACAGAGGCGAAGAAGGATAAGCCGGGAAGAAAAACGTCGAAAGCGAGCAAGCCTATTGTTGAGGACGACGTTTTCTCTTCATCTCCCCCGAAGAAACCTGCGGCGAAGGCTCGTCAGACGAGTAGCCAGAAAGTATCCCAAGTCTCTCAAGCTTCTCCTAATGATGAAGACGATATGTTTTCACCTAATTCCCCTGAAGTGCGGAAGGTCAAACCAGTCGAAAGAAAGGAAACTCCTTCTGCCTCTAATTCGACTTACAGTGCAGCTGTGCCTAGCTCGTCTACTCAAATGAAGGCGCTTCCTCGGACGGGAGTTAGGGACTTGACAAAGAAGAAGAAGCAGCAGCAGCCATCGAGTTCAACTGCTTTTCAAGACAGCGATCTCAAAGCTTTCTTTCCGGTGGGAAAAACCGGTGCTTCGACTACATCGAAACAAGACGCGCCTGCCTCTCTCCAGACAAAGCCGTTGAATGGGAAATCCAGATTGATGGAATCCACAGACGAAATCAGCCATGGTCAACCTAAAGGTCTTACCTCAGAGAGTGCAGTTTCAAAGCGTGCGACCATAACCACCTTCAAGGCAATGCCAGAGGATGCATCGTTCTGGGATGAATACGATCCTATTGTGTGGAAAAAGTCGTTACCAACTGTCACATCGCCCAAGACGAAAAGAAGGCTTCATCGGCGAGGTTCAGGATCTAGTTCAGAGTTGGATCTACCTGAACGATTGAAAAAATCACCGAGGAAGAAGGTTGAACATACATCGCCTCCTTGGAGCAGTCGTCCAGTATCCCCCTCGCCTGCAAGTCCAAAGCCTCGAATACCCCTGCAGAAAAAGTTCGATGATGTTATTGAAATATCGTCCGACTCCGAGTCCGACGGTCCGGTTCCAGTGAAGAGCAAACCTCTTCCACCTCTATTAGTCGCGCGCTCGAAATCCGCATCCTCATCGCACGAGAAGATTTCAACAATCTCAAGTCTCAAAGCATCTCAATTACCGAAATCTCAGAAACTTAAAGTTTTAGATGTCATCGATTTGACTTGATACTTATCACTCGTTTAAGTCTGGTTCAAGTATAATCTTATATTACGAATTATCTGTACGATTTATGATTCTTCTGGAAATTGGATTGTGGAATTCAATACATGTAATACAAGTGATGGTAGCAATAACATATTTAAAAAGACAAATCAGAAAGAAGTCGTGAAGTCGCGCAATCCTTCCTGCCCCATGACCCCATCCACTGGATCAGCAGGCGTATCTTCTTGCGGCAACTGGTTTTTGAACCGGCGGATAGCTTCGAGTCGACTATACCAGTTAGTTTTGGTTTCTACGCGGACCGTGTCTTTCTGCGTTTCGGCAAAGACTGAAGCAAACCAGTCCGACAGGAGACTCAGCTGGCGAATGAGCAGAGGTAAATTTTCAGCCGAGATAAGTTTGAAGTAGCCAATTGGTGCAAATTCGGCCATGCCAGGAGCTAGTTGCATGGTGACTTTGAAGTATTCTGTCTCGTGGACGTTGTTCGAGAAAGCTGCAATGGGCCCAATGGAATGAGGTTCAATCACAATGTTAACGAACTGAAACTGGGTCTTCAAAGTGTCAAAGGCATATGGCATTCCAGAATCGTTCCAAACGATTCTGATGTAGTCATTGCCAATGTGGCGTTTCTTGTTGTTACATTGCGGATCGTGGGGTACTGTGGGCATCATCGTCGCAGTGTGATAAAGGACCTGGCCTATGTCATCCCACCATGCATATGCATATTCCCCGTCTTCATCTGGATCAAGTCCTCCTGCGTAGACATCAACCTGACCTCGCAAGTTGATAAGCCTTCCAATGCCTTCGAGGAAACAGGTATATGCGGGTGAGCCATGTACGTTGCGAAGTATTTCTCCTTCGTCAGACTGGCCTGGCGCTACGTAAAGTATGCCAACTTTATGCGTATCGATAACAGGGATCCTGTCCAACGTCGAAACGAATCTTGTGAGGGCAGAAGGATCTGTCACACGTCTGACAAACGGCTCTGAAACTCCATCTGGGAATGGCGATAGTTGGAGGATCAAGAAAGATGGATCTATAGCAACTTGTTTTCGCCTCTGAGACGGTGCTGTGCCGCTCCACACATAACCTGTTATGGGGTCAGGTGGCGGAGGTTCGTTATTTGAAGGTACCCCTTGTCCAGCGGTGAACTGGTCGCATATCTGTTGGGAATAAGCTGCGTGCCTAGGTATCACTGCATTGTTGAACTCATACCTCAGACGGAGTACTATCACTTTGTTCCGCCTCAAGCGGCCGGGGAACATCTCTTTCCATGATGAGGCCTGCGGCTATAGACGTAAGATCAGGATCAACGTCTCCTGGCCCAACCATAGGCACATTCTCAAGCCGGCAAACGAATTTGGAAAGCCCTGACGGTCTGCGCGAAACAACCTCAACCCAACCCGACCGTGCCAACGCGCGGATGGTAACGATGGAATTCCCAAGTAACCAGGACTTCTGGTTTGTGGGCAGATCCGACGTGTCTTTCGTAGGATTGAGGACGATATCGGCGAAGACTGAATTGGTTGGTCGAGGGTCCGCACTAGCGTAGGTATAACGGGCAAGCCAGTCGAAGCATACCTCAGTTGGACCATCCACCTGTGAATTACCTTCGTTGGCGATTAGCAACTGACGCGTTATATACCTAACATGCCTAGGCCGGTCAGGCAGTTTGACGGCTAAGAACCAGATATAAACCGTGAAGTATGATAAGATACGAACATGCTGGGCAAGAGCCCAAGACATTGGCAGCGTCGGTGAGCTGTGCAGCCTGTTGTAATGCTGTAGATATTGCAGCGCCACGCCGAATACCATTTTATAGTCGCTCTCGGTGAAGTTTGCATGCAGAGGTGGCAGTGATCCCACGATGGAAAGGAAACCTAAGATGTGTACGGCCATGTTTGGATTGGACATGATCTGAGACAGCTTCTCCAGAATCCTCGACAAACATTTTGTTATGGAGGGCTGCAAATCGAAGGCCGAAAGGGAAAGAGCATGCAAGCAGCATTTGATGGTCGCTGGTTGTCCATTCAGGCCGGCTTGAAAAATCTCCACCAACAAATGCCGTTGTTGAAGATCAAAGCATCTTTGGTAACTGATCAAGACGGACAGTGTGTGGTACGCTAATCCATGTGCATCTCTCTGTTTCAACCCTTGTGGCCATTGTTCGATGTGGGATGCGAAGTCACCACTAAGGATGCCAGTGCAAATGATTGAGAGCATTCTGGACGTAGCCATACGTGAATTGGGACCACAAAACAGATGTTTGTTGGCCAGTTGGACAGGCAGGTAGCATAGCACGTAAGATAAAATTTCCCAGCTGGTTTCCTTTTCAAGGATCTCGTCGATTGCATTCAAGTATCGAGAGGTTGATAGCACTATACCGCGATCTGGACCATCTGGATCATAAGACACCAGTACTTCGCTAGGAGAATCGTGGCCAGACACGCTGAAGGGCAATGATTCGGGAATGCGCCAGATAGGTTCTACAGGTTTAGGGGGTGGAACAGGCAATGGTGCGGCTGTTCTTGACCTACTTCGACTGGGCTCCGAGCGCGAGGCAATGGTTACTCCACGACCCCTGGATGTCTGTCGACCGGTCCTTTCCTGAGGGAAACGAGGTCGGGCCCGCCTGGTCTCCTGTTGTTCCAGATGGTTGTCTTCCGCAATTGTATCCACGCCGGGTTTGCTTTCGACCCCGACACGATTTATCAAAGAAGCTAGAGCACCGACGAGGCCGTTGGGGTCTACTCCATCACTGACATAGTAGAGGCGGTGATCACGGTCAGAACGCAAGCGGACTAAGAACTGCAACACGACCAATCGAGCTCGCAGGCATTTGCCTTTCCGTATGATTTCAACAAGCATGTCGTAAACGCGGAGAGCAAGCAATAGGTTCTCGTTCTGCAACGAGAACGGGGTGAAAGTCAGCTGGCTGAATATTTCCACCAATGCGGACGCAGCTGAAACACCGCGCGGGATTGCGTCTCGTGCAAGCTTTTGGACGAAGGGTGTATCTTCTTTGACCTCACTTTGAGAGGGAGATTGGATGGATTGCGATCGGGATGGGGTAGCCCCTGCTAACGAAGACAGGATTGACATGACGGAAGGCATATCTCCATGACGGGACATCGTCGGCGAGGCTGTGGCCGTGCTTGTGGCGGTCCCAGGCGACGTAGGGGAGGGAACTTCAGGTGCCGGAAAATAAGATGCATCGACGATGTCCTCTGCATGATTGTGCTCGGATGCAATGGAAAGTAGCAGGTCAAGGAACCTAGAAATTTCCCTATTGCTTTCTTCGTCGCGTTCATTTTCCTCGGCACTTCTCAGCACAATTTCTTCCCCAAGCAACTTCCACATAGTATCCGCATCGTCCACATAAGCAGTTTTGCTGATAAGCTCCCCTGAGCAGAATCTGCCGATGAGATTACCCAGAGGCCGGCGATATGCTGTCATATCCTTGATGCTGATGTAAACCTTCTGCAGCACATCCATTATAGCTTTTCTCGTGAGTGGGCGTTCCAAGCTCAGCATCGTGTCATTTGTGAGGAAGTTTTCCCAATTGGCAATCCAATCAGCAGACGTGGGCAGTAAGTCGTTCTTGGCCATCATCAAGGAAGGCAGCCGAGCCGTATTCTCATCCGTCAGATGTGCAGCGACCCCAATCATGATGTTGAAGAGGAAAAAATTGCACGGCTTCATGATGTCTCTGGCCATAAAGGATGAAACACTGCGAAGGATTGGTGACGGTGCATCGTTTGGATGGGTTATTGGTATGATATAAGGACTTCCATCGACATTCCTAGAAATTGAATAAGCAGTATGTTGGCAACTGTAAAATTTGAACCTTACTTCATGGGACGAATGTAATCCGTCAGTCTGAGGACTATGAGTCCCACAAATCTTTCTTCTTCTTCGTCCATTACACTTCCGACTTCCTCCCGGTGTTCAAGCTCACGAAGGATGTCATTGACGACACCAGCAGCCTCTTCTAGTACTTCCTCCTTCCCCTCTTTTTCTTTACTCGCGAGCGCTTTTTTGTCCGCCTCTGATTTGAATGACGAATCATCGAACCGGTAATTGATCCAAGCCGTAACACTATTTGCCAATGCCCTGCCCAATCTCGCTACATCCCATCCATTCCCGTGGATACCTGTATTGTAATCATCCTTGGACCAGGCGGTCTCCATCAAGTCATCCTGCAATTCAATATGGCCGGGCGCTCCAGAGTGAGAATATCCCAAAGATGTTTCTTTGGAAATGTAAGCTCGAGCAAGCCGCGCTAATAAGGCACGGCGGACATGGTTCCTTAGGGTCCGGTGAGCACCCAGGGAAGTCATAAGTTGAAGGCGGAAACCAGCGATTGGTGGCGTAGCAGCAGGAACGGTCATTGGTGTAGACGGAGGAAAAATATAACTCTTAAGGATAAGCATGCAGTTTGTCGTGTAGGGACCTGAAAGGAGGTCATTCAAGGTTTCAGATATCTTCTCTTCCATGGTGTCTTGCTTCTTCGCTCGCAAAAAGACGGACAGGCGGGGCAATGGTGAAGCACAGAAGGCCAAAGCACGGAACAGTACGGGAAGAATCATGTTCAAGTGGGACGACGGCAATGTTTTCATGTGTGCCGACAGATGGTTTAGATACAGGCGTGTCGCAAATAGCGCCGCATGCCTGAACGTAACGTATGATGCGGGTTTCGGAGAAGGGGAAGAAGATTGCGTAGGACTTGATGGCGAGGATACAGAAGATGTGCTTCTCCGATGAGTACTGGTAGGATGAGGGACATTCGAGGCACTGGCCGAAGGCGATTCAAGTGCCTGGTTATCCTTATCGACAGACGAGACGCATCGATCTATCAAGCCGGCGTAAAAGTCAAGAACACCAACCAACTTGGTATCTGTGATTCTTGACACATTGTCCTGTCTAGTCAAGACATCGCTGAGGAACTTCACAAGAAGCTCCATACAACGTTCCCGTTCGCTGGTTTCGGCGCGATCCATTGAGGGGAAAGACTGCAATAAGCCTTGAAAAGCAGTTTCGATCCATTTCTGTAGAAGACCAATCAGGTCATTTTCAATGCCTGTGATCTCGGTCCCGTATCTCGTCAAGGATCGCAATGCCTTGAACTTGGGCTCCCACAATTCCATTCCCCACTCCGTGTTCCCGAGAAAAAGGGAAAGGTATGATAGCCTCTCTGGTATGGTCAACGGGAGTGATTCATGGTTCTCCCAGTACGACGACATAATGTCGTAGCCAGCAGCTTGAATTGACGGTGGAAATTTGGTATCATTGCAAAGGGCGTTGAGGATCGGATTCAAAAGTTCGCGTCGCGGAAGCGGCGAGCTGTTCAACAAAAGAGTGGCCAGATTGCGAGCATGGTTAAGACTGGGAACAGCTGGTGGACTGAGAGCTTGGATTAAGGCTTCTAAGGAGGGAGTCGGCGGATTGATTGGAGTTGCTTCAGGAGAGCTGACTTGGTCCCTTCGTGGCTTCGTCCATGGGAAAGAGGTGAAAGAGGTTGTATTGGCTCTAGCACGCGGCCTGCTTGTTGGCTCTCCGTCTTGACGGGACATTCATGTATACAAGCAGGCCTAACTGCAGAAAGATCTATGCACAATTTCTTAAAAGTGATATATCGTCACAAATGAGCGCTAACTGAGTAACTTGCCAGGTTATTCAGGTTCAATATCCGGGTTCTGTTCTGACCGCAGGAGTATGCTCCAACCACTTCCAGTCTCGAGGAACAGTCGACGCCAAGTATCCGAACAATGAATGTACGATTTTGCGGACTGTTATACTGAAGGGTGGCAGAACTGTTTGGAAGGATTCGTCTGGCCGCTACAGTGAAGCAACAACGTAGAAATGAAGTCCAAATCGCCTGGCGCCTGCATATAGTATTTTCGTAATGATTGCCCGGTTATCACATGACGTTTAGATTACTGTTCATATCCCATTAGGCTCAGGGCTGATAGTTGACTCAGGGGCCAGGGCACATACGCCTAAAAACTTAAATTAGAGCCTGTTCCGAATCTTCAAGTGCATACTACCAGAGTAATGGCATCAAGTGCAATTCAAGGCAATGCTTGCAAAGGAAGCTTGAATACGAGAAGTTCCAAAGAAGTTCAAAACGCGCCGGTACCGTCATAGACCATTATCATGCATCAACGCTTGACCAACGCGTATCGTAAGTTACTACAGATGCCTACATAGTTTTGCTATACACCATGAACTAAGAGATATCTTCCTACTCTAGCTTGGGCCTCGATATCAATTCATTGGGGGTCGCTGATGGGCACACCGTTCTTGCACCATCCGTCAGAGTTGATGATAAAGTCGATGGATCCATCTGGCTGGCTCTGTCCTCCGCGGTTATCAGCAGTCGATGCGTCGTGACATTTGGTGAACAACGAGCATGTGAGCTGGGTGCTGCCTCCCTTTCCGTTAACATCGTGGTAGGCTTATTAAACAGGTATATGTCAGAAGGAATGAGAGACAAAAACAAAAAAGAAGTGACCAACAGTTAACGAAGTTGCATCCTTGGACGCTGTTGCACATTGCTTTGCATTCTGTTGGAGGTGTAGATTCGTTTGGTACTTGGGATTAATTGGATCTAAATTTAGACCACATACGTTCAACGGTGTCGACCAGGCCGAAGGTTTGGAAGTCATCGGCTTGGGTGGCACCGGTGATGTTACTGAAGGTTTGGGTGTAACCATCGTTGGGTGGTGGTGGTGGATTGTGTGGGGGCGTGGGACATTGAAGCGCGTATGGGAAGAACTTCAAAATCTTGCATATAATCTGAGAGACTCATAGTAAGCACATTGAAATCACGTCGAGAATGTATAGACCTACCCCGACAAGACATGGAAGGTCTTTGTATGCAAAAGGATTATTGCCGTAGTACCATCCTGGCTTAGAGCCATGAAGCCAAGGAGGGATGGGAGAGTTGTACTTGTTCCCCTCTGTCAAGTCAAAACCGAGGATACCAATGAGGTCAAAGGTTACGGTCACTGGCGATGCAGACACCCCGGAGAGGGCAAGAGTGGCAGCAGCAAAAACTTTGGTAAAGCGCATGGTAACAGGAGAAAGGCAAGTAGGGCCTGAAGCGAAAGAGCTGGGCTGAAGACATTCGTTAACATTCTCACCGTTCTTTTATACCTGCAGACATGGGGGCAAGTAGCCCTAGGCGGCATGAGAGAGGAGATTGCGAGATGAGATGAAACCATGAACCTTCGAGATTCCATCCTCTCGCGTCAACCTACATGTTCCTGACTTTCTGAAAACCACGCTTCCTTGCTAAATTTAACGCCCTAAGCGGGATGTAGATGGGCCTCCATCATTACTTTCACGCAGTCAGCCAGCCACAGTTGACAGTTGAGAAGTACATCAGTTGATCCGGGACCTTGAACGCTTCGTATTATTTTATGAACATCCGGCGCGATAATGGGCAAAAGGCTGGCTGTTCAAAACACCACATTGAGGCCGCTGACGGTAAAGGTATTCTGCCATCGTGGTTGGTGTGACCTCTGCTAGGGGCCTATTTAGTGCAAGGTATGTTATTAGTTTAGGACTAGCAGTAAGTAGATTATGCTCACTAGGTTCACAAAAGGGCGTCCCAGCCTGGAACTGCAGATAAGCTCCAGAACAAGTACTCAACATACTCGCTGACACTCGCAAACTAAGTGCCAGACTCTCATCCTTGGCTGCCGGGTTTTCGGCTACGTTCAAAGTTAATCTGCGCTATCCAAGCGACTTCGACTTGCATCCGAGTCGGGTGTCGTGTTTGACATAGATTTCGTATCACCATCCAATGCCCATTGATAGAGTAGGTGTTCGGAAAATTCATCAACAGTCTGTACTCACGTTCTTTATGCCAATCACGTCCCGATACTGCCGTTGACGTTTATGACTCAGTAAGTCCGCAAACGACCGGCCATGTAATTTGATTCAGAGAGAAGGATACTCGCCGAACATGTGAGAAGCCTTTCTGCTCATAATAAGTCACCAAATTTTCGCTGGCCGGACTTCTCAGTCGACGTTTATGGCTGGTGAGTTTCTGGCCAACCGGAAGTGTCCAAGTCAGTAACGAGAGTCAGATATAGGCAAACGAGACTCACACGGTTCATCCCTGTCCTCGTCTGCAAGACACTTGAAAGACAAGACATTTCATGACAATATCAGATGTCACAAGTTCACAAGGTGTTCAACTGCCACTTCAAAGTTCACAGCGGATGTGTCAACCCCCCGTAAACCTTTTCTCTTGTGCCTTAACGTGTGATCCTCTTGAAAGTCTGCCGTGGCCGTCGATAAACCCCGGCCGATCAACTTGAATTTCAACGATTTCTTCTTGGGAAAAGAATGGCCGTTGACAGTCCTTTGAGACGCACGGGACATTTGTCCGTATTCAAGCGTCAACAAAGGCGGCATGCCGGTATATGCAACGTTGCTGCCTTTGAGCAATGAGACGAAGTGAACCAAATATGTATCCGCGAAAAGAAAACAAGTGAATAAGCTTAGATTTATAATGAAATAAAAAGTCGAGTCCAAGCCATGTCCAAGTTACGCGTTGCAGGCAAACACTTCCTTAGCATTTTCATTGGAGTGAGTCGGCCTTTTCCTTGATTTTCACGCTGTCTTCTTGTTGGCTAGATGCATCTTCCGCAATATTCGCAAGGTAATCATCCGCCAACACCGCTTTGTCCATGTAAGTTTCCATAGCTGGGAAAAGCGAAGACAAGATCCAGTAGACAGTGGAGGCGGAGAAGAACTACAAAGAATATAAGTGCCATGCTTGTTCAAACGTTCGTCCATGCCAGATCTCGCCACGTACCCCATATAGCCAGGCAATGTCGAACAAAAAAGATATGTTCCCTACGTCGATTTTTGGGTTAATGTCGTTAATCAACCCCGGGAAAGTTGGTCCTATGGATAACACGAGCGTTACAGCTGCTCTCCAATTCTGAGAGAGAAGAGATAGATTAGCTTCAGTACGTTTCTCAACGGGCTTTCCGACGCACAACGCCATTCCAATACTTATATCTTCCGTTAGGGTCGTACATGGCAGGGACATCGACCTTGCCTTTATGCAAAATCCAATACTGGGCACGGGGTGTTAGCCTATTCACCTAAGACAAAGTTCGAAATTCCCCTACGTCAACCACCATACTGCATGTACATCATGAGAATATGGATTATAACAGGACACGCAGGATACTCACATTCCAGCAAACGGTCCAAGGAAAACAGTGTACCCAGACATAAATGATAGGAAGCCCGGTGCAGACGAAAGAATTTCCCAAGGACAAAGTACCCATCCGCCAATAATGGCACAAATTACCTGGCCACGTCTGATATTGATGTATTGAGGAAATAAGACCATCATGTCGTTCGCGGCACTGAGACTGTTGGCAGATATGTTGGTTCCCAGGGTAGCAAGGATAAAGCTGAACGAAGCAAAAAAAGCCGCGGCTCTGTTATCCCATTTATCGATGAGGCGCAATGGATCCCAAAGCACCTCGCCGTAGAGGACTGAACCTGCTGAGGTAACGGCAATTCCTAGGAAGAGTGTGTATAGGTGAACATCCTCATAGAAGACACTAATCACTTACCAATGAAACCAACAAGTGTAAAAGCCACAGGAATAACAGCCAGCTGGACAAATTGACTAACAATCATGAGCTGGGGTTTCGAGAAGTATAGAGTGAGTATAAGTAACTCACGCTCGCTCGTTCTTAGCATATCTCTGGGAGCCAGTCATTTTTTGCGAAGCATATGGGACAACTCAGGACTCACAGTGAAGTCCGGAATGTTGACCGCCAATGTTGCATATATTCCAAGTGCGCTATTCAGAGCACTCAGCCATGCCCAGCTGAACGTGCTCCCTCTCAGAAGCGAATGCCCCGGATCTAAGCTTGCACTAGCAGGGACTTTAACAAAGGACCAGATGAGGATGCTCAACCAAGCGATGGGTACGATGACGCCCTTCAACGCGAAGAGGTGACGAATATTTTGTGGCGATACAAGCATGAGGGGTAGCTGAATTGCCCAGTAAATAAAGTAGCACATCATTCCTGTGAAGAATGATATTAGTATCGATTTAGAGGAATAAAAAAAATTGAACCGACCAACAGTGGTAATGTTAGAAGATGCAGGTAAATGATTAGGTATATGTGCCGTTGAAGGCCATATCGCCTTCAGCATCTGGTAAACACACTCCGAGCCGGTGAAAGTCTTCCTTCATAAGTCTAAAGCCATAGACCCGCACGTAGAAAGATTTTTACCTGTACCCCAAACCAAAACATAGAAAGAACTACGCGGCTAACCACGCTGAAGTAGCTAAGCCAGAATCCGAACGACGACCGATTGAGTATCGGAAAGGCAATATGCAGTCGAGCGCCAATAGTTCCGTTGAGCACCATAACAATCTTATGGACGGAAGCATGTCCTTAGTATTTGGAAGAATAGCGATAAAGCTAGATTGCAACATACAGCGATGATCGTGTTTCCTACGGCTATTGCAGGCAGCGCCTGTCTCCACGAGAGTCCTATTGCAAGCATTGAGCTGGCAAGTTGCCAAACAGCCGCATTCGTTGCATCTGAGACCCAATAAGCAATGAATGACCAGGTGGTCCACTTGCGGTCTTCAGGTAAGACTGGATCCATATCATAGTTGCTCCATCTCGACGATGGCCCAAACTTTGAAGGCTTCTGTTCGTCGAGCGCCCAGTGAGAGGCTTTGAGGAACCGACTCATGGTAGGACTGTGGTGGTTTGTGGCAGAGATGAACCTGAGAAAAAAGGGAGCCGACAATGAAATAGGATCAAGTCATGGAACCATATCATGCGGAGGGGCCTTTTAAACGGGTATAGATAAGCTGATAGTTACATTGTAAGCAATGGATGGTGGTTTTTCACCTGGGAGAAGGGATGTCATGATGCGAGTTGTTCAGGGATTGGCTGCGTGCGTCGTTGTCTCCGAGGAATCAAAACTACATTTCTTGCCTAGCATCGTTGTATACCATATGTAATTCTAGGCTTCAAGGAGAGCCACATATGCGAGGAACGTGAAGATAAGGGTTCTCGGCTCCACTATAGATAAGGTCAGGGCGGGCTTCTTGTCATATACCTGCTGGGATAATTGTATGTTGATGGTGGGAACTTCTACCAGCTGGTCGAAGACGGAGATCACTCTCAGTGTTCAGATTTTCTCGGTAAATATATAAGATAGCTGGTCAGCCCCAATTCACTCGCGACGCAAACTCACTGCCGACTATGTAGCAATCATAACAAACTGCAAAGGCAGAGGCCGAACACGACAGACCACAGAGGCCCCAAAGCTTCACGTCGTAGAATCGAATGTCGAGTGGAATATTATTTGGAAACAAGTCAATGATGTCGATGTGGATTACGGGTAAGTAGATGCTCATTGCTGTGATACATAGGTATTAGGCACAGTCTGAGTGAGGCACCGTTGGGGAGGTGCGGATGATGGAGCCACGCTAGTGCACGTTGATCATTTCAAGTCCGACAACAACTTCCGGATCCCTGCCTAACTGAGCCTTCTACTACTTATACTACGCAAATCAGTCCCCATCTTTTACCAACTCTCGGCCGTAGTCACGTACCTTGTGGTTATGAATGCAGGAAGAACAGGGCACAAACACGAAAAATGACGACCTAGATGCGAGACCTCTTAGACAATCAACAAGCAAGCTGGATCCTATGCCTTCCACAGATGCGCCTCTCCCAGAGTCCTCGGCAGACACTTTAGTTGAAGAGAAAGCCACTCAAGTCAACAAGGATGCAAGCAAGGAGAAGAAGCAGCTAGGCTCAACCATGCTCTCACAGCGTACATTCCCTCCAGCCTTCAACAAATTCATGCTCTACGAGAACCGACTACGATTCTTCATAATTGCATCCAATATTTCTGACTCTCGCCATCGTATAATTAAGATTGACAGGACGGCGCCAGATGATGAACTCAATGTCGTTGAAGACGAAGTGGAATATACCGGCAGGCAGATGAGCGCTATGTTGAAGATGCTTGACGATGGCAACAAGGCAGTGGGTGGCTTGGGAAAGCCCCGCATGTTTTTTGGTATAGCAGGCACGTAATGTATCTATTCCTCCATGTTGGAGCTGACGACCTGTGGTACAGGTTTTGTACGGTTTACTGCTGGATGGTACATGATTCTGGTGTCCAAACGTTCCGTCGTTGCACTGCTAGGAGGGCACTACCTATATCATTGCGAAAATTCAGACATCATTCCAGTATCTTTCAACCATAAGAGCGAGAAACCTGCCGAAGAACAAAGGCTTATGAATATCTTTAAACAAGTCGACATGTCAAAGAACTTTTACTTTAGGTATTGTTCTGGAACTTGTTGAGAGGAGGCATCACTGATTTGGAGATGTACAGCTACACCTACGACTTAACTTCGACACTGCAGCACAATTTGACGGGACCAGTGCGCGTTGGCTATAACAATTGGCCTATAAATGACCGATTTGCCTGGAATTACCATATGTTGACCTCGCCCTTCGTGCATCACGAAAAACCCCCTCTCAACCACTTTTGGCTGTTGCCTCTTGTCCATGGACATGTAGACCAAGCAAGTACGTCTTGTCGCTACATGATCATCCCAGACACTGTTTAACAGTCCGGCAAGAATTAACTGTCCTAGGACGAGTTGTTTTCGTTACTCTAATTGCTCGCAGGTCGCGACATTTTGCTGGTGCGCGCTATCTCAAGCGAGGTGTCAATGACGAGGTAATAAAACGCATTCATATATGATGCCTGCGTACGGTCCTGATAAATGCTAGGGCAATGTGGCAAACGAAGTCGAAACAGAACAGATTGTGTGCGAAGCCCTTACGACGCCATTCTACTACCCGGATCGTGGAGATCGAGAACATCGAAGTAGGTGTCCTAATCCAAATTATACCAGCTACGTGCAAGTAAGCGCGAATTCCCTGAATATTCCTTCTATTCCTCACGTAACACAAGTACCGAGGCAGTATTCCTGTGTACTGGACGCAAGAAACAAACAGCATGAGCCCTAAACCCCCAATCGAGAGTACGTGCATATCTCATCGCGAAGGGCTCTCATCCTGATTAGTTCGTAGTAAGTGTCGTAGATCCTTTCTATAGCGCTGCGTCTAGGCATTTCGATGACCTATTCAAACGTTATGGAGCACCCATCACTATCTTGAATCTCATCAAAAGACGCGAACCAGTGCCCCGTGAATCTAAGCTACTCGATGAATATACCCAATGTGTGCGATACCTTAATCAGTTCTTACCTAAAGAAAAGAAGATGGTTTACCGTGCTTGGGACATGTCTCGAGCTTACAAGGAGTAAGCTCCGGTTGTCTGCTCCTGGAGTTCCGCCAATCTTAACGGCTGTATAGGAAGACGCAGGACGTCATTAGTTACTTGGAGGACATAGCCGAGGAATCAATCCAAATGACTGGATTCTTTCATACGGGCCCTGAGCCTTATTCTCATTATCTCAACGCAGAAGATGTGTGAGTGGTGCTGCGTGCATGGGTCCGCCGGTATAATTGGTTTATTGTCATTTATAGGGAGAACAGGACCTGGAGGAACAGTATCTCGCTTCAAGTTGGACTGGCAAGGACGAACTGTGTCGACTGCTTGGACCGTACAAATGCTGCGCAGTTTGTTTTCGGCAAAAGGGCACTCGGTCACCAATTGTACGCGCTCGGCGTCGTAGAAAGCCCCAACTTGGCCTTCGATTCAGATGCTGTGAACATGCTGACGGAAATGTACCATGACCATGGCGACTGTATGTTTTTAGGATATTCGTTCGCAGACCCATGGTGACGAATTTATAACAGCTATTGCCTTGCAATATACTGGCAGTGCCCTTGTCAACAGGGTGGAGACTTACAGAAGGATGCCTCATTGGAACAGTCATTCGCGCGATATCATAGAGAACATCAGGCGTTTTTATACCAACTCCTTGCTGGGTCAGTGATCAATTGCATCCTTTCTACAACGTCGTTATTGATACTTCTTTCAATTTAACGCAGACGCTGATAAACAAACTGCGATCAATCTTTTCCTAGGTGTAGAGAAGGAACGCGCAATAATCCACCCACCTGTACGAGGAGGTTATCAGAAGTGGTACCATGCCGAAAATCTGGAACCATGTCGCACTTTGGAAGAAGCAACAGCGGCTCTGAAAGAATTTGCTCAGCAAAGAAGCGACTTTTGGGTAGAATATTATCGACCCCTTTTATTCACTTCCCTAGGCAAGCACTTTGCCTACTCCATGAACAGTACTTTGAAACTGCCAGGGTACGCGATAGTGTCTCATTCTCTCTGTGAATATCGCTGATATCGCGCATGCCATACAGGAAGACTGTAAAAGATATGAATCATAGCCCGTTTGAACCTCATGGATATCGTCCCCCTAATCGAGATCCCCAATCAAGGCAAGACCATTTTGGCTACACATCACGAATGCTCGACCTAACGTATTGCCTCATTAAGGGTTGTCCAGGGTGTTAGACGTTGGATGGGTTCTCGTCCGCCTTCGCAACAGCAGAATACTGCTGGAAAGTCTACGACAAGGTCCGAGGTGCAGATGCCATCGCGTGAACCCCACCTAGATAAGAATTCCACTGCTGCAGTGGCTGAGGCTGCACTAAATCCGAAAGTATCAGAAGAAGAAGAGGTTGAATATCAAGGGTAAGACTCTAATTTTCCTTTTTCTTGTTCGGTTTGGATGATGTTGATCTGGACATTCAGATATATCGACCAATGTCAAGAACTTCTAGATGCTCCTAGTACCTATGGAGAACGTAAAAATCTAGAGCTATACGGCTCGGCCGTTCAGACGGCGAAAGGTGGTGGATTGGACCTCTGGCCAGATGAAGTTCCAAAGGAATACATAGCCTACATCAACCGCCAATCTGCAGGTTACACGGACATCGGCAAGGAATCATACCCTGTGTCATTCAATTATGAGCGATGGCTGGACAATTTTTGATGCGGCAAACGTTGATATCAAAGGGCTGAACAATGAACATTCGTTACGCTCTGTGAGGTGTCTAGTAGTTCACGCGCTTGTATTTTTTTCTTTACTCCCGTATACAATTCTGTGAAACTTTTAGGAACTTTATCATTCACTTTTCCGCCGTGAGTAATCTATGATGAGGCATCGTCCTGACGACATCCACCAAGTAAGGACACATAACATCCCCAAACTTGTGCCAACACCCAGATGACAAAGAACATCGCGGTTGAGAAGAGAGGCTTTCCCTAACTTCTTTAAAGTCGCGTCCACGTGGAAGTGTCTTGCGCTAGCTTGGATAACAAGCGCCGAGACACCGCAAGCGACGCACAGGGTTCGAGGGGGTAGAATATCCCTCCATCGTAGAGTGGATGAACGGTGAAATTTGATGAAGAAATCAGTGGTGAAGGAGAACGAATAGATGACGCGCACTGCGAGGTTGAAGATATTGGCGTAAACCAGAGAGGCGTCCCCGAACCCGAAATGGTATAGAAAGATGGCTGCGAATATGTATATCACCGAGAAGCCAACCATCCATCTGTGTTTAAGATTAGTAAAGTGCCGAGAAAGCATCTCCAACAAGATGACGAACCTGCTCTGAGCATTGAGATCTTTTGAAGTTGCTACACTAGCCAAGAAGGCTTCCAGACCGCCATTCACGGCAAGTACTGGAATGTACCATACCCATGCGGCAAGGACTTCCGGTGCGCTTGTGGACAGATACTGAGAAGGGAGGAGAATCGGCAGCAATAACGAGATGTAGCCAGAACCAAAGGTCACTAAGATGACAGACAAAGATATCTGGATTGAAAGCAGTGAGCGGAGCGTCTTGATGGAATGGGTGAACGGTGCTTCTTTTCCTGAAGAATCACCCTTTCCGACTGCGGAGCCAAGTATTTTTGAGAAGTAGACTCGGAGAGATTCTTCGATTGGTTGGAAGATAATGCGCGCGACTAGGGAGCCTGGAAGGAGAGACTATGTCAGACTACGGTCCAAGAAGCACGACGAAGAAAGCTACAGACCATAGTTGACAGCGATAGCATATCCTCCTTGGTCTTGCAGTGGACTGAAGTAAGATAATAACATCTTGTCGCCTTCAGTGAGAAAGTGTTTGACTAGAGATTGCACAGTCATAGTATACGACAGATGCAATGCTTGTCGATCCGCGGCTCTACGTGGGCGTAATAGTCATCAGTCTTTAAGCTCTTTTCCTCCGCTCGGTTCGACGTACTCAAGTTTAGATGGCGAGGTGAATTGTAGATCTCCTATGCCGAAGTAGGCTACATATGTAGCAAACATGACCACCCCGTAAAGAAGTTGACCGAAAGCAAAGGCAAGAAGCGACAGATGACCGTTGCCTGACTTGGAGTCATACAGCAGCACAAGGAACGTCGTGACGCACTTTGCAACGATGCCCAAGCCTTCTGCACGTACTCGTACACCTGTTTGCAGCTCAGCCATGGCACTTGAAAGATGCAAATGCAGACGTGTCAGTCGATCAATTCAATAGGCATTCAGAGAAGTACTGACGAACAGATTGTAAAATGGTTCGCTGAACAACTCTATCACTGCTGCTAAAGCATACAAGGCGATAGTGCTCTTGAAATATGGTTGCTGTTTGATTTCTTGACCTGCATATTGCATATAAAGGAAAGCAGTACCCATGGCCAGCGGGATGCCTGCGAAAATAGGGAAGGACGACAGGCGGCTCTGAGTGCGTCTGCCTGACCTCGCTTCATTAGAAGAGCGAGATGGGACGCGCAGGAGTGAGTTTCGTATACCCTCGCGACTGAGAAAGAGGATAGTGCTCAAGATGAGCTCGAACTGAATTGCAGCTGCCCCGAAGGCGCTAGGTGTGGCGAGACGGAATAAGGCCTGATTGAGACCAAAAGTGAAGAGTCTGGAAAGAAGCTGTAGAGCCATAAGCGACGAGGCAGATGCCAGGGAGGATTCGAGCAGGCGCCCGCCCGCAGTGGACTTTGACCTGGTCATGATGACGGTGAGGAACGTGGAAGGACGCGGTCAGATGGAGATTGATCGTGTCGCGCTCATTAGGTAACCAGCACATCACTATAATTACAAGCCCGTACTTAATACACAACATATGTACAAAATTGAACTGTAATCATATCATATAGCATGATATCAGAAGCAAACACCGAGTCAAAAAAGTGGGTAGATAATCAGAAACATAAAACAAAGTCGTCGTCGAGGAAACCGTCATAACGAAGGGGTAGGTAGATATTATCAGTCAACATAAAAACAACATATACTTCACGAAAGCGAAAGAAAAGCAATATAAATTACCAAGCTTGAAAGCCATAACCAACCACAGGAATTGTCACAACTTTGATCAATCAACGGCTGATTACTCCACCTCGTCCTCGTCTTGTTCTTCCTCGGCCATCAAGGCTCTACGCATAGGTGTGTTTTCACGTTCGTTGCGAGCAAGGTTATAAGCAGCGAGTCTGTGGCTTTCTTGATTGATCAATGTTTTCTCAATTGCCTGATGAGGTGCACCGAGTACAGCCTCGGCGAACGCAAAGCCCAATCCCACTGACGCGCTAACTACGCGCCATTTGGAGCCCAGGACGTCCAAGCCAACTACATTCGCGCTTGATGCGATGGTATCGTAAGGGTAAACATATTGCAAGGCAAGACGGAGGATCGAGGACGATAATGGATCGAAAGGAGCCGTCGGAGGAATGTTGTTTGCAGTGGCTGTATTGTTAGGGTTGAAGGAGATCAAGCATCCAGCAAGTGCGGGTAGGAGGACTGTGGGGATAGCCCAATGTAACAGAACAAGCCAGAAAGCGGAGGTTTGGAATACAACCAATGGTAGGTATGTGACGGTCATTGAGAGTCCCGAATCTGCTTTGGGGGAAAGAGGTATCTAGGAAAGGTTTAATTACTCATGAGCCCAAGTGGAGACCTTCCTCAAAACTAGTCAAGACGTACCTGAACAGATTTCCATGGGACTATAGTTGATATGATATAAACCAGCTCGCAGATAGCCGATAAAGACCAGATATTGCGAGAGTTTGACAGAAACTAAAAGCACGGTTTCAACGCAAGATAAGTCGCGTGAATTAATTAACTGACCAGTCGCACTGACGCGAGCAGCTCCTGCCCGTTATCCAACGCTTCTTGCTGTTTCACTTTAACAACCTCCTTCACTTTTGAAGGACTTGGCAAGTGCTCCATGAGAGTCTTGACAGGGCTTGCAGGGAGTGCCGGCAGGGTGCTAGGAGCAGCAGTGTGCAACTGACGAGGCGAGTCGGATGGGGAACTTTCATGCGGAGAGATAGGCTGCTTAAGGAAGGAGGAAACGGCGCGGAGATCCTTTGGAGGCGTGCTCTCCTTGATCGGATCAAGCACCAAAGTTTGGCGCCCAATAGACGATCTGGGTTTCTCACTTGCCTCTGCTGGAGGGGCGAAACGCCCACTGGAAAGCTGTTAATTACGTAGCGCAGGGATGGAAGTGGACGTGAACGCGAACCTTGAGGGTAAGGGTATAGACTGAGGCTGGAGACTTCTTTTCCTCCTGCCGAAGAGACCGGCAAAGATAGGGTCGTCCTCAAGCGCGTCCTGATGTTTGTCGAGATGTTTCTTAATCCTGCCCTGTATCTCATCTTTCGTTCCCTGGTCGCTCAGGCGTAGTGCGAGGGCTATTTCTTGAAGGTCTGATTTCTTTTTGGCCTGCAAAGAGCCCGAGAATATGGTAGGGGCCATGGGGTAAACTGGTTCGGGGAGCGGAGGATGAGGAGTCGGACCAAGTTGTTGAGGTCAACAAACAAGTCACGCCCGTGCATGCTTGCGTTTGTTTACGCGCCTCATCCACGTGATTAATTTAAAAATAGTGCGTGAGATCGGTCGCATCGGATTCCCTTGGAGACTTGGCATTGCCATCTGCCAAAGAGGAGCGGGCGTTGTTATAAAACAATGGTCTAACGTCCTATTTTCACATCCCTCCTTCTTTCTTGCTTTCACTCCTTCTTTGGCTGGTCCACTTTGCACAACATGTTCTCTCACTTCGTCCTTGTTGCCTTTTTCTTCTTCGGTCTCGTTGCAAGTCAAAGTACCGACCGTGAGTCCAGATAGCTTCACTCGCCTTGTCTATATCTTGATGAAGACTTTACAGAGAAACAGTATCCCTTCAACGTTACTGTTGGCACCAATACTACCTTGTTTCCCTCGGATTTGCTCATTGTTCCTGATAGTCAAGTGAAGACTGCGGTGAGCTAGACTTTGGTAACATACTTCCGGGCCAGGTCGATTGACACGAACGGTGTTCAGTGCAATAATGAATGTACATCTGCAACGGCTGCTCTTGCCAAATGCAACCCAACTGATGGAGGGTGTTTCTGCAACCCGGAAACCGTCAACCCCTTCGTCAACTGCGAAACTTGCATGTTCCACTTCCTCATTGACAAGAATCTACCGGAGCCCAATTTCACAGCTGGATCTAATGTCATTGTCTCAGGCGAGTTGACTTTATGGGGGCTATGAAAGCTTGTTCCTGATGCGCTTTTACAGGATATGCCGCTGAATGTGCAAAGTTGAATGTCACGCTTCTTGCGAACCAATCGGCGTTGACTCTCCCAGCAAGTTGGGACGGACCATTTGTTGCAGTTCTGCCAATCGGGGGAGCTGCGGTTGCAGTGACGGGTGCAGCGATTCTGGGAGTATCTGCACTGCTCATACTGTCCAATCTCGAGTAGATTACATGTAGTTAGGATATTTAGGGGTGAATATAGAGAGATGACTTCAGTTTCCCACGACTCGAAAATTTCAAAGTCCGCCTACATGTTAGGTGGCAAAATAAATCTTCTGAAGTACCTTCACCATCCTCACCATGTCCCAATACAAGTCTGCAATTCGATCCCAACCTCAACAAGAGCCCCTTGAGAACTCAAAGTTTCGCGCTCAAGCTCGTCAACTTCAAGAGCTTTTCCCCAACTGGACCAACGATGGTATATTTCTTCAAATAATTCCATACCTACGCGCCCACTCATGCCACATTGATAGACCTTTTGTCCCTCCTCAGCGAAGTCGGTGGTGATGTCCAGGTAGCTGCCACAAGAATCACTGACGGTATGCTTCTCTCTTTTTATTATTTTCTGTCTCTGACCCGTGTCCCTTTGTGAATCATCAAGGCACCGCTGAACAATGGGGTGAAGTTTCGCGTAAAAAGGACAAGAAAGCGCCTGTATCTTCTACTCATGCTTCCAAGTCTGCGACTCCTGGAAGGGGTGACTCTCGTGGGGGGAGGGGTGGCAGAGGTGGTCGAGGTGGTTCCGGACGCGGCGGAGCAGTTGCAAGGGGACGTGGCGGTACTCCCAGGGGCGGTGTCAATGGTCACCCTAATGGCCGCACAGAACCTGTCTCGCAGTCAACTGTCGCTTCTTCGCATGATGCTCCATCCGACATTACCCATGACGTTTCTTTGAAGGGCAAAGATGCGCATGACCAGACAAATGGCCAAGCGCACCCAGACGCACCTCTGCAAGATACCGTCGTTCCTAATACATCTGCCCAAACCACGTCGCCTGCTGTAGCTGCTGCAGCGCCCAAGGAACCAAATGGTTCTGTTCCCCCCACCACTTCTACTCCTAGTAAATTAAATACGAAATCCCCCGCTACCTCGAAACTGTCATGGGCACAGATCGCACGGCAAGTAGTTCTTGTTCCCCTTCATGTACGATGTTTCTTACTTTATAAACTGTAAACAGTCCCCATGAGAAACCCGCTCCCGCACCTACTCCTGTACCTTCTGCAACCGCAACACAACCACCCGCCCCAACACCCTCCAACCCACCTCCCCCACCACCCGCTGTTTCAGAGCCTGAGCCCACACCTGAAGTTCAGGAGCAAAAATGGGAAGAGCCAACTACTGTCGAAGCACCTGTTTGGGATGAAGAGCCACCTCAAGTCAAGCAAGAAGCTGAAGCCGAGTCATGGCCTCCATCAACGGAAGCTCGTGCCGAGCAACAAACGACAGCAGCACCCCCCACTGCAGAGGAGAAGCCAGAAGTCATCGAAGCCGTGACAACTGTTCCAGAGCCTGCATCTGAAACACCGAAAGTGGAAGCTGCCCCAACACCTGCCCCAGCTCCGTCCGCCCTTCCAGCACAAGTGGCAACTCCTTCACCCAAATTGACCAGTCGACCAGCTGCAGTATCTCACAGAAATAGTGCGCGTTATAAAAATACCGATCAGCCCGTTACTTTGCCTCTTTCGTTTGGCTCTGGAATCGAGAAGGTTGGCATGCAATTCGGTAGTTTAAGCTTGGCAGATGATACTTCAGCTACTCAGTGCGTCTCAAGTTTTTGTATTATGCTGAAGAACGATTTAGTTAAACTAACGTCTCAATTGCAGACCTGAACCCGAGGCCGCGAGCACTCCCGAACCCGAGCCCGCAGCCCCTGTTCAAGTTAAAGTTCAAGAACAGGTACCTCCACCTGCCACTGCACCCGCTTCTTCGAGTTCTTTAAGCTCTGTATTCCAGCAGCAGCAGCAACAACAACAACAACAACCACCTTCGTTACCGCCTGCTGCAGCTCAGACCTCCGTACCCCATCACACAGTGCCCACATCCATTTCACAGCCTATCGCCTCCAACCAGACCTCCTCGTCACATGCTGTTGCTGCTAGCTCTCCCCTTCAACCATTTGTTCCCCAACAAAGCGCAAACCAGCAGCCCTCGTTGGTTAACAACTCTACCGTTCATCAAAGCCAGCCCCAGCAGCAACCACAACATCCCCCCAACCTCCATCAACAACCACAACATCAGGCTCAGCACTTGCCACATCTCCCCCAACAACTTCAACAAAATCATGCGGCGCATCATTCATACACGCAGCATGGTTTGCCTACTCACATTGACCCTTCTCAACCTGCTCAAGCCCCTGTTCAACAACAATCGCTGCCTAATACTACACACTCCAGCTATTTCCGCCAATCGGAAGCTGCTTCTTCCGTGCCATACTTCCATACACCTACACCTCCTGCGACCCAGGCTCAAGACAATTCCTATGGTTCTTTCTCGCAACTTGGTGGACAGACCCAACATCAGCAAGGATCGCACTTGGGAGGCTTTGCCTCTTCTGACTATGGGTATAATGAAAACTCCAGAGTAAGAAGCGTCTCCTTAATTTACTCTGCATTGGTACTAATCTTTTTTCTCCTTCTAGGCGTTCTATGATACCTACGCGCAACAATCTGGCTTTAGCGGTAGGAATCATCTAGGACACGAGGACATTAAAGGCATTCCTGGTTCTCAACAGGCTAGTAATGCTGCCATTCCTGCATCAAGTGCTCAAGCACCTGGACAGCATGCTTCGCAGGCAAGCACCCAACCCCAGCCTAACACGAACCAAGGCCCTCAGCAAACCTATCCTCCGCCTGTGCCATATTACTACACTCACGCGTATCCTCAGAACCAGTATTACGGTTCTCCTTACAGCTCCGGATACGTTCCACAACCCTTCGTGAAGTACCCTACCATGTTCCAGCCGGGACCACCTGCTCCTGGATCAACGGCAAACCCAGCAAACAAGCAGCCCGCTGGCAATGTTGGAGTCGGCGTCCAGCCTCAATCCAACCCTTACAATCAAGGTCTCTATCAACAGGGTGGTTACGACGATTACCAGTCACACCACTCACAGCATCAGCATCAACACAGCCATAGCCTGGGTCTGTCGCAGGGCGCTGTAGGAGTAGGATCTGGGGATTACTCGAAGCAGCTGTATGGCGGCGGTGGCCAAGGAGGCATGCAAGGTTTCATGGGGCTTGGAGGTCAGACCGGCGGTGGCAATGCTGGACCTACTTCTAACGCAGGACCACGCAACGCTGCGTCTCCCGAAGCCGCCTACAAGCCCTATGCGAACAAGGACGTACCGCCGAATGCTACTCGCGGGGCGCCTGTCCAACAAGGGGCACAGGGCCAGGGCCAACCCCAAGGTCAAGGCCAAGGGCCAAACGCTCAAGGTGTTCCCCAAGGTCAAGGATTCTATGGGGGCAATAGGTTCGGTAGTGGTGTCGGTAGCGCAAGCGCCGGTGGTGTTGGAGGCGGCCCTCAGCAAACTGGACACCACCAACAAGGTGGTCCTCACCTTGGATATCCTCAGGGAGGCGCCGAACCCAACTTTTACGGCTACCAACCCAGGCAGCAGCAGGGATACTGGCAATAATCATCGGGCTTTATGTTGGTTTTAGTTTGTATCGTTTTATCTCTCTCCCCTCTCCTCTCTTTCTTGTCTCTTTGCAATTTCGTCGCTTGCGCTTGCTCACCTCAAATCGTCATCGTCTAACTCATTCCTAATACCATGCATTCGAATACACTCGTATCTGTTTCTTTTCTCTTTCTGTATGTATATGGCACCCCGAATGTCGTCTTTCCTGCTTGTTCAATTCAGTCGGAAACTTGAAACTACTTTGAATGTTCCTTCGGTTTCCCACCGGTTTCGGTCCGTGCAAGGATGACCTTGATAACGTGCAGCTGACATAGACTTTCTGACGTGGCGAGGACGCTCTTTCTCTCCGCCCACCATGATATCCTCTACATCCTCAGTCTCTATTCGCCGGCATATTAGATGGTTGCCTCATCCTCCCTCCGAGCCGACACACACTCTTGTTCTCACAGGAAAATCGGGTGTCTTCGTGGACGTCAGATTCTGTAAAGTTTCGGGCCAGCTTGATTGGGCCTTTGCTGGTTACCGGCATCAAGGTAAGAGTGGCATCCCTCCGTCTGCTGTTTGTTATTGACCGATGATGCGTGTTTTTTTCTAGTTGCTGATGACACCGTGCAATTTGTGCATCATATTGACTCCAGAACACTTGTGGGTATACTACAGTGATGCTCACGGCTGCCTCTATCAATCTCTTCCTACATTTTCCTGTCCTGGGCAACATGGTCAGATTATATGCTGACTTTTTACCTTCAGGAACCTCTAAATGTTCAGGACATTGGCAAAAACTCAGTACTTGAGACCGGCCAAGTTCTGGAATGTGGGGAAATGGTAAATCCAGAAACAAGCCAGATGACATCATATGAAGAACTATGGGAAGATGTATCACTTCAACCTCAGCATGCAGCCGTCTTTATTAAGAATAAAGCTGGAACAAGATGGCAAGCCCAGGTGGAGAACTGGCAACTTGGCCTAGGAAGAAAACCAAATGGAACATTTTGGGCTTGGCAAGCTATGAAAGATTCAGATACAGATGGATGGAAGATTATTTTTAGTACAGAATTGGCTAAGGTAGTGTATTTACCTGTGGACATTGGGATTTGTGGAAGAAGAGAATTAGTAGTCTGGGATGAGGATTGCTGGATTGTTTTGGATCAGCACTAAAGCCTCAATCAAGTCACCAGTAGTCTTTTAATGGTTACGAGTCTTTTACATAAGTAAAAGGGAGTTTTATTATTGGTGTTCTCGCTGGCCGTTTTTTGTTACGCCTGTTGACTTCCGTCAAAACCATACTGTACGTAATCAGGTACTCGGTCACAAATTGGGCTTTTGCCAATTTCCCAATATCTATGAGGTTTTTTTATCAAGAAACTTAGCAGACTTAAATTATTGCATATGAAGCTTTCTCTATCAAAGAACTAAAAAATTTGGTCACGTATTTAGTATGTTATGAATATTTTGCGACGACAAGTCAGACTCCTGCCGGCCACCTAGTACCCGGTCAACAGTAACCACATGATGTTATGCGGCCACATTGCGTGACCAAGGCGTGACCGAGCAACGCCGGTAAAACCAAGATAACCTTTTCCTCTTATCTACGTCTTGTTCTCTCTCGCAACACATATTGGGGTGCCACCAAGGGCTGCGCTGGCTCAGAGATGGCTTTAGGGGTCACATGAGGAACTCTCAAAGCTCTCTGCATTATGGGTATATGGCTGGGGTCTAGCTGGGATGGCAATATGATTGGAGTGATGCTGGCTAGAGCAGAAACCGGTACTGAGGAGCTTGATGGTAAGCCAAAATCAGTAGATTTATTGTTATTTTGCTTCTTAATCATCGGAGTGACGGTTTTTTGAACCTATATTAAGATATGAGATGTCAGAATGCATAGGAATGCATGTGGAGGAATCTCTCTCAAAATAGACCGTTTTGATTGGCCTATAACTTATTCAGTGTTGCTTCAAACAGTTTGTAACCTTGGAATCGGAATGTATACATAGTGGGGTATAACTGTATAAAGAAACGTTACTCTCAGTCATTGTCAAAGGTTACAGAAAATCTCTTTCTTCTTTTCGACGATTTTTGGCTATTTTTAGCGACATCGAGCATATCTCCCGAAATAAAATTGGTAAAATTATGCGGTTTGCTGGAAACGCAAGGTACTCTTGTCATGTACCAGATACTGAGATTTCAAAACACTGTGCTGACTCCTTGTGCATGTAGCTGCTTTGCAAGATGTTATGTTTTGCATAGTCACAATGTCTTAACTCAGAAACTGCGAGTCATTTATTAGAGCTTTATTTAATGTAGACAAGCTATCACTTTGGTAGAATGTAGCTATGTACCTCAGAAACACATTTCACATACTTTTCAAGAGCTGCAATCTTTTTTGCATGTTTTAAAGAGAGGTCTTTCTGATCTGCGACGCGACTGCAGCCAAAAATAGACACATTTTGATGAACTACTGTCATTGCCGCCATAATTTCAGTGACATTACGGGGGTCTTTTCACACATAAAACATATGGCAAGAAAGCTCACAACATAATCTTTCATAGTTTACACATCAATTTGTGAGGGAGTGGCTTACCAACCCTCAACGAAGCCAATGACCGGGTACCCAGTGTGACCGAGATGGTGATGACGTACAGTATCAATGCCATCACTCCATCTCTCCATCAATGAAGCCATAAAGACAGGTCACAGCAGCACAATACAAACAGCATGTTATTTTTAAAAAACAGAAATATACAACTTGTACCACAGTAATACATTGTAAAAAGTATAGGGAAAATGGAAGGTTTCAATGAAGATTATTGTTTGCTTGTCCAGCAAAGAGATCTCCTCCGCAGTAGTGGCATCGAGAAAGAGGATAGCTGATCGCTGTGTTACAAGAAGAGTACCTGAAGACTATTGCCACCTTTTCAGAACTCTCGTATACCACTGCCGAGGCTGGACAACATTGCTTCACTGTTGCTCTCATCACACAGAACCTGAGAGTGAAATCAGTGAGTATGCTGTACTATTTCATTCAAAACTTCAGTACTGACATGTTCTTCAGCATGGCCTTCGATGCTCTAGACCCACACTAATGATGACGACCGAGGTGGTAGCTGGTAGGGCTGTGACCCGTACCGTATTACGGTATGGCCCGTAAATCTGACGGGGACCGACGGTATGCTCAGAGCTTGACCCGTACCGTCGACGGCTTCCAGACAAGTCCTGACGGTACGGTACGGGTTAGAATACGGGCTTTACGGGCGTAAATACGGGCTACGGGTAGGTAACAACAATTATTTATTAGAAATGAAATGTAAACTACAAATGTACAATGTTATTACCTATGGTACTGATGGAGCCCATGGCCATAGAGCCACGACGAGCTCAATAAGTCACAATGCGCGGGTTGGGCGACCTTTCAAACACACCTTCAGCTCTTCCTGGTCAACCCATGCCTACCTAGCAGCCCAATCCGTTCAACTCCAGCCACTCCCCAGAACACTCCCTCACCATTGCACCGTTGCACGTAGCTCTTGCAGGCACACTTCATCCTCGTTTGCTGTGAGCATGGTAGCTGGAGGTTACTAATGGCCAGCTGCAGTTCAGCGACGTCGCTGATGGTCGTTGTTGTTCTCTTGATATCGCTCTGTCACGTTCGTGCATGAATGCGGCAGCAGTTGTGGCGGTTGGTGACTTATGGCGCGAGAGCCTGGGTGTCTTTTGTAGCGGTTGCTGTCATGTGAGGCGTCTGTTGTGGTCGCAATGGCTTCGCTGCTTACACGGTGTGCTGTGCAGCAGTTGGACAATGGACTCGCAATCAACACGCCATGCGACCACATGTGCAGTGTTTTGGCGGAGTTTCAACGAGGTCACATGGTGACCTGTACAGCATCCGTACATACGGCCGTCACCCCCGTCGACGGTACGGTTCAGTACGGGTCTCCAGTGCACCCATCCGTACCGTATTTCTGAGAGGTCAGAGCCCAGACGGTATGGTACGGGTACCCGTATCACCCGGCCGTACGATGGGTGCTATACGGCCCCGGGTCACAGCCCTAGTAGCTGGTGGCAGGAAGAACTTCAAGACATTAGTGCATGCTTGGTGGGAAAGAGAAATGCTCACCTTACTTCAGTACCCACGAGTACAGCTACGACAGAGTGCGAAGGATTCATTGGAAGGAGCTACGTGGTGATCAGCGGTGGTACATGTTACAATTGCATTGAAAGAACGGTGCTTACCTTTTTTTCAGCCCCACTGACTGTGAACGAAGTAAACATTTATAGCATCTTCCTGACCAAGTACTGATGCTATCAAATTTGAAAGGGCACTTAGGCGGGCAAGTATGTGTGTTGGGATAGTACTGTACAATATGTGAAGCATCACAAAATCAACTTTTTGATCTGGCTGTCATTAGGTATCTCACACACGCTTTAGTCATCAAAGGACAGACTAAATATACTTCAATTGGCCCAGGCCACGTCCATAATCTTTATGTTGAATTAGATAGAGTTGCAAGAGACTTGAGCAGCACTTTAGATCAACCAAATTGGTCAAGTTAGCTTATCTTTACTTGCAAGTTGCCCGTGTCAGCTTGCTCCCTGCCTGTTTCTAGTTATACTGTATTGAGAGAACAAATTTACTTTTTCAATTTGACTATATGTGAGATGTACTATGCAAAGTTTCATTCAAATCCGTCAATGATTTGTCATCCTCCAAGTATTTCCTTCCTCTGTATCAGCCTCTAAGTAGATTTTGATATTCTCAACTTAATTTTTGTTTTTTTACTTGGATTCTTTGGAAATAGATACATGTTTGATACCAAATACAGATTCCTAAATATCAAAACTCTAGGTTGCCTCATTGTCCCGTATTAAATACTGTCAAAATTCGACAATAATTCATATTATTTATTATTCACATCAGTCCTTCACCATTTTTCCTCACAATTTTTTGACCAGTTACGTTTCCTGGACTAAAAGAGACTATTCCGAAAGTTTTGTGCGATTTTGTTGAGTTCTGACCGAGATCTGCCACTTCCCTCCCTCTTCTTCCCCTCAAAAGAAAGATTTTGTCGTCCTGTAATCAATTCAGCCCTTATTTGTTTCCATAGGTATCTGGAGGTTTTAATTTGTCTCGTAGTCAATACCAAATGTCAAATATCAAAAGGTCTAGTGGCCCCGTTGTCTTGCCCTGTAAATTCATCAAAATTCGTTTGAAAATCCGGATTATTTATTCAAGGGCTTGTTCTGGATGGTTTTCAGTGAAATTAGATGTTTTAATTAGTGCTTCCTAATGATAAAATAGTATCCTAAGTGTCCCAGAGTCATAGCTTATCACTAGGTATTCATTCCACCAACTACTCCTCTCTCCTCCTCCTCTCCCACCATCATTTGGCTCCCTTAACCAGTGTTCTCATTTGTTTGCCTTCATTTTTGGACAGCAGGTAGTCTTACTATAATATTACAATCATGTCAAATATCTAAGCAATCACTCAAAATTCCATCAACGCGCAAGCTAAATACTCAAAATGCAGTCATACCTGATATTCTTTATCTAGGAAAATGGTCTTGAGTGAGTGTATCAAAGTCTTTGTAGATTCTATGTTCCCCATAATGAATAAACATATATACAAGTTTTCAGAGTGATGGTGCCCAGAGCATGAGAATTCCCACAGAGGAGTATCAACAGAGACGCGACACGATGTGTATGTCACATGACATTGCTGACAAACATTGTATCAACTTTGAATCCGACTTGCTTCGTCCACTCACCAACGCCCACATTCCCTTGCCATCTCACACTGAACAAGCACCACACCCACCACTACCAGTCTCAATAGGTAAGAACAAGTACCAACCACCCTCCTACATGCTAATAAGCAGCCCAGCAGCTGTTCTCTTATACCACCACCGCAACGACATCTCTAGCCACCACCACATGACACAACAACCACCTCCCCATATGCCATCCTTTCAACTGCTACAGCTGTCACCCTCTGCCAATATCACAATAACGACAATGCCTGCCTCTGCTACTGGCACATTACCCAACATTAATCCACTCTGTCACGTCACACAACAACCCATGCCAACTCGTCAACAAATAAGGGCCAGATGGTGCTGGAAGGATTAATGTGGTAGGATGGGGGAAAGGCTGGGTGGTCATCTTGGGAGGCATCTGGTTGTAGGTTGTCTTATCCATAGGGATGGGTCTGGTAAGTTGTAGTAGATAGTACTGTGTTGTATTATTATAGATTATTATAGCAATATATATATTTGAGCTTCTACACATTACAGTCATGTTAGCAGGCGTTATTCAAGAATTGGTTGATCATTAGAATATCATTGGTAGGATTTATGGCATACTTGAGTTGAATTAATTCATCTCAGGTAGCGTTAACTCATTTGGACCATGTGCACCTTTTGTTCAGGTTTAGCTGGGCTGAATTAGTTGAATTACATCATTATTAGTCCTGACACTACCCAACGCCTGTCAAAGCTATCCAGGCCAATATAAATAGACTCAATTCAACAATCCATTTTCCTGAAGTACTGAAGGAAGTTGTAAGGCTGCCTGCTGCTGCAAAGAACCTTCGAGACTTGGCCAACACTTGCATTCATGTGGGGCATTGGCCTAAGCATTTCAAGGAGTCAGTCTCGGTCATTATACCGAAACCTGGCAAACCTACCTATTTAGACCCAAAAGTGTTCCGGCCTATTGTGCTGTTGAACACTACCGGGAAGCTTATCGAGAAGATGATTTCGAATCATCTCCAATTCGACATGATCAAATATGATCTTGTTCACCCAAACCAAGTAGGCGGAGTGCACCAGCGCTCCACCGAGGATGCAGGGATGTACCTAACTCACCTAGTTCACGCTGGGTGGGCCAAGGGACTTAAGACAAGTGTGGTGGCATTTGACATCGCACAATTCTTCCCGTCTCTTAACCACGATATGCTGGCTATTCTTCAGAAACAGGGGTTCTCGCCCATGATCGCAAACTTCTTCTCCTCATATCTTGTGGACAGGCACACTTCTTATAAGTGGGGCTCATTCACGTCAGATCCTCGTCAGGCAGATTTTTTTTTTTTTCCTTCACGAGCCCGAGGGCCCAACATATATTCCAGCGCCCGTTAGCAATCTGGTCCCTACTATTACATGAAAGGCAGGATTTATTGTTGAAATTGGTGATCAAACACTTTGAATTTGGACTTTTACTTTTCATTTGGACACCATTTCGTTAATAACTATTTATAGAGTAAAGTAGCTTACGTAATTGTTTCAGATTCTTAATCTCCTCTTCAAGCCGCATCTAACGGTACCTATATTGTACATAGTTGATATTCTCACTGCCGGCTCTCCGCGAGTATTTCGCTTATAACTCCTTTTAGACTGGTGCTATTTACATAATCTTTCTAGATTTGTCTTCTCCTTGCCGATACGCATCCGGTGATGCCCATTTTGTAGTATAGAAGTTATGTTTGCATACCACCGATTTCGAACGTGATATAGTGGGCACCTAAAGTCACTCCTCAGGCGTTTTGGGTACAATATGACCAAACAAACCACTTTTCCTACCATGTCTGGGAAACCGAGACACTAGAATTGGGCATTGGATTACATAGAAGCAATGCACTATTTTCTTACTTGACTAGTCATTGTTAAGCATTTGAGATTTGACTACATTGTTAACTATAAGTCTATTGACTATTAGTAACTCTATTGTCAATTTCTAACATTTCTTTTGTTAAATAACTCAAAGGTTAACTGGATTGGAATATATAGTGTTGCTGCAGTGCGCAATGTTGAGCGTGACACAGTCCTTACCAGAGACAAATCTTTGGATAGGCCACCTTATCACCGTAAGCTTGGTTACTTCTCTCCCCAGAACATCAGGAAAAAGGCTTTAGTCTTGGGTCGCACTTAAGACTATCTTAGGACACTTAAGACAGCTAAGTTTGACAAGACATAGAAGATTACCTGAGATGTCATAAGCCATGGTCTACAGACAACGCCCGTTGTTAAGGTGTCTTAAAATACTTCTAATACATTTATAAGTTATGACTTGTACTTACGGTTCTCAAAGATTTTTAAATTCCTTGTGGATTCCTTGCTCATTCTGTAACTTCATATATATTTCTTGCATATTTTATAATTGGTGCTTTTGGGAGAACTCACATGGATTACGCAAAAAAGAAACATACTTTGTGTCATTTTTATTTTTTCCATTTTTTATTTAGATTTATTTTATTAATTATTTAAAATAAAAAATGCTCACTACATACATAGCAAAAATGAACAGGAAATAATAAACGGCACTTACATTATTGTTAAGGAATAGCACAGGTAACCCGTGGGTATCTCGACGGCTACCCGTACCCGTACCCGTGGCAACCCAACCCGTCAAACCCGCGGGTTTTCCGCACCAAACGAGCCCAAAAACGTGAAAATTGGTGAAGAATTGACCGAGTTATAGCTGATTTACTTAAATCGCACATAACTCGGTCAGTTCTTATCCGATTTGGATGTTTTTGGGCTCGTTTGAAGGTCACGGGTACAGGAATCGTTACCCGTACCCGTACCCGAGCGTACCCAACCCGTGTACCCGTACGGGTTGGCCGTACCCCTGCATTTCCCTAATTATTGTTGGAGTCTTGGCATTGTTAAAGTTGTCCTAGTCAGCATACAGTCATGAGAAGAGAACAGGAGAGAGCAGCATAGTTTGGTGATGTGACTGGCATTCATAAGGAAATATATAGAAAAGCGGGCACATACATGGGTGCTGATAGGTGACGTTGTATAGGAGTTGGTCATGGGTCACCTCTGCTGACGTGGCACCAAAGTGGCTGTTAGCAGTGGCTTGTGTTGGGCCTGTAGCGCAGAGGCTCATGGATGAGGTGGTTAGCTTGGGAAAAAGGGTAAGATGCATTACACACCTGGGTTTGGGGCACAAGCCCATCCTTACACTTGTCGGTTTTCCATTCTCGCCCTTTCTTTCCTATCTGCTCTTCCTACAAGAATATGGCAGCAGCGGCAATCTTTACACAGGTGCATATAGTCAGTATCAAGGAGTGTGGTGGTAGAAGATGGTAGTCATAACAGTGGTGGTTGCAGGGAAAGATGTTGGTATATGAAGAAAAGCGTTGGCTGCTAACATGTTTGTATATAACAAACACTGATGTTGCGTGACTTGTAGGTCATGTGATGATTGGACTTAGCCACACAGACAAGAGCAACGTGCATAGAGAATATCATGGATCAGGCTGACCTGTATGGGTCACAGGTAAGGGTAGGCATGGGTACAGGTGCGGGTCAAGATTCTCTGACCCACAACCTTTCGAACAAGCCCAAAAATGTCCAAAATGGTGAAGAACTGACTGAGTTACACTTGATTTTGTTAAAAAACACGAAATCAGCCATAACTTGGTCATTTCTTCACCATTTTGCATGTTCTTGGGCTTATTAGATGGGTAAAGGTCTACCTGTAAGAAACCATCTCAATTCACCACTACTCTCATGCATGACACTCAGCTATATGTGCCACCTCACAGATGTGCAGCTATAGATCAGTGGCTGTGCCAAAAAGGACAGGTAACCTGTCCTTTTTGGCACAGCCACCACTGGACATTCGTCAATGTCAAGACAACACCATGCCAACATTGGACTAGTGGATCATAATAAGTTAAACTGAGACCAAAGTGTTTTTCTGATGCACGATTTGTACTGCATTTATAAATGCTTAAAATTCAACTTGAGAGCTTTTATGGCATTATAAATGTCACGCTAGTGTTATGAGGTCACCCAAGACAGCTCAAGACATGTAAGTATGACTTAAGGCTCTTAAGATAGCTTAAATATACTTGCCAAATACTATCAACTTACAAGCTATTTTAGGGGAACCTAAGACCAAAGTAATTTTCCTGATGAAACGCTCATCAGTAATGATAACATCTTCCAAAACTAATGATTCAGATATGGAAGACGTAGAGTCTGCACTCCCAGTCATGGATCTGGAACCTCATTGCTCATTCTCCAATACTGATGCTGAAAATGAATGCACTAGTCGCAAAATCATAGGTAAGTTCTTGAATTATACCTTGGGTATCTTGGCCGCTGACTAGTAATTTTGAGTAATAGATGAAACTATAGGCTCTAATGATGCATTGACTTCCAGTGACGCTGTTAAAAGTACCCCTTCTCTGCCCATTCGCAAAAGAAAGTGCCATCACATATCCACAGATAAGAATCTCATTTAGATTTGATGTTGGGCTCTAATGATGATAATGATACTCAAGTGCATCAGGTTACACCTGAGGTCTTCTACGGTAGAAAAAAGTATGCTTACACCAAGAAATTGTCAAATTAATATGTGGCCTTGGCTTGGCTGCGCGTTTCCCAATCTGATAGTAGCTTCCACATGACAATAAGAATGGTTGTGATCAGGATGTGATGCACAAAATCAACTGATTGCGGTGCAGGTTGTCCTTCTCACTTTCTGTGAGCATTTCAGTTGTTCTACTGCTTTTGTCACTTCACTGCTTGTGTAATAGCCACTAGTCTATTACTCATGGGGGACAATTCAAAGTGCTTTTGCAAGAGCTATGGCATGGTATTTGCTGTAGAACTTCTGAATGCTATGTGTATGAAATGCAAGAAACTCCTCGACACAACCTCCGATGTTGAGAAACAGCAAATTCTGGTGTGTATCTGAACTTCTATAATATTATACATACTCGTGCCCGCAAAAAGTAACTGTGATTATGTAATACGGCCACCATCAATCCTGTCTGGGAGAAGAAGGATCACTTCGTTGTAACATGTAAAACAGCAGTAAATTGCATTTTCTTTTGTGACAAAAAAGTAATAAGCGTCTCCTATCTACATATAAAATTTGAAGCGTGTATAGTTCTTATTTGCCTTGGAATTGCTGCAGCTTTATTTGGCATGTGCTGGAGTATGTCTTTGAATGTCCCTGGCATCTAGCTTGTCCTAGACAGCATAAATAATTAATTGAAGGGCACCAGAAGGCGTAGCAGAGTCTAGTCTACAACTGATAATTGTTTTGAGTTTTTCTGAGCTGGTTGAGTAGGAAAAAAAATTAGAATAATTCCATGGATGGTCAATGATGGTGAGGACTTGGGATCTTTCAAACCTTTTTTTCGCTCTTTTACTGGTAGGATAGGGGGCATTATCCTACTATAATTGAATATAGACATTTGTGTTTCTCATATCAAAGTGAAAACCTATTAAGTTTGTACCGAACACTTGATCACAGTACTGTTTAGTATTCATTCCAATTTCCAGAGCCATCATGTTTTATCATTCACTGAATTCCTCCACCCAGCCAGCTCAGGAAAACTCGAAAAATTATCAGGTGTAGAATAGACTCTGATACATTCTCTGGTGCTTTTAAATCAACTGATTATGCTGCCTGGGACAAGCTAGATGCCAGGGACATTCAAAGACATACTTCAGCACATGCCAAATAAAGCTGCAGCAATTCCGAGGCAAATAAGGACCATACACACTTCAAATTTCATATGTAGATAGAAAACCCTTATTACTTTTTTGTCACAAAAGCAAATGTAATTTACTGCTGTTTTATATGTTACAACGAAGTGATCCTTCTCCTCCCAGACAGGATTGATGGTTGCCGTATTACATAATCATGATTACTTTTTGCAGGCACGAGTATATGATAACTTCATACATCTATTCTCAGGACTGTCTGCAGTGTGTAGCATGCTCCTGCACATTCCCTTTTCTGAAGAGCACATTATGTGATTGTTGTGCTAGCAAGCCCAGCGGTCTGGGTTCTTCAATGTCAAGTGCAGATCCAATGGCGGAGTCTATTTCTACAAGCAGTACTATCTTGGGCAATGCTTTGGCTCACCAGAAGACCACATCACAACACAGGCTTAACCAGCCTTCAACAAAGATGAATGCTGGCCTGAAAGCAGCGATAGCTAAGAAGGAGACCCTACAAATAATGCAAAAACAGAACTGATCTGATACAATTACTGTAATAGCTGTACTGTTTATCTTTCCACTCAGGGGTGGTGTACCTAAGAAGGTATGTCATTTGAATCGAGCTTTGATGACCAGCTTAAACTGATATCAACCGTGACATGTTTTGTGCCTCCCAGAAATGCCGGGAGTTTAATTTTTTTTTATCTTAGTGTTCATTACATTATAAAAATGCTATGTACAAATTTTTGTATAATACTTATAGGTTTTCCCACTGCTGTGATAACAATTAGGTCGACAATGCCCTCTGGCAAGACGTGCTTACAAATATACACACAGCCACCAGGACCAGTAATTCACTGGCCATGCTTCCCAGAAACGCTGGGGGTTTGATTTTTATTTATTTATATATTAATGCTCATTACATTACAACAATGCTATGTACAAGTTTTTGTATAATACTTGTAGGTTCTCCGGCCGCTGTAATAACAATTAGATCGACCGCCCTCTGGCAAGCAGTGATGACTAACATGCACAGCCACTGGTGACCGGACCCGACAAAGATTGACCTGCATTGTGTTGCTGCATCCATCATTCATATATACTTGAAACTTGAAACTTGAAATCCTACCTGATACAGCAGGTGCACCGCACTTCCCAAATGTAAAAGACTCGTAAATGCTGCACGCTTGTGATGGCCCATCACCACAAGTAGTACTATATCCATTTGTTCAATTCATCGGTCACAGGTCACAGGGCCTAATGACATGATGAAATAGAACCCGGATCACACTCAGTAAAAACAGAAGTCGGAGTCTTGTCGTGACTTAGTCACACATCAGACAGACACTAATGGGACTGACTAATGACTGCAAAAAAGATGTTTTTGGTATGCAATGTCTGACTGAATGCTAGTAATTTAGTTAATTCAGATGTAGGCTAGTTAGTTGCTAGTCAGGCAATTATAATATGTAGTCGACATGCAGTCACTGCTAGTGATGTATAGAGGTAACCTCTGGGTCACAAGTGTGTCAGTCATTATGATATATCACCTGCCTCTGTTCTTAACAGAAAAGTGATATATCACAACCTCTGGACAGAGCATGCCTCTGTAATAATACATCTCCACCCTACAGCCTTGCAGCATGATTGCTACGTGCAATCCCCTTGCTCGCCCTTTTACTTCCATTTGGGGCAAATGTGCATCGTATTGTGCCAGTAGCACCACATTGGCAGTTGTTACTGTTGGACGAGTAGTGGCCTAGCAGTGCACGGGTCAACCTTATCCCGAGAGTAATGTATTTAGTACATTGCGGCTTCACTTTTACCATAGAATTTTTGTTACTCATCTTCATTAGAACTTAGTAATACTCTCTATTCTTATTCCGCAGTATAAAAGCCTGTAAACTATGAGTACAATAATTCATTCCAATATTCTAATATTCTACTTTATACACTGCGCTTAATAGATTATAGGCCCCGGCCTTAACTAATATTAGAATGACGTACCTATTCTCAGACAGCCCTACTTGCCCTCATTTATTTTTATCTTGTAACCATGTCGGGAGAAGTACCTACAACCAGCTCGTCATACCGAATGGAATTGCTGAAGGCCAGCAATTGGATGCCATGGAAGCGACGTATGCTTGCGGTATTGCGTGACCTTGAACTGGACATCTATATTGCGAAGAACGCAAAGATGCCAGAATTAGCCGATATAAATAAACCAACATCAGAAGAATTGGCAGCGCAGAAGCGATGGTTGTCTGGTGACGCAAAGGCGAGGACGCGAATAGAATTGGCAATAGGAGATAGCAAGATGGTGCATCTCACAGGAGCTTCGACAGCGCAAGAAATGTGGGATCAGCTCACCACAGTCAAAGAATCAAAGGGCCGACTAGGACTATTAGCTACTCGATGAGCACTTATTAAAAGAAGTGACCAGACTGGGGATTGAACCCAGGCCCTCCTGGACATATACCAGATGCTCTAACCACTAAGCTATCAGGTCTTACTAGGTCAATCCACTATATAGTATTTATGCAATCTCCACCCCAATGTTACTGGTCATCCAAATTGAACCGCAGTTCCCAAATGTCATGCCAACAGGCTGACTAACCAAGTGATGACACAGCAACTCCCAAATGCGAGTTTTCATAGCAATTTCTCGTGAGTGGCAGATTATATAATTCCAACAGCACTCTATCGAGCTATGGCTGAAGAAGGCTTTGAGATGGTAGATCACATATCAAAGCTATGACAGCTACAGGATGAGCTACACGTTATGGACAATGTAGTTTTGGACGACGATTTTGTTATGATCCTTATTACCTCACTCCCCGAATCCTGGGATAATTATACGACTTCTTATTTGGGTTCTAGTGGCAATAAACCCCTTCTCCATTCTCACGAACTCATCGCAATTTTGCTTGAAGAAGATCGATGCAGGAAAGGCTGGACCGCAGTGGATACTGCTACCTCCTTACAGGCACAAAGTCACGGCAGAGGAAGAACTAATGGGAAGACAGACTTGACGGATAAGGAATGTTATAATTGCAAGAAAGGACACATCGCAAAGGATTGCTGGGCTAAAGGTGGAGGAATGGAAGGAAAAGGACCTAGAGGCAGACAAGGACCAAACCGAGGGAACCGCACAAACCAAGTGAATGAAACAAACTCAAATCTAAATGAGGTAGCATACTCAACAACAAGGAACTCTGCACCAAAGAAAAGCAACTGGTATTTTGATACAGCAACTACATCACATATCTGTACACAGAGGGATGCCTTCATCGAATATAATTCGCTCCAGAACTCTACAGTCGACAGGATAGGTCCCACACCTGCAGTAGCTAAAGGACAAGGCACTGTACTCGTCCCTGTCACAATTATGGAAATACGTGACTTGAACGCCTTCTCTTCTGAAGTTTTTTTGCGTTGTCCTGAGTTACACAAACCACAGATTGGCACAAAATTCTGATAGGATGTACAGCTCCGGTTCAGGTTTGCACAACCAGCTTTTTTGAAAGAAATTTGTACATTGTCTCATAATGGAGAGCTTCATACTTTTCCGTGTCTTATAATTGACATCTAAATTTCCATACTCATTATCTCACTACAGACCTCTTCAATTGCCTCCATAATTTGAACATATCTAGCTGAGATGGGTAAGTATGTGATATGTAAGACTTGCAGTGTAAGCACATATAATTACCGAGTCAATGTCAAGAAAAGACGTCAGAATGATAAAACATATGAGTTTTGTGAAAAACAATCAGGGCATCAAGACCTAAAACGTCCGGTATAGAATTTTTGGACCAATGTTGGTGTAAAGAAAGAAGAGAACTATATTTTAGCGAAAAACAGGACATTGAATCATCCATGCCCTGCCGTAAAATAGATTTAAAGGAGCTCATGTTCAACAACTCACCCTTACATCAAATTTTGTCAGCTGATATCTTAGACAAACCTGATACACATTTTACAAAACTTAGATAAATAATATAAACCAGCTGTAGGAAGATTTGCGCAAAGTTTGGAGGCGATTGAACAGGTTTGTAATGAGATAATGAGTAAAGAAATTCAGACACACATTAGTAAAGCGCAAAAAAGTTTGAAGCTCATAGACGGCCAAAAATTACATTTTTCTACAATTCTTTTTAGTTCCATAGACCCATTTACTGTTTGTATATACTGTCCAAATTTTGTACTAATCTGTGCGCTGTGTAACTCGGGATAATGCGACGAAGATTCAGAAAAGAGGGCGTTCACGTCACATGTTTCCATAATTGTGACAGGGCCGAGTACTAGTTAATTTCACAGTGGACGGAAAAACCATCACTCACAAGCTTTGAGAAGTGCTTCATATACCCGACGTGGCAAACTGTCTCCTCTCAGGCATACAGATTGATGACGTGCCAATTCATTCTTTCCACATTCTTTCTCTTTTGAGTCCGTACACTACCACATCTTGGGTATAAAGTGTCCTGGTGCCGGTTATGATATCATTGCAGCTATTTAAAGGTTTCAGGAACAAATGATGTGAATTATATTTAGGTCCAATGTCAATTATAGAACACCAATATTTCGGGAACTACATCCAAAACGTATCTGAGCAATCCATTCTGTCCCGTCCATATCAGGCAGGGGTCAAACCTGATATAGGTACAAAAATATTCTAGGATTCACCAGTACACCTTTTTGGCACCCGAAAACACCTGCTGGAAGCTGTATTGCAATCTAACCACCCGCTGCTGTCATTTCTTGATTGTTTGTATATGTTTACTGAGGCCCCTGCAGCAGAAATGCTGAGGAGGGCTTTCCAAAAGAGGCAAGTAGCAAAAACATGTCCAGGATACATCAAGTGAGTTGGAAAAAATGCCAGGGTTCATACATAAATATAGCTTACATGGCTGTGTTCGGTCATATTGTGCCCAAAATGCCTGAGGAGTGACTTTAGGTGCCCACTATATCGCATTCGAAATTGTTGGTACACAAACATAACTTCTACACTACAAAATGTGTATCACTGAATGTGTATCAGCGAGGAGATGACAAATATAGAAAGATTATGTAAATAGCACCAGTCTAAAAGGAGTTATAAGCAAAATACTTGCGGAGAGCCGGCAGTGAGAATATCAACTATGTACAATATGGGTAACGTTAGATGGGGCTTGAAGAGAAGATTAAGAATATGAAACAATTACATAAGCTACTTTACTCTATAAATAGATATTAACACAATGGTGTCCAAATGAAAAGTAAACACCAGGAAAACGGATTGATGAATTGAGTCTATTTATATCAGCCTGGGTATCTCAGACGCGTGTCGGGTAGAGTCAGGACTAATAATGATGTAATTCAACTAATTCAGCCCAGCTAAACCTGAACGAAAGGTGCACAAGGGCGAAAAAGAGTTAACACTACTTGAGATGGATTAATTCAACTCAAGTATGCCATAAATCCTACCAATGATATTCTAATGATCAACCAATTCTTGAATAATGCCAGCTAACATGGGTGCAATGTTTAGAAGTTCAAAGATATATATTGCTATAGTAATTTGCAATAATACAATACAGTACTATCTACTACAGCTTACCAGACCCATGCTCATGGGTAAGACAGCCTATAACCAGATGCCTCCCAAGATGACCACCCAGCTTCTCCCTCATCCCACCACACTAATCCTTCCAGCACCATCCAGCCCTTATTTATTGAACTGGGTTGTTGTTGTGTGACGTGGCAGAGTGGGTCAATGTTGGGTAATGTGGCAGCTGCAGTGGCAGCTGCAGGCATTGTCGTTATTGTGATGTTGGCAGAGGATGACAGCTGTGGCAGTTGAAAGGATGGCATATGGGGAGGTGGTTGTCGCATCATGTGGTGGTGGCTAGAGATGTCGTTGTGGTGTTGGTATGATGGAACAGCTGCTGGGCTGGTTATTAGCATGTAAGAGGGTGGTTGGTACTTGTTCTTACCTGTTGAGACATGGTGGTAGGTATGGTGCTTGTCCAGTGTGAGATGGCAAGGGAATGTGGGTGTTGGTGAGTGGACGAAGCAAGAGTTCAACAACGACATTGACCGTGTTTGTCAGCAATGTCATGTGACATGCACATCATGTTGCATCTTTGCTGATACTCCTCTGTGGGAATTGTGTGCCCCGGGGCACACAATTCACACGCCCTGAGCCTACATCCAGGCATCTTTGAAACCCTCCTAAACCTCTAACTGCTCCAAATCATAATCATTTGCACTATCTATGACAGACATATAGAGGTAATACTTAAGTAGTTTGCATTTTCAGTATTTCGATTCACTTTCTTTGGTATTACGTGTGATTTCTTAGATATTTGAAAGCCTTGTTTATATAGTATGAATACATATTCTTGTCAAATTTCGAAGCAATTGGAGAAAAACTGAGTCCAGTAGAGCAAAAATATGGTCAAAGAGGAGGAGGAGAAGGATGCATGGTGACAACCTAGTGAGAACTTGTCCAATCACTCTGCAAACTTGGATATATGTTTATTCATTATGGGGAGCACAGCATCTACAAAGACTTTGATAAAATCACCCAAGGCCATGTTCCTAGATAAAGAATATCAAGTGTGACCGCATTTTGAGTATTTAGCCTGCGTGTTGACGGTATTTTGAGCGTTTGCTTAGATCTTTGACATGAGTATAGTATCATGGTAAAGCTACATACTGGCCAAAAATGGGAGCAAACAAATAAAAACTCCGGCTACAGGAGCCAAATGATGGTGGGGGAGGAGGAAAGAGGGGTGGTGGGTGGAATGAATACCTAGTGACCAGCTATGACTCTGGGACACTCAGGATACTATTCTATCGTTAGGGAGTGCTAATTGAAACATCTAATTTCACTGAAAACCATCCAGAACAAGCCCTTGAATAAATAATCCGATTTTTTCGAACGAATTTCGATGAATTTACAGCGCAAGACAACGGGAACACTAGACCTTTCGATATTTGACATTTGGTATTGAATAATAGACGTCTTAAGAATATCCAAATATCTAAGGAAACGAATAAGAATTGATTACAAGATGACGAAATCTTTCTTTTGAGGGGAAGAAGAGGGAGGGAAGTGGCAGATCTCGGTCAGAACTCAACAAAATCGCACAAAACTTTCAGCATAGTCTTTTGTAATACCGAAAACCTAATTGGTGCAAAAATCGTGAAGGAAAACGATGAAAAACTGATGTGTATAATAAATAATATGAATTATTGTCGAATTTCGATGTTATTTAATGCGAGACAACAAGACAATCTAGTGCTTCGATATTTGGGAATCTGTATTTAGTGTTAAAGATATAGATATTTTCAAAAAATCTAATTAAAAGATCAAAAATTAAGTTGAGAATGACGAAATCTACTTAGAGACTGATACAGAGGAAGAAAATACTTGGAGGATGACAAATACTTGATGTATTTGGATAAAACTTTGTATAGTACATCTCACATATTGTCAAATTGAAAAAGTATATTTGTTCTCTCAATACAGTATAACTAGAAACAGGCAGGGAGAAAGCTGACGTGGCAACTTGCAAGTGAAGACTTGACCAACTTGGTTGTTCTAAAGAGCTGCTCAGGTCTCTGGCAACTCCATCTAATTCAATGTGAAGATTATGAACGTGACCTGGGCTAATTGAAGTATATTTAGTCTGACCTATGATGACTAAAGTGTGTGGGAGATATCTAATGACAGCCGAATCAAAAAGTCAATTTCGTGATGAAAGTCCAAATTCAAAGTGTTTGATCACCAGTTTCAACACAACCCCCTGAGAAAACACTTTGACAATCCTGTATCCCAGAGATGGTCCATCATTTCAAAACAACCCCCTGATGACACATCTCTCCACTACTCCACTAATCCCATTATCCTCTACAACTTTTGTACTTGTGGCTTTGCTAACGCCTTTGTCAATAGATCGGCTGACATGTCTTTGTTAAAAGGAGCAAGTGCGGGACGTTGCAAGCTACCTGGCAACCTAGTATGGTATTATTAAAAGAAGTGACCAGACTGGGGATTGAACCCAGGCCCTCCTGGACATATACCAGATGCTCTAACCACTGAGCTATCAGGTCTTACTGGGTCAATCCACTATATGGTATTTATGCAATCTCCACCCCAATGTTACTGGTCATCCAAATTGAACCGCAGTTCCCAAATGTCATGCCAACAGGCTGACTAACCAAGTGATGACACAGCAACTCCCAAATGTGAGTTTTCATAGCAATTTCTCACGAGTGGCAGATTATATAATTCCAACAGGTATGTCTAAGACGAAGGACTGAGGAGCTATGAAGAGCTGAAGTCCAGAGTGAGTAACTGGTATATTGAGATGTAAGAGGTAACTACTTGCCTGAAGTCCAGAGTGAGTAACTGGGGGACTTTTATCTCAGGACAATATGTATTGTAAAATAGCTAATAAGACATGAAAAAGACATGATCACATGATTTTTACATATAGGTAAACCCTTGCGTAAGGGTAGAGGTTTGCCAAGGGTCAGAAAGTGCCAACCTTTATCCTTACTCTTAGAAACCCTTGGTGTTAGATTTTGCCTTCCAGTCTCCACACATTCCAGACATCTCAACATTCCATCTGTCATTATTCATCATTCCATCTGTCATTATTCATCATTCCATCTGTCATTATTCATCATTCCATCTGTCATTATTCATCATTCCACCTGTCATGACTGATCATTCTATCTGTCATTAATCATCATTCCATTTGTCATTCTATTCTGTATATAAGTCTGTACTCCAAGACCTGAAGTCCCCAGTTACTCACTCTGGACTTCAGGCAAATAGTTACCTCTTATATCTCAATATACCAGTTACTCACTCTGGACTTCAGCTCTTCATAGCTCCTCAGTCCTTTGTCTTGGGCATACCATATTAGGTTGCCAGGTAGCTCGCGACATCCTGCACTCGCTTCTCTTAACAGGTTATGGGCCCCGCGCTCCATGCGCATTTATTTGCATTTTGAATCTCTGCTCTTATTGCGCTCCACGGCATAATTCTATTTTTCTACAACTCGTCAGCACGTGTGCGCACATATAGCTCTTTGCGCTCTCCAAATTGCAGCCTTCTACGCTTACTGATTCACTCGCACTCATGCATTCTTCATCCATGTCTCAGTTCACTAAACTGGACAAGGCCACTACCAAACACTGTCAGCACACTTCCAGGTCCTCTACCTTCACTCCTGCGCTTGCACCTTTGTCTCCACCTCCTCCTTCCTCTACTCCAGTCACTTGCACCTTCTGTGGTCTCAGCAACCACCAACAAGCCAACTGCAACCACTTTTTCAAAGCACAGCAGCAGGCTCATCAGGAGGCCAAGACAGCTTTTCAAGCATCCACTATCCAGGAGTATGCTGGCAATGCATCTGCACTTTCAGCAGGGGATGCTCCCAGCACAGACTTTGATTGGTTGGCAGACACAGGGGCCACTAGTCATATGACTCCACATCGTCAATGGCTTCGCAACTACACTCCCCTTCGTGTTCCAATCAAGCTGGCAGATCACACTGGTTTTTTTTTTTTATCACGAGCCCGATGTTAGAAATTGACAATAGAGTTACTAATAGTCAATAGACTTATAGTTAACAATGTAGTCAAATCTCAAATGCTTAACACTGACTAGTCAAGTAAGAAAATAGTGTATTGCTTCTATGTAATCCAATGCCCAATTCTAGTGTCTCGGTTTCCCAGACATGGTAGGAAAAGTGGTTTGTTTGGTCATGTTGTACCCAAAACGCCTGAGGAGTGACTTTAGGCGCCCACTATATCGCGTTCGAAATCAGTGGTACGCAAACGTAACTTCTACACTACAAAATGGGTATCACCAGATGCGTATCGGCGAGGAGAATATGAATCTAGAAAGATTATGTAAATAGCACTAGTCTAAAAGGAGTTATAAGCGAAATACTCGCGGAGAGCCGGCGATGAGAAAGTTGACTATGTACAATATGGGTACCGTTAGATGCGGTTTGAAGAGGAGATTAAGAATCTGAAACAATTATGTAATCTACTCTACTCTATAAATAGATATTAACAAAATGGTGTCCAAATAAAAGATAAAAGTCCAAATTCAAAGTGTTTGATCACTAATTTCAACACAACCCCCTGAGAAAACACTTTGACAATCCTGCATCCCAGAGATGTTCCATCATTCCCAAAACAACCCCCTGATGACACATCTCTCCACTACTCCACTAATCCCATTATCCTCCGCAACTTTTGTACTTGTGGCTTTGCCAATGCCTTTGTCAATAGATCAGCTGGCATGTCTTCTGTCGGAATATAGATTGGCATCATCCTTCTCATCTCCACCTGGTCCCTCAACCAATAGAAACACAAGTCCAAGTGCTTCATCCTCCCATGATGCTCCGGACTCTTTGCAACAGACATAGATGACTGATTGTCCATGAATAGTTTCGCTGGTGCTGGTGGTGCGTATCCAAGTTCCTTGAGAATGTTCTGTATCCAACGTATTTCTGCTCCTGCTGCTCCTGCTGCAATAAATTCCGCCTCCGTGGTTGATCTTGTTACAACAGGCTGCTGCTTGCTCCTCCATGCCACCGCTCCACTTCCAATCTTCACTATATAGCCACTTGTTGACTTCCCGTTATCCTTGTTTCCTCCATGATCTGCATCACTATACGTCCAAAATAGTTCATCACCAATAGTAGGGTCCGGTCCATATTCCAACTTCATGTCCAATGTGCCCTTCAAGTATCGGAACATATGCTTGACTGCCTTCCAATGCTGTTCTCCAGGATTGTGATTAAATCTAGCCAGAACTGCAACAGCATAGGCAATATCCGGTCTGGTCATCATGGCCAGATACATAAGAGATCCAACGGCAGAAATGTATGGGATGGTACTCATTTGGTTTTGCTCATCAAGTGTCTTGGGACATTGCTCTGATGTCAACTTTAATCCAGGAATCATAGGTGTGCCAACGGGTTTGCAATCTGACATATTAAACTCCTCCAATTTGTTGACAATATACTGGCGTTGAGATAGATAGAGTTTACAATTTTGTCTGTCTCTTGTGATTTCAACACCCAATAAGTAGTTGGTTTCACCTAGATCCCGCAGCTTGAAGTGTTTCCCAAGGTCCACAACAAAATTATCAAGAGCATCCTTTGACTTTGAAGCAAGAGTAATATCATCCACAAATACGGGCATAATGACTTTGATATCATCTCTGTCATAGATATAGAGTGACGGGTCACTGTATGTCTTCTTAAGCCCAAGTTCAAGCAAGACCTTTCCAAGTGTTTCACTCCATAACCGTGATGACTGCTTTAACCCATACAGAGACTTGTTGAGTCGGAAGACTACTTTCTGTTGACCTTGTATAAATCCAGGTGGCGGCTGCATATAGATCTCTGCATCAATGTCACTGTTTGTAAATGCATATAAAATATCCACAGAACGAAGTTCAAGATCTTCTATTGCAGCCAATGCCAATACAATGTGTTGAAATTAGTGATCAAACACTTTGAATTTGGACTTTTACTTTTCATTTGGACACCATTTTGTTAATATCTATTTATAGAGTAAAGTAGATTATGTAATTGTTTCAGATTCTTAATCTCCTCTTCAAGCCGCATCTAACGGTACCCATATTGTACATAGTCAACTTTCTCATCGCCGGCTCTCCGCGAGTATTTCGCTTATAACTCCTTTTAGACTAGTGCTATTTACATAATCTTTCTAGATTCATATTCTCCTCGCCGATACGCATCCGGTGATACCCATTTTGTAGTGTAGAAGTTACGTTTGCGTACCAACGATTTCAAACGCGATATAGTGGGCGCCTAAAGTCACTCCTGAGGCGTTTTGGGTACAACATGACCAAACAAACCACTTTTCCTACCATGTCTGGGAAACCGAGACACTAGAATTGGGCATTGGATTACATAGAAGCAATACACTATTTTCTTACTTGACTAGTCAGTGTTAAGCATTTGAGATTTGACTACATTGTTAACTATAAGTCTATTGACTATTAGTAACTCTATTGTCAATTTCTAACAGGTTATGGGCCCCGGCTTATAAACTTGGCTATACATTTGATTACAGTCTTATTGCTGTCTATTACATTTTGAAACTGGGGGATTACAAACTTGGGACTACAAAACATAACAACACGTCATAAAGGGATTATAACTTGGGACTACAAAACGTTACAAAGGGATTACAACTTGATACAAAGGGACTACAAATATGTCGACATCAGACAACAACTCGGTTGCCAAAGTAAAGCCGCTGTCTAATTCAAACTACACTGAATGGTGTGGTGAGATGAAGGCTTGGCTAATGCGAAATGGACTATGGAGACTAGTTTCTGGGAAAGAAACAAAGCCCTCCGATCCTAAGGAGGCAGAGAAATGGGAGATAAAGGAAGAAAAGGCAGCAGGAGAAATCTACTTGTTGGTGGAAAGTGATCAGAGGGTGCATTTCAGAGGGCATGAAGAAAATCCTATCAAAATGTGGGCATTATTGGAGGCTGCACACCTATCCAAGAAACCTGGCGCTAGGTTCAATGCATATGATGACTTGTTCTCCATCAGGAAACAAGATGACGAGTCTTTGGTGGATTTGGGAACCCGGATAGAGAAAGCTATGCAGGCAATTCAAAACCTGCGTCCTGCCGACTTCAAGATTGAGACATTGGATGAAGAACTTCAGTGCATGGCACTTATCCGTGCTTTGCCAGAGGATTATCGTCACTTAACAATGCCTCTCGGAGAGTCGCTGAACCAGGCCAAGGCAGGAGGGAATGGATGCAAGGGGAAAAAGCCATACAATGGAGGGAATAGGCCACAGGAGGATAGAGATACATGTTGCTATTGCAAAGAAAAGGGTCACTGGTTACACAATTGCCCTGAGATTGCAAAGAAGAAGCGTAATACAGAGAGTGGCAAACAGACAAATGAAGAGAAGGCTGCAGCAGTAACAGAATTTGCTGGCAAGGCAAGTGCTGTTGCTGAACATGAAGTCAATGCTACATCTTCTAACGTTTTTCATTGGAATACGGATACAGGTGCCACTTCTAATATGACCCCACACCGCAATTGGATTCGCAATTATACCCCTTATAGAGTGCCAATTAGACTAGCGGACCATAGAGTTATATATTCAGAAGGTGTTGGTACAGTCAGATTTAGACCAATAGTTAATGGAAAACAACTTAGAGATGTAGAATTCACTAGAGTACTTCATGTTCCTGCGCTTCGTAATAATCTTCTTGCTGTTTTATATTTGACAAAGAACAAGGGCATTGATGTACATATTTCTCATGATAAAATGAACTTTTCACAAAAGAAAAACCTCCTATTCACTGCTACTATTGATGATGATAATGTTGGGTATTTAGATGGTTCTACAGTAGACATAATGGAGAATGTACATTTGGCTTCAACGCTACCTCTTGATTTGTCACTTTGGCATAAACGGTTAGGACACCACAACTATGATAGTATCAAGCTTATGATCAAGGGAAATCTAGTTGATGGTTTGATCATTGATTCCAAGGCAAAACCAGATCCTATTTGTGAACCATGTCTGGCTGGCAAGATGCATGCAAACCCATTCCCGTCATCCGAGAATAGAGCTACTGAAGTGCTGGAATTAATTCATTCAGATGTACATGATGTTGGAGTCATCTCTCATGGTGGATATCGCTACTGGGTGTCATTTATTGATGACTGTGGACGGTTCAAGGTCTTTGTCCCTCTCAAGAAGAAAAGTGATACTTTTGAAGCATTCAAGGCATTTAAAGCATGGGCTGAGAATCAAACTGGAAAGAAAATGAAGCGCTTTAGAGATGACAAGGGTGGCGAATACATGTCCAAAGAATTCCAAGCCTATCTGGATGAATGTGGAATTGTACAGGAGCATACTTGCAGGAATAGGCCACAGCAGAATGGTGTAGCTGAACGTGCTAACCGCACTGTTGCTGAAAGGATTGTTGCATTGCTGGAAGAATCTGGTCTGTCCAAGAAATTTTGGGCTGAGTGTTTGGCTGCACTTGTACATGTGCTAAATCGTTGTCCCACATCTGCTGTTGTTGGAAAGACTCCATATGAAGTCTGGCACAAGAAGAAACCTGATGTTAGCCATTTACGTGTTTGGGGTTGTGTTGCTTATGTTCACATTCAGAAGGATAAACGAGGGCACTTGGGTTCGCACATGGAGAAGTGCATTTTTATTGGATATCCAGAGGGTTACAAAGGCTGGAAGTTCTACAATCCTGAAACAAAGAAGGTCATTATTTGCGAAAGGGCCGACTTTGACGAACGCTACACCTATGCAGGAGAACTCATTACATCCAAGAAACCTGATAACAAACCAAGTGAACCAGTGCCAGTGCCAAGCAATGTGGACACAGAGGAGGAGGATGAAGCGACACTACCACCACCAGAACCAGAACCAGAGGCACAAGATGAACCAATAGAGCCCAAACACGAAATTGGAGAACAGAATGTATTGGAGCCAGCTGTTGATGATGATGATGAAGAAGACCAACCTATTGCTAGACGTCGCCAGAAACGAATTATTGAAAGCGATGATGATGAAACCAAGGAGGAGGAAGTAACACCTGCATCCCAGCCAGTATTGCGACGATCAGGACGTACAGTCAAACCACCAGGTGAATGGTGGGTTGTCAGAAAGCCAAAGCCACCTGTTCCAGACTCTGACTTTGAAGAAGAGGAGGAGGAGGAGGAAGAGGAGAATGAAGTTGAAGTTGAAGTTAAAGGAGCTAATGTTGTGGGTGAAGCACCAGACCCACAGACATATTCAGAGGCTATGAAAAGTCAACAGGCAAGGCAATGGCATGAAGCAATGATGGAGGAGATGAACTGGCATTTGGAGAACAAGACTTGGGAGGCAGTGCAGTTACCAGAGGGTCAGAAAGCAATTGGGTCAAAATGGGTCTTCAAAACAAAACACAACGCAGATGGGTCAATTGAGCGATTAAAAGCACGTGTGGTTGCAAAAGGTTTTAACCAGCGACCTGGTCAGGACTACTTTGAGACTTTTGCATCTACAATGCGACAAGCTACTGTGCGCATTGTATTGGCATTGGCTGCAATAGAAGATCTTGAACTTCGTTCTGTGGATATTTCATATGCATTTACAAACAGTGACATTGATGCAGAGATCTATATGCAGCCGCCACCTGGATTTATACAAGGTCAACAGAAAGTAGTCTTCCGACTCAACAAGTCCCTGTATGGGTTAAAGCAGTCATCACGGTTATGGAGTGAAACACTTGGAAAGGTCTTGCTTGAACTTGGATTTAAGAAGACATACAGTGACCCGTCACTCTATATCTATGACAGAGATGATATCAAAGTCATTATGCCCGTATTTGTGGATGATATTACTCTTGCTTCAAAGTCAAAGGATGCTCTTGATAATTTTGTTGTGGACCTTGGGAAACACTTCAAGCTGCGGGATCTAGGTGAAACCAACTACTTATTGGGTGTTGAAATCACAAGAGACAGACAAAATTGTAAACTCTATCTATCTCAACGCCAGTATATTGTCAACAAATTGGAGGAGTTTAATATGTCAGATTGCAAACCCGTTGGCACACCTATGATTCCTGGATTAAAGTTGACATCAGAGCAATGTCCCAAGACACTTGATGAGCAAAACCAAATGAGTACCATCCCATACATTTCTGCCGTTGGATCTCTTATGTATCTGGCCATGATGACCAGACCGGATATTGCCTATGCTGTTGCAGTTCTGGCTAGATTTAATCACAATCCTGGAGAACAGCATTGGAAGGCAGTCAAGCATATGTTCCGATACTTGAAGGGCACATTGGACATGAAGTTGGAATATGGACCGGACCCTACTATTGGTGATGAACTATTTTGGACGTATAGTGATGCAGATCATGGAGGAAACAAGGATAACGGGAAGTCAACAAGTGGCTATATAGTGAAGATTGGAAGTGGAGCGGTGGCATGGAGGAGCAAGCAGCAGCCTGTTGTAACAAGATCAACCACGGAGGCGGAATTTATTGCAGCAGGAGCAGCAGGAGCAGAAATACGTTGGATACAGAACATTCTCAAGGAACTTGGATATGCACCACCAGCACCAGCGAAACTATTCATGGACAATCAGTCATCTATGTCTGTTGCAAAGAATCCGGAGCATCATGGGAGGATGAAGCACTTGGACTTGTGTTTCTATTGGTTGAGGGACCAGGTGGAGATGAGAAGGATGATGCCAATCTATATTCCGACAGAAGACATGCCAGCTGATCTATTGACAAAGGCATTGGCAAAGCCACAAGTACAAAAGTTGCGGAGGATAATGGGATTAGTGGAGTAGTGGAGAGATGTGTCATCAGGGGGTTGTTTTTGGAAATGATGGACCATCTCCGGGATGCAGGATTGTCAAAGTGTTTTCTCAGGGGGTTGTGTTGAAATTAGTGATCAAACACTTTGAATTTGGACTTTTATCTTTCATTTGGACACCATTTTGTTTATATCTATTTATAGAGTAGAGTAGATTACGTAATTGTTTCAGATTCTTAATCTCCTCTTCAAGCCGCATCTAACGGTACCCATATTGTACATAGTCAACTTTCTCATCGCCGGCTCTCCGCGAGTATTTCGCTTATAACTCCTTTTAGACTAGTGCTATTTACATAATCTTTCTAGATTCATATTCTCCTCGCCGATACGCATCCGGTGATACCCATTTTGTAGTGTAGAAGTTACGTTTGCGTACCAACGATTTCAAACGCGATATAGTGGGCGCCTAAAGTCACTCCTGAGGCGTTTTGGGTACAACATGACCAAACAAACCACTTTTCCTACCATGTCTGGGAAACCGAGACACTAGAATTGGGCATTGGATTACATAGAAGCAATACACTATTTTCTTACTTGACTAGTCATTGTTAAGCATTTGAGATTTGACTACATTGTTAACTATAAGTCTATTGACTATTAGTGACTCTATTGTCAATTTCTAACACCACCTGTAGAGCGTCCAGTGTCCTTGCAATCACCATGGGCAGCATCACAATAAGCAGTAAACACATCAGCACCAAGTTCACCAGAGTAGGTCAACTTGAGTTCCAGAGTGCCTTTGAGGTAGCGGAACAAGTGCTTGACTGCTGACCAGTGCTTGGGGCCTGGATTACTGCTGAAGCGTGCAAGGTAGGAGACAGTGTAGGCGATGTCAGGGGGAGTCATGGTGGAGAGATACTGAAGGGTGCCAATGGAACTGAGATAAGGAACAGAGCGCATGAATTCGATGTCGGCATCAGAGGTAGGAGCCATGTCTTTGGTGAGGACAGTGCCAGAGGACATAGGAGTTTGGACAGGGTGACAGTCAGACATACCATAGCGGTCAAGCATATCCAGAATGAATTGGCGCTGATGGAGCATGATGGTGCGCTTGGAGCGGTCCCTGGTGATGCCAACACCAAGAAGGAACTCTGTAGCACCCAAATCGCGACATTTGAAGTGTGAGGAGAGCTCCTTGACTGCAGCATCGACAGCCAAGGTGGATTTCGAAGCAAAGGTGATATCGTCGATGTAAATGGGGAAAAAAATGCGAACTGAGCCATTGGAGTAGATGTAGACAGACCTATCTGCTTCAATCCGCTTGTAGCCCATCTTGCTGAGTACACCATGCAACTTGATGTTCCACTGACGAGCTGATTGCTTAAGGCCATAGAGTGACTTCCTGAGTCTGAACACCTTGTTGGGACCGCCTTCATGGAATCCTTCAGGCTGCTGCATGTAGATGTACTCATCCAAATCACCATTGGTGAAAGCAGCTGAAATGTCCACAGAGCGAAGTTCCAAGTCACCAACAGCTGCAAGAGCAAGAATCATGCGCAATGTGGCTGGATGGAATGTGGGGGCAAAGACCTCGGTGTAGTCGACTCCAGGACGCTGACTGTAGCCTTTGGCAACAATGCGAGCCTTGTAGCGCTCAACTTCTCCTGTGGCAGTCCGTTTGACCTTGAAGACCCAACCACAGCCAATGGCTTTGGCACCAGGTGGCAAGTCAACCAGTTCCCAAGTATCATTCCCAGCAAGAGTGAAGTACTCTGATTTGGCTGCTTCTGCCCACTTGTCTCTGTCTGCACTCTGCATGGCTTGCTTGTAGTTGTGTGGATCAGAGGTAGAAGCAGCACCAGCAAACTGGACATGATCGAAATCCTGGTCATTGGGATTGGGAGCTGACTGCTTGACAACCCACCAGTCACCTGGAGGTCTGGATTCCCTTGTGGTGCGACGAAGTGGTTGTTGGGCAGGTTGGGATGGTTGTGAAGGCTTGGTGCGCTTGGGCTTCTTGGGAGGAGGCGGAGGAACAGGAGGCAAAGGAGAAGGTAGAGGAGGCTCTGTTAGATTTTGTCTTCCAGTCTCCACACATTCCAGACCCCTCTAGACCATTCCAGACTCCTTCTAGACTGCTCTAGACTGCTTTACCTCATTCTATTCTTATTCATCATTCTATCTGTCATTCTATTCTTGTTCATCATTCCATTCCATCATTCCATTCTATTGTGAAACTAGTCTCAGCCCCTTACTCCTTGAACCTGTGCTTCTCCTTGTTTCATGTCTGATACTTGTTTCACCTACATGTATATAAGTCTGTACTCCAAGACCTGAAGTCCCCAGTTACTCACTCTGGACTTCAGGCAAGTAGTTACCTCTTACATCCCAATATACTTAGTTACTCACTCTGGACTTCAGCTCTTCATAGCTCCTCAGTCCTTCGTCTTGGGCATACCATATTAGGTTGCCAGGTAGCTCGCGACGTCCCGCACTCGCTCCTCTTAACAGGCTCAGGAGTATGAGGTGGACTGCTAGGCTCAGCTGGTTCAGCTTTGGGAGTGTGGAATGGAGTTGGCGCTTCAGAAGGCTCTACTAGAGGCTGTAGCACAGCTGGAGGTGCAGGAGCAGTAGGAAGAGCGTCTGGAAGCGGTTGTGCACTATCTGGAGCGTCTAGGACAGCAGGAGGTGGAACTGGAGGCTGTGGAACATCTGGAGGTGGAGTTGGCTGATTTGGAGCATATGGAGCATCATCATCATCCCCCCCAAAATCTGGCAAGTCAACAGTCTGAGGAACTGGAGATTGAGCTCCTGCTGGCTTGAGATTGACAGAACCAGTGTGTTTGAGTCCAGGGAAGCTCCTCTCATCGAAATCAGCGCGTTCCGAGATAATGAGCTTCTTGGTAGAGGGATTGTAGAAGAGCCAGCCCTTGTAGCCAGTAGGATATCCAACAAAGATGCACTTCTCCATGTGAGGCTGGAGTGACTTCCTCTTGTCCTTCTGAATGTAGACATATGCAGCACATCCAAAAACGCGAAGATTGCTGACATCTGGTTTCTTCTTGAACCACTCAGTGTGTGGTGTGGTGTTGGGAAGAGGGGCAGTGGGAAGACGGTTCCAGACATAGACATAAGCAGCAACAGCAAGTTTCCAGAATGAAGGAGGAAGGTTGGATTGGACAAGCATGGCAGTGGTATGATCAGCAATAGTCCTGTTGGCTCTCTCTGCAACTCCATTCTGCTGGGGGCGATTTCTGGTGCTGTGGCGCCTGACAATGCCACACTCATCAGTGAACTTGATGAAGGCAGCTGACATGTACTCCCCAGCCTTGTCATCCTGGAAGGCTTTGATTTTCGCATTCAACTGGTTCTCAGCATAAGCCTTGAACGTCTTGAAAGCCTCAAAAGCGTCACTCTTCTTCCTGAGGAACATAAGTCCCTTGAGCTTGGTGCAGTCATCAATGAAAGTAATCCAGTAGCGGAAACCATCAGATGACTGAACAGGAAGTGGACCATGAAGATCAGAGTGGATGAGTTCAAGAGGAACAGTGGAAATGCGAGTGGAGGAAGGGAATGTGCCAGAAACCATCTTGCCAGCCAAGCAGGGCTCACAGATAGGATCAGGTTTGGAATCAGAGTTGATGATGAGACCAATGACCAAGTCATCCTTGTAGAGCTTCTGGACATTGGGAATGCTGTGGTGGCAAAAGCGCTGGTGCCAGAGGCTGATGTCCATGGGAAGAGTTGAAGTAGCATTGGCATGCTCAAAAGGTTCAGTAACGGCATTAAGGATGCCACTGTTCTGAGGAGTGACTCTGGCCTGGAAGAGAGTGGTACCATTCAGCTTGAAGTGCATGGTGTCTGCATCAACTTCCATTCTAATGCCTTTGTGTCTGGTGAGATAGAGACAGGCCAGGAGGTTGTTTCGGAGTTGGGGGACATGCAAAACGCGAGTGAGCTCCATAGGACGAGATTCCTTGCCATTGACCACTAGGTGAAACACCACATTGCCAACACCTGCTGAATACACCACTGTGTGGTCTGCCAGCTTGATTGGAACACGAAGAGGAGTGTAATTGCGAAGTCATTGACGATGTGGAGTCATATGACTTGTGGCTCCTGTGTCTGCCAACCAATCAAAGTCTGTGCTGGGAGCATCTCCTGCTGAAAGCGCAGATGCATTGCCAGCATACTCCTGGATAGTGGGTGGTGAGAAAGTGGTCTTGACCTCCTGCTGAGCCTGCTGCTGTGCTTTGAAAAAGCGGTTGCAGTTGGCTTGTTGGTGGTTGCTGAGACCACAGAAGGTGCAAGTGATTGGAATAGAGGAAGGAGGAGTTAGAGACAAAGGTGGAAACATAGGAGTGTAGGTGGAGGACTTGGAAGTGGGCTGACAGTGGTTGGTAGTGGCATTGTCCAGTTTAGTGAACTGAGACATGGATAAAGAATGCATGATTGCGAGTGAACCAGTGGGCGTAGCGGGCTGAAATTTGGAGAGAGCAAAGAGCTATATGTGCGCACACGTGCTGACGAGTTGTAGAAAAGTAGAATTATGCCGTGGAGCGCAATAAGAGCAGAGATTCAAAATGCAAATAAAAACGCGTGGAGCGCGGGGCCCATAACCTGTTAAGAGGAGCAAGTGCGGGACGTCGCGAGCTACCTGGCGACCTAATATGGTATGCCCAAGACGAAGGACTGAGGAGCTATGAAGAGCTGAAGTCCAGAGTGAGTAACTAAGTATATTGGGATGTAAGAGGTAACTACTTGCCTGAAGTCCAGAGTGAGTAACTGGGGACTTCAGGTCTTGGAGTACAGACTTATTGTTAAGAGGAGCGAGTGCGGAACGTCGTGAGCTACCTGGCAACCTAATATGGTATGCCCAAGACGAAGGACTGAGGAGCTATGAAGAGCTGAAGTCCAGAGTGAGTAACTGATATATTGGGATGTAAGAGATAACTACTTGCCTGAAGTCCAGAGTGAGTAACTGGGGACTTCAGGTCTTGGAGTACAGACTTATATACTGTTAGAAGTTGATCCGTTCGCTTACTAACGGCAGACGGTCCCTGGAGCATCTCCACACCCGGCCATTGGGTTAACCACCCTAAGCACCCTATGTAACTACAAGACCGGATAGCTCAGTGGTTTAGAGCATTCCCCTAGCAGTGGCAAGGTCCCTGGTTCAATCCCAGGTCTGGTCATTCTTTTCCAAGGTCACCCGATCGTGTCAGGTGATTCTAACATGGTAGCAGCAACTACTTGTGTTTGCTTAGTAAGCATTTGTCATGCTGACTAAGACTTGGATTAGTAAGCGCCAGATCACGGGGGTGTGTTAGAAGTTGATCCGTTCGCTTACTAACGGCAGACGGTCCCTGGAGCATCTCCACACCCGGCCATTGGGTTAACCACCCTAAGCACCCTATGTAACTACAAGACCGGATAGCTCAGTGGTTTAGAGCATTCCCCTAGCAGTGGCAAGGTCCCTGGTTCAATCCCAGGTCTGGTCATTCTTTTCCAAGGTCACCCGATCGTGTCAGGTGATTCTAACATATACATGTAGATGAAACAAGTATCAGACATGAAACGAGGAGAAGCACAGGTTCAAGGAGTAAGGGGCTGAGACTAGTTTCACAATAGAATGGAATGATGGAATAGAATGATGAACAAGAATAGAATGACAGATAGAATGATGAGTAAGAATAGAATGAGGTAAAGCGGTCTAGAACAGTCTAGAAGGAGTCTGGAATGGTCTAGAGGGGTCTGGAATGTGTGGAGACTGGAAGGCAAAATCTAACACCCCCCCGTGATCTGACAAGTCTCTACAAAATGGAAGAAACAAAAAAGGCGAAAATAAGAGAAAAGAAATAAAGTTAAAGTGACACACCCATATTAGTCCTACAGAATTCGACTTGAGAAGCAGAAAGAGGTTTGGTGAAGATATCGGCCACTTGTTCTTTGGTTGGAATGAAGAGGGGATGGATCATCTTGTCATGGACAGCATCCCTGAGCCAGTAAAAGCGCAAATCCAAGTGCTTCATGCGTCCATGGTGTTCAGGATTCTTGGAGACACTGATGGCAGACTGGTTATCGATGTGAAGTGGAGTGGGTTGGTCAATGGTGAGGCCAAACTCATGGAGAATGTTGCGCATCCAGGAAATCTCTTTGCCAGCCTCAACAGCAGCAATGTACTCAGCTTCAGTTGTGGAAAGCGCCACAATGCCTTGGAGTTTGCTGCTCCATCCAATAGCACCACCAGCCATCATAGTCACATATCCACCTGTAGAGCGTCCAGTGTCTTTGCAATCACCATGGGCAGCATCACAGTAGGCAGTGAACACATCAGCACCAAGTTCACCAGAGTAGGTCAACTTGTGTTCCAGAGTGCCTTTGAGGTAGCGGAACAAGTGCTTGACTGCTGACCAGTGCTTGGGACCTGGATTGCTGCTGAAGCGTGCAAGATAGGAGACAGTGTAGGCGATATCAGGACGAGTCATGGTGGAGAGATACTGAAGGGTGCCAATAGAACTGTTAGAAATTGACAATAGAGTTACTAATAGTCAATAGACTTATAGTTAACAATGTAGTCAAATCTCAAATGCTTAACACTGACTAGTCAAGTAAGAAAATAGTGTATTGCTTCTATGTAATCCAATGCCCAATTCTAGTGTCTCGGTTTCCCAGACATGGTAGGAAAAGTGGTTTGTTTGGTCATGTTGTACCCAAAACGCCTCAGGAGTGACTTTAGGTGCCCACTATATCGCGTTCGAAATCGGTGGTACGCAAACGTAACTTCTACACTACAAAATGGGTATCACCGGATGCGTATCGGCGAGGAGAATATGAATCTAGAAAGATTATGTAAATAGCACTAGTCTAAAAGGAGTTATAAGCGAAATACTCGCGGAGAGCCGGCGATGAGAAAGTTGACTATGTACAATATGGGTACCGTTAGATGCGGCTTGAAGAGGAGATTAAGAATCTGAAACAATTACGTAATCTACTCTACTCTATAAATAGATATAAACAAAATGGTGTCCAAATGAAAGATAAAAGTCCAAATTCAAAGTGTTTGATCACTAATTTCAACACAACCCCCTGAGAAAACACTTTGACAATCCTGCATCCCAGAGATGTTCCATCATTCCCAAAACAACCCCCTGATGACACATCTCTCCACTACTCCACTAATCCCATTATCCTCCGCAACTTTTGTACTTGTGGTTTTGCTAACGCCTTTGTCAATAGATCGGCTGGCATGTCTTCTGTCGGAATATAGATTGGCATCATCCTTCTCATCTCCACCTGATCCCTCAACCAATAGAAACACAAGTCCAAGTGCTTCATCCTCCCATGATGCTCCGGATTCTTTGCAACAGACATAGATGACTGGTTGTCCATGAATAGTTTGGCTGGTGCTGGTGGTGCATATCCAAGTTCCTTGAGAATGTTCTGTATCCAACATATTTCTGCACCTGCTGCTCCAGCTGCAATAAATTCCGCCTCCGTGGTTGATCTTGTGACAACAGGCTGCTGCTTGCTTCTCCATGCCACCGCTCCACTCCCAATCTTCACTATATAGCCACTTGTTGACTTCCCGTTATCCTTGTTTCCTCCATGATCTGCATCACTATACGTCCAAAATAGTTCATCTCCAATAGTAGGGTCCGGTCCATATTCCAACTTCATATCCAATGTGCCCTTCAAATACCGGAACATATGCTTGACTGCTTTCCAATGCTGTTCTCCAGGATTGTGATTAAATCTGGCCAGAACTGCAACAGCATAGGCAATGTCCGGTCTGGTCATCATGGCCAGATACATAAGAGATCCAACGGCAGAAATGTATGGGATGGTACTCATTTCGTTTTGCTCATCAAGTGTCTTGGGAGATTGCTCTGATGTCAGCTTTAATCCAGGAATCATAGGTGTGCCAACGGGTTTGCAATCTGACATGTTAAACTCCTCCAATTTGTTGACAATATACTGGCGTTGAGATAGATAGAGTTTACGATTTGGCCTATCCCTTGTGATTTCAACACCCAATAAGTAGTTGGTTTCACCTAGATCCCGCAGCTTGAAGTGTTTCCCAAGGTCCACAACAAAATTATCAAGAGCATCCTTTGACTTTGAAGCAAGAGTAATATCATCCACAAACACGGGCATAATGACTTTGATATCATCTCTGTCATAGATATAGAGTGACGGGTCACTGTAAGTCTTCTTAAATCCAAGTTCAAGCAAGACCTTTCCAAGTGTTTCACTCCATAACCGTGATGACTGCTTTAACCCATACAGGGACTTGTTGTTGGAATTATGTAATCTGCCACTCGCGAGAAATTGCTATGAAAACTCGCACTTGGGAGTTGCTGTGTCATCACTTGGTTAGTCAGCCTGTTGGCGTGACATTTGGGAACTGCGGTTCAATTTGGATGACCAGTAACATTGGGGTGGAGATTGCATAAATACCATATAGTGGATTGACCCAGTAAGACCTGATAGCTCAGTGGTTAGAGCATCTGGTATATGTTTCCAGGAGGGCCTGGGTTCAATCCCCAGTCTGGTCACTTCTTTTAATAGGTTATGGGCCCCGGTCGCTAGACTCGGTGTTGACTTGTAAAAGAGTGTCAGATTAGGAGGTTATGTTGGAATTATGTAATCTGCCACTCGCGAGAAATTGCTATGAAAACTCGCACTTGGGAGTTGCTGTGTCATCACTTGGTTAGTCAGCCTGTTGGCGTGACATTTGGGAACTGCGGTTCAATTTGGATGACCAGTAACATTGGGGTGGAGATTGCATAAATACCATATAGTGGATTGACCCAGTAAGACCTGATAGCTCAGTGGTTAGAGCATCTGGTATATGTTTCCAGGAGGGCCTGGGTTCAATCCCCAGTCTGGTCACTTCTTTTAATACTTGTTGAGTCGGAAGACTACTTTCTGTTGACCTTGTATAAATCCAGGTGGTGGCTGCATATAGATCTCTGCATCAATGTCACTGTTTGTGAATGCATATGAAATATCCACAGAACGAAGTTCAAGATCTTCTATTGCAGCCAATGCCAATACAATGCGCACAGTAGCCTGTCGCATTGTAGATGCAAAAGTCTCAAAGTAGTCCTGACCAGGTCGCTGGTTAAAACCTTTTGCAACCACACGTGCTTTTAATCGCTCAATTGACCCATCTGCGTTGTGTTTTGTTTTGAAGACCCATTTTGACCCAATTGCTTTCTGACCCTCTGGTAACTGCACTGCCTCCCAAGTCTTGTTCTCCAAATGCCAGTTCATCTCCTCCATCATTGCCTCATGCCATTGCCTTGCCTGTTGACTTTTCATAGCCTCTGAATATGTCTGTGGGTCTGGTGCTTCACCCACAACATTAGCTCCTTCAACTTCATTCTCCTCTTCCTCCTCCTCCTCTTCTTCAAAGTCAGAGTCTGAAACAGGTGGCTTTGGCTTTCTGACAACCCACCATTCACCTGGTGGTTTGACTGTACGTCCTGATCGTCGCAATACTGGCTGGGGTGCAGGTGTTACTTCCTCCTCCTTGGTTTCATCATCATCGCTTTCAATAATTCGTTTCTGGCGACGTCTAGCAATAGGTTGGTCTTCTTCATCATCATCATCAACAGCTGGCTCCAATACATTCTGTTCTCCAATTTCGTGTTTGGGCTCTATTGGTTCATCCCATGCCTCTGGTTCTGGTTCTGGTGGTGGTAGTGTCGCTTCATCCTCCTCCTCTGTGTCTACATTACTTGGTACTGGCACTGGTTCTGTTTGCTTGTCGTCAGGTTTATTGGATGTAATAAGTTCTCCTGCATAGGTGTAGCGTTCGTCAAAGTCAGCCCTTTCGCAAATGATGACCTTCTTTGTTACAGGATTATAGAACTTCCAGCCTTTGTAACCCTCCGGATATCCAATAAAAATGCACTTCTCCATGTGCGAACCCAAGTGCCCTCGTTTATCCTTCTGAATGTGAACATAAGCAACACAACCCCAAACACGTAAATGGCTAACATCAGGTTTCTTCTTGTGCCAGACTTCATATGGAGTCTTTCCAACAACAGCAGATGTAGGACAACGATTCAAGACGTGTACAAGTGCAGCCAAACACTCAGCCCAAAATTTCTTGGACAGACCAGATTCATCCAGCAATGCAACAATCCTTTCAGCAACAGTGCGATTAGCACGTTCAGCTACACCATTCTGCTGTGGCCTATTCCTGCAAGTATGCTCCCGTACAATCCCACATTCATCCAGATAGGCTTGGAACTCTTTGGACATGTATTCTCCACCCTTGTCATCTCTAAAGCGCTTCATTTTCTTTCCAGTTTGATTCTCGGCCCATGCTTTAAATGCCTTGAATGCTTCAAAAGTATCGCTTTTCTTCTTGAGAGGGACAAAGACCTTGAACCGTCCACAGTCATCAATAAATGACACCCAGTAGCGATATCCACCATGAGAGATGACTCCAACATCATGTACATCTGAATGAATTAATTCCAGCACTTCAGTAGCTCTATTCTCGGATGATGGGAATGGGTTTGCATGCATCTTGCCAGCTAGACATGGTTCACAAATAGGATCTGGTTTTGCCTTGGAATCAATGATCAAACCATCAACTAGATTTCCCTTGATCATAAGCTTGATGCTATCATAGTTGTGGTGTCCTAACCGTTTATGCCAAAGTGACAAATCAAGAGGTAGCGTTGAAGCCAAATGTACATTCTCCATTATGTCTACTGTAGAACCATCTAAATACCCAACATTATCATCATCAATAGTAGCAGTGAATAGGAGGTTTTTCTTTTGTGAAAAGTTCATTTTATCATGAGAAATATGTACATCAATGCCCTTGTTCTTTGTCAAATATAAAACAGCAAGAAGATTATTACGAAGCGCAGGAACGTGAAGTACTCTAGTAAATTCTACATCTCTAAGTTGTTTTCCATTAACTATTGGTCTAAATCTGACTGTACCAACACCTTCTGAATATATAACTCTATGGTCCGCTAGTCTAATTGGCACTCTATAAGGGGTATAATTGCGAATCCAATTGCGGTGTGGGGTCATATTAGAAGTGGCACCTGTATCCGTATTCCAATGAAAAACGTTAGAAGATGTAGCATTGACTTCATGTTCAGCAACAGCACTTGCCTTGCCAGCAAATTCTGTTACTGCTGCTGCCTTCTCTTCATTTGCCTGTTTGGCACTCTCTGTATTACGCTTCTTCTTTGCAATCTCAGGGCAATTGTGTACCCAGTGACCCTTTTCTTTGCAATAGCGACATGTATCTCTATCCTCCTGTGGCCTATTCCCTCCATTGTATGGCTTCTTCCCCTTGTATCCATTCCCTCCTGCCTTGGCCTGGTTCAGCGACTCTCCTCCAGATTGACGTTGTCGATTTAGTTCCTCGCTTCGGAATGCCTGGATTATTACTGACTTGTCCAGCTTGTCCAACAATAAGAGAGGCATTGTTAAGTGACGATAATCTTCTGGCAAAGCACGGATAAGTGCCATGCACTGAAGTTCTTCATCCAATGTCTCGATCTTGAAGTCGGCAGGACGCAGGTTTTGAATTGCCTGCATAGCTTTCTCTATCCGGGTTCCCAAATCCACCAAAGACTCGTCATCTTGTTTCCTGATGGAGAACAAGTCATCATACGCATTGAACCTAGCACCAGGTTTCTTGGATAGATGTGCAGCCTCCAATAATGCCCACATTTTGATAGGATTTTCTTCATGCCCTCTGAAATGCACCCTCTGATCACTTTCCACCAACAAGTAGATTTCTCCTGCTGCCTTTTCTTCCTTTATCTCCCATTTCTCTGCCTCCTTAGGATCGGAGGGCTTTGTTTCTTTCCCAGAAACTAGTCTCCATAGTCCATTTCGCATTAGCCAAGCCTTCATCTCACCACACCATTCAGTGTAGTTTGAATTAGACAACGGCTTTACTTTGGCGACCGAGTTGTTGTCTGATGTCGACATATTTGTAGTCCCTTTGTATCAAGTTGTAATCCCTTTGTAACGTTTTGTAGTCCCAAGTTATAATCCCTTTATAACGTGTTGTAACGTTTTGTAGTCCCAAGTTTGTAATCCCCCAGTTTCAAAATGTAATAGACAGCAATAAGACTGTAATCAAATGTATAGCCAAGTTTATAAGCCGGGGCCCATAACCTGTTAGAAATTGACAATAGAGTTACTAATAGTCAATAGACTTATAGTTAACAATGTAGTCAAATCTCAAATGCTTAACACTGACTAGTCAAGTAAGAAAATAGTGTATTGCTTCTATGTAATCCAATGCCCAATTCTAGTGTCTCGGTTTCCCAGACATGGTAGGAAAAGTGGTTTGTTTGGTCATGTTGTACCCAAAACGCCTCAGGAGTGACTTTAGGTGCCCACTATATCGCGTTCGAAATCGGTGGTACGCAAACGTAACTTCTACACTACAAAATGGGTATCACCGGATGCGTATCGGCGAGGAGAATATGAATCTAGAAAGATTATGTAAATAGCACTAGTCTAAAAGGAGTTATAAGCGAAATACTCGCGGAGAGCCGGCGATGAGAAAGTTGACTATGTACAATATGGGTACCGTTAGATGCGGCTTGAAGAGGAGATTAAGAATCTGAAACAATTACGTAATCTACTCTACTCTATAAATAGTTATTAACAAAATGGTGTCCAAATGAAAGATAAAAGTCCAAATTCAAAGTGTTTGATCACTAATTTCAACAAGAACTGAGATAAGGAACAGAGCGCATGAATTCGATGTCAGAATCAGAAGTGGGAGCCATGTCTTTGGTGAGGACAGTGCCAGGGGACATAGGAGTTTGGACAGGATGGCAGTCAGACATACCATAGCGGTCAAGCATATCCAGGATGAATTGGCGCTGATGGAGCATGATGGTGCGCTTGGAGCGGTCCCTGGTGATGCCAACACCAAGAAGGAACTCTGTAGCACCCAAATCGCGACATTTGAAGTGTGAGGAGAGCTCCTTGACTGCAGCATCAACAGCAGGAGTGGATTTCGAAGCAAATGTGATATCATCGATGTAGATGGGGACAAAAATGCGAACAGAGCCATTGGAGTAGATGTAGACAGACCTATCTGCTTCAATCCGCTTGTAGCCCATTTTGCTGAGTACACCATGCAACTTGATGTTCCACTGACGAGCTGATTGCTTGAGGCCATAGAGTGACTTCCTGAGCCTGAACACCTTGTTAGGACCGCCTTCATGGAAACCTTCAGGCTGCTGCATGTAGATGTACTCATCCAAGTCACCATTGGTAAAAGCAGCTGAAATGTCCACAGAGCGAAGTTCCAAGTCACCAACAGCTGCAAGAGCAAGAATCATGCGCAGTGTGGCTGGACGGAATGTAGGGGCAAAGACCTCAGTGTAGTCGACTCCAGGACGCTGGCTGTAGCCCTTGGCGACGATTCGAGCTTTGTAGCGCTCAACTTCTCCTGTAGCAGTCCGTTTGACCTTGAAGACCCAACCACAGCCAATGGCTTTGGCACCAGGTGGCAAGTCAACCAGTTCCCAAGTATCATTTCCAGCAAGAGTAAAGTACTCTGATTTGGCCGCTTCTGCCCACTTGTCTCTGTCTGCACTCTGCATGGCTTGCTTGTAGTTGTGTGGATCAGAGGTAGAGGCAGCACCAGCAAACTGGACATGATCGAAATCCTGGTCATTAGGATTGGGAGCTGACTGCTTGACAACCCACCAGTCACCTGGAGGTCTGGATTCCCTTGTGGTGCGACGAAGTGGTTGTTGGGCAGGTTGGGATGGTTGGGAAGGTTTGGTGCGCTTGGGCTTCTTGGGAGGAGGCGGAGGAACAGGAGGCAAAGGAGAAGGTGGAGGAGGCTCAGGAGTATGAGGTGGACTATCAGGATCAGCTGGTTCAGCTTTGGGAGTGTGGAACGGAGTTGGCGCTTCTTGTGGTTCTGTTGGAGGCTGTGGTGCAGCTGGAGGCGCAGGAGCAGTGGGAGGAGCATCTGGAAGCGTTGGCACATTATCTGGAGCGTCTGGGACAGCAGGGGGCGCAATTAGAGGCTCTGGAGCATCAGAAGGCGGAGTTGGCTGATTTGGAGCATATGGAGCATCATCATCATCCCCCCCGAAATCTGGCAAGTCAACAGTCTGAGGAACTGGAGATTCAGGTCCTGCTGGCATGAGATTGACAGAACCAGTGTGCTTGAGGCCAGGGAAGCTCCTCTCATCGAAAACAGCACGTTCCGAGATGATGAGCTTCTTGGTAGAGGGATTGTAGAAGAGCCAGCCCTTGTAGCCAGTGGGATATCCAACAAAGATGCACTTCTCCATGTGAGGCTGGAGAGACTTCCTCTTGTCCTTCTGAATGTAGACATAGGCAGCACATCCAAAAACACGAAGATTGCTGACATCTGGCTTCTTCTTGAACCACTCAGTGTATGGTGTGGTGTTGGGAAGAGGAGCAGTGGGAAGACGGTTCCAGACATAGACATAAGCAGCAACAGCAAGTTTCCAGAAGGAAGGAGGAAGGTTGGATTGGACAAGCATGGCAGTGGCATGATCAGCAATAGTTCTGTTGGCTCTCTCTGCAACTCCATTCTGCTGGGGCCGGTTTCTGGTGCTGTGGCGTCTGACAATGCCACACTCATCAGTGAACTTGATGAAAGCAGCAGACATGTATTCCCCAGCCTTGTCATCCTGGAAGGCTTTGATTTTCGCATTCAACTGGTTCTCAGCATAAGCTTTGAACGTCTTGAAAGCCTCAAAAGCATCACTCTTCTTCCTGAGGAACATAAGTCCCTTGAGCTTGGTGCAGTCATCAATGAAAGTAATCCAGTAGCGGAAACCATCAGATGACTGGACAGGAAGTGGACCATGAAGATCAGAGTGGATGAGTTCAAGAGGGACAGTGGAAATGCGAGTGGAGGAGGGGAATGTGCCAGAAACCATTTTGCCAGCCAAGCAGGGCTCACAGATAGGATCAGGTTTGGAATCAGAGTTGATGATGAGACCAATGACCAAGTCATCCTTGTAGAGCTTCTGGACATTGGGAATGCTGTGATGGCAAAAGCGCTGGTGCCAGAGACTGATGTCCATAGGAAGAGTGGAAGTAGCATTGGCATGCTCAAAAGGTTCAGTAACAGCATTGAGAATGCCACTGTTCTGAGGAGTGACTCTGGCTTGGAAGAGAGTGATGCCATTCAACTTGAAGTGCATGGTGTCTGCATCAACTTCCATCCTAATGCCTTTGTGTCTAGTGAGATACAGACAGGCCAGGAGGTTGTTTCGGAGTTGGGGGACATGCAAAACACGAGTGAGCTCTATAGGGCGAGATTCCTTGCCATTGACCACTGGGTGGAACACCACATTGCCAACACCTGCTGAGTACACTACTGTGTGGTCTGCCAGCTTGATTGGAACACGAAGAGGAGTGTAATTGCGAAGCCATTGACGATGTGGAGTCATATGACTAGTGGCTCCTGTGTCTGCAAGCCAATCAAAGTCTGTGCTGGGAGCATCCCCTGCTGAAAGCGCAGATGCATTGCCAGCATACTCCTGGATAGTGGGTGCTTGAAAAGCTGTCTTGGCCTCCTGATGAGCCTGCTGCTGTGCTTTGAAAAAGCGGTTGCAGTTGGCTTGTTGGTGGTTGCTGAGACCACAGAAAGTGCAAGTGACTGGAGTACAGGAAGGAGGAGTTGGAGACAAAGGTGGAAGTGCAGGAGTGTGATGACAGTGTTGTGTAGAGGCCTTGTCCAGTTTAGTGAACTGAGACATGGATGAAGAATGCATGATTGCGAGCGAACCAGTAAGCGTAGCGAGATGAAATTTGGAGAGAGCAAAGTGCTATGTGTGCGCACACGTACTGACGAGTTGTAGAAAAAACGAAATATGCCGTGGAGCGCAAGAAGACAAAGTAGAGCAGAGATTCAAAATGCAAATAAAAACGCGTGGAGCGCGGGGCCCATAACCTGTTAAGAGGAGCGAGTGCGGGACGTCGCGAGCTACCTGGCAACCTAGTATGGTATGCCCAAGACGAAGGACTGAGGAGCTATGAAGAGCTGAAGTCCAGAGTGAGTAACTGGTATATTGGGATGTAAGAGATAACTACTTGCCTGAAGTCCAGAGTGAGTAACTGGGGACTTCAGGTCTTGGAGTACAGACTTATATACATGTAGATGAAACAAGTATCAGACATGAAACGAGGAGAAGCACAGGTTCAAGGAGTAAGGGGCTGAGACTAGTTTCACAATAGAATGGAATGATGGAATAGAATGATGAACAAGAATAGAATGACAGATAGAATGATGAGTAAGAATAGAATGAGGTAAAGCGGTCTAGAACAGTCTAGAAGGAGTCTGGAATGGTCTAGAGGGGTCTGGAATGTGTGGAGACTGGAAGGCAAAATCTAACATTGTGAACCATGTCTGGCTGGCAAGATGCATGCAAACCCATTCCCGTCATCCGAGAATAGAGCTACTGAAGTGCTGAAATTAATTCATTCAGATGTACATGATGTTGGAGTCATCTCTCATGGTGGATATCGCTACTGGGTGTCATTTATTGATGACTGTGGACGGTTCAAGGTCTTTGTTCCTCTCAAGAAGAAAAGCGATACTTTTGAAGCATTCAAGGCATTCAAAGCATGGGCTGAGAATCAAACTGGAAGGAAGATGAAGCGCTTTAGAGATGACAAGGGTGGAGAATATATGTCCAAAGAATTCCAAGCCTATCTGGATGAGTGTGGGATTGTACGGGAGCATACTTGCAGGAACAGGCCACAGCAGAATGGTGTAGCTGAACGTGCTAATCGCACTGTTGCTGAAAGGATTGTTGCATTGCTGGATGAATCTGGTCTGTCCAAGAAATTTTGGGCTGAGTGTTTGGCTGCACTTGTACATGTGCTAAATCGTTGTCCCACATCTGCTGTTGTTGGAAAGACTCCATATGAAGTCTGGCACAAGAAGAAACCTGATGTTAGCCATTTACGTGTTTGGGGTTGTGTTGCATATGTTCACATCCAGAAGGATAAATGAGGGCACTTGGGTTCACACATGGAGAAGTGCATTTTTATTAGATATCCGGAGGGTTATAAAGGCTGGAAGTTCTACAATCCTGAAACAAAGAAGGTCATTATTTGCGAAAGGGCCGACTTTGACGAACGCTACACCTATGCAGGAGAACTTATTACATCCAATAAACCTGAGGACAAGCAAACTGAACCAGTGCCAGTACCAAGTAATGTGGACACAGAGGAGGAAGATGAAGCAACACTACCACCACCAGAACCAGAACCAGAGGCATGGGATGAACCAATAGAGCCCAAACATGAAATTGGAGAACAGAATGTATTGGAGCCAGCTGTTGATGATGATGATGATGAAGACCAACCTATTGCTAGACGTCGCCAGAAACGAATTATTGAAAGCGATGATGATGAAACCAAGGAGGAGGAAGTAACACCTGCATCCCAGCCAGTATTGCGACGATCAGGACGTACAGTCAAACCACCAGGTGAATGGTGGGTTGTCAGAAAGCCAAAGCCACCTGTTCCAGACTCTGACTTTGAAGAAGAGGAGGAGGAGGAGGAAGAGGAGAATGAAGTTGAAGTTGAAGTTAAAGGAGCTAATGTTGTGGGTGAAGCACCAGACCCACAGACATATTCAGAGGCTATGAAAAGTCAACAGGCAAGGCAATGGCATGAAGCAATGATGGAGGAGATGAACTGGCATTTGGAGAACAAGACTTGGGAGGCAGTGCAGTTACCAGAGGGACAGAAAGCAATTGGGTCAAAATGGGTCTTCAAAACAAAACACAACGCAGATGGGTCAATTGAGCGATTAAAAGCACGTGTGGTTGCAAAAGGTTTTAACCAGCGACCTGGTCAGGACTACTTTGAGACTTTTGCATCTACAATGCGACAAGCTACTGTGCGCATTGTGTTAGAAATTGACAATAGAGTTACTAATAGTCAATAGACTTATAGTTAACAATGTAGTCAAATCTCAAATGCTTAACACTGACTAGTCAAGTAAGAAAATAGTGTATTGCTTCTATGTAATCCAATGCCCAATTCTAGTGTCTCGGTTTCCCAGACATGGTAGGAAAAGTGGTTTGTTTGGTCATGTTGTACCCAAAACGCCTCAGGAGTGACTTTAGGCGCCCACTATATCGCGTTTGAAATCGTTGGTACGCAAACGTAACTTCTACACTACAAAATGGGTATCACCGTTAGATGCGGCTTGAAGAGGAGATTAAGAAACTGAAACAATTACGTAATCTACTCTACTCTATAAATAGATATAAACAAAATGGTGTCCAAATGAAAGATAAAAGTCCAAATTCAAAGTGTTTGATCACTAATTTCAACAGGTGGTTATGTGACCATGATGGCTGGTGGTGCAATTGGATGGAGCAGCAAACTTCAAGGCATTGTGGCGCTTTCCACAACTGAAGCTGAGTACATTGCTGCTGTTGAGGCTGGCAAGGAGATTTCCTGGATGCGCAACATTCTTCATGAGTTTGGCCTCACCATTGACCAACCGACTCCACTTCACATTGACAACCAGTCTGCCATTAGTGTCTCCAAGAATCCTGAACACCATGGACGCATGAAGCACTTGGATTTGCGCTTTTACTGGCTTAGGGATGCTGTCCATGACAGAATGGTCCATCCCCTCTTCATTCCAACCAAAGAACAAGTTGCTGATATCTTCAACAAACCTCTTTCTGCTCTTCAAGTCGAATTTTGTAGGACTAATATGGGTGTGTCACTTTAACTTTGTTTCTTTTCTCTTATTTCTGCTTTTTCTGTCTTCCATTTTGTAGAGACTTGTCAGATCACGGGGGGGTGTTAGATTTTGCCTTCCAACCTCCACACATTCCAGACAACTCATCATTCCATCTGTCATTAATCATCATTCTATCTGTCATTAATCATCATTCCATCTGTCATTATTCATCATTCCATCTGCCATTAATCATCATTCCTTCTGTCATTATTCATCATTCCTTCTGTCATTCTACATGTATATAAGTCTGTACTCCAAGACCTGAAGTCCCCAGTTACTCACTCTGGACTTCAGGCAAGTAGTTACCTCTTACATCCCAATATACTTAGTTACTCACTCTGGACTTCAGCTCTTCATAGCTCCTCAGTCCTTCGTCTTGGGCATACCATATTAGGTTGCCAGGTAGCTCGCGACGTCCCGCACTCGCTCCTCTTAACAAAATAGTGCTCATTAAATATTAACTACATCCATTCTCTTTTCAAGCCATCCAGCCCGTCCCGTCTGTATATGGAAGGGGTCACACCTCAAATAGGTAGGTAATTATTGTATAAACCTACCGGTACGCTTTTTGGCGCCCAAAACCGCCCACAGGGAGCCATTTTACAATATGACCGCCCGCGCTACCATTTTCTGCTTTGTTTACCTATGTTTACTGGGGACCCCACCTATGCCAGAGCCTGCCGCAGCGAAAATCCTAGGGAGAGCCTTCCCAAAGAGGCAGGTAGGGAAAATGCCAATTTGATACATCACATTGGTTAGGAAAAATGCCAACTTTCATACATAAATATAGCTTACATGGCTGATTTGGCGATATCTGGGATTCTACTTCGATCGTCGCCTTACTTTCAAGGAACATGTTCGATACTATACTACCAAGTCTCTCTCATCGGTGAAAGCCATGAAGATGCTTGGTAGCTCCACTCGTGGCTTGTCCCCTAAGGAGAAGCGACTCTTATATCGTTCGTGCGTTCTCCCCATCGCAATGTACGGCTATAGACTGTGGTTCTACGAGAGTGCCCGCATCAAGGGCGTCCTTGCGGACTTCCGCAAAATGTAGCGCAAGGCTGCACTCTGGATTACGGGCGCGTTCCGCACCTCTCCAACCGGTGGGGTAGAGTCCCTTGCGGGACTGATCCCTATCCACCTACATCTGAAAAAGCTTGCAGGGCGCTCTAACTTCCGTGCAGCGACTCTTTCAGACACACATCCGCTTCGGTCAATCCTTTCCGAGGACCACCGCAAGCAAGCCAGTGCTCACCCATTGGCAATATCTGTTGGAATTATGTAATCTGCCACTCGCGAGAAATTGCTATGAAAACTCGCATTTGGGAGTTGCTGTGTCATCACTTGGTTAGTCAGCCTGTGGGCATGACATTTGGGAACTGCGGTTCAATTTGGATGACCAGTAACATTGGGGTGGAGATTGCATAAATACCATATATTGGATTGACCCAGTAAGACCTGATAGCTCAGTGGTTAGAGCATCTGGTATATGTCCAGGAGGGCCTGGGTTCAATCCCCAGTCTGGTCACTTCTTTTAATAATATCTAGGCTGACCCCTAACCAACGACTGAAGGTTAAGGGCTCCCTCATGGAGGTGGACCGTCATCTCCCTGAACTCACCGAGTCTTTTGCACCTGTGGCACCAGAAGCTCGGCCTGGTGTACGCCTACTCGACCGGTTCCCGGATCGAGTGGAATTTCACGGCACGGAAGGCCTCCTAGACGAGTGTAGTCTAGAGGCATACCGTACCGAACTCAACACAGTTCTTACCGAGGCTCGGGAGCAGCCTGGCACTGTGATTTGTGCGGTGGACGCAAGTCTGCCAAACGAAGAGCATCGTCATGCTGTTTCCGCAGCTCTTATATTCCGGGGGATGGAACGGGTTCATACCGCAATCCACCCAGCCGGGCGAGTTACTGCACCAGACGCAGAACTCTTCGCAATACGTTCAGCAGTTTGCCTTGCCGTACAGCAGGACAACTTTTTTTTTTTTTTTTTATATCACGAGCCCGAAGGCCCAACTTGTATTCCGGCGCCCGTTAGCAATCCGGTCCCTACTATTACATGAAAGGCAGGATTTATTACTACACTACGTCTAGAGAGGGCGGGTGCAACACCCGCCAAGAAAGTGAGCTGCCTACGCAGCCTGAATGTTGATGGATCAGCGAGGAGTGCCTTGCCGCAATCGATAGAACAGATGGAAGGGCATATGCCCAGTCCAGCCACAGAGGGAAGGATCAAACGCCGAAGCTCCCTTCATACGCAAGACAACCAGTCGCCTAGTCTGGGTCCGTCACACGACTTAGCCTATCCTGACAAGCAGGAGTGCTCAGAGGATTCCATCCAAAGAGCCCACTTCGGTATTGTGACAGGTTGGTATAAGGCCGAAGCTCCCATACCCTACACAGTTCCCAGGACCCGAAGGACCCGGTATGCGTTGGACCTCGATTCAACCAACTGGATGTTGTTGTTGTATGTGACTCCTCCGGACCAGTCCGGGACCTGCCCTAGCTGCTCAACCGACCCCTTGGGGTCGTCTGAAGGAGAACGTTGCTTCGTTCTGCTCCAGGAATCTAACCAACCCAAAGTAATACCTTGGAGGTGGTCCGTCTTCGTCACGTTGGTATTGGCCACAGTGACGTAAGATATGATCGCGCGTCTCGAGGGGGTGATCCTCGCAGGTGCACGACGTTCGCTCCGGTATATTGAAGCGTTGATAATAGGCCCCGATTGGAGCGTGGTTGAGGATGCATCTACAGATGCGAACTGCAATACAGCAGGACAACTGCGAACGGATTGTTGTCTTCACTGACTCGCTCACTTCTGCTAAGCGAGCAGTGGATCCTACACTACACCGCTCTTTGATCCTAACCACCATCATCTTGGGATTTTCCCGCGCTCTGATTGGCTCAAAGGGGACTTCTTCTGCCACACACAGATATAGGGCCGCCTTATCCTCTCAATCTCGCAGCTGGGAAGTCACGAACGACGGCACAGTTACCCGCCAGGTCCAGTGGGTGCTCCCTTGGTAAAGGAGATGAAAATGGCAATAGCTGTGCCCGCTGCCTGCATCCCGCGACCTGGGATGTAAAATATCAGACGGTGAGGTCTTCCCTTGGTAAAGGAAGTTCACAGAGCTGATAGGCTCGCCTCTCCGGGTCCGCAAAGACGCTAAACTACCGTGAAAGCTCTCCCTTGGTAAAGGAGAATCGACCCGCCAAAGTTGACGTGGCAATAGCTACACTTTCACGAAGGCCGTGACGCGCGTGTGACTCTGTCACATCGCACGCGTCGCGCGCAAAGTCTGGAGGCCTGCAGTCTGCTAGAATCTCGATACCTCGGTACTCGAGCATGGGTTGGTGGTTGGCACTAGACTATAAACTAGCTGAGGAGTCCTCCCTTGGTAAAGGAGGTTCGCAGTGGAGATATCCGCGCTCTACGGCACACATCCGGGAGGGATACATGGGTGACTACCAGGGCAGGTTGATGATCCTTCACCGGATTGTCCTTGCTAGCTCATGTACGTCAACCCTCACACTTCAAATCTCAGATCTCAAGTCTGGGTGCCCGCAAGGGTCTCGATGATAGCAATTTGGAATGCTTAGAGATAGGAGTCCCATAAGTGGCGGAGTTTTGGGGCAATAACCAGCCGACAGCTTTTGCTGACAGGCCACCGCCCGCCATTTGGGCAAGGATAATTTTCCTCCCCTTATGGTGGTTAGTCCAGTATACTGGGCTAGACGGAGATCAGGGACAAGTTGCGGATCCGCGCCATTAGGCATCAGCGAAGCACTTGCCTTGGAACGGGAAAGAGGACTGGGAGGGCTTTGCCCATTATCGCCTCGCAAGCGTACACCAACTCTGAGCCGTGGCAGATGTAGGTAGTCCCTTCATTCTGGCCCGAGAGGACTAAATCCTCCGTCGGTGTGACTCCAGGTAATTTGGAGCTCATGCTTGAGTTGATTCCCTTCTACATTTGATTGGGATAAATCCAACTGGGCCAGCGGAGCAGCGGGTGCGAATCCTTCCTGCACCATTTAGGGAGCTCCTCTGGGGCACAGTACTGTCGTCAGTCCATGTTGGCCGTAAAAGAGGCAGGAACACCTATATGGGAGGCTAAGATCAAAATGCCACAGTCAGGGCTCTTGCTGGACCAAACCGGTTGGTGACCAATAAGTGGTGGGCCTCGCAAGAGAACCCTTTAAGTTGGCTCCCACCGGTGGCGTGGAGTCCCTTGCAGGACTGATCCCCATCCACCTACATCTGAAAAAGCTTGCCGGGCGCTCTAACTTCCGTGCAGCGACTCTTTCAGACACACATCCGCTTCGGTCGATCCTCTCTGAGGACCACCGCAAGCAAGCCAGTGCTCACCCATTGGCAATATCTAGGCTGACCCATAACCAACGCTTGAAGGTTAAGGGCTCCCTCATGGAGGTGGATCGTCATCTCCCTGAACTCACCGAGTCTTTTGCGCCTGTGGCACCAGAGGCTCGGCCTGGTGTACGCCTACTCGACCGCTTCCCGGATCGAGTGGAATTTCACGGCACGGAAGGTCTTCTGGACGAACGCAGTCTGGAGGCATACCGTACCGAACTCAATACAGTTCTTACAGAGGCTCGAGAGCAGCCTGGTACTGTGATTTGTGCGGTGGACGCAAGTCTGCCAAATGAAGAGCATCGCCACGCGGTCTCTGCAGCCCTTCTATTCCGGGGGGTGGAACGTGTTCATACCGCAATCCATCCAGCCAGGCGAGTTACTGCACCAGACGCAGAACTCTTCGCAATACGTTCAGCAGTTTGCCTTGCCGTACAGCAGGACAACTGCGAACGGATTGTCGTCTTCACCGATTCGCTCACTTCTGCGAAGCGAGCAGTGGATCCTACACTACATAGCGGCCAGGGTCATTCCCTGGCTGTGTGCAGGGCCCTCGAGCCATGGTTAGCAGAAGATGCTGACTGCTCAATAACGTTCATTCAGGTTCCTTCGAAGCTGAAATGGAAAATTCATCAGGAGGCACACGACGAGTGTCACGCCTTCAATGCACCTGCTGTGCAACATCCCAGCACTTCTCTAGACAGTGTACTGCGCGCTGTCACTAAATCAGTCCAGGAGGACTGGAAGACTCTCTTCCGGGACCCTGACTATCGGGGGCATAACTTTCTTATGCTCCAGCGGCCTGACGAGACCGTTCTCGAACCATCGTACATCAATGAAGGTACATGGCTTCCTGCTGCCGGAGGCGATCTACATCTTGCAGTTCGCATTTGTAGATGCATCCTCAACCACGCTCCAATCGTGGCCTATTATGAACGCTTCAATATACCGGAGCGAAACGTCGTGCACCTGTGAGGATCACCCCCTCGAGACGCGCGATCATATTCTACGTCACTGTGGCCAATACCAACGCGACGAAGACGGCCCACCTCCAAGGTATTACCTTGGGTTGGTCAGATTCCTGGAGCAGAACGAAGTTACGTTTTCCTTCAGACGACCCCAATGGGTCGGTTGAGCAGCTAGGGCGGGTCCCGGACTGGTCCAGAGGAGTCATATACAACAACAACATCCAGCTGGTTGACTCGAGGTCCAACACATACCGGGTTCTTCGGATCCTGGGAACTGGGGAGGGTATGGGAGCTTCGGCCTTGTACCAACCCTCTCATAGTACCGAAGTGGGCTCTTTGGATGGTATCCTCTGAGCACTCCTGCTTGCCAGGATAGGCTAAGTCGTGTGACGGACCCAGACTAGGCGACTGGTTGTCTTGCGTATGAAGGGAGCTTCGGCGTTTGATCCTTCCCTCCGTGACCGGACTGGGCAGATGCCCTTTCATCTGTTCTATCGATTGCGGCAAGGCACTCCTCGCTGATCCATCAACATTCAGGCTGCGTAGGCAGCTCACTTTCTTGGCGGGTGTTGCACCCGCCCTCTCTAGACGTAGTGTAGTAATAAATCCTGCCTTTCATGTAATAGTAGGGACCGGATTGCTAACGGGCGCCGGAATACAAGTTGGGCCTTCGGGCTCGTGATATAAAAAAAAAAAAAAAAAAAAAACCAGTTAAATGCGAAAATCAAAGCCTTCCAGGATGACAAGGCTGGGGAATACATGTTTGCTGCTTTTATCAAGTTCACTGATGAGTGTGGCATTGTGAGACGCCATAGCACCAGAAACCGCCCCCAGCAGAATGGAGTTGCAGAAAGAGCCAACAGGACCATTGCTGACCATGCCACTGCCATGCTTGTCCAATCCAACCTTCCTCCTTCATTCTGGAAACTTGCTGTTGCTGCCTATGTCTATGTCTGGAATCGCCTCCCCACTGCTCCTCTTCCCAACACCACACCATATACTGAGTGGTTCAAGAAGAAGCCAGATGTCAGCAATCTTCGAGTTTTTGGATGTGCTGCCTATGTGTACATTCAGAAGGACAAGAGGAAGTCTCTCCAGCCTCATATGGAGAAGTGTATTTTTGTTGGATATCCCACTGGCTACAAGGGCTGGCTCTTCTACAATCCCTCCACCAAGAAGCTCATTATCTCGGAACGTGCTGTCTTTGACGAAAGGAGCTTCCCTGGACTCAAGCACACTGGTTCTGTCAATCTCAAGCCAGCAGGAGCTCAATCTCCAGTTCCTCAGACTGTTGACTTGCCAGATTTTGGGGGGGATGATGATGATGCTCCATATGCTCCAAATCAGCCAAGTCCATCTCCAGATGCTCCAGAGCCTCCAATTGCACCTCCTGCTGTCCCAGACGCTCCAGATGATGCGCAAACACTTCCAGACGCGCCTCCCACTGCTCCTGCGCCTCCAGCTGCACCACAGCCTCCAGCAGAACCGCCAGAACCGCCAACTCCATTCCACACTCCCAAAGCTGAACCAGCTGAGCCTGACAGTCCACCTCACACTCCTGAACAACCTCCACCTTCTTCTTTGCCTCCTGTTCCTCCACCTCCTCCCAAGAAGCCCAAGCGCACCAAACCTTCTCAACCATCCCAACCTGCCCAACAACCACTTCGTCGCACCACAAGGGAATCCAGACCTCCAGGTGACTGGTGGGTTGTCAAGCAGTCAGCTCCCAATCCCAATGACCAGGATTTCGACCATGTCCAGTTTGCTGTGTTAGAAATTGACAATAGAGTCACTAATAGTCAATAGACTTATAGTTAACAATGTAGTCAAATCTCAAATGCTTAACAATGACTAGTCAAGTAAGAAAATAGTGTATTGCTTCTATGTAATCCAATACCCAATTCTAGTGTCTCGGTTTCCCAGACATGGTAGGAAAAGTGGTTTGTTTGGTCATGTTGTACCCAAAACGCCTGAGGAGTGACTTTAGGTGCCCACTATATCGCGTTCGAAATCGGTGGTACGCAAACGTAACTTCTACACTACAAAATGGGTATCACCGGATGCGTATCGGCGAGGAGAATATGAATCTAGAAAGATTATGTAAATAGCACTAGTCTAAAAGGAGTTATAAGCGAAATACTCGCGGAGAGCCGGCGATGAGAAAGTTGACTATGTACAATATGGGTACCGTTAGATGCGGCTTGAAGAGGAGATTAAGAATCTGAAACAATTACGTAATCTACTCTACTCTATAAATAGATATAAACAAAATGGTGTCCAAATGAAAGATAAAAGTCCAAATTCAAAGTGTTTGATCACTAATTTCAACACAACCCCCTGAGAAAACACTTTGACAATCCTGCATCCCAGAGATGTTCCATCATTCCCAAAACAACCCCCTGATGACACATCTCTCCACTACTCCACTAATCCCATTATCCTCCGCAACTTTTGTACTTGTGGCTTTGCCAATGCCTTTGTCAATAGATCAGCTGGCATGTCTTCTGTCGGAATATAGATTGGCATCATCCTTCTCATCTCCACCTGGTCCCTCAACCAATAGAAACACAAGTCCAAGTGCTTCATTCTCCCATGATGCTCCGGATTCTTTGCAACAGACATAGATGACTGATTGTCCATGAATAGTTTCGCTGGTGCTGGTGGTGCGTATCCAAGTTCCTTGAGAATGTTCTGTATCCAACGTATTTCTGCTCCTGCTGCTCCTGCTGCAATAAATTCTGCCTCCGTGGTTGATCTTGTTACAACAGGCTGCTGCTTGCTCCTCCATGCCACCGCTCCACTTCCAATCTTCACTATATAGCCACTTGTTGACTTCCCGTTATCCTTGTTTCCTCCATGATCTGCATCACTATACGTCCAAAATAGTTCATCGCCAATAGTAGGGTCCGGTCCATATTCCAACTTCATATCCAATGTGCCCTTCAAGTATCTGAAGATATGCTTGACTGCTTTCCAATGCTGTTCTCCAGGATTGTGATTAAATCTGGCCAGAACTGCAACAGCATAGGCAATGTCCGGTCTGGTCATCATGGCCAGATACATAAGAGATCCAACGGCAGAAATGTATGGGATGGTACTCATTTGATTTTGCTCATCAAGTGTCATGTCAACTTTAATCCAGGAATCATAGGTGTGCCAACGGGTTTGCAATCTGACATATTAAACTCCTCCAATTTGTTGACAATATACTGGCGTTGAGATAGATAGAGTTTACAATTTTGTCTGTCTCTTGTGATTTCAACACCCAATAAGTAGTTGGTTTCACCTAGATCCCGCAGCTTGAAGTGTTTCCCAAGGTCCACAACAAAATTATCAAGAGCATCCTTTGACTTTGAAGCAAGAGTAATATCATCCACAAATACGGGCATAATGACTTTGATATCATCTCTGTCATAGATATAGAGTGACGGGTCACTGTATGTCTTCTTAAATCCAAGTTCAAGCAAGACCTTTCCAAGTGTTTCACTCCATAACCGTGATGACTGCTTTAACCCATACAGGGACTTGTTGAGTCGGAAGACTACTTTCTGTTGACCTTGTATAAATCCAGGTGGCGGCTGCATATAGATCTCTGCATCAATGTCACTGTTTGTAAATGCATATGAAATATCCACAGAACGAAGTTCAAGATCTTCTATTGCAGCCAATGCCAATACAATGCGCACAGTAGCTTGTCGCATTGTAGATGCAAAAGTCTCAAAGTAGTCCTGACCAGGTCGCTGGTTAAAACCTTTTGCAACCACACGTGCTTTTAATCGCTCAATTGACCCATCTGCGTTGTGTTTTGTTTTGAAGACCCATTTTGACCCAATTGCTTTCTGACCCTCTGGTAACTGCACTGCCTCCCAAGTCTTGTTCTCCAAATGCCAGTTCATCTCCTCCATCATTGCTTCATGCCATTGCCTTGCCTGTTGACTTTTCATAGCCTCTGAATATGTCTGTGGGTCTGGTGCTTCACCCACAACATTAGCTCCTTTAACTTCAACTTCAACTTCATTCTCCTCTTCCTCCTCCTCCTCCTCTTCTTCAAAGTCAGAGTCTGGAACAGGTGGCTTTGGCTTTCTGACAACCCACCATTCACCTGGTGGTTTGACTGTACGTCCTGATCGTCGCAATACTGGCTGGGATGCAGGTGTTACTTCCTCCTCCTTGGTTTCATCATCATCGCTTTCAATAATTCGTTTCTGGCGACGTCTAGCAATAGGTTGGTCTTCATCATCATCATCATCAACAGCTGGCTCCAATACATTCTGTTCTCCAATTTCATGTTTGGGCTCTATTGGTTCATCCCATGCCTCTGGTTCTGGTTCTGGTGGTGGTAGTGTTGCTTCATCTTCCTCCTCTGTGTCCACATTACTTGGTACTGGCACTGGTTCAGTTTGCTTGTCCTCAGGTTTATTGGATGTAATAAGTTCTCCTGCATAGGTGTAGCGTTCGTCAAAGTCGGCCCTTTCGCAAATAATGACCTTCTTTGTTTCAGGATTGTAGAACTTCCAGCCTTTATAACCCTCCGGATATCTAATAAAAATGCACTTCTCCATGTGTGAACCCAAGTGCCCTCATTTATCCTTCTGGATGTGAACATATGCAACACAACCCCAAACACGTAAATGGCTAACATCAGGTTTCTTCTTGTGCCAGACTTCATATGGAGTCTTTCCAACAACAGCAGATGTGGGACAACGATTTAGCACATGTACAAGTGCAGCCAAACACTCAGCCCAAAATTTCTTGGACAGACCAGATTCATCCAGCAATGCAACAATCCTTTCAGCAACAGTGCGATTAGCACGTTCAGCTACACCATTCTGCTGTGGCCTGTTCCTGCAAGTATGCTCCCTTACAATTCCACATTCATCCAGATAGGCTTGGAATTCTTTGGACATATATTCGCCACCCTTGTCATCTCTAAAGCGCTTCATTTTCTTTCCAGTTTGATTCTCAGCCCATGCTTTGAATGCCTTGAATGCTTCAAAAGTATCACTTTTCTTCTTGAGAGGAACAAAGACCTTGAACCGTCCACAGTCATCAATAAATGACACCCAGTAGCGATATCCACCATGAGAGATGACTTTAACATCATGTACATCTGAATGAATTAATTCCAGCACTTCAGTAGCTCTATTCTTGGATGACGGGAATGGGTTTGCATGCATCTTGCCAGCTAGACATGGTTCACAAATAGGATCTGGTTTTGCCTTGGAATCAATGATCAAACCATCAACTAGATTTCTCTTGATCATAAGCTTGATACTATCATAGTTGTGGTGTCCTAACCGTTTATGCCAAAGTGACAAATCAAGAGGTAGCGTTGAAGCCAAATGTACATTCTCCATTATGTCTACTGTAGAACCATCTAAATACCCAATATTATCATCATCAATAGTAGCAGTGAATAGGAGGTCTTTCTTTTGTGAAAAGTTCATTTTATCATGTGAAATATGTACATCAATGCCCTTGTTCTTTTCCGAGGACCACCGCAAGCAAGCCAGTGCTCACCCATTGGCAATATCTAGGCTGACCCCTAACCAACGACTGAAGGTTAAGGGCTCCCTCATGGAGGTGGACCGTCATCTCCCTGAACTCACCGAGTCTTTTGCACCTGTGGCACCAGAAGCTCGGCCTGGTGTACGCCTACTCGACCGGTTCCCGGATCGAGTGGAATTTCACGGCATGGAAGGCCTCCTAGACGAGTGTAGTCTGGAGGCATACCGTACCGAACTCAACACAGTTCTTACCGAGGCTCGGGAGCAGCCTGGCACTGTGATTTGTGCGGTGGACGCAAGTCTGCCAAACGAAGAGCATCGTCATGCTGTTTCCGCAGCTCTTATATTCCGGGGGGTGGAACGGGTTCATACCGCAATCCACCCAGCCGGGCGAGTTACTGCACCAGACGCAGAACTCTTCGCAATACGTTCAGCAGTTTGCCTTGCCATACAGCAGGACAACTGCGAACGGATTGTTGTCTTCACTGACTCGCTCACTTCTGCTAAGCGAGCAGTGGATCCTACACTACATAGCGGCCAGGGTCACTCCCTGGCTGTGTGCAGGGCTCTCGAGCCATGGTTAGCAGAAGATGCTGACTGCTCGATAACTTTCGTTCAGGTTCCCTCGAAGCTGAAATGGAAAATTCATCAGGAGGCACATGACGAATGTCGTGCCTTCAATGCACCTCTCTCGACAGTGTACGGCGCGCTGTCACTAAATCAGTCCAGGAGGACTGGAAGACACTCTTCCGGGACCCTGACTATCGGGGGCATAACTTCCTTATGCTCCAGCGGCCTGACGAGACCGTTCTCGAACCATCGTACATCAATGGAGGTACATGGCTTCCCGCTGCCGGAGGCGATCTACATCTTGCAGTTCGCATTTGTAGATGCATCCTCAACCACGCTCCAATCGGGGCCTACTATGAACGCTTCAATATACCGGAGCGAACGTCGTGCACCTGCGAGGATCACCCCCTCGAGACGCGCGATCATATTCTACGTCACTGTGGCCAATACCAACGCGACGAAGACGGCCCACCTCCAAGGTATTACCTTGGGTTGGTCAGATTCCTGGAACAGAACGAAGCGACGTTCTCTTTCAGACGACCCCAAGGGGTCGGTTGAGCAGCTAGGGCAGGTCCCGGACTGGTCCGGAGTTATATACAACAACAACATCCAGTTGGTTGAATCGAGGTCCAACGCATACCGGGTCCTTCGGGTCCTGGGAACTGTGTAGGGTATGGGAGCCTCGGCCTTATACCAACCCGTCATAGTACCGAAGTGGGCTCTTTGGATGGAATCCTCTGAGCACTCCTGCTTGTCAGGATAGGCTAAGTCGTGTGACGGACCCAGACTAGGCGACTGGATGTCTTGCGTATGAAGGGAGCCTCGGCGTTTGATCCTTCCCTCGGTGACCGGACTGGGCAGGCGCCCTTCCATCTGTTCTATCGATTGCGGCGAGGCACTCCTCGCTGATCCATCAACATTCAGGTTGCGTAGGTGGCTTACCTTCTTGGCGGGTGTTGCACCTGCCCTCTCTAGACGTAGTGTAGTTATAAATCCTGCCTTTCATGTAATAGTAGGGACCGGATTGCTAACGGGCGCCGGAATACAAGTTGGGCCTTTGGGCTCGTGATTTAAAAAAAAAAAAAAAAAAAAAATGCCCTTGTTCTTTGTCAAATATAAAACAGCAAGAAGATTATTACGAAGCGCAGGAACATGAAGTACTCTAGTGAATTCTACATCTCTAAGTTGTTTTCCATTAACTATTGGTCTAAATCTGACTGTACCAACACCTTCTGAATATATAACTCTATGGTCCGCTAGTCTAATTGGCACTCTATAAGGGGTATAATTGCGAATCCAATTGCGGTGTGGGGTCATATTAGAAGTGGCACCTGTATCCGTATTCCAATGAAAAACGTTAGAAGATGTAGCATTGACTTCATGTTCAGCAACAGCACTTGCCTTGCCAGCAAATTCTGTTACTGCTGCAGCCTTCTCTTCATTTGTCTGTTTGCCACTCTCTGTATTACGCTTCTTCTTTGCAATCTCAGGGCAATTGTGTAACCAGTGACCCTTTTCTTTGCAATAGCAACATGTATCTCTATCCTCCTGTGGCCTATTCCCTCCATTGTATGGCTTTTTCCCCTTGCATCCATTCCCTCCTGCCTTGGCCTGGTTCAGCGACTCTCCGAGAGGCATTGTTAAGTGACGATAATCCTCTGGCAAAGCACGGATAAGTGCCATGCACTGAAGTTCTTCATCCAATGTCTCGATCTTGAAGTCGGCAGGACGCAGGTTTTGAATTGCCTGCATAGCTTTCTCTATCCGGGTTCCCAAATCCACCAAAGACTCGTCATCTTGTTTCCTGATGAAGAACAAGTCATCATACGCATTGAACCGAGCGCCAGGTTTCTTGGATAGGTGTGCAGCCTCCAATAATGCCATCTCTTCTTGACTCGTTACCACCACCATCACATTTTGCAACTCATCGTCTTTGACTGTTCTACTCGCAAATACGTTGGAACTGGGTATCTAATACTCGGGTAACGACACTAAAGGATCGATCCAACAATCTGTCCTTCGAATGCTGCCAAAAGCAGCCCCCCCGGGTGATGCAGACCGCCGATCTGCACCACCGTCAACACAAGGCGCCAGACCTTCTCCAACCCCTGCTCCTCCTTCGGTAGCAGGATCTCGACAATCCACCCCGGGGCCTCAAAACCCCGAACGACTTCGCTCCATGTCCGCCGCACCCTCTGACGTGTCGATGGACAGCACCACCTCCCAACCGATCGACGAAGATCAGGAAGATCGGGTTAGTTCTGGCTCAGCCACCCCTGCTAAGAGGTCTCGCCAATCATCTCCGGCTCGCGATCAGAGAGATCAGCCAGCCACATTCGCCCCACGAGGCTCCGTTCCAGAGACCTTCATCGAGAGCTTTAAGGTATTCCGAGGCAGTTTGGACAGAGGACTCACCGCTCTCCAACAATTACAAGACATGCCTGGTAATGAGGCATATGTCGCTTCCATCCCGGATGCCGAGGGCTTTGTACGGATGGTGTTCGCACTGGCCGACAGAATCCGCGACATTCCTCATCTTTCTGCCCAAATACCTGCAACTACAGGTGATTGGTCTTCATTCACCAACTACTTTGCCTCCGCAGGGGGAAGTGGTACCCTGTTCAACGAGGGCCAACGGCCGTCGACTCCACCACCCATCGACAACGATGGCGACATCACCCTCGACCCTCAAACACCAAAGCCCAAACGTACCAATAAGGGCAAGGGTCGGGCCGATCCACCCGCAGGACCCAGACCTTCTGGGTCCGGGCTTGCCTTGAATGCTCCTCCACAGGGGTCTAGACCGTCTGGACCTAGGCCCCTTCCAAACCCCCCGGTTCAACCGAGGCAACAGCCCAAGAAGCCGGAAGTCCAATTCGCAAGAGTTGGTCCACCGCCTCTGATCAACAAGGCCACTAAACCGAAAAGGACATATGCTTCCATCCTCGGTCAGCACCTCTAACAGCTAGTATCATACATGAAATAGTACTTATAAGTACTTAAGTAGTATACATCCTGGAGGCATATAAGCAGTCAGTGTATAAGCAGTCCATATAGGGAAGGTCCTCTGTATGTGAGCCGGGGTGGGTAGCCACAGCTGGGTGGGCGGGTGTGGGTAAACATGGGTAAACAAATCAATAATGGGCGGGTGGGGGTAGTATATTGGCTCTGGCGGGGGGCGGGGGTGGATTTTGGGTGCGCAAAAAAATCCGGCGGGCTCGGGGGATATATTAGGAATATTTGGCGCCTCGAGCGCGCCCAAAAAGCGGCGGGATGGGATGGATTGGGCGGGGGCGCATTGGATGTAGTATATAAATAGCTCAAATCAATATTTGAGCGCATTTTTCGATATTTTGGCTCGGGCGGGCGCTGGGGGTGGAATTTTACCGCGCAAAAAATCCCAGTAGGTTTGGGTAATATAATTAGATTATTTAGTGCCTTGAGCGCACCCAAAAACAAGCGCCTAGGGGTGGATTGGGCAGCGCGCTTTTCGATGTCGTCTATTAATAGCTGGCACCTCCCAATTTGGAATTTCTTTCTGTTTTGGGAAATGGGTGGCTCATACACCGAATTTCAGCCAAAAATGAAAACAAAATGAAAAAAAAGTATATATTAAAAGTGTAGTCTAATAAAAGTAAGAGTACACAGTTCTCGCTCGTGGCTCTTCCTCGGTTGTCCGTCGGCGTCGTTGCTGGCTTGCCCTTGGCACCCTCCCTCAACAGCTGCATGGGCTTCTTGCGAACGTCGTCGTCCTGGTGCTGCGTCGTCGTCGTAGTTGTTCTGCATCGTCGTTGTTGGCTAGCGGTGATGGCAAAGCGCGGAGGAGGTGGTGGCGTCCTTGGGAAAATGTCGACGTCGACGTCGTTCTCGTCCTGCGAGCAGTGTCGCCTCCCTCCGGCTAGTGTTGTCCTCCTCCTTCTCGTCCTCTGCTCGTCCTCCTCGTCCTGCAAACGCTGCCAGCATCATCTGGCCGGTAGCGCCGTCCTACAACGAGCCACGGTTGCCCGAACACCGCAGGTCCCATCCACCAACCCTCGCCACCACCATCACCCATCCACCCCTCTCCGTCGTACCACATCTCCGTCGATCATCCTTCGTTGTACTTGTTGAGCGTGGTCGGCGCATCTTGGGGTGAGAGGTCGTGGGGGATGGATGTTGATAAGGAGGTGGGTGGCGAGGACGCGGAGGCCAGAACAGTGGCGGTAGCGGTCGTGGTGATCGTAGGGAATGGAGACGATTGGGACGAGGGGGCGGAGAGGACGGTGCTGGTGGTGTTGGTGGCAGGTGGCAGGTGGAAGTGGTGGGTCAGGGTGTAGGTGGTGGTGACAGCGAAGAGATAACCAACGCGCCTCGCGTCTGGTTGATTTTCCCGATTTGGGAAGTCGGGATCCGGACCGATTAACAGCCGCAACCGAGCTCGTCGTCGAGCACGACGAGCATGGAGGTACGGCTGAAGATAATGATAAGTTTATGGTAGAATGCAGTATAGTAGATAATTTAGATTGAAAATATATATAAAAATCATTGAAATAGGAAACAAAGAACGTGTTTCTGGATTGAGCGTTGCCCAAGGCTCGACGGGCGTGGTGATTTCGGCATTCGTCGTCAAAAAGAAAAAATCATACCTTCCTGATTACTCACTAAATTTCTGGAAAAAAATTCTGGAGCTGTAGACTACTTATTCTAGTTCATAAATCAGCTTTTTGTTTTTCAATACATGTTCCAGTTACTTATATCACTCAAAGATACTGATCTCGAAGATGAAATTGAAGTTCTTGACGAGTTTTCATCGAGCAGAATCTAGTTGATGTAATTACTCTACCAATTTACTCAAGAATAACATAGTTCTCTTTTAAAATGTCATTAATTTACCAAATACTACCTATATCTACTCTTCAAACGATGCCAGAGGGACTGTCCATTGTGCTTCGTCGTTGCGCACAACGACGAGCTCGAACCGGTAACTGGTGGGCCGGTCGCCGACTTACCGGATTTGGCGAAATCAACCAACTGATGGTTGATTTCGTCAATGTCCTCGCACCACCACCACCACCCTTCACCACTCACCCTCCCCACCCTCCCCACCCTTCTTGACCACCTCCCACGACTTCTCTCCACCTCCCACCTCCTCTCACCACTACCAAAGCGCCCACAGCCACCACGAAGACGAGCGCTTGCTCTGGCTACGTCGGAGTCGGACGCGGACCACAACGACGACGATTGGGAGCACCGCAGCCACCGCTGAGACGACAACGAAAGCGTCGGTTCCCGACAGCGCAGGGCTACGTGCGAGGCGATACCAGAACCGTCGATCGCCGCCACCAGCGAGTCGAATCCACCGACGGGCGGATAACGCGACACGAGTCTAGGTAGTAGGTGTGCATGGGGTGTGGGTGTTGGATGCAGGGTGGAAGGTGACAGAGGCAGGAGGAAGAGGCGCATCGACGAGGATGCATGAGGAGAAGACGACAACGAAGGTGTTGCACCACCTTCACCGTCGCCTCGCTCTCCTCTCCTCGCTTGCTCGCTGCTACTCTACGTCCTCTAACTCACCACCTCTTTCTTTCTGCCCACTTTCACCCCCCTTCGTCAGCTGACACCGCCCAAACGAAAACGTCCGCCCCGACGCGCCAACCACACCAACAGCCAGCTACGACTATCGACCATGCCGGCCACAGCTAAGTTGCCAACGACTACGACGACAATGAGTACCGCCACCACCACTGTCCAACGAAGGCGACGACCACGCGGCGGGTAGACCACTTTGAGGCGGGGTTGGGTGGGGGAGCCGACGCTGGGCAAGGGAAGGGCTAGGGTGAGCAAAAGACTAGGCGGGAGTAGGAGATAAGGACAGCCGACGAGGGTAAAGGCGAAGTGAACGGACCCGGAGGAGGAGGATAGGAAGACGACAGACGAGTAGGAGGGGATAACCACTCTCCTGCAAACCTGTCTTTCCTCCTCGGTTGTATTTCATTTATTCGTTTTTTTAGTCATCCTGTGTAGATAGCATAGTCATATGCAATATAATAATTTTGTTTTATTTTCCATCATTTCGCTTTTCCGCAGCTTTCGAAAATGAAGCTTTAAAGATCAGCCATCCCAAAGTGGTAATTAATGCCGAATTGGGAATGCGCAGGCATGAAGATGGACGGCATATTTCCAAAGGCTTTGTCTAATCTAATCTGATCTCAATTAATAAGCTATACCTTATAATATCGAAAATAGGTCGCATCTAATTTAAGTCGGAACTATTTATAAACGACATCGAAAAGCGCGCTGCCCAATCCACCCCTAGGCGCTTGTTTTTGGGTGCGCTCAAGGCACTAAATAATCTAATTATATTACCCAAACCTACTGGGATTTTTTGCGCGGTAAAATTCCACCCCCAGCGCCCGCCCGAGCCAAAATATCGAAAAATGCGCTCAAATATTGATTTGAGCTATTTATATACTACATCCAATGCGCCCCCGCCCAATCCATCCCATCCCGCCGCTTTTTGGGCGCGCTCGAGGCGCCAAATATTCCTAATATATCCCCCGAGCCCGCCGGATTTTTTTGCGCACCCAAAATCCACCCCCGCCCCCCGCCAGAGCCAATATACTACCCCCACCCGCCCATTATTGATTTGTTTACCCATGTTTACCCACACCCGCCCACCCAGCTGTGGCTACCCACCCCGGCTCACATACAGAGGACCTTCCCTATATGGACTGCTTATACACTGACTGCTTATATGCCTCCAGGATGTATACTACTTAAGTACTTATAAGTACTATTTCATGTATAATTCTAGCTACCATGGCTGCGGTCAGGGCCCCAAACGTCCAGTTACCATCGCGCAAGTCGCAAAGGTTATGCCACAGCTGCCCCTTGAGGCAGTAGCCGGGCCCTCAGAGGGCCAGGCATCGGGCCCCTCGAATGCGCGCAAGCGCAAGAAAGGGGCCCCATCTTTTGTTGCTGGGGGTCCGTCTCGTCGACAGGTCCTCATTGGCTTTGGCACAGGGAGTGACATCACTTGTGATTTCAACCTCTTCATTCGCAGAGCCCGCACTGTCCTTAGGGATGGAGGCTTCTCTCTTCAGATCTTGTCTATGGAATACGCATACACAGGATACGCTCTCCACACCGACGGTGTGGCTTCGGAGAAAGACCTCGAATTCATTCGAGGCCTTGCTCATAATGTCTTCGGCGACAGGACCACCGGGATCCATGTCGGCCTTCCCACCTCCACTTCTTTCATCAAGATTGTGGACGTTCCTTGGTACTCCGATGTCGCAATGACAAAGGTTATCACATCCGACGAGGTTCAGGGATCCCTCTTGCGATCCCCCCTCGGCAACGACCTGCCCTTTGCGCGCAATGCACGCTTAGTGCGGAATTCTCCACAAAGTACCATGGGTACCGCGTACCTTGACATCTGGGACTCCAAGAGTGGATCCCGGGCCAAGAAACTCATTAACCAATCGGTTATGATCTGTGGCATATGCTGCTTTATCCGAGAAGCGTCCGCCCACGTCGGCACCCCCATCTGCCAGCGCTGCTGGAAATGGGGTCACTCTGAGGCAGGGTGCAGACAACGCGCTGCAATATGCCCACACTGCATGGGCCCCCACAGGCTCGAAGAACATCGTACCGTCGCCAAGTGTTGCAAAGGTAACGCTAAGGCGAACCCACCTATTCCACCCACCCCAGCAGACCAGGATTGCCCTCACAAGGCGCACTGTGTCAACTGCAGTGGGGACCATGCCGCCAGCAACCGCAAATGCAAGTTCTGGGTAAACCGCTACGATCGCACGTGGATTGAGGCTAAATACCGGGAGGTACGTCTTCAAAGACAAAACCGCCGGACCTTCGCTAACTCCCAAGTTGTAGCTCAATGAGAGACACAACAAAGGAAATTAGGCTCTTCTCGCACAATGTAGCTAAGAACTATATGTACTTAGACGTGCTTCTTGAGACATTGCAGAATTCATTCGATGTTTTATTCGTTCAAGAACCGCCATGGCGGACTATAAGACAAGCACCCTCCCCTAACAATAGGGATGGTGAAGATATCGTTGGCGCGCCCATGCACCCTGCGTGGCTGTACATGGTTCGCCCTCCAACAAATGACGAAACCCCTCGGGTCATGGCCTTTGTGTCCAAACGACTCGAAAGACTTCGTCCCTCGATGCGCCGGGATCTTGCAGATCACTGAGACATATTCATTCTCTCGCTGTTTCAGGGCCACGAGACTTATCACCTCATGAATGTCTACAATGACGCTGATGGTACCGCGGTCCGATACTTATCGAACCACGTCCACGAGCTACCCCAACTTCATTATATGGGTGGCGACTTTAACATTCACTCTCGGGAGTGGGACCCAGAGGTCACGCACCACAGAGGTGATGCCATAAACTTGCTGGAATTAGCAGCAGATCTGGACCTAGAGCGGACCCAACCGTCCAATCCAGGCCCTACATTTATATCTCACAACCCAGACCTTCGGCCGTCGGTCATAGATCTGGTCTTTCATGGGATCGCTGAGTCAGCAAGTGACTGCACTTTCTGCGACCCGGTCCGACAGGGACCATCGGATCATATTCCGATCTTTACTGTCGTCAAGCTAGATGACAAGATTGAACCCGTCACGAGGCGCACTATCCCTCGGGACTCAGAAGCCGAACAGGCCATGAGAACCGAACTTCCACAAAAGGTCGCCGACATCCAAGTCGGCGATCTTGAAACCAGGGAAGACGTTGAACAGGTGGCGCAAGCCCTCGCCGATGCCTATGCCGAGGCGTGGATGGCCCACTCCAAGGTATCCCGAATCACTAAGCACTCTCAACCATGGTGGAACAATGAGTGCTCTGCTAAACTTGCCACATATCGGAATGATAAATCCGATGTGAATTGGTATCTCTTTCGAGACACAGTCAAACGTGTCAAACGCGAATTCTTCGAGACTAGAATCGGAGAAATCGCATATGCTAACAGGCGCCCATGGGATCTAATGGAATGGGTCAAACAGCGCAAGTTACCAGCATGCGAGGCTATCCGATACCAAGGACAGCCCTGCCATGGAATGGATTCCCTTTGGAATGCACTCCACAACACATATAACTTGGCCTCCGGCCGAGTGGTTGATATGTCAGTTCTGGACCCACTCCCAAACCTAATAGAGAGGGAGTGGCCTCCGTTCTCTGCGCTCGAGCTCTCTGAGGCACTCGAGTCCTGTTCCAGTCGGTCATCGCCTGGCCCAGACCACATTACATGGTCGCTATTAAAGGAAGTTGTAAGGCTGCCTGCTGCCGAGCGAAACCTTCGAGACCTGGCCAATGCCTGCATTCAGGTGGGGCATTGGCCTAAACACTTCAAGGAGTCAGTATCGGTCATCATACCGAAACCTGGCAAACCTACCTACTCAGACCCGAAAGCGTTCCGGCCCATTGTGCTGCTGAACACTACAGGGAAGCTCATAGAGAAGATGATTTCAAATCGTCTCCAATTCGACATGATCAAATACGATCTTGTTCACCCAAACCAAGTAGGCGGAGTGCGCCAGCGCTCCACTGAGGATGCAGGGTTGTACCTAACTCACCTAGTTCGCGCTGGGTGGGCCAAGGGACTTAAGACAAGTGTGGTGGCATTCGACATCGCACAATTCTTTCCGTCTCTTAACCATGATATGCTCTTGGCCATCCTTCGGAAACAGGGGTTCTCGCCTATGATCGCGAACTTCTTTTCCTCATACCTAGTGGACAGGCACACTTCCTACAAGTGGGGCTCGTTCACATCGGACCCTCGACAGGCAGACGTGGGCGTAGGGTAGGGCTCTGCCCTATCCCCGGTTTTGTCAGCTTTATACATCGCTCCGGTGATGAAACTCTATCACATGGAAGATATATCTCGCAAGACATCCCTTCTATCATACGTTGACGATGGCACTTGTATTGCCCAATCGAAAACCCTTGGGGAGAACGCAGAAACGCTTATAGCGGCCTATGCAGTCCTCCTCTGTCTCTTTACTGCCATAGGGCTTGTTCTTGAACACAACAAGTCTGAATACTTCTGCTTTGATAGGTCGAGGACATTTAATCCCCCACCTCTAGATCTCGGTTATGCCCCGTATACCGGGGACACACCGCTTGCCCCAAAGCGCATCTGGCGCTATCTGAGGGGTCGGTTGAGCAGCTAGGGCAGGTCCCGGACTGGTCCAGAGGAGTCATATACAACAACAACATCCAGCTGGTTGACTCGAGGTCCAACACATACCGGGTTCTTCGGATCCTGGGAACTGGGGAGGGTATGGGAGCTTCGGCCTTGTACCAACCCTCTCATAGTACCGAAGTGGGCTCTTTGGATGGTATCCTCTGAGCACTCCTGCTTGCCAGGATAGGCTAAGTCGTGTGACGGACCCAGACTAGGCGACTGTTGAAATTAGTGATCAAACACTTTGAATTTGGACTTTTATCTTTCATTTGGACACCATTTTGTTTATATCTATTTATAGAGTAGAGTAGATTACGTAATTGTTTCAGATTCTTAATCTCCTCTTCAAGCCGCATCTAACGGTACCCATATTGTACATAGTCAACTTTCTCATCGCCGGCTCTCCGCGAGTATTTCGCTTATAACTCCTTTTAGACTAGTGCTATTTACATAATCTTTCTAGATTCATATTCTCCTCGCCGATACGCATCCGGTGATACCCATTTTGTAGTGTAGAAGTTATGTTTGCGTACCACCGATTTCGAACGCGATATAGTGGGCGCCTAAAGTCACTCCTGAGGCATTTTGGGTACAACATGACCAAACAAACCACTTTTCCTACCATGTCTGGGAAACCGAGACACTAGAATTGGGCATTGGATTACATAGAAGCAATACACTATTTTCTTACTTGACTAGTCATTGTTAAGCATTTGAGATTTGACTACATTGTTAACTATAAGTCTATTGACTATTAGTAACTCTATTGTCAATTTCTAACAGTAATAGATCTGGTCTTCCACGGGATCGCTGAGTCAGCAAGTGACTGTACATTCCGCGACCCGGTCCAACAGGGACCATCGGATCATATTCCAATCTTCACTGTAGTTAAGCTAGATGACGAGATTGAACCCGTCACGAGGCGCACTATCCCTCGGGACTCAGAAGCTGAACAGGCCATGAGGACCGAACTTCCACAAAAGGTCGCTGACATCCAGGTCGGGGAACTTGAAACTAGGGAAGACATTGAGCAGGTGGCGCAAGCACTTGCCAATGCCTATGCCGAGGCGTGGATGGCCCACTCCAAGGTATCCCGAATCACTAAGCACTCTCAACCATGGTGGAACAATGAGTGCTCTGCTAAACTTGCCACATATCGGAATGATAAATCTGATGTGAATTGGCATCTCTTTCGAGACACAGTCAAACGTGTTAAACGCGAATTCTTCGAGACTAGAATCGGAGAAATTGCTTACACTAACAGGTGCCCATGGGACCTAATGGAGTGGGTCAAACAGTGCAAGTTACCAGCATGTGAGGCTATCCGATATCAAGGACAGCCCTGCCATGGAATGGATTCCCTTTGGAATGCACTCCACAACACATATAACTCAGCCTCCGGCCGAGTGGTTGATATGTCAGTTCTGGACCCACTCCCAAACCTAATAGAGAGGGAGTGGCCTCCGTTCTCGTCGCTCGAGCTCTCTGAGGCACTCGAGTCGTGTTCCAGTCGTTCATCGCCTGGCCCAGACCATATTACATGGTCGCTACTGAAGGAAGTTGTAAGGCTGCCTGCCGCCGAGCGAAACCTTCGAGACCTGGCCAATGCCTGCATCCAGGTGGGGCATTGGCCCAAACATTTCAAGGAGTTAGTATCGGTCATTATACCGAAACCTGGCAAACCTACATATTCAGACCCGAAAGCGTTCCGGCCTATTGTGCTGTTGAACACTACTGGGAAGCTCATCGAGAAGATGATTTCAAATCGTCTCCAATTCGACATGATCAAATATGATCTTGTTCACCCAAACCAAGTAGGGGGAGTGCGACAGCGCTCCACCGAGGAGGCAGGGATGTACCTAACTCACCTAGTTCGCGCTGGGTGGGCCAACGGACTTAAGACAAGTGTGGTGGCATTTGATATCGCACAATTCTTCCCATCACTCAACCACGATATGCTCTTGGCTATCCTTCGGAAACAGGGGTTCTCGCCTATGGTCGCGAACATCTTCTCCTCATACCTAGTGGACAGGCACACTTCCTATAAGTGGGGCTCGTTCACATCAGACCCCCGTCAGGCAGATGTGGGCGTAGGGCAGGGCTCTGCTCTCTCCCCTGTCCTGTCAGCCCTATACATCGCTCCGGTGATGAAACTCTATCACATGGAAGAGATATCTCGCAAGACATCTCTTCTATCGTACGTTGATGATGGCACTTGCATTGCCCAATCGAAAACTCTTGGGGAGAATGCAGAGACGCTTATAGCGGCCTATGCAGTTCTCCTTCGCCTCTTTACAGCCATAGGGCTTGTTCTCGAACACAACAAGTCTGAATACTTCTGCTTTGATAGGTCGAGGTGTTAGAATCACCTGACACGTGTTGGAATTATGTAATCTGCCACTCGCAAGAAATTGCTATGAAAACTCACATTTGGGAGTTGCTGTGTCATCACTTGGTTAGTCAGCCTGTTGGCGTGACATTTGGGAACTGCGGTTCAATTTGGATGACCAGTAACATTGGGGTGGAGATTGCATAAATACCATATAGTGGATTGACCCAGTAAGACCTGATAGCTCAGTGGTTAGAGCATCTGGTATATGTCCAGGAGGGCCTGGGTTCAATCCCCAGTCTGGTCACTTCTTTTAATAACACGATCAGGTGACCTTGGAAAAGAATGACCAGACCTGGGATTGAACCAGGGACCTTGCCACTGCTAGGGGAATGCTCTAAACTACTGAGCTATCCGGTCTTGTGGTTACATAGGGTGCTTAGGGTGGTTAACCCAATGGCCGGGTGTGGAGATGCTCCAGGGACTGTCTGCCATTAGTAAGCGAACAGATCAATTTCTAACACGAGGACATTCAATCCTCCACCCCTAGATTTTTTTTTTTAAAAAAAAAAAAAATCACGAGCCCGAAGGCCCAACTTGTATTCCGGCGCCCATTAGCAATCCGGTCCCTACTATTACATGAAAGGCAGGATTTGTCACTACACTACATCTAGAGATGGCAGGTGCAACACCCACCAAGAAAGTGAGCCGCCTACGCAGCCTGAATGTTGATGGATCAGTGAGGAGTGCCTCGCCGCAATCGATAGAACAGATGGAAGGGCATCTGTCCAGTCCGGTCACGGAGGGAAGGATCGAACGCCGAAGCTCCCTTCATACGCAAGACAACCAGTCGTCTAGTCTGGGTCTGTCACACGACTTAGCCTATCCTGACAAGCAGGAGTGCTCAGAGGATACCATCCAAAGAGCCCACTTCGGTACTATGAGAAGGTTGGTATAAGGCCGAGGCTCCCATACCCTCCACAGTTCCCAGGATCCGAAGAACCCAGTATGCGTTGGACCTCGATTCAACCAGCTGGATGTTGTTGTTGTTGTATATAACTCCGGACCAGTCCGGGACCTGCCCTAGCTGCTCAACCGACCCCTTGGGGTCGTCTGAAAGAGAACGTCGCTTCGTTCTGTTCCAGGAATCTGACCAACCCAAGGTAGTACCTTGGAGGTGGACCGTCTTCGTCACGTTGGTATTGGCCACAGTGGCGTAAAATATGATTGTGCGTCTCGAGGGGGTGATCCTCGCAGGTGCACGATGTTCGCTCCGGTATGTTGAAGCGTTCATAATAGGCCCCGATTGGAGTGTGGTTAAGGATGCATCTACAAATGCGAACTGCAAGGTGTAGATCGCCTCCGGCAGCGGGAAGCCATGTACCTCCATTGATGTACGATGGTTCAAGAACGGTCTTGTCAGGCCGTTGGAGCATAAGAATGTTATGCCCCCGATAGTTAGGGTCCCGGAAGAGTGTCTTCCAGTCCTCCTGGACTGATTTGGTGACGGCACATCGTACACTGTCAAGAGAGGTGCTGGGATGTTGCACAGCAGGTGCATTGAAGGCCCGACATTCGTCGTGTGCCTCCTGATGAATTTTCCATTTCAGCTTCGAAGGAACCTGAATGAACATTATTGAGCAGTCAGCATCTTCTGCTAACCATGGCTCGAGGGCCCTGCATACGGCCAGGGAGTGGCCCTGGCCGCTATGTAGTGTAGGATCTACTGCTCGCTTAGCCGATGTAAGTGAATCGGTGAAGACAATGATCCGTTCGCAATTGTCCTGCTGTACGGCAAGACAGACTGCTGAACGTATTGCGAAGAGTTCTGCATCTGGTGCAGTAACTCGCCTGGCTGGATGGATTGCGGTATGAACACGTTCCACCCCCCGGAATAGAAGGGCTGCAGAGACCGCGTGGCGATGCTCTTCATTTGGCAGACTTGCGTCCACCGCACAAATCACAGTGCCAGGCTGCTCCCGAGCCTCAGTAAGAACTGTATTAAGTTTGGTACGGTATGCCTCCAGACTACGTTCATCTAGAAGGCCTTCCGTGCCGTGAAATTCCACTCGATCGGGAAACCGGTCGAGTAGGCGTACACCAGGCCGAGCCTCTGGCGCCACGGGTGCAAAAGACTCGGTGAGTTCAGGGAGATGGCGGTCCACCTCCATGAGGGAGCCCTTAACCTTCAAGCATTGGTTAGGGGTCAGCCTAGATATTGCCAATGACCGGATTGCTAACGGGCGCCGGAATACAAGTTGGGCCTTCGGGCTCGTGATTTAAAAAAAAAAAAAAAAAAAGATATTGCCAATGGGTGAGCACTGGCTTGCTTACGGTGATCCTTGGAGAGGATCGACCGAAGCGGATGTGTGTCTGAAAGAGTCGCTGCGCGGAAGTTAGAGCACCCGGCGAGCTTTTTCAGATGTAGATGAATAGGGATCAGTCCTGCAAGGGACTCAACCCCACCGGTTGGAGAGGTACGGAATGCGCCTGTAATCCAGAGTGCAGCCTTACGCTGCATTTTGCGGAAGTCCGCAAGGACACCCTTAATGCGGGCACCCTCGTAGAACCACAGTCTATAGCCGTACGTTGCGATGGGGAGGACGCACGAACGATATAAGAGTCGCTTCTCCTTTGGGGACAAGCCACGAGTAGAGCTGCCAAGCATCTTCATGGCTTTCACTGATGAAAGAGACTTGGTAGTATAGTATCGAATGTGTTCCTTGAAGGTAAGGTGACGGTCGAAGTAGAATCCCAAGTAGCGCCAAATGCGCTTTGGAGCAAGCGGTGTGTCCCCGGTATATGGGGCATAGCCAAGGTCTAGGGGTGGAGGATTGAATGTCCTCGACCTATCAAAGCAGAAGTATTCAGACTTGTTGTGTTCAAGAACAAGCCCTATGGCGGTGAAGAGGCGGAGGAGAACTGCATAGGCCACTATAAGCGTCTCTGCATTCTCCCCAAGGGTTTTCAATTGGGCAATACAAGTGCCATCATCAACGTACGATAGAAGAGATGTGGGCAGATGCCCTTCCATCTGTTCTATCGATTGCGGCGAGGCACTTCTTGCTGATCCATCAACATTCCGGCCGTGAAGGCGGCTTAATTTCTTGGCGGGTGTTGCACCTGCCATCTCTAGATGTAGTGTAGTAATAAATCCTGCCTTTCATGTAATAGTAGGGACCAGATTGCTAACGGGCGCTGGAATACAAGTTGGGCCTTCGGGCTCGTGATTTAAATAAAAAAAAAATAATAATAAAAAAATAATAAAAATAAACGATTTGGTCTGTCTCTTGTGATTTCAACACCCAATAAGTAGTTGGTTTCACCTAGATCCCGCAGCTTGAAATGTTTCCCAAGGTCCACAACAAAATTATCAAGAGCATCCTTTGACTTTGAAGCAAGAGTAATATCATCCACAAACACAGGCATAATGACTTTGATATCATTTCTGTCATAGATATAGAGTGACGGGTCACTGTAAGTCTTCTTAAACCCAAGTTCAAGCAAGACCTTTCCAAGTGTTTCACTCCATAACCGTGATGACTGCTTTAACCCATACAGGGACTTGTTGAGTCGGAAGACTACTTTCTGTTGACCTTGTATAAATCCAGGTGGTGGCTGCATATAGATCTCTGCATCAATATCACTGTTTGTGAATGCATATGAAATATCCACAGAACGAAGTTCAAGATCTTTTATTGCAGCCAATGCCAATACAATGTGCACAGTAGCTTGTCGCATTGTAGATGCAAAAGTCTCAAAGTAGTCCTGACCAGGTCGCTGGTTAAAACCTTTTGCAACCACACGTGCTTTTAATCGCTCAATTGACCCATCTGCGTTGTGTTTTGTTTTGAAGACCCATTTTGATCCAATTGCTTTCTGACCCTCTGGTAACTGCACTGCCTCCCAAGTCTTGTTCTCCAAATGCCAGTTCATCTCCTCCATCATTGCTTCATGCCATTGCCTTCCCTGTAAGGCTCCAACCGTATACTATACATATACAGCCGAGGGCGTATATATACGGATATGGTTGTTTACAGTATACGAACCGTATATATACAGTTATACAGTAAAATATATAGTTTCTCTTGACTCTGTCAGATTTACCCACTAGAACCCCAGTTATCTAGTGCTAATTCAAGCACAGATACGAATAGCAAATTTTATACAAGTATTTCTGCACAAAGACGGCAGTAGTACCGAGTACATGGAAGTTTTATCAAGAATATTGAGCACATGACTGGGCATAAAAAAGAATTGCTATCAGCGGTAGGCAGAACCGGGCATTCAATATCAGGCAGAAAACACATTTTGAGCTCGGGAATAATGCAGGCAGTGGGGACTGAGAAAGAAAAGCTTGACTAATGCTCATTTAGTACCCTGAACTGGGATATTTTAATAGAATTTGCCAACCATATACAGGAAACCATATACTGTATATTTACACTATACAGCCGTCTGTGGTTTTGGCATATACATATACATATACATATACAGAAAAAACCATATATATACAGTAATGTATAGTGTACGGTTGGAGCCTTACTTCCCTGTTGACTTTTCATAGCCTCCGAATATGTCTGTGGGTCTGGTGCTTCACCAACAACATTAGCTACTTCAACTTCAACTTCATCCTCATTCTCCTCTTCTTCTTCTTCAAAGTCAGAGTCTGGAACAGGTGGCTTTGCCTTTCTGACAACCCACCATTCACCTGGTGGTTTGACTGTACGTCCTGATCGTCACAATACTGGCTGGGGTGCAGGTGTTACTTCCTCCTCCTTGGTTTCATCATCATCACTTTCAATAACTCGTTTCTGTTGACGTCTAGCAATAGGTTGGTCTTCATCATCATCATCATCATCATCAACAGCTGGCTCCAATACATTCTGTTCTCCAATTTCGTGTTTAGGCTCTATTGGTTCATCTTGTTCCTCTGGTTCTGGTTCTGGTGGTGGTAGTGTTGCTTCATCCTCCTCTTCTGTATCCACATTACTTGATACTGGCACTGGTTCAGTTTGCTTGTCCTCAGGTTTATTGGATGTAATAAGTTCTCCTGCATAGGTGTAGTGTTCGTCAAAGTCGGCCCTTTCGCAAATAATGACCTTCTTTGTTTCAGGATTGTAGAACTTCCAGCCTTTATAACCCTCCGGATATCTAATAAAAATGCACTTCTCCATGTGTGAACCCAAGTGCCCTCGTTTATCCTTCTGGATGTGAACATATGCAACACAACCCCAAACACGTAAATGGCTAACATCAGGTTTCTTCTTGTGCCAGACTTCATATGGAGTCTTTCCAACAACAGCAGATGTGGGACAACGTTTTAGCACATGTACAAGTGCAGCCAAACACTCAGCCCAAAATTTCTTGGACAGACCAGATTCATCCAGCAATGCAACAATCCTTTCAGCAACAGTGCGATTAGCACGTTCAGCTACACCATTCTGCTGTGGCCTGTTCCTGCAAGTATGCTCCCTTACAATTCCACATTCATCCAGATAGGCTTGGAATTCTTTGGACATATATTCGCCACCCTTGTCATCTCTAAAGCGCTTCATTTTCTTTCCAGTTTGATTCTCAGCCCATGCTTTGAATGCCTTGAATGCTTCAAAAGTATCACTTTTCTTCTTGAGAGGAACAAAGACCTTGAACCGTCCACAGTCATCAATAAATGACACCCAGTAGTGATATCCACCATGAGAGATGACTCCAACATCATGTACATCTGAATGAATTAATTCCAGCACTTCAGTAGCTCTATTCTCGGATGACGGGAATGGGTTTGCATGCATCTTGCCAGCCAGACATGGTTCACAAATAGGATCTGGTTTTGCCTTGGAATCAATGATCAAACCATCAACTAGATTTCCCTTGATCATAAGCTTGATACTATCATAGTTGTGGTGTCCTAACCGTTTATGCTAAAGTGACAAATCAAGAGGTAGCGTTGAAGCCAAATGTACATTCTCCATTATGTCTACTGTAGAACCATCTAAATACCCAACATTATCATCATCAATAGTAGCAGTGAATAGGAGGTCTTTCTTTTGTGAAAAGTTCATTTTATCATGTGAAATATGTACATCAATGCCCTTGTTCTTTGTCAAATATAAAACAGCAAGAAGATTATTACGAAGCGCAGGAACATGAAGTACTCTAGTGAATTCTACATCTCTAAGTTGTTTTCCATTAACTATTGGTCTAAATCTGACTGTACCAACACCTTCTGAATATATAACTCTATGGTCCGCTAGTCTAATTGGCACTCTATAAGGGGTATAAATGTGAATCCAATTGCGGTGTGGGATCATATTAGAAGTGGCACCTGTACCTGTATTCCAATGAAAAATGTTAGAAGATGTAGCATTGACTTCATGTTCAGCAACAGCACTTGCCTTGCCAGCAAATTCTGTTACTGCTGCTGCCTTCTCTTCATTTGCCTGTTTGGCACTCTCTGTATTACGCTTCTTCTTTGCAATCTCAGGGCAATTGTGTACCCAGTGACCCTTTTCTTTGCAATAGCAACATGTATCTCTATCCTCCTGTGGCCTATTCCCTCCATTGTATGGCTTCTTCTCCTTGTATCCATTTCCTCCTGCCTTGGCCTGGTTCAGCGACTCTCCTCCAGATTGATGTTGTCGATTTAGTTCTTCACTTCGGAATGCTTGGATTATTACTGACTTGTCCAGCTTATCCAACAATAAGAGAGGCATTGTTAGGTGACGATAATCTTCTGGCAAAGCATGGATAAGTGCCATGCACTGAAGTTCTTCATCCAATGTCTCGATCTTGAAGTCGGCAGGACGCAGGTTTTGAATTGCCTGCATAGCTTTCTCTATCCGGGTTCCCAAATCCACCAAAGACTCGTCATCTTGTTTCCTGATGGAGAACAAGTCATCATATGCATTGAACCTAGCGCCAGGTTTCTTGGATAGGTGTGCAGCCTCCAATAATGCCCACATTTTGATAGGATTTTCTTCATGCCCTCTGAAATGCACCCTCTGATCACTTTCCACCAACAAGTAGATTTCTCCTGCTGCCTTTTCTTCCTTTATCTCCCATTTCTCTGCCTCCTTAGGATCGGAAGGCTTTGTTTCTTTCCCAGAAACTAGTCTCCATAGTCCATTTCGCATTAGCCAAGCCTTCATCTCACCACACCATTCAGTGTAGTTTGAATTAGACAACGGCTTTACTTTGGCAACCGAGTTGTTGTCTGATGTCGACATATTTGTAGTCCCTTTGTATCAAGTTGTAATCCCTTTGTAATGTTTTGTAGTCCCAAGTTATAATCCCTTTATAACGTGTTGTAACGTTTTGTAGTCCCAAGTTTGTAATCCCCCAGTTTCAAAATGTAATAGACAGCAATAAGACTGTGATCAAATGTATAGCCAAGTTTATAAGCCGGGGCCCATAACCTGTTAGAAATTGACAATAGAGTCACTAATAGTCAATAGACTCATAGTTAACAATGTAGTCAAATCTCAAATGCTTAACAATGACTAGTCAAGTAAGAAAAGTAATCCAATGCCCAATTCTAGTGTCTCGGTTTCCCAGACATGGTAGGAAAAGTGGTTTGTTTGGTCATATTGTACCCAAAATGCCTGAGGAGTGACTTTAGGCGCCCACTATATCGCGTTCGAAATCAGTGGTACGCAAACGTAACTTCTATACTACAAAATGGGTATCACCGGATGCGTATCGGCAAGGAGATGATGAATCTAGAAAGATTATGTAAATAGCACTAGTCTAAAAGGAGTTATAAGCGAAATACTCGCGGAGAGCCGGCGATGAGAATATCAACTATGTACAATATGGGTACCGTTAGATGCGGCTTAAAGAGGAGATTAAGAATCTGAAACAATTACGTAATCTACTCTACTCTATAAATAGATATAAACAAAATGGTGTCCAAATGAAAGATAAAAGTCCAAATTCAAAGTGTTTGATCACTAATTTCAACATATACTAGACTTCAAATTATTGACTCGGAGGAGTTTTTTGACAAGAAATTTGACGAGTTTTTGCCAGGATATGACAAACATGTTTTGAAGGCTTGGAGTGATTATTGCACCAAGGCTGTAGGACGTGAGTCACTGATTCTAGTATATCAATAATTAACTTAACCATCCTTAACCAGCAAACCGCTCGGTCGTTCTCGACGAGCTCTTTGAGAAAAACGAGCATGGTCATTATATCCTCCCACCGTATGACGAAGAAACCCAGACAGTTGCTCATTTGAGACAGCAGTTAATGTCATTCTTCGACGGGAATTGAGGTGAGTGTATCGATGCATCTGTTAGTTTTAGTGAATGGCAGGGGTAACCCATGGGTAAATTTTCTGGACCCTCACCCATACCCACAGACCCTTACCCGCGAAACCCGCGGGTTTTTTGCAAAAAACAAGCCCTAAAATGTCCCAAATGGTCTAAAACTGATAGATTTAGAGTGCAGACATTGTTTGGCTCATAAACCCGTCAGTTTTTATCCGTTTTGGACGTTCTGGGGCTCGTTTTAAAGCTCACGGGTCTGGGAATCCGGACCCCTACCCATACCCACGCTTACCCGTGGCCAAACCCGTGCGGGTCGCCAAACCCCTGCCGTTCACTAGTTAGTTTATCTAACTATGATGTTGCTTTTAGCTCTTATATGGCCACATTCCACCACGAACTGGAAAGCCAGCTGGTTAACCTCCCCTCGATGGAAGAAGATAAAGAAGATCGACAAGGACTTCCCGTTCAAAAATTTCAGCAAAATCACGAACGAGCTCACAAGACGCCAGTCTAGCATCCTGGTCCAACTTCGAACCGGTCACTTTCCACTAAACGACTACCTCCATAAACGGAAGCTGGCGCCATCACCTCTCTGCCACGCTTGCAACGAACAACGATGAGAAACAATTAAGCACTTTATAACAGAATGCCCTGCTTACCAAATTCAACGACATAAACTGAAGCGCGCAATACATGGCCGAGGTCTCTCTGATCCACTCTCGCTATTATCAGACCCGAAACGAGTCAAACCTTTGATTCAATTTGTGGAGCAGACCAGACGATGGACGAATGGCCGAATGACGCACCCCACGACCCCCTAATCTCAATAAATTAAACTACCTACACCTAATCTACTACACATGCATTATCAATCATTCATACACACGACGACACCTCAACATCCTCACCAGATGACGCCGCCGCACCAACGGGCTACATTCACGTAGCCGGGTGCACGAACTGACTACGAGAGGCACCCAAGTCACGCCTCCGAAGGAGCAAGCCCTTTGCTCAGTCCTCCTCGCGACACAGGGGGGTCGAAAACGGCGTTTTCGTGCCGGGTTAGATGGGGGAGCGAGTGCCCTGGGCACGCCCTCATCTTTCGCTGAGACCCACTGGAGGAACCTTAGACGGGCACTAGGGGCCCATAGTAACTTAATTAATATACCATAAGCCAATGTCTATTATAGTGTAAACTACTTGACAATAAACCTCACTTCAAAAAAAAAAAAAAATGGCCGCATTCCTCTGATATGCCAGCTGTGCCGTGGGCGGAGCTCATTTCACATCCTTCGGACTATTTCCACCCTATCCTGGCATCATATCTTGGCTTCTCGTGGGGGCATCTGGATCAGATGAAGGGGTCCGAGTCCGAGCTGCAAAAATTGTCAGCAGCCATTATAGCATTCCAGGAAGCCACAGCTGGCACTTACTGTATATTCCAAAACCAAAGGGATATCCTTGACTCGCGAAGTAGGCGTGCAGAGAGCGAAGAGCAGGAAAGGCTGGACGCAAAGGACGTTGAAGAAATCCACGACGAGGACCGTGACCATCCAACTCCGACTCTTCTCGAATCATCCAAGACTCCTTCAAATTCACTGTACGATTCAAACCCAAGCTCGCAAGCCTCAGTGTTGGCACCACAGGTGCATGGACCGAGCGACACGGACAACACCAGTCGCAGCTCCGAGACCCAGCCATTGGCCACGTCACCACTCCTATCTTCGCCGCCACTTGATCTCACTGGCCGGGGTGCACTGTCTCCATCAGCTTCATTGGTGCCACAGACAATGCCTTTGCCACCGCCTGGTCTTAGTGGCCCAGTCGCATTGTCTCCATCAGCTTCATTGGTGCCACAGACTGTAAAAGGCTCAGACCAACAAGCCACAACCTCACTTTTGCCCTCGCCACCACTCACATCCACTGTTCCTCCACTGTCGAGTTCGCAAGCACTTGATTCCCTAACTCCACACACTAGTAGTATTCCGGCAGTTGCGCCTGTCCCCGTGCCAGCACTCCTGACAGCACCCGACGACTCCCAGATACCATACACTGAGTCCGGGCCTAACCTGTCTGCCCAACTTCGTGATGCTGACACCCAGCAAGCTGATGCACTCTCTGGCGCCATGCAGTTAGTGCCAGTTACTGTGATGGGTATATTTCTCTTATCTAATCGTCTGCCGCATCATGCCATGCCATCTCTTGTTATCTTATCTTTCCTTGGTGGCTGCGCCTTATTTGTACATATTAGAATCTCACCTTATATACTTACTGTAGCCATTCTAATAATTCATCTTACTTTCTTGCTTTTGCTACCATGAATTAAGGTCAGAACTCAGAGAGAGTTCATTCTCTACCCTCGCTGGCTGAGCACCCAGACATCTGCTCCCTGGTCTTGGGTGACACGATCCCTCGCAAGGGTTACATGCAATGTCTGTGACTGTATGTCACAACCCCAACCCTCTCCTACTCTTCCACCTTGAGGATTTCCACTACGCGTCACAGTTACCAATGCTCAGGAACTGGAAGCGCAGCCTGAATCTGATAAGCAGTCAACCAAGAGTCTCAAGCGGAAACGTGAAACTAGTCGCAAAGCTGACTCATATGTGTCTATTGCTGAAAATCCATTGGAAAAGCTGGGTCCACAAAACAGGAGACCTTCAGAGAAGATCAGAGCACAGGCGGAGAATGTTGGACGTGGAGCTGGAAGAGGTGGGAAGCATGGCACTAGCAAGAAGACGTGCTTGGTTTGAGACAGGTTTTTTGTAAGTTATTTTTCTAATTTTTTGTTCATCTTTAGTTGATCAGTTCAGCTGTGTTCGAACATTGTTCTTGAACGGATTTGTGTATATCTCATTTTATTGTCAAGTTGAAGTTTTTATCATGTAATATCATGTTCGAACACTTTCGAACACATGCACACTGGACTCTGTAAGAACTAGGTCATTGTAACTTGTGGTAGAAGTTCAAAAGTTTCAAACATGTTCGAACATAAACTTTAATTATAGCTAGTACCTACATACTGTACTAATCCGATCAATTCATCGGTAACGCGTAACGCGGCCCTCGAATGTGCCGAAATGTAACGGTTGTAACGTGTAACATGGCCAGTCCAACGAAGAAAAATGGCAGTTTGCTGATGTAAACTGCCATTTTGGGTTGTTTTTGATGGGATCAGCATCCTAAAAAGGAAATTGACGAATAGATAAGTTCGTCAGGCATGTAACGCGTAACAAGGCCTGCCGGATTGACCGGATTAGTACAGTATTGACTTGGTAACTTAAATTTGCCTATATAAATATGTTCGAACCGGTTCGATCGTGTGTGTCATTGACAAAGGCTTTGTTTGAACTTGAACGCAACTGTTGCTGATAGGGCCCTCCATGCGCTTTAATTTGCATTTTGAATATCTGCTCTGCTTTTGCTCTCAGGCTACTTTGGCTAATTGTGCTCCATGGCTTCACTCATTTTCTCTACAACTCGTCAGCACATGTGTGCACATATAGTCCTTAGCTCATTCTAATTTGTGTTTAGTTGCTCTTGCTTGTTCAATGTTAACCCGCAATCTTGCATTCTTCACTCATGTCTCAGTTCACTAAACTAGACAAGGCTACTACCCAACACTGTCATCACACTTCCAGGTCTTCCACATTTATTCCTGCACTTGCATCTTTATCTCCAGCTCCTCCCTCCTCTACTCTAGTCATATGCACCTTCTGTGGTATCCACAACCATCAGCAAGCTTACTGCAACCGCTTTTTAAAAGCGCAGCTTAAACAGGCTCAGCAGGAGGTCAAGGCTGCTTTCCCAGCACCCACTATCCAGGAGTATGCTGGCAATGCATCTGCTCTTTCAGCAGAAGATGCTCCCAGCACAGAGCCTCTTTGCCAATTGGTTGGCAAACACAGGAGCCACTAGTCATATGACTCAACATCGTCAATGGCTTTGCAATTACACTCCTCATCGCTGACAGACCACATTATTCAGCAGGTATTGGCACTGTACTGTTCCACCCAGTAGTCAATGGCAAGGAATCTTGCCCTGTGGAACTCACTTGTGTTTTGCATGTCCCCCAGTTGCCCAGCTCCAAAACAACCTCCTAGCCTGTCTCTATCTCACCAGGCACAAAGGCATTGAGATGGAAGTTGATGCAGACACCATGCACTTCAAGTTGAATGGCACCACTCTCTTCCAAGCCAGAGTCACTTCTCAGAACAGTGGCATCCTCAATGCTGTCACTGAACCTTTTGAGCACTGTGATGTGACTGTGATGCAATCCAATGAAAGACAGGAGCAGCTCTAGTTGAGCTCTGGGGAACTAGGTGTACTGTATTGGTGCTAGGGAATATCAAGGGTCGGGCTGACCCGCACGGGTCATGGGTAAGGGTAAGCATGGGTACAGGTGGGGGTCAAGATTCTCTGACCCGTGAACTTTCAAACGAGCCCAAGAACGTCCCAAACAGATGAAAACTGACCGAGTTATGCTTGATTTTATTAAATCAGCTATAACTCAGTCAAATCTCCACCGTTTTCGACGTTTTTGGGCTTGTTTGGTGCGGAAAACCCGCGGGTTGACGGGTAAGGGTTAGCGTGGGTCCGGGTCCGGGTCAGGGCCGCGGGTTACCCGTGATATTCCTTAACATTTGGTGTGCCTGTGTGGTGGGATATAGCGAGTGCCGAGGTCCCCTTAGGGCTGCCACCCGTAGGCCGTGAAGCATGGGGCACGGCACCCGTCTCACGGTAGGATATGCCGTGCCGTCGTATGATTTTTATAGAAGCGACACGGCACAGGTTGGGCACGGGCTGATCTTATTGGAATGCTGTCTTTAGCCATGACCAGACGGCCGTGGACGGCATGCCAGATATTAGTTTCAGATCACGCGCATTCTGAGTTGAAAACACGTTACTGTTCGATTTCAATCAATCCGTCGGTAATGCATAACATCGCCATTTGCCGTGCCGAAATGTAACGCGTGTAACAGGTAACGAGAGCATCTGCTGAGGGCAGATGTCCGTTACACCTCCGAAATTTCCTTTTTGGGTACATTTTTGGTCGAAAAAAGCTCCAAAAAATGAGAAATGTAACGCAAAATTTCGGTCTGACGAACTCGAAAATTTGTCAGACATGTAACGCGTAACAGTAGGCGCTGGATTGATTGAAATCGAACAGTATTCCAACTTCCGACTCCGTCCAGTTCCGTCTGCCTTTTACCAATTCGCCCTTTGCCCAGCACTCAGCTTAGCAGCGGTCAAGGCTTTCCCGGTATTGCCAGCAATCTTCTTCGACTTCACCGCTCCTTCAGATGCCAAACCCCTCGACAAACCTTGAACGAGTTGGACAAGTCATGAGTATCTCTGCCTACTGCCGCAAGATTTCCACTCGTGTGACCCCATCCAATGGTGGTATGGACAGCGCCATCGCTTTCCGCACCTCTAAGTTGCTTAGCGCGTGATGTTCTCTTGATTCCAGGTGTCTCTCTTACTTTTTGTGTATCACTGCATCCATTGCTTCACACAGCTGACGGCTTTGTACTATATAGGATCTGCAGTAGCCGTGGAACGTGTGTTCACTGGAGGGTGGGATACAATATCTTTGAGGCGTAGTAGCCTTCAACCTGCAACTATTCGCAAGTCAATGATACTCAAGCAACACATTCGTCGTCGGCAGGGTAAATCCTTTTAATATTGGACATATAGCTACTATGTATCTAGACCTAGAAATTCACTCTGCAGTCTTAATTTTATTTGTTTTTGTTTCTACTACCGTGATGCCGTGAACGGCCGTGAATCAAACCAACCCGTCCTGTATCAGGATTTGGCTGATGCTGAGGACGGCCGTCTTTCCACGGTCCGTGAGCCGTGTCCGTATTATTGCAGGACGGCCGTCAGCCGTGCACGGCACGGGTGGCAGCCCTAGGTCCCCTACAATTTAGCACCAAGTGTATATACAGGTGCCCCTTAGAAATTTGGACCTGTTGGCCCATGGTCACCCATCTATAGAGACACAGAATGACACCACCTTGCCTGGTCTGAGGACCAAGCTGAGGACGACACCAGGATGTGATTGTGCCAGTAAGTATGGCCTTGCTGAAAGTAAGGCTCCCCACTGTCTAAATTCACCATATATGGTAGCATAGTTTTCTGCCCCTTCTCCAACAAACACATGCAAATACTAGAGCGGTACTGGCACCTCTCATTCACCCTCGAGTTTTCTGCCCCTTCTCTATCAAACATATACAAACACTAGCGCGGTACTGGCACCCCTCATTCACCCTTCGAGTTTTCTGCCCCTTCCCTCTCAAACACATACAAACAAACACTAGAGCGGTACTGGCACCTCTCATTCCTCGACGAGTTTTCTGCCCCTTCCCTCTCAAACATATACAAACACTAGAGCGGTACTGGCTGCTCTGATCCCTCCTCGAGTTTTCTGCCCCTTCGACATCAAACACATACAAATACTAGACAGGCACTTGCGGCACTTTTTCTCCTCTCGTTCTCGAATCTCCTACCCCTTTTGCTTCACAGATGTATGGAAATTAGACCTATCACAACACTGTCACCCCTTATTTTGTCGTTTCACGCCATACAAATTCTGGGCCATTCTGCATTAGATATGTAAACAGTAAATATTAAACAGTACATGGTAAATAAATTTCTGAAAGTTTAAATGGGTCTCCAGGTCCAGATTCTATCTTTTCAAATTTTCTAACTGTTCACGTCTTCGAGAGCAGTCTCTACATGTTTGATTTATTTCCTTGAAGGGTGTGATTCGCTACAGGTGCACTACATGTGTACGAGTCAAACAATGATTAATTCAATGGTTGGTCAGCAAGGCCCAATCGACAAAGTCGATCGTTTATGTCTTAACAGCAATTGAATAACCACAATTCCCCACTTGTGTGTATAATTTTAGAGAGATGGTCTATCGATATGAATGTAACTGTAATCACAAAACTCAAAACTCTGCCTGATACAGCAGGCACACCGTACTAAAGTATATCATACAAAAACACAAAAATTATATAAAAAAGAAAAAAGGGGTATACTAATCCCGGTCCAGCAACTTTTCTTCGCAGCAGTAGACCCAAGTACAATGTACATGAAAAAAGAAAAAAAGAATTAGCAATGTCACAAAAATCACAGTAAAATGTTGGTAAAATGTAGATGGTAAAAGATCACACAAAAAGATAATTAGACGTTAGTTAGTTACTGTTATACTGTTAGAGTTAGTGTGTTCCATTAGTAGTTATTGGCTCGAGTCCCGCCTGCCACTGCTTGGTCCGTTCAGCCACAGCATCATACACAAACTTCACAGGCGGGCGGCGGAACGGGGTTAGCACCACGTTCTCCTCCTCCTCATCCAGTTCTGGATCGTGGCCGGATGCGCCGAAAGGTGGTTGGTCTCTCGTAAAATACGTCGAGTCTCCGTCCCCGCCCAAAGGCACTACAAAACACACACACAAAGGTAGTAGGTTAGAGCATGATCAGCAACTCCTCTTTCAATAACAACGCAAAAGCAAATATGAACTCACCACTTCCCACCGGCTCCTCAGGCTCAACCACCTTCCTCTTACCCAGCGCCTTCGCACTAGGCTTCGGAGGCAGATGCTCATCCTCATCCGATGCATACATCGATAGGGAATCGTCCCTATCCCTATCCCCATACGCAGATCCAATACCATTCGTATACGGAGGCTCAAGGACAGGTGTGCCAGGGGACGGTGTCCTCGACTGATTCGCCACTGATACCGGCGCAGGCGAGCGCGGACCATGGGGTGCGGCAGGGGGCGGGGCGAGATTCTGTCCGCCTACAGTGTTCAAATCCACCTCGGACCCGGCTTCAGACAGGTTAAGATGGTGTGGGCGCGTATGAAGGGAGACAGGAGGGCGTGGGGAAGGAGGTCTCGAAGACGGCGAAGGACTTCTTGAGGAGCCACCGACATGGCCATCCGACGAGGCCACTGCCGCGCTCTCTGACAAAAGATTGGCGCGTTGCTAATTTCTTGCATTAGCCAAAACTGTCATTGCAGAGGACCAAAGCTCACCTTCGGATCCATGCGCGTCTCTTTACGACTGCGACTCTCCGCCTTGCGCTCCATCGCCACCCTCTCTAGATCGTCGTGCTGCTTGATCGCTTCCATCAATTCAGCATTTGCAGCAAGCAGAGCCGCGAGTAGCTTTTCTTCAATAGTAGAATCTTCAGCCTCGGCCACATCGCGGACTGACAGATTGAGGTCGTTCGAAATTGTTCGCTTTCGCGAATGTGTCTTTCTATGTTCTATCGAGCGTTCAGCACCAGCAGACGCCCAAGGAATTTGAGCGAATATTAATTCTTGCGAAGCACGACATTTAACGTAGAACTCCTGGGGAAATATTTCAATATCTGCACACATTCAAATAAATATAACATAAACTAACCTTGATAATGTCTTGTTTCTTCAAGTCTTCCGGTCTTGCAGCTATTAAAGCTTGGGAGAGTAACGAAGCATTGCCCTGCCCAATCTTACACTCTTGGAAAAGCCTGCGCATGTCTTCATCAGGTGGAATGATGCGGTTACGCGTTGGTGATTTGCGTTTCTTCACTGGATTCTGGAAAAATGAATCAGCATATCAAATTTGACCATACAACACAGAGGCAGACGAACAGGTGTAGGCGTCAAGGGGGCCGAATCGAGTGGTAGCGGGCTGGGCTCCTGATAGGACACGATGGGAATTTCATAACCTGACACCCGGCTATTCGCCGTTGGAGGATTGAACATGGCATCGTCAGTATCGAAAGGAACGCCCTGCGTCGACAATCAGTTCCAAAGGATGAGAGAGCACGAAGAACCATCAAACTCACTTCATCTGGTTTATCATATGGCTTGACGCGTTTCCAAAGCCCCTTAAATCCATCTCTCTCATGACCTTTTTCTGATAGGGGTCAGCTCGCGCGTACGGATCACATGGGCGAAGACAAGAAATACTTACTGTTACCACTAGCGTATGCTGCGGCCGCGACAATCTCCAGCAGGCGTTCTCGGACAACAGGCGACGTCCTTGATGACGAAAGCAGGTCTTCAATTGTGTCCAGAAATTTACGAGATGTTGATTGAGAAATGAACATGTCAGAGGAATTCCGAAGCATGATAGCCCATAGCTGTTAACATGCCGTTGGTTTAGAGTAGGGCAGTAACATATGAAATGACATACCCTTGCAGCAGAAAGTTGAGCTGGTGGTTCCCCATACCTGACACAAGTATAGTTAACACGTAGAAGAGAAGATCATCGAAAAATGACATACTTGAACTCCCTTCTTAGTGCTCTTACAGCCTCCTTCGCGTGACCTTCACTTGCTGAGGCTCTATCACACACCTCCAGAACAAGTGTCCAATCTTCAGAGGCCGTCGCAGTGAGATAACCTGAATAGAGAACATCAACCAGCGTGAATAAGAGGAAATAAACAAGTAGCATACCAATCATCCTAGTTAATTCAGCATGGCTATCATCTTCCTTCCTCAATTCTCTTCCTCTTTCCGTCTCTTGAACTCTATCCCTGGCATGGAACTCCATCTCCCTCTGCCTTTCTCTCTCTTTCTCCTTGTCTTTATCCTTGCCACCCCAGAAACCGCGTTTCTCTTTCTTCTCAGGGACAAATTCTCGATGCCCATTATCAGAGACTGTGCGCCTTTCCTCAGAGTCTGACCTCGTCCGGATCATAGTGCCATCGGAGCGTGGTGGATCCAGCGCGCGCAAGATGCCCATCGCCACAGGCGCAGAGGTCTGCACTTTCTTTTTCCCATTCGCAGCTTGCAATTGGGCTTCTCTTTCGCGGGCATGGTGCCGTATCAGCTTGTTTGATGTCTGAATGTTGGTGACCGAACTCATCGGGGACACTGATCGAGGCTGTGGGTGGGGACTGGCGAGCGGGACGGACGCATTATTGGGTGGTATAGAACCAAAGGAGGAAGTCCGAGAGGGTCCTTTGACAATGGGGTGAAGAGGATGGGGGTTCGGCAAGTAGACGTTCTCATTCTGAGGAGCGATGACTTCCCATCGTTCCTCGTCTGCTGAGGGTGGTGGTTGTGGTGGATCAGCAGCCTGGAGATGATTCCCATGCGTGGCAAGCTTTTGGTATAGTGGGGTTGGTATAGGCGCCTTTACATTATCCTAAGAAGGTGAACAAGGAGAAAGACGAAGCAGAAAGTGAGATATACATCGAGAATAGGAGATTAGGTGATAAAGGACCAAGCGTACCTCTGCAAAGTCGCGAGACCCAGAAGCAGATTTTCCATTCTTTGGTTTATGGCCAAAGAGCCTTTTCATAACAGAGTGCGGGGTGGGTGGTGGTGGATCAGAATCCTTGGGAAGGCAAGTACGTTCAGAGTGTGATACATGAGCGGTCAATAGAGGCTGTGTACACTTGCAACGCCACGTGCGCTCTCTAACATCAGTGTTTCATCAATTCCTCTTTTCAAATCCTTTTCTCGTCCATCGCACTTGCAATCAATACCATCTTCGTTCGAGAGAGAAACATTCAGAGTTGTACAAGAACACACACCACGTCTTTTTATTTCTTCACCTGCCACCTTCAATTCATCCAACTCTCAAGCTTTCAAGCTTTCAAGAACCATCCTACTTGGGCGTTAATCTTTACACTTTCCCTTGGCCATCCTTGCAGCCCTCACTGAGTTCAAGCCGCTGCTTGCTCCACTTCGTACCTCAATACCGTACGCGTCGCTTACAACCATAATTGGTCTTTCCTCTTGAAACTCTCTTTCCTTCCTCAGCATGGACAACCAGGGTCGACCAACAAAGCGCCGACGCGTCGACATGCCACTGCCTGACGGATTCGCTGTTTCCAAGCCAGCAAAACCAAACAGCAAGATTTCTCTAGGACGTTACGTCCCTGCACCTGCATTTACTCAAGCCACTTCTGAATCAAAGGCAAAACTGAAAAAGAAGGAAACGATTTCCTCTGGTAGAGAACACGAACAGATTGCGGCTCGACGTGCAATTCCTGGAACGAATAATGGAAGGACAGGCGGTGCTGGAGGCGAAGCCAAAGCCGGCCCCGCTGCTGAGGCAAACGCGACAGTCTCGTCTGCCAAGTCCGGAGACAGTGCTGTTGAGATTCAACGGCGCTTACCCATAAAGCCCAAACCACTCGTGAAGATAGATCCTATGGCACCGCTAAGCAAGCTTGCAAAGCTCAAGGTTAACCCCAACCTTCGACCGGCGCCTCCACCACCTAAACCGCCATCTGTGGCGTCTTCTTCTTCCGTGAAACTACGCACAAGTACCTCGCACGAGCTCGTTCCCACTGCGAAGAGATTAAACGTCTTTGAACTGCCTCTCAAATTGAACCAAGCAAAAAATAAGAAGGATGAGACGAATTATCGTCCATTGTCCTCACTGACTACGAGCTTATTAAACAACGAAGACCTGGCCATGATACTCTTACGCGCACAGCACCCAGAGCTTGCTTCTATGACTAAAAAGACTCCTTTAGAGATCCTCATCGAACGTGGCATGGGCCTCAGTCCGCGAAAGAAAGACAGGCATAATAAACCCAAACTCAGACGGTACGTTGAACAGCACACAGTTCTATCCCTTGCTGACCCGTGCTTCAGTGGTGGACTCGCAGCCACCGCAGCAGCAATAATCGACCAATCCCACACTGGGCATATGTTATGGAAAAAGGAAATCGAGCACAACTCCAGAAACCTAGCCAATGCCGAACTTTGTGCCTCTATACTCAAAATTCTCCACTCAACATCAGCGCCGACCGCACCCTGCATTGCCCTTTGCCGACTTATCCGCCCAAATGGTAAAGATCACCCCAACTTCAAATCAAAAGAACTTTATCGAGTGGTCTTTACCCTCCCAAGTCACACAAACGATCAAATCAATAATTCCGCTAAGCGCAAACGATTCGCCGTCGGCCAGAGCGTGCTAATGTTCAAGCCTTTGCAAGATATATCGCTCTCCTTCGACGAGGAAGAAAAAAACCCATACGATCGTCTCCCTGCAAGCCTACCGTTGCCATTATCTGTACCATATTCAACCCCGGACCCCCTAGATGCCCCTGTCTCAACGCGCGGTATCCTGTGTACTCGCTTCTACGTCACCTCATGATGCTTGCGGTGGTTTTGTTTTGTTTAATCGATTCCGTCGGTGCTTAACATGTCTTAGTTGACAATGATCTGTGCAAAAGAGCGGGACGGTACTGGAGCACAGTAGTGTCAGTGATGAGATGAATGACAACAACAGCTTAGTCAGCATCCCCTATCTACTACTAGCAGTGCCAACCACCACCACCTTTCCTGCTCCTTCCCATCTTCTAATGTTCTCGTATCTGTAATAGCTCCGACGCCCTAGCCAGAACACAGACGGCCTCCTTAATATCTTATTTCTATCCCGCCATGTACGTTTCTACCGTTCTCATCCGGGCCTACCCTGGTGGGTTCCGACCCAGCTGATTAGAGATGCGCTGCAGAGCATTACCACGATCCCATTCAAGACGTCTAAAAAGCAAACTCGCTGTACAGGCCTGTCATTGATATCTGTCGATTATGCATTCAGACGCGTTCGATGTGATTCCTTACGAGGTGTGTATTCTCATTTGCATGCATGCCAATGTCATCATTCTGTACCCGAATACCATGAAAGTAATCGGACGTCATACTATGATGAATATTCCCTATCCTCGAAATTTCACTCGCTGATATCAGTATCTGCTTCCTAGGATATCAAGGGTAACTGGAAAAAGCTAGGATCCGGGTCATTTGGCAACGTTTACAAGGGTGCGCGATTCAGTACTACACTCATTCTCGTTCTTAATTCCAACTATGTTTTACAATAGGATCATACCTGGGCATTGACGTCGCCATCAAAGAAGTCCTCCCATCCACAGAATACGATGTAGCCAAATACTTCGAGCGAGAATGGCGCCTAATGAAAGAATGCCGGCACCCCAACATCTGCCTCTTCATCGGGCTCAGCCGCGCGCCGCACCCAGACAACCGCATCTTCATTATCTCAGAGTTCATCGAAAACGGGAACGTCAGACAATACATCCACGACATAAGCAAGCCCTTCCCATGGAAGCTCCGGCTCTCCTTCGCCACGGACGTTGCGCGCGCCCTAGCATATCTGCATGCCCGCAAATGTATACATCGCGACCTGAAAGGCGAGAACCTCTTGGTCACCTCCAATGGTCGACTGAAGATTACCGATTTCGGGTTCGCGCGTATCGCAGCACGCAACGAGGAGGAATCGAAGCGGCTGACGTTCTGTGGCACGGACTCGTACATGTCGCCTGAGATCCTACTTGGAGATGAGTTTGACCTCCCGACGGATATATTCTCGCTTGGGATCATCCTCTGCGAGATTGGTGCTCGTAGGTTGGCGGACGACCACCATTTCAAGCGGTCGGCGCCTACGTTTGGCATAGACGCCGAGGAGGTTAAGAAGCTGATGAGCCCTGCCTGCCCCGATGATTACTACCAACTATGCATCGACTGTCTTAACACAAATCCCGCTCTTAGGCCCACCACCCGCATGATCCTCGACCGCCTCAGGGCGATCGAAGCCGAAGTGCTGCTACGCCCTGGAGAAGGAGATGATATGCATGTGGGCAGCGTCCGGTTCATGACTGGAGGCAAACGTCCACCCACAGGCCCTCGGATACCTAGTTTTGGCATGGGCGTAGGCAAAGAAATCAGGAGTAATGTTAGCTCAGATGACGAGAGCGAGGATGATATACCAGAGATCATCAAGAATCTGTCCAGCATGGGATTGGAGTTTGACGATGCTTCACTGAGTGCGTATCCTTAGTTCGTTTTCTTTTTCTATTCCTCGCTGACAATGCACGCATACAGGCAGAGAACCTTTACTGCATCGCAATGGTGATGTGGGACCAGGATCTGAATATAGTACATCTGTAATCAAAACCGCCAGCTCCCTTCCGCCTTCACTTTCCTCTATCATGACCATAAGGCCCTCTCCAGACCCGAACTCCAACACAAACAACGTCCTACCCGATTCATCACACTCTCCTGACGGATCGTCCGCCCTCAATGGAACAACCACAGCCCCAGCACAACAAGAAGAGGCTGTCGACCCTCTCGGAACATCCTCCATCATGTCTATCGCCACCCTAGACACATACCACACCGCTGCCTCGTCCTCCATCATCTCAAGCGCGTACGCCACGGAAGGAGGCTCGACCATAAGATCTCTGCACGGGAATTATGTCGCGCCCCTTGTGCATCGGTTCACGCTCATGAAACCAGGAGCGAAACCGAAGAGGCATAGCGGGTCCGTGTCACCCAGCCCTAGCGCCCCGGAACCAGGAAGCTGGAACCCGCTTGAGATTCTGTTCTCGAGCGCGTTGTTGATGGAGAAGTGCGATTTGTGTCATAAACGGCTCGGATGGAAGTCGGTATTGCAGTGTGATGATTGTGGTTTGAGGTTTGTCCTTTTCGTTAATGTTAGTTTTAGAAATGGAAATTGACTCTTTTCTATGTAGGACCCATGTCAAGTGCGGAGACTTTGCACCGCGCAATTGTGGCCTACTGCCAACCAATACGGACCGATCCGTTGATCCTCTCAACGCCATTTCGCCATTATCGAAAGTCAAACAAAACGCATCACAGGCCAACGAGCAGTTGAAGGCCAAGTCCTCCAGTCCTGCCAGGAGATAGTAGCTTGCTTTGAGTGGGTATTAGTTTTCCGGTCTTATCATTATTTCACGATCATGAATCAATCTTACGACTCGCAATGACATTTCCAATCAACATCCCACGAATGACTGTACCTGCATGTACCTTTGTACCCATCCAACCACCCCATCAGTTATGAAGTTGTATTCATTCTTGTCTGCCATCTTTCTACGAAAGTATTTCTTTTCTCGTTCTTTTTGCTCGTTTTTTCTTTCGTTCTTTTCTCGTTGCGGGGCCCCTTACTCTGGGTCTGCAATCTTCTACATTGGATTACATTATTGGGAATTAGATACGGTAATGATGTTATAATGCGACCCTGTTTCCTAGTCCTCCGGGATCTATAAAATTAAGCTGTCTAAATGTCTATAAAAATTTCATCAAGTTCGTTTCTAAACCGAGTTCGTCACGCCATGTGTGCGCAGTCCCCTAATCTCTGCTCCGAGTTCCAATGCCCGTTTCCCTTCCAGCCAAAGCATCGCCTCTGGAAGAGCAAGAACCATGATACAAAGCAAAGCAGGAAGAGAAGAAAAATTATGTTGAGCGGCGGTTACGACAAATTCAAACCGAGGATGCATACCTTTATAAGTTTTGGGAACGACGTGTCGAACGCCCGGGCTGGCAGCGTCTATGTCCCGGCACCAGGTGAACCTGAAGTCGTTCGTCGTCTCCTCTCTGCCAGTTTTGACGTCCACAACGTTCGCTTTCACGCCTACGTGCTATGAAAAGCAAGACATATCCAAAGTAAGTGTGTGCTTAATTTAAGCAGGATGCATGGAGAAAGGAGACGTACCACCAGCACCGGGTACTCTAACGAAGACGCGGTGTGCAGAATTTGGGACCGAAGGCGCAGGATTGATCCAATGGGTACGGGCTTTGAGAAGGATATGCCATCCAATGATAGGAAGCGGACGTGGCCCCGAGTGAACATACTCGCGTTCGCGAAACCCAACTATACACATCGAGTGAAAGACGAAAACGTCCAAGCCGTCAGTAACTGTCCCGAGGATCTGATCAAAGTCAGAAACCCTTTACCTCGTATGCCAACCGCATCAAATAACCTCCGAAGATCTTCTGGTGTATACTATGATGATTCATCACCGTCAGCGGTCGTCTTGCTGTTCGATGAACTCGACGTACTTGCGCTCTTGCGGAAACATCAACAAGCACTTCTCCAGAATTGTGTCGCCCATCCAGACATGGTCAGAACCGGGGTCGGTGCCCTCTGCCTGACCCTGTCCATGCTTGAGGTAAAATGAATGAAGAAAGGCAGCTTCACTGGAACTTGGAGGTACACGAGACAGGGATTTCATCGCGTTAGACTGTCTTCTTTGCTTCATTTCTTTTCAAAAAAATAATATTGGCATCAGAATCTCTTGTGGGCTGTTGCAAAGAAGGAAAATAGTCACGTTCTCCTAGTGCGTACAGGCTCTTCTCCTCCGGTGTGGTGATAACCAGAGGATTGACCTCTCGCGAGCGATGGGTAATTGCATTCCGACATACCATAGAGAATCTTCCTGAAAATACACATTTAATTAAGACGCCTCTACAAAACTCTGGCTCGACATACCAATGAGGACGGTCTCATCGGGCAAGCCAGTTCCAATGGATTCCATTTTCACGGCAACCTCCATGGAGCTCCGTCCTGTATAAATTACCTGACCGCTTAACCTTAGGTCGCGTGAAGGGTCTAAACCCGCCAGCATATCAAGTCTGCAGTTGAATTGGTTTCCAATCAGAAAAGAAGTTTTTAAAGGTAACCACGCGATTACGGAAAACCAGAAGACATACCGATCGACAGAAGCGGTAACGATGTAGAAGCCATGGTCCTGAATTCGACCGAGACTGCGAATACCTGGACCAAGCATATGCTTGTAGGCAATAGAACCGGCCAACGAATCCAGGTGCTCCATTAATCTGAAAGGGATTATTAGTTTGTTTCTCGTACAAGGCAATATAACCCAAGGTAGGGAGCTAACTTACTTGCCAGTCCGAATACCTCCGGAGGCATTTGTGTATTTTTCCACGAGCTGAGAAGACGAACTGAACGGAAGCAGTACTTCACAGTAGGAATCATGCATGTTCCGGGGAGACAAGGGGTATTTGTCTAGTGTCTTATCTTCTTCCTCGCTGGTTTGTTGCTCGACTTTTGTGGAAGAATTCGACAGGGCTTCGGACCATAGAGACGACGCTCTCATGGGTACGGCACTGTAAGCGTACTAATCAGGACCTCACTGAAGAGACGGCGTAGCGAGGTCGATCTTTACCTGTGAAATGTAGGGTCCGTTGTCTCTCCTATACAGGGTTGGACATTTTCCGTGAGAATCTATCTATGTCAAACGAAATAATGGTATAGAACTTACTAACCACCGTTAACAATTTATCCATCAAAGAGATATCTTTGTTTTCTGTCTCGATAGCTTTATGGTTATCTGGAGTAACATTCTTGCAGGCGTGGGATGTATTGAGGAGCCTTCGAGGGGCCCATGAACGCGGCTTGACATATCTTCCTGCTAGACGGACGAACATCGTGATATGTTTTGCGAGGAGAGCAAGTTAAAAAAGAGGATAGTGATATGACATCAGCCGGACCGGCGTTAGCCGAGCGATTGCTTAGCAACGGCGTGAGTGGATGTCGACAAGTTCGGTGTTACCAACAAGTTGCCAACTTGAACGGCGAAAGATAGGCTTGATGGTTTTCTCCTTGTTCTATTTCTGATTTCTCAAAGAATGTTCCAAAATGAACCTGAGAATGCCCGCCCAAGTGTTACTTGAAAGCTGTCTTGATCATCATGTTCTGCGCATCTTGGTCTGCCACCACCAACTTCCCTCCCTCCCGCTCTTTTCTATTTTCTTTCCTATTCTCTCTTCGGCAGGGCCGTCATTTCTCAGTGCTCCCCTCTCGCTGAGCTGGATAATACTTAAATATGTTTACTTATGGCTTTTCTAAACGTTGGCTCAGGTCCAAAGTCGCATCCGCCGTAAGCCATTTTTTTCTTTTGCAACGCTACACTATGTTAAAACCAAGCCAGCACACCCGAATTGTCTTGAATCGGTTTACCGCGGCGTTTTTCACCTTCAGTCTCATTTACTGCTTTGCTCAAGGCATAGTTCAGTCGCTTCTGTACACGATCGACTTCGAATACAATGCTCTGGTGTCTGGCGTTGTCTCTGCTGCAGCTTTCTCCCCGAACACTACCACATATCTTGAGGGTTCAAGCGGCCATCTGGTTCTGAGAATGTGCGATGATATTCCGCACGGGCAGAAGGTCGACCCCTGCATTGTTGTATTTAATGGGACAGCGAACCAGCCTCCGAGTTCCAGTCAGGTAAGGGATGGTCTCGATGACTGCAAAGTTTCATTTGTACTGATTCAACGCAGGTACGAGCCTTTCAAAACTGGCAGAACGCGGTAGTAGACATCGACCCGCAATTGGATCCGGCAACGGCGCATGTCGATAACATTATCATCAGGATGCCCGGAACGGAGGATATAAACCTGAACGAGCAATGTTTGCAAACACTCATGTACCCTTCTCAAATGTGAGTCCGTCGTCACAAGCATCTTTTGCACTGACTGATAATAACTGTTGTCATAGACTCCAAAATATGAAGAGAGAGGATATCAGCTGGATTTGCCTTCAATTCTACCTTCTGGTCATTTCCCTTTTTGCGATCTTGAATGGATCGGTCCCTCATATGTATGTAATGTTTCGAATAATGTGCCAGCTGGGGTGCTAGCTAATTCCCTGTAAATACAGACTAGCTGTCCTCATGACGCGTGCTATTTCAGCCGCATGGGCTATATACGCTGTTTACAGGGACCCACTTTACCGAGGTAACCTCCAACAGCTGCTTGCGGACCCTGGTACACCGTGTTCCCTCGACATTTTCTCTCAATATTGGTCAAGGCGGCAACCATTCGAGGTAAGTAATCCATTGCCTTTGAAACGGCGCCATGTTTAAAAAGAAACAGATAACGGATCTGGTCTTGAGCTGCACTGCTTTGATCTTCTTTTCTTATCTGTCGTTCACTCTCCTGAAGGTAAGCTGACTCGTGTCCTTTCCAAAAGTGTATTAACCAAGTTGGCAAATAGATCTTCAGTGAGCAGTCCTTCAAATGTGTCGGCGCTCCCGAGCATGTCATGAGAATTCACAAGGTTAGTGATTGCCATGCAGGAGTAAGAAGTTGGCTAATAATGGGCTGCAAGTTCTTCATGGCTATCCTGGCGTGCCTGCAACTGGAGGCTTTTGTTTTGGTCACAAGTGGCGGCCTCTGGATTGACATCCTGATCAACACAGCAATTTTGCAGATATCTGCTCACACCAAACTGTACCAAGCCTTGTTCATTTCAACAACAGTTGTGAGTAAATTATTCCCCGCATGCCTCTCTACGAACTTGGTCTGACCGCAAAGTACTCTATCAGATACTCATACCATGGATATCTTTGGTGAGAACAAACATCAACCATCAATCGACTCTTTAACGCAGTTGGATTTCTGTCTCATCGTTATCTCACAGGGCTGGTACTCGATTCGCAGAGAGATGAAAATAATGATGGTCATATTTTTGGCTATCGGTTTCATCATTATCACCGGATGGGCAATGATGTTCTACTCAATCGTTTACAGATGGTTAGTCTCTAGCACATGTTTTTATAGCATATTCCCCTGTGCTCCAGTACAAGGAGTCTCTGACCATTTGTCCCGTTTTACAGGAGTTTCCTTCAGTGGCCATATTTGGGTTGCTTTACTGTAGCGTCCTTCATTCTCCTCATATCGAGCATGATACTTGGAGTTGTGTGTCGCGTCAACTTTGGCAAGGGACTAGCGCAATATCGTATGCAAACTCAACTCCTCCATATGAAGTGATCTGATCAAGCATCCCATTATTTCCAGTCCACGCAGAGGAGACACTCTCATCACTAAACTTCTCCCCTGCCGCCTTTACCACCAAGACCGACAGCATGCGTTTCTCCAGAGATAGCAAACACCCAGAAGACTTCGACGAAGACAGCCGCTCCGACATCCTGAATTCATCCAACACTCCGATGTACTTCGTCCAGAACTTATCGCAAGCAGAAAATGGAGAAGTAATCCCACGACCGTCGACCAGGGCGGAACCGGAGCGCTCATTCTTTGACACTTTCTAAACTATTCTTTCGGACTTATTTCTAGACTTTCTTTCCCCTCCCGCTAAATCCTTTAACTGCTGTGCAAAATACCAGCCTATCTACTTTTGTAAATTTAACCAAACTTGTACTTACCAGGATCATCCATAGACACATAGACGATTGATTCGCCTACGAATGGAATCAAGTTATCCTCGGAATAAATAGAAATATTAGATCTCTCGAGTAGCTGCTCAACAAACTTTTGCATGACGCCACGCATATGAAGCCAGTCAATGTCGTGGGATACACACCAAGCATAAACTTAAATGCAATAAATATAAATACAAACTTCTAATCCCTTCTATATTCTTGTCTCAGTTCCACCAGCACGAGGGTTCGCTGGGAGCCCCTGCTTTCGTAGCTTGGCTGCGGAGGACGAGGAAGACATAGACCGCCTGACAGCGCTCCTTTCATCTCTTCGCGGTGCCTTGTCCAACGACGGCCCACTACCATGCGACGACTCCGATTTTGTATCTTCTTCCATCGCAGTAGCCTTATCCGCAACATGCAATGCATGGTTGACACTGGGTACCTGGGGATACGGCTCGATATGAGAGCGAGACCACATAATTGTGGTTGGACGAGGGCCCAGTTCCGAGACGAGTGGTGGAGACGACGACAGCATCACAGGGTTTCCCTGATCGTCCGAGTATATTGAAGACCCTCTTTGCTTCCTGATGCCTGGCTGGTACGTCAAGCCAGGCAGTTGCACAGTGACCGGTCTGGACAAAGCCAAGGCTGATTTCCTAGTCGCGCAACCCTTCTCCGGGTCCTTTTCATGAATATTGAGGAATGAGACTGGCGTAAAGTCTACGCCCTCCAGTGCGTCCGTCACCCTCACTGGTTATACAAACCTGAATCAGTGATGGTGATCAAAAAAGGAGGAACAGATGCTCACAGAAGTGCTCGAGGCCTTTGCCAAAGTTTAGCCTACAAACTACAGCAAGGACACTTGTCACTACGGTCAATGCAAAAGCAGTTATAGTGACAGTCGCAAAGAAAGCCCAGGTTCCGATAATATATCGGTATACTGTACAAATAATATCAGCAGTTGGTTTTACAGGACAAGTGACATGAGGGCATACATGGGCTGAAGAACATCAATATGGAAATTGACAAGAGAAAAACACATGTGGCACAGAAGATGCCGAATCTGATGTTGCACTCTCGTCGAGCACAAACCCATCCCTGATGATGATAGTCAATACCGAAACCTGAGTAAATCAACAGCTTGATATCGTGACCCACAAGATGAAGCCATGGGAACTGAAGCTGTTTAGGTCGAAAAAAATAGTTCAATAGTTGAGTCCGGCGTATACATCGAGGTAAATGTGTCATTACTTACCACAAGGCTGATAATGAATGCCACAAGGTACAGTTTGGAATGTTTCGCCAACAGTTTTACAGAACCGTGGCAGACTTTGTCGATCCACATTGCAGCTGTCGCAAGAGCGAAGAAAGTGCAGATTTGGAGGGATACCGAAAATGATAGGACAATCTGGTAAGAACGATCATGATCAAGAGAACAAAATTCGAAGTTGATCAGGATAGCTACCTTGTACACTCGGTGAATTCCTGGCGAAGCACCCACGCGACTAAACGATTGTTCAGCATAGACCTGACGACAGGTGAAGGTCATTAATAGCACTACAACTTTTCTTTTCTGGACGATCATACCTTATACAGGTGTACTGAGATATAGACGAATGCCATCAAGATGACAGCGTTGACCACGACGATTGGTATCTGTGGCCGTATCAATCAATTATCATTTAGGTCCGAGAATGCCATTACGCACAGCATGCCTAATTCTCAAGTCCCACCAGCTTCCTAAGAGGTCTTGTCCCGCACATGCTTGAGGGACAATCGTGGTACGATATAGTTTCGTCAAAGAGTACGTTGATTTCAATCGATATGCTGCCCAAGCTGAGTTCAGGACATGACCGAAAAGCGCGGCTCCGAGATGAGGTAGTGATTCATTAAGAATCTTTTTTCAATAAGCTCGAAAAATGCCCGTACAAACTCTCTGGGAAGCACTCACTGTCACCATTGCAAGACTGAAAAGCCAGATCTGAAATGCGAGTGTGACAACATCCTCACGCTCGTCATCTTCGATACTGAGCAACAATTAGAAACTTCGTAGAAGAAGCCAAACAAGACGGCCCACAGTTCGCGAAGCCAGTGCAAGGAGAGCATGCAGGTGTCTGGCAGTGAAAGATCGGATATTTGGGTTTCCAGCTCAATGCCGCCATTTTCATGTCGCTGCTTGTGGACCTTCGCAAATAGATAAGTATAATGATGCGGAAGATAGCAGAGCGACCTGCCAAGGTCTCATCAGCTCGATCGGCGAGCTTGCTTCCGAATCTGATCTCCGTTGTGCAAGTCGTTCCACGTTGGCGAGGGATGCTGGTACAAGTCTGCAGTACGCCATTGTCCAGCACTACAAGACCGTTCACAGTCATGCCCTGCAGTAGAGGATTAAGTGCTGAAACGGCCATGGTGTTATCTGAGAACGCGACGCCTTGCAGATTACATAGAACAACGCATGCAGCAATGGCAAAAAAGAAGTAGCAAGTAGTAAACCGCGTCAACGTTATCCGACTGTACTACACATGCATTATAAGCCAAGGATCCCAGACCTGGAAATGAAAAGAGCTTACCAGTAGCTTCGCCCGTGCAATAGACAGGGTCTGCTTCCACATCCGACGTTGACCTGGGGTGAGAAACATCTGGGCGAAAGATGACTTCTATTCTTCCAAATGCACGCAAGAAACAGTTTCAGAGGATGCTCAGCATGCCCCCCAAGTAAGTCCAGAAAAGAAAGAGAGGCGAATAAGAAGGGAAAGAAAGTGAAAGGGAGAGAAATAAGAAAAGAAAGAAAATGGCCTGCCACAACGAAGGAAAGAAGAAAGAAGTGAGATGACCTTATAACAAGCGTCTGCTACGAGTTGTCCGGTCAAGTGTTCCATCATCGTTACAATCCACGGTAGTCAGGCGCGCAAACGCATATGTATGACCTGTGGCCATGCCGATACAGCCTCATAACATACATCTAGAAACGGATATGTAGCAGCACACGATACGATATGGAAGAAGTCGATATCTCCGGAGTTGGTCCTGCAGTCACCACCACTTACTGCCTCACCGTTAACGAGATCACAAGTAGTCCTGACTCCTGACGATTTGTGTTTCATTTGGAGCTTTTTCCAGTTAATAGAAGCTGGCCCAGATTCAGGTTAAGAATCGACATGTAAGTAGCAGAGTCTAGAGATTGGCCTGGGTTTGTCAGGGTATGTCATCAAGTATCATCGTCAAGGGAGACGCCAAGTCGCGCCAAGAGTCCCAAGACCGAGTCTCGCAAAATAGTCATGTGATGGTCTCCGAAATCGCGTCGTCAGGTTCGCGACGCGACTCGACTCCAACGCGTCTCCAAGGTCAGACTGCCGCACTTAATTATAAATGGGGAGCGTGTCAGAACAAGCTCACGGATAATTTATCGATACATAGTCTGTAACGCGAGTAAAAAATACCACATTAATTGTTTTCGTAAGGCAGGACATTATTTATTTTTGTAAAGCGTTCCATGCTTGCACAAGTTTTGCCGTTGATGCAGTTCGCCATGATAGTGGCTATATCCAGTCCTTCAAAGTATGCGCCATGCAAAAAACCTATGTGTTCCTTGTTTTTAGGAGTATTCACATTTGATGAATATCATGGACATACCGAAATATTTGCGACTCGTAGCTTCTCCAGCAAAGTACAGTCTATCCACGTTCGCCCTGAGGTTATCGAGATGTTGACTAGTGAACGCGGTCGGCCAGTTCGAATATGATCCCCTAAAAAGCGGGTTACTGTGCCAACGTGGGAAAAAGAACTCCAAAGGATCTGGCACGGTGATGTTCGGGTGCATGGCGCGTATGACACCCATAACCTCGCTCTTCACTTGACTGTCCGGAAGCGCTTCAATCCTCACCGAGTAATCACCCTAAGTTGAGTCGTCAACAATACAATTAACCAGCTGTTATATATTATTACTGACCGTAACAGTGACGAACACAATTCCAGATCCTGGCAAAAAGTTTTCGTGGTCAAGGCTTTGCCATACCGGATACCTTCCCCTCTCTGAATCTGCATAAAGGGCCATCTACACATAGCGCAAGGTAGATATAACCTTATTTCAGTTTGATCTGTGCCCACTTTGTTCCGCACTCACCTCTGTATCGAACCAAAACTTGTGCGGGAAACGCAAAAATATCTTGGTATACGTAGCCATGGCCATACTTTGGATGGCTTCTTGCTTGAAGTCTGTAAGTAAGAGTATTAAACCAAGCACAACCAGAACCGGAGTAAACCTCCTACCGGGCAACGCAGGCTTGAACGTAACATCATTGTTCTGCAAAACCCCCACACTGAACGTACACAACGCATAATCCGCCGTCAGCTTCTCTCCAGTCGTCAAAGTGACCGTGACACCGTTCTTCGAGTACGCGATATCCTTCACAGTAGAATTCAACAACTGCTGGTCCGCACGCAAAAACTCCAGCGCTTCCAGCTGTATCAACGCCTTGAATCCCCGCTGGTCAATCGACATCCTGTTGTCGTCCGAGAATCCACCCTGATCGACATCGTACGTAAAGTTATTGCCCTATATAGAGCATGTCAATGAAATCTCCATTTGTCAATTTCAGGAAAATGAAATCTGACCCAAGAAGACGCAATGAGCGAAGATTCCTCCGGGGTTTGGGCATATTCCCAATCATACTTGGCCACAAAAGGAAAATAAGTCGCTGTTTTTAGGACATCACGAATGTTGAATACCTGGTAATATTCCGCCGCGCGCTCATGGGCGCTCTTTGGCTTGACATTTATGAGTGAATAGCCGGTCCTTGACGAAAGGTCAACCAGATTTCCGTCAACTCGGCCACCTAGCATTAACCTTCAGCACCGCACTCTATGGAGGAAACAGACCCGGAGCATCTCACCAGCAAATACAGTCAAGTCTCCATAATCATCGCCCGACTGGTCGAACACGTCCAGGAAATCCACCGCGCCTGTCGCATCATACGTAGCTAAACAATGCACCGGTGCGTCAGCAAAATTCCAACGCCCTGATAACTAAACCTCTCTCCAACGTACTCACGCTCCCAAACCAATCGTTGAACTGCGTCTTGATCTTATGTTTCTCCGCCAGCAAAAATATGGGATTCGCAGGTCCATTACCCGTTTGCGTCCCCTGGATCCAATTCGGGCCTTGTTCAACAGTTCTATTCGCAAACGTCGTAGTCATCATCCTGCCTCCTAGCTCATTGCGTGCCTCCACAATGAGGAAGTCGTCAATCCCGCTCTCATGTAAAGTACGAGCGGCTATAACCCCAGTAACTCCTCCACCCAGAATGAGAACCTTGTGCCGTTTAGGAGGTGCGCTAGATGCATCTGATTGCTTTGCGCTCAAAGCACAACAGTCGTACACAGCAGCCCACAGAACAAGAAGTGAGAGAAAGACGTTCCGCACCATTGTAGCACGTCTGAGGATGGAGGGTCTATTTTCGCGAGTGCACCTTGCGCTCCCGGTATATAAGTGTCTCCCAACATGTCGTGGGATAGCCTCTGCAAGTCATCCGCACCAGATAAAGGGTCGCGTTAGCACGTGGACACCCTGCAGTGTTGACAGATAAGACTCCCTACGTGCTCACAATGGAAGATAATAATGAGGTTGATGAGAATCTACGTGGCGCAGAGTACGTAGGTATTTGCGAGGACATCGATTCTGTGGTATTTTAGCACTGATGAGTGCTCCGTTTGGGAAATCACTTTAAACGACGCAGAAAGACCTTGCAAATGCTTGCCTTTCACGATGAGCCTCTTCGGGCACGTGTTCTGTCTCATGCTTTGCTGTCCCTAACACGCCCCGTATGTAATCTCTTTGAATCGTATCTTTCATATTTTGACAACGGCATTTAACGCCTCTCCGGTGGCAGATCGCTGTACAGCATCCTAATTAAACTCTTAAAGCCGAGGTAAGAATGATATAAGGGCATATCTGTATAGAGAAGAATGCAAAGAGAGGTCAATCCCTTGTTAGTCAGGTGTAACAACATTATCCGCGTACCGTCCATCGACCCTCCATTTCTCATCCGTCGCATCCAACCTCTTCGCGACCTCCTCCTCCACGCCGACAACAACGTCAGCTTTGTTAGTCCTTAGACTCAACAACGGGAAAGAACCGGCAAGTGGACCTGAATCATGCATTTGAAACATTTCATCGACGTCAGGCGGTCACCAACTTGATCCAGAGATGCGCCACTCACCAATTGCTTCTTTGAAGGGTGTCCAAGCAGGCCAACGTATATCACCTGTAAGCCTACATGATGCCAGATTAATGCTGATAAAAAGCTTATGCGACTCGGGCACTCACTTTCTGAAGCTAAATAAACAGGCGGGATAGAAAGTCAATCAGCTCAATTCGCAGGCGAAAGGTGAACGATATTACTTGAGGTCGCCCTAGGAAAGATAAAATAAGCCAATCTGGAACTTGATAAAGTTGAAAATGACTAACTTTAAAGATGACCAAGTCACTCGCAGCCAACTGTGTGAACGTCACAGGACTCTCCATTTTCATATTCCAATACGGCTTCGCAGTCGTCCAGAACTGCGCCGGGTCATTCAAATCGCCACCTCCAAGGGGTGTCGAGATGGGGACAGAAAGCCGGAAGACACCATTGTCCACATATGATTTCCAACGCGAGACCATCTCCCTGAGAGGCCCCAGATCGGCAGAATTTTCCTTCTCAAAGAATTCAGGGTTGGATAAAACTTCGAAGGTTTCTTTGAAGTCAGGAGGTGTGACGTCCGAAACAAACCAAGGAATGAGTTTAGGGCTGAATATCGAAAGGTCAGCTTAGCATGTTAGTAGCGAGTAGCAATGACTTCGTACTGGAAGACCACTTTAGAAACATAAGGCGTGTATGTGACGAGGAAGTCGGCGAACACTAGGTCTGTGAAAAGCTGTTTCGCGTGTGGGTTAACATACCAGCAATCAAGTTCATAATCCAGAGTTACCTCAAAGCCGGCTAAAATAAAGAAATAAGCAATCCGCAAAGCAATTATAAGACCAGTAACACTCACAATTATCAAGGACAAAATCAACCTGTCCGTCCTTCAAAGTCTGAATATGTTTCCAGACACTTTCTTCGTCATCTTTGAGAATAAACTTTTGCCTTTCCAGTTGGGCTTCTTTACCGACCGTTTGTAGATTGTGAATGTCGTTTTGAGTGAGATGAGTGAGTAAGGACAGGTCCTACCAGCAAAAAATGTCTGTGAGAAAATCTATAGGTGTGCAAAGGGACAACAAAAGACCTACCGTAGCATTGCCCCTATACGATACGTCTTCTCATCAGCACAGATTCTGCCAATAAAAGAGAGTGAGATAGCGTACCAAAGGCACATCTGTATCATCTCGTTAAAGAGAACCTTCAACTTGGTCGGATCGGACTTGATTTCTTCACTAGTGCCTTGTAGCTCATGTATGGTTGTGGCGATCTCTGTGAACAAAGGCTGAGTCGGCAACCACACAATTTCCTCGAAAACGACAACGTACGCGAGATGGACTTGCCGGATTGTTTGAAGGTTTCCAGCTTCATGCGATGGAAAGGATCCACTTCTTTCCAGTGTTCTGTCTGATTGAAGAAAGAACGAAGAAGTCGATATCTGCGTCCAATGTAAATGGCGAGCGGGTCAGACCAGGTTGTGATTCACTCACAAATAGCACCTGTGAGATAAGAATCAGAGATGATGAGATTCGAATCGCCATATCAAAGCCCATACTCCGCATATAACCATGGCGCCGTGAACCAAGTGTTCCGATTATCCTTCTCTAGCTCAGCTAGCTCCTCATTATAGAGTTCCACGCTGGCCTCTCCGTCCTTTGGGATTTTCCTACAAAACAACAATTGTCAGATCATCTGCGTCCTACTCCCAACAGTATAGGACTCACTCAAGAGGTTTATCCCTCGCCATCTCGTATTTCAACTTGCTCAACTTTTGGATAATCCCTCTCCCTTCTTGAATCTTCGAATCCAGCACCCCCTTTCTCCCTTCGTCACCCTCTCCATCCCGCTCTAAGCACAGGGTATGACAGTACTTCGACATCGTATCCACCACGCCCGTAAGGATGATAGGCCATCGACTTACGACAGTTTGATATCTTGTGTGTAGAGTATCCAAGTAAGAATGCGTCGTATTTTCCTGGAGATTGATAGTTAGGTGCTCACGAGAATCTGCAAGTTTAACTGATATCAGGCTCCTTGGAGGCGAAGCAGCGACGAGTATACACACCCTCGTTTATCCGTTGGATCGTAAGGCGGGTACGATGCAGTGAAAGCCATTATGGATCGTTGGAATTAAGCAGCCTAAATATCTGTAATATCTGATCTATAGTCGCCGTACGCGTCAAAGGAGAAACGAGTCCGCGTGCAATAATTTGTTACTGAAAATAGCAACAACATCGGGCCGAGCCAACCACTCATATATATTCTACACGCAAGCACAGGAGGTTCATGTTGTGATATTTTTATATTGTTGCAAAATTAGGACAGCAGTCCAAAGATCAATGATAAGTATGTAGTGAGTAATCACTACATAGTACTCGAGTAGATAAGTATGGGGGATAGGAGTATGTACGTGGTTCATTAATAGTTGTCGATCGTCAAAAGTCCGTGATATGCTACAACATGGGGAGAGTAATGCGAATGAAAACGATTATCCAAGAATACAAGATAAAAATACAGCGTTTTGGTATTGCGAGTCCGTTGGGTATGAGGGGTAGCCAGGGGTATACATCGTCTAGAAAGACGAAGAAGGAAAAATAGGGTGAAATGGACGGTTCGAGGGACGATATCGAACAAAGTGCTCGTGAACCCATGAGATCATCATGAGACGAGCAACATCCAAGTGTTGGGCCCCTCCTTCCCTGACACAACCCCCACCATCGTCGTATGGCCCATGAGGAAGTCCAGCCTCTTCAAGCCTTGCGCATGCTCTGCCCTGCGCTCGCTTTCTGGCATCTGCTTGCACCTAAAGATGAAAGCTTCGCTGATCCTAGTTTGCATGGTGCTCGGCAGGGGTTCAAACTCCCCTGCCATGACTCCCCTCTGCAGGGAGCGATGAAGTTGTTCGACGAGATCCTTCAGCGTCACGTAGGGTCTTCCACTCCCCGGCTGGATGATGATCCTCCATGGAAGACGCGTGCACCGCACGTCCATGTAGTTTGTCGGAGGTTGGGTGGCTGGCTCTTCCCAGACAAAGTCGGGCAGGCGCGCGTATCGCGCGAGCGACTGGACATCATCGACCGATTGGCTGAGGTCGTATGGTATGAAATAGCGGTGCTTGGAAGTGACTACTGGATGTGCTATCGCTGTCCCCGGTAAGGGTGTGAAGTGGTATGGTGAGCCGGGGCCAAGTGATGGTGGTGTGGCCACTCCGGACGACGACGGCAGTGTCGACACGGAGAACGATGGAGAGGGCATGTAGTCCTCTGAGAAGTGTACGTGTTTTCCTGGCATTGTGGCGATGGGTGGTATACGTGGGCGCTGCTAGTGTGTGTGTGCTCTGAAAGTATGTGTGCAGTGTGCGCAGAGCAGTAGTAGGTGGGCGCAGTAGTAGTAGTGCGGGGCGGGGGCGGGTGTCGGTGCAGATTAGGATCCATAGCAGGGCGAGTATATGTAGGGACACCAATATATCCAGAAAAGGGTACTGTACTTGGGTTATGAGTCAAGATACGTCGCAGGTCGTCATACGAGAAGGGAAAGAGAGATAACGGGTTACGGGAAAAAGTCACATCACAGCCTCCGCTGCCGCAGCCATGGAATGGCGTACATACGACTCTTGACTCGGTGAGCGTCACACCACACAGCCGATGTCAAGCCTGTCATGCGCGGTCAGCTGGGCAAGAGATAGGCGCCAGGGTCCAGGTTGGCGCCAGGAAAAAGACGCATTATTCATATGATTGATCGTGTTATTTTTAGTCCCGAAGCACAGCTGTGCACAGCTCTATCAACGTCCACTGAGCCGCGAGCGCTCGTCGAACTGTGCAGTGTGAACCCGCTTTATTTACACTCTAGTTCAGCCTTAACCTCCAAGAATATAACCTAGGACATACAGCATGAAGGTCCTTCTAGTGCTTCCTGCCTTTATCATTTGATTCTTTGATTCGTCGGGCGATGACTCGAACAGCTATAAATTCAGGCTCGTGGGACAATGATCCTAATTAGGTGAAGGATTCGCCGTGCTCAGCGGGACCTGCGCAGAGCCGACTACCAGGTGGGAGTCGTATTTGAATTCGAAGAAGAAAAAATCTAATACCATAGCTGGGATAGCGGACATAGAACAAAGACGACTGCGTTCGAAGATCCCTCAGAATGATTGATGGTCGATGGTCTTTTGGGTGGGGTACAAATCGTGATCGCAAATCCCACCTCTATTCATACCGTTGCTATGCCGCCCTTCCTAACCGCGACATAGACGGGCCTTACGTATGTAGCATCGAAGACGTCCTAGTCCACATCAAATTTTGGAGTTAGCACAGGTAAGCACACGGTAAATCCATGCAAGTGGTCGAGTAAGCTCAATAGGAGGCGCGGCGGATTGTGACATGACTATGAATACTACGTCCTAGTACCAGTCTACTATGACAACTACAGCCACTTGGACGACATAGATGTGGTGCCTTGGTGTGCACTGCAACGGAAGTACTTTGGATTGGAATAGCATAGAAAATAGAGCTCTGGGAAGAACTTGATACAAAAGCACATAGAAGATGACAGGAAAAAGAAATGACCGCATAAATATCCACAAGTTCGTTTTCAATCTCTGAACAGGAAAGAGCGCCTACTCGGCGGCAGCCTCTTTCGCTTGCAGTTCTTCATATTGTTTCGGTGTATACGTTTTCTGCTCCAGAGTTTCGTCAGCAGCACTGGCCCATGAAACAGCTAGACATACCTGAGAAAAAGCGTGCATCTGAGCAATTTGGTCTTTAAGGAGATCATTGACTTGTAAAGAACACGAATGAGCCAAGCAATTCACCGAAGACTAGTCAGACACATACTCATTCGATGCCTAGCAAGCGTCGTCTTTCCTTGGAAGGCCTAAAACTGGGGATAAATCCTCTTGCAGACCAAAGCAAGCTGGAGCCTACCCACCTCGCTCACTAGCACAATAGCATAGTTCTCCCCACACCCGCTCGATTGGTCCTCGATTTCAAGGTGAGTAACAGGAATGGCACGCTTGATAGCCTTCTCGAGTGCGACGATATCTATGGGCATTTCTGGTGCAGAGTGATAGTAGTAGCTGTGGGTGAGTAACACGCCATCTCATCTGATAAGATGTTCTAAATATTATGGCCGATTACCTCATGTGATGAAGATGCTAATTAGGGGGTCACTCTCCCTCTCACCGCGGCAAAGATAATCGTTCATCGTTCGAAAAATATGTTTTCCACCCAACCTTTGAGACTGACAAGCTTCAAAAATTTGTATTTGAATCCACTGTAAACATCCCAACTATGGCAGCACCAGACAAGTCACCAAAGTATCTTGCACTCTACGAAACTGTCTTCTCCCAGCCCGCAATCGACAACCATGCCCACCCCTTGCTGAGAGAAGACACCCGCTTCAGCATCCCATTCGAAGGTCTGATATCCGAGGCTGAAGGTGCCGCCCTGACTGAAGACGCAGTACACACCGCTGCATGCTACCGTGCTACCAAACAACTCGCACACTTATTCGGTCTGGACGAAGACGCCTCATGGGAGGATATCAAGAAGCACAGAGATAGCATGTCGTATGCGGACTTGTGCAATCTGTGCTTTAAAGATACTGGCATCCGCTGCATTCTTATTGACGATGGACTTGGAGGAGTCGCTGAGAAAGCCGAAGGTTACAAATGGCACGACCAATTCACACCTGCTCCAACGCGTCGGATTGTCCGGGTCGAAATAGAGGCAGAGGTTCGTCTCTGGCAGTGGATACCTTCAGCACAAGCCTTACGCTGTCCCGTCATTTCGTAGGGAATCCTGAAAAACATCGCTGCATCTTCGTCCGATGTTGAGGCGAACCGGGACCTCTTCGTGACGACTCTAACAGAAAGTTTGACGAACAGTGCGCTCGATAAAGACGTCGTCGGTTTCAAGTCGATCGTTTGCTACCGCACGGGTATGAACGTCTCGGTGTCTGGAAACAAAGAAGAGGAGCAAGCCGCACTTCAGGAAGTGTTAGCTACATACCAGGCCCAGGGTAAACTTCGACTTCAGCACAAAGCCTTGAATGACTTGGTAGTGCGTATTGCGCTCGACGTCGCTGGAAAGTACAAAAAACCAGGTAGTCATTAGTGCACTTGGAGAAAAGGAATGAACTAATACATCGCAAAGTTCAATTCCACACAGGACTTGGCGACAGCGACATAACCCTAACACTGGCGTCTCCAGCGCACTTGCAACCAATAATAAGAACATATCCAGAAACAACCTTCGTTCTTCTGCACTCTTCTTACCCCTACACACGTGAAGCGGGGTATCTGACTGCAGTCTATCGCAACGTGTACCTTGACTTTGGCGAGGTACGTGGACATCGAACACGAAAGAAGGTGGGCTGACGACATGCGGAACTAGGTTTTCCCATTCGTTTCTGGAGAAGGTCAGCGGTCTATCATCCGGCAAATTCTAGAATTGAGCCCGACAAACAAGATAATGTGGTCGAGTGAGTGGTAGAATGTGCTGGCAGACAGCGCTATTTTTAACGCAAGAAACAGGTGATGGACATTGGTGGCCCGAGTCGTTTTATCTAGGAATTCTCCAAGCGAGACAAGCGCTCTATGAGGTAGGCCATCTTCAGATTGAAAGAAGATGTTAATTTGACTGTATGGTAGGTGCTAGAAGACATGGTATCGAGAAGAGAAGTCTCTGAGAAGGAGGCCATAAGGATAGTAGAAATGAGCTTGTTTCTGAACGCGTCAAAGTTGTATGGACTGTAGCAACCTGTCTGCCACGTCTTGGCGAATGGAATGAATATCATCGGCGTAACGGGTGCACGTGACCAGGCCACGTCTAAGTGACACGTCATATTGGGTGAGCGAATAAATAGGAAGACTTGTCGCATTTTTTGTTCTTTCTGCAAGACCACCAACATCCCCTTCACCATGACCCGCCTAGCTCGTCGTCCGACGCGCGCCCAGTCAAGGCATCTCTTTTCTTCCCTTTCTGTCGCTTTCTTTGCCCTGCTCGCCATCGTATGTTTGTCTCCGGCAGCAGTCAGTGCTGAGGAAGCCCACCCTGAGTATGGAACTGTGATTGGTATTGGTACGTATACGTGCTTTTAAGCAAGCTAAATGCAATGCTAACTGGTGTACTACATAGATTTGGGAACAACGTATGCGATTTCCATATTTCCTTCTATTTTCTTTGCATTACTTACGGTTATGCGCTGGCATATAGTTATTCATGTGTTGGGTAAGCATATCTGTTTTACGTCTGCAGACGAGTGTCTGACAGTAGTCCTATTACAGTGTTCAGCGAGGAGGAGTTGTTGAAATCATCGCCAACGACCAAGGTCACCGTATCACACCTTCTTGGGTCAGCTTCACTGATGAGGAGAGACTGTACGTGCATACATCTCATTAAGCAATATTCTTAAACTAAATATCCTCGCAACACCAGTGTCGGTGACAGCGCCAAAAACGCCTTCCACTCCAACCCCGCCAACACCGTTTTCGACGCCAAACGTCTCATTGGTCGCAAGATGGACGACCCTGATATTATTCGCGACATGAAGCACTGGCCATTCAAAGTCTCTGAGATCAACGGAAAGCCCGCCATTACTGTCAAACACAAGGGTGAAGATCGTCACTTCGTAAGTTCTTTCGAGCCCCTGACATGATGCGTTACTAATTTAGTATTTGACAGACCCCTGAGGAAATTAGCGCTATGGTTCTCGGCAAGATGAAGGAAACTGCTGAGGCTTACCTCGGACACAAGGTCACCCACGCTGTTGTCACTGTCCCGGCTTGTGCGTTCTTCAACTCTTTGGACTTGCAAACTTTTAATTGACTTTCTTCTTAGACTTCAACGACGCTCAACGTCAAGCCACCAAGGATGCAGGCACAATCGCCGGTCTCCAGGTCCTCCGTATCATCAACGAGCCTACCGCCGCCGCTATCGCCTACGGTCTTAACAAGAAGGGTGGAGAGTCTCAAATCATCGTCTACGATCTCGGTGGTGGAACTTTCGATGTTTCCCTCCTTTCCATCGACGACGGTGTCTTCGAGGTTTTGGCCACCGCCGGTGATACCCATCTTGGAGGAGAAGATTTCGATAACCGTGTCATCGAATACCTCACCAAGCAGTACAAGAAGAAGACCGGCACCGACGTCAGCAAGAACCTGCGCGCCTTAGGCAAGCTCAAGCGTGAAGTTGAGAAAGCCAAGAGGACCTTGTCCAGCCAACAGAGCACTCGCATTGAAATCGAGAGCTTCGAGGATGGCAACGACTTCTCCGAGACCCTTACCCGCGCCAAGTTCGAGGAACTCAACATGGACCTCTTTAGGAAGACCATGAAGCCCGTTGAACAAGTTTTGAAGGACGCCAACGTCAAGAAGGAGGATATCGATGAGGTCGTCCTTGTCGGAGGTTCCACTCGTATCCCCAAGGTTCAACAACTCCTCAAGGAATACTTCGGCGGAAAGGAACCCTCCAAGGGAATTAACCCCGATGAGGCTGTCGCCTACGGTGCCGCTGTCCAGGGTGGTATTCTCTCTGGCGCTGAAGGAACCGCCGATGTCGTCCTCGTCGATGTCTGCCCCCTTACCCTCGGTATTGAGACCACCGGTGGAGTCTTCACCAAGCTCATCCCCCGTAACACTGTCATCCCCACCAGGAAGTCGCAGATGTATGTGCATACTTACGTCTTGTCCACTTTTTTTGCTTATCTCTTTGTTTAGCTTCTCGACTGCCGCTGATAACCAGCCCACTGTCTTGATCCAAGTCTTCGAGGGTGAACGTTCCTTGACCAAGGACAACAACCTCCTCGGCAAGTTCGAGCTCTCCGGTATTCCCCCTGCTCCTCGCGGTGTTCCTCAAATTGAGGTCACCTTCGAAATTGATGCCAACGGTATCATGAAGGTCGCCGCCGCTGACAAGGGAACGTGAGTGGTCTAAAGATTACTTTTCATTGAACAAATCTCTAACCGCTTTGATACAGTGGTAAATCCGAATCCATCACCATCACCAACGAGAAGGGTCGTCTTTCTCAAGAGGAGATCGACCGCATGGTCGCTGAGGCCGAGAAGTTCGCCAGCGAGGATGAGGCTCAACGCAAGAGGATCGAGGCCCTCAACTCGCTCTCCTCCTTCATCTACGGTCTCAAGAACCAGCTCGGTGACCAGGAGGGTCTCGGCGGCAAAATCTCTGACGAGGACAAGAAGACCATCCTCAACACTGTCAAGGACACCACTACCTGGATCGATGAGAACGGCAGCAGCGCGAGCACTGAAGACCTCGAGGAGAAGTTGGCCGAGGTCCAGGGCGTCGTCAACCCCATCACCTCAAAACTCTACTCATCAGGCGGCGCTCCAGGAGGAGGCGACGACGATGAGGATATCACTCGCGACCACGACGAGTTGTAATTTTATTCTTTTTCGCATGTTACATGACCGTCGATGGGGCCCATCATCTCTAAGGCGGGGATGATTCGTGCTCCGGGACAGCGATCTAAAACATACTACATCGCAAGTACTTACATAGCATCACCTAGCTAGAAGCACTTTTTAATATTTAAATGACAATCGCAACGCATTTTCATACCCCTTCATTTAACTTTGGCGCGAGCGTTGAGATCTGAGATCTAAGAGTGGAGAGTTTTATTCGCGTGTTTCGACTGGCTTGAAGAAGGTCGTGAATACTTCGCTCTACTTTGACACCTGTTGAGACCTTAGTTGGGGTCCGATGTATTTCGAGCCTTCTGCGAGTCGATTCATGCTAATTGACTAGGAGTTTGAGCGAGTACTTCGCATCCGAATTGCCTCAATACACGTTTCACACACATATCGTAAGGTAACGCGGGAATAAATATTAAATAGTGAAGGAGTGAGCGAGTGGAGTGGTGATAGCAACGATAATCGCGACAAGTACTAAAGTAGTAGTTTACACAGCAGTACACAGTAAAGGTAGAGTAAAGAGTAAGTCGGGGGATATGGGACACCTGGATTAATACAACAAGAAAAGGAAAGGCGAGGGGGATACAAACGAAAAAAAGAAAGAAGTAATAGGAAGGAGGAAAGGAACAAAACAGGGATTTATGGTACTCCGCATTAGGGCTTGCACTTGGAGGAAAATAATCCGTGGGTGAAGTGAGTGCTGGCAATTCGGCAGCACTAGCGCAGCGAATAAGCTGGCATGGTAGCTTGCTTTACTTTGCCTTGCTTGCGTGGCACGGCCAAGCCAGACCATGCCAGCAGCCTAGCGGGACGACACCTCATCCTCGTCATCCGAATAAGGCGACACGCAAATCGCACGGTGTGCCATCGACCGTCGATACCGCTGAGCGAGGGAGGATTGGGCCGGTGGTGTGTTCTCCCCGTCGTCGTCAATCTGCTGCTGTTGGTCCGGGGGTGGGACGACGAGGACGAGCCTGAACGCGTCCTTGCCGTTGAGGTAGAACCGGTACAGTCGTTTTTCCCGGATGAAGCCTAGAGATTCGTATAGCGAGAGGGCAGCGAAGTTGTCGTATTCTGTTTCGAGCACGATCTGTTTAATAAAAGTCAGCGTCGTCGTCATAATACGCATCATCATCATCATCTCCGTCAAAAGGAAGGAGTCGAAAAGGGTAAAGAGAGAGAAAAAATAAAGGAAGAAAGACACCCACCTCATCCACACCACCCTCCTTCATCGCTCTCATCGAGTTTTTCACAAGCGCGCTAGCTATAATTCACAAAAGAAAAAAAAAAAAAGGAAAAAAGAACACACAAAGGTGCCGCACCAAGAAGGTGAGGTTTTTCCCCATAATCTAAGAGATCCTGTGAGGACGGAAAAGAGGGGTGGGACGTATGCTTACCTATGCCGCGTTTTCGCCACTTCTTGTCGACGCTGAGCATCGCGATGTACCCTCTGTTCGTCAGGTCGCGGTGCATGCTCTGCTTGCACACGATCACCCCGACGGGGTCCGCGTTGCCGGAGTCGGATGGGTAGGCCTACGCGAAATTGCGTTAATTAACGATATAACAGACACCGGCATGAGAAACAGACTCACGAGAAACGACAGATGAGGCCTGGAAGACGGGGAATAATCCAAGGGTTAGCCATTGGTAAATTGTAGTGATCACACGACCTTGGCGATACAAAGAAGAGGAATACATACCACTGATGGAGGAAATAGCGGAAGGTGTATATAACATAGGGTTCGCTGAGCTCACTCTGGACCAAGGCCATGATATGCGGGAGATCAGACTCGCCCATGTACTGACGGTAGAATATCGATTCTGGCATCGTGTTATGTCCTCAGCGGATTCAAGCAAGAAGGGGAATAACGCGTGACACTTCTAACGAGACTCTTGTCTAAATAATTGATGCGTGACATACACATAGGTAACACTTTCCGCTTTCATATCTACTACTCGCTATTAAGCACTATTCGTATCAACTCGCACATCTCCCTTCTTTTCGCCGTCAAATGACCCGCTCGGAGAATCCGTCGCGTTCGCCTCCGCCTTGACGTTGGCCACAGGGCCAGTGAACCAGTGGATACCGCCGTATTTGGGGAAATAGTAGTATATCAGCGAGAGCACCATGACCCCGCCGAAGACCACGACTGTATAGTTCATATCCGTGACCGAAGTAGAGGGAGTAGTCGGGAACAGGAACACCACGCTCATGAACCCCATGAACAAGACTGCCGTGGCACCAATAGGCAGACTCTATACAACGCACAGTTAATATCGGTGTAAGTCGACGGACATAGACGTGCAGAACACCGAATCAGGAATACTGACCAACACTCCGCAATTGAAAGGCCCAGGTTTAAAATTGTTATCTCCCATGAACCTAGCTGCAATCGGAACGGCATACGCATAGTAAAGGCTTACAATCGACAACGCAAAGACGGCGTTAATGGCTTGGGGCCCCGCAAAGACCAGCAGTCCCAGAGCCAACGACAGAATCGCGTCAAACCATACCGTGTTGACAGGAGTTTTCGTGAAGCTGTTGATCCTGTAGAGCCACCCTGATAGCGGCAATGCTAAAGGAACTATTTTCAGTCCTTCGGGACTTTTGTCAATTATAAACAGAGCGACTTGCCTGAATCACGGCTGAATGCGAAAGTCTGACGACTAGCTGCCAGTAACTACGATCTTAAATTAACCAACGTGCGTCAGAAGTGCCTTCATGATGTATGGCTTACCATGCTGGAGCCCATCATGTACCTGAGGAAGAAGAAGAGAGGCGGCTATATCAGACAGGAATCAACAGCGTATAAAGCGCAAAGAAACTCACTGGACAATAACCACGATTGACCAGATCGCGAGTGTTGGAGACCAGATCGCGAGTGTTGGACGTTGCCCGAAACTGTTAAAGAATATCTGCGCCATGGGTTGGTCACTATCCACCAGCGACGCGATATCTCCACCCATGCAGAACGCCAAAGACATATTGATCGCTACAGCAATGCTCAATACCAGAGCAAAATCCAGCCAATTTCATCACTTACCCCAACCAAGCACACCGGCAATTCCAATGGCACTAACAATAGCCCAAGGGACAGCGACCGCTGCATTGGACGCTTCCTCGCTAATATGCACACTCGAATCGAACGAACCTAGGATAATCATCAGCCCACCCAACCGGACCATTCAAAGAACGAATGCACCTACAGATCGTCCACAAGGGCGCTAGGAAACTCAAAATAAAAGCATATCCATTCGGCCATCCATTGCCTGTCAAGCAGCAAGAATCGTTAGACCGAAGAAAGAATGGAAGCGACGAAGTGCAACTTACTGTTGTAGAAATCCCAAAGCGCGACTTTCGCCGAGTTCTTGAACTCGTGAGGGGTAGCAGCAGGCAACGCGACGATGATAGCCAAACATAGGCTACAAGTGAAAGGTTCAACGCAAAGCATACGAAAGAGAAACACATGAAGAACTCACACTACGTTCAAAATCACATACACCGTCTGCAAACGCGCCAACACCGCCGTTCCAAGACAACAAATTACCGCATGCGTGAGCACGATGCCTGCATACACACCACTTCACATCCCCGCCAACAAGTTAACATTCACGAATGGATCAAAACCAAGAGTTGCAGACTAAACTTACAAGAGCTGCGCATCAGTTGGCTCGAACGCCCCGTTGCTCCCGATCGAAGCAGCCGCCATGACCTGCACCGCACATCCCCAGTCAATGGAAGCAACTGACGCAATGGATCCGATGGTGTTCGCGTCTATATTTAAATCATGATATGGCACTCGTGTCAGCTTTCTCGAATTTGCCCAGTGCAGAAGGAAAGGAACGCAGGAAGAGGAACAAAGAGGAAGGACGCACATCCAACAGACCAGCACAACACGTTCCTCCAGCGCGGCGAGGACAGGGAGTACGTCCAAAAGTATAGCTACACCAACAAATCACAGAGTCAACGTCTGAATGAGAATGACAGGATACAAGAAAATACTCACACCCCCAGACGTCGGAGCAGCAGACGCTAGCTCCGCCATCGATATGCCCACTAGCAATATGAAAACACTCGCCACCAACCACTACGAACCATCCAACCACATTAGCTTGTCGACTTCGGAGACAACATCCAACGCGAACACATACCCCCCAGACCATAGCCGGCCCGCCTCCATTAGGCAACGCATAGAACAGCACGGACGCGATAGACGGTAACAGCCCGATGATAGAGAAAGCGATACCGAAAACCTAGAAACAAACCCCAGTTAAAGTTCAACTTTCAACCAGATCCAACCTATGCGCCAAATACTTACTTCTAAAGGCTTAAACGCCCTCTTAAACTCCTGCTTGTACCCCAACGCAGCAAGCAGAGCTTCATCCTTCAACCTCATCTCCTCCTTCCGGGACATACCCCCCGTTTCAGCAGTAGCAGAAGCCATATTATTATTCGTATGTGTCGATGTCGATCGAAGACCAAGGATCCCTAAGTTTGCGTCCTCGGAAAGTAAACCTCGTTACTCGCAAGTTATGCGCCTTCACAATGCAGCCGCACGGAAAACGTAGAAAAGAAACACAGTAGTAGGGGCGGGGAGCCTTAAAAAGTAAAGCAAAAGAGAAGCAACTCTCCTTTAAACCGATAGTGACGGAACCAGTTCAAAGAGTGGCTCCTCCCCTCTCCTCTCCTTCCCACCGAACCTCAAAGTTCAGTCAGAAATAACCCATATTAATATGGAGATATCCATTACAGCCTTGCCTAGGGTAAGAATAGCCCCCCTTAGCATGATAACTTGACTTTTGATTTTGGTGATGGAGGATAGTGTGCGCCGAGGCATATGGTTGCCTTGTCCCCGACGGCATCATGAGATAAGGGCCCACGGGTAAGGGCTTTCCCCCCAAAATCAGAAAAGACCGGACAGGTGACGGGTGTGTTGATTTTGCTGAGTTCCTTGGGAAAGATAACGCGCCCGAGTTGAATTGACAGAGAGATAAGCCAGGCCCAGGGCTAGGACGGACTCCGGCGAAACAGCTCAATTAACATTGGCACTGTCCAGATCCACTTTCGAGGTGAACTCAGGCGAATCCGTGGGCCGTCATCATCAAGAAGCACTTAATGTAGCAGGAGGAGGAAAACATACAACGTAAAACCCACGGGCCAAATTGTCGGCGTGGAATAAAAGCGCATCGCGTAGACAGACGTTCATGCGTTGTCTGACGATCTGTGAGAAGCATGAGAGAACCCAGGTAAATGAGATGAAGCAACAAAACATACTTACCATTAAACGAAGTTGAACAGCTTCCGCGATTTCCGCATAGCTACTCATCGTGCACGTGATGACCTGGAAAGACGCGTTCGATTCAATTTATTCGACTCACTTTCGACGCGTCGTAATCTGTGAAACTCCTCCGAGTCGAAGCTCAACGTTCAACGCTTTACATCTACGCCTTCAAATGCAGTGCACGACAGAGCTCGATTTCGACGTGATCCGCCTCGCGGCCCATTTCCCATACTCTGTATTCCCTCCCGAAGGCTAGACTCGGGTTGTGTCTACTTCGTCCATTCTGTTCAGCGATGCATCAATGATCAATGAACACGACGTCACACCCTGAGGACAAGGTAACTACCAAGGTGGTCGTATCTGCTATTTGTGCTTTGGGTCTGAAGCCGGGATCATCGGTGGGTCGTCAAATCCAGCAGACGGAGAGCCTTCTTGCAGGGTAATCACTGCGGCGGGGGAGCCCTTAGTACCAGACCTTGACAGGGCCCTTCGCACTTTTTTTGGGATAAGATAACAACCACCTACTTCAGAATTGCTACTAGAGCTAGGCATTATCAACTCAACTAGAGGTCGCCAGCGAGTCGAATCAGACATCATTCAAACATCATAAGAAAAGCGCCGTTTGATCGAAATTCAACTCGCAAAACTTCACAAAGAAGAGATCCCAGTGAAGTACGTTTACTACATGATATGATGATCACCGACTCCTTTTGAAGAGCAAAATCTTTAGTTGCATGATCGAATCCGTCTCAACTTCAATATGGCCTCGTAATACTCTATTTTATCAGCGCAGCAGATCCTGTAATCTCATGGCAGCTGGCGAGCAACTCTCATGATGTGATGTTACTCTGATCATCAAGTTCTGCCACATTGCCGTGGTCTAGTAGTCCATGATCTTCGATGGATACTCGCCGATGGACTACTGGTCATATAAAGTAATCTGCCAGCGGATGACTAGGCTGGAACCTCAGGTTAACCTGCACGAATGAATTCTACTGCCACTTCCACCTCTCTCACTCTTTATCAGGACGTTCTCTATGAGCGCTATGCCCATTGTGAGTCTTCCTTCTGCCATTGCATATCCTAGTTCCTTGCATCTACGTCCTCACAATCGGGAATCGGGACTACTTCTCAGTATCAGCTGGCAGTATCATTATCTTTGACTATGGTGAGTCTACAAGGCGGACCGCCTATGTTCCTCGTTTATCGAGTGCCCTCAGTCATCACCATGGGGCAGGAAATGGACTTTATTTGGGTAAGGATTTGCTTGAAAAAGGCCGGGCAAGAAAGTTACTAACTGATTTAATGAATGGATTCACTGTAGGCCGAACGATGGTCGGTGGTTAAGGTCCTGTTCCTTATAGTGAGTAGTACATCCTCCACGCATTTCTCGGTGTCTGGGTCGGACTTTCTGACAATATGCTAAGAATCGCTATTATGGACTTGCGTCGGTAATGTGAGCAAGCACATCTGTCGCCTCTACAAATTAAATATATTGAAGCGCTCTTTGAACCTGGGCACAGATTTGATTCTTACGGTGAGAGAGGCTCTGCCAATCTACACATGTAATGAGTCGGAATGACATGGCTGACTTGCAACACAAAAGGGATTTTATTTCTCTCTATCGGACCAAACGTAAGTGCTGCTCGAGGCTCGTAGGAATTCAGTCAACGACCTGAGTAACTTCTTATTATTCATAAATAGTTGTACGTGTACTTCAGGGAGATTCTATGATTATGGGTCCCGCTCAAGCTACCCCCCCTTCACGGAATAACAGCTGTAAGCGCAAATCTGCATGCACTCAAGTCTCATGATCCTCATACTCCTTGGTACCATATTCAGGTCAGCATTTTCCTGTATGGCAGGCAGTGACAAACGTAATCATCAACATCATTGCTCAAGGTTGCACTTACTATTTTGTTTGCACTGATAGCTCAATATTCACCCCGCCGCACAGGCTTCCTTCAGCTTCGAATATACGCGCTATATCCGAATAACAAGTTTATTCTGAGCTTGATGTTGGCCTTATTCATCGCATCCTGGTCAGCCTCTGCCGTACTCATGATTATGGGGCTGCTTCTAGCAAGAATCCAAGGTCAGTATGTATATTTTGGACGCGTTCTTAGTGCTCACCTAGGCTACTGGCCCTATCAACAGTTCAAACGTTTACTTTCGTACACGACCAATTCTGTGCAATAACCACAAGGATCAAATTTAGCGGATCAGTGTGGATTCCTATGTTTCTCTTCGAGGTTTTTCTGTGCGCTTTGGTTGTAATCAAGGGGTACCATGCACGGCGAAAACCCTTTGGCCCATTCTCGTTTCATAAAAGTTGTCAACGGCTGGGAGACATCCTATATCGAGACTCAATTATATATTTCGCTGCGTATGTTCCTCCAACTTCCTTCCTCTTCGAGGCCATTGATGACCAAGTTAAACAAACAGTATTGGAGGCACTCATATGACATGTCTTATTATGTGGACGACTGCTAGTGCTACAGTGAGTGGTGTCAAATTTACAAGGTGACTATTTACGCAATGATGGAGTAATCTTGAATCCATATCAGCATCTCTCCACCATACCCATTGGGTATGCCATCGCTGTTCCTTGCGTCTTAGCCAACAGACTAGTCCTCAACCTTCGCGCAGCAGGACGCGCTCGAGCTGAGGTGGTGATGGTTGATGGCAATACCGCGGAAGTAGCATCGGGCCTCGGTGAGACCGCTGTAATGGAACCAATCGTCTTCGCAATGGAAAGACCAAAAGTTGATAAGAGCGTAGGAAGGAACTGTATTTTATAAGCCATTGATATGTCGGAATAAAAACGCATCGCATAGACAGACGTTCACGCGTTGACCGACGGGTCAAGTACTCATTGCGCACGTGATGACCTGGAAAGACGCGTTCGATTCAATTTATTCGACGCGTCGTAATCTGTGAAACCCTCGAAGTTCAACGTTTTAGATATACCGTCCATAATCCTCCAATCCCATATCATTGTGTTATTATACAAACCAGCCACCCCGACTTGCAGGTGGAAAAGCTACTCCAGGCCCCTGCCGCAGATCCCTACGCTGCCCGTTTATTCGAAACAAGGATATCATAGTGCCCAGGCCTAGCACACCCAGAATTAGCAGTCACATATAACCCCAACGCAGCACCAAAAGTCCCCAAAAACACTCACCTATACAAAAGCGTAATCGCACCCTCCCCCTCATCCCTATTATGGAACTTTATAAAATCCACTCCATCCCCTCTGACGCCCGTCAAATACGCCACGTCCACATTCAAATACAAAGCCCGGCAGAGCGCCTCGATCTCAACGTGGTCCGCCTCGCGGCCCATTGCTTGGACGACGTTCGCGCAGAAGGAGTCTACGTCCATGATGTCTTTGGTGTCGGGGTGCACGAGGAAGCCCTCGTAGGATTCGCGGTTTAGTTTGATGTGTGCGGACTAGATTAGATGTTAGTGGAGGTTTTTTGGGAGAGAGAAGGAATGCTTACGGTTACGAATCGGAGGTAGATGACGATAGAGTTCGAGACTACCCATCCAATGAGGATTTGTGTTAATCAATAACGGGGATAGAGGATGAGCCTACTCACCTTCTGGGTTTTGAAAAGATTGTAACAGCCTCTCTTTGTTCAATACCAGCCCATCTTCCCCGGGCTTCGATATGCTTCCAACTAGATTCGCGAAATCGTCGTAGAAATCTTCATACACGAGCTTCTCGATGCCTGCGGATTCGAGTACGTCTTTCGTGCTGGATAAGAGGGAGAGAGCGCTGGCCACAGCAAAATCTTTGTCTTTGCTGGTGAGCAAGCTTTCAATGTAAGCGTATCCTAACGCTAGAATAAATTGTTAAAATCACTGAGTTTGAGCTCGCAAAGATCTACTCACATCTGTAGAAGCAGTCGCCGTCGCCTGCATCCTCATCAGGTGGGTGATTTCGACATGTTTAAATACGCTTACCTTTGGTCCTTTGCACCTTGTCAAAGCCATTTTTCGTAAGCCAATCGATTTGTTTCAAGAACGATGGAGATCCGTTTTCATACTCAGCACGCAGCGTTGACATTGGGGCCACAGCATCTATTAGAGGCCGTTCTGGCACGCTATCATCTTTAAGTTGCTGTTGTACACAGTGATGAGTGGCATTAAGGGTTAAGGATAAATACATGATTTACTTGATTCAATTCGTACAGTTGCGCAGGGGTGTAATCGGAGAATTCTAAAGAACAGGAGAGACACTGATGGTCAGCTCGAAGACCTCGAGAAAGCAGATACTCTGGCAATAGAGTGCAAGCCTGATCTGAGAACCCAACGTGTGCACACATGAACAGAACAGAGGATGGCGTAGATAGATATCATTGTCGCAAGAGAGAGAGAGTACACAGTATACAAATTCATTCTGGGACCAGGCCTACACTCTTTCCGCCATACATTCTTACCTGGACCAGTAAAGTTCCACAGCTCTTTCGCCGACGGTAGAACCAAAGGGGTCAACAAGGGATCATCCTCAACATCAGAATCGATAGGCAGCTGCTTCGGTCGCCTGAGACCCTGAGGAGTCAAGGGAGTGCTAGGAGGGGGAGTGTCTGTCATTATCGTTAACGTGAAGAGATTGAGCAGGGTGAGATAAGATGGGCTGACTTGCTCGGAACATGCCGCAGATAACTGCGAGAGGTGTATTACGTCATACAATCACCCTCTTACTTTGCTGCCATGTCCACTGAAGAAGCTGCTGTAAATCCTCCTCTCTGTTAAATCCGAATACCTCTCATATTTTATTCTACAGGCCGTCCCACCCGCCCAGCGCGGTAGCTGGTCCTCCTTCCTTAAATCGTACGCCTCTTTCTGCTTGTCGTCGTCGCGAACGATGAGCAGCCGCTAACAAGCACACCACCAGCATCGCCTCCTTTTCAGGAGATCTCTCCTCTCTCACCGCCCCACCTTTCATCCTTTCCCCAGTATCTCTCACAGAGTTCCCTGGTGCGTCTCCATATATGGTGATTAATGTCGAGACTAATGATCCTCCTAGCATACTGGTGCGAGCGCCCAGAATACTTTGCAGCCATCGCAGATGCCAAACCGGGTCAAGATCGGGCTCTTGCCGTTCTCAGATGGTTCATTGTAAGGTCAAATAATACTCGACGTATTCTATCTTCCTAAAATACGCGCTGCAGAGCACCCTCAAAGACCAATACACATCCAGAAATGAGACGATGGGCTCCGAGAAAAAGTAAACCTCTCTCCTTCCTTCACCCACTCAACCTCACACCTTCTCCCTCTAGACCCCTCAACCCCGTACTCGGCGAAGTATTCTACGGCTCCTGGCCCGACCGCAACGGACGCGGCCTCACCGAACTCCTCGTCGAACAAGTCTCGCACCACCCTCCCATCACCGCATACGTGATCGAGAACAAGAAGAAAGGGCTAAAGCTCGTCGGCCACAACGCCCAAAAGACCTCCTTCTCCTCCGGCGCCATCATCGTCAAGCAGATCGGACACGCAGTCCTCACCGTGAACGAGACCGAGCAGTACCTCATCACCTTCCCCCGCCTGCGCATCGACGGGCTGTGGTACGGATCGCCGTACATCGAGCTCGCAGAGACTTCCTACATCATCGGTGGTGGCAACATCACGACTATCGAGTATAAAGGCAAAGGATACTTCTCTGGCAAGTCGCATTCGTTCAAATCTACTACCGTGCCTATTCCTGGACAAGGCGGTGCGGGGCCGAAGGAGATCGTGATCGAGGGCACCTGGCATGAACACAGCAAGTTCTCTAAGGGCGGAGCTGGCACGTTCCACGAAGTCCACGAGCAGAAGGAAGAGGTTACGCCTTTGGAATGGACCTCGGAGCTAGGAGAGTCAGAAACTAGACGCTTGTGGTTCCTCGTCGCCAAAGGTATCCGGGAAGGCGACTTTGAGCTGGCGAGTCGGGAGAAGAGCAGGATCGAGGTTTGATTTTAATTCCATTTCTCTATTCTGATCGATTCATTGACGCTTTGCCTCTATTCTTAGAACGAGCAGCGCCAGCGCCGAAAGGACGAAGTCGCAGAGGGCAGAACCTGGGAGTTGAGGCACTTTGACCATGTAGCCAGCGACCCTATATGTATGTCTCCGAGCTTTCATGATGCACCGCAAAGTCATTCTCATTGCTGAACGCCACACCACAGACGAGCAACTTGGGCGTCTCGCCAAGATCGTACCACCCACCGAAGACGTGTATACCTTCAAGGGCAACTGGCCTTCTGGCTTCGCTGCTCTGGCTTCTGCAAACTGATATCTAGATCCCCCTCCGCCGTTGGAAAGAACTGCTCGATTTTAGTGGATCGGATGGATATATGGATAGTTAAAGACTTTTTCTCTTCTCCTCATGTGCATAATATAACGTACATCTCCCTCATATATACATACTCGAGCATACTGCTGCGAAATCGGAATTGAATTAAATACATACCACGTTCAAACTCGAAGGCGCTACTTGTATAACTGCCATCGATGTCGTCGTAGGGCTCCTTGAGTCTTCCTATGAATAAACAAAGTAGCCATTCAGATCCAACGAACTCGTTACAACCCAAAGTCTGTATAATATAATAAACTTTAACAATATATAAATCCACGGTTTTTACAAGTCCAAGTATCCCAGATATCGATATCAGACAACAACAATGGAGAGCTGCAGTCATATACAGAGCACCACCAACCGACTGACCGACCGAGATGATCAAAACGGTGGTGAACAAACTTTTACTGGAAGAAAGATGAATGAATGAGCACTAGATCTAGAACGTGCCTGCAGAACTAACTGAACGACTTACCATTTCATTATTCTTTTTGTCATAAAGTATGAAACCATGGGTCATGACGAAGAAACAGCAGCAGCCCTTTCCCTCTCTAACGACCGCCTCTCATATCCGACCTCCTCCAGCCCCTCCACAGCCCCATCCCCATCCACCTCTTCTTCCCCAAAACACAACTGCGCGAGCCCCAAATCATGCAACCTCGTCATCCTCATCAACAGCCCCAACACCTTGCTCGTCTCGCTCTCCGTCGCCGTCGCCGCCCCCTCCGCCGAGGCGGGGGTGTTCAGGCGCTCCCAGCTCTCGTCGTCCATGTCGTCCGCCATACATCCCCACGCGGACTTGATCGCCTCCGGGTAGTTGAACGAGGCCATTATGAAGCATACGGGCGAGCCTGTTAAAAAAAGGAATGAATAATAATATGCGTGGGGTTCAGTAACTGAAATAGCCTAAGCAAGAGTGCAGGAAGGGAGACAAAACTAACACAATCCACTGATCCTCTGCTCTCTTAATAGCTGCGGGGACGTGTACGTGCTCTTCTTCCCTCCCTGCTCGTCGGTGAGGTCGGGCAGCGCGTCGCCCAGCCTGTAAAGCCGCTGGCAGGACGGACAGACGCGACTGTGCGAGCGCGATTTGTTGTACCATAGGATCTGTGTATGAAGTCGCGAGCGTGATAAATATCAATATGATATGAAAATAAATCCAGGAAAGAAAGAAAGAACGTACAAGCGCCGTCTCCTCTGGTAAAATGGTGCACAACATCTGCAACAGCTCTTCCTGTGCGAACTCTGCACACAACGGGTCCTTACAAACAAACTCGCTTTCAGCATCTACACACCCTCCAAAATCCACCTCTTAATACTCACATCCCACGCAGGCGGCTGCGCAAAGAACGAACCCATGAACGCCCTCGGCTTCCTCACCCTCGGCCCATTCCCCGGATCGTGGATAAATGGCTCCTCAAAGAGCGCCTTCTCAATCTCGCTCGACATGTCCTCTTCCAGCGCGAACACCTCCATCTTCTTCTGTATGATACGCGTCTCCAGTTCCGCCATACTATCGTTTTCTTCAAACGATCTTGTTAAAGATGCAAGACTCGCAGGTGGTGGTGGTGGTGGGGACGGCGTGTTAAGAGAGAGCGAAGACGGGGTAGAGTTCGTCCGTCTCCCGTTCCCGTCTCCCTCTTCCTCGACATCCTCGAGATAAAATTCATCCTCCTCGTACGCACGCCCAACACCCGAGGCGTATACCACAGCATGTCGGGTGCCAACACCGCGCCGTCCTGCCTCCAGCTGTCGTTGAGGTAGAATAGTAGTAGCAATACTAGCAGTCGAGCCACCGCGTTCTGGCTGTTGTGCTTTAGCCTTAACCCCCGCTGTCTTCGTCTTTGATTTCGCTTTCCGCTTATTCGATGGACCAGGCATGATCTTTCTGTACGCGAAGTCGCAGGCGTAGTACGTAGGTGAAGGGGGACGCCGAGGGCTGCTTGTCTCAGCGATCAACGCATGTCAGGGCCGTGAGAGTCAATGTGAACCGCTTAAACGCGTCCGGTCACTCAGAAGCGACGCGTCCGTGACACTCCTGCTCACGATCAATCGCACAACACACATGTACAAGAAAGAAAAAGCAAAGAAAAGTAGATTTAAAATTTTCTAAGTACGGTATATGTACCCAACCAATCCATCCCAGTTGTCACATCTAAACAAATTATACGTTGTAATATTCAAACCCAGGGCTTCCAGGCTCAGACGACTCGATAATGCTCTGGGTATACCCCTTCTGGATGGCCTCATCCACAGGGACGATTGACGCCTCTACGAGCCCGAGCGTCTTCTTCAGGTACGGCAGCAGCTCGCTCAACACCGCGCTCTCCGAGAAGGGCAGGGCACGGCGGAAGGCAACTTCAGCACCGTATTGGGCAATGCGTTTCTACAAAAAAAGCAAGCGAGTCCCGTCAGCCCAACTAATCTTCTAAGATACAAAGCAAAGACGCCAAAACACATACCTTGAACGCCTGAATAAACGGCATAGCCCTCTTATCCTTAATCAACCCATTCTGCACAAGCAACTCCTTGACTTTAGCATCATCCACCCTATCCTCCTCCTTCACATACGCAGCCTGCACAACCGACACCGACAAATCCTGCCACTCAGGGAACGCAGTCGCCACATACACTCTCACACCCTTCGGCTTCTTCGGGTCAAACAGCCCCTCCACAGGCGCGTTCTTCTTCCCTTTCGCCTTGGCCATCGCCTTGAGCAACGACGCCTCTGCATCTCGGATCGTCTTCACCGTTCCGCGCATGTACTGGCCTGCCTCGATCAAAGTGGGATCGACGGGCTTCGAGGGCGTAGGCCACAACGCCAGCTGGATGGACTTGGGCTCCTGCAAGATGGCGGACCAGATGTGTTCTGTGAAGTGAGGTGCGACGGGTGTAACGAGCAGCGCGGCAGCGCGGATCCAGTACAGCACGAGATCGGCGTGCATGCCAACGTCGGCGGTCACTTCACGGTACCAGTCGCGGATGCTCTGGAAGTCGTAGAACCCGAATTTGAGGGCGTCCTTGTAGTTCGTTCTACACAAATTCAATCAACACTTCAGTCGGTGAAAAAAAGAAAAGGTGCACTCACGCCTCGTAATGGCTTTGAGTGATATTGATCAAATCAATAATTTCATTCTCAAAGACTTCATCATGGTAATTGCGAGGTCCATGACGAAGGCTAGCCTGATCCTTAACCATCTCCTACATTCCAAAAAAAAAAAACCTTCAGAAAAAAGATTCCAACCAAAGAAAAAACACAAAAAACACAAACCTCACACCACCCAAGCAACGTATGAATCCTCAAAATATTCGCATTCGCCGCCTTCTCCTCAAAGTTCGCATCCTCCAATCCATCTCCCGCGTCCGCAAGGCTCAACCTCGTCGCATCCGCACCAAACTTCTCAATCGCCTCTCTCAGCGTGAGCGAATTGCCCGTGCTCTTCGACATCTTCTTCCCGTTCAGCATCAGATGTCCATTCGTCCGCATGCTCACGGGCCACTTGTCCTCGGGGAAGATCGCAGCGTGGTTGTACAGCGCAAACGTCAGGTTGTTGGGCACCAAATCTTTGGCGGAGGAGCGGATGTCGAAGGGGTAGAAGTACTCGTATTCGTGCTTCAACGCATCGGCTTTTTCCTTGGGAATGGGCGCGTTTTCGGGGAAAGGAGCGCGGCAGAAGACGTATTCCCAGATCTCGTCAGTCATTTGTTCGGGGGTGATGCCTAGAGGACCGGGCTTGCTGCCGTCGATGCTAGAGTCTATAAACCAGGTCAGATGCCTGCAAATCAATAATGGAATCATTACAAACATACCGTGCAAGAGCTGAGCAACAGTGTAGTAACTCATGTAGATCGTAGAATCACTGAGAGACTCGACCAAGAATTGAGGATCCCAAGGAAGAACAGATCCCAATCCATAAGTACGAGCACAAGCCCACTTGTTCAACCAATCCAAGGTCTTCTCGAACGAATGGCGCGTCTCAGGAGTGTAAGTGTTCATCCTCGCCAACACCCTATACAAATAAAATTCAGTAAGAAAAAAAGTCATCGAGAAAAAAGTATGAAAACCCACTCAGCAGTCTCCTTCTTCCACGTAGGCTCTCCATAATCAATATACCACTGATCCATCAACGCAACCACACACTCATCCGCACTGCGCGAGATGACCAAACCCTCCGGCTCCGCATACGGGAACGCCAGCCCCTTCTCAATCATCGAATCCCGCACCTTGGGTTTCGCCTCCTGCACACTCTGTCCCTTGAACTCACCCACCAACATCGTGCCGTTATAAAACCCTTCCTTGTACGCGATCTCCTTGGCCTCCGCCAGCTGCTTCACATCCTTCTGCGATTGGATCTTCAGCTGCTTGACGACCGCCTCCGCAATCATGTCCCCGTACCCTGGGGTGGAGATGACGGGGATAGGGTCGATGCTCGCCCATTTAGGATCGATCTTGTAGAACTCGGCCTTTTTGCGGAGGTCGGTCAGGGTTTGGTAGTCGTCTGGCGAGTCGGAAGGTACAGAAGTGACGACTCCCGTACCCTTGGTAGCTAGGACGTTGTCCATAGGGAGAACGTACACCTCGGGTTGCAAACCGAACGGCGCGTTGACTTTGGTTCCGACGATCTTGGATCCAGGAATTTCGACCAACTGATCAATGTTACCGCGAGGCGTGATGATGCCCTGGAACGCCATATTTCTGGCAGCCCGCAGAGTGCAGAGGTACGCCTCCTTGTCGTTGGCAGCAAAGACACCGTACTTGATCGCGGTGCCCACGAAGCAGTTCGTCTGGCCGTACATAGTCTCTGGCCTCAGAGTGGCCGCGACCATGTACACCTTCCTGCCACCGACTTTACCCTCGACAGCAGCCTTTGCCTCGGGACTCCACTCCAGGACCTCCATCTTGATACCGGTATATTCTTGAGGTCCGTATCCTTCACCATCCTGGCGATCATGGTCCATACAGGGTTGGCCGTCTTTGGGACTGTAGATAGTGTAGCGCTCGCCGAATTTGATTTTGCCGAGTTTGTGTAGTTTGTTCATTTGCCAGCGGACGAAGGAGTCGTAGTAGGGATTCGCGTCGGTGGTGAGGAATGAGCGGCGCCAGTCGATACGAGAGCCAAAAGCATTGTTGTCGCTCTAAATAGACTGGGTTAAATGAGGACCAGGAAAAAAAAGTCGGAAACTTACAATAGCAATGGGAGGGAAATAAGTCAACCAGTGAAGGGGATCGGCGAACTTCTTGATTTCGGAACGAGGGACCTTGATAGACTCCATGATTTGGAATTGGTATTGCAAGCCAGTAGACTTGGCCTGCAGTTTTCCTTTCTTTCCTTTTGACTTGTCGACGGGTCCAGCAGCGACTTCTTCCTCCTTCTCCTTCTCTGCCTCTATCCTCGCCAGCTCAGCCTGAACCTCTTCGAACCGCTCAAAGTCCTCTCCAAACAACTCCATCTCACGAATGATTTTGTCCGCAGATGCCTAGGGACCCCGTCAACGCCGACCGACATCGAGACAAAGACGCCACGTACCTTGATAGGCATACCCGTAACGTGGAAGCCATGGGGGAACAGAACGCGTTTTCCCAACAAGCGCTGGTATCCAGCGTTGAATTCAATCTTCGAGATCGTGAAAGCGTGTCCGAGATGCAAGCTGCCGTTCATGTAAGGGTATGGAAAGTTTCCGAACCACTTGGGGAATTTTTGTTGCATTTCAGCAGGGGTGAGGCCTGCGACCTCTTCTTGGGAAGGTGCATTGACTTCGAAGAGCTTTTCCGCTTGCCAACGGTCTTGATACTTCTTTTCGAGCTCTTTCAAGCTGTCCCTCTTGGCTGTCTACAAACACCAGAGATCAGTGGTTGAGCAACGAGGAGGAGGTAGAGGAGTACACACCTGAGCGAGCTCGATAGTCTGTGCCATGTTGCGAACGAAGAAAGGACGATTCTTAGAAAATAGTGTACAAGGACTCGAAAGTCTGAACGGTCGTGCCCAAAGACCCGATATCTTGGCTATCTGTTCTAAATCAGCTCGTAAAATCGGTTCAAGTCAGCTTTGACAAACGAGTCACGTCCAAAATTTGCCAACTTCCTCAACCTTGACGCGGGCTGATCATCTAATCTAATCTGAAACAATATCTTATCTTATCAGCGGACACAAATTCAAATGAATATATTCCTGCGCAGCCAACGGGTCTTACTCCTAGAACACATACACAGCGCGCCTCGTCAGCACGACTAATCATCGGTCAGTCACTCGACTGCGCCAAACCACCATCCCCAATATCACTGCAGCACAGACTGCTGCTATTTCCCACAATTAAACACCGAATTTGCATGTGTTTGTGACCAGTACCACTCTTGATTCATGCCGCCAGCATCGTCAGAACAGAATTTCAGAGCAAACCTCTCCCAATTTCGATGGGCGCGCGGAACCACCGATGATTCGCAGACGAACACCCAGCCGGCTCAGCCAGGCAACCCTTTCTCTCGCTTTTACAACGCTGTCGCGGGAGATTATATACCACTGAGGTCGAATGAGCAGTCGAATGAGGATGAAGCTTGGTTCGCGTTGTCGAGATGGGAAAGGTGAGTCTTTGCTACATCGCTCGCTGCCATAATCTATACTTAAGACATTCCAGATTATTGGGCTTTGGAGGATGCCTAATAGGCGCTGCTATATGTTTCTTCGTCTCCTTCCTGACGCTACCGTTACTCGCCATCAAGTCTGTTCATCCCCTTCTACATTCCGCTTCTATTCTAATCATGTCTCTAGACCCGCCAAATTCGCGTTATCATTCAGGTATCTCTACCCTATCTCACCAACAAAACCTCTTTAACACTTTTCCGCAGCTTGGGCAGCATACTCGTCATGTTCGGGTACGTCACACCTCGACCCACTCACCCACTTTTTCCTTACTCACCCTCCTGTTTTCCAGTTTCTCCGTCCTCATAGGGCCAATAAACCACATCAAACACCTAATATCCAAAGACCGACTCCCCTTTTCCTTGGTCTACTTCGGCAGTCTAGGGCTCACTCTCTATTTCGCATTAGGGGTGCGTACTGTTACGTCCTCATTGGGATTACATCACATATACTCAACCAACTCCTTCCAATCACCAGCTACACTCATATTTCGGGTGTCTATTCGCAGGAATCGTACAGGTCAGTGCCCTTTTCCATCCACTCATCTCGATAGAACAAGTCAGCTCACTCACAAAACTCAACAGGTAGTTGCACTGGTCTCGTACGTATTAGCCTATTTCCCAGGTGGCACACAAACACTACGTTTGGGAGGCTCTCTCGCATTACGCGGCGCTGGAAGCCTACTCCCCCGGTGAACTGACTCTTGGTACTGCGGAATCGTCTCGTCGTTGTTTACTAATTAATTACACATGCACTATACATGATACCATGTTCGTTTTGACTATCTCTTCATGCGCCCACTGGAGAAGCCTGATTTCCGAGATTCGAGAAAGGTCCATATCCTGAGTGAATCCTTACACCTGTCCAGCTATTACATTTCAACATAGGTCGACTATCTATTATATTACAAACAACAACGACAACAACGCGGTCATTTTTTCACTCGAGGTGCACTGCAAAGTATCAAGCACTCAATCACTATTCGCATTTACATTCGCCTCATCAAGCAGCCCAGCGCTCTCTCTCAACCGACGCGTCATGATCGTAAGATACCCCTGATTATCCTGCCATTCCTTTCCTAGCAGATCCACATCCTACAAAAACAGACAAATCAATCTCCTGCTCTTAAAAACAGAAGCAAAGAAAAAAAAAACTCACCAAATCCAACCCCCCAACCTTACTCAACACCGGGCCAATCTTACTCGCCACCTCCGCACGGAACACCTCCGGCTCCGCCGTCGCCAGGAGTCTCATCGCATTCACCACCGTCACCTTCGCTGGGGTATGCCTGTGCTCCGCATAGTACTCTACATGCCTCCATAAAATGAGAAGCAGCATCTCCAGCGTATCGAGCACGACGCGCGCGTCGAGCTTCCGTTGCGTGAGGATTTTGTCCAGCTCTTCGCAGAGCAGGGTGCGCTTTTGGTTGATCTCGAGGTCCCGTAGGATTAGTGGGTCGATGTCTCGTAAGATCTGTGAGCAAGAGGTTAGAGAGGTAGAGGAGGATGAAAAGGAGGATTGCAGACCTCTTGGGCATTGTCCAATCCAATGTGGTCCTTGTTTGCCAACTCAGCGCTGATATCCGATATTTGTTTCAACGTCTCTGCGAGGTCACTGCAAAGATCATCGAGAGCCATAAGAGTGTCTCCGATCGAAGGCACCGTAGCTACATATACAATAATCCTTTAGTAAAGAAAAAAAGCCGCCTGTCAAGCCAAAGAAACTCACCAGCGAAATGTGTTGCCCGCTCTCCATGCCGAGGCGTAATCGTCACGGGCGACAGGACGAGGGTTATCTCCGGCTCTGAACACACACACACGGGTCAGTTAATCTTTTAAAGTATCCATCAACGTTTACAAAAGGATACTAACCTGTAAATTCGCTAGACGCTCCGATGTACGCAACATCGCTCTTCCTTAACGACCTCTCCTTGCGCTCAACAGTAAGATCAAACTTCGTGCGGTTTCCGAAACCTGTAACAAGGATGAGGGCGAAATAGGCAATATTAAAAGAAAAACAACAAACCGAACGCAAAAGCCCCACTCTGCTTGACCTCGCTCTCCGTATGCGGTATCACATGCGCAAACGGTTTGCCTCGCGCGAGACACCTAGTAGATAACCCCAAAATCGCGAGATGGATCGCTCCAAATCCTGAATTGGGTGCCAACTAAAAATAGTAAAATAAGTCATCAGAGGATAAGCATATCAAAATCAGTTGCCTTTGAAACCCACCAACTCAGTCTTAGGCACGGAAGGAAGGATACTAGTGCACAATGTGATGATCAACTCAATCTCTTCGAGTGTTGACAAAGTGACATGGTCAGCCTCGTTCTTCAGCAGGATGGCAATCGTAGAACCGTGAGCTGATAAAAATTCCAAAGCCTGCAAGCAAAAATGTCAATACCTATACCATGACGTGGTACCGTTGAACGCACCTGATGGTTCGCAGTCGTATGTTTACTACCCAGGGTCGCAAGCAAGCCATCCACAACCTGGAGAGCAGGCATGAACAGTTGGTGATATCTCTGAATAGCAGATGGCAAGAACGAATCTTGATCTAAAACCAACTAATCAACAAAAGGTGCAATCATATTACAACAATCGTTTCTTACCGATGAACGACTGATTCGCCTCCGGCCTGGTATCGAGGTAATCGCACTGCGCCAGGATCGCCAACAAACGCGCCTCCAAGAGCCTCTCTGCGCCCGTCCGAGTCTGCGTCATCCTAATGAACAAAGACATCTTCGACTCGTATACATATAACGCGTTCAAATCATCTATTACATAGAAGTAAAAAAAGAAAGGCCGATAAGAAACTGCCAACCAAACTCCAACGAATACAACAAAAGCAACTCACCTGGATCAGGCTTCAACACCTCTTGCAGCGCCACATCCGAATCCTTGATACTCCTCACAAAGTTCGAAAGAATCCCATGTCTGCCCAGCGAAGCAAGCACCGCATGCTGCTTCTCCAAGCCCGACAGCTGGACGAGCGCATCGAGCAACATAAACGCCACCGTCTTCCACACTTCCGTCCCATCAATCGCATCCCTCGCAATCGTCGCTACGAGCCGTTCCATAACCTGCTTCATCACCGCCAGACAACCCAGCTCCAGGCCCGAGGCAGTAGACGTAGACTGCCTGCCGTTAACAGAAGACGAAAGAGCAGGGCTCATAGCTCGCGACGACACGCTATCCCTCATCGTTACCATAACCGTCATGGCCAACGATGCCGCGAAGGGGTCTGACTCTGGTTCGATGTTTAATTCCGACTTGGCAGACGATCGGCACAGATGGATGAAGTTGATCAGCGCAGCGTACAGATTACCCCGCACGAGCTCGACTCGGTTGTTATCCAAGATACCCTCCAAAATATTGCGAAGGATATTGTACAGCCTCTCCGCAGGCAGTGTACCAGACTCGGAGTCCCTGCCCATAGACTGCAAGATGAGCTGATGCTGCCTGTCTTCTCTTAATTTCGTGATCGACGTCAAGATCGTCTCGGAAAGAAGAACAGCTGTAGATTCCTCGATAACACTTGACCGGATGGCTGAAGGAAGAACATGGAGAAGGTCGAAAAGCATGTTCTCCCGGCGATTATGAGGAAGACGATCAAAGCACTTCATCAGCGCCAGGTCAAGTAACCGCCTCCACGACTCAAAGTTCCCAACTCTCGCATGGGCCACTTTCCGTCTATGATTCTCCACCGCGCAGCTTTCCAGAATATACGACATCTCCCTTGACAGCTTGTCGTTCTGAGCTGCAGTTGCAACGGTGCCTTGGGCGTGCAATGTCTTCCTTGCAGACGACAAAAAGTACATCAAAGCCGTTCGGTCGACAACTTCGCAGCCTGAAGCATCTCTGCGCACACAGGATTGCAAATTGAGTTGGTTCAGATATTGCACTTCGACAGGATTGACCGAAAGAGTATCCGCCCAATCAAATAAGAGGGACTGTAAAAAGTCGATAATCCGCATAGGCGACTGTCCGAGTTCATGGAAAGTGGCATAATTGTGTTCTTCTTCGTATTCCAGATCCGTGCCGAAGATGATTTCCAGGAGTTCAGAAACAGCTTTAGGATAGTTTTTGTTGGTGAGGATATGAAGTTCCAATGCAACCAAATCGAAGATATATGAGCGAAGGCGGAGGAAACTGCTCAAACAAGAAACAGTCGTCGTCACCCGTGAACCATCATTGTACAAAATCTGGATAACAGGTTGTTGGACTGCCTCAGGCGCAAACGAAGGCAACCTTGCCACCTGTCGCGACACAAAGTCCTCCCTCGTGCGAAGGTACCTCGTCGTGAAATCCGATGTCCGAGGGTGGATGCACAGCTGGTAAACCACACGGTAAAGACGCTCAGCCAGCCCAGGCAAACGACTGAACAGCGGAGTGACAGGGATAGGCCCGTTCTTGCCCCTGTTCTTTCCCTTTAATCTTGGAACTCCAGCATTCAGAAGCTCCAAGATGACATGAATGCTTGTGCGGCGCGCACCAAGGGCATGAGGGTCCTGAATAACTTGTTCGCCGCCTTTGATTCCGAAGAGCAGGAAATGAGCGATATTTGGGAATGGTCGGTTACTAGCCGTGTCTTGAATGAGGAGATCCAACGCTGCCAGTCGAATAGCTTGTTCAAGTGCTTCTGATGGCAAGTCAATTTCAGGTGCACCTGCACCCGTCGATTGCTCCGCGAATCCTTCTGCTTCTTCTACATCATCCAGTGATTCAGACGACATAATCTGAGTGAAACCACTCAATATCCTGTCGGACTCATTGCTCCTCTCAATCAACGCGACCAGAGTCGAGTGAGAAGTTAAGAGCGACAACCGCGACATAATCTTGACAGAGAGCAAGACAAGTTCCGAATGTGTTGCATAGGCCATATACGCCGCAACAGCAGGGATATATTGGGGTCCAAACGAGAGCGCCTGGTCCAACCGAGTGAAGTAAGATCGGGAATAAACTTGACCAACGATCTCAGCGCTGTTGAATTCACCGAGTAGGGGGAGGAAGACGTCCAAGAAAATATCCTGAATCTCCAAAACACGGTGAACAATCCTCAAAACCCGAATAATGGTGTACCGGAAGTACGGTTCTTCATCCGCAAGGCCTTTCTCGAACCCTTCAAGGCCATCCACAATATACGACAAGATCGTTGCCTGCAGCGGCGTGCTCGTAAGCAGCCTCTTCATGATATCATATCCTGGATGGATAAGTAAAGGAATAAGGTTCTCCAACTTCAACGACGCATCATCCTGCCCAACAACGAGCGACTCCAAATTGAAGCTTGCCAAACTCCTCTCCACATAATTCAAGCACAGGTCATTGATCTGCCACCTATCTGACGCACGCGAATATTCACGATTCGGTATGTTCGCAAACACCGTATCCACGACGAACGAGGTGAAAGGCGCAATGCCCGGCAAGCGATACGGCTGCCCTAGATTCTCGGGGATTGTATTCAACGGTTCCTTGCCCGCCGCACGGTCCTGCAAGGAAATCTGTTTCGGGGTATGCAAAAGGGTGCCTAAAAGCTTCAAGAAGGGTATAGTGGCTGGGTATAACCGATAGGGAGCCTCAATCTGCTCTAACTCGACCTCCACACCCTTCCCAGTAGCAAGCAACGGCCCCGCAGTATGTCCCATTCGAACGTTGATGACTTCAAGTCTCTCCATCAACAACCAAACGGCCTTACAAATGTCGATCCCATCAATTCCTGCGCCTGGCTGGCAGAACGCTGCGACTGTGTCGAAGATTGCACCCTTCAACTCCAGCGGGACGCTCAGAGGAATCAAGTGCATCAGAGCCGGAATGGCACGGAAGTGAGTATGGCTTGCTATAGTCGTGCGAACCGCAACAGAGTGCGTCACAACTGTGGACAAAACTCGCAGGAAAGCCCGAGCAAGCAGGATGTCCTTCGGGCCAAGCTCGAACTTCTGTTGGACCGGGGGAGGAGGTGCCAAATTCTGGAAGTTGTGGGTCACTGACTTTGCAGGCTGATGTTGTGGCTGGCTTTTGGTATTGGTAGCGCTGATGTGCCACGACTCCAGGAGTCCGAAAATTGAGGTCCATGATACTGAAGGTCCAGCGGATGACGAAGACAGAGAACTTCCTGGCAGAACCTCTCCTCCACCTCTGGCTAGGAAATTGTACGCCAGCTCACTGCACTGTTGACCATTGGCCAAACCGCTGAGCATGTCGTACAGTCCTGACATCATAATCGCATCGTGCGCCGGTGTGGACCAAACAGCCCACTGAAGGAAAGCAGGCAGACGACCAGAAGAAGCTTCCGCCGTTTGCTGATATGTCAGCCTACGCGACTGTAGAGGACTAGATCCCCAAAATTGAAGGGCACTTTCTTCCGGAAGCGCGGTAAATAGCAAGCCAATTAGTGAGTAGAGCATGGCAATGTCATGGCGTGAGGCAGATCCAGCTTCGTCCGCTTCAGGAGCAATCGTCGTAGAAAACCGCGATGCTGTTCTCGTTCGGTCTGTCCTTGCTAATACAAGATCCTCTTGACGTTGCTTGATTTTTCGAAGTTCGGACGAAGCATGTGTGATGAGGGATCGAACAAGAACCTCATACGCCTGTAACATAATCAACTTGAAGTCCGGCGGAGGGACTTCCCTCTGTTCCTGCACATCCGGGGCGGGCATGGTTTCGAGAATGGATGACGCCGGACTCGCGCCAAGTTTCGCTTGCAGGTGCGCGACAGACCGTGCAAGGTAAGTGAAGCTATCACCCTGAACAGCATTCCAAATCTGCGTTTCCAGCTCCTCTGTTCTAAATCCCTCGCGGTGCTCCAGTGTAGTGTCATGGTGCCTCGACTCGGTCAGGTATAGCGCCCATCTGAGTAGTAGTGTAGCTTTGACTCCAGAATCCTTCCACTTATTCGAAGGCTCAAACTTCTTCGTCATGTATGTTATGAGCGTGGTATCGGTGATATATCGTCTGCGTTCAGACGGGTCGGAAGGGTCGATGGGCGAGAACGCGGTGAGCACCACGGTCAATAAGTAGTCCGTCATGGGATGGTTGGCATTTGACGCAAGCCAGTCGACAATCGGTGGTAAATCTTCTGGAGCAATCCATCCCAAGCTACTTATAGCACAGAGCACAATGGCTAGGTACCGTCGTTCATACTTCAGCGAGTCATAACGCGCGTTCAAAATGTCGAATCCTAACGCTGGATTACCTGTTGTTCCTTCAGTAAACGCACAAAATCCCAACACCAACGCGCTACACACCTTGGCCAGTCGGAGGGACCGTATTGCTCCCTGCATTTTTGCGTGCAGCATCCGCCTTCCCAATGACCATATCCAGCTGCTCAATCTCCTTGAAAACAATCTTCGCCAACGGCATCTTCGCAGCACCCGACTGTCGTCCAGGCAATAGCTCCGCCTTCACAAACCGCGCTATCCTCTCATAGTTATCAGGTGCGTCACCCGATTTCGCAGCTCCAGTCGCGTCCAACAGGAACCTCAGAGAGTCGACCAGGTCCCTCCTCCGCTGATGGTATGTCGCGACGGTAAGCTCCATGCAGCTTACAGGTCCAACATTCGGGTTCTCTGTCGTTACTTGATGCAGTATAGAGGCGACATAATTTTCGGAGCAGTCAAGTTGTTGTGCAAGAAAGACGGCCTGTCGCGAAAAGTCCGCGTTCACTGCCGTTGACTTGCCATTTATCGTAGGTTTTCCTACCATAAAATAAGTTTAAGCATCCAAAATATTCACAAACCACCATACCCGACTCTATTTCACGCTGCTCCTGGGGATTCCTAGGTCCTACATCGAAAAGCTTCAAAAGGCGTGGCTTTTGAACCATCAACTCGTCGAATAGTTCTTGTTCGTCATTATGAGACTCTTGGGGTGATAAAGCCTTGACAAGGGCTTCCCGCAGACGGTGTATGGTGTTCATGGGTGAGTGGCTTGCCACCTTTGGAAGCCAAATGGTTGGAAGGGTCGGTGCTTGCCAAGGTCGCGTTTCTGAACCAAATTCAGGAAACGCGACAATGAGAGCCCTGGATCATAACATCTACAAATACGTCTATTCTCTGCCTTGAAATTCATAACTTGACTCTTTGCAGGGCTACGAGTACCCACTTCACTTTCAAACTCAAAGAAGAAGACCAGTGCATTGCATTATCTAATAAATGATAACTGATATAAAGTAAATGGAGAAAAACTGCCAATAAAAAGCCTTCAAAACGATCAATCCTCCTCCAGAATCTCATCCTCGCCTTGTCGTGCCTAACAGAAAACAATCCCATCAGTAACTCTCCCAAACCCAAGACAAAAAAGAATCAAAAACACACCTTCTCAACCAAACTCTTCCTCTTCTCCCTCGTCTTCCTCAGAACCTTCAAATACTTCGCAAGCGGCGTATCCCCCAACTGTCCTCTCACATCCCTCTCCCAGTGTACCACGCTTCCCAACTTGGACGGCGCAAACTCCACATTCCTCCTCTTAGCTTCAACCCACTTCGCACTCTCCTCTGTGCGCTCCAACACAAGCTTCACCAACGCAGCTTCTTTCCCTCCACCTCCGCCTCCTTTCCCTTTCCCTGAAGATGAAGAGCTCTTCAATCCCTTCCTCAGCATAACCGTAACAGGCACGATCATCTCCGGGAAAGCCACGCTGCCGTGCACAGGTGCACTGGCCAGCCACTCCGCGAGGATGTAGACCGCTTCTTCCGTCACGACTTCCGATAAGACCTTGGTCTTGACATATTGCTGAGGAACACGGATGTTGACTTCCAAATCCAAGGGCTTCAAAGTACTTGACTTGGGCCTTGACGAAGGATTGAGGTGGGTAAGGATGATAGGTAGTAAGTACGACGAGAGGGGGACATAAGTGTTGGTGTGTTTTGTAAGATGCAGGAGGGAGCGTAGGATCTGCAGATGGAATGGGTGCGACCTGCTATTTGGCACAAGTCTGTCGAGTAAAAAAGCGTCATCAGTAACCAGAGGAACGCTCGAAAGAGAGCGAAAGAGACGCACTTGATAGCACCAAGACAGACCTGCACTAATGGATAAATAAGCGGCCTCAGCTCGCTCTGCTTTCCATTAGCAGCTTCCGCCTCAACATCACAAGCTCTTGCCAACACAATACTCCAGAAGTCTACCGAATGCGCAAACTGCCAGTTATAAACTTGCTTGTACGCTTCCTACAGTATACCTATCAGCCTCCTGCACAAAGCTTTAAACAAACACACTAACCTTGGTCTTGATCTTCATGCTATTTCTCAAATGGATCGCCAATTGACGAATGTATCCAAATGCGTGTTGATACGCAGTAGCATGATCGAGGCAGAAGGCTTCCGAAGCGGAATTTTTCATGAGATTGATAGAAGGCAGGGTATATGGGCTCGTCGATTTTGAGCAGCGGAGGAGGGTTAAATAAGTAGACTGTGGATGAAATGGTTATGAAGCTTTTAAACGCCTAAATACTGCTGAACGTACCTTCAAAATCCCGTCTATGATTGACTCATCCCCCGAAGCTGCAAGCTTTCGAATAGAAAGGAACGCAACAACACGAATAGGATCAGCTGCACTCGACCATAAATCAAGACATTTCTAAATACATAATCTTTCCTCAGCCCTGGTTAAATATCTTCACAAAGAACCATCCACGTACCTTGATATACCCCTTCACACACTTCCGACTACCATAGACATACGGCAGCAACTTCGCACTTTCCGTCAACGCCAGACGCAGTGTGTTTTCATCTGTCAGCTGTCCGAGCAGATTCGTCACATTGTAAAAATGTGACAAAATCAACTTCTGCAGAGCCTTGAATTTGGGTGTTTGTGTAGGCGCTTTGCTAAAAAAAAAAAAAAAAAAAAAAAAAAAAGATACAGCGCCCGCTCAAAAATTAGAAAAGAAAGCACCTACAATTTCCCATTCGGTAAAGTCTTATATGGCACATGGTGTGCAAGCACCACAGGCGTATATCGTAACGTCGTCTCAATAAGTTTCGAGTACACTGTTCCCAGCCATGAACAGCACGCTCGTCAATTCACAAAAGCTTCCACATACCAGACGCGCTATCAATCGTCCACGCAAGAACCTGCCCATCCTCATTCATATGCACAGCAGACCTAAACGCGATCAATAATTTACGCAGAGCGCGTAATGAACGGTGCTACAACAAAAAAAAAACCACACCACCGTAAGCAAACCACATCAAATGAACCCGCTACGAAAATTAAGCGTACCTGCAATAAGCTTTTCTGCCACTGTTTCAAATGGTTTTTAGTCAAATTCGGGGTCTTCTCTTCCTCCTCCGCTTCCATGTCCACATCCTCATCTCCTTCTTCATCGTCTGAAGACCCAACATTGTCCAGAGCATCCGGGTTGAACTCTAACAGCTCTTTATCATTCTCCTGCAAATACTTGTAGAACTCAGGATCCTTCTCAGCAAGCTTCGACAGCTCCAATAAGTGATCTTTGCCATCATCTATTATGCAAAAAAAAAATCAAGGTCAATAAACGCTGTTCCAAAAATACTCTCAAATTTAAACGCACCCTCCAAATCATCTATCGAAGCAAACGACTGGTCGTCGTCAAAGTCCTCTTCATCGTCCATATCAGCCTCTTCGTCGTCTTCATCTCCAGAAATAACATCCAGCTAAGCACAAAGGTAAGTCAACAAACTCCAGAAACAAAAAGCACATAGAAACCTACATCAGAATCCTCTCCATCCTCTCCACCATCCCCATCCTCATCACTCTCATCCATAAAATCACCCGCAAGGAAGCTATCCACCGTCATCTTCTTCTTACTATCCACCCATCCCCCCAAGTCAGTTTTCACCCAAACGCCAAAACTCAACACAAAACAAAACATACCTCTTCCCAGCCTTCCCTCTCACCTCCTCCTCATCCTCCTCCTCCTCATCCCCATCATCCTCTCGGGCCTCCCTCGCAGACCCAGCACCACCCTTATTCCCTCTCCTCTTCGCAAATTTCTTCTGTATCTGCTGCTTCTTCCTTCTTTCCTGGATCGTCTTCTTCAGCTGTCCACTCGCCACAAACTTCTTCGTCGCCTTGTTCGCTTTGCCCATTTTCCTTCCTCGCTCGTGTATCCGCCAAGCAGATTTTTATGATATGTGTATAGAACGAAAAAGATACTCAAATGAGATTCCTAGAAATCCCAGATGAAAAGTGTGTTCAAAGAGAAAATAGCAAGGGCCTGTAAATGCTAAATTCGCGTTTAGATGCTGACATAAGCAGGAGGAAATTTCGATCGCGTCTTTAGCCAATGGCGTTTCGTGATTCCCTCTCTCACCAGTTCCTTCGCTGAGTCCTATAACCTACTCGTCAAGCAGATAGATAGAGACTTCTTGACGCTCGACTGCACAAGCTGACAGACTGACATGTCTTTAGGCTGAATCCTGGAACAATCATCTTTACATACATTCACGGGCCACGGCACTGACTAGGATCGCCTAGGTCTCCAAGTTCACACATTTCAACACACAACCCAAAACATAGAGTTAATCTTTAGTTTGATATATAAAGAAAAAGACATGAAAAAATGCAAGTAACGATACAAAAAGAGAACAACAAGCAACAACAAAAGAAGACCTCTAGATCCCATCCAAGGTTAACACTTAAACAAGATTTCGAATGTTTACTTGAACTAGAAAAGAAAAAAGCAAGAACCAGTCAGCGAAGCTCCCCAATTGAAGGATAAAGAGAAAAACTCACGTTCTTTCCATCAACCCACTTCTTGCCATCGAGCTCCAAGTCCCAAGCAAGGGCAGCCTCGAAGAAGGCCTTGTCCTCAGCGTTGTTCTTGATGTCGAGCTTCTTATAAGCGTACGATTCCCAATCAGGAGCAACGTTAACAACGGGCTCGACCTCCTGGCCACGGAGGATGAGGGCGCCAGAGATGACAGAGTTTCCAGTGGTGCCGAGGACACCAACGGAAGCAAAGAGGTACTTGCGAGAAGCCTCAAGGCGGTTGAAGAAACCAGTGATCTGGTTGGAGGACATGAAAGTCTGGGTCAACTCCTCGTTGTACTTGAAGTCTACGCGCCATGCGGAGAAACCGTCGTAATCGAAGTTCTCGTAGAGCCACTCAATGGCACCTCCAGCACCACGGGTCTCCTTGTTGGAGTAAGCGCGTTTCCAGTCCTCCAAGTTGAAGGTGGATTTGGGGAGGTCATCGAGAGGGTTCTTGGCTTTGGGCTCTTCAGGGACAGCGGGCTCATCGTCGTCGTCGTCGTCAGCCTTGGCCTTGGGCTTCTTCTCAGCCTTAGGGGCAGCTGGGGCGGCGGGTTTGGCCTCCTTCTTCTCCTTGGGAGGGGGAACGAATTGGATGGCCTTTTCAGCGTAGGTGGTCTCACCGAAGATCTCCTTCAGCTTGGGCTGGTTAACAACGGTTTCGAAGTGGCGGATGACATTGGGGTATTTTGCGCGGAGAGGAGCATCAATGGTCAAGGCAACAGCCTTCTGGATGAGGGTAGCGATGTAGAGATCTGCGAGGGTGATGCGCTCGCCGACAAAGAAGGTGTTGGAGGCGAGGTGGGCTTCGAGGGTGTTGAGAGTGCGAGCCTGGCGCTCGAGAAGAGTGGTGTGGGTCTGCAACAATGTCAACAAATGAAAATCGGACAGTACGTGTAGATTTGACTAACAGGCTTGTTGTAGGGGAAGGCTCCGGTGCAGAGAGCGCGAACGAGATCGGTGTAGGTGTCAAGCTCAGCCTCAACGAGGTGAATCCATTGATCTACAAGAGCAGCGTCTTCTGTGGAACCACCGAGGAGGCCAGCGTTGGGTGCCAAAGAAGCGACTAGAATCGAAAATTGATCAGAATCAGATCCATTTCAAGAAAAACACGAAAATGGATGAATTGCGCAGTCTGGATGTCGAACTAGAGGAGGGCATCCTCTGCTCTTCAAGACAGCCGATCGATTAGATAACCGATAAGAGACACTACTCACCGTAGCGAGCAATGGCATAGCTCTCAAACACCTTGAAGCCATCTGCGCTCTCGAAAGCGGGGATCTTTCCGTGAGGGAATTTGGCAAGGAATTCAGGCTCCTTGTTAGTCTTGAAGTGCTCGTAGCTGGCAGGTGCAGAGAGCTCAAGGTTACCAAGGACGGCGGCAGCCTTGATCTGATCAGCACAGACACATTAGTATATTGCAGAATCCTGGATTTGAAGACGATACGCACAGCTTTGCCCTTGGCCTGAGCAGGGACAGTCCAGAGAGTACCGATGGGGGCCATTTTTTAGTGGAGGATGAAGGATGGAAAGGAAAAGATGGAGGTCGAGATTAATCTCTTCAAAATTTTTGTCACATCTCAGTATCGCTTATCGTCACGTGCGCGGATCAGGGCAGGCGTCCACGATCTTCTCCGCCTTTCTATTCCACCCACCAGCGCTTAACTTGTCTCTCGTACGGCCAAACTGGAGGAATCTCCTTCATGAATCTGATGGACAAACAGCAGAAGTATTTTCGCAAAGTAAAATTTTATATTCGATGGCATCGTGTCTAACACAAAAGGCTACACTAGACTGGCATGTCGGGACGTACCATTGGATAAATGATAGAGATTTGCATTGCAGACCTGAGAACAAGAGACAATTAGTGTATGTTCTCAAAGGTCGATCCAAATGAAAGTATCAGATTTTCGTTTCTCGACAAAAGCATTAAGACAGGGATAACTGAAAAAATATGCGTCTCATCCTTTGAACTACAAGGACAAGTAGTTCATGAAAAAGAGATATGCTACTCACATTACAAGGGCGACTCAGTCGACAAAGTTGCTCGGTGAGCACATGTACAGGACTAGAAACAGGGAGTCAATATAAAGTCGATCAAATACGAATGAGTGCAAAATAAAATCAGATTTCAAAGTCTCGACATAAGCATTAAGACAGGGATAACTGAAAAGGTAATAATCTCTTCATTTAAGAAGCCGCGTAGCAAAAGAACCCACACGGCATTAAATGAGTTTGAAAGACCAGACATACCACAGACATCCTGACCACGAAACACGTCCCTCGTCCGAAAATTGATGACAACCTATGGAGATTTGAAGGTTAGAAAAAGTTTGTTGACACAGCGAAAGTTAGAAAGAAGAAAAGATCAGATTAACTTTGGTTCTCATAGGTTACGTGGGGCGTTACTCCCTCCTCGAAGAGCTGGGTTATCGAGCATATATGCTCTTTTTCATCACGTCGACACGACAAATGGCGAAGGCAGAAAATAAAAAAATGGAGAACATGGTACTAACCTTTAACCTGTTGCAAACCAACTTCTTCAGTCCCTCCATAGGACAAACCCCAGTATGAATCAATCAAGAAACTCTGCGCCATCTGCGTTGCGCAGGGTGCGCCAACACAACGCGAGGAGGAAGAAGACGTCCAGAAAAATCAATTCCCAGGGTCCAGGACATTCAAAGCGACTATAGGGTAGGCTTGATGGCAGAATCATGTGACTCGTAGCTACGCGCGCGCCGCGCTTTGAATCTCCAGGCTTCTCCGCCGAGAGTCGAGACGACTCGGACGAGTTGACGACTATCCTCGACGGACGCGCCAAGGCTTCTGTACTGCAGATACCTCAGTGCACTAGAAACACGACGCACGAAGAATGCATCCTGTCTCTTCATGATCCACACCGCCATGAACCACTCTCTAGAACCCAACTGGTTTTCAAGTCCACCAATTGACTTCGTGAACCATTTCGGCACTGAGATGACCCACTTTGTCATAACCTGTCCACTTCCCATTTCATCGCGATGTCCACAGGATAAGACAGCGATGACTGAAAGGGCACCTCGCCTTACTCCGAAATTAACTCATCAGGCCTTCAGGCTGCGCATCGCCGTGCTATTAAAAAGCTAGAAGCCATGCATTACCAAACCATGATTCATTGCACTACTAGCACTGGGGCCAACCTATATATCCAACTCTGATTAACAGTGCCCTGAACCATATTACTTACTATAGGACCATCGCCACTTTGACAACGCCTCCTGCTCCAGCTTACTCCGTAAAAATAAGGTATGTCATGTGGACCGAAGGTTGATGTCGTCAACCTCAATGACATATTTAGCGACAGAGCAGCGAGGGCCCAATGGCTCGGTATATATACACCAGGGATCTATCTTCTCCTACTAATACCCACCACATACCCCCATCGCTACATCCATGCCATCCATACACACCAACAAAGATCCTAGTTACTACGGAGTCGGCTCTATCGAAGTCGAACCCGCACAACAAGGCGAAGGCGCCATCCGGCGCTGCGTTCTGTCCAAAGACGGTCTCGTAGAACGCCCATCTGAAAGCATAAACACCATCTACGACGTTCTCACCTACGCTGCCAAAACGCACGGACAAGCCAACGCCATCGGCTGGCGGGACGTCGTCCAAATCGTCGAAGAAGAGAAAGACGTAAAGAAATTCGTCGACGGGAAAGAAGTCACTCAGAAAAAGACATGGAAGTACTTTGAGCTGAGCGACTACAAGTACATCACCTACGTCCAGGTGCAAGAGGCCGTATCAGAAGTAGCCAGAGGTCTGCTCAACCTCGGTATCTCCAAAGGCAATGTCTTCAACGTCTACGCCCAGACGAGGTAAGCACGCAGCCGTACTATCCAAGATATCCACCATGCTGACCGTCTCTCGCACCTATGTAGTCCCAACTGGCAGCTCATGGCCCACGCGATCGTCTCAATAAGCTCAGTGATGGCAACGAGCTACGACACCCTAGGCGAAGAAGGCCTCATCCACTCTCTCAACGAACCAGAATGCATTGGCCTCTTCACCAACTCCGACCTGCTCCCTATGCTTCTTCGAGTACTAGGCAAAACACCCACAATCAAATACATAATCTTCGATGGCGAGCCCACCCAAAAAGCCATCGACGATCTGCACGCTGTGCGCGAAGATCTGAAGATCCTCAGTCTCGACAAACTGCGTGAGCTCGGGCGAAGCCAGCCCTCGGACGGCCTGGAAGCGCGCCGACCCACATCCGAAGACCTCGCTCTGATCATGTACACCAGCGGAAGCACAGGCAACCCCAAGGGCGTATGCATCACACACAAAAACCTCATCGCCTCAGTCGGCGCTATCAAAGTCCTAATCGGCCACCATCTCACCACTGAAGACGCCTACCTCGCCTACCTGCCCCTCGCACATGTTCTCGAATTCATCGTCGAGATGGCTATGCTCTTCTCCGGCGTCACGCTTGGATACGGACGCGTCAGGACACTCACAGACGCCTCAGTAAGGAACTGCAAAGGCGACATTGCAGCCTTCCGCCCATCAATTATGGTCGGCGTCCCTGACGTATGGGAAACCATTCGGAAAGGCATCGAGACGAAAGTAGACTCGGGAGGCGTGATAAAAAAGGGTATCTTCGACAGTGCAATGGCAGCGAAGCGCTACAACGTCCCTCTATTCTCCAAACTCGCTGATAGCGTCGTTCTGAGCGGGGTGAGAGCAGCAACGGGAGGTAGACTCCGGATCGCGCTCAGTGGAGGAGCAGCTATCAGCCAGGAAACGCAGGAGTTCCTCACGACAGCTCTTGTGACCGTCATCCAAGGCATGTACACCCCACTTTCCCTACGTACATTTACTTAATAGTTATTTATTACTCCAGGCTACGGAATGACAGAATCCTGCGGAATGTGCAGCATCCTCCCACCCGAACTAATGCGATACCACTCCGTTGGCCTTCCTGTTCCATCCATTGAGATCAAGCTGCGCGACGTAGCCGACGCGGGCTACCTATCCACGAACCAACCCCCACAAGGAGAAGTCTGCATCCGCGGGCCATCCGTAGTGAAAGGGTATTACAAGCGAGACGATCTGAACTCTGACGAGACGATCTTCACCAAAGATGGATGGCTCCGCACGGGGGATGTGGGGCAGTGGAATCCGGATGGGACGCTTTCGATTATAGACAGGTAAACATTCATCGTCGGGTGTTTCTTTTCAGCACCGTTGACGCTTTGAGATTGTAGAGTAAAGAACTTGATCAAGCTGGCCAGCGGCGAGTACATCGCCCTCGAACGTCTCGAATCCATCTACAAATCCTGCAACCTCGTCACCAACATCTGCGTGCTCGCCAACCCCGACGCAAAGCAACCCATCGCCATCATCATCCCACATGAAGCCAACCTGCGGCGTGTGCTCAAGGCGCACGAGATCGATCTGGACGTGGACCTCGGACATCTGTGCGATAACCCGACGGTGAAGGATATCATCCGCACAGAGTGCAATAATGTGGGCAAGAGGAACGGGTTCAAGCCGGCGGAGCTGTTGCAGGCGGTGGTCCTGACGGCTATGGAGTGGACGCCGCATAATGGGCTTGTCACTGCTGCGCAGAAGATTCAAAGGTCGAAGATTGCGAAGACGTTTAGGACTGAGATTGATGTGAGTCTTTTGTACTATTGCTTTTGATAATGTTCTTATTCGTTTTCCTATCGTTTTTAGGAGGCCTACAATAAGCGCAAATGATTGACGTCTAAGTTTACTATCGCTAACGAATACCATTCCTATCCTTTACGACCGGATTAGACTCACGACCCCCTCACGTTGGACTTTGTTTGCTCAACTTAATCTAGCTTTTTACGATTTCACTGCTGTCATTTTAATCTCAAGACTCGGTACATACCCCATACTTGCCAATGTATACATCACATCCGCTTGATTCTCTGTTTACGCCTGGATAATTTGAAGCGGAATTCTTGGATACTGTAAATCTGCACATGGCTAATAGTGGCGACTTAGATTACTCGAGCATGAAGAGATCAGCAAGTATCAACCTCGACTGTCCTGTAACATGATCAAGGAAATTTCTCCATTCCGGTGTCGGTACTGCACCGAGTCCCGACACATGTACGTATGATCGACGCTGGAGGCGACATCGAGGCTTCGACTCGGGAGTGATATGATGGGCGCTCATCATCATTGCGGTTCCCCATGGGTAGATTATAAAGAAAAATAGGCGTTAGAGTACAGAAAATGACGGCTTATGACGACGCGCATACCATATGTTATAGTTTCAAGTGAGGTACATGAACTCGGAGATCTTCGAATGCGGGGTTACCCCGCACTTGTTAATGCGATACGGATGCGTATACGTAGGGTCCAGAACGTCTAGCAAACATGTACGCCGATACCAGGAGCTGGAGTATGTTATGTTTACCGACCTTGCTCTGCTTTAACTTCATTCCAAGCCTTCATGGTTAGGAGACAGGAGTTTCTAGAATAACAATCAGAAAGGGGTATTATCGCGTCCTCATGCATGCACAACGGTATCCTAAGAAGGCCCTTACTTTACCAAGTCTAACTCTTCACGTCGGCCATCAAGCAATTAAGAAGCGCACGGAACAGGCACATAGCTCGGGGCCTCATATGCAATCGTCTTCGGGCTGTCAGGTGTCGGGAATTTATAGAGAAGAAAACCAGAAATAGAAACCTGAAGCGCTCTTCGGCGAGGGCATGGCAGTGTCAGCTGGATAATGCCAATGCTGATATGGGGCACGCCCGCATATGTCGATCAGCGCCAAGTTTGAGGGAAGCAAATTGTGGTAACCTTCCTGCTCACTGACACTTGCTTGAGGGACTGAATCACGTCTCAGTGAACGTACTGTGAGGTCAACGTACAAGGTTCTGTTCAAGTTAGGGTCAAACTCGCAATTCATTTTTATAAATGCCAAGATGAATAGAGTTATGTACAGGTGAGTACGTTTCAGAGGAGAGAGTCAAAGTGAATAGGAGGCGGCAAGAATTGAGCTCACGTGCCAAGAAAGGTACAAGTAAGAGAGTGCACTTGAAGGGACGCGTCTCTTTCTTCCCTACTTCCTCCTCCTATACCCCCATGGCAAAGCTACAGACTTGTAAACCAGGCTACTACGGCGAAGGTTCCTTCGAATTCCAGCCAGCGGCTGTCCCAGGCGAGGGTCCTACACGCCGCTGCTCGCTCTCCAAGAACGGGCTGGTCGACCGTCCGTTCGAGGGCATTGATACCGTATACGACGTGGTTGAATACGCAGCAAGAACCCATGGAAATAGGAAGGCTCTGGGATGGCGAGACATCATCAGGACTATTGAGGAAGAGAAGGAGGTCAAGAAGATGGTCGACGGCAAGGAGGTCACAGAAAAGAAGAAATGGAAGTACTTCGAGCTCAGCGACTACAAGTACATCAGCTTCATTGAGCTCAAGGAGGCCGTCGCAGAGGTCGGGCGTGCACTCATCCACTTGGGTGTTGCTACGGAGGATGTCTTCAACGTTTATGCACAAACTAGGTATGCAAATTTCACCCTCTCCCTCGCAACATCTGCTTACCCGTCACTAGTCCAAACTGGCAAATCATGGCGCATGCATGTGCTGCGATCTCAACCACCATTGCAACAGCCTACGACACTCTCGGTGAAGAAGGTTTGGCCCATTCTCTCAACGAGCCGGGGTGTATCGGTCTCTTTACCAACGCCGAACTCCTACCAACCCTTCTCAAAGTGTTACCCCTCACCCCCGCCGTCAAATACATCGTTTTCGATGGTGAACCCACCCAATCCCTCGTCGACAGCCTACACTCGGTTCGCGAATCCATACAAGTTTTTAGCTTGGACAAATTACGCGAAATCGGCAGGACGCAGCCCGACGTCCCGGAGTCGCGTCGTCCTAAGCCGGATGATTTGGCTCTCATCATGTACACCAGTGGCAGCACAGGCAACCCCAAAGGTGTATGCATCACTCATGCCAACCTCATCGCCTCCGTCGGCTCGGTCTACGTACTCCTCGGCCACCATCTCACTTATGAGGACAGCTACCTGGCGTACTTGCCGCTGGCCCACGTCCTCGAATACATCGTGGAAATGATCATGCTCTTTGTGGGGATGCCGTCCGGATATGGACGCGTCAAGACGCTTACGGATGCCTCTGTACGAAATTGCAAAGGTGACATCAGCGCATTCAGACCCTCTATCATGGTCGGCGTGCCAGCCGTCTGGGAAACCATTCGGAAAGGCATTCTGGCCAAGGTGCACGCAGGGGGATCGATCAAGAAGAGCTTGTTCAATGCGGCTATAGCTGCGAAGAAGAAGAACATCCCTATTTTAGCAGGTTTGGCCGACTCGGTGGTACTTGCGGGTGTGCGAGCAGCTACTGGAGGAAGACTGCGTATTGCTTTGAGCGGCGGTGCTGCCATCAGCCGAGAGACACAGGAATTCTTGACGACTGCGCTCGTACTCGTCTTACAAGGTTAGTCATTTCATTTCGCCGCTATGTCAACGCATGTCCACCGCGAACAACTCATCTAAATGATACAATCCAACTACACAGGTTATGGAATGACGGAATCATGCGGCATGTGCGCCATCCTCCCACCTGAGCTGATGCGTTACAATTCCGTTGGCGTGCCAGTCCCCTCAATAGAGGTCAAACTGCGCGACGTGCCTGATGCTGGATACCTCTCCTCCAAGTCTCCCCCTCAAGGCGAAGTTTGCATTCGAGGGCCATCCGTATGCAAGGGCTATTACAAGCGGCCTGATCTAAATTCGGACGAGAACATCTTCACTCCTGACGGATGGTTGAGGACAGGAGACGTTGGCCAATGGAACGCAGACGGCACACTATCTCTCATCGACAGGTAGGTTTGTTCCCCGTCATTCCTGTACTCGTATCAAAATATCACGATACTGATTTTTGTCTTCCTCATCACCGCCCAAAGAGTCAAGAATCTGATCAAACTCGCCTCCGGAGAATACATCGCTCTTGAACGTCTAGAATCCATCTTCAAAGCATGCAACCTAGTCGGCAACATCTGCGTGCACGCCGTACCAGAGGCGCAGCAGCCCATGGCCATCATCATCCCTCACGAAGCCCACCTGCGGAACTACCTCTCCAACAAAGGCCTCGACTCGTCCCGCGACTTTGCAGCGCTGTGCGCTGACCCTGCCGTGCAGGAGCTGGTAGCGAAGGAGTGCAATGCGATCGGGAAGAAGAACGGGTTCAAGGCGATGGAGATGCTCCAGGCTGTGGTGTTGACCCCTGTGGAGTGGACACCGGAGAGCGGCCTCGTCACGGCTGCACAGAAGATTCAGCGCGCTGCTATTGCGAAGGCTTTCAGGGATGAGATCAATGTCGGTTATCATTTCTTTTATTTCTTTAACGTCGTGCTGATTTGAAATGTTGACACACAGGCTGTATACAAGCATTAAGCCCACAACTGTTCCCATTTGACGTATCCCTCAACGACATCATTCTCCTCCTTCACTTGTTACCTTACCTTCTTGGACCCTTTATGGGTTATCGATTTTTACTTACCATGCTTTACCTTTATTCCCGCATCATCTCTTGGATCCATCTTGCTCTCAGTACCCCTCCGTTTTTAACACTCTGAATTTTTGTCGTTGTCTTTTCTTTCTTGATTGCTTGTATATATACTACCTTACCTAGTTTACGTTGTCCTGAATATTGATTTTACGCATCGTCGTTATTCTGATGATTGGCCAGCTCTGGGCCGCGACTTTTCTATGCTTTTCTAATGAAGCGACTCGACGAAGGTGAAGAAAGATTCCTCGTTAACTAACATGCAACTCTTCAAGAAAAGATAAATAGGTAGGATACATTATAACGATGGATATACGGTGCCAACACAGCGGTACGAACAATACAAACACACACATTTTGCTCAACTCTCTACAACAAATACGCCCTCCCAAAATACACCCCGCTCATCAGTGCCACTCCAGCCAATACCGCCGCATCTCTCAACAACGCCCTCATCCCCACCGCCGCGCTCTCACCCGGACTCGTCCTGCTGACCTCGTCTCTGTTCTTCCCAGATCTCCCATTCGACGCACTCATCGTCGACGGCTCAAACGTCGCCGTATTATGCTTCTGCGTCCACGCCGAGGTGGTGAACGTCTGCGACGCCTGGCCGATCTGCAGAGCCTCAGCGGTGTTGTCGAAGAAGACGAGCGCGAAGCCGGGTGCTTTGACGGGCACGACGCAGGTGTTCTTTGTCGTATCGCAGGTGATGGTTTTGATGTCGAGCTCGCCTCTGAAGCGGCCGTCCACTTCGAATTGGTTGCCCAGCGTCTGGCCGGCCCAGGTAATGTTGTTTTTCGTGGACACGGTCGAGGCGCTGAGATATCTGTTGATTGAGAAGGTTGATCTGTCAGATTCGCTGTATCTTTCTGGATTAGCAAAAACAACTTACTTGACGCTAATAGTCTGTGGCACACCCGTCGGTACGCTCAGCGTAACCTGAGAATCGCTATTCCCGGTATTATCATCGATATAATTGAACAGAGCGACTTTGGAAAGAGTGTCGTGTTCGTAAATAGCATAAGAAGGGGTGAATTCATTACCCGCATTGCCGAACAGATCGACGACCCGCGAAGTGTTGCTCTTGCCCAACGCCTCGGCTATGATCAAAGCAGAATAGTAGATCGCGCCGACGGTCCATTTGTTGTACATAGTCTCGTTGGTTGGAGGAGAGGTGAATGGCTATTAAGAAAATGTCAGTCTAGTCTTGGAGGCGCAAAAAAGAACGTGGCACAACTTACGTTGTAGAAAACATTCTGTCCACCGACGTGCATCAACGCATGCGTAAAGTTGCCATACGCCATCTGGAAACCATAATCCAACGCCCAGAGCGAAGCTGCAAAGCTGTCACTGATCCCAGCGAAGCCACCGCAAGACGCTGTGTTCGTTTCAAACATGATGAACGGCTTTCCAGCTTGTTGCGCCAACATCTGCGATTCAAGGTAAGGCTCCATGAGACTGATCGCGGCTTTATGCGTGAGGAAGGCAGGGAAGATGTTCTGAGGGACAACAACGGGGTTCTCGGGTGTGCCGCCGGTGAGTGCAGCGCAATTGTTCATCGAATAACTTGGTAACAAAAAAACAAGTTCTTAAGCATAATATCATGTGGGACATAAGATAGACGTACTGTTCGACGCTCAAAGCGTACAATCTGTCCTTGAACCTTTCGATAAAGTTGGTCTTCCACACATCTTCAGGCTTCCATATGATAGTGGAAACGCTAGGTCCAATCAACATGTGCTTGTTTGGAATATTGGGGTTCGCATCGATAGTCTTGATGAGATCGTCCACTTCGTTGCTGTACATGTCCGGCGAGTACACTTGACGACGTCCGAACCTACAGAGAAAGGCAATCAGAGAAGAAATTCAATATTCAGACTGATTTATTCGACATACTGTTGATAGAAATCGGGTTCGTTTCCGGCTTGCAGACCGAGGAGGTTATCGCCCAAAATGTTTTGTGCAGATTCAGCAATGTCCAGTCGCCAGTTGACGGAGTCATTGAATGGGATGCCTTTGGTTTTTATTAGAAAGATGATGAAACAAGTAAAAGAATATGATTTCATTACCGAAAAACCATTTAATATTGAGCATAGACGAAATGTTATTCGTCATATAAAACATATCAGGAGTGTACAACACGGCAGGAGTTTGCGTCTATATAATTATAGAACGTGAGTATACACAAAAAATAAGCGCGCAGAAGCCAAAGCCTTACCGTCTGGGTTGAACCTGATTCCGTCTTGGCAAACGTATGTCCAAACTCCAGAGAACCAAGAGGAACCTGCTTCGCAAACTCTTGCGTGTTTCCTCCTATCCGAATAACCACACCTCCCGAACGCTCCACCAGGTTCGCCATAAGGTTGAGGAAAGGCACTTGCAAGAAAGTCCTATCAGAAATCCCATTCGTTAGAAGACGCAGACGAGAAAAACCAAGAAAAACGACTTACGAGTTCTTCCCCACTGCAGCATCAATGACGGAGGATTGGCATCGCCAAGAAACAAGCCATTGAGCGCCTGTGAGGACTTGAAAATAGAAAGCCACTACTCACACACTTGCGTAACGATCGACATTTCGAGCGAGAATCCCCAGAACGAACCACCGACGTGGGGTATCGACAAGCCATTGACTGCACTCGCATCGCGCTGCAAGTTCAACGTGTATGCTGATGCCGGGGGTGGATTGGGGACCGGTGGAGGGATAAGTTCTGTCGTGTCATACGCTGCGAGTGTCTGGTGGGGGAAGCCTGCAGTGGCAGTCTGGGCAAGCGGGATCTGCCCATAGACAGTCACCGCCTGGGCAGCGGTAATCGCGCTGCTCAACAACGCAAGCGCAGAAAGCAACTGCATCTTCAGGGTAATATAATGTAGGGTATCACTGCTAGTATTCCGCTAGGTAGGTATAATAATTGTAGGGTGCGAGGAGAAAGGACAGGCTATAGGTGAGGAGGAGAAGGGGGAGAATTTTTTTCGCCACAAGAGACGGCAATGAGGAGAAGGAAAAGAACAGGGCTATCGTAAGGAACCCCCCTGTGGGTCAGTCGGTCTGGTCATCACGGTGGAAACACCTCCCTTCTTTCCCAAACAACAAAAAAATCTCTTGGTACGGCGCCGAAAAGACGACTATCACCGACCAGTAGTCGATTCTTTGGGCCGCACTGACCAGGCATATCACTGATACTGACATGCAGGCCAGTCCTTTCGGGGCATAAGCACCATAGAACTCCGTGAAATTAGCTGAAATTGTGACAGGCGTCTGATGAAAACGGCAGCGACTGGGCTTGGCAAAACTAAAACGGGAACATACACCTGTATGTTTCCCGATTAATGTCAACGAACGGAGCCTCTCTGAAGAGCTTTTAGTTTGTTCTGAACTGTACTTGCTTCCTATGCAAAGTCCAAGGCTGCATGGCCTCGATACTCGCCCAGTGTCTTCGCCGACATCTTGCAAAATTTCCTGCCCATGGCCAGGTTCGGAAGTCCGACAAAGGTCCATGTCGCGCATGGTGCCTTGATGGTGAAATGCACGAAAGACAAAAGATCCTGACAGGACAGCAGCAAAAAGTTAAGGCAACGAAATCGCCTATATAGCAAAGTTCAGCGTCTTTCTCACAGCTTTCAAGCATCCAATGAGCAACTTACTTCTGTATGTAAATACAGTCCTTGAAAGCCAGACGATGCTTCACGGATGCTGCACGCTCAACAGCTGAATCCAGAAAATGGTAAACCATCACATCCACATGGTTTGCATCAAGCAACGAAGATGCTCACGATATCACATCTTTGAAAAGAAATCAAGGGGATGCATTTCAGACTTACCTAATATTCCGAATATTACAGACCCCTCAGCAACGGGTCTCCGAGACGCACGATGGGGGCACTACATAACGCAGGTCAGAACTCAACTCGACACTTCGAGTCGAAAAATTCTCCTCAACCCATTTCCTTCAACCATCTACAGAAAATAAATGGACAGCAAGCAAAAGTCCACCACTATTCCATAATCCACAAACCTGCTATCATCAACCTGTCATACCGTCCATTGAATCTACTGTGCCAATCCAGGAAGAACGAAAGTGAGTAAAGTCAAATTAATTGCTACGTGAGTGTTGTGCTGTCTATGAGTGTAAAAATGTAAGTAAAATGTCCTCGATTAAAGATTTATATGTGTCCGTGTCGTTAAAAAGACTCGAGATGTCCATCCTTCCAGCGATAGTGTCCATCCATACTATTAGCGTCCGCGCCCCTCCGTCAAATCTATGAATGCACCAACGACCTCACCACCCACGCACACCCCAGCACCATCGCACCGAGCACCGTCAACCCAGCAGTCGCCACCTCCGTCTGCCTCTGAGCGGCACTCACACTGCCATGACTCGTGCTCCCAAAGCCCGCGCGGTTCATCCCCGAATGCCCATTCGACGTCGCCAGCACAACCGGGTCCACCGTCGCTGTATTCCGCACACGCGTGTGTGCAGTAGTCGCGAACGTCTGGGAAGCCTGGCCGATCTCAATCTGCGGGGTGCTGTTATCCAGGAAGACGAGCGCGAAACCAGGCGAAGGCACAGGAACGGTGCAAGAATTCGCTGCAGTGTCGCAGTTGATGGTGGTCACGTTGAGGTCGCCCCTGAATCGACCGTCGACTTCGAATTTGTTGCCTAAAGTCTTTACTCGACACATAAATACAAAAGTAAGTCACGAAAAGGAAACCCGTGCGTACCTGACCAGCCCAGGTGATGTTGTTCAACGCCGTTATCGAATCCGCAAGTAAGTACTTGACTTTGACAGTCGAAGGAACACCGGCATTGGGGATGGTGATGGTCACTTGCTGGTGATGTGCACCGGTACCTCTGTCATCTATGAAGTTGAATAACGCGACTTTGCTGAGGACATCGTTCTCGTAGATGGCATAGGAAGGTGTGTAAACCGATCCAGAGTTACCCCACAGGTCGATGATTCTCGATGTGTTCGTCTTGCCAAAGGCCTCCGCCAGGACGATAGCAGAGTAGTAAACCGGTCCGATTGTCCATTCGTTGAACTGACTTTGGTTCGTAGGCGGTGAGGTGAAGGGCTATTCCAAATGTCGGTCAGTCCACCGCCACAACTGCATATAAGCACTAATGAAAAAACGTACGTTATAATACACATTCTGTCCACCAACGTGGAACATCCCATGCGTAAAGTTCGCAGCCGCCATTTGCATTCCATAATCAACTCCCCACATCGCCGCGCCAAAGCTGTTGCTGACTCCTTTGAAACCACCGCAAGACGCTGTGTTGGTCTCGAACATGTACAAAGGTTTTCCTGCCGCCTGAGCCAGGTTCGCCGAGTTGATGTACGGTCTGACGAGCTCAACAGCAGCTGTATGTGTGAGGTAATCCGGGAGAACGCTTTGAGGATCAATGATTTTACCACCTGTGTCGAAGTTGGCAGCACAATTGTTATTTGGGTAACTGTAAATCAGCTATCGATGAGTGAACTGCGTTGAGCTGAAGGCTACCGCCAAATACGCACTGTTCGACAGTAAGTGCCATCAATCTTTCCTTGAATCGGTCAATGAAACCTGTTTCCCAAACTTGTTCTGGTGTCCAAGGTCCAGTCGCAACACTGGGGCCAAGTAACATATTTTTAACAGGAATGCGAGGATTCTGATCAATAGTTTCAATGAGCTGTTGTATTTCATTAGAATACATTGCCGGAGAGTAAGTCTGGCGACGACCGAATCTGTGGATCTGTCAGCTCGAAGACTACGATAACTGTCGATAGTATACCCACTGTTGATAGAAATCAGGTTCATTTCCAGCTTGGAGGCCCAGCAAGTTGCTTCCAAGGATATTCTGGGCTTGCTCGGCGATCGTTAAGCGCCAGTTTACCGAGTCATTGAACGGGATACCTGTCCGCAAAGCTTCAGCGCCTTTCAAGAAAGAATCGCAGAGGTACATACCAAAGAACCATCCGATATTCAGCATCGCAGAAATGTTCGAGGCCATATAGAACATGTCAGGGGTATACAAGACAGCAGGTGTTTTCGTCTAAAATTCAACTGTCAGTAACGTAAACCACTTTATATAGCTAAGATACATACGGTCTGCGTTGATCCAGAGTCGGTCTTGCCAAAAGTATGACCATCCGGTAACGAATCCACTTGTGTGGCGAACTCCTGAGTATTTCCACCTAACCGAATAACCACTCCTCCAGCACGTTCTTGAAGGTTTGCCATAAGGTTCAGGAATGGAACCATAAGAAATGAACTGTTCAGGCGGTCAATCATGCAGTACATTTGCATGTATGATTAAGCTATTGAAGACGTACGAATTCCTCCCCACTGCAGAACAGCAAACAATCAGTACACGGATGGAGAAAGTAAAGAAAGCAGAGGACTCACAAACTTGGTTTATCACAGACATTTCAACGGAAAATCCCCAGAAGGAACCACCAACATGAGGTATTGAGAGTCCAGCAACTGCAGCAGCATCTCGTTGCAGAGACAAGGTATAAGCTGTTGCAGGAGCGGGGTTGGGTACTTCCGGAGGCGTCAATTGCGTTTCGTCGTATGCGGCATAAGTGGCTTGGGGAACTGCAGCAGTCTCGGTGCTAGTCACACTGAGAGTCTGTGCAAGGGGTATCTGTCCATACACTGTTACTGCCTGCGCAGTTGACAAGATGCTGCTGAACGTCGTCAGCGCCGCTAAGCTTGCCGCGCGCATGTTGTCTGAGGGATGTGGCCGACGACGAGCTCGAGCTCAGAGGAATCGGGCAAAGGTGTAAAAAGAAAGGAAAGGATGGCGCACAGTCGCTGGCCGTTGTGGTAGCTGGTTGGGTTGAATAGGCGATGGTGACCGCTATGTCATTGAAATTTGTGTCGTGACTTGGCCAAGACCGCCAAGGCAAACGAGCTAGACCATTTCTAGCTCCTTCGTCCTTGTTCCTGCCGTCATGAAACAGGTCTAGTCGATGAAATGGACGCATGCCACCGACAATGTGAGAGAGTACAGGGCTCCTGTCAAGGCGTAAACAGCTGTTTATGGCCTGTCAAGGCGCCTATCCAGAACTATTCGTTGGTGGTTGCTGACTGGCTGTGTACTTGAACCTAGTCTAGTTAACTGGTTTCACGAACAACGGTATCGGCGGTGGCCAGTGTGCAGGCAGCTGCAAAAGAGATGGTGAGAGGAGAGGACCGAGGTCAGTAGTCCTACGCCGGTTGGTAATAGAGCGGCATTTTCGCACAGTCAGTGCGCTCGAGTCAGTTTCCTACACTACCAACACAACTTCATCAATACCACAGGCAAGTCGAAGCACGTTTTATCAGGTTTTTACCGTGCTCTCTCACCTCGCTATCAAGAGCAAGGGTTGAGTGTCTCTTCGTCAGCTATGCGTCCACAAGTAGTGTGGCATTCGTGCGACACTCCATCGTGCGACATTGACGAATCAACTGCGGTTTATACTTAGGTTTTTCTCATCTCTTTTTTTGTGGGCCAAACGGGCGCTAAAGCAGACACAGAATTGACAGAATATGTCGGACGATCCTCGACATCTCCACGGACACAAATCGTCCTACTAGCAATGCAACATGTCAGCTCTCAACAACCGCACTTAAAAATAACTCATCATTTGAACAGCACGCTATACACTGCTACCAGTCCAATTGCCACACTCGCCCCCGTGAACCCTACAGCTGGCATTTTCCTCACTGCTGCCGAGACAGACCCCAAACTCGTGCTTCCATGGAACCATCTGTCCTTCTCAGAATGCCCGTTGGAAGTCGCGAGGACTTCAGGTGCCACCGTCGCGGTATTCGAAAGTCTCGTACCCGCAGTCGTCGCATACGTCTGTGTAGCTTGTCCGAGATTCGCTGCATCGCTATCGCTCATGAAGACGAGCGCGAAACCAGGCGCGTGCACAGGGATCCGACACACATTGGCGGCTTGCTCGCATTGGATGGTCGTAACATTCAATTCGCCTTTAAGCCGACCGTCAACCTCGAACTTGTTGCCGAACGTCTGTTGCAATCTGTGAGAATTACGCCACTTTACCTTCACTCGTCGCCTTCCAACTTACCTGTCCAGCCCATGTAATGTTATACTTCGAAGAAACGGACTCGGCTTCTAAATATCTTCACGAGGGGTATCCACAATTAGTACACGTTTATCCCACGAGAAAACAGCACCACTTACTTCACTTTGACACTCGAAGGAACGCCCGCACCAGGAACGCTAATAGCCACCACCAAATCGCTGGCGCCGGTGGGATCGTCAACGTAATTGAAGAGAGCGACCTTCGACAGGATATCCTCCTCGTAGATGGCATAGGAAGGTGTATAGATATTGCCTCCGTTACCCCAAAGGTCGATAATCCTCCCAGTGCCACTCTTTCCAAATATTTCAGCCATGATGAGGGCAGAATAGTACACGGATCCAACGGTCCATTGATTGAAGTTCGTCTGGTTGGTTGGGGGTGCTATCCGCGCAAAAGACTATCAGTTTCCGACTTTCGGTCACCAAGATACCTGCAGCTAACATACCGGTAAAGGGCTGCAAACAGACTCTTCTCAGCACCACCGCGCACAAAATCAGTTAACGTCTCACTCACATTGTAAAACACATTCTGTCCTCCGACATGCAGCAACGCATTCGAGAAATTGCTATACGCCATCTGCATACCATAGTCCAACCCCCAAAGCGCCGCGCCGTAACTATCACTGATACCGGGGAACCCACCACACGACGCCGTGTTCGTCTCGAACATAATGAAAGGCTTATTTATTTCCTGCGCAATCCTCGCAGTGTTGAGGTACAACCGACACAGCTCAATGCCCGCATTATGCGTGAGGTACGTAGGGAAATTAGCTTGTGGGTCTTGAGGCGAGCCGACGCCGAATTGGGCGAAACAATTGTTGTTAGGATAGCTAAAACGACATCCCGAAGTGAGTAAATAACTCTGACTCTTGATCAATCGTCTCATGCACAAGGACTCACTGCTCCATCGTCACAGCGTACAATCTGTCCTGGAACGCAGGCAAGAAACCTGTATCCCAAACATCTTCAGGGACCCAATCTCCCGTAGCCAAGCTCGGCGCAATAAGGATATTCTTCCTCGGTATCCTATCATTCCTGTCAATAACCTCAATCAAGTCTGCGATCTCTCCAAAATAATCATAAGGCCCATATGACTCCGGTCGACTTTTGTGCCTGAAAAACAAATCCCAAGTTAATATCTAAACCAGACACTTCCTCCGTCTCAACAACGGAAGAGGAAGAAAAGGTACGCACCGAGCATACAAATCCGGCTCATTACCAGCCTGCATGCCTAACAGATTATCCCCGAGAATCTCCTGCCCATACTCCGCAATAGCCAGGCGCCAATTCGAGCTATCGTTAAATGGCAAACCTACGAAAACGATGATTAGATGTCGAGATCGTCGAACATTTTAATGAATCGACCAGCGGGCGGCAATCACCTGCATCACCATCAATAGAAAGAAAACTCACCAATGAACCATTTGACGTTCACCAACGAGGAGATATTCGAAGCGATGTAAAACATATCGACAGTATACAGCACTGCTGGCGTCTCTGTCTGGAGGCGTCGGAAAAGTAAGTTAGCACAGTTATTTATCGTGACGTAAGGAGCTGCGATGTCTTTACCGTTTTCAAGATCGCAGCGTTCTGTTTCGCAATGGACCTTCCATCCTCCAACTCATCCACCATGACGGCGAACTCCTGCGTGTTCCCACCTAGACGTATCATAACCTCACCAGCGCGCTCGACAATGTTCGACATCAGGTTCAAGAACGGGACTTGGATCAACGAACTACAGAACAACCTACTTAATCAAACCTTTCTTTTCCTCTCTGGCCAAAAGAATCCACTCACGAATTCTTCCCAACTACACCCCAAATAAATCAACAAAGCCCACAAACAACAACAACAACAACAAGAAAAACCACACTCACGAACTTGATTAATAACCGACATTTCAATCGAAAAGCCAAAGAACCCCGCTCCGCGATGGGGTATGCTCAACCCCTGCACAACCGCCGCGTCTCTCTGCAACTCAAGCATATATGCATTCGGGGGCGGGGGCGCAGGTATCGGTGGTGGGACTAGCAGAGTATCATTGTACGCCGCGAGGGTCGTCGCAGTCGGGTCAGACGCCGACGCGGTCTGCGCTAGGGGTATCTGTCCATAGACCGTAATCTGCGCGCTAACGCGCGCGGGGGACGTAATTAATAGTAGTGGTGGTAAAAGTAGTAGTAGTAAAGAGGAGAAAGAAATCGAAAAGAAAGGAAAGGTATCGGTATGTCCAGAGAGCGTAGGTGGACGACGCATAATAAAGAGCGCAGGGGAGGAGGTGGGTATCAAGCAAACCGAGCAAAGGTAAGGAATTCAGGCTCTTATACCGTTGCTCGAACCCAAGGAATGACAAGAAGAACAAGCCTCAAGTCAAGAGAAAGTGGTGAAGCAAACGCTTGACTGACGCTTTCCGCAGAGTTTTTTTTCTTCTTCCGAGTCAGTGGGCTGTCCAGCCAAGACGAAGAAAGTATTATACTCGACGCGACACTCCGGATTAAACTTCATGAGCACCTCCCTCACGAAACACACCAATGAATCTCTTAGCATGCTGCTCTCTGTTTTGACTATGGTATAACCAGTCAAAAAAAAGTGGAAGTTCTATGTCGAGTATACTGGTAAGGACGAAGCTTGGCAGGAATCCTTAGGCACACAAGAACGCTTGAAGGCGCTAACCAAGACTCGATCTCCAGCATATTTATATCATCCTTCTTGGCACGACGTTCGCCCTCGTTCGCCATAGCAATGTTCGAAAACAAGCGCGGAACCGAAGAAGTCAACGCACGTTGAAAGCGGTTGAAAGAGACGTTCAAACTTCATGGGGTTGACCAAGTCGGACAATGAGGACTGTACAGAAAGAAAGAAAGAAATACAAAGAGTCGAGAGCGTTTTTGAATTCGAATCCAAACTTTGCATGTACTGATTCCTACTACTTCATCTTCTCCCATCAAACATTCGCAACAGCATCCCCAAACCACTCCTTCATCGCCTCAAACCAAGCTTTCGCAGCCTCCACACCATCCATCGGATGACTCTCCCCCTCAAATATCAACATCTCCACCTTCCTCTTCCCCTTCCCATCCTTACCCCCCGCGTACCTAGCCTTCAACGCATGATAATACTCTATCCCCTGCATAGGCGAGACCCTCCGATCCGCAGCACCAACGAGCAACAAAACAGGGATGCACACCGAGTCCACATGCGCGATAGGAGACGCTATCCGCAGAGCGTTGAACGTCTCTGTAAGCAACAGTGGTGGATTTGGCTTTGGCTGTTCCTGGGTGTCTGCAGCAATTGGGTGGGAGGATGATATAGGGTAAGGATGTCCAAATTCAGCGTAATACCAGTCTGGTATGTCTGTGTTGGCGATCTCTCCGCAGGTCGTGACAGGGTTGCACATGATAGCTGCTGAGAAGAAGGTAGGAAATTGGCCTATCACTGTAAAGTCCATCGAGCATGTAAATATCCATCATCGTCAACCATGTACTTCAGTGAGAACGTACAATGTGCAGCTAAAAATCCACCATGACTTCCACCTGTTATCAGCTGCTTTCCAGGTCCTTCTTCCGAGACACCAATCGATACCAGATGCCTTGCCGCCGCTATGCAATCTTGAACGTCAAGATCACCGCATTTGCCCACCAAATCTTGTAGGAACGTTTCTCCAAATCCTGGAGATCCAGTATAATTCGGGAAGGAAATCGTATCTGCACAGATGTTGATAAGACAAAGTAAAAGGAGAAAGAAATATCAACAACTGACATCCTTCAAGAGCCAGAGCAGTAGTCGTAGCTGAGAACGCAGTAGAACTGGTTCCATGAGGACCACCATGCAGAGAGGTGATACACGGCGGAATAGTACCATCCTCAGTCTTCTTTCCTAGGATAACAACGGTCTCAACAAGTCCGCGGCCAGATATAGGCATAATCGTTGCACGAACAGTATTCAACGCAGAGGAAACTAAATAAAAAAAGAAAAATCATCAGAAAAATCGAGATCCATCTAGGAGAATAAGAATTTTTGCTCACCAAATTCAGGCAAAGTAGGCCTATCAATAACACGCCACGACACGCTTCCTGCCGAGTCGACCTCGCCTAGCAAGATTTCATAGGGAACGGAAGGAGAGCTTCGAACGCACACAAAGCGAGATTTAGAGTCCGTAGCGAGCACATTCCAGCTAAAGATGTCCTCTGCAGTCTGCGGTGTCAGATTCTTCACGTCATTGATTCGACCCTGCAGCGAGATGTCGAGAATGACGGTACGAGAACCCCATTGTGATCGAAGAAGTATGCTGGGTCCTGTAGACGAAGCAAGTAGGAAATCTTTGGGGATGTTGTATGTTGGGTACAGCCCAGGGAAGCCATCCGACCCTGGGGTATCGACCACGGCAACATGCACCTGGGGCTCAACACCACCGAGAGAAGTCGACGCATCGGAAGTGATGTCGAGGGAATACAACTCCTGCGTAGCGATATGAGCACCACCACTCGGTGCCGACAGCCAAACAAGTTGCGAGCGTCCATCGTGCTGCACGATACGGGGAGAACGACAAGAAAGATGAGAAGGAGTGAGCTTCTCAGCCTTGGTACTGATCTCTTCTGCATCTTCAGGTTCAGTCTCCAGTTGAAGCTGCCAAATCCCCGTCGGTCTGTTGTAACAGGACTTGATGCCCAAGATCCTGCCATCTTTCGTGAACTCGTATCCAGTCGCGTAGACGATCTTATCAGAGTTTGGCGAGAATATAGCCTGGCCGAATCGCACTCCATCCAAGGTTTTGAGACGAGTGAGTATCCCTTGATTTTGGAATGTAGTCGAGGAAAGCTTGTTCCAGCTAAACAAGTAGAGTGTTGGTCGTCGTTTTCCATCCAGGCCTTCCCCAAAGTCGGGATTGAAGCGGTATTTATCAAATACATTCTTGGCCTCGGGTGCCTTTCCTTCCGCGACGTACAAGATGCTAGATTCCGTGCTCGAGAACGATAGAGACGATAAGTATTCTAAACAAGCTGTCAGTATAAGGAACCTCCCAGAAAACATTACCAGAACGTACCGTGGGCATAGAAGTCCCCATGTTGCTCCGTCACATCCATTTCAGCCTCTAATACACCCTTGTTCCATATCTCAATAATCCTAGCCGTTTTGCTGCCTTTCAAATTGCGCAGTAGCGCCCTCTTGTTGCCTGATGGCGACAATGCTTGCCCAACGATATCCACATCTTGAAGTAGACTCGCGACGGCACCGCCGTTAGGTGGTACCACAATCGATTTTGTCATCGTCCTCTTCGCATTCCGGACATGATCCCTCACAGAATAGGTGATCTCGACCACAGGCGTATCTGAGCACGCGATTCACGTCAGAAACAATTTGAACAGTGGACCCCTGAGCTTTACCGTGTTCACCATTGGTGTTTATGAATTGGGCTCCTGTTGGGACAGGTATCTCTGCAAGTAGAGAATACATTGTGATGTTAGCAGGAGAGTGGGAAGCTAAAGACGCGAACTATGTTAGTGGAAATATAGACCTGCCGAGGACTAGGGCTAAGGGTACGGTAAGAAATTAGCCATTTTGTAGCAAGGAAGGAAATTTTTAGAAAACGTTCAGAAGAAGAATGAAACCCTAATAACATGTTATTAACGTTAGTAACATAGGTGCCCTCCAGCACCCCTTTTTCGATGTTAGAATATGTTAGAAATTAAGAACGCGTACGTAAAAATGTAAATGCCGTCGCTGGGCGGGGGAAGGAGGGGGAAGGCGAGTCGCGACCAGTGCGTTAGGTGGTGACTACTCATGCTGACTCAGTTTATTTGGCTCAGTGTTTGGTCTCGGAGTAGGCGCGGCCATCACGCGGAACTCAATCGGACTACGAAAGGGGGCGTCACCACCTAACGACTGGGAGGTAGCCTGCGTGACAGGGACTTAGTCGAATTTCGCATTTCGACGCGTCGTGTCTCTGACTCTCATGCCGCGCGTCTCGTTCAACACCCCCTTGCTCATTCAAGCTACCTCGCACTTGCCCGTTTTCTTTCAAATTCTTATGATCTGTTTACTATATACATGTAAATAGAGTATATATTCTCAAGAATACACTGTTTTTTCGCTACTGTGTGCCTGTGCTAGGCTCTGAGTCCTCCCTAGCCTGTTGCATAGCATTATTAGTGCCCCTCGTTGACATTGGTCCTCTGGTGTGAGGGAAGCTGTATATGGGGTGTTGTTGGTACTGGATATAGGGAGAGTACATGGGAGGCGGCATTGAGTAACTTGGATGGGTATAGTATGGATAGTAGGGTGCCGTCACTGCCGTGCCATGAGGCATTTGAGCTGGAGGGTTCATGGATGGATTGGAGAAGGTCGGGGCTTGAGACAGCATTGGAAAGTATGGGAAATATGGTGCGTGTGCCGTTGCCTCTTGAACTCGTGCTTGTGGTTCTGACCGAGGTAAAGCTGGCACTCCCACAATGCCATCATTGACAGATGTGATCAGGACTGGGTTTGAAGTGCCCGCTTCTGTCGCCCGTTTCTTTCTCCTATCAACCAGTTCTTGCCCGTCGTCTTCGCCCTTGTCGTCCGCACTTGCCAACGTCCTCTTTGGTGCCCTCTTTGGTGCGGACGTAGCTTCCATCGGAGCAATCGAGAGTGCAGCCATCGTCTGAACGAGTTCATCGCCGTATTTCTCCAACCACAGACTGTTGGACAATGAGGACTGTACAGAAAGAAAGAAATCCATGGCAAAGAGTCGAGAAAGTTTTTGAATTCGAATGGAAACTTTGCATGTACTGATTCCTACTACTGCATCTTCACCCATCAAACATTCGCAACAGCATCCCCAAACCACTCCTTCGTCGCCTCAAACCCAGCCTTCGCAGCCTCTACACCATCCAACGGATGACTCTCCCCCTCAAATATCAACATCTCCACCTTCCTTTTCCCCTTCCCGTCCTTACTCCCGGCATACCTAGCCTTCAACGCATGATAATACTCTATCCCCTGCATAGGCGAGACCCTCCGATCCGCAGCTCCAACGAGCAACAGAACAGGGATGCACACCGAGTCCACATGCGCAATAGGAGACGCCATCCGCAGAGCGTTGAACGTCTCTGTAAGCAACAGTGGTGGATTTGGCTTTGGCTGTTCCTGGGTGTCTGCAGCAATTGGGTGGGAGGATGATATAGGGTAAGGATGTCCGAATTCAGAGTAATACCAGTCTGGTATGTCCGTGTTGGCGATCTCTCCACAGGTCGTGACGGGGTTGCGCATGATAGCTGCAGAGAAGAACGTAGGAAATTGGCCTATCACTGTAAAGTCCATCGAACATGTAAATATCCATCATCGTCAACCATGTACTTCAGTGAGAACGTACAATGTGCAGCTAAAAATCCACCATGACTTCCACCTGTTATCAGCTGCTTTCCAGGTCCTTCTTCCGAGATACCAATCGACACAAGGTGCCTTGCCGCCGCTATGCAGTCCTGAACATCAAGATCACCACATTTGCCCACCAAATCTTGTAGGAACTTTTCTCCAAATCCTGGAGATCCAGTATAATTCGGGAAGGAAATCGTATCTGCACAAATAATGATAAGGCAAAGCAAAGGAAACAAGAAATATTAGCGACTTACATCCTTCGAGAGCCAGAGCAGAAGTTGTAGCTGAGAACGCAGTAGAACTGGTTCCATGGGGACCGCCATGCGGCGTAGTGATACATGGCGGGATAATACCATCGTCAGTCTTCTTTCCTTGGATAACAATTGTCTCAACAAGTCCACGGCCAGGTATAGGCATAATCGTCGCCCGGACAGAGCTCAACGCAGAGGAAACTTTAAAAAATATAATCATAAGAAAAAATTGAGGACCACCTAGGAGAATATAAATTATTGCTCACCAAATTCTGGCAAAGTAGGCCTATCAATAACACGCCACGACACGCTTCCCGTCGAGTCGACCTCGCCTAGCAAGATTTCATACGGAACGGAAGGCGAGCTTCGACTGCACACAAAACGAGATTTCGAGTCCGTTGCAAGCACATTCCAGCTAAAGATGTCCTCTGCAGTCTGCGGTGTCAGATTCTTCACGTCGTTGATTTGACCCTGCGACGAGATGTCGAGAATGACGGTACGAGAACCCCATTGTGATTGAAGAAGTATGCTGGGCCCTTTCGACGAGGCAAGGAGGAAATCTTTTGGAATGTTGTATGTTGGGTACAGCCCAGGGAAGCCATCCGACCCGGGGGAATCGACCACGGCAACATGCACCTGGGGCTCAACGCCACGGAGAGAAGTCGCCGCATCGGAAGCGATGTCGAGGGAGTACAACTCCTGCGTAGCGATATGAGCACCACCACTTGGTGCCGACAACCAGACAAGTTGCGACCGTCCATCGTGCTGCACGACACGGGGAGAACGACAGGAAAGATGAGAAGGCGTGAGCTTCTCAACATTGGTATTGATCTCTTCCGCATCTTCTGGTCCAGCCTCCAATTGAAGCTGCCAAATCCCAGTTGGCCTGTTGTAACAGCCCTTGATGCCCAAGATCCTGCCATCTTTCGTGAACTCGTATCCAGTCGCGTAGACGATCTTATCAGAGTTTGGCGAAAATATCGCTTGACCGAATCGCACTCCATCCAAGGTTTTGAGACGAGTGAGTATCCCTTGATTTTGGAATGTAGTCGAGGAAAGCTTGTTCCAGCTAAACAAGTAGAGTGTTGGTCGTCGTTTTCCATCCAGGCCTTCTCCAAAGTCAGGATTGAAGCGGTATTTATCGAATACATTTTTGGCCTCGGGTGCCTTTCCTTCCGCGACGTACAAGATGCTAGATTCCGTGCTCGAGAACGATAGAGACGATAAGTATTCTAGACATAGCCGTCAGTATAAGATATTTCCTCCCAAAACATTACCAGAACATACCGTCAGCATAGAAGTCCCCATGTTGCTCCGTCACGTCTATTTCAGCCTCTAATACACCCTTGTTCCATATCTCAATAATCCTGGCCGTTTTGCTGCCTTTCAAGTTGCGCAGTAACGCCCTCTTGTTGCCCGATGGTGACAATGTTTGCCCAACAATATCCACGTCTTGAAGTACACTCGCGATAGCATCGCCGTTAGGTGGCACCACAATCGATTTTGCCATCGTTCTCTTTGCATTTCGGACATGATCCCTCACAGAATAGGTGATCTCGACCACAGGCGTGTCTGAGTACGCGATTCACGTCAGAAGAACGATGGACCCCTTAAGCTTTATGGTGTTCACCATTCGTGTTTATGAATTGGGCTCCTGTTGGGACAGGTATCTCTGCAAGTAGAGAATACATTGTGGTGTTGGCTGGAGAGTGGGAAGCTGAAGACGCGAGCTAGGTTAGTGGAAAATATAGACCTGCCGAGGACGGAAGTGTCCATACCTTGTGGGTGATACATGCGCCTCCAAAAACCATTATTGCGCAAGCCATCCACAGCTCGCGCGTTATTGTAGGCTGCCCGCACGCCTACCAGTGCCCTCAGCATCGTCGTTAAATAACGCGTCGTAGCCCAACATGGGCGCTCAACATGACAGCTATGCCATGATCGGCTTAAGCGGCAATATATGGTCACATTTAAGGCGGAGATTCGCACACTAGATCAAGTTGCCGAGACTTATCCTAATCCAAGCGACATAAGGACTCTCAACGTTCAACTCTCAAGTAATTGTAATTCGCGACGTGTGCACTATTACAGTAAGCATAAACCAATTGCTGTATAAACACTGAAGAGGACCAAATGGTGGCCTATGGAAACCCTCTGCAAACCATGCAATCCTCTATTACGGGCTATGTAGGCCGAGCTAGAAATCGTATCAGGACCAGAAAGAAGTTTACCACCAATATGCTTTTTCGACAGCTATTAATCTATTCCCTGAGAGAACGGTCTACTTTTCACACTTCTTACTAGACGAAATACTTACCGATAGAGGAAAACGGCCATCGATGCCTCCGACTAGCTTGGATGACCTTGTCGCACACTGGATGCAAGGTGGGCGCTATTCCAAAGGACCTGATTCCTCGCTGAATGCGACCCCAATTTTGAAATGCATATCTTACGAAGCCTAGCCTACGGCCCCCGACATCCCAGGCACTTCTTGAGTCCTTACGCCACAGAAGGCTCTTGAGCGTCTCATCGAGATCTGGGTTGACTATGTTAAAAGGCTTGCCTTGAACTACAGAGGCCTCTGCGTCATTCAAGAAGATTGATTTGATACGTTGGCTCATCGCGTGATGTCCATGGCGGTGCGGGAAGCGTGGCGTCCATCCAGCTGCTGAATTCCATTGGTACTGGGAGCGGGATGTCCCAATCAGGACAAGGGGCTTCGGGAGGACGGAATTTTGGAGACATGACGATGCAACGGAGCCAGAAATCCCAACGGTGTTCCTGATAATTGACCCAGTTTGGAAAGAGGTTACTCCAATATGGTTGGAAACCTCCCAATAATTCTGAGCGTTCAACGCCTAATCCATCATAGCGATATTCGACATCCGAGGATATTTGCCATTGTTCAGGGAACACCGCAGAATCCTCTTCATATTCATCCAGAATCAGGACACTCCCAAATAGGCCAGGTGCAGAATCATCTTTCTCGAAGATAAGCCACACCGTTTCAAAGCAGCCTTTCCAGATGAGGTGTCCTGGAATAAAGCGCGCGCCGGGAGTGCCTTGTTTGTAAGCCAGTGCCAATAATTTTGGACATTCCTTTTGATATGACAGCCAGTTAACCCCTATAGGCTGGTCAAACTTGGTCAAATGACTGTAAACATGGCGAAGCCCCGGCCACACGCAGCTTATGGCCATTTTCGCAGGCCATTCGAGGATCCACAGGCGGAAATCTTCTGGTATATAAGGGTACTGGGAAAGAAGGGCATCGATGTAGGCCTGTCTGTCGAAATCCTGAAGGTTGTTCAAGGTCCATGTGCGAGTTCGAACGAAGTCCGGGCAAGATAGCATTTGTTTGAATAGCTTGAAGAGGCGGCGGCGAACGGGATGGATATTGGCTGCAGGAAGAAGCTCTTGCCACCGTCTGCAGACGCCATGGGAAATGATGTAAGGCTTCAATTCAAGGAATGAAAAAATGTGGAGGATGAGTTCGGTAGGTAAATCGTCCAGGGAAGTTGCAGGCACATCTGGCTGTACAACATCTTCCCCTTCGAGTTTCAAGAACGCGGCGCGGTAATGTTTGTAACTCGAATACAGGCGCCCTACAATGGCCTCATAAGAACGTCGGAATGGACGCCAGTGGGCCGTGTTTGACATGATTTGACCCATGTCCGAGCGGGAAACAGAAGAACTGGAGTTATTAGGTTAATTCAGGACTCGAGACGCGTAATATGAAGGAAAAGAGGGCTTACAGGTGCTGAATGTGCGGGACTCTGGTGGATAGCAAGATGAAAGTCGGTCTTTCACTTTGCGGCTTTTGCGTCTTGCAATTGCATGTCTCTGCGAAGACGACAAAGCCAGATCCGACATTTTTGTAGTGCATAATATGCACTTGAGTCTAGATCAGTAGCAGTTAAGCACTCGAGCGCAGAGCCGCAATCGCGCCGAAGACTCCTTGAGTTGCTCGATGAATCATGGTTCATCGGCTCAGCTTACCAGCACCCTTGAAGCTTGAAGGATCTTCTCAAACTACATCGTACATTGTAGCTTCCTTGTATCTCTCAGCCGAGGTTCGCTGGTCTTTTCACTATTATTCCCTCCTATCGGACTTTGGATTGGATTAGATCTCCGCGTCATCTAATCTTATCGCGTCATTCAACGTCATCATTTGATGCTCATCCTTCACTGCAGATACAGTCTCCTCTGGACAAGATCGTTCCATTCCTCTTCACTTAAAAACATGTCAAAGAAAGTCACTATTATCGGAGGCCATGGAAATGCAAGTCTTTATCCTACAGATGCAATCTAAAGACGGCAACCGACAACAATTTGCAGGTATCTATGCGCCTAGCGAAGTTATTGGGCTCCTCCCACTCCGTAACCTCCATCATTAGGAGCTCCTCCCAGGAGCAAGAAATCAAGGATCTCTCAGCCAATCCTCTGGTTCTGTCTCTGGAAGACGATTCAGTTGCAGAATTCAGCAAGGCATTCAAGGGCCAAGACGTGGTTTACTTCTCTGCCGGAGCCGGTGGGAAAGGTGGGGAAGAGAGGACGAAGAAAGTTGACTACGAGGGAGCAGTCAAAATTTTTGATGCTATAGAGGCCGTTGAAGGTCCCAAGCCACTCCTTATCCTGGTTTCCGCCATCGACGTTCGTGACCCAGAGAAGATCCCGGCACACTACGTGAGTTGTGGTTTCTGCAGTACTTTGGCATCAGTACCCGCGTATAGCGACAGCGCTGACACATGTAACTGCAGAACGAGGAAGATATCGCAGTATCCGAACGTGTACGGAAGGCCATTCCTGTATACATGAAGTGGAAATACGAGGCGGACAAGAATCTCGTCAAGCGGACGGCGTTCAAATGGGTGATCCTGCGTCCCGGCGGCCTGACTAATGAGCCTGGCGTAGGCACCGCATCTGTTGGGAGAACTCACTTGGGCAAGACGATTTCGGTGGGTTCATTGGTCGATGATTGTATTTATATGTAAAGGCTGACTTTGAGATGATGATACTAGCGTGATGATGTCGCACTGGCGTTATCTCTTTTGCTTAACAGGGAGGATGCTGCAGGGTTGGCCATCGATCTCGTAGGAGGCGACACCCCTATCCAAGAGGGTCTCGATGCATTCATAAAGAAAGGAGAGACTGACTTTCTCGGATGAGGTTATTGGTCATGAACAAAGAAAACCGTAATTGTAATACCACAGACGTTATGTAAATTGCCGGCATGGATTTGGAGCCTCTGAACAGCAAGACCTCGCCAATGTACAGAATAATTGTGTATCTGAACCGCCGTGAATTGCATGTCCAGTTGGATTCTGCTCGATAAGGCTCTCAATCCATTAATCAACGGTATATTTTTTTTCTCTGCGTGAGGCGGCAGTATGCATTCTAAACAATGCAAGTAAGGAATAAGTGCAATCTGAGCTCTTGAGCGTCGAAAGGAGACCTGGAGTCTGGACGACCTGGGCTCGCCGACTGATATCGTACTGACGTCACGCGTCATACAGCGACGCGCTTTAAGTCACACCACATGATTTAATGATTGTGACAACCGCTATTAGGGTCCAGCATCGAGTCCTTACTTCCTCAATCTGTAACCATCAGCATCTCCTGGGATGTCATTGTGTCCTCTCTCTACGTTGAGTTCCAGCCCAAGACTGAAAATATATCAATTATAATGCCTTTTATCACAGAATCAACTTCAATTCTCCAGCGCTAAACGGCCAGCATGATGGGTGCTTGGGAGAGCGTCGCACAGGAAAAAAAAACCAACTAGCAACTGCTGCAATGCGTCAGCGCGAGCTTAACAAGCTTTCAGCAAAATGCAACGTTTAGTATGTCAATACAAAAGACGATGGAAGAAGATGTCTAGCAACCCATGGAGTGCACGTTGTTGGCGCACAAGGGCTTCGGTTGCAGATGGGAACGTGTTGGCCATCATGCATCATGGGCGTCTGCCATGGCCAGTTCCAAAGTAAGCAAGTTCCCCAACATGGACATACCTCCGGCTGCGCTCTCGACAGAACGACGAATTTAATTGCCCTTCCCCGCAATTTTCTCGTAATTATAATCCTTCTCGATCGTTGATCCCCTTGATTAAATCCGGGTGATTGAGTATGATAATCGTCTTTGTGGGGATCTACAGTTTCCTCAATAAGCCTTGTTGGTCTTGATAATGGATCTGTTGCATACTTTCTAAACTTATACTGACATGTATCCCATCCATCGATATGATAACAGATTCTACTGCGATAGCGCACAAACCCGACCCTTCATAAAGCTGAGGGCATTGCATTTCCTACCTTTGCTCTTTCCGCCATGGCATGTTGAAATTGCACCCTCAATAACCGACGCCTCGCGTCTGCGCTACATAGATGTTGACATCCAAGTGCGGGGTTTACCATTTCAATTCGCCTTGAGGCTCTCTCGGAAATACCCAACATGAGGCATCCACACTCCTGGTCCGTCCCCTTCTCTCTCAGTATGTCGTCGAGCAAGGTGAGTTCCCGGTTTTCGCAGATTCATACAACTCTAAACCTAAACATCCTTGCTAGGTCTAGTGATGGTCTCCGAGACCTTTCAAAACTCGACATCCCGAATCCCGATTCCGATTCCGAAATTTGCTCTCTGTTATGTGGGTCTGTCGTATACGCAGCGAGAAGGTCGAAATCCTCCCTATCTTATGATGGAAGTAATGACGGCAAGCCCTCCGTTATCTGGGGTAAGGCATATGATACTGTTTAAGAAGGAGTAGGTGTCAATCCCTCAACTGTTTCCAGCCTTCGAACAAGAAAATATTGTCTTATCCGAACCCTTTGACCTGGTGCAAGGTTTTGGCTAAATTGCTCATAGCAGGTTACACACGCTTAAGTGAGCTTGAGCATAGAGCGCTCTTAACCATTAGCAAGCTTCGCTATATGGGACTCTCGGAGCGACGGACGCTATCACCTCAACATAGCTGGTCATTGCCCACTCCAGGACAATTACGAAGTGCTTCATCTTCTGCGCTGTTAATAGCACGGACTTTGACACCGGTGGGGTATGCATGTCTTCCTAATAGTGATGCAGAACGCGTTGTTTCCGCCATTCCGATTCCGACCAGTGGTTCCGTCGCACCCTATCTATTCTGCTATTCTGTTATGCCGTAATTCCTGGACGACCCATCATGCTCGTTGGCAATCTTCCGAAACATCCTCGAGCACATCGTGCTTTGCTTTACTTGGAGCACGTTGGTCGCTCGACGCTGGCACTCTGGGCCTCTTCACTATCATCACGCACTTCTCGTTCTTCTCGAACTAACCAAGAATGATACTAGTGATGTTCAGCACCGTGCAATCAGCTTCAGCCACGTTACACTCGCATATGCCACACTTTGTGCGATTCTTCTTCGACATACATATGTAGGACGAGTCGAAACGCGCGGAATGTCTTTCCTGGGCTAGCCGCTCTCTCCATTTTTACTCTGCAAGTCGGAAAACAACAGCACGTTGAGGGACTTCTTGCGTGGCTTGGCTAGGCTTCTCGGGCATACTATACTCAAGTAACATGATGATCTCTCCTTGGGCTGTGGGCTTTTTAGGTGGCGTGGCGTCTTGTTGTTCACCGGATGATTTCTTCCGAAGTCTTTTCTCCTAGGAGCTTTGGTATGCCCTACACCCAGATTTTTCTGCATTGATCAGTAATGCAAGCCACTCGCGGTCGCGACCATGGCAGCGCTCATGAGCATGACTCAACGGCGGGCCCGGGTGTGCTCGTATTATACCCCTGTGACGTCATATAAGTAGAGGTTCGGTTCGACTGACACGCTGGTTCGTTCATCTAGGTCCTCCAGCTCGCGAACCGCAGGGTCCAGCCCGGTTCGTCTACTTATCCCATCCTATCCTAAAATAGCCACGCTAGGTCTATCGATAGACATGATGGAAGAAGCATCTATATGGTGCGGCGAGGGTCCGGTGTGGGAGAACATTTGCACAGAAACGAACACTTCGAAGCATGGGCATGGTATCATTGGTAATAACTCGTATGGTATGGTATGGCATGGGGGCGTTTGCGAATTCGTTATCGATATGAAATGTGACCAATTCGACATCTGAGCCTGTGTCCTGCCCACGGCTTTGTGAGGCTAAGGCTTTGTGCTGTGTGTGTGTTGTCACTTGTGCAGGGTGCAGTTCTGTTTCTGTTTTCTGTGTTTCTGTGATGCGAAGGATTTTCTGGTGTTCTGCGCTGGACTTCTTTTACGTCTCGTTCGTCTGATGGGATATGTATTACGTAAGTAGTGGGTACGCTCTCTCTCTCTCTCGCGTTCTATTCTTATCACCTTTTCCGACTTCTCGTTCTCTCAGCGTGTTATTGTGGGCAGCGGCTCGTTGCTACTCGCCAGCTGGTACTGCTACTTCTTACTCGTCGCCACTACATACCACTTAACGACTTCAACCTTTCGAGAACCAGATTTGGTAAGTATCCGTATTCGTGCCCACGTACTAAATGCGTACATCCATCAGTGGACACTGGTAATCTGGAATGTCGTGCTCGATGTCGCTCGGGACCTGTTGTGGGTGATAGGCAACTGGACCGGCTGTCCCTAAGCCTAAGCCGTTGGACAGGTCAGCCCACCCCCGCATCTTTAAAGGTTAACAAGGCCCACCACTACTCGAAGGAACGTTCGTTCGAAAGATAGCCTGAAGACGGTTTGGTATGGGAAGCGGTGGGGTGGGGTGGATTGATGATGATGATCTCGGTATGTCTCTTACCCGTAACCCACCTCGCATGGTGGGTTGTGGACTCGACATACTTAATCGCCTCGAGGCAAGAAGGGTACGTCGATACCTCGCAAATTAAAAGTCAATGTATGTTTAGCTAGGCTAACATACGGATGCTTACTTATGTATAGCCTTTGTGCTTACTGCGACGCGACGCACGGCGGGAAGCGCGTCCAAGTTGTTGTTAATGCTTATGCTTAAACATAAACTCAAACATAAGCTTAACCTTTTTTTTTTCTGTGTTCCTACTACGTCTTTAATCTGCCTTCCACGGGGAAAGTTCACGTAAATCCATGCTCATAATACCACGACAACTCTGTGCTGGTCGATAAACTAGGCGCACTTACTTGGTTTCGCCGACTTCCCGAGGTAGCAAGCGTTATTTTTACCACCTACGAGGAAGGCTGGACGCTGGATCCTGGGAGCCGTGTTAAAGTCTTCTTTTTCTGATGATGAGTTCTTTTTTTGCTCTTTTTTCGACTTGGTGGGCTCGGGTTAACTTGTCCAATGCTCAGCTAGGCCGCAGGCGCAAGCGCATGTTCAAGATGGTTTGAGCTACTTTACAGGCTAGTATTGTGCGGTGGCGTTTTCACAACTGCTTAGAAGTAAGTACTCAGTATTGATCCCAACAAGAACAACGACGATAGCGACGGTGGCTTCGCAACCTCGCGAAAAGAGAAAAAGGAATCTTTCTCTTTCTCGTCGGAGATGATGCCCTACATCCGTGTCGTGATGGAATCCATTCTCTTTCTCAGTCTCATTTATCTAGGCGATGGAGTCTGGGGTACGGCACGGCAGATCTAGAATGAACTTCTTCAAGCAAGTAGTAGTAATAAGTTGGAGTAACTGAACCAGGCTCTTTAATCTCAATAAATCCCCACTATACCCCGACCTGAAAGTGTATGCGGTGTTCTCCACATCCACCAGTTAAATAGTGGTGGTTTACTATGCTATGCTCATCGCTTTTTCTCAGAGGCATATGCAGTGTGCACAAGGAAGCGTCTCTCAGTGATGGGCTCTTTCTTCTTTCGCATGATATCATGCATCATATGCTAGATTCCACCAAATGCCAGACGCCAAACGCCAGCCGTCGCCAGTCGAGTCCAAGCTTGATTGCGCTATTATGTACCCTCTGGGATCTTGCGTCCGACTGTGCGTCTTCGCCGCAGCTGGCAGCTGTCCGCATAACGAGAGACAAAATACATAATCGTAGTACTTAGTCTGCAGGTACTGACGCGCAGATCATTTTAATCCTCGGCTTCTCCGAGTGCGCGACCTAACGGACAGTCACTAGTCGAATCGAAAATTCTAGCGAGTCGAGAAAATCACTCAGGAATAATCTCATGTCGCATGCGAAATTTTCGAACCCGCAGCCGCTCGGCAAGGGTGGGTTAGAACATGAGCTCGACTTCCATTTTACTCGGGGGCTGCTCAGCTTTCCTATACGCGTGAATCAAGGCTGTATGTGCGCAGGGAATTTGAACAGACATGCATTTCAACGCGAGTTATCAGAACCATGCTTTGGACGCCAGGGTATTGTATGTATGCAGCGGTATGATAAGTAGGGTCCATTGTGTGGGGCAGTGGCTACTAGCGAAGGGAAGGGAAGGACACTTAGGCCCAGAGGAGAGGAATGGAAGAATCCGAGCGTGGCGTGTCAACTTCTTCGACTTGAGTGCCTGTCCACGGTCTGCCACTGAGATTTTTTTTTGGTTCCCTCGAGCAATTATAATTTGAAAGAAGCCAGATACGGTGGGTGCGAACCTGTCTGTCAAGCAGCCACTGGTCAGAGAGATCTATCATCAACTTGGACTACTTTTGCATTATTAAGTATCTATGTATTAGAAGCTCGAAATGAAATGAAATGGCGTTCGCGTTCGCAAGCGATACAGCGATTCGCGAAGCCGTTGTGAAGGGTTTTCACGAATTCGTGAACGGGGTTTATTCTAGATGCATGACATTGATAGATTAGTACTACATACATAGTAGATCATGCGCTGAACGAGGCATTACCACGATGCCGGTATGGGGTACTGTCATATACATAACAGTACGTACTTGGTGCTCTGCGCTAAGACTAAGGGTAAGGGTCCATTCAATCAATTTACTCGTTGTCAGTGCTTAATTCAGGCGCCTGTGGTGGGGAGGGCTGCATCGTGTTTTGATGGAAGCCATGGAGGCTTTGGGCTCGCCGAGTAACTGCTTCGTTGTTCCTGGCAGATGGTGGGGCCAATCCTCGCGCAATGGGCGTTGTTGTTGTTGTCTAGGTCGTCCTTTACAAGCGGGTTCTTGACAAAAGATGTTTGGGTAATCTTGCAACAAGGTTATGGACATAATTGTACTAACCTATCCATCACGTCTGTCCGCGTACAGTCGTACATGGCTTTGGTGCTCTTGTTTAGATAGCCGAGAGACTGGTTGGACTACATGTACAAGGGCTGTGCGCGTTGGCATCGAGAGACTGTGATGGGAGATCAAAGATACACGCTCTCGACTTGAGGAAAGAATCAATTGCCAGGATATGATAAGGACACAAACGCAGGGAGAGAACCGCAATATCAGCGATTGCAACAGAAATTGGGACCCTGACCATGCCTCGAGGCAGAAAATGATTGGGTGAAGGGTGTGTGCCAGGTCCGGCTGTAGACCTGGCTTCGCGATCTAAGAAAAGTTGGTGGGATATCTAAGCGGCGGGTCGCGTGATGGGGAGCAGAGGTGAACCACATACAAGGCACATGAAAGTGCTAGGGCTACGGGCAAAATTACTAGAATACGGAATAAGATCGGGGATAGTTGAACCAGCTCGGTTATGTTCGGTATTCGGGTCGAGATTTGGAGTCAGATGGTTGGACAAAGAAGAGAGAAATTGTAAGAATTTGAAATGAATTGCAACGTGCATCAAGGCAAAACGCCGAACTGACAGAGGCTATAACCCATCACTGCGCCTGCGCCCAACACCTTCCTCATCTCCCCTCTTTTTCCTTCTCCCTCCTCTCTCCACACCTAAATGCCCTCTATCCTCAATCTCAAGTTCAAAGTTGGTCGCATTTGCCCAACCTTTGACCCTCTGAACTCATTTTTTTTCTTCTTTTCTTTCCTCCATCTTCCTCGTATATAGGGAAACAAATCTTTCGTCGCCTTCAGCAATTTAAATGACACAGAGTCTTTGACCAAAACATGGAAGGTTTGTGTTGTTGACACCGCTTTACCTGGTTGCCTATTCTAACCACCGCGATCGCCAGGTGTGCACCAAGGTCGCCAGCTACCTCGAACAAGGCCAGCGACTCGAGAACTTGAGTTGGCGGTTATGGCATCTCCAGAACCTCATGGTCGACACCGATAACGCCAGGTCGAAGCGCGAGTTCAAGAAACTCAGCAGGTGCATGGGTGATAAGCTCGACAAGGAGAAGGGACGGTACGTCGTTAAGCGCCCTAACCCTTGACCCTAACAAATCTCAAATGTCACTTTCAACTTTTGCTTTTGCAGAAGCATCGAAGAGCTCGAAGCGCCCGACTTCAAGCGCAACCACTCATCTGAGATGATTAGGCAGAGGGCTGCTGAAAAGGAACGAAACCGCGAAGCCAGCCAGAACGCCCAACCCGGCACCATCAAGCGAATGCAATTCACCTTTAGCATCGACCAACCTATTTCATCAGCCTTGTCTTCCACGCCTGCAAAGAAGCCCGACAACAAGCCCTCTGCAGAGTTCAACAAGCGGCCCAAGGTGCACAACAGTACTGCTGCTCGCGCCCAACAGCAGGCCGAGCAAGCTAGTGCCTCCACCGCCGGCGCCAAGGATGATGCAGCTACCTCGTCAACGACGACCACTACGACGACGACCACTACTATCACCAACGACACTACGACCTCTGCTACTTCGTATCCTGCATCACTTCATTTCCCTGGACTGTTCAACAACGACTTTGGCCCCTCTGCTCTCCTCAACGCTGCTCCTACTCTCACGAACCGCATGAACTATGGTGAAGGCTTCAACCCTTCCACCAATAACGACCAGTTCTCCATCTCCCGCCCCACCATCGAGCTCACCCTCGACGACCTCCTTTTCAGCGACGACGGTTCCAACGAAGCTTCGCACTACGACTGGAACGCCGGTATGGCCGACAACACCTCGACCCGAGCTTCGGACAACCAAACTTCTGAAAACTACGAGACGACCAACGCGCCTTCAGCTGCTGAGCAGCAACAGGACATCGTCATGGCCCCTCCTCAACAATCCACATCGTTCAACCCAGCCGAAACTCCTATTACATACATGACAGCCAACGGATACTCCGTCGCGGGCCCAACTGCTTCTGCCGGCGCTTCTTCCGCACAAGCAGGCGCCGAAGACGGCGAAGACAGCCTCATGAGCGAGGAAGAAGACACAGAACAACCCTCTCCCGCTCCAGGAACCGTAAAGAAATCCTCGGTCTTCAAAAGTGTCCCACCTCTCTCCCAAGCCGTCAAGGACATTCTTCCAGAAACGATCGCACCCTCTCGCGTCAGTTCCATCTACGGCACGCGCTCGAGCACCCCCACGAACCGCCCAGCACTCACAGTCAGGACTCAGGCCGTCAACACGCGTTCGTCTGGCCCAAGCGCCACCGCGACCAGCCTGAACCCAGCTCTGCTGCGCGGCAACAGCTCAACAGCGGGCAACTCTGCCCCTGGCGGTGTCAAAGCCGAGTGCTCGAACTGCGGTGCTACCCACACCCCTCTCTGGAGGCGCGGATTGAACGATGAATTGAACTGCAACGCATGCGGCCTCTACTGCAAATTGGTATGTTTTTTCCCTCTCAAAAACTATTTATAAACACCCAGAATTCCTAATCAATTTTTTTTTTTCATCGTAAACAGCACAAACGCCCTCGTCCAAAGAGCATGCGCAATTCGCACGGTGAGAGCAGGGCGCAGGTGGCTCCTCGTCAACAACAAGAGGCCGTCGACGTCATGGGTATGTCAAATTCCCCGCGGAGGACTGTTCCCCTCTTTACTGAAGATAAAGTTCGACAATCAGTAGCCGCCCAGTGCTACAATTGCCATACCACCGCGACTCCGCTCTGGAGAAAGGATGATGAGGGCAAGACGGTTTGCAATGCGTATGTTGTTTTTCTATAAATATCTTCTATACCTTCCATTTTTTTCTGGTTCATTCACTTTTTCATATCACTTTCATTTCCGACAAATGTGCTGACGTTTCATTAGATGTGGATTGTACTACAAACTTCATGGCTCCGCTCGTCCCATTTCCATGAAATCGGATGTTATTCGCAAGAGGTCGCGGCATGACGCTACCCGTCGTTCCACCGCTGGACCTGAAGACACCCCTTCAGCCAGCCCGGGCGTCAGCCGTCGTCCCTCGCCTGTCCCCGAGACCTCTCCAACCCTCGCACCCGATTCGACCACACAGATGACGTACGAGTACACTGACGAGGCGGAATACCGCAGTGCCGTCGTCGCCGCCTCGTCATCGTCTTCCTCTTCGGAACTGATGAACGCGCTCGGGCACAACAACGCCAATGCGAATGATACGAGCAACACGGGTGCGAGCACGGCGATGTATGCTACGTACGCGTTGGCCGGGCAGTACCCGGACATCCTTACGCAGATGTACACCACTTTCTCGGAGACGACGACGGGTGAGGTGGAGATCGCTGCACCTTCTACTTCTTCCTCTTCTGCGTCTGTCTCGTCTTCGACGAGCCCGCGCTCGAACAAGCGCCGCAGGCTCAGCACGGACTCGGGGTCCGAACCGCCTTCCTCCGCGGTGTCGTTCAGCTCGTACAGCGGGGACAGCTACAGCTCGACATCGTCTTCGCACTCCAAGCGCGCGTCGGCAGAGTTCCCGTTCGCGGCGTACAACACGAACGGGACGATCAACGCCGGCCCTGCACTAAGAGGATCGGGGAACACGTTCTGGCACCCTCCAATGATGCCGCAGAGCACGGCGAACGATGAGCCTGCGATCTTCCAGCATATGACTAGTGGGTCTAGCACTACATCATCGTCGTCGTCGTCTTCAAATGTGGGTGGAAGCACGCCCGGCAGCAGTAGCAGCAGCATTAGTGGAGGGATGGAGGATGGAGACTCGCCGATGGATTATTTGCACCCGCCGATGGGGCTGCAGGATGAGGATAGCTTGTTCTCTGCGTATTTGCACCCGCCAATGTCGTTGCCTGCGGATGATGGGAGGTACCCGGATGGGTTCTTCCATTAAGCTTAAGAACTCGTCGCTCGCTCGTCTCTCCTCTGTCAGCTGCGCTGATGAGGGTGTTCGGCCCACATTTTAACTTGCTTTTATTGCATTGCATCACCTTTACATATGCTTTCCCCTTTTTTCGTTTGTCGCGGATGGACGTTTTTTCTTTTCTTCTCTTCCTCGTTAAAAGGACTTGACCTGTTTTTTTGGCCTGCCGCCCCGCGTTGCCTTGCTTGTCGTTGCTTTCCTAAAATCCCCTATCCATATCCATCGCGTCGTTTTTTGGGTCTTTTATCCTTTCTCCCTTTTTTATTAGATTCCAAGTTTCTTTTCGTCGTCGTCCTTCATCTCATTATCGTCTTCTCATCGTCCTCTCATCATCATCATTCATCATCATCATTGGCATTGTCATCATCATTTCCGTTCAGCAAAGCAATTCCTTTTTCACGACCCCACAATTACTATCGACATGCATACATACGACTTCTTTTCTCTCTTTTTTCTCTTTCTCTCGCATCGAACCCGCATAGATGCCTCCGAGTCCCGTCCTATACATCATACACTTTCTTGTCCTCATCATTGCACGTCAACCCGTTCAACAACGACAGCAACCTACATTCAACTGGCTGTTCGATACCACCTCTATCTTCTTTCCGAAATCTACCCTGCTCTCTTCGTTTCCGTCTTCATTGCTACGCATATACCTTGGTCTCCTTCCTTGGGACTGTTTCCTTTTCCTTTCCTCTGAACTCAAAGTCTCAATCTCTCTCTCTCTCGAACAACCGTTGTACATCATCATCATCATTGTCATCAAAGAAGTTTATTCCTTATCGCGAAGGGCTTGCGCGCTCCAAGTCCCCCAACAAAAAAGAAGAGGAAAAAAGGAGATACAGACGAAGAAGAAGAAGCACTTTATCTATTATTCTCTTTTTCTTTGTTCTTTTTTTTTTGTCTTCTGTATATTACAACAACACACATTTGGTTGTGGTTAATTTATTTACATTTACGTATCTCTCTCTCTCCTCGCGCTCGCTTCACTCCTCACGCTCCTCTCGTGTCAAAGTCTATCAATGCTTTTTTTTTCTGCTTGCAATTGCAATTTTGTTAAAAGTTTGAATTGTTGAAATTGTTGATCGACGTTTCCGACTCTGCGCCACGCTAAATTAAAACTCATTTTCGTTCGTATCGTGTTGCTTTCAAGTTTTTTTAAAAATTTATTCTTATTCCAAGTTCGTTTTCGAGTCCACTTTAATGCACCACCCCCGTTGCTCAAAGCTCATAAGTACTGCATGTATCTATAGCGTTCTTATCAATTGCAATTTGCTGTCCACCCGCCTCTAAGTACCCACCTGCCCACCTGCTCAGAAGGTCCGAGCTTTCGCTATCTCTCTCGCTTTGAAGTCTCTCTGACTGTGGCTTGTTCGATGGCGTGATTATGATATGATACGTCTCTTCGAATTCTGCGTGGACTTCTGTTCTGTTAACGTTCTTCTAATCGCTTGTTTTATTTTTGGGTCGTTTTCTGTACAGGAGCGGCTCGAGTCTGAGTGGTATCGGGTGCAGAGTCCTGCGCCAACTGTTCCCTAACCGATCCGTTGGGTTTGTGTGAGTATTTTCGTTGGCCACTTCACATTGCTCTGTGAGCTTGGAGAACGAATTTTTCACAGACTCTCACCCGCCGCCGGGCCAGTGTGGGATGTGGGATGTGGGTGGGGTTGACATGGGACCTTGCTTACCCGCAAATGCTATTCGGATACAGGGCCGGAGTGGCGGTAGGCGTATGTACTTGTTCACTGTTCAGTGTATTGAACTCGGGAAAGAGCATAAAAGACATGGGACTGCCCCTGTCTGTGAGTCTGAGGACCTAAAGGTAGCATCTTGTGTTTTTTGCGTACGCATGAACGTGTACTTATGTACTCCAGGTAAAGTCGTAAAACAAGCCGACATGAGGGTCTGCAGCTGAGAACGGATAAGAAAAACGTCGAAGTTGGAACATGCCTTCGAGAATTGACCCGTCCCCATTCCCCGGTGAGTGGATGAGCCTTTGGGGTTCGGGAAACCCCACGAAACATGCTATGTACTAGGAAGCACCTCGGAAGAATCTGTCCTGATCCTCACGTCCGACGAGTGAGTCCCAGCTCTCCATTTTTTATTGTCGTGCCACTCGCAGTCCCCTTGGGGAGACACGGTGCGACTTGCAGGAGGGGAAGAAAAACGTGTCGTTCGCTCTCCATTTCGTTCTCGAATCTCGGCTCAGTGAAATTCAGAGAACGACGCGGGCGAACTGATTCGGCGGCGGGGAACGAGCAGGTCGATGACGAACTCCTAAGTAGGTGGCGCGAGTCGTTCGAGCCGTTGATCGTGACAACCCGAACGTCGCCGTCGACGACGAGCGCAGTTCGGTTTGGTTTCTGGTATGGACCGATTGTTTTTTCTGCCAGCACCAGAATACTACCAGAATCGAGACCGCCAGACAAACCCGCTGATCCGCGACCGTTCGAAGAGGACAAATGTGGATCACCCAGATGATCAGCCATCATTAACGTTGAAAGTACAAGGAGGACTTGGCTGCCCGATACCTGACATTGAAAGGTGGAAGCTTTAACAGCTTAACCTTATAAGTTCGTAGTATCATCAATGTCTCCAGACATTGGGTCAGGTCCCATGATTAGTCCTCGCCACACAATCTAATACCCATTCAAGTCGAAGATAAGTCTGAACATACGATATCAACGGCTCCGCCTTCTACAGGATCACCAGGTGATCATGCATTGGCGCTAAGCAAAACCATTGTGCACAAGGCAGGGCGAAGGGTACCAGTTTTATTACCTCAAGGAGTAAGTTTAGACGAGTGCTTCCGGGGGCGACGCATCAGGCTGACCATCATCGAACTTCAAGCTTAAAACTTGAACGTTTGAACTACTCTGTGCACGCCGTTGGAAGTGGATCGTTCAGACTTGGACCAGGGCATCTTATGGGCAATGGGCATGCTTGAAACTAAGCGAGCTGATCGTTCGTGTTCTTACGATGGAGTGCCTGCCTCGTTGCAGGGGTACTTTCCCTTGTACTCCGTAGGTTAAAGTTTGTTTATCCGAAACTCGTAGTAGTAGTTGACGTTCAGTTGTGGACCCTACTATTGCTGGAGTCAACGCTTCCTTGTTCAATCTCCAGCGGGCCTGGGCCCGGCCCGAGTGACCAAACCAAACAACAGGATTTATTTTGTAAGAATAGTCTTGTGAGGAGTAACTTACGAAGTACAGTACTGAATAGTACAGCCATTCCACTCGGTGTGAATTTGTGTGGCTCAGGAACCTTCTCGCTCGGCTTTGTTTGACAGGAAGGAACTTCTTTATGAAAATGAGCAATACATTTGATTTATGGTTTTCTTCTTTTTCTTCTGATCTGCGTTTTCCACTCCCAAGTAGTAGCCGACTTCGATGATTCCAGAACGGTTGGTTTGGGTGGAGTGGTCAGATTAAATGCCAGTTTGATTCAAAGATGCTGTGTACCTGGTTTACGTTCAGGTCAATCGCTGAGTTGAACTGGGATGAGCAAGAAGGCATTCAATTTTCACGGGTCGGCCCATTCTTTACAAGCAGTAAGTACTTCCTAGTTTCTTCACATTGTTAGAAAAGTACATCTCCTGCTGCCCTATATCTTGATAATGAAGTGCTGGGCCTGATTGGACCTTATAATAAGTTGCATTCACTAAAATATTTGGTCAGAAGGGAAATGACCGGACAATAATGCTGCAATACGTTTTACCTGCGAAAAATGAAACTTGGTCGTCGCCTGGACTCGAACTTGGAGCTTGGGGGTTAGATGTTAATTACGTGATGGGGCCCTATATCTTATCATGTGTGGCGGGCATGATCGAAAGTCCTTTATTAAGGTAAGTTAAGGTTAAGTTCACGATAACGAAGATTTTGCTACTTGAATTTTTAGAAAGAAAGGTTGCCTTTGCACAATTTTGTAGGGCACATACTTTTAAGATGGCTTGTTATCTGAATGGGTAGTTTTTTCTCGTAGAAGATAGTGTGGTAGGAATAGAAGTCAGATCTTATCTCTATACACGCAAAATATTATAATTATAATGATTAGATTCTACTACATACAGACCACCTGGCCTGGGCCTGAATGCAAGGATTCAATTCTTCCTCAACTGTCATAACGAGATTTCGACGGGTTGAGCACAAAAAGGTAGTGATCATTCAGCAGCCGAATAGAAATAGAAATAGCATCAGACACATGTACTATCACAATCGAGTGGGCCGGACAAGTTCACGAAGCCGGCCATCGAGCTTCCAAGGTCCCGTTAGTACATGCATGACAGCTGGTAGATACTCCAGCTCGCTCACAGCCGTCCTCGAAGGTCCATGACTAAATATATAATGAGCATGAGAGTGCACGACTGGTTCGCCCCTGAGGGACTACTGCGCACCCGTCATATAAAGAACAAGTTGGAAAGGTCAGTGAGAAATACAATTCAACTCCTTTCCCATTCTTTCATTAAGAAAAGATCTTCGCTATTTTTTCTGTCTAATAAAGGCGCAGGGATGTTCATCCTTCTGGCGAAGGATTCTTTTTCGCACTCCACATGTGCAACGAACGATGGGCAGTGCCGTTGGTGTATAATTACTTAAGCATTCAAGTTTTTCTGCACCTTTCTCGATGTTCTATGTTGGGTTAGAAGCGCTAATGTCCGAGCCCTGATCAACCTACAATTAGGTCCTGCTGTCCAGAACTCCAGGCGTAACATCGGGCGGTTCACAAACTGGAAGTCAGGTGTATGTTTATATATAGGTATACAGGGTGAACGAGTAATAGGCGAAGCTTTGAAGACGAACTGAAGTTGAATGTACTAGTAGCAATGCACTAAAGAGAAGGAGAAGCAAACACACCACGTATACAAAGCCCAAAAGAGTTATCTCGACGCCGCAGCGATCCAATCGGTCACTTTCGTAGGCCATTCGCCCACCTCTGGCTCGCCCGCAACCAGCGTTCCGTACGGCTCGTTATGCGTACCATTAGGGATATTCACCCACGTAGCATCCTTGTGGAAAGCGTGAATTTCCTCCGAGAACTGCTTGATATCATCTCGGAGCACTTCGCTGTCCCCGGAAGTGATATAAACGCGAGACACAAGCTTGTCAATACCCTTGAACCATTCCCTCGGTGCTTTGACTGGCTCGACGTAGTGCAGCAAAGACTCTGGAATGGTAGGTTTGACAAGATCACGCAGGTGGACAAAGAAGTCGACGCTGAAGATGTCGCTGTGCGCATTGGACGTGAATGATGGAGACGTGACGTCCATCGCAACGAAGGGTGAGATCAATACAGTCCCAGCCAAAGGCGATGGGATGGAAAATTCAGGTACACCGGGGACTGGGTGCAGGATATGCGCAAAGAGTTGTACGATGAGCCCCGCGCCAGCAGAGTCGCCCACCAAAAGGATATCCTCTGGCTTATATCCAGCCGAGAAGAGGTGTTTGACAGTGGCGATCATCTGCTTGAGTGGAACAGGAAATTCCACCTTGGGGTACAGGCCTAAAAATGGACGGTAATTAAGTGGATAAGCAACTTCATGGGCGCTTGTAAGTACATTAATACGCACCGTATTCAACAATCACCAAGCTCGTATCTTCGTCCTTCTTGTTCAAGTTGTCCGTTACATGCTTCCAAAATCCGATAGAGAATGGCGGGGCGGGAAGGACATACCCTCCGCCTAAGAGGCAAATGTTGATAGATGATCAGTTTCATCCTTGCCCAGCTTAGAGGATTGACATTGGACACTCACCATGTAAGTACACCAGCACGCGCTTCCTCTTTCTTGGTGTTGCCCATAGAAGGTTCGCACCTTCGTCGATCTTCTCAATGTCTGGTTTGACTCCCACAGTGGGCGCCCATTTCTCATACACCTTTGTTGTTGAACCGTCCACGAATTGAATTTGGTAAGCATTTAACACAGACACGGCGTAGCCAAAGCCTGCATCTGCTTTCACACGTCTCCATGTTCGTACTCTGTCGTGCTCGTTGAACGGCTTCTTCAACAGGCGCAACGCTTGCACAAAAGCTGTGTATCACAACAGTTCGTCAGCGTCGCCAAACCAAAGAATGAACCAAAGGCATTACTTACGCATAGTCAACACCGCACCGAACAGGCCCAAGGTCTCAAGCCCCGTTATTTGGCCATACGGCCTAGTCGTAGAAGTCATGACGATGGTAAGAGAACAAAAAGAAGGGGAGCTTATGCGTCTGAAGGGCAAGTCTACTCCATTATATCAGTGACAGCTCTCCAGTAAATGCCGACATCAGTCAATACCGTAGTAAGCCCTTTGATGCTTATTACCTATTTATAGACCTTCAAAGAGGCTTTACCCGAAAATCCCCTGAAATTCATTCGCTTGGGCTCAAAATGTCAGAAAATGTCAAGTGGGGCTGTGGTCATGTATTGATGTCGAGGAGCACATAAGGGTATGTTGTAAAAACTCACTAAGTTCCAGTTAAAAGCGCATACTAGTATACCGCTGGATTTTGAGGATTCGCCCCGGGAAGCATGCTGCATGCTACCAAGTGTAACCCCGGGTCAGCTTACCTATCATTGTCTGGGCGTTTCCATCTGCCAGGGCTTGGAAGCACTCACCTGTCCATCTGAAAGAACATCATGATCCTCAATCAGATATGACATATGTACGCCGAACAACTTGAATGCCTGGTAACTGTCTCGACTCTCAACTTCAACAAGACGGAAGTATTAGCACTACTTACTAGCTAGTAATGAACGTCTAGAAATCATGCATCAAAGATGCAACCACCATAGTGGTTCAGCCCGAGCAATGATACGAACCATTCGAGGAGTGTCAGGCCCTAGGTATGAACGTACAATTCTAGCTACAATTCATCCAATCTATTCAACCTTTTAAGCAGCTGTGCGAAAATTATTACGCCGATTTCGACATCGAATTCCTATCGTGCTTGTTTCCTAGAAATACAGAGTACATGCTATGCCTAGTATACAGATAAATGCGTTAGTTCTCTTCCCAATTTTCTCCGCGTCCATATGAGATCCCCAATAGCCCAAAACGGAGAAGAAGAAAAAAGACATTGTTCTTTAATACTTCAAAAAGACAAAATAGCGCTCAGCCTTGTGCCAAGTTCCAATCCTCCACGAGTCGACAACGTATCACACGATATTCTCTCTATCGGCGGCAAACTCAACTGGCTTCTCTGATATGGGAGATGGCGAATGCACCGACGACTCCACAAGGTCTTCGTCTTTTATCGAATTGCTATCCACCATGGACGCATTTTGAGATATCGTGCTCGTGCGTATGGTACTGGTGCGCATCGTAGACATTCGGGGCGTGCTCTCTTCATGCCTGGTGCTACGCAGAATTGATCCAGCCGTCCCTGTTTCCGCAGCCGAATCCGACCGTCGACGAACGTTATTGTGCAGCCTGTTATACTCTTCTGTGATATGGTCGTGTGTCCTTGTGACAATCATGGAGAATATGATGCCCTGTGAGCAGAAAGGTGAGCACCGTCGCACTGGGAAGACGAGTTGGGTCACTAACAATTGTTGGAACAGCCTGAACAGCAGAAGGAGCGTCAGCGGCGACCCTTCAACATCTATCTATTGACAGAGAAAGACTGACCATCCCAACGGTAATGAAAACGGCGTTTGAGTCGATGACCATAAGGATCAACGATATGCAAGATAGCAGGCTATATTAGGAACACTCGTTCAGTCTGGAGACTAAGGAAAAGTCGAAAGACCTACCAATGGATGGCCGCGCTCTGCACGAGCACTTCTACGATTTTCTATCGAAAACGAAAACTTGTCAGGAAGAGAGGGGTAGAAACAAACAGTATAAAACCTACATCAAAGGTCGACCTAAACACCCGCGTTCCCTGGCTATTTTGCTGGGTCTTGTGTATTCGGTAGGCAATGAAGCCTGCAAGAATACGTCAGGATTACCTCCTTAACTCAAGCATGGGGCGAATACACAGACCTGTGGAATACGAATTGATCCTGAAATAAAAGCTTAGCTAAAAAAGTTCCTATTCTATCATGAAACGAGGTACATACGCCGTGGTCAAAGCAAAAGCAGCAGTCGTCCATCCTTTCGATGCGCCAAACACAAATTCGCCCGAAGTTACAAACAAAACGCCAGTCATCGTAGTAACGACTTCAAGCCACCGATTCAACGACTTCGTGGAACAGAAAGAAAAGACAGCGCTTACCAATCACACCGAGGACTGTTATCGAAGGGAAAATTATGATCCACCAATTCCCTGACCAGACGACGAATAGCCGGTAAATCTGTGAAGGGTATTAAAAAGCCACACATGAGACAACGCTATCCCTCGGCACATGGGACGGAAAACTCACCAGGAAACCGTCGGCGAGAATCGCTGCCCAGGCGTATGAAACAGGCTCAGCTACGAGCCAAGCGGATTTGGTATTAGCGAAAGACGCAGACGCTCTAGAGTCTGACCCTGCATCGACACAATACGACTCGTCTGGCGGTGCAATGAAAGCTTTGAAGATGCTTATTGTACAGCAAATCCAGTGCTTTGAGGGAAGGAAGCATTAGCAATGTCAGTTTCCACCAGTCAAAAGGTAGGTAAAAAAAAAGGACATACTGCAGTGATACCTATCCATATCAACCACGCCACGCAGAAAATCGGCATGAAGAGCCGCTCTCTTCTGACGACGGAACGCTTGTACAAGCAGGCAATACAAGACCAAAAGTGGACCCAGAATAAGCCTAGAGAATGAGGGTTTGGCAAGGGTCTTCATAACGAAAATGAGAGGGACGACTTGCCGTTGAATAACGTTTCGGCCAGGAAGGTGTAAAGCCGTGTTTCGTCGAGCGGCGGCTTGCCAGTAAGAGCAGTGCGCATTATTGCTGGGTGTCTAATCGAGATAGAGAAAGGTTCTAGAGGCTAACCCTTCTGACTTCCCACAATTTTGAAGACGATGGTGGAAAGAGAAAGAGACGAAGGAGGGAGTTGACAGTAGGACAAACGAGGTACTTAATAGGCATCCTTCATTATTATGCCCATGAGAGACAGTACTCTAACGTCAATGGCACCCCGCAAGAGGTTCTACTAATGGATTGGAGTGTGTTGTAGAGCCAGCTTCAGTTGCGTCTCAGGCACTGGTTATTGTGTTCGAGAATGTTTATTCATTTCCTGTTCGGTCTGTCCTCATCATGCAATTGACCGCCCGAGATCGAGTTGGCGTTTATCGCAAACAAATGAGCAATCGATCGTTTTGGCATACCTCCGATAGTCGTGAAAGGAATAGGTCGAGTTAAAGTAATGAACAAGTTGCGGCGTCCAGAACCTCCCCAAAGAGCGACCGAAGGGGACCCTGACAGTATCCTTTTAAGCAGAATTTCCCAGAATGGCTCCCTGCAGGACAGGTTGTCTGCAAACATTCTTAGACATTCGCCTTTGGGGCCCCATGCTTGTCCCAAGTCTGACCAAAATGGAAGATGGCATTCGGAACCGCAATACTGTATGTGGCGCAGTGCTTAGACGGGCTTGCGGAAATGGTAGGATCATGTCCTTATGTTTGAAAGCATAGGTTCGATAGTACGTAGAGTTAGCAACTTGTGGTATGGGTTGTATTCAACTTGTGTTCAAACAAGTTCAATTCTAAACACTCAATTGGGTCGATGTTGTTCTTCTTACCGGCAAAGAGTAACCGGGTTCCGGGATTCAAGTAATTAAAAACAATTATTCCATCTTATCTTATCTCTCAACCAGGAAAATGTTCTTCGCGACTACCGTGTGCCATACATGACCAACTTGGTGAGCTATGTTGCTATCCAGAAGTCCATCGTCCATGTTCTGACTAAAAGTCCGCGAAGATAAAAATTCCAGAGGCGCAACAAGCTATTATATACCCTACATACCCGTATTTGACGATTGAAACCTATCGGCCACCCACTGGATAATCAACGGCGTCAACTCTGTTAGCCTCTTTTCCCCGATGAGAAAGTCGAGGAAAGGGTCATCATGAACCCCGAATCGGTCCACGACGAGCCTAGTATCCTTGTGGGCTTTTCCAAGTATGTCTGCGAACTCCAGGATATCATCCTTTAGACACTCAGCTCCTCCTGCAGTGATCAAGACCGATTCCACCAGGTCATCATAGCCCTCATACCATCCATCGGGTGCATATGAGGCATCTACATATGGAAGGTCGACAGCTTCGTTCTGTAACCCTGATAGAACTCGACGTCCGAAATCAGCGAATTTCTCAGGGGGACTGACGATATCGTGCTGCGAATTGTCGGTGTACGATTCCACTCCAACCCTAGGAAGCAGGAATGGCCAAGGTGACATGAAATAGGCGCCTTTGAACCTTACCCCCGGCTTCACCAACGGTACACCTTCCACGGGATGCAGCATGTGCAGGAAGAACTGGTTGAGCAAGTTTCCACCGGCTGAATCCCCTGTAAGTTGAATGTTCTCCGGCTTTACGCCTTGGCGAAGTAGATGATTGACGGCTTCCACAGTTTGGCAGAGGGGTACTGGAAAAGAACCATCTGGAACGAGAGCTGTGCTGCCGTCAGCCCCACTCTGACAGCCTGAATCTGGAACTCTGGAGACTTACTGTAATCCAACATTGCCAGTCGTACCTTGAGGCCTTCCACTTCTTGCAACATGTCCACCACGAATTTCCAAAACGACATCGAATAGTCGGTCAGAGGCAATGAGAATCCTCCACCGTGCAGGTACAGAATTACGCGGTCGCAGTCCTCCTCGCCAACCCAGAATATCTGGGCTTCACAATCGATTTGTTCAATCCGTGGTTCTATGGCGGATTTTTTGCACCATTTGACGTACGCTCCATGAGATGAACCAAAAAGTGTCGCTATGAAAGGAATATTCTGGGTACGCAAAAACCAACGAAACGCTTCGTCTCCGACGACGCGTCTCCAAGGTTTCGAACGCTGCTGAGTGACGAAGAAGGACAGAAGGAACCTATAAATGATGACGACGGCTACGGCGCTTCATGGTGAGTCTACTACGGCTCATGCACTCGGAAGAAACCCGACTGACGCAAAGTTAAGAAAAACGCTACCAAGTTGGCAGCATTCTTCAAGGCGGTCAGCATGATTTAGACTCTCGTCGCGGGTAGAGGGAGAAGGAAAGGCGGTTGGGAAGTGGGAAGTCCTTCATTTCAACCTTTTTAACCCAAGAAGCGGTGATAAAGTAAACCATCGAACTGGCTTTAATCGAATGCTTCGTGAGTTTGACTGAGCGAGATCAATTCCATCCTGCCAATTAAATTGAACGTCATCGTACAGTCCTATAGAAAGTTTTTACTCAAGGAAATGATTTCTCTATCCACTCTATGACTATGGGCGTCAAATTCCCTAAATCCTTCTCTGCCTCTCCTACCAAGAAATCCGTGTAAGGATCATTATGCGCACCATTCTCCTGAACAATGAATGTTACATCCTTGTGGTATTTCTCGACCACCGCCGCGTATTTGATGATCTCGTCTCGCAAGGCTTCTACCCCTCCTGCACTGATCAAGAGGCGCTTCATATATCTGTCAGCGCCACTCAGCCATCCCTCAGGAGCATTGTTCGGCTCGAGATAAGGAATTACAGACGCAGGAACGCCATCCAGGACCTTACGACCCCAGTAATTCAATGATCGACCGTCCAGGAAATCACCATTGCCGTCGTTGGCATACAACGAACCCCTTTCGTCCACCATCTTGGCCCAAATCGAAAGCATGTACCCGCCACCCAGCGGCGAAGACAGCTCCAACTTTGGCAATCCCTCCAGCGGATGCAGCAAATGCGATAGGACACCGTGAATGAGGACACCCCCCGCTGAATCACCCACGAGTTGGATGTTCTCCGGTTTGACACCTGAGTCCAAGATATGCTGGATTGCGAGTATGGTTTGCTTCAACTGTGTCGGGTACGGTGCGTCCGGGATTAGAGCTGCAATTTCAGGGAGCGTCCGATCAGCATGGAAGATTCCCACAATCAGTCTAGGGTAAAGGCGCACTGTATTCCAACATAGCAAGCCCTGTCGGCTTCCCTCTCTTCTCAAGGGACTCTTGAACGAACCTCCAGAACAGCGGCGCACCTGCCGGCGCCGCGAGCAAGAAAGCGCCACCTATGATGTCGTTCGTCCTAAGCTGAATACACCATTTCCTCGTCGAGCCTGGATAGAAAGACACTCACCATGTAAATACAACATGACGCGGTCTGTTCTCCGAGGACCAATCCAAAGTAAATTTGCACCAGCACCGATATCTTCGACTACGCGGGGTAGTCCTTTATTTTTGATGTAGTGATCATACAGGCCTCGGGTCGTGCCAAAAACAACTCGCTGCTGTCTTCTATTCATACAACTGATTATTCTGAGCAGCGCTCTGTCGGCCAGGATTCTTTTCCAACTCTTCGCCCGACCGTAGGGATGGAATGGCGCTTTGAGCAACGTCCATATGAACACGAGCGCTATAGTGTGGATTGAATAGTCTGTCATCTACTCTATCAAGGTATGGAACGTACGCGCTGGAATCGCCACCAAGAGCATTCGGATTTTGTCGAAGAAGCTCAACCTATTCCTCTCCTCGATCGTCTGTGCTTTCGTCATTATAAGATAGTATGATGTGGGGTAACGCTTGGTTCTATTGAGAGTGGGGTAGTAATTGGGGGAAACACAGGGCGGAAGCTCGCACAGTGACGGGCTTATATGTGCACACGGGACGGGACTCATGGTGGCTTCTTTTCGGGCTCCATTGTCCAAATTGTTAATTGTAAGTAAGGCTGGTTACCGAAAGCAGGAATACATCGCATACAGATTATGGAACCGATCTCTGATGGACAGCGCTTATGAGTCCGGGGCAAAACTCTCATGCCATCTGGCAACTTGTCGCTCGGCGATGATCCACACGAGAATCTAGTTTACGAATCATGAAACAGAGAACACTCAAGATATAGTAACAGGGTAGTAAGCTTTACCAGAAATTTCTAAGTACACGTGCTATGTATGAGTAGACCAACTGTAACGTTGATTTTTATTGAATGAGAATTGGCAAAAAATCACACTGATTTTCGTGCTTCTAGATCCGCCATGCTTATCTAGGTCTTCTCACGGCAACGATTCCAGTTTCCCGCCAAAGGTTGCTACATATCAAAATAGCAGCTCAAGTTGACTTGGTCTTGTTATAACTTATCGTTCCCGAATTTCAGCTCACCGTGAAGTACCTATCAGATACAAAAAGAACTTCAACTCCTTGCACTACGTAGGTCAATTACCCGTCCTCAACCTGACCTGGGCCCTGGTCCCAAATTTAATTCGATCAATGAATCTTGTAGAACGCGCGCTCTTCCGTGCCTGGCCAGTCTTTTGGAAGGCATCCAACACATCATTGATATGACAATCGCCTTAGGAAGTTCTAGAAGAACAGTTTTGCAGTGAAAAAAGTGTCGGAGAAACAAATATAGCGACAAGTTATAACTAAACCGTTTCTCACCAATTACCAATTGGTTTATCTAGTACCTCATGTACGCTACTATTTAATTTCGCTTCTACCTTCAAGAGCCTTAGCTGCAGGAGCCATCCCACTGATTCCTTTAACGTCGGCAGAGGCTGAAGACGCGAGGACGTCGATGGAAGAATCGGTTGAATTCAATCTAGAGGGTTGGATGACCACCGAATCCTCATCTGCTATGAAAGCATGCCTGGGATCCGGAATGTGATCGTCGGATGCTATAGAGGGCAGTCTGCTATTTGTAGCAGTGGTAAACTTGGACGTCAACGAGCGGCCTCTAGGCATAGAAGCTGTCGAGTAAACGCTGCTTTCCCGAGAAACAGACGCGTAAAAACCGCGTTGTTTGTTATCTTCTCCCGATATCTGTCTCGGAGCCAGTTGAGAGACGGGCGGTCTGTCCAGAATATGCGCTGGTTGAGGGATTGACGACGCGACAAGAGGAATCTGTGGCTTTTGCTCATTCTCGCCGAGATGAGCACCTCGGGCATCATAAGCACCAAAGTTCTCTCCGTCACCAAATGACAGGTTAGGCCCAGGCATGGACGGACGCAGAGCAGCAGGTTTGTCAGTCTTCAGCAGATGCACCACCCCGACGCCGTCACCGGTCTCTTCCAATGTCCAGGCTTTGGAAGAAACTGGATCTCCCCGAGCTAGAGACTTGACCGAGGCTTTCTCATCCATGGCCAAGCCCAAGCCCGAAGCAGCACCAGCAGCGGCACTTCTGGTCGATTTTCGGGAATTTCTCCTTGGAGGGGCCGTCGTTAGCCTATCCTCATCCGCCGCTGCTTTCGCAGCTCCGGTATTGAGAGACAAATTAGCAGCGACGGCATTAAACGCATTAGCAAGACTCGTTTTAAGGTTCGATGCCCAAGGTTGTTCCTCTGGTTCTCCGTTGGGTTCAACCTTATGCCTTCCAGGAGTAGGCAATGGGCCAATGCCGTCCCAAGGTTCGGTGACTATAGGTTCCTTCGGTTTGTTGCCAAGATTCCGAAGTCTCTCTGCCATAGTTTGCTTCTGAGGAATCCCGCCGAACCCAAGAGCTTGGTCAAAGGAACTTGCAGGGCTGGTACCCCCGTGTTGAAACTGAGACTTCTCGGGATCCTCTGAAGAGCAATAAGATGGATTCAAGCTGGCTGGTACGCCATTCACGACGGCCAGCGGTTGGCCTTGTGCCGCTGCCCGCTTGTCAATAAGATGAGAAGGCAAGCAGCGACTGGGATATCTAGGACGAGCAAGGGAGACCCCGACTCTTTGTCCAGTGACCGCGCTTATCGTTTCCTCAGAGAAAAGATCAGACGATGGTATAGTGTGCTGATATGGGCTGTAGGCAGGTGTACCGAAGTATCCACCGCTTTCCGCATGCCTTGCTTCTCCATACAAATAGCGATCACCATGCGGGGTCCAAGCTGGGACGTGGGCTTGAAAATCCGTACGACTTTCTGGATTCATAACTTCAGCACCGTATCCGTGCCCTGCTTCTAAACCTCCTGCATCATCATCGTCTATGATTGGCCTTGCCCAAGGCACAGTCGTAGCTTTTGCTCTTCTTCGTCTAGCTCCTCGAGATTGGCAACGGACGAACCACGCGACCAAAGCTGCTAGCAGAACAACGCCTCCAAACGTCGCGAGAGCTATGCCTGCATAATATGGTGTGTTATGAACGTTCAAGCTGGACTGATCTCCTTGGAAATGCGGGGCAGTGACGGTTTCTGATGCCGGTGAAGGAACAGAAAAGGTGCTAGATTGCGACGCGCTGGCAGTGCTGGAAGATGAGGAGGTTGACGAGATTAATGAACTAGTACGACTTGTCTGAATCGAACTTGAAGAGGAAAGGTGGCTAGACGAAGACGAGATGCTAGAGGCTAATGTATGAACCGACAAGGAGTGACTGGAGAATGATGAGATTTGGGACGAAATTGTCGCCGAGGAAGTCGCAGTTGTCGTCAAAGTCGACTTGGAGGCGCTCAACGCAGTGGAATCGGCAGAGGAAGTAAACCGAGATGAGAATGCAGATGAGTTGATCTCTGTCGAATATGAAGTTGGCAGTTCACTGGGCGTGATGGCAATCGTTGTGGGCTGCACGAATCCAGACGAAGTCTCATCATTCTGTGTCGTAGTAGGAGTCGCAGGCAGCACCGTTGCATAATCTGACTGCGATGGAAGTACACCGCCTGTGGAAAAGGTATCCTGGACGGAGGTTGCTACATTTGGAGGAAACTCTGTGGCAGGTCCATTCGTTGGAGGATCTGGCGTCGCCGTTCCAACTTGTCCATCACCTCCGGTTACGACATCCGGGACCTCGGGTGTAGACGCAGGAGGATCTTCTCCTTTAATGACTTGCACTTCTCCATCGGGGCCAAAATTGACCAAAGGTATTTCGTCCGAGTCAGCACTCGAATACTGTCGCCGTTGATGTATACCGTCAACAGCTTCAAAAACCATCGAGGTTTGGGAGGAACACAATCAAATGAACGCTCCAGCGTCAACTTCTTCGAGAAGTAAAGAAAAAAGAAATCGACCAGCGAGGCGAGAAAGCAGGATAACACAGATGTCTCTACACGGGTCGTAGCACAGGACAGCCCTATGTTGCACAACTTGAAAAATTTCCGCCTGCCAGGCCCATTCGAACTAGATCGACTGTTATGATTATAATGATGACCGCACTTAGCATAGACATGACTCATACCTTCAAGTAAACTACGCGCTGATACGCAAAATCAAATTGAAGGCAATGCAGTAGTTTTCAAGGATAGTTCCTAAGCTTAAACGCCCATGATCGCCTTGGGAATGCATCCATGTGTAGAGTGATTGGCGCCGTCGTTGATTTTCCAGTTGTAAGAGTTGCACCATGATCCTGAACTATTCTTGGATAGCGCGTTCTGGTCGGCCATTTTGGCAAAGTGGAAATGCCACATGGCGAAGATCATGGACCTTCTTTGAAGAGCTTGATCCGACTTTTCAGTATTCCGTTGTGGGCGTTCAGAGAAATACAGAGAATTACTACTTAGACCCTATTACTTGCAACCGCCATCCGGATATCTCGGGCAGTCAGAGTCACAAAGATCAAGGAGTCCTGGGTCTCCAGTAAGGCTGTGAGTCCGAAAACTTGGCAAAGCTTGCCGCTGTGTCTTCTCCATAGAAATGTGGAGGTGCGTGTGCGCTACGGGAGTTGGAACTGAGAAGAAATGCACTGTGCAGTCGTTTCGCTATACAAAGGCAGGTCACGAGTCTCGAGGCTGAGTTTGTTTCAAAGGAGTGTAAGAAACTAACGCAAACAAGGACAATCCGCCATGTTCGATTCTTTACGCAGCTCAATTGTCTTCCGTACAGTCGGCACTGCTATTATTGAAATCCTGTTTCCCAAGTCCCAACTGCGATTGTATTGCAAGTAAACGAAGAACAGTCAGTCGGATTGCACAGTACCGACCTGCGACTTCTTTTCTTGAATTATCGAGCCACCCAACAAATCCGTCTTCCTCAGTTACACTTGCAGGATTGCATCACCTCCTTGATGTATTCAGGGTACATCAAAAATCGATAAACGTCTCTACTTTTCCTTTGGAAATCCTGGAACTACCTCTGTCGGTGCGTCATCCGACCGATTTCCGAAAGTGCTGGACAAGCCCAAATCCAATTTCATTTCCTTCCCCGTCTGGGCAGGAATTACCCGTATTTTTTGCGATTTTTAGCTGCTTATCAGGCGACGTTAAACATCTCGTTTCGACTCTAGAGATGACTAACGCAGCCATGTCAGCATCGGCTCCGCCGCAGATTTTGACGCGCACTGCGCTGTCAGTGGTGTATACACAAACGAGTCATACTAAGCACAGACTTGCGCACATATCCAATGGGACACCGTGTTGAAACTTTGTTATAAAGCAGAATGCTCAATCAGAAGCTTCTTATGAATGCTAATACAAAGATATTGACTCGTTACATGGCGACATAGCACTCATGACCTTTTTCCTAAGTAGGACATAACGCTTGAGATAACCAAATAGATTTCCGTGTACATGCGGAAACAGTTCCTTACGGTCCGCGACTGAGAGCAGGCGCCATTTAGAAACACCCGACCGTTTCCGACCTCCGAAGCTTCCTCACTCGCCGCGAGAATAGGCTGCCTCCAATTGAAGTGCTGCTCAAGTGTCGATCATTGGACACTGGATAAGCGTCAAGGATTATTCGGAAGTCTTTCTCGACCGCGCACTCGTGTCACGGACGTACACCAAGGGGATACGTCGCATACCTATTATAGCCACGCTCAATGATGGAGAACGCGGGAGACGCGTCAACGGTAAGGGCGTAGCGAGCCGGTCAGAGTACTCCATATTATTATCATTACCCGCACAGAGCCGCTGGAGTAGTTGAGTGTAAAGCAACGGTTTACAATGGAATCACATCTCATCCCCGTCTCAAACAGATCTGAAGAAAATTTTACGGTCAGGAGACGTCCTATCGAAAGATGCCTGTTGAACGTTCAATTTTCCTTATATTTTGAAGACGGGTTACATGGATTTTCTGCGGATACTTGGCATATTCCTGACGTTGCGCAGTGCGCTTGCAAGATTACACATATTCAACGCCAACGAGTGCTTACTACCATCGCTTACACACGTGAGTACTATGTTTGTCTATTTTCCGGCCAGGAGTCGGAACGATATCTCCTTTAACGGCGGGGCTGTGTAATCGTGTCTAAAAACACACTTGCGCTCAGTTGCGCTCGCTCACCAGAAAACAATTCCTATCGATGGCAGTGGCTGTAACCCATACAAAATCCTAATACACCTACGGCGGTTTCAACTCTAACGCGCCCTATCCCAGATTAACCCCTTGGATTTCACAAAGATCGCGGGATGGGAAATCTTAGCAACCAAAGCTTAGTGCGACTCTTCTGCTCACTAGAGTGATATGATTGCGTATGTTACATGGCTGCCTTTGATGAGTCAGACGCCGACCTTATTTACAGATTTCTCTATCATCCAACCGATTTCGGATCGAGTCAAGATGGTTCCGCATACCTCTGAATGATCCACGGACCGTGCCTTACATACCATCATGAACATGTTTCATCAGTTGCTTGCGAGGCAAAGGCTATTCGTGTACTAGGGACTGACAAGAGAGGTAGCCAACTGTTCAGATCTACAATCCGCTACACGTCCGATTCTGACTCGGTCTCCAGTTCCAACGAGCAGTGCAATTGGATTTTATATAAAGGTAAGCCTGGACGGTTGCATCCATCCGTCTTTACCATTACTCATTTATCCTTACCCTCCTCCTCTCCCTCGGTCATGGTTAGCTCACACCTTACCGTCCTCGAATCGAGTTCATCAAGATATTCAGAGGAGACCCTCTTCAGAACCCCTCAAGTGAACGCAGCTGGTCGCGTCGAGAAATGGAACTCCATAACCTACTCCCAGTTCCATGAACATGTTGTGTCGTATGCCCGGTACTGGACGCGGGTGATGAATGAACGACAAATACCTCAGAGATCAGTAATTGGCATGTGGTAAGACATCATCTCATATTACTTCCACGATTAAACACTCATCGAATTCTTTCAAATAGGTTGAGCGGTTACACATACCTGGACGTATTACACATCTACGGTCTCTCCAGGGCGGGTTACATTCCCCAACTTTTCAGTCTACGGCTGCCAAACCCCACTGTGATATACGAACTGCTATCTAAAGCTGACGCCAAGGCATTAATTTACGACACAAGCTTCGAGTCAATATTAAGCGACTGCCTGGTCCCAGCTTATCGAGTCTTGGAGTCAGCCCAAATTGAAAACGTTGATCAACCTCTACCCAGCGTTTGGGATAATCATGAGGACGATATCGCCTTCTACTTCCACACTAGCGGCTCGACGTCTGGCAGCCCGAAACTCGTTCCAATGAGTTTCCGTTGGCTAGACTCTGTCGTTGTAAAATCCCATCACATCAGTATGCCTCAAAATAAAGAACGCCAGGACGTTACTGTTTACATGTGCGTATTTTTATCCCGTCTCTTTTTGTCTGAAGGGCTTCTGGCTGAACTATGTGTAACAGGGGAAGCATGTGCCACATCGGCCAAACGTTCAGTGAGTACTTTTCATGTCTTCTGATTGCCGTGCCGTTGAGTCTAATCTAATTCGCAGTGTTCATTGGTACTCTCCAACATGGCTCGTGTGTGATTCAACCGACGAGCGTCCCATTTTCATCCGAGGAGCTGATAGACATGGTCGTTCGATGCGGGCTGAACCGTCTTAACCAGTTCGCCGCCTTCCTGATGAAACATTTCAGGAATGCGAGGGAAGACCCTAAACTTCTCTCGATCATGCAGAACTTGGACGATATTCTGTATTCTGGCATGGCTCTCCCACACGATGATGAGCAATGGGCCCTGAAGAACGGACTCAGACTGCGAGTAAGTCTTGCTTCTATCTTTACATTTCAAGTGTACCTTACTGATCCATTCCTCTTAGAACCTGTTCGGCAGTACAGAAATCGGAGGCATACTCTTATCCGGCGAGCATGAGCGCAATGCCGCACTTCTTCGCCCCCTCCCCGGCACCTCGTACCGATTCGATCCCATAGAGACTCCAGAGGAAGGCGTGCCTCAATCCAACGCAGCCCTCTACGAGCTCGTCATCCTCTCATCCTCACCCGACTGCCCCAGCACCACTCTGCGCCAAGCAGACGGCCACTTCCACACCGGCGATCTCTTCCAACAAGTCCTGCCCGGGTGGTGGGTGTCCCGCGGGCGCGACGACGACTGGATCAAATCAGAGACCAGTCTGCGATGCGACACCAAGGCCATCGAGGACAACGTCCGCGCGATGTGCAGCTCCCTGATCGCCGAGTGCATCGTCGTCGGTAGCGGTCGTCCATCACCGGTCATGTTTATCGAGCCCGCAGTCGACATGGATCATGCCAAACTCAAGAAAGATATCATCCGAAAAACCCGTCACTTCCACTCAAGGCGATACTTGCACGAGCGCATAACTTCCGCAGACATGATTGTTATTGTTCCCCGTCAAACGCTCCCGAGGACGGCAACCAAAGGCAACATTCGTCGCAAGGCAGTCGAGGAGGCTTTCAAAACCCAGATTGATGAAATTTTCGGTGTCTCAAGATGATACTCCTACCCAACTGAACGATGGATCCCCTTGACCCATTATCCGCTATCCCGCTATCGTTAATCTGTTTAACCCCTCCCATCCTGCCAACAATCCCGCCAAGGGATGCTTGATTTCTTTGCTTTCAACCTATATTTATTCTATTCTATTCGCTTCATCATTTTGCCCAATGCATCATTCAAAGTGGCACTCATCTTTTCGCACTACTTTATAACCTCCTTATTCTTCTCTTTATTAGCATACCAGCCCTATTAATGGACTCTACATCGCTGTTCTCTCTGTATCTGTCATCTCATCCCATCTACCCGAACCCCCACGTCATGTCTTGTTAATCATTCTGTAGCTTTACCAGTTTATTGCTTTCCAATTATCACTTGTTCGTTTGTTGCAGCGTTAATGTGACGGATCAAAATGTGTTCTCTCCGTAATCTAAAAATAAATCATCACTTCAGGCCAGCAAAATGAAGACCGAAGTGACTTTTTGAACCGTGGTCTCAGCAGGCGCTCATCAGTTTGAAGGCCCCAAACGGCGATGGCGTTTCCCCTGGACATTTCGTGTTTCAGCCGAGATGGCTACTGTAACAGGGCTAGGGATGACAGCAGAGGGCGCATAAATAGATACCTGAAGGCTTGATGATGTAGTTGATGATTGATATAAAATGTTTGTGGCATGATACGTAGCTTTCGTATGCAGAGTAAAGAGGAGAATCCGTTGAAGCTAGAATAGGAAACCTTTGTTCTACTTACTGCGTATCGCCAAGCAAGATCAGAAATCCCGTAGTATGTAGCTGGGGCCACGGTATGGCAAGGAAAAAGAGCTCGGAGATATCCACAGATCCACACCGCTGAGTAGCAATGAATCGTACATCGCTGAAATGCACCGCCCGTCAAGTCACGGCGTCGAAAAGGGGTGATGAAAAAAAGAGGACGAGGTGCATCGTATTCAAAGTATGAGGATACGAGTTGAGCCAAGGAGTCATGTTGCCAGGAAATACATTGTTTGGGATATATGATATATATCATGTATTACTGTTTGTGATGAACTGATTCCTCTTGCATCTGCGGTGCAACGAGATCATCAACATCATATGCACGAAAAAAGAAAAAAAAGTTGTTGTGCGTACCCATGGTTCATCCGTCTGGGAGTACTTCTTCGGTGGCCGTTGAAAACAAGCAACACGGTCCGCCTCTCCGGCGTCCTTGAGTAAAAAGACAACTCCCACTTCATAATTGGATATCTGCCATATAAGATCGCTCGTTAAGCTTGTCACTCGAACCGAGTAGAGAGGGGACCAGGCTACTTACATTCAATATCGGGTTAAAGGCATTGCCTGACAGCGTGCCCCACGCTGACGGCGTAAAATTATGAGACCCAACATAAGCCCATCCCACACCGGGCTCGACGACCTCGATCTCGTCATCCTCACTGTCGGATGGCTGATGTTTCTTGGCCGTGAATTTATTATTATTCTCCTTCAGCATAGCAATAATCATCTATGAAAATGTTGTTGAGTATAACTCCTGCCAGACGTCGTTTTGGTATCCTCGTTACCTTGCTATGCATAAGCACAGGTCCGGCCTTGCTCTTCGAATCATAGAAGTTATGTCTGGGAAAGTTCTTCCCGCTCCATTGCTTTCTCCGGCAGAATATAGTTCCACCGCCCTATCGCAACAAGCTGAGCAAAGGGGATCATTAAGGGAAAATTAAATCGTACTCACCTGTTCACCCAGGGCGCTTTTTTGAACCGTCGCTTTAGTTGGAAATACTATTTTGACGGACGGTAATGGTAGCTTCTCCCTGGCCTTCTTTGGACCGTCAAGCCAGTCCTCGGCGCTTTCGCCCCTAGCAGAGTAGTGGAATTCGTTCAACCACTGCGTCGTGTACAGTCCCAGGCTAGAGCCCTATCAACCAGCATGCGAAAGATAACGTCAGCGTTCAGGTGGTCAAAATACGCCGCCGTCGAGTAAGGCTCACCTGACACTCTAGAACCACATCTTTGGCCGACTGGGAACGTCCTGTGCGCATACCCATCTTTCGCACAGCAGCCAAAAGTCGCGGATGTCCTGTTCTGTGACGGATCATCATTAAACTATGAGAGATAAAGAACGGGTTAATGAACATACTGAATTACTTTGTCCCAACCTTCGTGCTTCCCTGCTATAGAAGCTACTAGGTGCACTTTGACATTTGTCCAATCCCATTTCTGGCGCAGTTCCTCTATGGACTTCAGAGGGAGGTCTGGATGCTGTCAAGTGGGTTCGTAAGTCAGAAGCCGCGTCATGGACACGAACACGCCAAAGAATTAACATTATCCTTTATCATCGCCGCCAATGCGGGCTTGACATTGATTTTATCGAGCATTCGTTGCAAAACCGCGGCAAAGTCATCAAGTTTTGGATTGGGATCGTGAGGTATTGGTTTAGACCTGAGGGGGATGTCTTGTAGCCACACAGACTGGTAATCCTAGGATTTAGTACAAGATTTGGATAGTAGGTTAGAAAAAAACGACTTGCATTTTCCATGTCGCGCCAATCATATGCAATAAGGTTCGCTGTGGAGATAACGACTCTTAACCTTCCGGTTTTATGAAAGAGCTGTGATGTTATAAGTTATTAGACAGTAGGCGGAGGATAAAGATGCAGTCATTACCAACATAAACTAGAGAAATCACATCAATGAAAAGTGGATAAGCATTTTATGAAATCCGAACCTTCATGTGTTGACAACCAAATCCACCGCGTAAAAAGGGTGTAGTCCGTATCCAATTAGGAAGAACGTTCTTAATGGTGGCTTCACCAGAAGCATCAGGTTGTGCGACCATAATGACAGGGACTGAAGGTTCAAAGAATTGGTAAATCCACGGAAAGTCCAGAGCATACGAGGACATGATAGCAAAAGCTAATTCTGATGTCTATGTAAAAGAAATCAACACGATGCCGTAGCATAGGGTACAGGTTAAAAGTGGTTAGACCCATACCTTGCCCAGCACATCTGTCAGTCGGAAAGTAGGCTGGCCATCCTTCCGCGGCTCAGCATTTCGGGTGGCGGTCTGGCGAAGTTCTCCTTGCCAAAATAATTGCTCGGCAGTTGGTATTGCGGATGTAGATGCGCTGGAACTGCTGATACCATGTATATTAGAGCGAGTGTGGGACACATTGGAAGAGGAAACTTTGTGCCTCTTGGCAGGTGGCTCCTCTTCGTCCGACTCGCCCTCGGTCGTAGATTCAGCAGCTGCGACGGGTGAAGGTGGACGAAGTCGTTTCTGTCTTTCCAATCTTTCTTTCTCTAGCTTCGCTCGTTCTGAAAGGAAAGAGGATACGGGTCCAGTTGGCTGATCCGATGACTTCCCTGGTTGAGATGGTTGGGTGCTGCTGCCAGCAGTTGATTTTTGAGCGGTAGGGCGTGGATTTTTCTCAGCGGCAGCTTGAGATACTCGGATGGCTTCTTGGAGCTCTGCCTGGAATCTCGCTTCCTCGGTATCTTCGTCTTCATCACTGTCGAGATTGACTAACGCTGGTTGCTTGTTCCTTTGGCTCTCCTCGAGGCTCAAGGCGATCGCTCTGATAGTTTATGTATAAGAAGAGATATCCCCAAAGTAAAGTGAGACATACCTAGCCAGATCATCGTCTTCGTTGGACATAATACTCAAGAACGGGAATATAAATGTGGTGGCAGATGGTTAACGTTGAGCTTAATTAAAGCATGGTGATGACATTTGCAGTGTGACAATCGAACGACGCGACACTCACGTGGTAGTGACGCACCGTAGCCGCGTGAGTAAATTGAAATCGCGTAGTTTTCCAGTGGTCATGATCGTCGTCCTGTATCTCCCATGAGTTTACTCTTGTACTGCCAGTGACCAGAACATTAAACCGAGATTGCAAGCAATATGAAAGAGATTGCATTATATATACACTCCAGGTCAGGTTTAAGTGGGTTTAAGTCACTTGTAGTCGCTAGCTAGATAGCTAGATAGATAGCATAGGTATGAGGCGCGTAAGTTTTGACTTGTGAGACTGGATATTTGAGCCTCACCATCAGCCCCGTACCTAGCAAGGAATATACTTGAAGGGTGGAAGTTTACAAAGTATCCTGCAAAGTAGCTAAAATTATTCAACGCCATAGAAACCGTATGCGACGATCGATTGCTGGGCCCGAGTATGCATGGTAAGAGCATGCGACATGACGTGGGCACATTTGCCTGGCTTGAGGCAGGAATCTCTGGATTTGTTAACTCTGGATACGCGAACGTTTGCAATATATGGCGAAGTTGACAGCAGAATGAACCCGTGCACTGTGTAGGTTGCGGTGCTTCTTGTTTCCTCACCATGCATACAGATTATACGGCATGATTATGACCGCGGAGAATAAAATTACTTCGCATCCGTGGTTTGTCGTACCTACTACCCACAGCCAGTACCATTATAGCAGAGAAGAATGGTGCGCAATATCAATGTGCAATGAGAAAAGGATAGAATCTTTGCGCCAGGCGTCGCCCCTTCCAGGACACTGAGCAGATAGCAGCATGTGTGAATGAAACATGACATGTACAAGTGGGCGCAGATCATCATCTGTAGCGACTTTGACTTTTCGTGTTGGCATCAACACAGCTAGTAGACGGCTGAGAAGGACTTAAGGATTGTTGCAAGTCAGCGCTGATATAAGTATAAGCACTAGAGTCTAAGCAGCCGAGTAGTCCAGAAATCAAGTCTTGTTCAGCGCAAGCCGCCCGTTCGTTTGAACAGATGCGCTGCGGTTGCAAGGCAGGCCATGGCAGGTGTCTGAAAATCAGCGTGATAGGCAGCCTCCCTGTTGCGGACGCTGACTAATGCATCAAATAAGGCAGTTTTGCACAGCCATCAGACCAATTAGTGATGGACCCAAGCATTTCGAAATTGCAGTGCCTCTCCGACTAACGACGACCATGGACGACACGAATGTGCTGGTAAACATCAAATCCCCTCCTGCGACGACGTTGGTATCGACTGAGTCGGCCAACGCCGCAGACCTCTCCTTTTCTCAAGCTCTGAACGACCCAAATGCGCAGCCAGACGAAGTAAGTACCTTAACGTTATTGTTATTGTGGTAATTAATCAGCTTTGACCGCACACCAGGCTTCAATCTTCGTGGCTGCTCAGAGGGGCGATGTCGAGCTCATGCGCGAGCTCATAAATACTGGGAAAGCTAGTGCAACGGACAGAGACGCTCAGAATATCACACCGCTTCACTGGGCGGCGATCAATGCACACGTCGCAGCGTGCCGATTTCTCCTAGACCAGGGTGCTGAGGTGGATGCTCTGGGCGGGGACCTAGTAGCCACCCCAATGCAATGGGCTGCACGCAATGGTTACCTCTATGTTATTCAGCTTCTCGTCGCCCATGGTGCGGACCCCACAATTGCCGATTCCCAAGGCTATAATTCCCTCCACCTCGTCACGCATTCGTCGTCTATAATGCCGCTTTTATACCTGCTACACCAACCTATTAATGTGGACTCGCGAGACTCGCAAGGTCACACGTCGCTAATGTGGGCTGCCTACCAAGGCGATGCATTGTCGGTAGACTTATTATTGAGGCATGGTGCAAACCCGAACCTCAAAGATGACGCCGGACTCACACCCCTTCATTGGGCTGTAGTAAGAGGCAATAGGGTCGCCATCAGGAGGCTCATTGAGAAGGGTGCAGATTTGACTGCTAAAGATGGCGAGGGACGAACGCCTCGAGACATGGCAGTTGAATTAAAGAGTCTGGGTGCATGGAAGCGGGCGCTAGAAGAGGGTGGGATGAACGAGTATGGTGTCAAGCGAGGAAAGCCTTTGAGCGACGTAAGTGACCTCCCCAAAGAGTAAATCGTTTTCTTTATGTCTGACTGTTATTATTTTAGCGCAATACCAAAATCGCCATCTTTATAATGCCCGCCATTTTCTTCTATTTAATCTTCATGACTTTAACTCTTCTTCCATGGTATACGGGCATCTTACTATCCATGGCAGAATTCTTTGGAATGCACCACGTATGTTCTCTTGTGCTATGTCTCCAACATATAACTCAAACCAGTCCCATTAGATTGTCACACGAGTCCTACTAAATAAATCCACCTACACGGATAGCGTTAACCAGACACCCTACTTTGCTGGAATCATTTGCGGCTCTATCCTATGGGTTGTATTTTGTTGGGTTACCCGACTTGTACAAGGTTTGTTGATTCTTTCTTCTTGTCATCGACAACTCACTGACCTAATCCGCATCTACAGATGCCCAATCACATTCTTTCGCACATCTCATGTTCGCAATTTCGGTGGGCCTATGTGCCTACAACTTCTTCCGCGCTGTTACTCTGGATCCTGGAACATGTCCAAAACCTACCAGCGACGAAGAGTTAAAATCGGTTAGTATTATATCTATTTTAGCAATCCCACTCCAACATTAAACTCACCGGTCTTTAGATCATCGAAGACCTAGCTTCTGAAGGACGATTAAATGGACAAACCTTTTGCATACAGTGTATGGCCAGGAAACCCCTACGGTCAAAGCATTGCCGCGTATGTGACAAATGCATTGCTCGTAGTGACCAGTATGTACCCCTATTTTCCTATAAACAGCGGTTGTTGATAATTTTGCCCAGTCATTGCCCATGGGTCTGGAATTGCGGTTCGTGGTATTTCTGTTCGACGCCTCACTTTTCATTGCTGACTCTTCCTTCTAGTCGGCGCTAACAACCATCGTCAATTCTTGCTATTTGTCACAACACTGGTCGTCGGGATCTGTCTCTTTGACTACTTGACCTATTCATGTTAGTCCTCTGTTTGCATGATCTTTGACACCGGAATTCTGTTCTGATAAAAAAATATCGTAGATTTCTCTTCGATCCCTCTTGTCACAGATCCCACTGAAATCTCGCCATCATGCCCGCTTCCAGGAGATCTATGTTCCATAACATCACACGACTCATTCCTCGTGTCCGTCGCCGTCTGGGCAACGCTACAACTAACATGGACTTTCATCCTCCTCGCTTCCCAACTCTGGCAAGTCGCCCGTCAAATGACTACACTCGAAGTGTCCAATCTCGGTCGATACGGATTCATGGGCGGACGTGGCGGCGCATCGCTGACAGGCCAAATGGGCCATAGGCACTCGCACCGCCAAGACGCTGTGCTGCCAGGAGTCGACACCGAGGACACGGCGCTCGTGGGCGATGCGAGCAGCACCTCGTCAGGCGCTGTGCACCGCCACTCCGGCGTGTGTGCAGGCTGTGGCAGTGGATTCTTGATGAACCTCCTTGGGTTTGACCGCTTCACTAAGGGCAAGGCTGTGGATGGCCTGACGAAGGCGAGCAAGGCGAGCAACCCGTTCGATCTTGGTATCGTGGGGAACTGTAAAGATTTCTGGACGGCGGGCAAGGAGCTTGGAGTGGAGTATGATAAGTTGTATGATGTCCCTATGGAAGGGTTCCGAGAGTGGAAGAGGAGAAAGGAGAGAGAGGAGGAGGAGGATGGTGGGAGGAAGCCGGGTGGGAGTGGTGGGAGGAAGGGTCTGTTTATGGGCTTGGGCTTGGGCAGGGCGGGTAGCAGTCGTGGAGGGTACGAACCTGTCAGTCAGGTTTGAGAGAGTAAAATGTCTATCTACTTCTTGTACAATCCTGGTTGGGAAGATACCCGTGTATCTAATTACTGCATATCCCCCTGTTCTGACACGACTTTTATGTAACTTAGCGATCTGTCATCTAACCTATACTCTTGGAAAAATAATATTTATGTCTGGGTTATATGTACATGCCTTTGTTGTTTGAGAAATAGAAAGAAGATTGGAATATCATACATGTTTTGGCCAAATTGCAATATGTTTTCCGAGCTTTCATCGTCATAGTTCATGCTTTGTTTGACTTCGAACTTCCAAGTTCAGCGTCGCAATGCATCAATAAAATCTATTCTTGAAACCCTTAGCTGGCAGCTAGTAGCATCGTATTCAGACGTATCAGATATAATAATCTTGTTCCCAATGAGATCTCTGGAACCATTGGTTTTGAGGTTTAGGCCATAGAGTTGAGAAATCCAATTTGAAGTCCAGTCCATCACTATCCATTGCTGCATCAAAAATGGTCTCGACCTCCTTACCGAAGCTCTTCAAGTTCAAATCGTCCTCTGGCACGAACAGCTTAACCGTCTTCAGGTTGGCTGAGCTTCCATCAAGAGGATAACGACGCGAAAACACCATGTCGGTGAACAGTTCTGCTCTTTGCTCTGCTGACATCGGGTGGTCTTCGTGAGGTTCATCTGCGATGTCAAGCCATAGGCAAGTAAGATAAGGCAGGCAGTCTGCTGCTGCTGTTGCTGCGACGCCGCTGAGTGTTAGGAATTTAATGATGCACATGTAGTCTCGAGTGCATAGCAGTAGCTTTAAGGTGGTGATGCCTCGAAAATGCGACAATAATGCAAGAATATCAGAGGTAGGGAGGTCCCACGTAAATATCAACGCGAATTCCTGCAAATTCGGGAATGAGCTAGATAGAGCGTCGAGTCTGTCTGGCCAAATCCTAAAGATCGGTTCCGCTTCGTCGCTTCGTCCCACTACTTGACGCCCTGATAGGATTAATTGCAGACGGTAGAGATTGGGAAAGTGCGTCCTATGCAGAAATTGGAGGCAGTCAATACCCAGTGGGCCAAATGTAACATTTTCCCGGAGTTGTGTACGCATCGTGTATTCCAGTGCCAGCTCCTCCAAGGCTTCGTAGGTGTCGGCATGTAAGACTTGTATTCCATCGCGTGGCCGGTCTTCGTTGATTTGGAAAAATGCTTTCTGGATTGTGTTGCAGTGGAACAGGATATCATCGAAACCGGAATATTCCAAAATGCCCGTTTGCAAATGAGTCACGAACACGCCCCATCGGTTGGTGTTCTCTTCGTCTGGGTCCCAGGTCTCTGGTTCCAGAGTAGCGTCGTAACCGAGATGGAGAGTCTGTTCGAACGTGATGGTTCGCAGACGGGGCGCGAAGACGAAAGTACGAATGTTATCGTCTATGATATCATCGTGGCCTTCGCCTGGCACGTCGTCCATCATAACTCCCATCACAAGTTGGTGTCCGCACACCCCATAAGGCTCATGGCAGCCGAGTATTGTCACATTTTCCAACCGCTCGAAGCTGCGTGGTGGAATCCGTAGCACGGCGAGTAGGTATCTTGCACACGGCGAGACGATACACAAGTCCCTGATCCGTCTGTTGTGCGGCCATGAACCAAGGAATCTGGCAAGGTCGTGGAATTGTTGTTCATATGCAGTCCCTTCCGGATCATCAGAGGTAGCGTCTTCCCTTTCAAAGCCCAACATGATGTCAAGCGACAAGTTGCCCGAGCGCTCTGCGAAGGTGTTGAGGTATCTCTTGAGAGCACTTGTTGAAAACTCTTTGTGGAATGGCACATCATTGCCCACAATGATTGCGAACCGGGTCCAAAGTTCAGGCAAGAGAAGACAACTGCGCCAGCTTATTGTTAGAAACACGTGACCTGCCGCAGCGGCCGAAACGCAATGTTTTCCGTCGTAAGCGAACATTTCGGCTAACATGCGTGGGCTACGTACATCTTGAGAGCCTTATGTCAAGATTCGAGATAAGTAGATAAGATATAGAGGGAATGATATCATTGCTGTATATTATTATCACCGGCGTCAGGGTTGATGTATGTACTTAGTTGAAAACCGACATATGTGCAATCAAAAACCGGAAACTAGCCTACAAGGATATGTTTCAATTCCAGAGGTAATTACAGTGTGTTGCAACTCCCTCCACAAGTCTCCTCGCGTTTTCACTGCTTTTACACGCTTCTCCGACTTCAAGAACTTCAGTTTCCGGTTCACAACACATCAAGACGCGAAAATCTATATTTGGAACGGCATGTCGGCTATCACGGCTTCGAAGACAAAGTTTTGTAATGTCTGCAAGAAAAATAAGGCTACAGACGCGTCGGAATTCCAGCAAAGACGCGACGGTGGCTTTTCCAAGGTGTGCAAAGAATGCCTGCGCAAAAGGAACGACGCATACGCAAGAAATAAAGCAAGTGACAAAGAGAACACCGATGACCGGCGCGCCCGCGCCCGGATCGATGTGCAGAGTGACTTCGACACTCCTGCAGTCGAGTTGGACGCGTTTTTGGAACATCTGCGCTCTTTCTCAACGGATACCATTCTACTTGAAACCACGGCTGTTAAGCTTAGTGATACTCAAGTCCCTCAATCCGAGTCCGACATACGCATGGCGGCAATCACAGTGGCAAAAGCCGTGGGTGGATGTTTGGAGTATCGGTTTGTGTGAGTTTCTCGCCATCTTCTTGGCAATGTCATCTGAAATTCAAGCGGACCAAATTAGATACAACAAAAAATATAACTACAAGACAGAAGCTACACGGTTCGAGTTCAATTGTGCTCAAAATGTGAACCGACAGGACAAACCGAGGAAAGGGAAAGCGGAAAGCGGCAAGATGCGTGATAAGGGCGCAATGGATACTTTCGAGTGCAACGGCTGGCTCAATGTAGTCGTACTACCTAACCACTCTACCGTCCTTGTGTCAGTAAAGCATGTTCAGCAGCATGTTCCTTACTGGTACACGTGCTGTTTTATAATCACAAGTTTCGCCACTACAAAAACAATTTCTTAGTGTACTACTGTGCCCATAGCTTGCGTATGCCAAAAATTGGAGTAATCTACCCAGTGGGGCAGTTTGTGCACCTATCGAGACTCGAGCATTCGCGCAAAACGGTGTTGGCACAGCCACGGGATAATTATAACAAGTTGTTCACGTTGTCAGTGCTAGTGATCAATTGATCAGCATCTTATCCAGGTACTGTAAATATGTCTGACGTTCATCAATTGCTCGCTAAATGACTGTCAACGACGGAAAACATTGCATTTCGGCCGCTGCGGCAGGTCACGTGTTTCTAACAATAAGCTGGCGCAGTTGTCTTCTCTGTTCAGGCATAAATAGTGCGATACTTCGCCAAATCGAACAGACCCTGCAAAGCACCATGGGCACCTCGTTAACGCCTGGATAGGATCGTCTGTCGATGACATGTGAGAAGATCTCCCTATGTATCTCTACGGGTATCTCTTGGAAGGTGCTTTTGGCGATTTGGGAACCGAGCATATGTTTCTTCGTCATGTCCGATGTATCCATGCTTTTTCCAGATGATAAGTGCTGTTGCAAAGGGTAGCAAGGAGCACAATCGAGAGAGATCTGAGGGTCAAAAGCTCATCACCTCTGCAGATAAGTCGGTGTTGTAGTGGTTGTTTGTTGAAGGACAGCTATGATGGTTCAAACTACCTTATAAGGCATTTGAATAAGAGTTGGATTGAGCTTATCATTCTGATCAAGACACTCTCCTGGGTTTCCGTGTACACAGAGAGGATTCACAGGATTTCCCACCGATAATGCGATAAAAAACCATTTCCTGTTGCACGATTCTGAAGCCAACGATTTCAGGCGCCTGAAATAAATTATGCAAACTATACCTGCTCTGAAGTTATTTTCTATTACGGGCCTTAGTAATAGGTCGTTTGGGGTGAATATTGGCGTTCACCGGTCATCCAGGACGGACTTAACCCGCATAATTACTCAGTACTGCTGCGCATGGATGTATGCGAAAGCTTTGCAAAGAGGTTCCCAGCGAATCCCTGTAAGTTTACGCTATTCAGACTCGAGAGTACTTTTTCTGTGCATGGCCAATCACCTTCCTAGCTGCATGCATCCAATCATCGTGTATGGATTAGAGGACAGGGAAGATGTCTGAATTTGGCGATAAAAATATGTTTTAAAGTGATCTCGTGGCATCTGTATGTTATCCTCCACCTGGCGAATGCCGTGCCCTGTTATAACCGTGCGAGATGGAGTGGAAGCAGAGAAATTAGAATAGCAAGCCTGGGATAATTGGACGGACCGAGCCAAGAGGACCCGAAACGATGGTAACTGGGGATACATACTTCCTGACCAAAGCTTTCATGTCGTGTTGCCTCTGACCGTCAAAACACGACAATCATGGCTTCATCCTCCTCAATACCGCAGGACGAGTTGACCTCGACCGTTCGGAACGCCGTGTTGCAACTGAACAGGCATCGGAAAGCCAACTTTCTTTTGGACACCGCGTTAGCATTGATTGACGCAGGGCAGTGAGTGATCTACTTTGCTCGCGTTGTATGGGTTCGGGATTAAATTCCATAGATATGGCCCAGACGTTGAGAATTACCTAGAGGTGTATCTAAAGACGCCAGGATTGTCGAGAGAAGACCAGACGAGGGCTTTACTGGCAAGAGGAAATGCTCGAAAGCGAGGCGGAGAGAAGTTGTTTGCAAAGGCTGAAGAAGGTACATTTTCTCAAACATCGGGTGAATGCACACAGTTAACATTTTATCGAATAGATTTCCAAGCTGTACTAAAACTCGATCCAAACAACAAAGCCGTGCGACGAAAAGTTGTGCGTGATGTTTCTCAACCAAAAGTTCAACTCTGACTTGCAACCTAGATCCATTTCTCAAACGAACCAGCTTCTCAAAGGGCACCATTAGAAATCTGGGAGCGAATAGCATCTCATACCCCTCGATACCACCTACGAACATGGCTGTTCGTTTCGTCCTTTCACAGAGAAATAGCGGTCCGGCACATCTTCCACACAGTCGATATCTACTTTGGCGACGACTCACAAGAAAACTTGAACCGCGGGCTCGATATCTTTGACAGAGCAAAGACAGACCCAGTCTTTGCCAGCAGAGTGAAGTCGTTGAGGTTGCACTGGGCTTACGAGGAGGGCGATATGCTGGACCTTATGACCCGTGAGTATATTTCGTGGTGCGGCAATAAGAATGCACTCTCACGGCCAAGGCAGGCATCTTCAGGACGGCTCTCCCGGAATTCAAAGCATTGGAGGACTTTGAATGGATTGGATACCCCGAGATGCGTGCGGACATGGTGCAAGCTGTGCTTGCCAGTCACAAGCATCTCCACGGCTTGGGGCTTATGTGCGTTGACACTACAATTTTAAGCCCTGTGAAAGCTTACCCTTTTTTCTTCTCAGTGGCTGGCACTTTGATGCTGTCGGTGTATCTGCCTTCCGAAACCTGCGAAAGTTCACATTACGCGCGGAGGATGACGACGGTTTCGCTGATATGGGTGAAGTCCGGACCGTACTGGATCAGAACGAGCATACGCTGAGGCACCTTGTCCTCGGTGCATACCTCGAGCGACATCACTCCTGGGACTCTGCGTTCCAGTCGGTCACCATCAAGAACCTTACCCACCTTGATCTCGTGGATACTAGGATTTCGCACATCGTCTTTGCCCGGATTGCCCATGCACACAACCTGCAAAGTTTGACATTGCACGGTACATTCGAAGAACCCAACTCAGCTGCGGTTGTCTTTGCGAGCGACCACGTCATCGACGGGCGACATACGTTCCTCCCGCACCTTCATTCCTTCCGATTCTTGCTCGTCGGGCATGATGATGATCTTGGATTATACCAGGCCGTCACTCGATTCTTGCGCCACAGAACGAAGCTTCGAAGATTAGATCTAGGAAGCTGCCCCTCCGACCAGGTCCTCTCGCTCCTCCCCGATTTGAAGAACCTTCGCGTGCTCGGCGTCAGAATCGCCAACCTCACACAGGCCGCTTGCAGTGCATTGGTAGATGCACTCCCCGAAGAAATGCAGGCGATCAATGTGTCCACAGTCGTCTCCGAGAAAGCCATCGTGAGTCTTATTTAACCCTTCGGTCTCCACATTACTGATGAGTTTGTATTAGCACGAATACGCAAGCACATTCTCATGCTTCCCGGCCCTCTCCTTCCTCCACCTCCAAATCGCGAACAAGCGTCGTCCGAAACCCAACTTGATGTCGGAAAAGGATTTCCAAGTGCAAACAGACTTTTGGATGTCCAATGCTCGGAGCGTGGCGACGGCCATACCCTCACTCGACTTTCTCGGCTGGCACGGAGAGCATTATGTCGTCGTTAGGAGCGATCAGGGCCCATACTCTGGCGGATGTGTCGAGCTCAAGGAATTGCCCACCAGGCGCCGTTTGGATTGTGGGAAGGGCGTGGATCTCGGGGGTCACGATGCTGCTTGGCTGGAGCGGAAAGATGTCCCTATGGATTACGAGATGCCTGGGCTGGATTAGAGGATAGATATCAATTTGAAGGAAAATGTAGCCGAATACCGCTTCTTTATACCTCGTCGTCTTTCTCGATTTCTGTTGGTTTTCTCTTCATTTTTGTTTTTGTTGTGTAAAAGATATCTGGTTTGGTAGACTCTTTTGTTGATCTCGTTGTCATTGTATCATATATCAGTGCTGCGTCCAATGTACATTATATCCTCACCATTAGTCTCGTCGTATCTTTTGATCAAATCTTCCGGGTAGAATCATGTGGGCGGCCAGTAAATTCCATATAAGGAAGTTTATGACCATTCCTTCTTTAAGTAGGAAGTATTTGGGAGGAATGATGCCACAATGTCATCTCGATCCTGAGATGGCAAACACAGACCGTTCCTTTAAACATTTTGCTTGAGACTTACTATTTAATAGTACCCAAGCTACATGTATCGATGAGGACGCTTGAATGCAATTCCGCGGGACGATCAAAGGATATCAACTCATACGTTCACACTCTATAATCTACGAGAAATCTATCTGTCTACGCAAGCGCTTGAAAGCTAATTCACATAAGTGAAATTCTTTAATCATGGCGCTGCTCGCGAAGCGGGCACAGCAGCCCAAACGCACGTCATGAAAGCCATCATCCCAATTAACCTAAGTAGTAGCAATTTACACATTCACGGTCAGCTGCAGTGTCTCTACCACCAGAGCGTTAGATAAGCTCCAAGTACTCACATAGGCTGTAGACTTCTGATTCCATGTTTCTGTGAAACAGCTCCTGCTATGAATGGAATCAACGCGCTTCCGATCTGGCCGATTCCGGATATCCAGCCTATGCCCCCAGTGAGGATGCTACGCGGGATGGTGCGCGATGCTTGCTCCATGATCAATGGATACATGGGACCGAAGAGGACTCCAATGAGGGAGACGGCTATAGCGTCGCCTACCAGAGACGGGACGAACCAAACGACGAGTTCTAGGCTAGAAGAGAAAGCAGGACATTGGTGACTAGACCTTCCCTCAGGCTTGCTTATGATGGTACTCACGCGATAGCCAGTACGGCATAGAGAAACAAGACAGGCTTTGCTCCTATCTTCAATGCAAAGAGAAGACCCGAGGTGGGTTATCAATGGAATTGTGTAGTAACATGATATTGATTGCTCACCTTCTTATTCACCCACAGAAGAGCAACTCGCCCAATGGTAATTCCTGAGGAAGCCAGTCAATGGGAATGTCGGAAGACCAAACTCTACAGTCGTACACCTACCTCCCCAGAAACCCGAAGAAACATATCCGGAAGTGGTTCCGCCGCCTCTTACGTTAATTATATACGTCACAATCCAGCCTAAACAAAACGCAGTTAAGACCACTAAACCCGGGCGACAGCATAATATAAAAAAGGTCATGTCGTACCTCCAATAGTGACCTCGACACCCACGTACATGAGGGCGAAAAATGCCAGCGCTTGCGATGCCCTGTCCCTCATGACAGCGCGGAAAGCGCTGCCATTTTCAGGCGTTCTGGATCCCTCGCCTACTGATTCCCCCGCTTTCTGAAGACATTCTTCCAACCAGCAAATTAGCAGAAAGTGTCGGTCGGCAAGGTCGTAAACTTACCATCTTGTCGTCTGAATCTGAACACGACGCACAAAATACTTAAGTTCAGTAGGGACAGTCCCAGCGATGCACAGAAAAATAAGGACCATCTCGGAATCTTCATGAATTGGGTTGACACCAGAGGTGATGAGAAGGCGCCTAATCCTAACCCAGAGTTTAACACCGAGGTCAGAAATGTCAAGTAAGGAGACGCACCATAAGAAGCATGAAGCATTCCTAATTTTGTCTGCGAACTTCTTAAGGCCGTAACATAACTGTTGGCTTGTGCCTCCTGCGACATGAAGCGCTCTGAATGGCATATCCACTGTCCTGATAGGATTGGCAAGCGTACCTGAAGTTGCAGACCCCAACCAGTGAACACAAACGACAGCAGAAAGGCAGGGAAAGGGGGTGCGGCTATTTGAATTGCATATCCCGCAGTTTGAATAGCAGCGCCAAAGACGATTATCTTCCCAAACCCAAACTTTTCCGTAATATATATGGTAGACAAGGATCCAACAAGAGACCCCTGTGATAACGACAATTTCGCTGGATTTAGTCGGATGGTGGAGGAGAGATGGAAGCTCACCACACAAACGAATACGAAGATAAGCGAAACGACGGTGAAATTGATCTGAAAGGCGTTGAATACGAGGTCAATATTTTTAGATCAAAGAAAATGCAAAACCACGCTTACCTGGTAAACGTCTTGAATTCTGGGTATCAAGGGACCGACAGACCCATCGTTCCAGCCAGACAAAAATAAGCTGAAGCAGACAGCTGCGAAGTGGATGCGACCTAAGAGGATCTCATGCGACTGTGCATGTTCACGACTCTGCGCTGGGGTTGTTGTATCTACTACTCCCTTTTCCGATCCGTCGAATGTCCGAAAGCTCTCAGCCTTTAAATTGGACACTTCCTGAGTGTTAGAAGTTGAGAAGGTTGTTGAAGATGCTGCCTCTGCAACGTAGCTCGAGAGTGTCTGCGACGACAGGGTCCCTGTCTCACTGATGATAGCATTCATGGACCGAGCGTCGACGTTGGAAGAAATAAGTCCGGCTGTATCTGTCGAGGAAGGTCGCAACGTGTTCTCCTTAAGCAGTCCTGTCGGAGAGTTCTTTTGGAGTGCTGCTCCTTTGGAAGGGAGATGTGGAAAGCACTCTTGCAATTCAAGAACTTTATCCATGCTGGCTCAAATACTATCCGCCTGAGGATCTGACTTCCGACATCCAAGATCAAACGAGACGTAAGGAGAACAGAGGAGACCTCGGCCTCAAACGAGACGTAGTCAAAGCTTCCATTGACAATACATACTCATGAGAGGTGACCTTCCCAATTCTACCGGTAAATAGCCTTCCACAAAGAAAAGAGCCTTCAAACCCGTTGTACACCGGAAATGATGTTTATCCCAAATCCACGCACGTAGCGAGCGCTAAGATCATAGACTCGCTAATATCACTAACACGCAATCTTTCAGGCAACCGCAAGTCGCCGTTGTTGAGATATCTTCACTTCGCAAGCCTCCTCAAGCCTCTGAGTCTATTAATAGACTGTTTAATGATGATGATGATAATGATCGCGTACTGACAGCCGAGCGCTTAAAGTGCTCGGAATCAAATGGCCGCTTATATAGAAGGGACAAGAGGGGACAAGCCGGTAGCGAGCGTCAGCTACCGGCTTTCTTCATTATTTGCACCAACTTCCAAGTAATTCTGACTAAGGACAGAAGGAAAGAACTGACAACTTGATGGCGAATATAAACGACTTTCTAACTCTCTTCGAAGAATGGGGATTGTCGTTTACCTCGATGAACACCTGCCGCGGCTAGTCCATGCGTCTGGGAGGATTTGGCACGATAGCCCACAAACAAGTCATTACACCCATCATCCCGATTAATCTTCAAAAAGTATCGTATCAGTTTCGTGTTGAATCGAGTATAAGGAAATGGGTAGAAGACAAAAAATACTTACAAAGGTTGCAAACTGCTAATCCCATGTTTCTCTGCAACAGCGCCGGTGATGAAGGGTAGCAAAGCACTCCCCGTCTGAGCAATACCAGATATCCAGCCAATGGAGCCAGTAAGGATGAAGCGAGGGATGATACGTGTGGCTTGATCCATGATGAGTGGGAACATGGGCCCAAAGAATATCCCGATGAGGGAGACGGCCACAGCGTCCCCGATGAGAGAAGGAACGAACCATATTATGAATTCTAGCCTATTAATCGAATAAATATGAAACAATGTATTTTTATCAAGGCAACGAATGGGGTCACATACCCTATAGAGAGGATGGCGTAAATGAACAAAACGCGCCTGGATCCCACCTAATTATCGATGTCAACTTCTATTCGGACACGATACCGATTAAGAAAAGCAGCGGTCGAAAACGACTTACCTTCTTGTTTACCCAAAGGAGGAGAACCCGCCCAATGGTAATACCTGCATTATCATTACTCATGTTGAATGTTCCCAAGTCTTATCTTCACATTCAACAGACTTACCACCCCAGAAACCCGAAGAGATATAGCCGGCGCTGGAGCCCCCTCCCCTTACGTTGATGAGATATGTTACAATCCAGCCTCAAAATAACAGTGTGAGGTAGTGGCGGACTTCACAAAAAAAAACGCTTACCCCCAATAGTAACTTCGACGCCGACATACAGCAGCCCAAAGACAGCGAGGGAATGTGCGGCTTTGTTGCGCATTACAGAGCGGAAAGTGCTCTCTTCGGTACCAGACAGCTCAACAATTCGTTCAGGTATGAACTCTCCTGCAAGTTGAAGGCACTCTGTCGTAGCAAGCAAAATATATTGTAAGATTGGTAGTAGTCAGCGATAGAAATACCAACCCGATACAAAGGGTTGACATACCGTTCTGCCGACGGAACCTGAAGACAAAGCACTGGAGGATTATATTTGCAATGGCGAGGCCGAGGGAGGCTAGAAAGAACAAAGACCATCTTGAAAGCCCAACAAACTGGGTAGACACTAGCGGTGACGAAAAGGCCCCAATTCCTAGCACAAGGCAGCAAAAAGTGCTGCAGTCAGCGCCTTGCTTATCATCCGCGTGCAACGAGTGACAGAGATCTCACCGTAAGCTGCATGAAGCATTCCCATTTTTGCCTCAGGCCGTCGTTGTAACGAGGCGACATAGCTGTTGGCTTGAGCCTCCTATATGATTTATTACATTTTGTATGATATGAATCTCCAGCAGCCAGAAAGCATTATATCAGCGTACCTGTAGCTGGAGGCCAAGCCCTGCTAAGGCGAACGAGAACAAGAAGGCAGGGAATGGGGGGCAAATGACTGGATAACATATCCTGATGCTTGACACAGAGCACCAAAGACCAATATCTTTCCAAAGCCAAACCTGTTGGTTATATAGATTGTCGCAAGGGAGCCTACCAGAAATCCCTGCAGATACGTCATGAGCAAACAAATCAGAATCATGCCTCTGCCAATTTGATCTATTCGTTGGACGTACGACACAAGCAGCCACGAATATCGTTGAAACTACTGCAAAATTGACCTGTAATGTTTGTAAAGCAGTTATTATACAAGGTTTTCAGATTGATACTACGAAAAAGGACTCAGGATTTACCTTGTAGACTTGTTGGATCCTCGGTAACAAAGGTCCTATCGTTCCATCATTCCATCCTGCGAGGAATAAAGAGAAGCAGAGGGAGGAGAATTGAATCCGTGCAGTCGTCCGAGGACTTGATGCGTTATTACTCTGTGCATCATTGGTTGTAATAGACGAAGTGGCAGCGCCCGCAGACCTGGCTATGACTGATGTCGAGACGTGCGGGGCTTGATTCAGGTCCTGATCATGAACATGAGATCCAGTTTTCAGGTTTTTCAAAGGTATTTCGATAGGCCGTTGCTCATCAGGAATTGAAGGAGCACCGGTTCGAACAGCAGCATCGCTATGAGCCTCCCCAATGTCCGTTTCTGTGGCGAATCCTGGATGCATGGTTATTGTACCGACGTTCAGTGTAGGAAATCGCAGCAGTGAAGAAAGAACGAACCCGGGTAAATGACTACAATGACGAGAGCCACCTCGTATTGCCCACGGTGATAACCACTTACCACATGGCTTGGGGAAAAGGGGAACGGAGGAGAACTCGGACAATCGTGTATGTACACGCCTCCACGCTTACTACGCCTAATTTCTTGTTTAGTAACCGTATTTCTTCGTTATGCTCCAGAGCTCCACATATGATTACCAAGTTATCTCACCACCACTCTTTTTCATGAACTTGACGTCGACTGTCCGCCGGCAGGATACGAAGGCATGTCCCACTCCAAGCACGTCACTTAATTTCCCGGTTCCCTTGATCACTGGATGTACGAATGATGTACGAAATCAACCATAAGTGATAAGCATTATTATACATACAGGTATATTCCTAATCCATCTAACGAACACGGTATCAAGAGGATCCATTATACATTTCATCAAGCACCGGTCTTGTCAAGACGGGAAGCATCGATCGCATCGCGCATTTTCAAGTCCTTCTCATCAACTTCACTCTCCGAGGCAGATTCGGGATGAGCGTTTGCCTTCGACCCAACAGAGCCAATCGCCTTGGGATTGAAGGCAAATGCGCCCTTGGGAATCAAAGTCGACAACAGGATAATCGCACATCCAACAGAGAATTGAACACTAATAATCTTATTAATCTTGGTCTATCGGACACAGAAAAGAAAACTCACCCTCCGACCATCTTGAGGCCAAATGTGATGTTGCCGTTCTTCGTAAAGTCTTTGTCAAATACACGGCCGAGAACAACGCTCAGAACAGCGTTGATGACGATATAAGATGAGTAGAGGAAAGCCATGACAGCTCCGAGAGCGGAAACCTTTGTTTGAGCTGTAACGCTTCAAGTATCAGTATGAGAAGAAGATAAAAACGAGACCATTCAACTCACTGAATTGGGATTCGGACAGTGCGGATTGAATGTATGCTGCGAGGGACACGTCGCCAGCGGCCCAGCCCTAACGCAGTTTGTTAGCTGAATTATATCATCAGACGAATGTCAACGTACAAAGGAAATCGGGATGAAGATCCCAGCCAATTTCCAGGCCCAAGAAACGTCATGGGTTGCGCGAGTAGCAAAGAAAGGTAGAACCCAAACGAGATTCAACTGAAAGATGATCAGACATACTCCGAATGGATACAGAGGTGATTATAGCTTACCATGAGAGCATCCAGGCGAAGCCATGGTAAGGGTGTAGTGACGCTGTCAGACAGGAATAAGACAGCGAGGGCTCCAAGAAGCTAAAAAAAAGAGTCAGAATGGCTCCATCAACGTCTGGATTTGCGTACTTCTCCAAAGTTGGATCCACCAACGATGATTTGACTCCATGCAGATACTGATAAAACGCGTTTGGCGAATGCAGGAGCAAGGGTGTTTTCGAGAGCCCTGTGCAAGTAAAGAGCAAGAGTACTAAATGGTGGTCAATTAAGTAGCAAACATCAAATGAGGAGGGAAAAGTACACACTAGGCAGGTAAAAGCCAGATAAATCTCCTGTTCGTCAAAACCAGTTTGGACCCAACATAGATGGACTGTACGAAGCCGACAGCTGCTTCCCAGATTTGCACGAAATAGTTGCCAGATGACTTCCGTCCTCCATCAACCTCGGCCAGGCCAGCTTGTTCAAGCTCTTCTCGAACAGCGCTGCCGTCCTTGAAACTCAGAGTGCTGACGAAGAGCCATGCGGTACCGGCTAGAGCAAAGAAGACGGGAGACATGAAGAAACTGTAGTTGTTCCCGAATTGGCTGATACTAGTAGACGATGCAAAGGCGCCTGCTGTGCCAGCAACCTCATAAAAGATATGCTAGGGAGAAAATCGGTCGGAAAAGACAAGAAAGAAAGAAATATTTGTAGAAACTTACCACAGTGGCGTCCATGCGTCGTAGTTTGCTTACATTCCCGCCTACAATGTCTGCTGGGCTGAAGTATATTGCGTGAGTAACATCGACGGACTGACCGTGGTGGTGTACTTAGTACTTACATGACACGACGAATAAGTTCCACCATACCATAGCAGATGCCTGATAGTGTCCAGACAACGAAAATCTAACGAGCTCATGTTAGTCAGAGGAAATCGTTATTATCAATTGTACGAACAAGGTTTGGATTCCAGGTCCCGTAGACAGGCGTTTTGGCCCCCTTGGGCTTTATTTCTCCACCGGTAGCGGCGTCGACGATGAGAAGCAGTGCTGTCATCAGGCCAAAAAAGAAAATCGCACAGGCAAGTACTGAGCGAGTCGGAAATTTCTTGATTAGGGGGGCTATGAGGATAGCTCCTACACATTGTGCTGCCTGATTGACACCTTGTGCGGCTCCAACTAGAGCTGTAATTTGAGAGCTGTTCATGAGGATGAACGCGAGAAATACGCACGTTTCGTGAAGGTCTGCGCCGACTTAAAGCGGTCCGTCGCAAGGGTGGTGATCGACCCATTGAAGAACTCCAGACCGAACTTGTACATCATTATTCCAATGATGTAAAAGGCACTGAGGGTAAACAATCAGTAAAAAGGCAGTGTCAAGGGAATCTGCGAAACGTACATGTTTCTCTTCTCTGCCCAGGAATAGGCTGTGCAGCGGCGTCAATATCCACTAACGCTCAGCAGATGGGCTATCGAGAGGTGCTTACAGTTCCATATCTCGTTGACTCGACCCATGGCGAAGTGGTACAGCTCTTGGGAAGGGAAAGTGCGGTAGCGCGGGTCGTGGATTGCGGGACAGATACAATGGCCATGGAGAGCTGAAGTGGAGGGGTTTTAACCATCTTCTACCGCTATGAAGAGAAGCCACGTTCGTGGTGCACATCGTGATCCACCCGTCGGTGGACAGTGAACTGGAGCCTCCGCCAAGATTCGCGCAAGGCGCCCTGAATCAGTGTGCTTGGCCATCCTATATTAAACAATTGAACGAGCAAGGTGCGGCCAACTCCTGGTGCGTCAAGGAATCATAGGGTAAGGTACCCAAAACAAGTGTTCTGCGATACATGTGCATACAATAGAGTTCGGTTGTTCGACAGTTGCCCTTGACTTTCGTAGTCAAACTGATGCCCAATCTAAGTCTTTCAACTTTACGGATGTTCAGACCATAAAGTTATTGTCGACCAAGTTTTGGATGTCGCACAGCTGCCACAGCTATCTAGTACAAGCATTATGCCTTCTTCGAGGCAGAAGCAGGAATCTGTAGGATTTCAACGTGGCCATGAAGATATACCCCGCTGGATTGAGGCTTTTTTCGGTGACCCTAAAACTAGCGAGAAAACTTGTAAAGATTCCAGCTGTAAAGTTTCGGTCAGGGTTTTAATTCCTTTTAGGTCGCACGAATACCTCAACGCAGCAGGTGTAGATGAGGGTTCAAGGTTGTTGAGAGTTAGAAGGAGAAAGGCGTGACCTGTGGACTTGGCGTCAAGCAAGTCGCCAAGGTGTTTGGAAATTTGTTTGCTCCCTGCCTAAATGGGAATGAAGGCACGTTCGAGGGTGCGTATAAAGTAACTGGTTTCACGTAACTTGTGTTCACTTTTCCTCACGGGTCCGCAGCCAAATTGCATCGCTCACTTGTTCCCGCACGTGAGCAAAGCTCACGGGTAACAGGTGCGAACTTCTTCCATTATTTTGACACCGAATGACTTTCTTGTTAATTTTCTGACTGGAATTTACTCGCCGTGAGATGTTTGCTCCAGCCCGGGTGTACCGATTCCAAGAATTGAGGATGTGGGATACTTAGGATTGTAGCCGCGTGGTGGACTTAATGTAGATATGGGGAACGTGGCTACCCTTTGTAAATCATCGCAAAAAGGCCTGGGTGTCATTACCTACCGGAATATCACTTATATAAGGTCCTATTATCGAAGTTGAGAGACATTTAGGTTAAATGTACAACATCCTGAGTCTATCCAAAAGCAATAAAAAGGTGGTTACATGTGAGAAAGTTAGTTATTCCTAATCCTAATTGGGATTGATTGGGATTCATGATCAAATTGCAAAAGAAATCATCAAGACTCATAATGGAGGTTGTATACATGCCATGAGTAGTCTTTTAAGAGTGAAATAGACGCACTGACGAGCTTCCGTTAGCTTCCGTTCATGTATTTCTCCCATGAACTGCACGTTCACCTCAAGTTCACTTGAAGTGAGCGAAGTTAACGGGACTCGCACTCACTTATGCCCACTGAAAAATCGCCCAAGTTAACAGGAAGTAACGGGAAGTGAGATCAAGTTAATTCCTGTTAACGGGAAGCTATTAACAGTCTTGTCCTGTTAACAGGAGTAAGTGCAACAGCGTTACTTTTCGACCGTCGATGATTGTGCGCGGCCGTGTGCTGCTGCCGAAGCTATAAATAGATGTCCGATGGTGTGAAGCGTGTTTGTTTGTCTCTTCCTTTCGTCAAAGTTGTATGGTCATATAAACAATTTTGCCAGTTATTACTACACTCAAAGAGTGTTCCCACAGAATTTCAGAGCAAACGGATCTGTGGGCCAGTTTGTGCGGTAAGTTGTTGAGCGCGGCGGGCATGCCCATACTGGCTATATTTAGCTCATGTTGCTCGCCGTGCTCCGCAGATCAGCCTAGATCACTGCAAATCTCCGCCATGTTTATTCAGGTTGTACTGCATAAGCTCTATCAGTACTGTGCCGGTAACAATGTTGAGTCCCACTTCTGGGATGTCCTGGTACCTTGAAGTGAGCCAAGTTAACGTGATCACGGCTCACTTGTACCCGCAAAATACATCACAAGTTAACGGGAAGTGACCTCAAGTGAGCGGGAAGTTACTGGAATAGAACGAAGCTAACGGGAAGCGGTTGTAAGTAGCTACTACTGGAACTCGTTTGGACGAGGTACATATACAAAATACCCTGCCACCAAACTACATACTGCCTGTTGTAATATAAGGGTGTTGTATCCATACTGTGATTATTTATGGCGCGTTTGCTCTTTCTAAGCTTGCTTCCTTCAAATTAGACTGCTTTCCGAAATTTCTTTCCTTGTTTAGGCGCGTCCAAAACGACAAGATCAGTCTGCATCGCAGGAACAGTTGCTGGAGGAGGTTGGGGTGGATTACTAGTTTTTGGTGGGTTACGCGGGCTTGGTTTGGGCTTGGGCTTGGTTTAGGCCTGGGCTAGGACCTAGGATTTAGTTCCGGTTGGGAAATAGTGGGGACAGTACCGGGATAGTAAGGATAATCCGGGGCATCCTCCGAAAACACGCCTGGTGTTCATGTATGTTTCAAATTTATCAGAGAAAATATTTTACAGTGATAGTACCTGCTGTATAGTATGTTTTCTCCGTAGTATAACAATTTCTTTTCCTTCTGTTCAAGTACTAGGCACCCATGCTGAAGTACGGACAAGTGCGATTTCCGCGCTCACGTGGCGGAGTTTCAAACTGAACGGGCCGAACGACCTACATTTACTTAAACGTGCATTTTCGGGTCCAATCTGGGCGGGAAGACTTGTTTTTTTCTTTGGAAATAGTACATATGTAAATTTTATTACTACCCCGATGACATTTATCTACTTGCGTGGCCAAAGTACCTGCAAAGTGAACAGAAGTGAGATCCGGTATCCCGTTACTGGTCACCTGCCATATATGGCAAGACAAGTTAACGGGACGCGACAATTTCACTTGTCCTGCAAAACGTTAACTTGAAGTAACTTGAAGTCACTTTTGTAAGGGAAAAGTGAGTGACTCCCGTAACTTTGTGAACCACCCACGTTCGACACTTCGCGGTGACCGTTGCTCAAACACGAAAATCCATCTCCAGAATCGTTGTTTCTTGTTCGCGGGCATAGCATGCTATTAAAGGCGGAATTGATGAAAATTGACTCTAGGACCAACATTCTAGGCCGTTTGCCAGAGTTCTGGGAAGACTGTCATGCATCATGTCTCTGTTTATCTGGGCACTAAATTTTTGGCCATTCGGGGCGGGAGACTTTACGAGGGAGCTTTTTGCTGCAGAATCGCAGAATCAACCGGTACTACTATCCTACCTGACCTGCTCCACTGGAAAGACAGAAAGTACTGGGATCTTATAAAGATACTTGAACTCAACTGTCCAAGTCACATATCCGACGTTTATTGCCATCTTCCATGAGGCCTTGAGGCCTGATGTTCAATAATGACAATGGCCTCGCTTGCTTCATTATTGAATTGGAGTATATCGTCTCTCCGGAAGACCTTTCGTGAGGTCTGATGGATATGATACAGCCTGCATGTACTCGAGTACAGACTCGCATGATGGCTCTCCAGCGTTGTCGGGGCATCAGCGACATTGGTCAATATTCAAACATTCCTCTGTGATGACGCGGGCTAACCAGGTTTCTCTATATTTCCTCGACGTCCCTTCCGTTACCCAGCCTCTTGTGAACACACACTCACAGCCACCACTCACTTCCTCAAATGTCGTCTACGCCGCCCAGCAATCATATCCTCTCTCAGATCCACAACTCGCCGAAAGTGACACTCTTGTTGGTGATGACGGCACCGAACTGCTTCCGCCCTGTCGGAACATAGTACACTTTGCGAACTCGACCGTTGCCAGCGAGACGGCGATTCAGATGTTCAAGGGCAAGCAAACCTTGAACTATTTGACCGGAATGCGCAACCTGCTACTAAGAGGCCCCAATGGATTGCTTGGAGCCGCGCGTGCATGTTGATGATTTGACCTGCAAAGATTTCGAGGTTAATATGGCGCAGTTTGGTACGTTTTGCTGCCGTTCCTAACCTCTTATCTCTTTTCGCTCATTTTTCGAACTTTTAGAGCAGGAACATGACCTTGCCCTCCTCCGTCAGTTTGCTTCGGAGGTTGATAGCCACACGACAGACGAGATTCAATTGGACAGCAGCCATCATGAATACTTGATACAACCCAAAGACAGCGGTTGCAAATGAATAGAATGTTTTGATTTTTATTTCTCGTTGGCGGGCATGATTTACTTGTAGAACCGCTTTTTCGTACTTTGAGCTGAAGAAAGACATAATTTCTAGTATATCCGATATATCTGGACCGAGTTGACAATGACAACAGGCAGTGTTTGGTTATCCCACAACTTACTTTCCCCGCTCTTCTACAAGCATTCTGTTTAACAGAAATCTGATATCTTCCCACTTTGAGGGTGATCCTGCGTTTCCATCTGTGTACTATCTGATATACCTGATCTCACCATGTTTACAGCCACACTTGCAGTGCCGGAGACCTGTGAAAAGGGTTGCCGGGGACGAGCCGGGGAGCATGAAACCCGGAGCAGAGTGATTTCCCAAGGATCAACATTCTCTATTCTTGTCACCGCGCCCTGATGCTGATCCTGGGACCTCATAAAACGACGTCGAGAGGGCTGAGCAAAGGGCCGTAGCTTCCTCCGAAGCTTACGCCCTCATAATGCCCGTGGAAAACCTCTCTCTGGTAGAGAGGTCGCGCAGCCTCTATACCAAAACCTATGCCACGGTCCTCTCTGCGCTGGCGTACGGGATCGTGCTCATGCTGTCTGCGAACTGTTATCGAGCGATATCTGCCATGGCCAAACGAAATGGCAGTTCGCCTCGCTGCTTGAAAACGCGGATTCTTCGGGTCTACACTACGTTCATGCTCTTAGCGAGCACGTTGGCTGTGATTCAGACTGTTTATTCTTTTATAATGAAGCTGAGGCGTTCGACCGGGTTCGATTACGAGTCGAGCTTCTTTAGTCATGGATTTACGAGCCCGCTTGCCCTTCCCTTTGCAATTTGGGGTGCGGATGGCTTCATGGTGAGTGCTGATGCTTACACCGAAACTATAGCTAAACACTTTGCAGACTTGGCGGTGTCTTATCCTGTATTCTGGGATTTCGAGAAAGCGATACATACTTTTGAGGATGTTCTTGGGATTTCTTGGTCTATTGACGTTCAGTACGATTTTTGATCAGTAATCTCTCAAAAGTTCTGACTGCTAATGGTACTCTCAGCATCGGGCCTACTCCTCCTCATCACGAGTATAACCTATCAAGTCGGGACGCTCTTCCTCATCCCATTCTTCATCCTGGAGAACATCACCCTTACAGGTCTGATAATTGCGCGTATCATCCGCCACCAAGCCGCAATCGAGCCTTTACTCGGACAAGGGAACCGCCCAACCTACTCATGGATAATGGGAATGTGTGTCGAATCATGCATTTTAATCGTCACCTTTCCTTCGGCATGGCTCATCTACATATTCACGGACGGCTACATGGCACAAATCGTTGCTTCCAATTTACCGCATATTTGTGTGAGCGCTTACCTTCCTTTCTCCGTGTCGTTAGTTTGTATTCATGAACTTGTAAAGGTCATCGCTGCACTCATGCTCGTAAGCCGCGTCGCTAACGGGATAGAAATCAAGTACGAGGAGTCTTTGAAGGAGTCCCAGCTTGAGCGCGTCGTCGAAGAAGGTCTCAGCAGGCTCGGGCTCAGCGATAGCACAAGTAATCCCGCTTCCTTCCCAACGAGCACGACGGGGTCGGTGGTTCTGCCAGCAGTGCTTGAAAATGGAGTTCAGCAGCCGCATTCAGGGAGTTGCCTGGATGAAGATGGGTTTAGAAGGCATGAGGTTAGTGTCGAACCAGGATTAACGAGTCCACCTTCGAGAGATCTACCTGTTTAAGGAGGTTGGATAGGCGGTAATAGCATGCAAATAACACTCGTTTGACAAGCATGTTGGGTCATGGGTCCATTAAGATTCTCTCGAGGCAGAAAACGAAATCTGGACTTGCCCGATGCTAACTAACAATTTTTTCTCTCAGCCTCTCCGTCCAGGAGGACAAGGACCAAGCAAAACTGCCGTCTTTCAGTACAAGTCCTTTCTCAATGTATAAAAAGATAATCACAAATCACATTGTTCTCGTATCCAGAGAGTAAAGACAGTAAGATACACCGAGTAACGACAGTGTATACCACCATAACATGTTATAATGGTTGAACCACAATTACCAACATGTGGTTATATAAAATGCCGCGGGAATGGAGCGTTGGAATGTAGAAGTAGAGTCGTTGGGTATTAGTGCATGGACAGGAGCTGTGCCCCGAGCGGACAGCAGGGGCGCAGCTTTGGTGAAGCTTGCTAAGCCAAGGTTCTTGAAAGGCCTGCGAGGAAGGTGGGTGAGCAGATCGCACGATGGCGGAGACAATGAATGAATGGCTGACCTGGAGGATTTATCAATTGACATGGTCCATGGATGAAAGGAGCTGCTTCAAGGGTCGAATAACACGACTGAGGATAGAACGAACATTAGTAATGCCTGAGATGGTGCAACATTTTGCATTGAGACACATACTGCTCTCTTTGCCTCATAGCGCATGGCACCCCTTGACAGAGGTCTTTCCTTCTGGTATCAAGAAGGCGGCAACAGCTCTAGAACGAGGTTGGTAACATCCGCAAAGGCAGATTGAGGCCTTCCGGACAAGTCACCGTGTCTGCTTTGTCGCTGCCTTCGTGAGTCGGAATTGGGGGGGATGAAGAACAGACGAATAAAATCTGAGCAGCTTTTAAAGGCTGAAATGGGTGGCACAAAAGCTTTTTTTCGTGATTGAAGAGATTATAGCGGATGCCGATGCACGCTCTCGCAGCACGTCTGTGGTATGGAATCATGGAAGTGCTCGGGGACAACATTTCAGGCGAAAAAGATTAACATACTATAGCAGGTCCCAAGGCAAGCTAGTCACTGATACACGTCTACGAAGTGTCCGACAAACCCGGCAGAAACGTTGTTGAAATGAACTCTTGCACCCCTTGAGAGACAATCGCGCGAATGTGTGGGACCAGGTGCACGTTGTCCGTCTGCATTTCGGGCTGAACTTGAGGCGAGAAACGCTTTGGTGAGATGGCAGCTTCACGTAGACTGACCAAAGACTAAAAGTAGGGAAGAATCCGATGCAGGAGAGAAGGAAAGGACTCGGGGCTGTGTTTTTGTAATAACAGTTTTTTTGTTTCGGGCACCACTCGGACACCGCCGACTGGTGTCGCATATCCACTACCGTCATAGCGGTAAAGCGTCATTTGTCTCTTGGTTATAAAGTGCAGAGAAGCCGTGGAAAAGGCCCCAAAAACAGAAGCATATAATTGGAACGATAACGAGCGATACAAGCAACGTTGGAGCCCGAAAACCTGCGGAATTGACCAAAGGTTAACCTTGGCTTCAGCTTCGGGAATCGATGCGACACCATCGCTGTTCCAGTTCCAGGGGTATTCTAGATAGTGACAATGTCCGATGAATGAATTCAGCAGTTGAGTGCAAACCGAACATCCATAGCGCGTCTCCACAGACTACAGAACGGGATCGACTTAGACTGTGGCCACTGCAAACGCCCCAGGTGTGAAATGTCCACGTCCACTGTGACCCAGAATGACTGCTATGTAGCGGGCCCGTAATCCTCTTTAGCATGATGATTCGGATATTGACACTTCTGGAAGGAGCTCAGCAGAGTTCGGCACCAGCGGGTTGGAAGGTTTTTGGGTTTACTCCACTATCACATTTGGGGCCCTCTGAATTGAATGGAAAACGAGTTAGCGAGTGTGCTGTAGGATGTTCCGAGAAATGGAATCAGGCGTAGTGAAAGCGTACAACTTGGAAATTTACGGAGAGACATATTTTGTACATAACAGCCTTTCGGCGACCTGTACAATGTGCTTCAAGGTTTTCGGATGTCGTGTAACTTTTATCTGCACGAAATAAAGATGAGCCGATCTCTCTCGTAAGATTGTCCATTAAAAGTTACCTCTACCCAATCAACAGAAGTATGCTATCGCCCTGCAGCCAATTTTTGCAAGATTGCCAGGACATGCTGGTAAGGCTTCAAGTCTTCAGGCCTCGGGCGAGACAAGTGTCTCATAAGACTGTGGTTCGCGACGACTGAGGTGCAGCTTCAGAACAGTGAGATACACAACTTTGGAGGGTGATCCGGCTGCTGACTCGGAAGGGTGTTTAAACCAAAACCTTGGACGAGCTCGGGTCTCCACATGGACGTTGAAGAGGAGGCTGTTCGGGAAGCTAATCCGCCGAGCGACTGTCCCAGTTCCTTTTGAAAAGAAAGTAGGAAAACCCAAGGAAAACCAGTATTGGCATTGCGCCAGTAGTGTTGAAACTTGAGTACTTGAGTGGACAATGGGAGAGGATGGAAAGTAGCCTGATGGATTACATAATCAATATTGGGTATGAGGGGCAAGTCAGAAATGTACGGCCAACATTTGGACTTTGCCTGCACGACTTACCTTCCTTCACCTTTATATCTATATCCATGAGCATCCGTGCTCCAAGGAAGGGCGAAAACTATGAGCTTAGTGTTGATTTGAACAGTGAATACCGCGAAAAGAGGAAGGATGCCATCAAGCGCACTATCGCGTCCATGACCGTCGGGAAAGGTTCGTTTACGACAAGCTATCTCCCTGCTAAGCAGCTAATTACTGTACCGTAGACGTTAGCGGTCTCTTTCCCGATGTTCTCAAGAACATGCAGACCGACGATCTTGAACAAAAGAAACTGGTATACCTTTATCTAATGAACTACGCGAAGACGCAGCCGGAACTCGTCATCCTCGCTGTCAATACTTTCGTCAAGGACACAGACGACCCGAACCCGCTGGTACGGGCTTTGGCTATTAGGACCATGGGATGCTTGCGCGCAGAGAAGATTATTGATTATCTTTGCGACCCACTGCAAAAGTGTCTCCGCGATGAGAATCCTTATGTCAGGAAGACAGCGGCGTTGTGTGTTGCGAAATTGTACGATCTGAAGCCAGAATTGGTGATAGACAACGGGTTCTTGGAGCAATTGCAGGAGATGATTGCGGATAGTAATCCCATGGTGTGTGCTGGTCCATGTGTTACCTTCCGCCTTACGTCTCATTCTCCGTTCAGGTCGTCGCCAATACCGTCGCGGCGTTGACAGATATTCACATTGCCGCCACATCGCAGCCTGGCACATCGTCATCGGACCCAGGAGTTTTCAACATAACTACGTCGATCCTCAACAAGCTATTGATCGCTCTTAACGAGTGTTCGGAATGGGGTCGTGTCGCCATTCTCAACGCACTAGTGCGTTATGTCGCGCAGGACGAAAAAGAAAGCGAGCACATTTGCGAGCGCGTTGTGCCACAGTTCCAACACGTAAACGGCAGTGTCGTTCTTGCAGCTGTCAAGGTTAGACTTTACCTTGGCGCCATTGAATACACTTTCTAACGTCATAACACAGGTCATTATGATCCACATGCGAGGTGTGCGACGTGAAGACCTCACAAAGCAACTTGTGCGGAAGATGGCGCCGCCCCTGGTTACTTTACTATCTTCTCCCCCTGAAGTCCAATGGGTTGCTCTGCGGAATATTAACCTGCTCCTGCAAAAGAGGCCAGACATTCTTCAAAACGAAATGCGTGTCTTCTTCTGCAAATACAATGATCCTCTGTACGTCAAGGTGGAGAAATTGGATATCATGGTCCGGCTAGCCTCCGAAAATAACGTCGATGCTCTTCTAAGTGAATTGAAGGAGTAAGCCTATCATGTCAAGTGCTTGCTTTGTTGTTGATTTGAACCCAGGTATTCATCAGAAGTCGACGTCGATTTTGTGCGCAAGGGTATCAAAGCCATCGGCCAAACAGCAATCAAGATTGAACCTGCCGCAGAACGCTGCGTGAATGTGCTGCTAGACTTGATCGCGACTCGGGTTAGCTACGTTGTACAGGAAGCTGTCGTGGTCATGAAGGTAAATCCTAGTTTTGACGTTATGCTGCGCATGTGGACTCATCATGGTGGTTGAACAGGACATATTCCGAAAGTATCCGTCAACGTATGAAGGTGTCATACCTATCTTATGCTCCAACCTCGACGAGTTAGACGAGCCGGAGGCGAAAGCTTCCTTGATTTGGATCATCGGAGAATATGCCAACAAGATCGACAACGCTGACGAGCTGCTTGGTATTTTCGTTGATTCTTTCACCGAAGAATCATATCCAGTATGATTCATCTTTTTGGCGATGCTGAACATTGAACGCTCATAGCGATAACAGGTACAACTTCAAACATTGACCGCAGTGGTCAAGCTATACCTGAAGAAATCCGATTCGTCGCATGGCATCGTGCAGAAAGTGCTTGACACCGCCACTAAAGATTGCGATTCGCCTGATGTTCGGGACCGCGCGTACATTTACTGGCGTCTGCTGTCCATGGATCCTGCCGCCGCAAAAGTGCGTGACGCCATGATTTTCTGTGGCGATTTTCCTTTTTTTCTTTGAGTCATCGACGCTAAATTATCATTCTTCGCGTTTGTTTGTGCGTAGGCTGTCGTTCTTGCTCAACGCCCTCCCATATCTATCCCACGGACGACGGTGGCGCCGGCTCTGTTGGAGGAGCTCCTCGGGGAGATTGGCACCTTGGCGAGTGTCTATCATAAACCGGCGGAGACTTTTGTTGGAAAAGGAAGGATCGGGGCTGATGCTGTAAGGAAGGGTGGAGAGTAAGTCGTGTGATGATCCTCAAGGAATTTGCCAGATACTTACCTTTTTTTAGGGTTGACGATCAGTTTTCGACACAAAAGGCTCTCCAGACTGTCGTGGCGGGTCAACAAGCCGAAAACCTTTTGTATGTCTCATTTCGCTCTAAATCTGCTCATGAAGAAGAATTCAGGCTTATCGCAAATTTTCACCAGGGATTTCGACGATTCCACTGGTTTGGAAGGCCAGCCATCAGGCTTGGCCGCTACAGAGGTCTTCGCAAAGACGCCTGCGGCTGCCAACCTCCTCGCCGGAACGTCCAGCAACCCTCTGGACGATCTCGTGTCGATCTTTGGTGGGCCAGCGGATAATGGCGGCGCGTCGTCGTCGTCGTTGCCTGCGCCGATGGCGTTCAACTTGAATGGGAGTGGGTCTGCGTTTGGTGCGGTGCCTATATCGCCTGCCCCGCCGACGCCGGCGCCGTTCAGTGCTGTCCCGCAGTCTGCGAAGCCCCAACAGCAGCAACAGCAGCCTCAGGATGATTTGCTTGGGTTGTTCTGATTGTGCCGCCTGGGTGTGCGGTTGGTGTTATTCCGTTTGGTGCTGCAGCTCTTTTTTGGAAGGAATTTTGTATTTTTTTCTCTTTCTCGACGTAATGCGATTTGTCTTTTTTATTTTTATTTCCTTTGGTCTTTGCCCGAACGTGCGGCTTTTCTTTCCAGAATTGAGGGTGTCAGCTGGTGTTGGCATTTGTGCGAGCGAAGGATTTTAAGTTGTTTTGGACACCCTTGGGGTTAGAACTTAGTGTCGTTGGTTGGAAGGCCCATACCAGGCAGGTGGTGCAGAAAGAAAGTAAGTCAGATGTGTCGTGTCAGGAGGTTTAGGGGTATCCTCGTATCTTTCCATTGATTTGCGTGATAGTCTATTCCTATTATTGAAGCTGGGGCTTTGAGAGACAGGATTTTGTTACATTCATTCATTCGATACGATAGTCTGTGAAAGTACGGCGGCTCTGTGCACACTAGGAGGATGATATACGTATGCCTCTGCGTCATGCCATGTCAACATTCGGCGTGAAATTTCTCGCCTTCGCTTTGCAACCGCCGCCAGGCTGAATGAATTGGTGGGAGACCATCGCAGATTGAACTGCTCATGTTTCATTTGCTAGGCCCGGAAGAGCCCCAATCATGGAGGCAAGTTGCTGATTTGGTCAATTTCTAATTTGTTTTTACTACTATCATTGACTCTCGGGAATTTCGAAGGTCAGTTTGGACGTTGGAATTACTCACAGAGCAGTACGCCACTGATATATTTATCATCGATGGTTTTTCAATGGCTCTCATGACTATGAGACAGACCCAGGGAAAAATACTACCCCCTTCCTTCCAAGTTCCAAGTCTGGTTGGAATTCTACCGAGCTGAGAAGGGGATTTGCCGGCCCAGCTAGAAGGTGACGGTAGTGTGGTAAAGCAGCTGGCCTGAGCTCTTGCAAAAGGAGTTGATAACCAACAAGAAGGCGCTGAAAGCCCGGGCAAGACCGCTGACGGCAAGTAGTTGGTATAAGCGTAAGTATGCCGAACGTCGTGACTTTCTTTTTGTTGGTTGTAAACCAAGCAGAATTACCCTAGTGTACTTCATGACTACTACTGTATCGGGCTTTCTGGGGCTTGTACGAGGAGGGGGAGCAAGTCGTTCGCCTTTGGGATGGGGTTTTTGCGCAGCGCAGCAAGCGATAAAACGCTATCGCCCGATTCAATGTTAGATCGGGGGCACTATTTGTGCCTGCGTATCCTCTCGCATTCCCGTAAGTGGGAAAAAAGTGCTCACATACGCGGCATGCTCCGTGTACTACTTATGAAATTGCTATACTTACGCGATGAGGCAAAAATAGTTGTCGCTTGTCAGGTGTACCGCGTACCGTATTGCCCTTGTGCCCAGTGCCCAAGGTACCCCAATGCCGTGTTCGAGTCTTCTTTTCTTATTCTCATGTCGACATTATGAGTAGTAGATACTTATCCGCTTCCGGTACATGGCTAGTATGTGATACCCTTGCGGTCGTGCGCATTGGATAATTTCAAAGAAGGAGCCACTGGCGGGGGCCCAGTAGTTTCTGGACAAGTTTCTGGACATAGACATTATAGCGATTTGAAGTCCCAGAAGTTTCGGTGAAAAGGTCTCAAAGATTTTTGCAAAGAGCTGCACTGAAGCGAAGAATGTCCGAGTCGGCTACGTATTCGACTGCAAATCATCCGCCTCTTCATTGTCAACAGGCAAGTTGCGGCGCCGCGTCCGAAGCGGGTCCAACTTCGGTCTACCTGGCTAATCGTTACCTCAGAGATAGGCAGCCGTAATTTTTACTGATTGGCTGTAGTTACCAGCTAAAGCGTTGTGTGATTTTACTGGTTTAGCCGGTCGGTGGACCTTGTCTCTTCTACCTAGTAGTACCAACCCGTCTCCTCCATCCGAGGATAAGTAATTGGCAGCTCCGAAACGGTGAAAGGAACTTACGCGGGCCAGAAACTAATAGTTCCGCAGCCCAAGGAAGCCTTCGACTGGATAAAAGGGTACAAGGTACTATTTTAAAGTGCTATCTTTCGGTCTGAGCTTGAGAGGCGCTCGTTATAGCGATGGCCGAAGCGCCCGTCGTACACTTTTGCGGCCCTCGTGGATAAAATTGGCACCAAAAGATCCCGTTTGAAGCACGTGACTAACGTTTTGAGGCCCAAAATAAGTTTTGGTCCGACTCTTTGGACCAAGTCCTTCATGCGTTCGTTTTGTGTCCTTGTTTCCTTACAACAGACATATGCCCACCGTACGCGTAACCGAGGGTGCGTTTCAGCAGCACTGTTTTACGACAAGGCTGCAGAGACCTGGCAACGCCCCATGGTCAGGACTTCCGTTATTCTGAGAACACGTCGCTGATAATGCAGGGGCATAAACCCCGAGCTTCGGTCCCTTATTCGTCGTTAATCTTCCCCGTTTAATGCTACGTATTCCGCCATTACCTCTGGCTGCGGCTAGCAGGAGTACTTCTTATGCTAGGAGACAAGCTCGCAAATATACGACGTGTCCCATGCGGTACGAAAAGTCGCGACAAGATCGGGCCTCCCATCTTCTCTTAGCCTTCTGTAAGGTTCTCAACTCCTCATCAGTCCATCAACGGCAGACCAAAGGGACAAAAGAACCAGGTCTGTATGAACGTGTCTTTCTTTCTTTCTCCCGTCAGGCTTCTTGTGCTGACTTGACATACCGCAAGCCATGCCTATTTGATCTTTTTGCTGCTCACAAATTAGCATACTGGTGCTCCTCTTATCATTTCCTACTGGAGCTTTCTTTGTCGGGGACTGTATCGGGCTTTCTCATGTACTCGGTCCGCGTACCCATTAACAAAATACCCTTATTATCACGGTTACTCTCAGAAAGGGAAGATGTAGTGTCCGGTTTGTGACAGCTTGGTGGAACTGTACATATGTATGGACATCGCCACCTGTCAGGTTTTTTTACGCGGAAAGGTATAAAGGGGTCCTCCCTACCCATACATTAGTTCATTGTTCCCCTCGTTCCTTGTGGATCTTCAGCATGGTTCTTTCTTCTCTATCGCGGGTCTTGACTACGGAATACGTTATAGGCGCTTTTCTTATTTTATTTGTCCTTTTCACATATAAATCGCTCGCGTCTTTTGGGAAGAATACTCCCCCTGGACCTAGGCCGCTCCCTTTAATAGGGAACATCCTTCAAATACCGACAGATGACCAGGAAGGCGTGTTCACCGAATGGGCCGCACGATATGGTTAGTACAACCTTCCTTAACCCACCATTCCTATTAACTGAGAGCCCCCCTAGGCGATGTGGTGCATATCAAGATTTTCAGCCAACCAATGATAATTTTAAGCAGCCTCGAAGCTGTTCGAGACTTACTCGATAAGAAAAGCTCAATATACTCAGACCGACCCCGGTTTGTCCTGATGGCGGAACTGTGCGTGAACCAAAATACCCTCCAGCTGCTTGAATCACAGTGACAATGGCCTTCTTAGAATGGGATGGGAAAGCGCGTCGACGCACCAGCGATAGTATGTACCCGATTCCGTTCTTCCATCCCGCGTGGATCGCTCATTATCATGCTCAGTGGACCTCGTTTTCGAAAGCATCGTCGTTTCATAAACCAAATCTTCAATCAACGAGCGATATCCGCCTTTCGTCCTCTCCAGGATCGGGAAGTGCTCATTCTCTTGGAGAACATGCTCAATGCTCCTGAAGCATTCGTAGACCACCTGAGAAGGTGACTACCCTGTCTCAGACTTTCTTACTATGAACTAAAAGCATTTGTCAAGGTTTGCTGCGGCGACTATCCTGGAGATCACCTACGGTCATAATATCAAGTCCGTTGACGATCTTTTCGTTCGTTTGGGTACAGTCGTCTTTACTATCTTTCTATCTCACTGTAAACCTGAGTATATGCACCTTTTCTCAGCGGAAAGAGCAGGTACTCTGACAGTAGAAGCCGGTACCCCTGCCGCAAGCTTGGTTGACTTCTTCCCAATGATGAGGTATGACAATTTCGTCTTTAGATTTGTGGAGACTAATATAAACGACATGCAGGCATATACCCACCTGGGCGCCGTTTTCAATGTTCAAGGTTAATGCCTTGAAGACACGCAAAGCAGTGGAGGCGATGATGAATATACCCTTCGACCAGGTGAAGGATGACATGGTACGGACCCTCGGCGCTTCTTTCTAAAACCTATGTGGCGTAAAGATTCACGCAAAGAACGCCGTTCATTTCAGAAATCGGGAAAGGCCGTTCCGTGCTACACGACGACGCTGCTTGATGCCCATCGCGATCACAGTGGCTCCATATCGCCCGAAGACGAAGAGGATATCAAAGGCTCTGCTGGGACGTTGTTTGCAGGCAAGTAAAATGCTGTTTCTTCACTCCTTCTCCCGCGCCGTACATGCGTAATTGATCACGGGGCACTACTACTACTCTTTGCAGCGGCTGAAGATACTGTGAGCAGTGGGCAAGCCTTTATCCTGCTCGAGCGAGGAACGCTGAATGGAGTCTTTCATCCTCCCTTTTACAGACCATCGCGACGATACATTCGTTCGTACTGGCGATGGTTCTCAATCCGCTGGAGTTCAAGAAGGCCCAGGAAGAGATTGATTCGGTCGTTGGAAGAAATCGGCTACCACGCTTTGAAGACAGGCTGTCTCTGCCCTACTTCGAGTGCGTGCTGAAGGAGGTCCTAAGGTGAGTCATCCAACACCACCCATGGCCGAGCGAGTTGTGATTATTGAACCATTTTGGAAGGTGGAACCCGACAGTACCACTGGGAATTCCTCACCGAGTTATGGAGGACGACTTTTACCGAGACTTCTACATTCCAGCCGGCACTACCGTACTTGCGAATATTTTGTAAGTTTTCTCACTGTGCAGCTGTCTAACGTCGTACTAAAGCCAGGAAAAGTGCGATATTACGAGATTGTGATGAGCCTGAATCGTTTCAGCCAGGACGTTATCTAAAAGATGACAGCCTCCCAGACCCATTCGGTGTGGTATTTGGCTTTGGACGAAGGTAACTCCCCCCAGTCTGCGAAGCTTTGGGAGATTATACTTAATTTTATGAAAAGGGTATGCCCTGGTAGGCATCTAGCTGAAGTCAGCTACTGGTCTATGGCCGCTTCTATGGTGGCTTCGTTCGATATCTCCAAGGTGTTCGACGAGTTTGGCAACGATGTCAATTCTGGTTATGATTTCATGCATGGATTCGTGCGGTCAGTCGCTTTCAGTACTATGCATATGATGTAAGGGAGTGCTTACGCTTTGGGACCATTCTGTAGCCATCCTAAACCGTTCAAGTGCTCTATCAAACCGCGGTCGGCGAATTTGACCAGTCTTATCAGTCAAGCGAGGGCTGAACTTGAGCAGTACGATGGCGCTGCTCTATAGGTCGCTAGCTCCGACTAGTCACTATATCCGTATCCACTTGGAACATCACTATCTCGCCTTTCATTTACATTCCCGTCGTGTTTTGTTTTGAAGGAGTCATCGTCAGGTCTACCCCCACCGCAGGGCGCGATTCAGCCCATCATGCACAGTCATTGTAATGCCACTATTTATTTTCTGTACTCTTTACGACCGTTCCATATACCTGTCCTTCCTTCTACATATAATTATGCTGCTTGTTCTTACTACCCATTTTTCTGGCCGTCCCGTGGTTGTATAATTTCGGTAGAATGTTCTCGAACATTCTAGGATTGGCGCTGATATTAAGCACATATGTGATCATCTTCAACGCGACGTTTTACTACTCCTCTTCGCACTAGCACTTCCTAGTCAACTTTCCTTGCATATACCCCACATCATGCAGACCTCGAGCTGGGATTCGGGTAAACTCGAACAACAACAACAGCCTCTGCCACTTCCTGCGCCGGATAGTGCACAGGCCGCGCCCGAGGCGGCGAGGCAAATAGACGTCAATTCTGTACAAAAGATTACGCTGGACGACCTAGGACCTATGGTTGTCAATTCTGACGGGGTAAGGAATATACTTTCTTGTTGACCTACAGACTTGAGCAGGGCTGACTGTGCTGCTTTTCGCAGACACTCTCGCGCATCGCGAACTGGCAAAACATGACTGATGCAGAGCGGGAGAGGACGCTCCGCGTCCTGTCTGCCAGGAACCGGTTAGTATTTCTCGTTCGACGATTCCTAAAACCCATATTGTGGAAAAAAGGAGAGCGCATACATGCGGCTTCTACCCCTCCCCGGGTGTGCACTAGCCGCCTCTCTCTGTCTGTGTCTGTCATGTTCCTAGTGCAAATTAAAAGTACTCCGTCGCATGTGTGGCGCCACTGCTATTACTTCTCATTCCTGTCTTCATTCACAAATAGGGTAATTCAGGGAAGAGAAGGGGTATACTGTATACACCGCACATGGGGTTTTTTCTTCTTTGCGGTCTTGGCATTCCGCCTTTATCCATCTTTTCCGGGTTTTTTCATGACTATAAGCTGATGTTTATTTCACTTTTTTGAATTCTTACAGGCTTCGGTTGGCGAATGAGGAAAAGAAGCTGCGGGAACAGGGGGACGCAGCTGGTGCTGTTGGATCCGATGGTGCTGCTGATACCACCGATGCGCCGACGAATTCTGGTTTGAACAGTCGGCTGTCGATTTTGCAGTCGTCGGGGGCGAATGGAGATGAGGGTGCCCCTAAGGTGAAAGAGAGCTGAAGATGACCGATGTCGATGAAGAGAGATCTCAAGAGAGAAGAACCGTGTAATATCTATATACTGTACTTTACTGGCGGGTCGAATGACGTTCGTTTATTAAAGTTGCTCTGCAGATGGAAGAAGAAGAAGAAAGACAGAAGAAAACATTCAGAATCCTCGATCCGACGGATGCCACAATGGGGCGGCGGCGCCGACGACACTCAGACATGGGTCAGTTATACTCATAATCCTCATCCTCCACCTTCACACTTTATTTCTGCTTGGCCACGAAATTGCAAATTTACAGAACCTGTGTGAAGGTGACGCACGGTATGCCAGATGTCGACGTCAAGGATACGGTTAAGCCCAAGTTCAGCTAGGTTTGAGCATATCTAGCAGCAGCCTGCTATAGTTTAAATCAAGTTGCACATGCGTTTCGTACGGCAAAGTGCGATAGAGGCGGGATGCGCGGGATGATGATGCACTCGTGCGCGTGAGATCTGATCTTCGCACCCCAACGTGAGGAGGTGCCACTATGAGCGGGTTCGGGCAAGAAACCAATTTTTTGTATAAGCTTGTATTTGGTTCCTAATAAATGCATGTCCTTTGTCCTGCAAGCGGACGAAATTGCTCTTGTTTGATTGGGGTTGGTCGAGAGTCATGAATTATGCTTCGCGGATATTTAAGCTAGGGTACGTTACATTTTACTGCATGTCTGATCCTCAGCTTGTTGGACGATAAGTGAGGTCTGGCCCTCCGTACTTGTAAACCACGTTGCCTGACAGGAAGCTATTAGCATATGAAATGCTAGAAACGCGCGGAAAATAGGACCTACCTCCCAAACGGTATCGTCGACAGCTAAACGTCGAAGTGTAGGTTGACCCTTCCGCAAGATATCATCAATAATAACCTGATCGACTTGGTAGTTTCGAGGAGCGTTGCAGATATTCAGGGAGATAGAACGAAGGCGGGATTTCATACTCGAAACATGTGTCAAAAGAACGTCCTAGATAAGAAAACAGAGTTAGAGAGAAAATAAGCCAACAAAAGAAAGCCTAGTTTACCAAGGATTCTTTTCCTGACTGTATAGCCAAAACCTCCAGCCGCGTACATACTCGCAAAACCTCCTTCAGGGCTTCAACGCCGAGGAATGCATTTGAAAAGTCCAAAACGCGAAGGGTGTCTGCGTGTTTCTTGACTAGGTGGTCCGCCAGGGCGTCGTGTGAGATGTAAGTCACGCGATCATCCTCATCCGCTTCGCACAACAGACTTAGGACGTGGAGCGCAGGCGATCGGGAGATGGCTCTCCTCACCCACTTGTCGAAGTCGTCAACCTCCTTGCGAGTGTGCATGGCTAGGTATGTTGCTGAAAATGAACGGAGGCCGGACAGGGTTGGTTGATGTTTTGGAGGGCGGAGTTGCTGTGGACGTGCATTGATCAGCTGCAGCAAGACACAATAAAAAGAGAGGGTTGGCGCTGTACCCAATAATATCGTAGTTGCAGCCTTTTAAGATGAGGAAGATGGTCGAGAAATGTGTAAACGTCATCGTTCATAAGCGAGTACGATAAACCTAGAGCGAATGCCTCGAGACTGTGTTCTACATGAGGTAGGATGACTTTCAGGACTCCTGGTGTTACTGAACCACAGTTATCCTGCATGATTACAAGGTCAAAACCAAATGTTTACGAATTCATAGTAAACGGACCTGCAGATGTAATTCTATGAGGTTTGGAGACAACCTGCCGAGCCATTCAGGCAGTAAGTTCAAGATTGTTCTCCCAGGACTCTTCAATGATAGTCTACGAAGCCTGGTGGTTTGCACTATTGCTGGGGCGTGATCGTCATCCGTGCAAGACGCGTTGACTGTGAGTTCTGTCAAATATGACAAGTTGTGTAGGATTGGAATGCTCGCTGCGAAGAGGTCTTCGTGATATGTTACAGGCGTGAAAATAACGCTAGTGAGATTGGTAAATGTTGGTAGGGCAGTCGCGATCTTCTCTGAGAGTGTGTTTCGAGGTGGAGGTCTGGGTGATATGTGTCCTGAAAATTGTTTAAGTTAGAGGCAGGAACTACAGGTGATAGGGCTTACCGCTAACTTCGAGAACGCGCACAAAAGGCGCATAACGAGGAAGAAAAGCTGATGTAAAGTTGGAACCTTTCTACTGTCGTGATCAAGCGAAGCCTGTAAGACGGTAAGGATATTGATCTTACCGGTATTGCACCTGGATCTCGCAGGTTGAGAACTGCCTGGGGATTAAATTTGGGAGAGATAGTCACGAAGCAGTATAGAAGTTTGGAAGCAGCCAAGTTGAATTGTGAATTCACCAACGCGCAGTGAGAGAGGAGGATATAGTCATGAGAGCAGAATTCCAAGACGCGGGAAATAATATCGTAATTCATCTATCCTTCAAGTAGGTGGTCCGCGTAAGTAAGTTGAAGAGGGACAAGACGTTGCAAATCCGGCAGATAAAACAGAAGTCGTGCTATATAGCATGCACAGTACTAGGTCCTAGCTAGATTCCTGGCCAATTCGCACGTCGCGACTTGCAAGGAGTTGAAGGACTTGAAAGGCTTGATTTGTAGGCTGTTTCCTTTAACTGCTGTTTAGAAAATGTTAGTTTTTACGCCAATTATAAGACTCACTACTGAATCCGGAGTGCTAGAACGCGTGTAGCTGTAGCCAGTCATTGAGATAGCTACTACTACTCGGGCGTTTCTGCATCATCATTTGAGTCTCGAGACCTGATCACATTTATGTCACGATCGTCACAGTTGCCGTTTTGAACACCGTACGGCAGACAATTGTTGAGCGACAGGTACTATATTAGTAGTCCATGCGTGCAGGCTCGGGTTGAACAGTAGACAAGGAGGACATAATTCAAGGTCAAACTCGGGTCAAACCATGGGGACCTTTTGTTTGGTTCTACGGAAGCATACAGGCTTTATGTATTTCTGCGTCGGGTTTCCTTTTCACCGTCCGTTCTACGGTTCAACAGGCAATGCCGGTAGACACGGATCAAGCGGCATTCTTGCCGCGAGACACATCTAGCGATTTTGGCATACCTCTTCGCTGAAAAACATTCGTACGCGCGCTATACCTATCTTGCTACGTATTTGCAAGTTACTAACGATGGTCCAGTCCCCATAACTGGATTGATCTGCCAATAACAAAACGTATGGAAAATTTTCGCAGGCACCGCTGGGGCGAATACCTTTTTACGTCCTAAAAAGGGGGTTTGATAAATGATTTATATTTGGTTTCCTTTTTACGACCTTAAAAGGTTCCTAGAAAGATATCGGGCATACTATATATGGGAAGCCCGATACCTTTATAGACGCTTTTTAGGTCGCAAAAAGGTAACCCAAACAGAAAACATTTATCAACCCCCCTTTTTAGGATGCAAAAAGGTATTCGTGTCAGCGGTGAGGGACGGTGACCAGTGGGGAAGAGTCACGGGATTTGCTATTACCGATCAAAAATTAGTGACAGGAGGGGGCGACAAAATTGTATGTAGAACGATTCACGGCTTTCTTCTCGACGACGACGATGATACCACGAACAGCGACGAGGAGGCTTGAGACGACTTTATTGTGCGCTCGTCAGGCCCTTCCACGTCCTGCTCGCCTATATTCCACTCCTTCACAAAAGCTCAGCGCTCCTGCAACCGCTGCAGCAACTTCCACATACATTGACTCCGGACTTCCCCCCTTTCTTACCACACAAAATGCCACAAAAGCGAACGGAAAGCTACGCGACTTTCTTTCACGAGACCCCAGCTACGTCCTTGTGCCAACTCCGGAGCCTGCAAAAGCAATGACAATGGAGAGCGACCGTTGGTTCGGCGACCCACTATCCCTCGACATGACTGGCATTATTGATGCTTGTCTGCACAATTTATACGACGTACCCCGTGCAATGGACGTGTTTACCCGTCTGCGGGAAAGAATAGGTTCAGTCGCGTTAGACACGCCTCTCTACAACGCTTTCTTGCTCGCGTATTCCGGCATGGCAGAAAAGGATTCTCACAAAAAGGCAGTTTGGCTCGGAGAGGCTTGGTCCTTGTATACCGTGATGGAAAAGGGATTAGAGCAAGTCCACCCAAATGCAAAAACATATAGTATCATGTTGTCTATATGGCACCAGTCAGTCTATATTTCCTCAGGCCGTCGAACCGTGACTCATTTGCTGTTTAGATACCACGCAGTAGAAGCTCTCAATATTCCCCATGTTCAGGATCCTGGGTACCTCTTAACAAAACTCCTCTCCCGTAACATCTCTGTACTCGAGGTCGTCGGCAATCCTTGTCTCAAGGACCCAAAATTAATCGCCCAGATAGCTCAAACTCTCGCCGTCCAAGCCGTTCAGCTCAAATTCCCCCAAGTTGTCGAGGAGCTTGGCCAAGGCAACGTTGCTCCTCCAGAGGAAGACGTCTTCGCGACCGCCCCCGAGATCAACCCCGTCACCAAATCCGTGTCTGTAAATGGAGAGGTGCAAACTGAAATTCCCTTCAACATCAGCGGTCTTCGCCGTCAGCTTAACAAGGTTATCGAGGCCCGCAGCTTCCTCAAGCAAGACGCATACGCCCGTCAACGCCATCTCGAAGCATCCGTTTACGACCTTGCGAAGGAACGTTTAGAACATACCCAGGAAACCTTGAAAGAGGTCGGTGTCAGTGACGGAAACCTGGCCAACTCACAGCTCCGGAAATGGATGTTCGAATGGCACAAAAAACTTCGTGAAGCTCTGCGCAAGGAGATGGTCAAGATCGAGAAGCAAGAAGAGTCGTTCACCAAGCCTAAACAACAGCTCGAGAAAGTGTCGGCCCATCTCAAGCTCGTTAATCCTGACCGCCTTTCATTACTCACAATTCTCGAGGTCATGCGACTCCATGGTTCGGGAGGCATTACTGGGGGAATGAAGACGACGCGAGCACTGATTGCTGTTGGCAAGGCTGTGGAGAACGAGCACAAAGCCCAGATTTGCAAAAACAACCAGATCCCTATTCCTGACTTTGGCCCTCGAACCGACCTTTTCACTGTGAGAGGGTACCAAAATCTGCATCAACGTCGAGCAATTGCCGCCAAGACGATGGCTGACGCTGAGGACTGGACGGCGCCTTGGAGTCAAGCTCTTCGCGTACGGATCGGATCGATCTTGGTCAGTCTCCTCATCGAAGTAGCCGATATCGTGCAAGAGATGGTCGACCCCAGAACGAACGAGATTTTGTAAGTAACTCGTGTTTGCAACTCGAAAGTAACCTGCTGACCACGTTTCTCTGTTAGGTCGGAGCGTCATCCTGCTTTCTATCAATCGTATGAATACGTACGTGGACAGAAGCTAGGAGTCCTCAAGCTTCACGAGCAAGTCCTTCAACGGTTAGCCAAGGATAGTCTCGACAAGACAATTCATCCCCGCCACTTGCCTATGCTTGTCAAGCCGAGGCCTTGGACCGACTACAATCAAGGCGGTTATCTCTACAGTAAAAGTAAGCACACTCGTCGTTTTCAGTTCGACCGATAAATTGATGTACATTTAGGCTATGCGATGCGGTTCAAGGACTCTCATGAACAACAGGTCCATCTTCGCGAGGCTACTGCAGCGGGTAACGTTGAGCTAGTTTTTGCCGGTCTCGACGTTCTCGGAAGCACACCTTGGAAGGTCAATAAAGATATTTTCGAGACGGTCACCAAGGTCTGGAACACGGGCGAACGGATGGGCAAGATCCCACCTGCGGTATACGATCAACCAGAACCGGTCATGAGTGAAGAAAGTGCGAAGGATCTTATGGCGCGCAGTCACCACATGCAGCGTCACAAGGCATGGACACAACACAAGAACAATAACCATTCGGACAGGTGTAGTGTCAACTATAAGATCGAGATTGCGCGAGCCGTAAGCCTTTTCTCCTTATCCCAAGTTTCCGTATATCTAATCGGTATTTTCTAGTTCTTGCACGATACTCTCTACCTGCCCCACAATTTGGATTTCCGTGGTCGCGCCTATCCTCTTCCTCCTCATCTTAACCATATGGGAGACGATCTTTCAAGATCCTTGCTTCTGTTCGACGAGGCCAAACCCCTTGGTGTTCGTGGCATGAGATGGCTCAAGATCCATGCTGCCAACTTGTACGGTTACGACAAAGCCAACTTCGACGACCGTGTTGCCTGGACGGAGAAGCATCTCGATAAGATGATCGAGGCGGCTACCAATCCTCTGGAAGGCGAGAAATGGTGGTTGGCCGCTGATGAACCCTGGCAATTCCTGGCGACTTGTATCGAGATGAAGAAGGCACACGAACTCGAGGACCCGACAACGTATTGTTCTTCGCTTCCCGTTCATCAAGATGGCACTTGTAACGGTCTGCAGCATTATGCTGCTCTCGGTGGTGACGCTGAGGGTGCCGCGCAGGTCAACTTGGCTGCTGCTGATAAGCCTTCGGACGTTTACACGTATATCAGTCATAAAGTCCAGAAGACTGTTGCGGAAGATGCGGCAAAGGGCGTCGAGGTCGCGCAGTTGCTTGTGAATAACATCTCAAGAAAGGTCGTTAAGCAAACTGTGAGTGATTTGGAAAAGATTATGTTGTGTATTGTTTATTGAGTTTAATTTTTTTGGTGGTGTAGGTTATGACTACTGTGTACGGTGTCACTTTCGTCGGTGCTCGTGAACAGATCGAGAAACAGTTGAAGGACCGAACGGATGTTCCTGAGGAGAAGTGCTGGGGCGCTGCTTCATATCTCGCCAAAGTGGTTCGTATTTTTTTCAAAATTTCTCTGAAAGCTCGTGTATTCATTTTCTATCTATTAGCTCCTTGCTACCATCGGAGACACCTTCAAAGGAGCCAAAGACATCCAGAACTGGCTGAACTTGTGCGCTCGTCTCATCTCGAAGTCTATCCCTGAAGACCGTCTGGCCCTTGAGAGGGACGAAGCTGGAAACAAGGTTTCGACCCTGAAGAGGATGAACATTAAGAAACAACAGATGACCTCTGTTGTTTGGACAACTGCGCTTGGGTTGCCGATTGTCCAACCATACAGGAAGGCTGCGAGGAAACAAGTGCAGACTGCGATTCAGTCGGTATTTATCTCGGACCCTAGAGCTCCTTCGGAAGGTGGGTGTTGCTTTTGCTTTTTTGTTATGTACGGTTACTGATTGGGTTTTTGATATAGTTAATGCTGCTAAGCAAGCCTCTGCTTTCCCGCCCAACTTTATTCACAGTCTGGATGCTACGCACATGTTGTTGACCGCTCTTGAGTGCAGGGTACGTTACGGTTCTTTTCTTTCGGTTTAAGTTCTATCGACCAATCATCCTTTGTTTTGCAGAATAAAGGATTGACTTTCGCTTCTATTCACGACTCGTACTGGACACATGCCTGCGACGTCGATACGATGTCGGCTGTTATCCGTGACACATTCATCGCCCTTCATTCCTCTAACATTCTGGAAAGACTTGATAAAGAGGTATGTGCCGCCATGACATATAACTTGAAAACGACCGCTGACGATACTTGTCCCACTCTTTCCAGTTCCGTCAACGATATGCCACTCATCAAATCCCCCTCAGCGACCTTCGCGCAAGCGGCCGCGCCGGTGGAGTTAACAAATTCGTGGCCAAGTTGAAAGAGGCAGGAACCAGAATCCGGGCGCATCCTTCGCAGGCGGATGACCTTGCATGCATTGGCGATATTGTGGAGTACACCGCTTCCGAGGGCGACGCTGTAGTTCTCTCGACTTCCACTCTTGCTGTGGAGAATACACCTGCGCTGGAGGATGAAGCTGAGGAAGCCGTGCTTGAATCGCACGAGGAGTCAGCTGAAGAGGAGGTGAAATCGACCGAGAGCGAGAGCGAGGTGCAGGAAGAAGTTGAAATCGACCCATATGAGACCCCCAAGGAGAGAGCTGCTAGACTGAAAAGAGAGGCCAAAGCGGCGGCGGCGAAGGCCAGGCTGGAGGCCAAGGCGGCGAAGGAGGCGGCGAAGGCTGCTGCGAGGAAAGAGGCGGCGGAGAAACGTGCTGCGATGGAGGCACAGTCGGACTTGAAGCTGCTCGATAACAAGTTCATCAGGCTTGTGGACCTTATCCCGCCTTTGCCGAAGAAGGGTGATTTCGAGGTTGAGGAGATTAAGGCTTCGCCTTATTTCTTCTCATAAATCTGGAATCTCGACTTCCTCCTCATTTTCGATCTTTCCAACCTTCCTCTTCCTCCTCACGTCGCCTCTCTCTGACTCTCTCTCTATTATCGTGATTTTTATCTGGGTCGGATAGGATCCGTTTATTTTATCTATTATACCGCTATAACCCTCTCCTCCCTCCCCTATCCCCGATATTCCTCTGCTTTAGACCCTCTAGCATTCTCCTCACCGTATAATCTGTTATTTTGCTCTGCTCGTCCTTGACTTACATATCATCATCATGCATTTATAGATAGCCGTGTAATATTGTATTTTAGAAAAAACTATAGTACCATTCCTATGCAATATGGAATCTATTCATCACTCTTCTCTTATATTTGTTGCGATGAAACGTAAATGGAATCAAGCAAAGGGACGCGTCCTAACATCTGACCTAACTTCACAGACTGAGCATGACATGAACTGTTTCTTTCGAACATGGTATAGATTGAATTTTGAACATTCGTTGTCGTGCAATAATTAGGAAGGATATCTCTTTTCCCGAATCTATACAACGCCACGACAAGTACTCTAGTGGTGGTGAACGGGCTTGGGAAGGTCCTGTTCGAGGAACGAGAGGAAGGCATCGGCACCGCCGGTGGTTTCTTCGGTAGTCGAGGCCTGAGCAACAGGGGCAGCCTCGGCCTGGGTGGGCTCAGCAGCGTCGTAGGCAGCGAGTTCAGAAGCGAGGTCGGCGGGGAGAGCGGGCTTAGAGGGAGTAGGTGGCTGAGTGAAGGTCTTCACAGCACCGACGTGTGCATCTTTAGCCTAAATAAACCATGTCGTCAATTCATTCCGTTCCCAGAAAACCCGTCCCTGCATCTCTGCACGGTCCAACAAGCTCACCTGGGGCGCAGGCTTGTATGCCTTGATTTCACGAAGGTAGATGTCCTGGACGAGGTCTGCGGGTGTATTCGGGATGTGAGCGGGGTGTTTGCCAACGAATAAACGACATTACCCTTGCGGGAGACTGCAGACGACGTGAAAGCGCGTTTTGACGCCGACTGGCGGGCCTAAGGAAGCTATATCAGACTCTCATGGACGTGCTACAAGCCATTCGAGGGCTGCTCACGATGCTGGCGGCCTGCCTGAGGATGGACGACATGGTGGTTGCAAAGAAAACTAGGATAACGTGACGCAATGCGTCACAACTCGTGACGGAGTTTCGGAGTCTAGGCTGGCCGCGTTAAGACGCTTGTGCGCAAGGTGTGAAATCCAGAAACACAGTTTCGCAAAACTTTCTTGTTCTACTACCACCACCATCATGCTTTCACGTATCTCTGCTGTCCGCGCCATTCCCCGCGCTTTTGCTACCAGGTCCTACGTTACTGGCCGTACCGAGGGCTCTGTTGCGCAATCCAAGGGTTTCAAGTACGTGGCCACCCAACGCGTGTTCTCCCGATGTGTCTGAACGTCTGTTTATAGCAAGAAGGAGAAGGCCCATGAAGGCATGCGACTTTTGCTGTAGTTTGAAAGCTTGTTTCTGACACGATAATAGATCAATATATTCTCCAACACGAAAGAGAGCAATTGGAGAAGTTGAGGGCTCAGGTATGTAAAGGGGCGTCTTGAACCGATTCATAACTAATACGCCTTGACTTTCAAGATCAAAGCCAAGCAGGCTGAAATCGTTAGTACTCTGACCAGTATTGACGTTCATAGACTAACATTACGGACCATTCACAGGACTCGCTAGAGAAGCAGCACGACGAACTTGAGCAGTCTGCTAAGAAGAACTAAACGGCATACGTACTAATGGTCAGTTAAATGGACTTTTGCGACGCATATATGTGGCTGAACTCCCTCTTTAGGTCCTTTATTGCCTGCTATATGGGACATTTCGTATTTCCAGTTGCCCAATTCCCTTCCCGATATAGGGGCATTTCCCTTGTGTAGAAGCATTGAATTCAACCTCTCTTGGAGTCATCGTTCTGTTTGAAAAAATGAAAGAGTATGAACTCTTCAAATGATTGCGATTCCTTCAATCTTGTCTATTCTCATCTGCTCTTACGTTGTGCTGACCGAGGCGAGGTTTCTCTTTTGCTTCCGGAGGCATGTCTCCTGTCTTCAGGTATTCTATGACGTCGGTGCCAACTATTACAGCAAGTCAGTTTGTCTTCGCTGGCTGCGACTTTTATTGATTCATAGTTATTGATCAAGACTCGCCCATGTTTATACAGTGCAAATGTCAAGCAAAACTCGTCGAGGGTTCAAAATCTGACTCGCTTATGTTGCCTCCAGGAAACGATGTAAAGTTTGCCCAAGAATGTTAATCCCAGAGGAGACTTCTGTATTCCTTGACCCAGAGTTTATTTGTCTACTCATGAAGCACCAAGTTCAACTTGAGGCCAGTTGGTAACGTTGCTGGGGTCAAATAGCACATATAGGGTTCTTGCTTCTGATTTGTCTTTACTTGTGAAGCAGGGCGGGCTGCTTCCTTAATTTGGACACTTTTGCCCGTCGGATGCATGGCCCATGGGTGATGGTGCGAAAGTTGAGTAGCTCGATGGTGGTAAGTTTTCCTCCCTTTTCGGGGCTTCTTCGTGCTTGGGGTATATCTTCTTATTCCTTCTTTGCAAGCATGGAGCAGCGCGGTGGTATCTGCGGATTTCAAAGGAGGTCGGACGAGTTATAACGAAGAATGGAATGTTGAGAGCGTTGTCTCATGAAATTAAGGGGTGGCCACTGGTCGCAGACTCGCAATGATGGTCCTTTCTGAACGTTCTGAACCTTCGGACGCAGCCTTTCCAACAACGGCTTTCCTCGGCCTGTTCGAATCTATTCGTGGCATATCAAATCTAGTACAGAAATCTATTCACGACACTGCAGTACCGATGCTCACATGGTATATCTTACAGATCTCACGCTGCAGTATTTGGCGCCCACAAGTACATAGTAAGACTCAAAAGGTCAAGACTAGGTGGTTGACGAATACATTTTTGTTACATCCCATTAACGCCCAACCTATAACACACCAACTGATCGAAACTGACAGCCTGAGCCGATCCATCATCCGAAGCGCCTAAACTTTGTACTCTCTTTTTCGTACCAAGAATCCGACACAATGGAAATGCGACGATCGCAACGAAAGAAGGAGCTCTTTAACTTTCAATCCTGTCTTTAGTTGACCTCGTCGCCTTGCAACAGCTTCAGGTTCACCGCACTACCCTCGAAGAAGAATATCAGATGCGATTTACAGCAATTCACATGAATCACATCTACTTGCCCAAAATCAAGGAGGGATGGAGACGCACTTTCGGCGGACAATATCTTGATTCCGGTCCAAGCTTTCCGTGTCCCTGGACAAATGATGCGTTGCTCATATCTTACCTTTTTCTTAATTCTGTTAACGCGTCGTCGCAGATCTCCACGAGGACGGGACTGCCTTATAGACTCAAAGACTTTCATCCTTCGGGCGGTAGTGCCTGGTAGTGCCTGGCCGTTTTATTTCCTCCTATATCTGACGCACGAAGTCGTTATCTGTGTATTCATTGGCCAATAAAGCCTCCGGTTTTCGACCTTTAGACCATTTAGACCCTACTGAGACCTGTTTAGCCATGCGGAACACTGGATCCATGCGACGCGATCCGATCTACCAGTCTCAATATCCCTTGGGTGATAATAGGGAACAACGATAAAAAAGTAGCTGCAGATTCCGTTGATGTTGTGCATGGTTGGCTTTTGCTCATAGCCAGAACATCCCGACCGACAGCCCTGCTTGCTTACCCTCCAGTGGCGATCCAGCCCTCTCCCCCTCCTCTCCACCCATTGCACCAAACGGAGGAGATTGGCTTGTTGGTCGACGAGACGGCGTGAAGATAGGAAGCTCGAACGCACTTTTTGCTTTTTTTGCTTTGGGACAGGTTCGGTGATCTGTGTCGATAATTTTTTCTCCCAGTAAGCACCTCTGGATCTCAGCACGACATTGAGCGCAATCTGACTCTTTGCGTCTCTGATTGTACAGGTCAAGTCGGGTCACCTGGGCGGTTCGAACTTCCATCTTTCTTCGACGACGATGGATGATAAAACGCTACACACGATGGTTGAACAGGGAATGGCGGTCAACTTGGTCGGTGGTAAGTCAAACCGAGTCGTTTCTGTGTTGCGTGTGTAGGACATGATATAATTGAACTCTAGCCGCCTGCTTGACCGCCCTGGTGTACGACCATATTTTGACTCTGGATCAAGAGGTGCGTCATATGCTATCAGTTTCAATATGATCCATTATTCAATGACCTACTTTATTCAGGTGAAGGCTGTCTGGCCGTTAGTCGAAATCTCGTTTGCTAGAGTCAAGGCAGGCTGACGAGAATTGGTACGCAGGGCTCGCTGGTCGCTTGCCAAATTTCTGTTTCTTTTCAATCGGTATCCAATTGCGGCGATGCTTCTGTGTGTGCACCCCTTATCTTCTCACACCAAGGCTCGCTCTGACTTACCATCACATGAAGGTTCAACTGTATCTGTGCGTGTTGGCTGTCGGATGTTGGCAACTCGTGGCTCATTTAGGCGCAGCTGCTTCGCGGACATATCTTCCTGATGACTTGTACGTCCATTCCTATCTTCGAAGTCGGTGGAGAGTGTTCCTGATTAGAAAATATAGCTGCCACTTCTTCATGAGATGGCATTCCGTGTAGGTTCAGCTGCGTATACCTTTGTCGTTATCGTTTACGAATCATCTTCTCAGAGTGTCCACCTTATCTACTATCACCGTTCAGGGTATGCTTTTGTCGCAATTGCCAGTGCGAAATGACTGATGATATGGATTGAATTATTTAGCAATTCTCATGCTACGAGTGTGGGCGCTTCGTAAGTCTTAGGCTTCCTTCACCGCATCCCACTTCTTGACACCCATCTTTCAAACATCAAGACCGGATGAGCAAGGTGATTTCCTCTCGCATGGCCTCAAATTGAACGTCGAATTAAGCTTCATTTCTGATTAGACCAGTCTTTACATCGGTTTTTTCTTCTACATCGGTGAGATGATCGTCATGAGAGACCGTTCTGGAAAGCCAGCTGACAAAGCCATGCAGGAGGAACCATTACTCTGATTATCCTTTTGGTATACAACTACACAAAGGAACAAGTCATTTGTGCGTCTTTATGCAATTTATACTAGTCAGCTGAGCTTTTGAAAGCTCACCGTCATATGCAGTGAATGATAGCCTGCATAGTTTACCTGGATGCTATGCAATGACTGTCCCAGAGATTATTGCAGGGCAATGGTTCGTTCCTCGACTTTTCCTTTCTGTTATGTGTATGTTTGATTGAGATCCTCGTCCTTTGACTTTATAGGATCACCCCACTCATTGTTGAAAGTATGTCAAGATATGCTTGACGTCTCACGTTTCTGCGAGATTTGACATGTTTCGTCTAGGTGTACTTTTCTTGTTGGTCATTTCTAGAGCGTGGTTTTGGTGGAGGGAAGGTATCGCTGTCCCCAGAATTTTCACACTTCTTGTGAGTATCGCTTTTACCAGCTTTGTTTGCTTGATACTGAAGTACACTTGCACCTTATCTAGGCTCGCGATTCCGCATTGTATTTCATCATGTAAGCACATATTACTTTCGGCTGAGAGGACAAAGCTTGATGGATTGTCGATTTTACTTTCTAATTCTAGCATGTTCGGTGAGATACAACGTTAACGCCTTATGTCGGGAGGTTACTGATCTGAGAAATACAGTCATGTTGTTGTCGAACTATCTTCTCTTCCAGCTGGGTCCTGCCTTCTTGTCCACTTTGCTCGTAACGTGCGTATATTCGTTTAGCGTCATCCACAAACCAATCATTGACTTTTTTGCGCTCCTTTCCTCCTGCAGCCCATCAACTGCAGCTGGATGTATTCTGGGATCCCATATGATCCTCCACTTGCGCGAGATGATTGAGCCATACGAGGATTCTGACACGAACGCAGTTCCTATGAGAAGGGCAGTCATGATCAGTGTCACGAAGACACATGAACACGACATGGACGACCTGGACAGCAGCAGAGGGACTCTCAGCTCACACCCTCCTCCTCGTATCCCTAACAGAACCTTCACCCAAGGATCGGGCCACTCTCCACAATTGAAGCCCAGCACCTTTGCCCAGGCCATGTACGAAAAACATAGAAAGGATTATCAGTGATGACAGAAAGCCTCAGGTTTACACGTTCTTTTCCCTACTATCCTTTCTGTTCCCTTTGAATAATATAGCTTCGCATAATATGTATGAAAAGAAGCACATCGGGTTTTTTAGAGACAATAAATATGCCATGGAATGGCTATAGTTGTAAGTGCATGCAATGTCAGGTCGACGTTACACTTAACATTTGCCCCAAGTCCTCTCTGCTCGACCTATGAAATTGGATTGTTTGCAGTGTGTTGCTGGCTCTACTCCGGATATCCCTCCCTGCAGCAACGCGAGATATCAGCAAGAGGGCTGATAAAACCTAGAGGACAGGCTTATCAGTCAAGAGGTATATTTATCTCCGTAACCTGGTAAAACTCACAAATATTTGGGGTAGGACAGCAGGAAGAATGGTCGCTGCTGGCCCACCTAACCCTCCAAAGACAACGACGACGAAAGGGATTTCAAAGACTAGGATTATGGCGCATGATTCGACACAAAGCGCTATGATTCGAGAATAAAACGCTTCCGGAGCCGTGGTGAGAAGCTTCTGCGTTAACCGCTAGCCGTGCATGACTCGACCGACTATCAAGCCCGTCAAGATGGCATTGGTGATTATGGAAAAGGAAGCCATGAGCGGAAGTTCAAGGCCGGATGGGTTGGGCAGCGTATAGAAAGTAAGGCCTCCTGCGGCTAGGGATTCATATGAAGTTTAAACACGGTCAACCGAACATAATTTCGACAGAGAAACCAAAGACAGACTCACTCAAGCTAGACAGAACGAGGAGCACAAGAACAGAAAGAATAATTAACCTGTGTCTTTTTCTTGTGTCGGAGTAGAGGACATAGCATCGCCATGTCTATACATATTCTCAGTGAGAAGTTCTCCAAACTGAAACAAAGCAGGTTACATACCATGAACCCATCTGCACCCCACATCGCCAGAGGAAAAACAGCACTCGTATTGAAAGTACTGCTTTCGTTTTTATCAAGGAAGGCCAGGAAACCGTATATGTTCTGACAGAACGAAGCAATCCCTGCTAGCGACATATACGTGACATATCCCAAGAGGACAACTTGTTTTTTTGTTGAATAACGTGCATCTCGATTGGTGATGCCCCGCCAGCAGTTGAAAGAAAGAATCACGACCATCGTAAAGATTATAGCGTCTACGATAGCTGCCCCGCCTAGGCTTTTCAGAGCTTGCACATTATCACCCAAGCAGTTCGGGTCAACCGACATGAGGGGCTCAGTGACATAGATGCGGGGAGAAAGGATGGTCCCTTCTCAATTGGAAGTCTGGATTATTGTAGTCTATGGTCCTGATTGAAGGCCTGAATGGTCGTGACTCGTCCTGTTACTAAGGAAATCAGGGATGGCCACTAATTTAGGGACGTTCAATCCAGACTGCTGCGACAGTCGCAGCTCGCAGCTTCGCAGCTACCTCGCTTAGTAATAGTGAAGATTCAAACTCCGCCTTGCATCTCTGTCACCACCTTGATAAGATCTGATAAGATACTACCAAAACCACGCAGATCAAAATAAATTTCGGCACAAACCTCATTTATCGTCCATAAGCATACTAGAAATGTGGAAAAACCTCTGAATCTGCAAGTTAACGCTGGTCTGACCCTAATTTCGGGGTGCATCGCGAAAAGTCACATAGAGGTCACAGAGCCGGACTCCCAATTTTGTGATGACAAATCACGCTGCTGCGAAGCTGCGAGCTGCGACTGTCGCAGCAGTCTGGATTGAACGTCCCTATTGGCAGATGGCACTATGTGGGCGGCAACTTGTCAGTCCCGTAAATGTAATTAAATTAACACCGCCACTACAATAAACTTTAGAAGCGCTGCAAGGATGTGAGAATGTACTCATGTTAAGGGGGTTGGAAGCAAACCAGGAGTCCTCAAGTCGAATCATACTGCCCTAGCCTATCTTCTATGAAACTGCATCGTCTGGAGTGCAGAATGGTCAACTCAAACCTCCTGCCCCGCAGCGCCGCGATATATCAACAGCAGAGCTGATAAGGCTAAAATCTGAAATGGGAAATCACAAGAAATAGTTTTGGAATAAACCGACAAATATAAAAGGTAGTACAACCGCCAAAATAATCTCCATAGAACTCCCGAGTCCCAGAAATGAGATTACCACAAACCGTATCTCAATGGTCCGACTATAGAGTGAGCCTTGCACTGTGCCAAGGTACTTCCGAAGCGATCGCTGGTAATACAAGACACGGCTTACGATTAGACATGTCAAGATACCGTTGGTCAAGATCGAGAAGGAGGCGATGACGATCGCTGGAATGTCGGAATCTGACGCGAGGATGAATAAAAATGCACCTGCAACTGCGTGCATTTAAAAGCCACGTCAATGTGGGCAGGGATTCGAACCAATCTCGCGGAAATAAACTTGCCTAAGCTGCCCAAGGCAAGAATTGAAAGCAAACATATGAGAAGAACGCGCCAGGCTTTGTGTACATCATGGTAGAGCATGAAACCTCGCCAAATCTATTGCCCAGAGTCAGTAATTGTCTTCGCTATCCATTACAAGGCTCTTCAATCACCATGAATCTATCTGCACCCCACAACGCAAGCATGAAAAGGACGGTCTGGATAGTTGCAATAGTGTCGGCATAAGAATTGCTCAGGAAGTTGAAGATGTTGGTTGTCAAGGATGCAACGCAGATTAGGGACATGTAGGTGACATACGTCAGCAGGATCCGCCCCCTTCGATTCGAGTAGGCAGTACTAGGATTGGTTATTGCTCCGCAACAACTAAATGAAAAAGTCATAGTCATGGAAAAGGTCATTGCGCTGACAAGGGCTGTTGCACCATTCAATTTGAGCGTTTCTACGATATTGGCCTGGGTGGCCAGACTGTCCAGATAACGCTCTAAGCGCGTTTCGCCGAAAGACATGGACGGCGTTCAGATTGAGGATATAGCCAATGTAGAAGGGGTAGAAGCAATCGTTCGCGACCGCCTTTTAATTATACCCGTGTGTGGGTGACAGCTATAATTCTCGATGATCATATTTGAATGCTGCATGCACGTATCATAGGTCGTGTCGGCACGCAAGTACACAGCGTCCAGAGCACACAGTTCAACCTGAGGACCCGCAACCATCAAAATGTATACAGATGGATTGAATGAGGAGCCTCACTGCTTTTTGGATGCAGGTAATCACCGACTTTGAGCTTGAATATATGGGAAGTAGCGCACAAGCATGTAGATGCAATCGCGAACTTTTATCGTAGGCCCAATCGCCGATGGCAGTCTACAAGGTTTTTGGCAGTGTTTCACGCCTAGAAACTAAAGATTGGTTTAAAAGCGTCTGTAACGAAACTTTCCTAATCATTGAGAGGGTTAAAAGAGATTCTCACCAGTGCGTCTCCATGTAGTCATCACAAAGCACTGTTTGACAGATTTCGATGATGTACCGAGGACGTTGGAGAATCACCATACGGGCCTGTACAGGAAAGTTGTACGATATTCCATATTGAAGGCAATTTGGCTATTATAATTGCTGGACCGTTAGAATTTATCCTTTCTCCACAGGATATTTCGTAGGTCACTCACATTCTGGTGAAGTAAACAAGAGCTTCGTAATTATTGACCCTCATGGAAGATGCCAATAAACGTCGGATATGTAACTTGGATAGATGAATTCAACTATTTTATAAAATTCTCTACTTTCTTTCTTCCTAGTGCGATGCCATGAATTGTCAATAAAAAGAACAGGTCGAGGAGGATAGTATTGAGAAGCCCGAAGATTCAGAAGAACGTTGAACGAATTGAAATTCAAAGACGGTTGGAGCAGCACGAATTGTACGGAAGCCGGTGTTATCGGATGTCACATGTTACCGGTTACCGGTCACCGGCGCCGGTGAGAAATTCCCTCGTCGCAAACATGTTGCGCACGACAACATACTACTTACAGCGCAATCTCTCACAAGAGCATTGAACAATCGATAAAGTGTGCCAAAATCATGATAAATTTGCCTGAGGAGATATACTACGAGGTAAAGCTGCGAAATTCTCCATAGTTCAACATCATTGTCACCATTTTCATAGGTTTTCTTGCAAGTTTACTTCCCTTCCAAGTTTGGAATGAAAAAATTAGAGAATTTAATCTTTTCAGGTTGTCAAATTGCACCCACTGCACTTCCACGGGTGCTTTACTTCGGTAGCACTTAAAAACAACTCACATTCCCATGATAAGATAATGTTCGACGTCGATGGGTAAAGTAGCTATCTGAAGGTTTATCTCCTCCCTCTTACTCGTCTCAGACCGTAGAAATGGAGGGCCTTGAGTCAGAAGTAAGAGCCTACTATCCACAATTATCGTATTTTAGACTTATTTTATCCGCAGGCTACTTCTGCTAAGAGCGCTCAGCTCCCTGATCTTTACGAGGCTTCAGTGACTGACCTTCAGAAGGGTCTTGACGCTGGTCACTTCACGAGCGTCGATCTCGTAAAGGTATGCCAATCACGTCTTTCTGGTACATTTCAGGGTTAACCAACGCTTACTACTAGGCATACTTTGCTCGTATCAAAGAAGTGAACACCAGTGGACCATCCCTGCGAGCCGTTATCGAATTGAATTCTTCTGCGGTAGAGAAGGCCGCAACTTTGGACAAGGAACGCAAGGAAACGGGACGACGGTCAATGTTGCATGGAATCCCTGTGCTGCTCAAGGTAAGCTGGCTATGGTACGACTACGATTATGATATTTAACCCAGAATCTCAGGATAATATTGCAACCATCTCTTCGGAAGGTAGCTTAACATCATAACTGAAAATTGAAATGCACGTAGGTCAACTTACATCTCGTTACTTATAGGTATGAACACGACGGCAGGGTCTCATGCTCTTGTGGGCTCTGTTGCACCAGACGACGCCGGCGTTGTTAAGCGTCTTCGACAAGCTGGTGCAGTGATACTTGGTATGGTCATTTTCTATATCTCATTTCGCCGTCTTACCGATTTTATCCTGCACTCAGGCAAGGCCAATATGTCGGAATGGTCTTACTACAGAGGCGGTTGCGCATCAGGGTGGTCAGGCAGGGGTGGCCAGTGTACGAATGCGTACTATCCAGGCGGCGATCCATGTGGATCATCGTCGGGCTCCGGGGTAGCAGCCTCGATTGGACTCGCCACAGTAACTCTAGGTACCGAGACAAACGGAAGCATTACCTGCCCTTCGAGCAATAGCAACGTCGTTGGTATCAAACCCACCGTGGGCTTAACATCCCGAGCAGGAGGTGCGTACTTGCTTGCTGCTTTTATTTTACTTGACTATAACAAGACTTATAGTTATACCTATATCTATCAATCAAGACACAGTCGGACCAATGACGAGATCGGTCGAGGACGCTGCTATCACTCTTTCTCTTATGGCTGGGAAAGATTCAAACGACAGCGCTACTCTCACGCAGCCAGACATCGTGCCTGACTTTACGAAGGCACTCAACAAGGATGCTCTGCGCGGCAAACGCATCGGTGTACCTCGTCATTCCTTCCTGGATGACAAAGAAACTGGAAACGACCCCTCCATCAACGTCGTATTCGAGCAAGCATTACAAACGCTCAAAGACCTTGGCGCTACTGTTGTTGATCCAGCCGATTTGCCTTCTGCGGATGAGATTGGAAAGACGCGCGGTGATAGTATCGTCATGAACACAGACTTCAAGGTATCTCTAACAAAAGCGTATCCAGCATGGTTTGGACATTCGATTGACCCGCTTTGTCCACTTACAGGTCGGCATCAACGCCTACTTTCAATCTCTCGTTGAAAATCCTTCTGGTGTTCGAAGTCTCGCTGACCTGATCGCTTTCAACGATGCTCATCCGGATCTCGAGAAACCTGTTGGATTCGAGGCACAGGATATGTACGTGTTCTTTTTCTTCTTCAGGAAAGATGCGTTGAACTTAAAACCTGTTATGTCAGTTTGATCAAGTGCGAAGCAATAGAAGGCCATACCGAGGCCTACTTCAAAGCGCTTGCTTTACAGAAGGAGAAGGGTGGTGCCAGAGGTATAGACGCCGCTTTGAAAGAGCACAATCTGGATGCCCTTGTTCTGCCAGCCCGAGGGCTTACCAGTACACCACCGGGTAGGGGATACTCATATTCTTTGCGCTTTACATCCTCATTCCAAATCATCCTTCAGCCCTCTGCGGATATCCTATCGTCACAGTCCCACTAGGCTTTTTCCCAGACGACGTGACTATCAAGAAAGAAGGTCCTTTGACCAGCTACCCAGCGCCTGGGCTACCTTTCGGCATTAGCTTCTTGGGCACCGCGTGGTCTGAATACGACTTAATCAGCTTCGCGTACGCATACGAACAGAAGACTCAGACGCGCCTTGCACGTAAGGCCTACGATGCTGCGATCCCGAAGACTCAGCTGGTGGATATCATTGGGAAGGCTTAGCTTCCAAGATCGGAATAATATACAACACTCCTGCCAGTAGGCAGGCGGGTAACCACAAGTACAAGTTATACAACATATCAAGAGATTCCAAAGAAGAAAAAAGAAGGTTTTCAATCGATACAGTTCTTTCGTTTGTTCGGCGTTCGGGCTTCGCTATTTGTTGTGGCGTGATTCCTTCGCTTATTTCTGAACTTCTTACAACCCAGAGGAAAGTGTTCCTGCACTCGTCTTACCGGTGATAGACTTTTCATGGGCTGTACGGACACGGTCACAATCAGTATTTAATATTATTACGGGTGGAAGCTGGGCGCTTACCGGTACGCTCCGAACTTGAAAACGCCGAACTCTCAACGTCGTCGCTCATGCTTCCCGTTGGATGAGGTGCAGCTTCGAAGCGGCTGACTGTAACAGAGACACCTCCATAGCTGCTGCTAGCACCACTGCCTATGGCCGGGCCAGTGTTCGACCCACTGACGGCGACGGTGGTATTCATTTCCCTCCCTTCGGCAACGCGATAGACAAGAAGAAGTGCTGAGATGACCTGTGTCGATTTCTGTGAGTAAGGCTTGCTCAAATTCCTCAATAATCAATATGACTTACGAAGATGTGAGGTAAGATGGACATGATGATTTCGGCGCCGATGTCATTCGTGAAGATCAACACAAGGCACGTAGTTTCGAAAACGAGAATTAAGACGCAGGACTCGATGCATATGGATACTATCCATGTATACATCGACGCATGGCCGCTTCCCATGAGATTGCCCAATGAGCGCCGGTGGTATAGGATACGACCGACGATCAGAGACGTCAGGGTCACGTTCGCAAATACGGAGAAGGGAATCATGATCAAGCCACCGTCAAAGTTGTTGCCTCTGAGGACGGCGAAGAAGAGGATACCTGTGCCTAAAAAAGGGAGACAGGCTGAGTTCTCTTGAGAGGCTGAAGTCGCCGATATTACTACTCACCAAAGCTAGCAAGTGCGAGCACGGCTAGGAAAGTCTGGAGAATCCTCCGTCGCATAGGTGAGAGGCTATTGTAAAGGACGAGGCATCGCCAAATCTTTAAAAAAGAAATGATAAGAAGCCGCTTCTCCTCTAACAGCGAATGTACTCGCCATGAAACCGTCGGCACCCCAGATAACAAGAGGCAACGGAATGGGCTCGATAAAAACCGACTTGGTACCCGAGACGATGGCAATCGCAGAGCCTGCTGCGGTATCGACACTCGTCAACATAAACGAGAGGATGGTTTGCCCGATGGCCAAGGTCCCAGAAACAATGAGGTAAGTAATGAATGTGATTAGAGATATCTGCTTCTTGCGGCTATAGCGCGAGCTGTTTCTCTTGGGTGCGATGAGCGCACGCATGGAGTTGATGTATAGAGCGATGGATATGCCATAGAAGATGGCTTCAAGGACGTTGGCTAGAGCTTGGAGTTTCAGTTCCGATGTCCCTAGTTGGGACAGCTCAGAGGGAGAAAGTGAGGAAACTATGGAGCCGCCGCTGGACATTTGCGAGGTGTGATGTCAATCTTTCGTTCCTAGATACATAGGATTCGGGGAAGTAGATGGGGCGCATATATATACTAAATACGTTGCATACTATCCTACAGCCCTTCTTCGCTAGGAAACAGCCGCGCTGGATTTGGACTGATTATACCCGAACCGCAGGACAAGAAAAACTCCGAGACGGACCACAACAAGAGGCTGTTAATCAGAGTAGGTGGTGTGATTTCTGATTGAAACAAAATAGCTGTTGACGTACAGGGAGGCAAAATCTATTGTTTTAATGTATACCGGTACTATCATGCAGGCGGTTCTACGGAGTCAGCTATATTTAACTTTAAGGCTATTTGAACTTTGATTTGATGTTGAGGAGACTCCGAGTCCTTAACAACTAAAAACAGAAAAGATAGCGATTGCGGCGCCACAGTAGTCTCCCAGGTGTAGCCTGCCGTGTAAGTATTCACCCCTACTATTCTCGTACTGCTCTCTCCTTTTCTGAATGATACATCCTATGCAAGAGAAGTTGTTGACAAATTAGTTCGCCTTTGCTGTAATATGACTTGAGCGCGACAGCTCCTCTCTAAGCGAGTCAATTAATTATTTCAATGCTAAAGATACATTCAGGAACCGGTCTCCTTGCATGGGCGATCATGATGCCCTGATATACTCGCTGGTAGCATAGATACCAGCTTACCTGTTTTCCCCAGGATCAGATGGACGAAGTCTCACGGATCTGTGAATAAACGTGAACGGACGTGAACCGATGATATCAGTGATCACATAGGGTAAACTGGTGGGGGTTGATCTACACGCTTGGTTATATTGAGTCCTATTCTGTCCTACTTGGCGTATTCTAGCGTATTCTACTACGCAGGGACTGACTTTTCATGATGGCGTCGGGTAAGGCGGCTAGTCAAATATACACATATGTCTCATGCAGTCACTAACTCCATTTGTTCAGTGTTTAATGAGGAAAGTGCGTATCCTGCCTAGGACAAGCGCCTGGTTCAAGTTAAAGCTATACATTTGCTTCTACTGTAAAGTTTGAGAGGCCCTATACTCCCTAATGAGATAGGTTTACTAGCATGTAGTAACGTACGCTTTCAAAAAAACATCGTCGTTCAAGGAATGTCTTAAGGTTTCTGATCTCTCCCGGATCACACAAAAGACCAAGTTTGGACCAAGTCTAACTTCGAATGAATTTTATAGTTGGATACACCAACCCGGAGTAAATATTTCTGTAAAGCACTCCCTTCAATTTATTGGATTGACACAGTGCTGCGCAGGAGCTATAACGGAATCTGAAAGGTCGCACACTCCTGCCATCAATTAAAATAAACCACCAATGCACAATGCCAATTTCATTTTATACACGCTGGTGTAATACGAGGTTCTTGCCCCCTGAGGATACTAAAAAGAGGGGAAAGCAAATGAAAAAACGATAAAGTGAAGAAGAAGAAGAAGAAGAAGAAGAAAAATAACACTGAAAGGATGAGAAAGAAAAGAAAAAAGCAAGATAAGAAGAAGAAAGCAGTCGTTAAAGAGAGCCAGAGATGTCGAAAAAGAAAAGACCAGAAAGAACCCGGAGCAAGAGTGAGTAAGACTCGAGACCCAGAGAGAACTCAGAGAGAGAGAGAGAGAGAAGAGAATACCTAGATCAAGAGAGGGGAAAGTTAGTAAAGCAGGCTAGACTTGTGGTTCGCGTCGAAGTAATCGGATCGGAGCGCTTAAGGGCTCAAATTTGAAGTCGCAAGTTCCAAGGTCGTCCCAAATGCTGCTCCCATTTCCAATCCTAGCCCATGCCAATCTCCCTCCCATCCAAACCCTTCGCCTCGGAACCGTCTCCAGATCCTCCGTCCAGCTCCTCTCCTACAACCACATCCCACATCTCGTCACCCAGCCCCTCCACAAAACCCTCTCCACCAAGCCGCCACGAGTCCTTCGCAGCCAGCCCATCCTCCTCCAGATCCTCACCTCCAACGCTAAAACCCATCAAACCCTACGACATAGCTACACCCAGAGAGAGCCCAGAGAGAGACAAGACCCAGAGCAGAAAAACACCTAGATGAAGAAGGGTGAAAAAGTTAGTAAACCTGGGCCAGGTCGAAATGTCCGTCCGGCGTCGGTCCAGGTCCGAGTTCTCGAGCTCGAAGTCGCAAGTCCGAAGTCGTACCGACTGATGCGTCCCCGGCCATCCTCCCCTCTTCAAATCCTTGTCCTCCACGTCCCTCGTCCGGATCCTCCATAACCCCCAGTCCAAGTCCTCCCCTCAAAGCTCCGCCTCCGCATCTCCTCCGAATCCAGCCTCGAAAGCGTCCTCCAGATGTCCACCGTCATCACGAACGGTAATTCAGCAGGAGGATTTGAAGTGCCATGTACGAACTGCACTTCCTCTGCATCACCGTCGCTTATGCTGTGATGCTGATTTACCTCTTCCGACCTTACCACAAATCCAGACTCGGACGATGCCAGTGACGAGTCCGTCAACAGTGAGTCTTTGCGCACCGCGGAGTGAACTTTCCCATAATACTAGGTTAGTACCGGGGCTGTGACTGGGCTTGTGGATCTAATGACTCCAAACGGCAGAAATCTCGCGGGCCGCCTAAAATAATGAACCCACGGCATGTCATACTTACTGCAACTTCAGAGGGACAGACTATTGCGAAGGGAGAGATTTTTTAGCATAATCTACCATTAAACACTCAAGATAAAGCGTTGCGATGACTGACATGTGGGATACATTTTATCAAGTCGACCACATCAAGTGTTCCGCGAACCAGCTGCGAAGCAGCGTACTAATCATCGCAGCGAAGAACCCCAACTTGCAAGTAGAGCACATAGTTCGCTCCCTTTGTATTCTTGAGGTGGGAGGCTTCCCATTGACTATGCGGTGCATATACTGTAAGGAAACTGCGAAGAGATGTTGGCAGACGAATGAGGACGACAAGGAGACGACGTACCGAGAGTGAACAGAATCAACTCGGAGGTATATTCCTGAACATTAATGTCCTCTCATAACAAAGAGGAATGAGCCTATCTTCGTCGCTGAATGAGCAAGTCGCTTGGGGAAAACTGGTCCCGATGATTGCGTGAGCGCGGTCCATATCAGTTTATCTGAAAAATTGTTAACGGTCTGTGGGTAGAGGAAGATTAGCACAACGTACCCAAGTCCAAGCACCACACTTCTGTGAAGGTATCCTTCCCGTCGCTGCCGCCAATCACGACCATGATACTCCCGACCAAGTTCGCTGTGTGGTATCTTCTTGGTGGCTTGGGTCCTGGTTCAACGTGTGGTTTAGACCACCGTCGTAGTGGGATGTCAACGAGATAGACGGTATCGAAGTATTTTGAGCGCAAGTCACCACCGAAAACGAGTGATTTCCGGTCAAACAGCGTTGCGGTGTGAGCTCGAAAGGGTGGTGGAATGTCGCCAACGGTGTCTGGTCTTGTCCATTACATTGTATCTGTAAATAATGAATATCAAACAAGTAAATTAGAAAGTCATCCTCTTACCAGTGTCTAGACAGTAAATATCCTTCGCTGAGTCTTCATCGTCGCACCCTCCAAGTATCCACGCTGTCGAGTCCACCAAAGTCGCTGTATGTGCATCCGGTTGGGCGGTGTTTCCCATGCAGGTGCCTTGCTCCAGCACATGTGCGCACTATGGGCGAGTTCGATGTCCTTATCATAAGGCATTTGGGGCCATGTCTGCCTCAGGGGCGAAGGAGGGCGCAGGTAGACGTTGAGCGTTTCACGGTCGACGAGGACGTCGCAGAGACAGTTGATGCAGACAGGTTGTCATTTGGGGGTTTTGTTGTTGCCTTTCCCCTAGCTGTTCTCCTTGACGAAGATGAGCTGCCTGCGATCTCTAGTGTGTTCACCGTGATGTCGAGTTGGCTGCAGAGCTGGATAAGTAAGGTCCTGAGGGGTGCATCGATGCCTGGCGACCTTAGGCACGTTTGGGAGCCGATTCGACGAGGAGCTTGCTTTCGGGCCATCCATTTTACAGTCGTTCTTCCGTATCCCAGCGTCGTTTCGGTGCTTGGATCTTGCAAGGTCGACGACCTACGCGATGGTGAAAGGTATTTAGAGAACGTTCACGTCGTGGGAAATCTTGCATGTATGCTCCTTTCCTCTATCATCTAGCCGACCAGGCGCGGGCTTTTTAACGTGTCAATAGCCCTTGGGTTCCTAAACACCAGTCAGGCATGGCAAGAGTAGTGAACGCGTCGTACGAGTCGTTTCGATGGGGCGTTGCTACACACCACATGGCCCTTCTTGAACGTGCCACCTAGCATCATGCAATGTCAGAAACTTGAAGATTCTTCGACCAAAATCCCTCAACCTTTTTTCACTTGCTCGAGCTCAATGACCTGGCACACACGTTCAAAGCAATCATTCCACTATTAAAGCAACGTTAACTTTTTCATGTAACTCCACCAACCACCTCGAACCCAAGTCACCATGCGTTCTTTCTCCACCCTTCTTGCGTTCTCCCTCCTCGCCACCAGCGGTGTCCTGGGCCAAAAAGTTGTTCTGACGAACGACGACGGCTGGACGGCAGCTCAAATTCCTGCAGAGTATGCAGCGTTGAAAGTAGCCGGATTCGATGTAAGTTCTGCTTCTTTAATCACTATATTTTCCATAGTATTGAATACGATTGATTTTAGGTTATCCTATCTGCTCCTGCTGTTGACAAATCCGGGACCGGTTCTTCGACTGCGACCCCAACTGTCTTGACTTCGGCTTGCGAGTGTTCAACAGTTGCCCTGTTGGTTCGCCTGCTATCAGGAGCAACGCGACTGACAGTCAGTCTCCTCTTTGAGTCGGATGAAAGGCTTGTAACATTCTAACCTTTGACATCTAGGTCGGCTTAACTACGCCAATGCTTTCCCGTACGTGGTTTACTGTTAATTTCCACAAGGTGTCTGACTTTCCTGTTCAGAGTTGACGCCGTCCGGTTTGGCATTCAAACCCTCGCTCCCAAATTCTTTGGCACCAAACCCGACTTTGTGATCAGCGGGTTTAACATCGGAAGTGAGTAGTTTCTTCATGGATTGGATTGAATATGCTTTAAACAAGTGTAAAATAGATAACCTGGGCTCAGGCATCACTGGATCAGGAGCTGTGTACGTCCTTATTGACTTGCGGCAGATTATCATTCTGATATCCATGTTTCGTTATCTAGTGGAGTTGCGTCGGAACCTGCAAAGGAAGGCATCCCATCCATCGTGTTCTCGGGTGCCTCTGGATCCCTCTCCTACACCACTCTCTCGCAGACAACAGCATCGTCGACCGTCTCCGCCAACTTTTACACCAGTCTGATCATCAAATTCGTCAACGCGCTGCTCAACAACACTGGCGCGATTCTTCCTACCGGAATCAGTCTGAACGTAAATTCTGCTTCGACCTTGTCGTGCACCTCGGCTTCGAGCTACAAGTTCGTGCTTACCCGGCTTACCTCCAGCAACAGCGCGACGGATGTGACTACGTGTGGGACAAATCACCTTCCAGCGGAGTCGACGGTGATCAAGACGGGATGCATTGCGACTGTTAGTGTATTCAATGCGACTACGAAGGCGGACGTTGGGGCTGCTACGCAGCAGGTTGTTTGAACAAACTTTCCTCTATTCTGAGCTGTTCGTAGACATCAGAAATTCATGTAAATGTAACCTTTTCAATCTCTTTATTTCCTCGTGTAGAGAAGGTCGCGGCTTTGGACAAGGAACGCAAGGAAACGGGACGACGGTCGATGTTGCATGGAATCGCTGTGCTGCTCAAGTAAGCTGGCTATGTTACGACTACGATTATGATATTTAACCCACGTTTTTAGGATAATATTGCAACCATATCTTCGGAAGGTAGCTTAACCTCGTATACGAGATGCACATAGGCCAACTTACCTCTCGTTACTCATAGGTATGAACACGACGGCAGGGCGTCCGAATGCTCTTGTGGGCTCTGTTGTACCAAACGACGCCGGTGTAAGCGTCTTCTACAAGCTGGTGCAGTGATACTTTGTATGATCAATTTTCCATATCTCATTTCACTGCCTTACCGATCTTATCCTGCATTCAGGAAAGGCCAATATGTCGGAATGATCTTACTACATAGGCGGCTGCGCATCAAGGTGGCCGGGCAGGGCGGACAGGGTACGAATGCATACTTTCTAGACGCAGCTTTGAAAGAGCACGATCCGTATGCCCTTGTTCTGACTGCCCGAGGGTTTACCAGCGCACCACCAGGTAATGAATCTCTGCTATACGTGCCACGATTATGTTCTCATTCCAGTTCACCGCCAGCCCTCTGCGGATATCCTATCGTCACAGTTCCAGATCGGAATAATACACAACACTCCCGCCAGTAGGCAGGTGGGTAACCCACAAGTACAAGTATACACATCAAGAGATTCCAAAGAAGAAAAAAGAAAGTTTTCAATCGATACAGTTCGTTCGTTCGTTCGGCGTTCGGGCTTCGCTATGCTGTGGCGTAATAGCTTCGCCTATTTCTGAACTCCTTGCAACCCGGCGGAAAGTGTTCCTGCACTCGTCTTATTGGTAATAGACTTTTCATTGGCTGTACAAACACGGACACGATCAGCAATTAGTATGGATGGAAACTTGCAACCAAGCCAAAAGGACGCTTACCGGTACGCTCTGAGCTAGAAAACGCCGAACTCTCAACGTCCTCGCTCATGCTGTCCGTTGAATGAGGGGCAGCGTCGAAACGGCTGATGGTAACCGAGACGCCTCCGTAACTGCCTCCACCAGTGCCTGTGATTGGGCCAGTGTTCGACCCACTGACAGCGACGGTGGTACTCATTTCCCTCCCTTCAGCAACGCGGTAGACGAGGAGAAGCGCTGAGATGACCTGCATAAACTTTTGTGAGCAAGGTTCGCTAAAGCAATTCTCCGATAACTGATACGACTCACGAAGATGTGAGGTAAGATAGACATGATGATTTCAGCGCCGATGTCGTTCGTGAAGATCAACACCAGGCACATAACTTCGAAGACAAGGATCAAGACACAGGACTCGATGCATATGGATACTATCCATGTATACATCGACGCATGGCCGCTTCCCATGAGATGGCTTACTGAACGTCGGTGGTATAGGATACGAGCGACAATCAGCGACGTCAGGGTTACGTTTGCAAACACGGAGAAGGGAATCATGATCAAGCCGCCGTCAAAGTTCTCGCCTCTGAGAACTGCGAAGAAGAGGATACCCGTGCCTACAGAAGGAATACAAATTGAGTTCTCTTGAGAGTTTAGTTAGTAAGCCGCCAATAATACTCACCAAAGCTAGCGAGTGCCAGGACGGCGAGGAAAGTCTGGAGAATCCTGCGTCGCATAATCGAGAGGCCGTTGTAAAGGACGAGGCATCGCCAAATCTTGGGAATTGAAAACGCTAAGAAGCCGCTTCTCCTCCACAAAGCGAATGTACTCACCATGAAACCGTCTGCACCCCAGATAACAAGAGGCAACGGAATGGGCTCAATAAAAACTGACTTGACACCCGAGACGATGGCAATCGCAGAACCTGCTGCGGTATCGACACTCGTCATCATAAACGAGAGGATGGTTTGCCCGATGGCCAAGGTCCCAGAAACAATGAGGTAAGTAATGAATGTCACTAGAGATATCTGCTTCTTGCGGCTATAGCGCGAGCTGTTTCTCTTGGGTGCCATAAGCGCACGCATGGAGTTGATGTACAGAGCGATGGATATGCCATAGAAGATGGCTTCAAGGACGTTGGCCAGAGCTTGGAGCTTAAGCTCCGATGTTCCTAGCTGGGACAGCTCAGAGGGAGAGAGTGAAGAAATTATGGAGCTGCCGCTGGACATTTTGGAGGTGATGGTCGATTATTCTTTTCTGGAGGCATAGGAAGGGAAGTAGATCCGGCGTATATATACTGATTCGGTTGGGTACTAAGCTACAGCCTTTGTTCTGTTGAGAATAAACACACTGGATTTGGGCTGATTGTACCCAAGCTGCAGGACTCGGGAAACTCGAAGACGAATTAGAAAAAGAGGCTGTTATCAAAGTACGCAATGTGATTCTGATTGAAGCAAAACCGTTGTTGACGTACATGAGGCAAAACTATGTTTTAGTACCTGCCTGTATTTTCACGGACGTATATTTTTAAGACCGTTTGAACTTTGATTTGATGTTTTGAGGAGACTCCGAGTCCTCAACAACTAAATATAGCGCAGAGAGCGATTGCGGCGCCACATTAATCTCCCAGGTGTAGTCTGCCGTGTAAGTATTAACCGTACTATTCTCTCTTTGCTAGATATATCTCCCTACAGTGCAGGAGAAGTTTACCTCCAACGCCACAGCTCCTCGCTAAGCGACTCAATTAATTATTTCAACGCTAAAGATAAACTCAGGAACCAATATCCTCGTCTCGGTGACCGGGATGCTCTGATATGCTCGTTGGTAGCCTAGATACCCTATCTGCCTTGCTGAAGGATCAGATGGACGGAGTCTCACGGATCTGAGAATAGACGTAGACCAATGATATCAGTGGTCATGCAGGGTAAACTCGAGGGCGCTGATCTACATGTTAGCTACATTGAGTCCTAATCTGTCCTACTTGACGTATTCTACTACGCAGGGGTCGACTTTTCACGATAGTGTCGGGTAAGGCGGCTAGTCAAATATACGCATATGTCTCATGCAATCATCATCTCCATTTGTCCAGAGTTTGATGAGGAAAGTGATGTGCGTATCCTGCCTACTTATAGGCCAACTAGCAAGCGGCTAGCGCCTGCTTGAAGCTATAGATTTGTCTCTATTGTAAAGGTTTCACAGCGTCTGAAGCGTCGGAGAGGCCCTACACTCCCTAATAAGATAGTTATACTAGCACGTACCCTTCAAAAACAAGGAGTGGAGGCGGGAACTCAACATCGTTGTTCACGGAAAGTCTTTGGCTTTCTGATCTGTCCCGGACCACGAAAAAGACCAAGTCTAACTTCATGTGAATCTTATAGTTGGACACACTAACCCAGTGTAAATGGCTTAGTAAACCGCCCCCCTTCTGGTTATTAGATTGACACAGTGCTGCGCAAGAGCTATAACGGAACTTGAGAGGTCGCACACCCCTGCCATCAATAAGAATAAACCACCAATGCCATTGTCATTTTGTACGCGCTGGCACAATACGAGGCCCTTGGTCCCTTGCACTATAACTACGTAAGTAAAGCACGCCAGGTACACTTGATGTACGGCCTATTGGCTACCGTTTGAAAAAGACGCTCGTGGAGTATACGGTCACTGGCACAGCCGGCAACTTGCATTTGTTGTAGCCGTGACCAAGTTCAGCGGACGATATTTATATTTAGAGCCACAAGGTTGTGTCTCGCTTGCCACATCGTAGGACGTTAGCGCGGCCAAAAACTACAGCGGCGGTCGGACTCGCTGGACACTCGGAGTTCTCCACTGAAAAATCGTAAGAAGAAAAGGAAGAAGAGAAGAAATACAAGGAAAAAGCCAAGAAAAAAAATCGAAAAAAGAAGAAGAAAAGAAAAGAGTGAAAGGATGAAACATAAAAGAGGAAGAAAGCGAGAGAAGAAGAAAAGAAAAGTTGTCGCCGGACAGAGCCAGACCCATGGGCCGGAGCCGGAGCCCAGAGAGGTCGGCAAAGATAACAAAGAACCCAGAGCATGACTCAAGACCCAAAGAGAGCCCAGAGAGTGACAATAAAAGTGTTTTGTTCGTGTCGGGTCGTTCGTGTTGAGTGGTTCGCGTGCAGTGGTTCGTTTTGAATGTTCGCGTGGAGTCTTCGCGTCTAGTAGACTAGTAGTTCGCGGCCCAGTGGTTCGCGTCGAAGTGGTCCGATGGGAGCACTTAAGGGCTCGAGAAACTCGAACTCGAAGTCACACATCTAAGGTTGCTCCGAGTACTGCGCCCCTCTCGTGCTGTTCATTCGTACGAAGGGACGAGTGCCGGGATCCAAGGAAGGAAAGTAAAGAGCACATAGAAGAGAGGGTAGTGAAAGGCTCAAGCCTCAGATGGGATAAACAGACCCAAACCAAGACGCCGAAGGGTGAAAGAAGGTGAAGGGTACAAGAAAAGACAAGAAAAAAGCAAGGAAAGGAAGAAAGCGAAGAAGAAGAAAAGAAAAAAGGGAAAACCAAAAAAAAAGAAAACCGAAAAAAGCAAAAAAGAAAAAAAAAAGAGTAAAAGTAAAGTAAAGAGAAAAGAAGAAAAGAAGGTTGTCGCCAGAGAGAGCCAGAGCCAGGGAGACAGATTTGTTGCCTAGCGAGACCCAGAGCCCAGAGAAGTCGCCAAAGACAAGACAGAACCCAGAGCAAGACCCAGAGAGCAGTGACTCAGCAAGACCCAAGACTCAGAAACCCAGAGAGAACCCAGAGAGACAAAAGGCCCAGAGCAGAAAAATACCTAGATGAAGAGGAGGGAAAAGTTAGTAAAGCTTTGTCTGGGCGAAATGTCCGTCGGTCCAAGTCCGAGTTTCCCATCACGTGGTCGCGTCAAGTGGTTCGCGCGGAGTAGTTCTCGACCGACAAAGTGGTCGTATCGGAGCGCTTAAGGGCTCGAGCTCAAAGTCGCAGGACCAAAGTCGTCCTGAGTGGTGCGGACACAGCCATTCCCCTCTTCAAATCCTCATCCTCCACGTCTCTCGTCCGGATCCTCAAAAAACCCCAGTCCAAGTCCTCCCTCAAAGCTCCGCCTCCGCATCTCCTCCAAATCCCAGCCTCGAACCCGTCCCCTCCTGCCGCGGAACCTTCCTCCTCTGGCCCCAAACAGTTTCAATCCTCAGTCCTCTTCCTTCGCCACCGACCTCCATCACCGCCGCCACCACCGTCCGTCGAGTCTTCGTCGTCGATCAAACACTCCTCAAGGCCCGACCCTGCAGCCCCGGGCCCAAGGGCTACGAGAGTCAAGATGCACGGTTAAGCACACCTGATCACCACGCGAGAGAGATCAAAGCCAGCGAGGAGGAAGTGACCAGGCATGTCGATAACCAGCTGCCGTCTGATCCCCGCAGCCTGCAGGGTCCAAGACCGTGGTTGACCGACAGAGGCCAGGATCCCCCATATCCTCTCAACATGGGAGAAGGGAAGAAAGGAGAGATGGGGAGTCGAAGGCTCAATGTTGCAGGGTTTCATACACCTCAGGTGCTCGAATCATGTGTTTTTCTGTTCTCTGGGCGTGGTTTTTCGGCGTGGTGGCTGACATTGTTCTGTGGTTGACTCTTTGAAGCTCGTCCAAAAAAGGATGTGTTCATGCCTAATTTGGCAAGGGCTCACTTGGAAGGTGGTTCGTCACCCTTTCACCAACGTAGGTGTCTGCAGTTCAGCTAGCACACCCCGTCATAATTACTATTAAGTTTCTCCAGGTCAATAATTACCACTTTCTTTCTTTCTTACTGAACTCTCTTCCTTCTTGGCCTTCCTTCGCTCTCCGCCGTGACCCGTCGTACGCTCCTGTATTTACCTCGTTCCATTTATAGGTTTTACGCTTGTCATGCTTCATATTTTATCTAGCTCTAGTAAGAGCCAGACTCAGGCCTATTTCTGATGAAACCAGTCACTCACGCCGCGTGCCCTACACAAATCCACTTAGAACCTTACACGTAAGGCTCCAACCGTACAGTATAGTATACCCTATACATACGGTTATAACCGTATCTATATATGTATATGTATAGGCATTTTCCCGATTCTTGCATAGTGTGTAAATATACGGTATATGAATATAGTATAGAGTTACTCAGAAATGGGGCAATTTAATGAGATATGAGTCCTATCTATGCCATAGATTTGTACACAATGTGAGAAAAGATGCACATATTCAAGCCGGTCTGGTTTTCAACACATTTATGAAGTTTATACCGCAACTTGTACCACCCTGATAAGATTACCCGATGTTTGGAAGTTGGTCCTTATTTTGTTATGACCATTCAAAACGGGTTTTATGTCAAAATGAATATCAGAATCACCTTGAACCGCAGTTGGCATCTTCAGAGAGTCTTTTCATGTCCATGCACCCCTTATAAAAGCCGGAAATGCGCCAGAAAAGACATTCAAATTTTAATCTGTATATAATCTACCGTATATTGTATATATACAGTATATATACACTACAGAACCATATCTGTATATATAGGCCCTCGGGCCTATACATATACTGTACGGTTGGAGCCTTACTTACACGGAACACCATGGTTACATCGTGATTTGTAGTGTAGCAATACAACCCGGGTCTGCCTGATCGGCCAATCCTATCCTGTTTATTCTAGCATTGACGGACTATGCAGCCCTTTTGTATGGACATATAAGGAGGCGCTGTAATTTCCACTTCGTCCATCGCCAATACTTCTGTAATCTTCAACCTGTATTACTCTGTATTTATGTCGGTTTCCGATGGCAGCTCCCTACACCTCTACACTCTCCTGCAAACAGCTACAACGACAGGACTACCCTCCCAGATATGCCTTCCTTCCTGCAATTCCTGAGGAACCTCGTTCGCAAGACGCATAATCAGCCCAAGTGCCGGCAAAGCGCTCAGCATACTGTTCAGTATGTCATGATATTCAACCATGACGTTTACTTCAACCACGACCAGTCCGTTCATCGTCCGCACAACGGGAACGTCTTGAACCACGACTACTCGTTCCACTCGTTCAATAGTGGAAACTGCACCTCGAATAATGTGACGAACACCAGCATGGGTTCGATGGAGAATGCGTTCACCGTCATTACGAACGGAAACTCGACGGGAGGATTAGACGATACGCCAGGTACGAGGTTACTTCTTCAGCCTTACCGTATGTTACTCTGCCATGTCAATTTACCTCTTTCCTTTCCCTAAATACAGATTTGGACGACGCCAGCGACGAGTCTGCAAATGGCGAGCCTTCGCACACCGCGGAGTGAGCTGTCCCATAATCTGGGTTAGTACTACCCGGGGCTATGACTGGGCTTGTGAAGTCTGATGACTCAGAATGACAGAAACCTTTTAGGAAGCCTAAGATCACGAAACCTTGACTGCAGCTTTAGAGGGACAGATGATTGCAAAGGGAGAGATTTTAGGGGTATATAAATGACACTAGACGCTCTTGATAAATTGGTTAGACACGTAGGATAAAATTAAACCAGTCTACTACATCTAGTGTTCCGGGAGCTCGCAGGGAGACGCACGCCTCCACCAGAAGACCAAACCTGGCGATGATGTACTCGAGTACAGCGGAAGGGACAGCATCAGCAGGAATTGTGAAGAAAGCCACTTGCACATAGTGCACGCGGCCCGCTTCCTATGGCTTGATATCCTCAGGCAGGAATATAAAGAAGCTGGACAGGAGATTGAGGCACGGCGCTGCGAAAATGATAATCGAGCACACGCGCCAGAACACGACCATCTAAGAAGCCTTGCCCGCCAACCTTGAGTCTGCAACGAACGCCGCGCGTTGGCCTCTTGGACTGGGAGGCTTTCCGCTGACTACTTAATACTCGTACTGGAAGGAAACTGCGAAGAGATGTTGGCAGACGTATGAGAGCGATAGGGAGACGGCGTACCTAGGTTGAACAGATTTAGCTCGTAGGTATATTCCACGACGTTATGCGATGATTGCGTGAGCAGAGTCCAATCGGTTAAAGCCGCTGGCGAAGACCAGTAGTTTCCGGTCAAATAACGTGGTGTGAGCTCGAAAGGGTGGTGGAGTGTCGCCAACAGTGTCTGGTCTTGTCCATTCCATTGAATCCGAGTCTGAAGATAATAAATATCAAACAAGCAGATTAGAGAAACATCCTCTTACCAGTGTCTAGACTGTAAATATCCTTCGCCGAGTCTTTGTCGTCGCAACCTCCGAGTATCCACGCCTTTCCGCTCGCGGTTCTCTTTGACGAAACTGAGTTGCCTGCAATCCCTAGTGTGTCCAGCGTCAATGTTGAGCTGAGTTGGTTGCAGAGCTGGATGCCCAGGCTAGGGGGAAGAGATTGCGTCAGAATGCAATGGGCGCATCCTGTCACTCAGTGTCGTGCGCGCTGGCGTCCCCGCGTTGCAATCGACAGAATGAGGGACCGCGTGGAATGTGAAAAGAAAGCGCCCTCTGCTTACCCAGCGCTGATTGAAATCACTGAAGACGTTTGTACTCACCTTCTCGTGTATTAGGATTTAGGATGAGTAACTGTACAACGGTAGCACGAATTGAAGCGAGAAATGAGTGTGTTTGGTTGTGTTAAGATCAGTGAAAGTACAACGCTAGCGCGAATTAATTTCGAAGCCGTGAAGCCGACATGCCAATCCAAATTTAGATTCTCACGTCTTGTCGTGTTCTGAACGCGAAACTGATGTTCTTGAGGTCGAACAAGCGGGCAGAAGCAATCACGACACGAGAAGACGTATGAAAATAATAATAAGACAATCCAAATCTACGGTTACTAAAGTAATTATATGGCACTGCCGTGCTCCATGTCGTGCGCCACCAAGTCAGATTCTGTTCCAAATTCCTTGCTTTTTCCAGGATTAGATATAGAGTCCTTCGTCGTCATGACACTCATCTTCAAGTTAACACCAGATGCATTTCTTGCCGTCGATCCTCCAAAAGCTTCTGTGCTCAGGTTCAGGGTTGTGTTTCGCTGCCAAGCTGTTCCGCGATTGACGCGGATGACGATGAGCAGCAAAGCGATGGTCTGGAAATGATGACTAGTTAATATACCAGATGTAATTAATAAATCATGGAAATTTTACCTGCACCGACGCCAATGATGCCAAAAATAAGTACTGGGCAGGGTTGTTGATGATGTACAGTACGAGGAACAAGATACCCCACACTGTGTATAGTGCCGCGGACTCCACAATCATAGCCGCGACACCGAGATAGTGCGAAGTGCTAGAGCTCCCTGAGTTCATTTGTATTAGGACTCGACAAATGCTATAACTCTTTTCAAAAGATGTAAATACCTAAAACCTTCCTTGTCTGATGTCGAAAGTAAAGGAGTCGACCGACCAGTAGTATTGTGCACAGAATGGTAAAAGCTATTGTGATTGAATAGTATGCGAGCACAAATTTAGGGGCGACGTCAGTCCAAAATGACAGGGAGATACTGATAGATTTATTGAGGGTCGCGCAACTGGTTGCTAAAAGAAATATTAGTTCGTATGCTGCATGGGATTCGCTGCGAGACCCACCAAATGATGCCAGAAATATGAGAGCTGGGAGGGCGGTGACAAACTTTGCCATCCTTCCTCCACCATATACAATATAAAGACGCCAAATCTTTTGTTTTACTCAGTATTTTCCTAACACAATAAGCAGTGAAGCAAGAATTGCTTACCATAATAGCGTCAGTTAGCCAGTTAACTGCAAAGTACGCAAAGAGTCCCATCACGGAGACCGGTAGAAAGAATATGGCTTGATCATAAGCAGCCTCGCCCAAAGGATAGTTTCGGTTGTTGACATATGCGAGTCGTGCCTGGTAGCTATCGGTAGCTATGTATAATGTCGCGAAGAGGAAGAGAAGAAAGATGTAGCCGAGGGTGAAGAAGATTTGGTGACGCTGCGCACGGGCGGACTTCACTCGCCGCAATAGCTCTTGAAAACATATGAAGAACAGGGGCAAAGACACGCCATAGGCCATGCCGTTTATGGTAGTTGAAGCAATCAAGTTGAGGTCGTCAGCGAGGATGGTGGAGCTTGCTTCCCCAATTGGGCCCCAGGAGGACGAGTTTGTTAAAGTGGGTGCATCCATGGTGGGTGCAGAGTCTGTCTGTCCGAGATGTGCTGCTCTTTAAGATACTGGCCGCGCTATCGTGGGAGTTATCCATCGCACTGGACGGCGATAGTCCTTTATATAATACCGTACGTGATACAGCGTTCTTATTTTTTAAAAAACTTCAGCCTGACTAGTGGTCCTTGCAGACTCTCTCCGAGTCAAAAACAGAAGCGATCTAGCCGACTGTAGACGCTTCGTCGCTTCCCCATCCAATTCCACTGATTCCCACCTCTCTCCCAGGCAACTATAAATGGCCTGTAGGCTGTCGCCCAGAGGATCTTCATCAGAGACATAGGGGCTAATTAAAGAAAATGTTTAATTATAGTCAAAGAGACCACGCATGTAATGTTGTATGTATACCCCATCATTTTGGCATTCAGTAGTCGTGAGAAAGTTGACAATCTTAATCAAGTCTCGTTGCCCTAAAACCCCTTCCTGTGGTCGTGAGAGTCATATCTAATCTTAATCAATGGATAAAGATGTACAGTCCAATCTGGGTGAGAGAGTCAGCTTATGTAGCCCGAACGTATGAAATGCAGATGCGCTGAAGCCGTCGTTGTTAATGAGCTGTGAGCTCATTTCCAGAGTCGTCAGAATCCCCAGATGGGACTGTACATACCTCTCTCTGATGAGCATTTTCTTGAGAGAAGATTGATATACGTGCCTGAAGTGAGGCAAGGTTTAACGGGGATTGAGACGATGCTCTTTGGCCTTTTATAATTATCTCGCCATGTTGCCCATTTGTTTGGCACCGGAGTGATGCATTCTGCTTGCGGCCAGTGTACACCATCTTATCATTACCCTAGCAGCGGAGCCAGCGAGCAGTTTTACCTCGGATGGCAACAGTTTCTCGTGCCCTCCTGGATGCAATACAGTTTCCTCCCAAAGCTCTCGTGAGTAAAACAAGACTTGTGTAGATGATACTTACTTATGAGCAATCTCTTTCAAGGAATTGAAAGAGGCCGAGAGCAAACCGAGAGATAGACTTGTGGAATCTTTGGTTTTTCACATATTGCCGCCAAACCCATGAGATTACAGTGTGAGCGATAATATGAGGGTTGAGTATAAAGCACATAGCAAGCTGTCGTGGCAGCGCAACCAATCCCATAATCCATTCCGTCCAATCGTACCACAATGAAGTGTGTCACAATCTTTTTCGCCTTTGTCTCTCTATGGAATGTTGCCAACAGAGGTCAAGCGCAAGGTGATTATATCGCCCGTACTCGCAACCCTTTGACTAATGATTATCATTATTAGTTGACGCTAGACCTGCTGACCCTGTAATAATTGATAGGGCTACTCGGCCACCGACTAGCGTAGAAGGTGAATTGGCACTGTTTATGTGATGTTTATGAACCTCGTACTAATGATAACCCTTCCAGAAAACCTTGGACCTCTTCCCGCCGCCCGCTCGTTGATCCCATTTTGAGATTGACGTCATTCGTAGTTGGGGTTAAAGTGGATTTTACCACATACCTAGAGATGATATTGTATGCAATTGGGCCGAAATGTATTCGCCGTAACCAGTGTGATGCGATTCCCGTGCACCAGTTTGTCCTGTTTGAACTTGAACTTTGAGGTCCAATCGCTCCGTAAAAGTCTCCCGACATTGCTTGACCTGTTCTCGATCCCGTTTGGATTCCGTTTACATGCCGTAGCCTGCGGTGCTCACTTAAAACACAGCTCGAAAAATTTTCAACGTATCTGACCGTCGAATTTCGGTCGCCCCGGAAAATGAATACTACATTACTCCCTAGTGCTAGTTATCAAAGTCCCTCAGAGACACAGACGGAGAATCTAAAGACGGCTCGACGCCTAAGCCTAAGCTAAGCTACATACTGCATTCGCTGCTTGGAATAAGACGCATAGACGTCTATTAAGTGCTATGCCGAGTCACCCGTGTAATTCCTTCATGTATAAAAACATCAGCAGGCATTCAAGTTCAGGAAGCAACAAAAAATGGACTTACTGCCACAACTTATGTTCCTGCCAGTATGTTACCCATGTGTTCCAGTTAGACTCCAATGAGCTATACACCGAGCGCCAATCACGGCACTTGTGCGATGCACCTTCACGGTCCAGCCTGAAGTCACGTTTCGCAAAGTCGCCGCGCTCGAGCGTCATGTCAGCCCGGCACAGTATCCATTGGCGAATATAGTTAATGCAATGCTCCTTATGCTCCGTGGTGACGCTGTTTCCAGTTAAAACGGCTTCGCGTAGAATGTCGACGCAGTGCATTTGGTGCAGCATGGGGAGTGAGAATCCTCGAAAGCTATCACCCAGGCGCACATACCCCGATCCGCTGGCCTTGGCCTGCAAAAGTTCCCAATCCTGCAACGCTTCGGGCATATAATGAACACTCTCCTCTACGTCAAGGCGGACGGTGTCGAGCGGTATGGTGTATGTCTCTGGATATCCGTCTCCTCTATCCACTAAAGAAAGCTGGTGTGTTAACAGGTTTATGAGAATGCTATACGTATAGAAGTACCTATGCCATGCGATGGCTGCTTCCACCATTCCGTCCCACTTTCAAGGTCAAATTGTCGTATGATAGTCAGATAAATAAACTCGATCAGTGACTCGGTAAGAAGGATGGATGTGCATGCAGCGCATAGGAGTAGAACCTTAGATGGAGATTTTGTTAAGTTTGTGAACAGCATTATGATCAGGAACGGGCCTTTTCGATTCTCTTTCCCTTTTTATTAACAAGTTATATGACTATAAATACTAGTATATCCCACTGGCATCAGACTTCCATCAGATATCGATAGATCGTTCACATAAAGGAATATAACACAACAATGTCTATTACAGCCTTACCTGGAGACTGGCACATATCAGAATGATGCCAACCAAATCATAGAGACGAGAATGACCGGAAAAGGAGCGAGAAACGCGCGACGCAGGAAGATGACGAGCAGATGACGAGCAGACGGCAACGAGAAAACGGCGACAACAAGCAGACGGCGACAACGAGGATGAAGGGCAGAGGCTCATCGTCCACGACAACGAGCAGAGGTAGGAGAAAAAGCCATCGCGGCGGAAAGAAAGGAAAAGGAAAGGCAACTCGCCAGCGCTAAAAGCTGGTAATATACTAGGCCAGTTTAGGGAAGGCAGCACAGCACGACCAACGAGGTCCGTGCACGCAGGTCTCCTGGGACCCGGACGGACGTCCGCCTAATATGGTAATTAATTAGGTAATACACGACCTCCCCTAATTGACTCGCGTCCTTCGCTTCCCTTCCCGTCGCGTTCATTCCCTCCTCAGCCCTCAGCCTCCTCCCCCACCTCCCTCCAATCCCGCCGCGGTTGTCTAAGTCGTTTGCTGCTCGTTCTTGGACCTGCGCTCGTCGTGTCACGCTCAAGACAAAAAGGTCTCGCACGCGATTCAACGTTCAGCACATAAGTAAAATACACCACCCTCGGTCCTCGTTTTGGTACCATCCGAAGGCTCAAGCTCATCGGTCGACATCGTGGGTGCGCTTTCAACCAAACCAAAGTGAGTTTTCTTCCCTGTGTCTGTCGTTCTTTTCTCCCTACCTGCTATCTCATTTCCCGCTCCCTCTCGGAGACCCAAAACTGGGACTTAGAAATTAGAACAGGGGGCGTGGAAATACCTTTCTCTTTGTTTTTTTCCTCGCCTCCCCCTTCTCGCCTCCCCCTTGTCCGCCTTGTTTGACCTTTCTTGTATAGACTTTCTTATGTTGTTTCTTTATAGGATCTTTTTTTGCTGGCCTTCCCAGCACCACATCACAAGTCGACTGTGCACAGCGCTGGACAAGGAGAGGAGTAGGGGGAAGACTTGGTGGAAAGCTTGGGACATGACAGAAAGGGAGGGCTGGGCTGAAGTCAGCGCGGGGAACTTCGTGGTAACTATTCACTATTTCTTTCTCTGAATCTGCTCCTGTCTTCTTTTTCTTTTCTTTGGTGGAGCTTTGTAAGCACAACAGTCGACGTAGTTGTCCTTGTGCAGAGCTCCTTTGTATGCTATTCTCTTTTCTTCTCTTCTAGTATCGTAACGTTGCCATTAGAAAAAGCCTGCGAGTAAGGTCCGAGAGTAAGAAACACCAATACCGATAAGTAAGAAGAGAAAAATTCAGAGAAGGGAAACTCCATTGAGTCGAGGAATTATAGGCATAAGTTACAACGTGAGATACAGTTCGAGGAGATCCTCGAAGGAGGTATCGTTGAGCTGCGCCAATGTTTCATCGAGCGAGTCAAGTAGTCCTCTTCGCGATCGAGGTTGGGCTACCGTTAATCGAAAGTCACAGATGCATTGAATATCATATACTATACATATATACAACGCAGAATATCCCTACTGAGCAGATGCTGGATCCTTCACCATCAAATAAAGGTTGTATCCTGCGCATCCTGGGGGCCCTTCAATGTACTTGGACGCACCCGCATTCTCATAGCCCAGTCTCTTATAGATGCCAACCTGCATATGACGATCGTATGAGTCAAAGGGCATGGTGTTGACACGTCCGATACTTACATTCTTTGGGTTGTCCGCTTCGAAGATAACCTTTACCCCCTGGTTTTTTGCCTAAAGAAAAGGTAAGACAAAGTCAATTTCATTAGCAAACCCTGCTTACTTGCACCTCGCCAACCGTAATCAGCTGCCTGCCGATTCCTCGTCTTCGATACTCTGGATGTACTGCAAACGAGTACAGAGTCCAGTTGTCAAGCTTCACATTCTCGTCTGCAGATTTGGCAAGGATACTGTTGGCAAAATCACTATTGGCTGGAAGACACTGTTCCTTTGGTAAGCAGTTTAACCACGAAACAAAGGAATGCATAATGATTACCTTCGTTAACCACCAATCAAGCAGAGGGGGATTATCTTCGGCTAAAAGCTCGAAGAACTGCTTAGCGCCTTGCTCTTGTTGCACGTCGCTAAAGGTAAAGGGTATCAGATCAAATGAGGACACAGGCCTAGAATATCCGTACTCAGAAAAGCAATCTACGCCCGGCGGGAACCAGCAAGCTGTTCCAACCAGTAAGTCATCCTCATTAACAGCTATGTGAAGTTGACCGGCAACTATGGTAGCACGGAGAATAGCCCTATGTATTATGTCGGCATACTTGCTTGGACAGCCGCCATTGAAGGCCATAGAGATAGGATCTGCAATTTTAAAAACACTGACAGCCTGAGTGACTATTTGGTATACGGTAAGCATATCTACGTACCATCCTTGAACACTATAACAAGAAGTTTAACAGCTTCCTCGACTCTAGGATCTGAAATTCCGTATCCTCGCTTCAGTAATCTACTTAACTGTCCAGAGGGTAGCTGTGTCACCTTCGATATCTTTGATATGAAGCAGTTGATACGTATTCAGTGCTGTCATAGCGGGAAAAGGAACTGTGGACTGGTAGATGAAGTACCGGGGCCTTTGCAACCTTGCGTTCTTAGCCACCTTATATATATATGTACTACGCCGATGTGTATCAGCATCTTCACGTGCTCGTAATACTACGCGGCTCACAGACGTTGTGCCAAATCCTAGAAATACTTGCGTGACTCCGAGTCTTTGCGGCTTCTGTTGATTGATCCTAATCAACGTACAATTTAGCTGATGGCCAGAAAGCTCCCAACAAGCCACACATAAACGCTGTTCCTGTGCGCTGATTCGGCGCCGAATGAGCATATACCGGTCAAACACCGGTGGGTGCCCTTGCAGACGTTGTATATCACGATCATATCAAATGTTCGCGATAGTCTATAGATAATTATATCTGCATGAACCTGATGCCCGTGGGCGCCTTCATTCCTTCTCAGATGCGTCAGGTTATAAATAGGCACTGAAGCTATATTTAGATAGTCTGATGCGATTTAACCACTTTTCGCTGAGCTGCGCATCTAATACATTTCAATCTGATTGGACCCCGCCGGAGCTGATAATCATAGCCCTTCTTCGCTGGAAACCATCTTCCAGACGTTCTCGTTAAATTGACTGATGCTGCTGCATATATAGCCCTTTTAATGTATATATAATGCGTTAGAGAATGCATACTACGCGAATATAAAAATTGTTGTATACGGACCTGATTCTTCCACTCCGACCGATTCTATGTCCAAATGACAGTCTGCAGATATGCATGCCAGCTCAAACGCCTGCCAAGACATTGAAGGACAGGGAAACATCGCGGTGCTGTATGAAGATCCATATTGTATACGCATTGTTGCAAAGAACTGTCGTTGCTTGGGGCGGGTAGACCAACTCAGCTTGCTTTGGTCTATGGCTAGACCTGACGTTACGAATTTCCACACTGCAATCTGCTGAGCCGAACGACCACTTGATTTGGAGTTAGTAGTTTCCTCTGTTTCGTTCCTAGGAGGCAGCGATAAAGTTAGAGCACACTTTTCCATTCCATAATCCTTGACGCGGAACTGAACAACCGTTGAGACCTATAGACGGATCGGGATGAGTAATCTGAGCTGTCTCAACGCTGCTATGCCACTTGCCGTTGGGCCTAAACGGAGTCGCCGCGTATAGTAAGGAAACCTGCCATAGTCGTCCACAAGAAGCGGTTCGTTAGAAGTCAAGATGCGCTCTGGCTCCATGGAGGAAACTTGTGTAAAGAACCGGGAGTGGGTGATTATTGGGGGAAATGTGACGTTGAATGCGGATGATTTGTTTTTGTATACCTTATCCAGGTTAAAGTACGAGTCTTGGGGTTTAAGTTCTATCACTGGTCGCACCGAGCTTCTTATCCCAACAGAGTGAACCGCCCACGAGATGGCAAGTACGTTGGCCGTAGTGCAGAAGATGATGATGCACAGTGTGACCATCATATACGATTGGTTTGCCACAGGTGGATTGTCGTCGTCCGCACCTATCAACGTGTTACATGTCATTATATTCTCAACTTGAAAACGCAGGAGCTACCTTTCCCATTTTGAGTTGTACAGTTCTCGTTGGTGGATATAGGTTCGTATTGTGCTTTCTTGCGGAAGAAATTGAGCATTGTAGTGAACCTTGAGAGAATAGCGTCTAATAAACCCAGATCTCAGACTTTGAGCGGGCATTTCGTGATGGATTTTCCCATGGAACGGCGACTCTGGGAGACCCTCAGTCAATGTGATGGCACTGAGGCATTGCCTCACATTTATTTTCGAGTGGGATCAGAAAAGAGGGGGAACACCACTCCTGAAGCTCAGCTGAGCTGCGTGGCTGTTGGTACGAGAGATGGTGAAGCGAGGTTCGGCCTCTCGGCACGTCGCGAGAGCAATTGTGCACATAACGCCGACAAACCCAATACTTATATTTGGTCCATCAAAATCAAATGTGCGGAATGAACATGGCAGGGCTCGTGTATAATTACTCTTGGGCCTGGGTGCCTTAGAGTCCCTTCCCTCTGTGAAGTTGGTCTTCGTACCCCATTAACTTGTACTATGGCAGACATAAACCATATCATCAAAGCATTCATCTGCGTACAGATCGCTGGTGTAATGCTTCTCCGGGCTTTCATCTACTTCCAAAAGCCTCATGAACACTGTGAGCACGAATATAATCTGGCGCGAGTCACAGAATTGAACTGAATATTATGTTTAGCATTCCTGGGTGACGACTACCCAACCACTTGGACTATTGGTACTGCGATGCAGGAGCAGATTGCGACTCCATTCGACAGAGAATCCTTTCATTTCCAATTGGATTTGGACATGGGCCTGGCCAACGGAATATGGGACTCATACTTCCCAGGGAAAGGCCTTATTAAACTAGGACCACATCAACAGACGTTCACCATATCCATGTTCCATCAGCTCCGCTGTTTATCGCACATCCGTTCCGACATAATCCAGAGACAACGACACCCAAATTCCACCCTCGAGAACAGTCAATTGACCTACCATTGTATCAATTATATTCGTCAGATGGTGTTATGTCGGGCAGATGCTGACATCGAAACAGGTCTTTACTTGCCACACCTCAAAGCCTACATGGACGTCCCATACAGATGTAGCAACACAAAGATCCTTTATGATGCACTGCTGGACAATCAAAGGCGCCATGGAATCGTCGAGTAGCACATTTAATATCGTAGTTGTATTTTATTTTCCCAAGTCAGCTCATTTTCCACTGGAAGGCTTGTCCACTGCCGTCTGCCGTCTGCCGATACCTATTCCATTCAGTCTCCAATCCAAATCCAGTGCTGATAGCTGCCAACACTGAACAGTGCCGTTTGGCGCCGGCGGTAATGACTGAACAGTGTTACATATATTATAGGCATGTTCTATGTGCACTGAATCGACATGCCATCGCCTCATGATTTGTGCGTCGTGAACTCAGACGCGACGCGCAACTCGGCCCAGTCATGCATCCAGCCGCTCGGCTTTGTTGGGCTTGGCTGGGACGACGATTATACAAATGAGCTCCATTCTTCTGGTTTTCACCCGGCGCAATTCTTGCCGCTGGTTCTTTCTATTGGTCATGGCCAGTTACCAATTTGCACATCCCACGAGTCTGGTATATACTCTTTTCCATGCATTATACTTAAACATCATCTGGACCAGAGTATACACATGCCGACCTTGTATCCATAAGTGTCCCTATCAGTAGAACGCCCAAGCATTTTTACCTCATGGATGGGATAGTTTTTAAATTTTAATGCCCGTCTGGATACAAGATGGCTCCTCCCAGAGTAAAAAACAGACTTGCGACTGATGTTTATTTATAAACCATCTCCTTGATATTGGAAGAGACTGACTAGGGGAATCTTTGATTTCGCATACGGCCGACAAACCCATGAGCTGATACTGACATCTTTGATGGGACATGGGATCACGATGGGGGCGATAAGATGAGGGTTCGAGTACTATAAAGCGCATAGCAGGCTGTACGTAGTACATCTATCCCATTCTGCCCAATTGTACTATAATGAAGTGTGTCGCAATCCTTTTTGCTGCTTTCTCTCTATGGAATCTGGCCAACGGAGGTCAAGCGCAAGGTGATTATGATATCGCCTGTACCCACAACCTTTGACTAATGATTATTATTATTAGTTGATGCTAGGCCTGCTGACCCTATATCAATCGATAGGGATACTCTGCCGCCGACTAGCATAGAAGGTGAATTAGCACTCTGTACACCGTACAGTGTGTAATGTTTATGAATCTTGTAATGATAACCTTTCCAGAACACCTTTTGCCTCTCGCCACTGCCTTCCGAGCCGATATACCATTTTGAGATTTAAGTACTTAGTTAGAAGCTCGTTGTCCTCGCACTAGTTACATGATCGTCCTGTCGCCGTGTATGGTACATATGCAATTATATTCACCTATTAGTTTTGTCTTTACTCAGAGGAGTCGAACACGCTGGACAGTGGAGATTCGAGAACGGAGAAAATTTGAATTGATTGCCAATAGAATATATAGTCCTAAATGCCACTACCAACTCGATTACCATTTCCAGCGGCAGCCGTCTGGGAGGCAGCCTGTTCCTGGGCTCGTTCCGATCGTCGTCTCGACGTCTCCTACACATAGGCTCACGTCTTCTACACCATTGGCTCCCCGTTCGTCCTTCTTCCTATTTTCTTACGTGTTAATGCAGATGGATGAACAAGACGTCCTTTCTGCGTCGTCCCGTGCTCGTCCATGGACTGCGTGAGATAGTAGCTAATGTATTTGCAAACCACCTGAGCAGGGGGTTCGAAGGACTGCCAGATGACATAGAAGACCTCCGCGATATGTCTACTACGTTTCTGTTTGACCCAGGTGGGAAGGTAGAACCAGGCCAAAGACTACAGTGATTATAGGTGGTAAAGTCACTGGACACTCGACGTCAGCAATGAAAAAGCGCAAGAAGCAACAGAAGAGGAAAAAGAAAGGGAAAAGCAAAGAAAGAATGAAATAGCGGCCAAAAAAGAGAGGAAAAGGAAAGAGTGAAAAGATGAAACAGAGCCATGAGCTGGAGCGGGAGCTTAGAGAGACCCAGAGAGGTCGACAAAGATAACAGAGAACCCAGAGAGACCCCAGAGAGAGACTCAGAGGAGAAAAACACCTAGGTGAAGAGAGGGGAAAAGGTTAGTAAACCCGAGCTACGTTGAAGTGTCCATCGGGTCCGAGAAGTGTTCCGTTCGTGTCGAGTGGTCCGCTTCGAATGTTCGCGTGGAGAGTTCGCGCCTAGTAGACCAGTAGTTCGCCGCGGAGTGGGTCGTGTCGATGTGGTCGGATAGGAGTGCCTGACCGGGGCTCGAACAACTCGAACACGAAGTCGCAAGTCCAAAATCGTCCCGAGAATGTTGCGCCCCTCTCCGACTCGTTCCCCGTCAACGAACGACAACCACCGGGATGTTACTGCCACATAACTTCAAAGGCAAGTTGTCAACGAAGGAAAGTAAAGAGCGCCAAGACGAGTGGGTGCCAGGTGGTAAAAGCCTCAGAAGGGATAAACAGACCTGAAACAAAATGCGAAAGAAGGCAAGAAAAAAGGTGGAAAAGAAAGGTGAAAATGACAAGTAAACTATCAAAAATGACTCGGAAGGAAGAAGGTGAAAGGGACAAGAAAAAAAAAGATAAAAGCAAAGAGAAGAAAAAGAAAGAAAAAAGAAGAAAGAAAGAAATGGAAATGGAAGAAAAAGGAAGAAAAACGGGGGAAAAAAGAAGAATGTCGCCGGAGAGAACCAGAGTCATGGAGCCGGATTTGTTGCCTAGAGAGACCCAGAGCCCAGAGAAGTCACCAAAGACAAGGCAGAACCCAGAGCAAGACCCAGAAAGCAAGACCAAAGACCAAGAGAACCCAGAGAGAACCCAGAGAGACACAAGACCCAGAGCAGAAAAACACCTAGATGAAGAAGGGGAAATAGTTAGTAAAGCTGGGCCAGGTCGAAATGTCCGTCGGTCCCAAGTCCGAGTTTCCCATCACGTGGTCGCGTCGAGCGGTTCGCGCGGAGTAAAGTGGCCGTATCGGAGCGCTTAAGGGCTCAAGCGTTCAAGCTCGAAGTCGCAAGACCGAAGTCGTCTTGAGTGGTGCGCCCTCGGCCGCTAGCCTCCCCTCTTCAAAATCCTCGTCCTCCGCGTCCCTCGTCCGGATCCTCCATAACCCCCAGTCCAAGTCTTCCAATCAAAAAAAAACTCCGCCGCCGCATCTCCACCAAGTCCAGCCTCAAAAGCGTCCTCCAAATCCTCCCTTGCCACACCTCCCCACAGAAATTTTTTTGAACCCCTGCCTCCCATCACCCTCCCAATCCTCGCCGTCCGACCCTCTCCTCCACTCCCAATCCAACCCAGCCAGAATCCCATGCCGCGGAAACCCCCCTCCTCCCAGACCCTTCGGCCCCTCCAGTCCCAAAGCACGCTCAAATCCTGCCGTCACTCCCTTCACCACCACCACCGTCCGTCGAGTCTTCGTCGTCGAACAGACGCTCCTCAAGGCTCGACCCAGCAGCCCCGGGCTCAAGGGGCTACGAGAGTCAAGATGCACGGTTAAGCACACCTGATCACCACACGAGAGAGATCAAAGCCAGCGAGGAGCGAATGACCAGGCATGGGCGATAACCAGCTGCCGTCTGATCCCCGCAGGGTCCAAGACCGTGGTTGACCGACAGAGGCCAGGATCTCCCACATCCTCCCTCTCAACATGGGAGAAGGGAAGAAAGGAGAGATGGGGAGTCGAAGGCTCGACGTTGCAGGGTTTAATACCTTTCAAGCTCCTCGAGGCATGTGTTTCTCGCTCTCTGGGCGTGGTTTGTCGGCGTGGTGGCTAGCTTTGTTCGGTGGCTGACATTGTCATAGCTGTCCCAAAAAGGATGCGTTGATCCCTAATTTGGTAGAGCTCACTTGAAAGGTAGTTCGTCAGCCCCTTCACCAGCGTAGACGTCTGCGCTTTCGTTGGCGCGTCCTGTTACAATTACTATTAAGGTTCTCCAGGTCAATAATTACCATTTCCCTTCCTTCTTACTGAACTTTCCTCCTTGTCCTTCCTTTGCTTTCCGCCGTCGTACCTTCTTGTATTTACCTATTCCATTTATTTACACTTGCCATTCTTCATATTTTATCTAGCTCTAGTCCGAGCTAGACTCAGGCCGATTTATGATACATCCAGTTATACACACCCCGTGCCCTAGTGTAGAACCTTACACGGAACACCATGGTTACATCGTGATTCGTAGTGTGGCAATGCAACCCGGGTCTTCTGATCAGCCAATGCTATACTCTTTATTCTAGGATTGACGGACTATTCAGCCCTTTTGTATGGATATACTATATATAAGGAGGCGCTGTAATTTTCACTTCGTCCATCGCAATACTTCTGTAATTTTCAACTTGCACTACTCTGTATTTATGTCTGTTTCCGATGACAGCTCCCTACACCTGCACACTCTCCTGCCAACAGCTAGAACGACGAAACAACCCTCCTAGCTATGCCTTCTTTTCTACAGTTCCTACGGAACCTCGCTCGCAAGATGTATAATGATCAGCCCAAGCGCCGGCGAAGCACTCAGCATACCGTTCAATACATCATGATATTCAACCATGACGTTTACTTCAACCACGACCAGTCCGTTCATCGTCCACACAACGGGAACATCTTGAACCACGACTACTCATTCCACTCGTTCAATAGCGGAAACTGCATTTCGAACAATGTGACGAACACGAGTACGGGCTCGATGGAGAATGCGTCCACCGTCATCACGAACGGGAACTCGACCGCGGGAGGATTCAACGAAGCGCCAGGTACGAGCTTACTTCTGCAGCCTTACCCTATATTACTCTGTCATGCTAATTGACCTCTTTCCTTCCCCTGAATACAGACTCGGACGACGCCAGTGACGAGTCTGCAAATGGCGAGCCTTCGCGCACTGCGGAGTGAACTGTTCCATAGTACTGGGTTAGTACTATCCGAGGCTATGACTGGGCTTGTGGAATCTGATGACTACGAATGGCAGAAACCTCTCAAGAAGCCTAAGATTACGAGACCTTGACAAGCACTGCAGCTTCAGAGGGACAGATTATTGCGATGGAGAGATTTTAGGGTATATACGACGGCACTAGTAGATACTCTTGATAAACGTCGCCATCATTATCCATGGTTAGACGCGTGGGATAAAACTGATGCAGTCCATCACGTCAAGTGTGCGAGGAGCCAGCTGGCGCAGGGAAATTCACGCCTTCACCAGAAGAGTTAGCCTTGCCATAATGTACTCGAGTACACCGGAAGAGACAGCATCAGCAGCACCGTGCTAATCATCGCAGGGGCAGTGTCAAGTCAAGAGTGCTACTTGCACGCGCATTTTAGGGAAGAGTATGAATACATTGGAAAGCAGATTGAGGGATGGTACAGTGAAAATGATGACTGCGCAATTAGAAAACGCTTCAGAAGTCAGGGGTTGAGAACTAGCGCAGGTCGCCCGCTCTGATAAGATTAGATGAAGATCGGATCAATTCCGGCGTCAACGGCATTGCAATCAGCCCAACTCCCAACCCTCGCTCGCACCACCACCACTGCCATGCAGCTTCCCCCACACATCGTTCGAGGTCATCCCTTCAGACATTCCTGTAACATGCTCTAGACTTTGTAAAATCCTCACTTCCAACGTTACTGTGGCTCCCCGGCGGTCTTAAGAGTATTGGAGCCCTTGTGGGGTGGTCACGCAAAATGCGGAGTAAAATTCGTTGTGCATTTCCCGTTATGCTCAACATTGCACTACGCATTCTATACGCGTAAGCGTCTAGAAAGATGGAGTAGACCCGCTTCTCCGTCGCGGGTACAGCCTCCATTGTTTACTGCTGAGGCGCTAGTGTTTTCGTGACGTCAAAACGCTCCCAAAGACATACTATTTCGCGGTATATAAAGGGTTGGAAAAAAGGATGGACGAGCATTATCAAACACCTAAACCAAACGCAAACCACTTACTTATCTTAAACCAACAACACTTCTTATATTTCATCATGTCCCAACCATTCTCGCACAACACCCATACCCTCGAGAAGGACGCTATGCCCACCTACCGCAACAGACAAGCCGACGGCCTGAACGAACACCCAGTCGGGTTCAACCAGGGTCCCACACAGAACTTCGCCTCTACCACCGAGGACGACTTTGACCTCAGCCCCCAACACAACCGTTCCACAGGCATCGGCGGCGGTGCTTCTGCCTCTGCTGCTGGTGCTGCGCCCATCCACCAGAGCACTCACATCCGCCATAACAACAATACCTCCGACAACACCCCCACCAACACCTTTGGTGGTCACGGCGGCGCCAGCAACACCCAGCAGCGCCATGGGTTCAACGATGCGGGCGTCATGCAGACCTCGCACGACCTCGATCGTGATACCGTAGGTGGTCGCACCGGCACCGGCATGGGGGCGGGATACGACAACGTTCCTGGAACCCGCGAGAGGTTGAACGACACTTCGCGTCCCAACACCCACGGTGACTGGCAGACGGGTGTCGAACACCGGGATGCCGTCGGTACTGTGGGCGATGGACAACAGGCTAACAAGAAGCCTGGTTTGGCTGATAAGATCGTCGGCAAGACTCAAGAGGTTGGTTTTTTCGCACTTGTACTTGCTTCGTTCAATGCGAACCGCGGCTGATTCTATCCCGTATTCCTAGCTTGCTGGTAAAGCCGTCAACGACCCAGACATGCATCGCAGAGGAGAACTCCGCCAACAAGGCCAGAAATACTAAACGCTTTCATTACCCTTGCTTTTCCCTTTCTGCATGCTGCTAAATTTGTATCACCACCTCGGACCTGAATCGCAACGATAAGATAACATGTAGCATAAACAATTAATACCTTGTAGCACCGATCTTCTTCATACAAACCTGAATTGAACGCGAATATTTTTGATTTCTTCGAAATGTGTGAACTTGTAATCATAGTGATGACGTCGTTCCTAAATTCTTGAACGCCACATTGAGGGGTAAGGTACGCAAGTAGTAAAATTAGATTCCGGTCTAAGCAGCTTTGTTTTGTGCCTACTTCTCGTGCCTTGCCCGATTCCCATGATTGAAAATAGACAATCGCGACGAACACAGCACGGTGTTAACGAGCGCGTATGTTCCGAAGGGAAATTCTCGAGCCTGTTGAAGTCAAATCCTTTCCGCAGTCGATAGCGACAGTAAGACACGTCATTAAGTACCAGTTCAATCCATTCTGCACTATCCAACTGTAGCGTTTTAGCTTTAATCCTGGAACCCACTGTAGCCACTGGTCGACTGGTCTTCCAAGTTATGGAAAGGCAGGAAGTCATAAGTGAGCCTAGACATGCAAACTATGACTGCATACACACGCCTGGGTCGGATCCTGTTCTATTCAGGAAGCTTTCGTGGCTATTAGACCTGGGAGGATCCATATCCATAATCCACCTGGTGTACTTCGATGACACGGCGGACAAGTAACTGTCAATTGGTGCCGCGATGTGTCATGACGATTATACTGTCAATTGATCCGGAAGCGTAACGCTGTGTGACATTCTCCGAAACTCTGCTTCAATGGCCCGAAAATCAGGACGAATCATCATGCTGTGGTCACTGTGGGCTTAGAAAAAATGAACATATGCATCATTACAGCTGATAAATGTATAGGCCCGCTTCTATAGCTTTTTTTACTCTTATATTACATTTACCAGAAGCGAAATTTTGATATGCCAGGAATATGTCAAAATCAGTTTCTTGTGAATGCTGGGAAACATCTGGGAGTAATTAAACTACTATTAATGAGGAATATAGGTATCTAGTATTATATCTACCTATTAAAGTGCTTTTACGGGTCGTTTCTGCCTCTCAGCAAGGGAAATAACGATGTCTTCTCAACTAGTTGTGACAAGAGTGACAAAACACTTGAATTCGGCATATATGCCGGATCAATCTTCATGACATATTCACCGGCCAATCTTCAGCTGCTTGTCCGCCGTGTGATGACATGGAGTCCTGAACCTCATATGACGTCATAATACCTCCTTCAACAACAAAATATATTATTTTACACCCTTCTTACTGTCCTATATAAATCGAGTAACCACAGCGTCAAATCCAAATCATACCAACATACCACAATCGTCCATAACTGAATCTTAACTGAGAACCAACCATGTCTTTTACTTCTTCTCAGTACCCCACCAACACCGACGCCTCCGCCAACCACCAGAACATCATCGCCGGCTCGGCGGGCATCAACGAGCCCATCGACCTCACCGTGAAGCACCACGTACACAGGGACGACGAGCCCCTTCCGGGCGCCAAGGGCGGTGCGCAGCCAGTGGACTACAACCCCGAAGTGATCGAGCACACCAAGCTCCCGCCTTCGGAAGAGGGCGACACCCAGGACTTTTCGCGCCGGGAGAGACACCATCAACAACACCCATCACACCAGCAGGGCGACGCGAGCAGCACGCCCCTCGAACACAACCCAACAGGGAGCGGCGCCCCGCACACAACGACGGGCAACACGACGAACACGACTCTGAAACAAGAAACCCACGTCGTGCCCATCCAACACATGCCCTCCCAACACCTCTCACAACCCCAACGTCCAAGCGAAGGACCCCACTCCCATCCATCCTCTTTCCATGTCACCACTCCTGACAAGACAAAGTCCTTCGACATCAACGGGAACGAGAAGAACCCGGCTCTGTCCCAACAACGTCGAATGGAAGAAGCTGAGATCACGAACGACGATGATCCCCTTGGATATGGCAAGTTCGGCGGTGCAGGCAGGGCACCCAAGGTCGGCGACATCACTGCCAATATGAACGAGCACGAGGGGTCGAGTGACCAGCGCGAAGGCACTGGGCTGCCCGTCGGCGTGCCCGCAGATTCGCTGAACAGGCATGACGGAGGACACAGCAAGACCGCAGAAGTGAAGGATACTGTCGCACATCCAACGACCCACTTCAAGGAGGACGTGAACCTGAACAAGGACAACGCGCATCGTCAGCCTGCCCATAAGGATAAAGTCAGCTTGGGTGACAAGGTCATCGGAAAGACACAACAGGTACGCACTCGAAACTCTAACCTTCCTTTTGTCGCAGTCAGTGATATTGTTTCCTTTCTTCTTCTTAGATCGCTGGAAAGCTGGTGCACAACGAGGAGTTGAAGGAGAAGGGCGAGATCCGCAAACAAGGCGGTGGCTTGAACTAAATCTGAAAATTTTAACATCCATCGCCCTTCTTTATTTCCAATATCGTCAGGATATCTTTTCGCCTTGATTGACCGCACGCACCTTGTTATACCTTGTAATAATATAATGTCCTTACGGAATTTGTGTAATTTTATCCCAAACCAAAAGATATGAATTATCATAGTCGACGTCCACATCGTTTACAAGATTTTTCTCGATCCACACTATTGCGTAAAACGAAACGGTCATTAAGCATTACAGAAAGAAAAGAGGGATGGGCTCACCACAGGCAAAGCAGGCCGACAGGAAAAAATACCTATAGTGACCATCAGGATATATAATTTGGTCCGCGAAACATCTGGAAAGACATACGATGGCGGCGACGATGCCGACTAACCCATACTTCCTCGTCGGCTGGTGTTCCCCTCGTGCACACCGGCCGTACACTGGATACCCCAGACGATATAGCCAAAAAGTAATTGAGGAAACCGATTCTAAAACATCAGAGAAGGAAAACGAAGCTGGCAGTGGAAAATTTGACTTACATTCAGAAGCAAACCGATCCCCCACGTTTTCCGCTCGATCATACACAGTCGACACAGTGTTCGGTCTCATTGGCATAGGCCGCGATATCGTCGGCGGCGGCGGGGGCATAGAACTAGGATACGAATTCGAGTGTCTGAATCCTCGTTGGATGTATGTGCCCGGCGGCGAAGAGTTGGAGTTTCGTACAGCAGCGTATTGCGAGCTATGTCGGACGCTTGGGCCTGCGCCTGCGTAGTATGCCTGGCTTGTAGAGGCTGCCGCTGCGTAGATGGGGGAGGGATTTGAGTAGGGTTGAGAGCAGAGCCCTGCTACTTCGCGAACGTAGACTGGTGGTGGGCTTGGTGGATGTGCTGATGAGGATTTGGAGTAGTAGTCCATTATTGAGCGAGGGATATGTCAGAGGGTTGATGTAAAATGGTCGTGAGGAAGGTGTTTTTGAAGAGATTGAGGATGTGCAGGCGGAAGGTGGTGTCTAGATGAGAGAGAAGCGCGTCGGATTGGATACAGGAAAATGTGCACTGGGATTCAGATAAATGCTGGTGATGTTGCAGGAGGAGGAGGATGAGGAGAAGCGGGGTTTAGACGCATGAAAAAGATCCGGGTTAAAAAAAGTAAGAAGGAAGAAAAAGAGAAATAGGCGGGATGCGTAATGTTTTCGACCTTTCCGAGCTTCCGGCAAACCCGTTCCTGGGGTTGGGTTGCTGTTTAGCATTACGAGGAGATAGATAAGCTTTTTTTTTGGCTGGTGATATTGAATGGTAGAGACATCATCGCTGACTCACCCGCTGTATGTACGTCGTCTCAGGTTACTAAGGCCAGGGCCAAAGCATGTCTGATCGGACACGGCGGGCGCGACAAAAAGAGCCCGATGGTTACGGAGCACGGCTTCCCACGGCGCACGAGCGCTTAATCCTGTGGTAGCTCAGAGCTGAGCTCAGATACAGAGCGGAACCGCGGCGTGTGGATGTTGCATACGTTCTTCATAACAGAGACGCATATAAGATCCCCAGCAGTAGTATGTGATAAGCTCATCGTCCGCGCGGGTTGTCGTGCATCCTAGTAGTTTGTTCCCATTATTTACGACACTGGATCATCGACTGTAGTCCCAAGACGAGCAAACAAGTCCCTATATGCGTTTATATGGTGAGTATATGCGCAAATTTTGAAGAAGATACGCAGTTCAAAATTCAAGCCGCCACTTACGCAGTGCAATGCAGACCTGAAACGTCTAGACTGCGCCAAATACGGGTACATACTGGGGAAGAAGTCAGGGCATAATCGTAAAGAAAGGAAAGAGACGCCAACCTGTAGCAGCTAAAATTCAACTTTTCTTGTTGCTTGCGCCTAAAAGCAGCGCATTATGCCTGGTAGGAGGATAAAGGGCGGGGATGAAACTGCTACGCGTCATTTGTTCGCTCCCTTCTTTTTGGCAAACAGAAAACGCACACAGACCTTCTCCCTTCGTATATAGTGGCTCTTCTTTTCTTTGCTTGCCGCACTGTTTACTTTCAAGTGCTATACTTGGGTTATTCATGAATCATGGCGGCATGCATTGTGACTGACCTAGCCAATTGATACTGGATCCCATGGCGAAGACGGTGTGAATATTGCAGACGGCTGCTATGTCCTAGTCAAGCTGACAAAAAGCGCATTCACAGTTCTCTTGCCTATCACGCAAAAGAGTAAAGAAACAAAGGGAGGTGACTACCATGGAAGTCGCGATCTGAAGTTGGCAATGATCAGTCCCTCCCTTAAAAGGCATGGGGGTTCGGCCAACACCGAACCAGGTTAATCTAATCTAATCAACCGCCTAATTTTCCTTCCAGCCATGCCACACTGAGGAGGACAACGACCATCTCTGCACTATTCTACTTCGACGTCTCGACGACGAACGGTCTTCTGTTCCTCCCTGACCTAAACCTCCCAAGGTCGCTTCTCTCCTGCAGCCACTCCTTTCCTTCTGACTCATAAAAACGACACAGGTCATCGGAACTCATATGCATACGAGCTAATATATGAACATTGGCCGTCGCTTTCTGCACTCTCGTTCACTCGTATCTCGCCTTGGTCTCGCTTTACCCCACAACAAGATGGCAGATCAAACCCTGGATCCATACTCGGGTTGGAGCCGCCGCAAACTCATCGACAGAATACGAGCTTTGGAGAAGGAGAATAACCTTGGTCCTTCAGCAGCTAGCACGTCTTCAACACCTCCGTTGTCAGAAACCTTAAACACCACACAGGAAGTCTCTTCGAATCCGGAAAATGAATTCGACTTTTCCAAACACTCGCGGCGAAAAATAGCTTTGAAGTTCTGCTATTCGGGATGGGAATACTGTGGTTTAGCATACCAGCTCGGGCCTACCCCATTACCGACAGTAGAGAACGTCTTGTTTGACGTGCTAGCGCAGACGCGACTTGTGGATAAAGAAGCGGGTTTTGAAGGTTGTGGATGGGAGAAATGCGGAAGGACGGATCGCGGTGTCAGTGCTGCAGGGCAAGTCGTGTCGTTGTGGGTTAGAAGCAGACTTTTTTCAGGAGAGGAAGAGGAGGTCACGAAAGAGGAGGAATCCACGGTGGAGGTTAAAGCTGAAGAGGAGGACGACGACCTACTGAACCTTGACGACGACTTCCAAAATCTATCCTTCGGTTATGAACCTTCCTCCGCCAACACCTCCGTCAAGAAGAAACCCAAATCTGAAGAAAGGGAACACGACTACGTGTACATGATCAACCGCCTCCTACCGCCTACAATTCGCGTCATAGCCTGGTCTCCCGTCTCTCCCACCTTCTCAGCGCGTTTCTCCTGCAAATACCGACACTACAAATACTTCTTCTCCTCCCACAACCTCGACATACCCGCTATGCAAGCAGCAGCCGCACGTCTAGTAGGCGAGCACGACTTCCGCAACCTCTGCAAGCTGGACGTACAAAAACAAATCACCAGCTTCCAGCGCACCATCCTCCGCGCGTCAGTTGAACCCATCGACGCAGCAGCAGCAAAAGAAGACGACACCAGTGGAAGGATGTACGTGTTCGACCTCCTCGGGAGCGCCTTTTTATACCACCAAGTCCGACACATCGTCGCTGTCCTCTTCCTCATCGGCTCAGGTCTCGAGCCAGTGTCTATGATCACCGAGCTGATGAACGTGCGCGAAGGCGCGGAGCCTCTGCACCCCGACGACGCTGCGGCTGGGAAGACCTCATATGCTGTCATGGACCGTAAACCCGAATACCAAATGGCCGACGCGCTCCCTTTGATGTTGTGGGATTGCGCTTACGATGAGTCGGAGCTGGACTGGCGGATCTCAAACGCGCCTCCTGACGGCGTTGGAGAAGCGGAGGAAACTATCGATGCTGGGCTCCGGGCTAACCTGGTCAACCAACTTCAGTCTATCCACAACCGATCGCGAGTGTACACGGCGCTAGACCAGCATTTCCTACGCGCTGCGCAGAAGTTCCACCCCTCGCCGCCTCCTGTTCTTCCGTTGAAGAATGGGTTGGAAGAGTTCGAAAAAGCGAAGCGAAGCGGTGGTGGTGCGACTCGGCATCTTAATATCCCTGTTGGAGGAGGCACCTTTTTGAGGAAGGGGAAGTATGTTTCTTTGGAGAAGAGGAAGAGGCTAGACCCAGTTGAAGTTGCGAATGAGCGATGGAGGTTGAAGGAGGAGGCGAGGAAGGGAGGGCCGATAAAGATTGTTGAGGATGACGGGGAGGAGTGAAGGTGTATGGTTCGTTCTTACCTCTTCATATTGTAAAGAGGAGAATACTGATTGCTTTCTTAGTTTATCTAGAGAGCTGTGATTTATATAAAGCAATATAATGCGCGTCCGCTTCTACTATGAAGCAGTGGAAATTATCATATAGAGTAAAACACTTCAAAGCAACTACAATACTCCAGAATGCCCGAGCCAAAAGTATCACGCTACGTTGTCGTCGACAGCAGATCGGATGCACTTCCGCGTGAGTACGCAATTAGTTTACCTAATTCTCTGCCCCCAAGCGCCTGACTTCTATCCAGAAAATGGGATACTCGTGTATTTTCTTGGGCATGCTATGTTTTTTTTTTTGTTTATCTTTACGCTTTTCGAAATTGCTCGGAATTCAACCATCCGTGTTCTCGTCATCCCCCGGGAAGCGCACCGTGTTATGAAAGGTATAAAGGGCATCCAGGTTTACTCTGAACCACTAACAGTCGAATCTTCGTAGTTTCTTAAGTTGACATGTCAACTACCACCACATCCACGAGAAAGATGCCTTATGGTTTGTCGTTCGCCATTTCCCCTTGTTGCGTGGTCAATAGTTTCCGCTTACCACTTTTCTTTCTCCTTTGCAGTGCGTCTTGGAAATTCCGGCCTGAAGATCTCGAAGATCATCCTTTCGACTTTGCAGTACGGAAGTTCGGAGTGGCAAGGGTGGGTGCTGGAACAGGAAGAAGCTATCAAGCACATCAAGTCGGCGTACGATGCTGGGATTCAGACGTTTGACACTGCGAATGTGGGTGTTATACTCTAATATCTGGAAATTGACTTACGCGAGTCCTTGTGCAGATATACTCGAACGGACGTTCGGAAATTATCTTGGGCAATGCGATTAAAGAACTTGAGCTTCCCCGGGACGAGATTGTGGTTATGACCAAGGTGAGCAAGTTTAGATCGCCTATTAAATATAAACTAGTCGGACAGTCCTAATCATATGTTATGTTGTAGCTATGGGGCGTTGTAGGCCGTGAACCTAGCACCGTTTTCTATGGTTCCGGGAAGAACCCAGATGACCATGGATACGTGAACCAGCACGGGCTGAGCAGGAAGCATATTTTCGAGTCTGTCAAGCATAGTTTGGAGCGGTTGCAGTTGGACTATGTCGATATATTGCAATGTGGGTTCTTTCAATTACGAAGCATACTTTATCAGGTCATTGAAATTATTTCCAGGCCATCGTTTTGACCCTGATACGCCTATCGAAGAGACGGTGCGTGGTCTTCCTTGGTCTTGGGTTGGTGGGCATATATGCTGATAGCATACGAATAAGATGCAAGCGCTTCATGACGTTGTCCAAGCTGGATATGTTCGCTATATCGGCATGATTTCTTGCTATGCTTGGCAATGTAAGTGCCCGTCCTTCGTTGCTATGATTTCACGAAGCTCTAAACATCTCCTTGTTTTTTATTAGTCCACGCGATGCAAAGTAGGAGATATTCTCTAAATTTCGAACTTTAGAATTTCTGACCGATATGTTTCGATTCCAGATTACGCCATCAAGAACAAGCTGACGCCCTTTATCTGTATGCAGAGTTACTATTGCCCTATATATCGCGAGGATGAAAGAGAGATGTTCCCGACTTTGAAGGTTCGTTTTCAAGAGGCTCTTGTTAATTATTTTTTTGTCCCGTCATCTAACGAGGCCGTTTGCATCTACACAGATGTTTGGCGTAGGCTCCATCTCTATCCCTTGGTCACCACTGGCAAGGAACCTCCTCACTCGTCCTCTGGATGAACAAACCAAGCAAGGCAACGAAGATGTGTGAGCGCTCCTTTCTGCCACTTGTTCCGGTGTAATCTTTGCTAAACAGTATGTTATGTGCAGCGGTCTGACTATGACGATAGGAAGGCCTGGTGTAACTGGCATCGTGAACAGGTTTGTACAAGCATACATACGATAATTCCTTCCAGAGGAAATTGATCATACCTTTGATAGGATCGAGGAAGTAGCGAAGAAACGCGGGATAACCATGGAACAGGTAACCCTCGCCTGGGTTCTGTCCAAAGAAGGTCATTTAATTTCTTTACATCTCCCATTCCACTTGAGTTGACGGTGATGACCTATTCTGTACTTTACAGGCATTAACGCTCCTATTGTCGCTCCACTCAGTTTAAAGAGTTTAGAAGATATGATAGGTGCGTTGGAAGCTTTAATTACCAGTGGCACATAGTTGGATTGACGAACCGATAACTCTACAGAGGCCATCAAAGTGAAACTCGCCGAGGAGGAAGTGAAGTATCTCGAAGAGCCTTACATGCCTCAAGCTATTGTCGGACATTCTTAGTTGTACCTATATGATGAGATTTGATGCTGCTTATCCGTGATTTTGGGTTATTTTGTGCGCATTTTTCTAGGTGGAAAGCGGTGGAAAGCAGGAGTCTATCTGAACGCGTCGCGACGCGACGCGTCATATTGTTAGTCCATTAGTCACATGACGCAATACCGTTTTGGTTGCAACTTGAACTTCCCCTGGCCCCTGGGGCCTGAATCTTGATTGTCCTTGAACTTCATGCTTGCACTGACCAGGATTTCCTAGCAAAGATCAATACTCAGTCCAATAAGGTCCAATACAAGCCTTCAATTGCTCTCGACCCCTCGCTTCACGATTCCTGCACCATGCGGTGTATTCAGGCTCCAGCCGTCATATCTTTCACACTTTTAAGGCATCGAGTCAAATCCGTCTCTTCATTTCATTAAGTCGTTGTGTCCTTCCGGGCACGGAGTCGGCTTCCAGTCGCTGTATGCTATTCTGTTTCAATCGTGCTGGACAAGGACCGCTGCGTCCTCTTTGACTAGTCCAGAGGGTTCCAGGAACTTATAAAAACGTTAAAGTCTAGCTGAATCTCGGGCAGCTGCGACACGGTGTAATTAGGTTGAACCAAGTACGTCCTCATTCGTCTCCCCAACTGTCATAGCGACTCTGATTGGATCCTGCAGCTCACTACCTGCTCGACAGTAATGATACTAATGAGACAAGCTTAGAACTCCTGAAATAAACACAATTGACACTCAGGCATCTGCAAATCATTCATTAACGCATGACCATACGGCGTGAGATTACGTTCTTCTACCACCTTTTTGAGCTGAGTCTATACCGATAAAGGTGCGTCATCCTTTGCCTCGGGCTGATGTTGCTGTATATACTCATCCTACTTAGGAATTTGCTAAAAACACACCTTCTCAGATTGCAGTCTAACCTGCGGAGGGTGGCGTATCATTGAGAGCGTCGTCATGCCTGTGGGTGTACGTCGCCCCATAATCCGGACGGCAGACCTTTTCCTGCTCATGATCAAGGTGGGAGTGCACTATAAAGGATGGTTCTAACGATGTGAATGGAATGAATCCTACAACTACATCTTCATTACCAACACAGAACAGCACTGAATATTGGAAGCAATGACATCCACAACCACCAAAAAGGTTCCTTATGGTTCGTGTTCCCTCAGAGAACACTTTCATACGTCCGATGTCTAATGCATGTCCTCCTGCAGTTCGTCTCGGCAACTCTGGCTTAAAAGTTTCCAAGATCATCCTCGGGACGATGCAGTACGGGAACCCTGAATGGCAGGGATGGATGCTCAATCAGGAGGAGGCTATCAAGCACATCAAGGCCGCGTACGATGCGGGGATCCAGACTTTCGATACAGCGAATGTGAGTAAAATTTGCTTGCGTTGAAATCTCTTCTCGGGGAATTTTGAATCAATATTCATTGTATTAGGCCTATTCAAACGGAGAGAGTGAGATCATCTTGGGCAATGCGATTAAGGAACTCAAACTTCCTCGGGACGAGCTCGTGATCATGACCAAGGTGACGAGTCATTCGTCCTTTCCAGCCCTTAGTTATGGGTCTGCTTGCTGATGATCACTTCCCGCTCGTCTAGTTGTACGGTGTCGTAGGCCGCACACCCAGCACCGCCTACTTTGGCAGTGCCAAAAACCCAGACGACGATGGATACGTCAATCAACATGGCCTCAGCCGCAAGCATATCTTCGAGTCCGTCAAGCATAGTTTGGAGCGTCTGCAATTGGATTATGTCGATTTGCTGCAATGCAAGTCATCATTTTATCCTCGAATACAACGTTTTTCTTGATCCTCTTTTCTTTAACAGGCCATCGTTTCGATCCTGAGACGCCCATTGAAGAGACAGTACGGATTTCGAATACCCGTTGACCTGACGTCCTGTGTTGATTTGTATGGGTTAGATGCAAGCTCTTCACGACGTCGTCAAGGCAGGGTACGTCCGCTACATCGGCATGAGCTCTTGCTATGCTTGGCAATGTAAGTGCCTATTCAACCTGTTACCAGCACACTGTTACTGATACAATGACAATTTACCCTTTTCCAGTCCACGCTATGCAAAGTAGGTTACGCCCATTCGCGCTCTATTCAACACCGCTAAACTAAGTTCTGCAGACTACGCTATCAACAACAAACTCACGCCGTTCATCTCCATGCAGAATTACTACAGCCTGATTTATCGCGAGGAAGAAAGGGAAATGTTCCCCACTCTAAAGCTGTTTGGGGTGGGCTCAATCCCATGGTCTCCACTCGCAAGGGGTATTCTTACGCGCCCGATCAACGAACAAACTAAGCGCGGTAACGAAGATTTGTGTGTCCCTCTTTGACTGAAAATTGTTTTCGGGTATTTTCTGATGTCCGATTTAGTACATTGACTATGATGATAGGAAAGCCAGGGGTTACCGAGATAGTGAACAGGTTCGTCCCCATTCCCACCTATGTGTTTCCTGGCTTACTGGATCATGGCTTCTCTAGAGTCGAGGAAGTTGCAAAGAAACGGGGAATAAGCATGGCACAGGTTTCCATTGCTTGGATTAGCTCGAAGGAGGGTAAAGTCATATTCCACTCGCTTTGCCTCAATTATGGCTCAACTTTTACTATTCAGGTGTCACTGCCCCGATTGTTGGTACGACCAGTCTCAAAAACCTGGAAGATATTATCAGTGAGAAAAACTGTCATGGAATGAGGATATAGATTGACCATGTCGATTGCAGAGGGCCTGGAAGTCAAACTTACTGAGGAAGAGATCAAGTATCTCGAAGAGCCTTACACCCCGCAAGCCATTTTCGGGCATACTTAGATGGTAGTTTTGCATTCATATGTGATAACAAGCTCAGTAAATCCGACGGAATAATAATATCCGTAATCATGTGCTTGCACCGGATAAGATATCAATTATTGGATCCAGGTCAGATAGAACGGCGTCGCGCGTCGTTAACTATTCACGTTAGGTAACTCCCAGGGACTTTTCAGAGGTCAGAAACGTTCAGTACTCGGTCAAAAAACGTACTCAAATGCTTATAGGGACATCCATGCGTCAATGCGTCAATTGCTCTGGAGCTCTAGTCTCCTGTAAGCAGACTCCGATACTCCGTTATTGATGAGTGTGACTCGATATAGACTCCATTGCCTCAGATTTCAGCGGTGTATCCTCGTCACTAATCATAGCTCATATGTCCCTATATCCTTTGAGGAATGTTGTCAAGTCTGAGTGTATATTGCAGTAGGCCCACATTGCGGCATTTTTGCCCCGGTTCAGTTTCAGTCACCGTACAGTGCGCGTCACCACCTCCTTGACACCTCCCGTTTGGGGCATTGAAATTTTTTGTGCATTTCTTCCGATTTTCTTTGGGACGGAAGACATTTTTTTACACTTCACCAACCTGATCCCATGGGACAAGACATGCAGCCTAATCATGAAAGGGTTCGCAACAGGTGCCAAATGGCTCTCTGACGGTGTTTTCGTCAACACGTAGCTCTTTCAGCTAATACTGCATGAGGTTAGTCCTAGGAGGTGTTATAGTGGATTTAAGAAAGACAAAACATGATTTGGAGGGGCGAAAATTGGTAGCGCGTCTTGCGCGCGTTGAAACACACGCGGCTTGGGACCCAAAAGACGCCTTCATTCGCGCGCGTAATAGGGTTATAACTACCCGATTGTCTAGGGTTATAGTTCGGGTCGCTTTTTTGGGCGTCAAAAAGTGAAAAGTTGTCCGTTTGGTCTGAAATTCACACCATGAATAGCTACGATCTATCTGAGTCTATTTCTAGTGTTTTCATTAAAAAAGGGTTTCTCCGGCAAATGTAGTTTGGAAATGATTATTTTAATGGCTTCCCTGCCAACTCAGGGTAGCCGAGGTGGTGACGCGCACTGGTGTCGCTCGACAGAGAGACCGCAGCCTTCTCTTAGGCGAGTCAGAGTAGGTAGTCATAGTTATCTCCGTGCTTGCTCCGTGTCTGAGTAGAAGGTGGTAATTAGCTCATCATTGTCGTCGAAGGTGCCAAAGCTGACGGTGAAGCAGTAGGGCAAGAACCCATGATTAATTATAAAGTCTCACTTAACGGCCGAGGCACGGTGTTATATTGTACCCAGTACGTCCTCATTTGCCTATCAATTCATGGCGATCCTGCAGCTCATGACCTATTCGATAGAAATGGTACTCTCTAAGTAAGCGTAAAATTCATGATAATCACAATTGACAATCACGCATCTGCAATTATCCACTCACGGATGCTTATCCGTGACATTGCGTTCTCCTGCCTCTTTGAGCAGAGAATACCGACGAAGGTGTGTCATTCTCTCTCCCATCCCCATGTTACTGTATAAACTCACTGTGGAAATCCATCTTCAACGCAGACGCAATCTTACCTGCGGAAGGGGCGGCCGTGCACATATATTTATTACTAACCATGCGCCGCCGTGCCTGGGGGTATACGTAGTCCTCCAGTCTGGGCGGCAGACCGTGTTCTCGTGCTCATGATTAAGGTGGGAGAGAATTGGGAGAGAACTATAAAACAGGGCACCGAAGATGAGAATGGAATAAATCCTACAACTACATCTTCAACTACCAGATAATTGTCTGAATATCGAAAGCTATGGCATCCACAACCACCAAGAAGGTTCCTTATGGTTCGTCTCCCCTTCAAAGGACATTTTCATACGTCTAATATCTAACGTGTGCCCTACTACAGTCCGTCTAGGCAACTCCGGGCTGAAAGTCTCCAAGATCATCCTTGGGACGATGCAGTACGGGCACCCGGAATGGCAGGGATGGGTGCTCAAGCAGGAGGAAGCTATAAAGCACATTAAGGCTGCGTACGATGCCGGGATCCAGACCTTCGATACGGCAAATGTGAGTGAAATTTTCGCATTCGATGTTTAGGGCGCCATATGAAGGATTTTCATTGCAGGCCTACTCGAACGGAGAGAGTGAGATTATCTTGGGCAATGCAATCAAGGAGCTCAAGCTCCCTCGTGATGAGATTGTAATTATGACCAAGGTGATTTCCTTTCGTTCGAGTTCTCATTGCTGATGCTAATAACGTTCAAACCGGTTAGCTGTACGGAGTCGTAGGCCGCGAACCCAGCACTGTCTACTGGGGGACGAACAAAAACCCAGATGACGATGGATACGTCAATCAACACGGCCTGAGCCGCAAGCATATCTTCGAGTCCGTCAAGCATAGCTTGGAGCGTCTGCAAGTGGATTATATCGATTTGCTGCAATGTGGGTTATCATTCCATCTTCGCATATAAGACCTTCTCCTGATCCTCTTTCTTTAACAGGCCATCGCTTTGACCCTGAGACGCCCATTGAAGAGACTGTACGGGTTTCTTCGATATCCGTTGACCTGGCGTTCTGTGCTGATTTACACCGGTTAGATGCAAGCTCTCCACGATGTGGTCAAGGCTGGCTATGTCCGCTACGTCGGCATGAGCTCTTGTTATGCATGGCAATGTAGGCGCCTATTCAATCCGTCACCAGTTTATTGTTACTGATACAACGACAATTTAACCTTCCTTTTCCAGTCCACGCTATGCAAAGTAGGTGACAATATTTTCGTGCTTTGGCTTAATAGCTGAACTCGTCTCTCCAGACTACGCTATCAACAACAAGCTCACGCCGTTCATCTCCATGCAGAACTACTACAGCTTGGTATACCGCGAAGAAGAAAGGGAAATGTTCCCCACTCTAAAAGTGAGCTTTGTTTATCACCTTCGTATCTCCTTTTCAAGAAGTCTCACACTTGTACGAAGCTGTTTGGCGTAGGGTCAATCCCATGGTCACCACTCGCAAGGGGTATACTTGCCCGTCCCATCAATGAACAGACTAAGCGCGGAAACGAAGATTTGTGAGTTTCTCTTTGACTACAATGCACTTTTGGAAGAAATATCTGACTTAGGTCTAGCGGCGTGGCTCTGATGATGGGCAGGCCAGGAATTACCGACATTGTGAACAGGTCAGTACGCTTTCTCATTAGGGCGCTTCCCAGCTGATTCGATCACGACTTCGTTAGGGTCGAGGAAGTTGCAAAGAAACGAGGCATTAGCATGGCACAGGTTGCTATTGCCTGGATTATCTCGAAGGAAGGTAAACCCACACTCTTCTCGCTTTGCTCTAAATATGCTTGAACTGTTACCATTTAGGTGTTACCGCCCCGATAGTTGGCACTACCAGTCTCAAGAACCTGGAAGATATTATCAGTGAGTAAACTCATTGTAGAACTGGAATATATTTTAATTACCATGTCATACAGAGGGTCTTGAGGTCAAGCTCACTGAGGAGGAGGTCAAGTACCTTGAAGAGCCTTATACCCCACAAGCCATTCTCGGGCATTAATATTCTTAAATGGTAGTTTCGGGCTTGTGATCGGCAAAATCGGCGAATCGGAAGGAATGCAGTGTCCACAATTGTGTATTTGCAATAGTTAACACCGCTGGTCCTGACTTTTGTCATGCCAGTAGATTGCACAGATGAATATATCAACACGCATTCCGTTAATATTCGTTTATTAGCTGTCTTAGCCGACTCAAACAGGAAATGTACCATTCGACCATATTCGTCAGTAAGGCCTACTAACCGACAAATATCAACAGAATATTTTTTTAAACTATATAGTGGTATCAATCCGTTAAATCTAATAACAGAAGTCGGCGACACGCCGCGATAGCAATGTAAGAATGACAAGTATCCGGCCTGAAGTACGTGCGGGTGAGTGAGCCATTGCTTCGCATGGCGGGTACGAGACCTTACATCGTTGAAACTCAGACACGCCGGTTATCTGGCCGAGTATTTTAGTGTTTCTTTGTCATAATTGATTATTTTCCTGCTGGAATTTTGTATGTTGGCTTACGACCGGGTTCTAACACACACATCAGACATAGACGAGTCAAAGCACGATTTATTATGCCTATGTATAGATACTAAGATACAAAGGAAACTAAGTGCCGCTATGTATTTCATGAGTTAGATAGAGCTAATGTTCGCACTGCTAGCGCCCACTCCTTTTAGTCTGACAAATAGTCATTAATTGAAATGATTACGCTAAAAGTCCGCTATTGGGCAGCAAAGTATCTCAAAAATTTGGATATCAGTGGGTTATTGACTATGAAATTAGAGTCTATGCAGCATAAATTATAATTTACCATGGAAGTAACTACTTCACATGCCGAATAACCGCTTCTAATCAGTGGTGGTACTACGACGGCATGTTATTAAATGGAATAACAGCATACGAAGGGGCGACAGAGGCAAGGAGCAGTGCTCTGTGGGAAGTAAATGAAAGGATAACCATCCTTACTGTATACACTCGAAAATAGTACGAGCGAGTAAGTACAGTACGATAAATATCTTATCTTATCTTTAGACACCGGCTTCTTACATACCCGGATTTGACCAAGCAGGACCAAATTAACCGGGTAATACTTTGGCTGAGGGGACGAAAGCTCTCACTGTGTAAAACGAGATCTTACTTACGTAAGGTCTCGTAACAAATTTAGACGGAACGCGACGCGGGACGCGTCTTTAACCGTCCACGTGACCAGCCTTTCCTCGTCATGATCTATTCATTGCCGGGTGCCCAGCTGTTAACAACTTAACTTATAACTACATTCACTCAGCTTCACTCAGTAACTCACATCATCGTTCGACTCTGTTAAGGATGCCGCTCTAGACTTACCTCTCACGTAGACCGCAAGCCATACGCCTAAGTATCGCAACAACATTGCATACTCCCAAATAGCTCCAGTCCGACATCGGACAGAGAATCTCTCAATCATGTTTACGCTATGCAGTCGAGAATTCAATGGAGCTGCATTGGAGCACCCACGGATCCTTAGTCGAGACGCCTGCGATAGTATGTATCCTCGTCATCGTGTTCACGTTCTATATATTTTATATATAAAACTCACGTCTCATTACCATCTTCGCAGAGAAATATGCTCTGGGTCCCTGCGCGCGCCGTCATGCCTAAGGGCATACGTATGTCCCTAATCCGATCGGCAGAGTGCATATCGTGGTCGTCGTGGAGGGGGGAGTGAACCATAAATTATGAGACTGAATGTGAGATTGAACGACTCATTCCCATCTCTCGCTAGAGAGTCTGTCTTTGCCAGAACCTACGAGTCTTCAAAAGCGTGCCAATACCTTCTCTAAAATATGACATCTGCAACCATCAAGAAAGTACCGTATGGTTCGTCGCTCATCCTCCAATCTATCCGTTCTTTTCGTCTAACGCCCACATCTACGGTGTAGTGCGTCTAGGCAACTCTGGCCTGAAAGTCTCCAAGATCATCCTCGGAACAATGCAGTATGGCGACCCAGAGTGGCAGGGTTGGGTGCTTCCGCAGGAGGAGGCAGTAAAGCACATCAAGGCAGCTTACGATGCGGGGATTCAGACGTTTGACACTGCGAACGTGAGTTCCAGGCATTACGCCCTCCGAACAATATGATTGGAGTTCTTTACGCTGACTTGCATGGGTTGCGGTTTAGATATACTCGAATGGGCAGTCCGAAATTGTCTTGGGCAACGCGATAAAAGAACTCAAACTTCCACGGGACGAGATTGTGGTTATGACCAAGGTGATTCTATCTCTTTTGAAGTAATACTCCTCGCTCGGTGCTGATTCCAATAGGTGTGGGGTACTGTGTGCCGTGCCCCTGACAAATTCTTCTATGGTCTCGAAAGGAACCCGGACAACTATGGATATGTGAACCAACACGGGCTTAGTAGGAAGCATATTTTCGAATCTGTCAAACACAGCTTGGAGCGTTTGCAGTTAGATTATATCGACTTGCTGCAATGTGAGTTGTTGTTTCATCTCCAAGAGTGGAACCGTTTTTGCTGATGCATTTTTGCTACATCAAGGTCATCGTTTTGATCCAGATACACCTATTGAAGAGACTGTGCGCACGTTTGATCTTTCCTGGAGTCGATTTGGGTGCTGATACTTCTGTCTGGCTCTGGATAGATGCAAGCACTTCATGACGTGGTCAAGGCTGGATACGTCCGCTACGTCGGCATGAGTTCTTGTTATGCATGGCAATGTGAGCGTTTCGTCACTCAGGTCATTGTTTCACTAATTCGAAATACGATTTCTGTTCAGTCCACGCGATGCAAAGTAAGCGCTCCAGTCTCCAACCTAACGTCCAAAGAGGAATGGCTAACTCGAAGTTCTTTGACAGATTACGCCATAAACAACAAGCTCACCCCATTCATTTCCATGCAGAATTACTACAGTCTGGTATACCGCGAGGAAGAAAGGGAGATGTACCCTACTTTGAAGGTTTTTACACTTCGGCTTGTCCACTTTTCGACTCATCTGACATAACTATTGGTATAAAGCTATTCGGCGTGGGCTCCATTCCATGGTCACCACTTGCGAGGGGCATACTTACGCGTCCTATCAGCGAGCAAACCACTAAGCGTGTCAGCGAAGATCCGTGCGTTCATCCTTGGCTTTAGCTTTACTTTATTTTCTGATCCCTTGGTCAGACTCGTAAAGATAATGATGGGCAGACCAGGAGTTACGGAAATCGTGAACAGGTCTGTATTCATTTTAGACATGGATACTACTCAGCTAATTATTTCACGACGACCTAAATAGGGTCGAAGAAGTAGCCAAAAAGCGTGGAATCAGTATGGCGCAGGTTGCTGTTGCTTGGGTGCTATCCAAAGATGGTACATCGAGCTCTTACCTGGTTATGAGAATACAGCTGCTGAATTATTATCATGCAGGTGTTACCGCACCGATTGTTGGCACAACGAGTTTGAAAAACCTGGAAGATACTATAAGTAAGTTAACTGGTTATGTGACTATAATTTGACACATCCTAACGGATCTATGACATAGAGGGCCTCGAAGTGAAGCTCACGGAGGAAGAGGTAAAGTACCTCGAAGAGCCCTACACTCCGCAAGCCGTTCTCGGGCATTTTTGAGTAATTTGTCTTAAAAGGCTTGTGAAAAGATTCGCTAGTTGAAATATATGGGAAGATATGTATGAGAGTATACGTAGTCGTTCTCAGTGTAATATTGAATTGTCCTATCTGATGGCTATCGATTTCGTCCCGGGGAACGCGTCGCGCGACGCGCACACGTCTCAAGCTCCTAAGTCACGTGGTCGTCATTTACTGGGAGACAGTTTCTCGAGTAGGGAGCCGAACTCTTACTGGTTTCCCATTCTCCTTCTTGACTTGACCTCTGATATCGTCTCTTAAAGTCATCTAGTAACAGGCAATACAAACAATCCCTAACTCTCTCATGTTAAAAACTTGAATTGGGTCAAAGTGGTCATCACAATTTGTCTTTCGTGCTCCAATTCATACTCCCACGACACGGTAGCGTCGCATGCACCGCTAAGTATTCTGCGCCAGCGCGTAGCAGGACATAGTTCACCCACGCTCATTCCCCATGAGTGCGATATCCTGCCTGTTTTAGGTGAGGTGAGTCAGATGCACCGATGTCATTCTTCTTTGTCTTCAGGTCATTGAATTCTTTGAATTTATCGTGGAGACTAGATGCAGTTGCCGAAAATCCCATTATACCCCATATGTCTCTGCATGTCACGGTGCCGCCATGCCTGAGGGTATACGTAGGCACTTCTCTTCTCAAATCTGCCGGCGGATAGGCTTTGGACGTCGTATGCACGGATGCGGGCCCGTGTTCATATCTCGAGAGGTGGAGGTATATATGCTCGGATAATGAGAGTCAATCGCACTAGGACGACTCATCCCTAACTGTTGCTACCCTATATTGCGAAGCAACTGCATATCCTACCGTTTCCAAATATTAACGCTAAACAATGACATCCACAACCCCTAAGAAGGTCCCGTACGGTTCGTCTTCGCCCACTTCAAGTCCAGTCTAAAACCTTTTATCTGATCTGCTCGCAATGACACGCATACAGTCCGCCTTGGCAACTCCGGGCTGAAAGTCTCCAAGATTATCCTCGGGACGATGCAGTATGGTAATACAGAGTGGCAAGATTGGGTGCTGGGACAGGAGGAAGCGACGAAGCACATCAAGGCCGCATACGATGCGGGGATCCAGACTTTTGACACTTCGAACGTGCGTACCAAATCTTGCACCCATAATTATTTGTGCGATGTTTCTCTCATATTTTTCTTGTGCTGACTTGATGCGGATTTCGATAGATGTACTCGAATGGCCAGTCTGAAATTATCTTGGGCAATGCAATAAAAGAACTAAAGCTCCCTCGGGACGAAATTGTGGTCATGACCAAAGTAAATTTAGATCTACTTCTCTAGGACTGCACTCAGGCGAACTAATTGTGCACTAATCATAGCTATGGGGCGTCGTAGGCCGTGAGCCCAGCACATTTTTTGTCGGCAACACAAGGAACCCAGATGACTATGGATACGTGAATCAACACGGACTCAGTAGGAAACATATTTTCGAGTCGGTTAAGCATAGCTTGGAGCGGCTACAGCTCGACTATATTGACTTGCTGCAATGTGAATATCCTCCGATTTTCTAGAAGATAACTCATTTGCTGACATTCATTGTCTCGGTCGCAAGGCCATCGATTCGATCCTGACACGCCCATTGAAGAGACGGTATGCATCTCGCCCGAAGTTGACCTCTTAGGCAGAGTCGTGTGCTGACGGGCATGTTTTTGGTTTGGGTTCATAGATGCAAGCGCTTCACGATGTGGTCAAGGCTGGATATGTTCGCTACATCGGAATGAGTTCTTGCTATGCATGGCAGTGTAAGCACTCGCAATTCATTCAGTTTACTAACTCGCTAATTTAAAGCCAAATAAACTTCTTCTCTGCTAGTCCACGCAATGCAAAGTAGGTCATTTTTTAGTCGACGGCTCAGCTGAAGTTGCTAATAGTGTCAATGATTTTGATAGACTATGCCATTAACAACAAGCTCACACCGTTCATCTCAATGCAGAATTACTACAGTCTAGTATACCGCGAGGAAGAAAGGGAGATGTTCCCCACCTTAAAGGTACTTGTTTATCTTTTCACTACCCCTTTATGCCACCCATCCTCACAAACCTTGTATAAAGCTGTTCGGCGTAGGCTCAATCCCGTGGTCGCCACTCGCAAGAGGTCTACTTACCCGGCCTTTTAGCGAGCGAACCAAGCGTGGTGACAATGACTTGTGAGTTCGCCTTTGAATTTGCTTTTGTTGGAAAGTTACCGATAACGTTGGTCAGTGGTTTGAAGATAATGGGGGCCAGACCGGGAATCGAGGATATCGTGAACAGGTTTGTAGCCTTCGAACTCATCAAACAATGATTCTTTACTAAATATTTTCTGATTGGTACATAGAGTTGAAGAAGTGGCGAATAAACGGGGGATAAGCATGGCACAGGTTGCTATTGCCTGGGTTCTGTCGAAAGAGGGTACAGTCACTCGTTTCTCACAGTCACTCTCGTCATATGCTTCAGCTTCCAATTCAGGTGTTACCGCCCCAATTGTGGGGACGACCAGTCTCAAGAACCTCGAAGATACTATCAGTAAGAGATTTGTTCGCTCATTCTCTGCCAAATCAAGATATATTGACAACGTCATGATATAGAGGGCCTCGAAGTAAAGCTCACTGAGGAAGAGATCAAGTACCTCGAGGAGCCTTACGTCCCGCAAGCCGTTTTTGGACATGCTTGAATCAATTATTACTATCGAATAAGTAGATGATTTTAGGAACGAAAGCCTGTGAGTAATTGCAAATACAGTGTAGTCAATCATCGAATTGTCGTGGTTATTTCTAGTGTTGCATTTTGAGTCAGAACACATCACTCGATGTGTCTACTACTCCATCCTAAAGTCTGATCAAGAGTCAAGACCCTCCAACGCACTATCACTAAATATCGAATGCCTTTTTTCATCCCGTTAGCCAGTCATTAGTGACTAACCTTGACTAGCCCCTACGTATATCACGCAGCAAGCCGTTCCAATTTAGGATTTGTTTTCACGTCATCATAACAGCCGAATGACTCCTTGGCGCTCCTTCATCGTGACTCCTACAGACTCCTACGCGTTTAAAAATCAAAATGATCACTGAATTTGTGTCTTTGACTCGAAGTCGACAAATGCACGGAACCGGAACGGGAACGATCATTTGCGCATGATGACTCGGGCAGATGGGCAAATACAAAAACCTTCAGGTGTAAGTCTCAAACCCCTCAGATATCGGTCCACCTCTCGGATCGACCTTCTAAACTACTCTCTACTTTCAAACCCAACACCAACACTCTTCTCTCTACTTCACCATGGCTGCTGCCTCTGGCAACTCCTCCTTCGGACAAACCCTCCAATTCATCACCGACATCAAACTTCAGGAAGTTGAAAAACAGCGCCTCGCGTACCAGGAGTACGCCAAAGTCCTCGACACCGCCCGCACTCTGGGAGAAAAGGGCGACATACTCGGGAAGATCGAGGTCCTAGTCAACGCCGTCAAGTCCTGGCCTGGTTCCGGATCGCTCGACTCGACTCAGACCGTCGGCGGCAAGCTCCAGCTGCAGAATCTCGAGTTCTGGCTCGAGCAGGCGCGTCATGATCCCGCTTTCAACAGGGAAATCGCAGAAGGGTGGGCGGACACTTTGGACGCTCATATAAGGCACACGAGCATGCGGTTTGGGGCTGCGAAGCTCTTCGGGAATCTCTTCAATGAATGGCTGGCCAGTGGAGACTCGGTTGCGGTGTCGTATGTGAGGAAGGGCAACGGTGGTGATGGTGAAGTTGAGGGTGAGGGTGAGGGGGACGGGTTTGAGAATGTTGGGAGGAAGGAGTTGCACGAGCAGAAGGAGAGGTTTACGTCGCTTGTGTTCGACGACTACCCGGTGGACGCCAAAGCCCTTGAAGCATATCTTCGCGACTTGTTCTCTTCAGAGGAAGCCGCGAAGGCACTCGATATCCTGCGCAAAGAGCTACAAGGGTTTGGTCAAGAACTCCAACGCGAAGTCATGACGGTAGACGAAGTCAGGATTGTCATCAAGGGCGTTATCTCGTCCGGGCTTGTCGACGAGGAGAAGAAGGGGACGTTGAAGGCTTTCTTGGAGAACCCCATCGTGCTCGAGGAGCTTGCTAGCGTGCTGACCATGCGCATGGCCAGCTTGGATACCTGGGCTTGGCCAAAGGAAGGTCTTCCCCTCGAGTTCCGTCGACACCTCAATGGCAAATATCGTGCCTTCACTGATCCAGACATCATCGACGCCCTCTTGCTCCACTACATCGGTGTTTCATGGCAGGTCCAGATGAAGGAATCATTCTTGAGTGTTTTCGGCGGCAAAGCATGGAAATTTCCTCCTCGACCATCTGGCGAGACTTATGAAAAGGTTCAAGCCCAGGTGCAGATTGGTCCGAATACTTCCATCAACGCCGAACGCGAGAAGAACCAGCGCGAGATTTTCTTCATGGCCCAGCTTCAGGATGAGCTGGCACAGTCAAAGCCATACGACGACGACCAAGACGAAGATGGGAATCCGTCCGACAAAGCCGCCATCGACTTGTCCACGATCAAGCAGAAGCTCCTCCATATCATGACCACCGAGCGGTATCTCAACGAAGCGGTGCATGGCTCCTTTGCAGCTCTCTGCTCTGATTTCGAATGGTTTGGCCCTTCCTTGCCTCATCGTTCCATCCTCACTGTCCTCGAGTTCATGGGCGTGCCGAAGGTCTGGCTCAACTTCTTCCAGGCGTTCTTGTCTATGCCCCTTCGACTTCCAGGTGAACCCGGCGCTGTTCCTCGCACACGCAGGCGTGGTACGCCAATCAACTACGCCCTCAGCGTCGTTTGTGGGGAAGCCATCATCTTCGTCATGGATTTCGCGGTCAACCAGCGCTCGGAGGCTCTTTTCCTGTACAGGATGCACGACGACCTGTGGTTGTGGGATGCGGACGTGAACAAGGTCGCAAAGGGCTGGGAGGAGATGAACAAGTACGCAGGGCTTGTCGGGCTCAAGTTCAACGAGCAAAAGACTGGCTCGACGTACTTCGGACCTGACCTTGACCCTGCCCCGGGCCTCCCTGTAGGCCCCATCAGGTGGGGTTTCCTCGTCTTCGACACCACCCTCGCGCGCTTCGTCATCGATCAGTCCGAGATCGACAAACACATCGTGGAGATGCGCAGGCAGCTGGCGAATACCAAATCAATCTTCGGGTGGGTCAACGTATACAACAAGTACATGGCCTTTTTCCTACGCAACGTCGGTGGGCTTCCAGCCAACTGTTTCGGGCATGCACAGGTCGCCGAGGTGATCTCCATGCTGGGCAAGGTGCAACGAGAGCTGTTCGCTGATGGGAGCGGGAGCGCTGTGGGTTATTTGAGGAAGGTCATTGGGGAAAGGTTCGGCATTGCCGGGGAGGATCTCCCAGAGGGGTACTTCTATTTCCCAATTGGGAGTGGCGGGTTGGAAGTGAGGAATACAGTGTTGGAGGTGCTGGCGCTCAGTGTGGATGGCAAGCCGTTGTCTTCTTGGGACCCGAAGCATGAAGAACGCGACCTCGGCCCTCACGAGCACTTCCAAGCACACGCTACGGCTGCTGAACAGCGGTTCCGGCTTCGCGCAGAGGTTTACGACGGCAAGGAGTACGCGGCACTCAAAGAGACTTGGGAGGAAGCCGCACGGTCAAGCACGGGCGGGTACAGCTACGCCGCAGATAAGAGGCGCAAGCAGCCGTTCATGTCGTTCGAAGAGTACATTGGTCTCCGCGAGTCGTGGTTGGGTGGCTGGGGCCACACTTATCGCTACATGTTGGACATGCCAGCTGTGAGAGGGACGGTGCTCGTGCCGACTGTACGGGCAGCTCTGGCGGTTTCGTCTTCGGCAACTGGAAGGAGAGCCCCTCCGCCCTCTGGTCGTGGTTCGCAAGGTATCCGAGGGAGTGTTCGTGCGCGTGGTCGCGGTGGTCGCGGCAATGTTGGTGCTCGTGGTGGCAACGGTGCTGACTGGGACACGATGGGGTGGTACCAACAGTGGGTGGTCAGCATGTATGGCGAGGAGGTGGTGAAGAAGTTTGGTGGTCTCGAGGCGGTCGATCCCAATCTGATTCCTGTGGGCATGGTTCAGCTGTTTAGGGGCTCGAGGATGAAGTTGGATCAGTGATTGGTTTCGTTGAGGATGCGTGCGAGGGGAAAGAGAGAAGACAAAAGTATTGATTGTGATATACCTACTTTCTAATTGTAATATATTGTACTAATAGTTGTATTTCTGTTATTGAATTTTCTTCTTGATCAAGTCGTCGTCACAAACGAAGCAGTCAGGATGACGTTGAAAATTTACTTTATTTCAATCTTCGACCACTTTAACGTTTAAGTTTAACAACATAGATTAACCCATAAAAATGCCCATAAAAAGAGGTTTAACACACTTAAACAGTGACAGAAAGCAGAAGATCCACCCATAAACCCATCCATTGTTTGATGGTCTCTTCGCTCACAGCAAATTCGTTATAATCAACGCTGAGAATGATGCGTCCTTTCCATTCATAACATCTGAAGAACCTAAAAAAGCGGAACAGCATTAGCTACATCAGCGTCTGAACTCCAACGAAAGCACTTACGGTCCAGGGTCGCACTTATTCAACCCCAAAAAGAAATCATCAATTTCGATAATCGTTTTCTCATCCTTGCCCGCCTTATACACAGGATAGAGGTATACTGCACCCTTTCCATCCGCCGCATATGCTGGTCCAACCCAGGGAGGAGGTGCAGGGCCACCCATCATCAATTCGCCTTGCTGTGGCTCGATTGCCAACAACGCCGGGAATGCAGCCTGTTTGACGTATTCCCTCCTCACTTCTTTCGCGAATGCGAAGACAAGCTCTTTCTTCTGCTTCTCCGCGTCGTACTGGTGGAAGAGTTTAGCTGGGATGTGCAGGCTTGACACGCCGAGGCAGTAGCCTGGGTAGTCGAGTGGGGAGGTGCGATAGTCTTTGCCCAGGCGCTGTCGGGCGTCTACGAGCCCGAAGTAGTAAACCAAAGCGTCGGTGTCTGCGGGCAGTGGGTTGTCGTAGATGGGAAGGAGGGACAGCGCGCCGTGGACGAGGTGGTTGACTGTTAGCTTCTGGTTCGGGTTGGATGGGCTTGATCCGAGGCCATGTTGAAGTCCAGCGCGGTGGATAGCTTGGGATTGTTCGACAGTGAACCTATGTTCGTAACGACGAGTCTTAGGCTTGGACGTGGTCGGGTCGAAGCGTGGTTCGATGAATGATTTGAATGGGTGTTGGCGCTGCAATAATGACTCGATCAGTCTGACGCTTAACAGTTTGCAGAAAAAAATCCCTTACCGGCATACCTCCCACTAACTCTTCCATGACCTGACCAAGCGTCGCCCAATATTCGGGTCCATCTCTCGGTTCTGCCCTCTTCGCCTCACTCAAAACATTGTCCCTGTCATCCTTCACCTCGGCCTCTTCCTCCCTCAATATCTCTGTAATGAAAAGCGGCAGTGCATTCGCCTCATCCCCAGTTCCCCATCGAAGCTTTTCCTTTTGGGAGCTGGCATATTCCACAGGGTCGCCGATGTATGCCGCCAGGTGTTTGAATAACCTGGTCATCAGGATCTTGACGCCTGCTCCATCAAACGTCGTGTGGGCAGTGCGAAGAAGCAGCCCAAACTTGGTAGAGGAATATGGAACGAGGTAGAGGAATGTCTGCCAGTCATAGTCGTTCACTGGGATGGGCTCCTGCCCGACGTCGTACCGGAGATCATCCAGCGTCTTATTCTCAGCGCCATACGTCGGGAATATCTCTGTGGTCTCCTCCAACCACTGTTCGATGTCCTCGTCGGATTTGACTTCATCATAGACGATGTAAATGGTGGGTGGCTTGCCTGCGCCATGCCAATCGTGGGCTGTTTTAGCAGCGATGGTGGGAAGTTCCCACCTCAAGGAGAGCCAGGCGTTCCTGACGTGTGCAAAGAGGGCTTCAGGCGATAAGGGCACGGTAGAGGTAGCATAGGTCCCAATGAACAGGTTCTGTTCTCCGTGTTTCGTGAGCTTCCAGATATCCTCGACGGCCTCTCCTCCTCCAGCCTCGCGGATGTGACGTCCTGGAACGTTCTTGTCCACGCGCCAGACGAATCGGTTGTAGTCAATAAGCTCCATGTTCTTGCTTGAAGAAGAAGCAAAGAGAAGAGATGGATGAGGAGGGGGATATATCAAATGATTAGCAGTGTGCGTACTTTATGTTTGGATTCGCGATGGCATCTGCATATATACATTTTGGCTTGAGGCTTGATGAATAGATTCTACCGAGAAGGATCGCCGTGTGAGCAGGGTGGGCTCATCGAATATGGATTTTGGGACCGTCCCCGAGACGGCAGTCGTGGTGATGGATGGACATGTACGGAAATTCAGCTGAGCCTGGATGCCCTGGATGTATTAGGGGGGGTCAAAGTTGCGGGTTCGAGTCCCGGTTCGACTTTCGATTCTCAGAACCGAATCGCAGTTTCGAACAGTTTCGACTCCGGAGTCGAAACTGCACGAAACCCGGTTCTGTAGCTTTCCCACGGTTCTCTCAGAAACCGGTTCTGACCATTTTTCGTCGAGAACCGTTGCACGAACCGGGAGTCGAACCGACAACTTTGACTCCCCCTATTGATTTCCCCATGTTACCATCACTGTCATTTCAAACATAAGTCAAATGGGCACAACGGTGAAGGATAACAACGTTAATAAACGTTAACGTTGACTTGTCTGGAAATGCCTTTACGACATCATCCTCTCCTGTAACTGCACATGAACTGGCGCCCGTGCACCATCAACAATTGTAACGGCGGATGTACGTACTTCTGTCAAGCCACAACTGACCATACTCAGCGCATTTTGAATGAAGCCAGGCACGGCGCCAGACGCAAACTTGGCTCAAACACTTTGCTCATTGAATATTGAACGATGTTTTGCGAATTGTGACTTCTCCGGGTCGGCAGACCTCAGTGCTGAGCGCTGATGTTTAAGAGGCCCAGTTTCACCTTCCAAACTGTGGACCTGCTGGCTTTCTGCATGAGGGTAAATTGCTGCCAAGTCCGCCCTCCAAACGTCGCCTGCACCGATGTTCAATGGGACGCGACGCGCTCCAACCTTGGAAACGCAGGGAACCTCCTTCGCACAGATGGAAATTGTGGCACGTCGTAGCGGTTGTCAAGACGCGTCATTACGCGTGTGGAATCGTAGTGAGTGCTTGCAATCGCGAAGAATGGTGTACAGGTCGAGTGTGCTGTTGACTAAATGACAATTCGTTGTTGATTTTGTCGACGTTTCGCGTTTAAATTCCATGCACTCTAGGAGCAGCAAGAATCGCATAAGTCACTGAAAGGCGAGGACATGGCAAGAAGACAAGGAGAACCGTCAACTCAGGATCGGAACAATGGAATTCGAAACAAATCCCATCACAGCTCATACAGCAAGCTCGGTTTCGCGCCTTTTCATGGCTCAGGTATAAATTCAGCTGGAGTGGAAATTGGAAATTGAAAAAGAAGAAAGAAATGTGCAAGCGCTTAGACGATGCGAACTTGGAAGTAACACGCCAGCAACATCAATACATTAGCAGAACTCCTCGGGTTTCCAGTCGACGGAAACTTGAAAGACGTCAAGCATCACTTACTGCCTTTGTTGTCGTCAGCAACGGGCTTGGGCCTGTTGACGACGTAACGCGTGCATTGGGGATATATCCCTCGTCTGGTGATATCGGTGGAAAAGCCACCTTTAGGGTTATGGCGAAGTTGATGGATTGTATCGTTCCAGGTTGTTCCCTAAGTGCATTGAACGTCTAGCAAGGCGGGTGCTGTGGTTGAGAGGTGTTAAAAGGTATGACGTTATCTGGTTAAATCCTCTGTAATTAAACTGGTCGGCGGGTTGGTTAGTGTTCATCATGCGAGCACATTCTTGAATAAACTAGAAATACAATAATATAAGGTTAAATACATGCAAAGTAACATAGAGCGAAAACCAATCAAAAACATAGGATAGAGGAAGTGCGAATGAGGTCAGGGCTGAGGGCATGTTACGCACTCAAATATTTTGAAGAATCAGACAGAACTGATTTGGGAACGTAACGACAACGTCTTCTCCGGCTCCGACATGGAGTCCATCCCCACCGCTCTCTGTTTTCCCTTACCTTCGGACGAATCGTCATGCCTAGTAGAATCATCCGAGGCATCCAAATGCAGCGCATCTCTCATACCATCGGCAAGAGGGTCATGAGAGTAAACAATCCCGTCCGAGCGATTACTTTCGTCCCTTTCGTCCCTTTCGTCCCTTTCGTCATCTTCCTCTTCCCATGGCATGTCCATATCAGGATCGAACTGCGAGTCCAGAGGCGCTCCCATATTTCCTACGACTCGAGAGGTAAAGCGCAGGGTGCTCGTGGGGTGAGATTGCCTCCCGTCCTTCTCGTCTTCGTGGCCTGTATCGTAATACACGCTTCGAAGGACCAACAGGAACCGGCAGATGATGATGGTTCGGAAGCTAATAGAGGTATCAGTAAGACTTTCGAAATCTGGATAAGATATGAATGAAAAGGACTTACACAGGCGTGTAGTACGGAACAACCCAGTAATCGTAACGAGTAGCAAACTGAGGCTTAAGTTCCACAAGAAATTAATGGGCTATTTTGAGCTCCGGTCCCAAGGAATGCTTACCACATTATCGAAGACGAGGACGAGCATATCGGCCAGTGATAGCGTAAGAAGTGCCCTAAATGAGGGAACGTTAAGATTCAAATATTCACATTCGAGTGTTCAAGACCTTGAAAGTACGTACATGAAGTATATACTGCCTGTCATTGGAGCTTGTCAGTCGGACCGGAGCCTGAAGAGAAGAGAAACACTTACCATCTCGGAGGAGTAAGCGCATCAGACCAGGACGTCTGCTAGACTCTTCCAGTGGCATGATTTCGTTTCTGAGATGGAAGGTCCTATTGACGGTGACGATGATGACGATAATCTCTGATAACAGGTCGGCGATGATCCCAGCGATTCTCACTAGATAGAAAAGAGTAAGTAGGAGTATTCAATCAAGGCCAAGAATGCGACTCCTGCAAGAGAAAGGTCAGTAAGGTCTTCAAGATATAACAAGGCATAGAAATGCTTACACGTCTCGCATGCACAGTCTGGGAAGCAATGTAGGCCAATTGGCATCCGTGGCGGTCGACACCAGGCGATGTCTGATGAGCATAGACGTACTAGAGAAAAAAAACAGGAATATCAAGAAATGTCCTCGTATGGGAAACATGGTCAAATACCCACTGCCGGTGTGATCAACGAAGGCAAGCAGAGCAAGAAAACAAAGCTCGCGAGCGGCCACTTGTTTCTGCGAAGAGCGTAGACCCGTAAAGCAGAGAATGCTGTATGACGATAACCGTGTCAGCATGAAACATTGACATTTATCATTGAAAACTCTTATACCCCCGAAGCCAAGCGTCCTAATTACCATAGGAAATATCTGAAATCGTACCGCAATATCGCATCCCTGCATAAAGAAAGCGGACTGAATACCAAATGAAACGAGAAGAACGGGTTTCACGAACGTGTGGAGTCATGTACCAGGATGCCAGAAACATCACGGTGATTTTCTCGAACAGCGTGCCATAGCGCAACATGGTGTAAAGAGCGGTTCCTCCCGACTTTTTGCGCAACCACATAGTATTTACTTCGGCGCCGAAAGTGATGATGTGGTCCCAAAGGAGCAGAGCTAATAGAACAGGTCAGCGAAGGGTTGTAAAAAAGAACTTGTGGGACCAGCAATCTCACCGACGGACGCGATACTGCAGCATACGAATGCACTTCGAATTTTCCGAGAATATCAGCACTGCAAAACATACTTGAGCATGGGATCATACGCACAACTCATAGACTTGAAAGAGGGTCATTTTAGACCTAGAGGAGGAGTACAATGGACCAATTTCCTCGGGCGCGAATGAAAGGCTACTTATACGATGTGGTAAGTAAATTATAGACGAGGGGTAAGGGGGAGGCTATCCAGAGCTTACGTTCAGTACCTTTCCCCGATGATGGTGCATGGCATATCAGTCTTCGCGACCACAAGGGCAAGGGCTGGCCTTCTTCCAACTGTCTAACACCCTCCAATTATATCCGACTTATGGCAGCGCGGTTCCCATCGAATCTTCGCTCCGACGTCAATGGCAAGCGTATTAGGAACTCTTACAGTACTGGAACATGACCAAAGCTGGTACCTTATTCCAACTATGTAAGTAATTTTGAGTAATTCTCCAAGATGTCCTGCTTTGCGCTTTCAAGTTATCTCTAGAACGTAGAATTGTCGTCAGCGTAGTTTGAATCTTCTCCATGATCTATCAAAGACACAGCATACCTTGACTATTTACTAAGTTTTCGTCCATCAACCAGACCATGATCCTCAACGGCTATAAAAGTCGAAACCGCCATTTGGCATCGGTTGCGGTTGACATGATCTTGATCATGCGTAAATATGCATAAGGAAGGAGACCCTGCAAGATTCCGAACAATCTCGAAAATAGGCGTTCTATTCCCCAACGCCATCTGTATGGAAATGCCATGTCAGAAAAACCAAAGAGTTGAACATTGTCGTTCTTGTCAGTTGAAACTTCAGAAGTCTATGGAAAAATGCGACATAAGAGGTTACGGAGGGAAGATATGGCAGTCATTTTGGCATTTCATACGATTATAGGTTGCCAGAGGCGAACTGCCAGAGAAAATTGTTTGCAGACATACGCGTATGGTGGAAAGTGTCAAGTTGGTGGTCATGATCAAAGAGTCGCCAGACACCGGGCGGCTACGGCGCGCTCGCCGCACGCGCTTGCTCATGATCATGCTTACTTGTGTTTGTTTTTCCTTCTTCCTTTTTCTGCGTCAGACTATCATGACGGTCAACGAATGTTATTTACGACTTCCGTAAAAATATCAGTCCGTCCCGATTCTTTAACCCCACCTTCGCCCTTTTTACTTAGAATGAACGGTTCATTCTATCCTCCACTGCACGAGACATGAAATACGCTCTCCCGATGTTCATGGAAATACCAATGAACTTGATGAAAGGTCCTTATCATCGAATGGATAACGCGTTCAGATTGTGCGGGAACTGCCCTTCAAAATTCAATGAAGGTGTAGGCCAAACCCAAGATTTTCTCCAGACTGATGGCGGCGAGAAGAAGCTAATTTCAGCGTGACGCTGACGTTGTACAACCCCTGGGTGATGAATCAAGCTGTGTCCTGTCCACCTGCATACAAAGCTCGGGGCCATGTCTGTCACCTCTGACAATATTGTACCAGGGTCGAAGATTCTTGTCGTTAATATCTTCGTAGGACTGGTGAGTGAATCCGTTACCATATTCTTGCCTTCTACGGGCGTTGACATTTGTCCAAGATTACGCATACCTGGTTCCGGAAATATGAACCCAAAACAATTCTCTCTGCTCTTCTACCAATCTCTGGGATCATCTGCATAACCAGTGCTTTGGCCTCTCCGCACATACAGAAGTGGTCTGTTGCGGTGTTACTTTCGTCTATCGTTTTCATTGCCACGTTGCTCGGCTCAATCGTGGCATACCGGTTATCCTTCTTTCATCCTCTAGCCAAGTATCCCGGGCCCATACTCTGCAGAATCACGAAGCTATGGGGAGCCTGGATAGCTTGGAACGGGAAACCTCACATCTACTATAAACAGCTGCACGATAAATATGGGCCTATCGTCCGGATAGGTATGTTGCTGTCCATAATCGTGTCGCCATGTGGTCGTTTTTCTTATCCAGCTGATGTTCGACGATAATAGGCCCAAATGAACTTTCTGTGATAGATACCAACCTGATACATAGTATTTTCGGAATGCCAAAAGGACCCAGTTCGTCATTTTTCGTCATGGCGCACGGTGATTGTGGCTAAAATAAGAACTCCAGTGTGGGATGGCCGACGAATATTGCCATCCAAGAATTTCAACAAGCAGAACAGCTTAACTTCTGTTCGAGATCTTCGACGGCATGCTGAGCTTCGAAAACCATGGAACAACGCCTTCAAGCCATCTGCTATAGCGAGCTATGAAGAAATGTTGCGTGTTCACGCAGAACAGTTCATTCAGAAATTGTCAGAACTTTGCCAGTCGAAAAGTGGATCCATCGATCTGGCTATGTGGATCAATTATTTCACGTTGAGTTTAGCCTTCTTCTGTATCGCTTTTGATCTTGCTGAAATTATTTCTTAGGTTTGATTTTATGGGAGATGTGGCGTACGTATCTTCACATCATTCAGAACCTCTCGTCTTCATCATCTAATCTATTTGGACGCAGGTTCGGCGGTGTGTACTCGCTGATGCGTGACGGCGATAAAGATGAAGCACTGCTAAAGATGAGAAGAGGCGTTTTGTAAGTACTTCGATCCCACTGTGCTTGAAATTACATGTGCTCAAGTTATTATTTCAGTCTTCCAAGTGTTACCCAGAACATTCCGTGGATATTAAGTTCCATAACTTCTTTGCCTTTCATAGCAGAAGATACACTTGCCTTCGGCCGATTCGGGATAGAACAAGCTAAGAAACGTGCAGCCCTAGTCGATTCTCTTCAAAGGAAGGACCTCTGCTACTACCTTGTATGTAATTCGTTGCAGTAATTATGGCGGCGTTCACTCATCTCTCTCTCGACCACATATAGCTGGAAGACAGTAAAATACCAGTCCTATCCAAGCTCACCTCCAGCGCTCTCCTAGCAATCGTCGCAGGCTCTGATACCACCGCTGCCGTCCTATCCAACATATTCTACTACCTCATTCGCGATCCTCGTTATTTCAAGTGCCTGCAGGAAGAAATCGATTCATTCTTCCCCAAACATGACGCCATCGAGATGATCGACGTAAATGCGCTGACCGATTTGCCTTTCCTGAATGCTGTCATGTGCGTGTTTGGAACGAGAGTTCCAGTCATTGACAATGATCTGACGGGGATTGTAGAAACGAGACCCTTCGATTGCAGCCCCCCGTCCCAACCAGCCTGCAACGTGCTCCAGCATTTGGAAGCGGAGGTAAAGCGTTGAGTTCTGATATGTGAGTCCCATTAACCGTCCTTGTCTAAATTGACAGTTCTCATCAAGCCAATTGTTCTTGTCCAGGTATATACCAGAAGGCACAGCTGTTCTTGTTTCGCCATACATCATGCAACGTGCTGCGAATCATTTCTCGCCAGATCCAGACACGTTCTGGCCAGAACGCTGGCTGAGCGCTGAAAACATCAAAACCGACCAAGACACCCATTCAAGAGACAATTTCATCTTCAACTCAGCTGCATTCATCCCCTTCTCCAGCGGGCCAGCCAATTGTCCTGGAAAACCACTGGCGATGATCGAGTTGAGGTATCTCACTTGTTTGTTGGTTCGAACTTTCGACTTCGACTTCGCGGACGGGTATGACCACCGGAACTGGGAGAAAGACTTGGTTGATAGATTTGTCATGCTCAAAGGCGAGCTACCGGTGACGATGAAGAGGAGAAAGTTGAATATGGAGGGGTCGTGAGGCCCGATATGTCAGAAAATTTATTTCTCTATTGATGTCTTTACAAACGCGTACAATTTACAAAAACAAAAATGTAATTACAAAGTTAGATTTCAACCACATGGGTTCAGCTGTTCGTCTACCCCCAACCAGGCACATTAATACCTAGGTGTCAAGACCACAGGTAAAGGCCCTTTCGCCATCACAAATCTATCCTCTATACCATCCTCCCACATTTGCGCCGTAAACCCTTCCTCGAACTTGAAGTCAAATCCCCGGACAAGCAGCGTCGTCACATATCTCAACTCAAGCAACGCCAAGTGCTTTCCAGCACAATTCGCTGGTCCCACCGAGAAAGGAATGAACGCCGACATGTCATGCACGAAGCCTTTGGCTGTTGTCTTGTCTAGGAGCCACCTCTCAGGCCAGAAATCGTCCGTCCGCGGCGAGAAATAGCGAGGGTTTCGATGGAGGCAGTAAGGCGGGATGTTGACGGCCGTGCCTTCGGGGATGAAGCTGCGCGGAAGCAGGGTAAGTCCGTGATATTACTAGGAGGAGGTAATCAAGGGCTCACTATTCCCCAACGGCCTGCCCGCCGCTTCCCTTCGCTGGCTGGCGCTGCAAAGACGTCGGTACCGCAGGTTGTAATCGAAGCGTTTCATTTCTATTAACCAATGTTTGTCATGCCTGGCTCTATCCTCGTCTCAGAGAAGACGTACATGATAGCATTTAAAAACTTCATGGAGCCCAACTTGCCAAGTTCAATGGCAGATGTCCCATGCACGGTATCACTAAGCGGGAAGTGCTCGTCGATCTCGGCTTTGAGCCTCTTCATGTACTCTGGGTGGTGGATCAGGTAATAGAATATATTGCTCAGGACCGTGGACGTCGTATCGGAGCCAGCGATGATAGCCAGCGTCGCGTTTGATACCACCAAAGGCAGATAGGTAGGGTTTGGAGCTGTAGGATCCGAGTCGGGTTCAGAGGCGTGTATCTAAGTAGTTAAGATTAGATACGTAAAGAAATCGGGTTTGTAAGAGCACGTACTAGGTGATAAAATAAATCTCGCTTTTCTACCTCTTTGGAAAAGCGCGTCTTGGCTTGGTTGACTGCGAATTGCCCAAATCGGCGTAGTGCAACACCTGTTGATGGGATGGCTCGAACTATATGTGCGAGCCAAGGGACGTGTTGGGTTACACCTGCAGTTCTAAAAGCTAATTAGTTCATGTGCAGCCGAGTCAGACTCTACGTACAATAACGCTGATTGCATGCCGTGCCACAAGCCATCTTTGTCCCCGTGGCGCATGAGGTCGAAACTCCCTCCAAATCTGCGAATACGTATTAGCATCGTAAACAGTGATTTGTGATAAAAAAAACTTACGCCATTTCTCCCATGAAATCAAACCTATACAATCAAGTCAGCGAATATACCAATCGAACGAGAATACATCTTTACGAAAAGAAATTAATCCATCCTGCGAGATCGACATGGCCACGCTGATCTGCGGAGAGCTGGCAACGCTTCATGAGTTCCTCCTTGAGAAGATTGGCCTTTTCTACGAGGATCTCTGCATAGTCGTTCATTGGCTCGCTCCCGAAAGCTTTGTTCCAAGGTTTTCGTAGCTGCGCGTGTCTCTGCAGGTCTGGTGTCGAGATAAGAGTGTAACTTGCGTCTCTATCCTTCGTTGTAGTAATAACGCGTCCGTCAAATACTATATTCCATACGACCAATATAAGTCAATCATTTGGACGAGAAGTTCGCTGAAAAAGAACTTACATGGACCCTTTGGCAACCCCGGAGTGCCCAAGAGGGTTGGAATAAAATCTTTGTCCACTACGGAAAGTTCATTGGGCCCTAATAACCAGTCAACTTTCCATCGCCCTGGATAAACAAGAACAGCTCACCAACGCGAACGATAGGCCCGTACTTGTCATGGAGCTCTTTGTGATATAAATGGAGCTTTCCTCGAGATGCCACGTAGGCTACCCATAGCTTTGAGATCTTGCATAGCAGAGGCCCAGGATAACGCGCAAGCTGATGGAAAGGTGATAGTCGATAGATGATCACTGAACTTGTGAGAGCTACAAAATATAAAAAATATGTCTGAAGAATCTTCGCGATGCCGACATTATGTCCGATTAAGCTGGAGAATGCTGCTGTGCTTGATATGGCAAAAAGCCATAATGATATTACTGAGGTAGACGCAGGGGCGCGGCTACGGAGCCATAAGTGTGTAGCCTGTCAGATTCATGTTAGGAGAAGGAAAACCGGTGACACCTTTTAATAACTCACCAATGCAGTTAGTATAACCACTACAAAGTGATTCTCCTGATATGACATAGTGCAAGATGAATATCAGCCTCGGCCTTGAGGGTTATCTTCGATCCTTCTCTTCAAACCAAGGTCAAAGAGATGAATCCCAAATGCGAGAAGGCAAAATAGGTGGACAGCCAGTCCAATCTCAGCCTTCAGGTCTACGAGCGGAAGTTCAAGCTTCAAGCACATAAATTCCCCCATGCTTTATATAGTCTGGCGCACTTGAAAATTCTCCGGCTGTTAGCAGGCTTTTGACCGTCCGAAAGGCTTCTGAACGGCCTCGTGGTACAGCGATGCCGCATTCAGGCGCCATTTGAGGGGTAACGTTTCCACAGAAGTCATAGTTGAGCTATTACATGGCATTAGCTACCGCTCTGGGCCGGGATTGCGAACATAAGGGAAGTTGTGGGACGAAAATGGACAAGGATTGGCTAGGATTGGCTGCTCCTGGCAGAGGCTGGCACTGCAGATTGCGCCGAAGACATGTGGCACGATAGCTCAAAATAGCTTTAGCGCCGAATGCACGTGATACGCCGGCCCGCCCACTGCCAGTCAGATTGACCTGAATTCGAATTTGCTATTGATTTGCTACAAGGGGTGACAAGGCCCGTAAAACTCTATGAAACTTGCGTAAAAGTGCAGGTTACTGCAGGCTGCAATACCTGAAAATCGACGCAGACCTTTTTCTTCAATACACAGCTGCAGGCTGACAGCCAGTGACAGCGGCGTTGATGGTGGCAAGCCACTGCTTGCAGAGGTTGATCGCTCTTGAATCGCCATGATCAACAACTTGCCGTAAGTACTTCAATTTACGATATGACACTGTTCCTGCATTCACACCATTTTGTAAAAGGAAAAATGACCTATGGGGACTTGATATATCGTACATCCAAGGGGATACGTACAAGATAATCAGCGGTCAAAGAGCACAAGTGTGCCTATATTGAATGCCTGTTTAAGACACTCTGTGACGTTGAACAATCCCTTTCGACTTGTTTTTAACCGGTGGGAAAAGAAGTCAGTCTTGTGAGTTTTCTAAACTAGGCGCACTTCCGATTTTCGACTAATTAAACCAAGGCGATTTCTGTCAGCGCTCCAAACCGTGGCTCTAGTACATATACTAGAAATGCCACCTTATTCCTCTAAGCTGCCACCATGTCCGCAAACCCAGCGCCAGCTCATCCCATAGTGAATCCCAATGTCTACCTAAACTACCTACCACCAAAGGTAGCAGACCAGTTTGAGATTGCTAGGGACCTTTATCTTGCTACGTTGGGGGTAAATCTCGGCCTTTCCGTTATCCTTTGTTACAACTGAGTTGGTTTTTGTTAACTTCTAGGCTTGCATATGGGACATGCTGGTTAGCTTGCCAGAAGACGTTATGCTCGTGCGCTCAGGTTTTCGTGCAACCCTTGTTGCCTACTTCTTATCGAGGTGGGCACTCTTTCCGACCAATATTAATGTTAGTGACTCTGAACGTTCTGATATCAGACTCTCCGCACTATCATTCGTGCTACTCTCGGTCATAGTGAAGAGTACGTTACCCTCGCTCCTCGCCCAGTACAAAACTCGTACCGATCTGCGTTCTCCAAAATTCTAGCTCGCCGCATCAGCGACTGCGATGCCTTGGAATACGGAGTGACGGTTTCATGGGTCCTCGCCACAGCTGCTTCTTCCTTCCTGTTCTTCCGAAGAGTCAGAGCAATTTACAATGATAACAAATACGTCCGACATTTTTTCTTCGCCCTCTTACTCGCCAACATCGGGGTTTCCATCCTAACAATTCCAGGATCTCATATGAAACCTCTCGCCGACACTGGTTATTGTGTCAACGCAGGTGTGCAGCAATACGTGGCAGCAGCCCCTTTCTCTCGGCTCGTCTATGATTCTTGCGTCTTTATTGCTATATCCTATCGGTTTGCGACAATCTCCGGGGAGAACATGACTTGGAGGATTCTACTTTCCCGTAGAGCTTCGTCGCGGATAGTGAGGGCAATTCTACAAGGTGGCCAACAGTACTATCTGTAAGTACTGTTCTTGACCAGTTACAAAAAGTTTTCAAACCATCTCAACTTCCATTTCTTTGTCCAGTATGAGCGTTTGCTCCAACATTCTAGTCTCCTCCCTAATAGTCACCCCAAGCGTGCCTCCCATCTACCAAGCCATCCTCGTAGCCCCTGATCTCGCACTCACCTCCTCCATGGCATGCAGAGTATTCCGCAATCTCAAAATCACCGCCGACACCGTCGACACCGCCATCTCGAAGGTCTTATTCGAGAAGACCAACCCTGCTCTAGGAGGGCAAAGCACCCAAATGTCCAAATCCTCCAGCGGCAGCGTGCTGCATGTGCATCCGATTCCAGATCCACTCACACCTGATTCTGAGATGATGATGCCAGTGGGCCCACATTCGAAGACGAACAGTATGCCCTCCGTGCGGCGCCCGCAGGCTGAAGTGGGTCGGTATTCAATCATCAAGATCAAGTCCATTGGTGCTAGCTCGACGTCAGTGTCATCCAAGACGGGGGGCGGCAACGCCGATTCGCCAGTATAACAACGCTGACGTGACGTGCTGGGTATATGCAAAACTCCACTTGGAGATGGACAATAAAATGAAAGGACAGTTGTAGAATAATGTAAAGTAGTGTAATTTATTGTTCGTCGATTTGAGTAGTATAGATTAGTAAAAGTAATGTCTTGTTTTCGCGCTTTCAATAAATCCTGCAGTCGCTCTCTACAAAAAATGGGGTTGCCCAGATAGCAAGGTAATATTAAGGTGTTCCTGGTGCTTCTCCGCCGCCGAAAAGTCCTTGTCATTTCATTTCCCTACTGAAGGAGAGTTTCTTGTCTTGATCAACAGTAGGGTCATCATGGAACCAGAGTGAGGATCAACTGAATTTGCGCCACTGGAAAAAGCGAATATCGAAAGGGATGTACGCGCTCAATAAGCTTTAGCTTGGCCTTCCTATCATAGAAAGTTCTCGACGGATAGCAACCAATGAACCATTGATCTGACTCGCCTAAAAGAAATAGAACTGGAATATAGGTATTACAATTACATCAGGTTCGATTCAAGTTTCAAAAGCCTTTAGCAGTGACCTCAGGCACGAGGATACTTCTGACCATCGCTGGTAAATCTGTAACCATCGTTGAGAATCAGATATCTCAAGTCGAAAAAACGAATATAACGTACTGTTGATTCCAGTCCTCCTGCTTCTCGTGGTTGATAAGCCGCCAGTATGCTTCAGCATGCGCAGGACCACTTTCATAAAAATCTCCAGGAATACCGCCATCTTTAGAGACTAGAGTAGCGAAGTAGAACCTACAAAGACCAGCTGGCATTAGCACACGTCCATGGATAGCATCATAAAGCGTACTGTATATTCTCAGCCTGGTATGTATTCGCGGCCGTGGCCACGAGCCTACTTTCCAATGCCTTTTGGATGCCCAAAGTATACCACTTCGGGATCGTATGATGCGAGAAAGGAAGGATGTTGCCCGTTACGATGAATGTCTTCGGGTTATGGCGATGAACTTCGCTGCGGAAGCTTTCGAGAGCTTTCTGTGCAGCAGTGAAAGTGTTTATTCCTATCGCAGCCTCTTGCTCGTAGCTTTCAACTGGAATAGACAGAATCTCGCCTTCAACGGATGGAACAGCGACAGATGCCGCTGTATGATCGTGCAGAAGTCAGTTTGTCGACCATACAGTGTAAAGCCTGAACACGTACCATTGTACACAACGACGTTCACCGGGCCCAGTTTCTTCACCACGGTGTCGAAAGCAGCGAATATACTTTCCTTCTTGCTGACATCGACTTGAACGTCGAAGTAAGGACTGTCCTCTCTTCTGGGCTTGGGATTTCTGCCGCCCAAGGCAACCCGATATCCTTCTTTATTCAACTTGGCAGCGACTGCTGCACCGACGTTGGTTCCAGCGCCGAGAATGAACGCGACTAGGTTTATTTTGTTCGACATCGCCAGGACGAAGTTAACGATGATAACAGAGAAGCTAGGCTAGGTAAGAAACTTGGTCAAATCATGGATATGTGGGATGCTTATATACAAGTCCATCCCCTGTGTCTCGCTCTGCGTAGTCCAAATGACGCCAAATGCCGCGTTAACCTCTCCACTTCACGATTGAGCAGAGGATCCGGGTTACAGATGTATGACAAAGCTATCATAGTACTCTTGAATAGAAAGAAGGGCAGTTTTTGGAACGCGCAATCTAATCGCTGACCAAATGGTGTGTTTCGGTTGATCGGCCGTATAACAACGATTAGGAAGCAAGGACATGACTGTCAAGACACGCTTTGCTTATGGGGATCTGGGGATTGTCGTAGATTATCGCACTATGTTTTGCGTCTGCTACTTGTCTGTCATAAATGCATGGTCATTCTTGTTTACGTAGAAGTACATAAAACCTGACGATTTTGTAAGTTAAGGACCGAATCTTTCTTAAGGAGAGAATATGCTTACTAAACACCAGACTAATCCCGAAACATTGAATTGCGACGATGATACCGACTGAGGTGAGCCTCATCCACAAGCAAGCACGATCCTGGTCCAGATGACTCTTACTCATCGTACACCATTTTGCTGATCTTGTAATTCTTGATTCGAGGTAATTTCGACGGCAAAGTCGGACTCCCAAGACCGATATCTAAGTATTCCCATACAAAACAAGTGTTATATGGCTGTTGCCTGCACAGGCTCTACCGTGCGGGGCGTAAAGGATAATATGTAGACAGTGGAAGTCGTTTCAAGTCGGGAGTCCCTAGTCTGGTCCTAGTCAACATCAGTTGCACTGCCGTCGGCCGTTGATGCGGCGATCTAAAATCAATCTCCGCTACAATTGATCGTTTCTGCATAATTCCTCTGATGTCTGCGATTCAACCTCAGCGCTTCAGCGCTTCAGCTCTCAACATCACGGAATTGAAACACAGTTCCGAAGGTAATAAGCCTAGAAAATTTACCATAAAACAGAGCCTATACAAATATTGCAAACACGAGATCATTCTTTGAAACTCCAAGGAGGGCTTGACAAAGAAATTTCTTCACAATTTTAACGGCTCCTTGCTATCCGACCTCATGCTAAAGCAAGTCTTACACCGTCCTGGTTTATTACTTTGGACTATTGGAGACTGTATAGCCATGTCACTAATGTCTGACTCGATAAGTCTGCGTTCATAATATTCCAAACCGGGCTTCGCTGGTATCAATCGTCTGTATCTCCTCTGCTCCGGAACCACCTCCGTTCACAGCTTCGAACACGGATATTTTTGTCTTTTCACTGCCTTTATGACCGTGACTTCGCTTTCGAACGCTATAAAGCCTGGTTGCAAAATTCAGAGGGCTAGAAACTATACCTCTTTATTCCAGTAGTCTGCCATTTCCTTGTCTTCTCCTTTTAACTCGCAACAAAGTCACATAGCCCAGCTACACTGTATAGTATTGTACACTCCAGTGGGTACATACAGTGTAATGTAAGTACCATACCCAGTGGCCGCACTGAGTGCGTCCAACTAGTAGATACCTTCTGTGGCTGGGGGTAGGCGGCCAGATATGGGGGTATTACGGGAGATATTCCAGCAGGGGGAGAATATGATTGGTTGGCGGGGGATCTACGGGCGTCGGGATGGGGGTGGGTAATTGTTCCGGCCGCCGAATGGATCGCAGTGGGTACGGAGCGGCATCTGAAGAATGCCACACCAGGGGCAGCATTTGATTGGTTAGTGGGGGTAGGCATGTAGCCTGGGGGATAGGGGATGGTTAGGGTGGGTACTACCGTGCGGGGTCGGCCGCCGAATGTATCGCAGTGGGTACGGGGCGGCATCTCATGAATGCCACACCGGGGCAGCATGATTGGTTGGTGGGGGTAGGCATGTAGCCTGGGGGATGGGGGATGGTTAGGGTGGGTACTACCGTGCGGGGCCGGCCGCCGAATGTATCGCAGTGGGTACGGGGCGGCATCTGAGGAATGCCGCCCAATGGGAGGGCCATGACAGTATCAGGGGTCCGTATTGCTTATGTTTAAATTCCTTAATTATTGAGAATCCAATTTATCAAATGCTAGTCCATCAAATGCACAAAATTGCTAATAACGAGTAAGGAATTCTGAACACAATTTATTTCGAGCACCACAACATCCAAGTATCCCACATATTCGCCATATCAAGCTAAACATCCAATTCCAAATCCGATTCATCAACAGTTCTGTAGAAGAACTCGATATCTTGCATGACTAGCGGATCTGTCCCCCTTGGAAGATTAATGGATGAATATGAATCATTGGAGTCTGAATCTATCATGTGCAAAAAGCCGTTAGTTTGGGGAGTAATATTTGAGGGAAATACTGTACCTGTTTCCGTGTCAGGCTGGCCGGGAAGCATCTCTTGGGACTGATCCGACCCGGATCCTGCCTGGCTGGGGTAGGCGGACGCCCAAATCTGGTCGGGATCATCATCATCATCATCATCGTCATCGTCGACTGGGGCGTTCGAATCATCTACATTTTCATCGTCGGAGGCGGCTTCCACCAAATGCTCTATGGGGTTAGCCGCGGCCCAAACATCATCGGGATCATCTTCGCTACCGTCAGCGGCATCGGCCTCACCTAGTGGTGTGTCTGGCAAGCCTCCCTGCCAAACCGGCTCGGGATGTTCTTCCATGTCTTCTGCAGTTGCTTCTCCGGCTTGCGTGTTTGGGTAAGCAGTGGCCCAAATCTCATCAGGGTCATCATCATCTTCATCGCTGGCCGCGGCTTCCAAGAATTGATTGTTGGGGTTGCCTGCCCACCAAACCTCGTCGGGATCATCGTCCTCATGTTCATCGGCAGTTGCTTCATCCGGTGCTGTGTTTGGGTTGGCCGTTGCCCAAATCTCATCGGTATCATCTTCATCGTCGTCGTCGGAAGCAGGTTCAACAACCTGCTCATTTCCACTGGTGGCCGCCCAAACCTCGTCGGGATCATTATCGTCATTGGCGGAAGCGGCTTCTCCAATTCCCGGAAGCATTTCCGAGGACGCATCCTGAGCTTTGTGAGCTTTGAAACATTCCCGGATACTGTCTGCTGTGACAATGTGCTGTTCGTAGTTGGCGGGGTATTGTTTGTAAGTCCACCAAGGTCGAACATATTCCTGCGCAGGATGCCACGGACTCGTGGGCAAGGTGGGAGTGATTGCCCTTGCCACAATGTTCTCGGGAATTTGAAAGGGCATATCAGTAACACTAGAGAAAAGGAATAGTGGTGCGGCTGCTGCCACGACAGACGGCATCTCAAGATTGATAGACATTGTTGTTGCAATCCCGACGCACATCATAGCATATTCCTGATTACTCAGATCACCTAAAAAGCTCCAACAGTGCTGATTCAAATGGGCTTACCAATTCACGCCTTAAAAGATATTGTTTCCACCCCAAATGTTCAGCCTCAGTGTGTATAATATTCTGTATGGCCACACGGAAGCGGGATTCTAGATAAAAAAGCCACTCCTGCAACATTGCACGAATGAGGTCTTGATTTTGGAACATATTCAGGGCGGCTAAGTGGTGGTTGATGAATGAGAAGCGAGTACATACAGCTTTTATTATCAATTTAAAGTGATAGGTAAATAATTAGGGTTATGGTTCACAAAAATAGCTTGGGTCCGTGTTGCCAAGAAACTATATTGTGCCTTCTGTCGGGCGGCATACGACCTTGCACCTGCCGAGATATCAGGAGCGGCATCGGCAACAGATCCCCATTCCAAACTCTTATAATTGAAAAACCGGACTGTCCACTGCATTTCATTATCCAGAAGTAGTTCTTCTTCCCGCCACCTATTAAATGATGCACGAGCCCGGAGCCAGTGAACCCGTTTAACTACAAAAGATCAGTTATCACCGCAATTAAAGTGTAGGAGTACGAGCCACCTACATTCAAGCATAGTTGCAGGATCAGTCTGCTCCAGAGATGTGTCTTCCATGTTGGGTCCGAATCTTGATTGGGGAGAGTGCCAAATCCACGACAAGTGGATAGTGCTGCTTGATCCAGGTTTGTTGAAATCAAGAATGGCTGTACTAGACCTGACGTCGGCCTTATTCAGAAGCCGAAATTGTTGCATGAGATTATCTGGAGCATTGAGCATATTCATGCGGCATCGGATACAATTGTATGTCCTCGCATGAAAGGCAATCTGAGAATTCATTTTTATAATTGCCTTGCGTGAGCGCGTAACCACCGTTGCATTGCTGGAACGTATCAATGCCGAGAACTGAAAGGATTTATCAGCAACAAGTTCCCTGATCTGGTTGAGATGCCGCTGTGCTTGTTCAACTCTCAACTGTAGTTCTTCCTCTTTATACATCCCGCCGGTAATCCCGTTTGAAGGCAAGCAAAGGACTCGCCGCTCTATAGGTAGGGGTCCCTCTTGCTCATAGAGAGCAGGGAGTGGGTAAGGCCTTGCAGGGACGGCCCCGGCTTCGGGGGGATTACGATCCATGGCATCTGCCCCATCGTCTTGGTCTGCTTGCCGTACCCAGTCAATATCATCACCCTCAAAGTTGACCACGGCAGGTTGCGTTGCCACGGGCTCAATTGATGCTAGATCTTGAAGCCGTTGCAGTTGCACTAGCATTTCGGCCAGGGATTCCCGAAGCGCCTCTATTTTCTCCCGCTCCTCTAAATCACCATCCCTTCCTGTACTACGCTCTCGTTGCATGATATCAATTCTGATGACGAAGGAATGTAAGCAGGCATTGCAATGGGTATTTTGAAAACCGCTCACTGGACTTCTTCGACATGAAGAGAGAACTGAAGCCAAGCCTTGACAGGGTCTATGTTATTGGCCGGCTCATCAATTCCCGCTCCAATGGTGGCTGTCTCGTTATTTCGATTATTGGAGCGGGACCAAGCATCGATTGGGGACTGAACTTTAGGAATGTAAATGTCCATCGATAGATTTTTCCCAGATCGTGTGTGCTCAGCTTCGAGTATTTGTGTATTCCAGCTTCTCACAAGCTCTTCCCCACAGTTTGCGCTCACGTTCTCGAAAGATTCCTTGTACATTGAATGGAAATCAACTGCCTTTGAATAGCGGCCGCATAGATACTTTGCCATCCCAAGTGCCTTTTTGTGATTTGAATCACATGCATGGTCGTCAATAACTTCTTCTCTGTGAGGCAAAGTTGCCGTTCGCATGGAACCCGAGATTTTGTTCAAAGTTGACCAAAGGGATTCCAATATTTCACCACTTGTGATTGCTGTACCGGGTACGAAAGAAGGTGCAAAACGGAAAAAGCATTCATCCTTATGGCCGTGGACATGGAACATGCCGATGGCAGTTTGAATTTCCAGGTCAGGTGGCAACCTGCTCCCAATTCGTTCCATGACATGGACAGTGTATTGGCATGCGATGTCGTAAATAAAGACTAAACCTTGTTCTGGCGTCAGACCGGTAGTTTCGATTGCCTGGAGCAATGCGTAATCAATATTTTTCTGCTGCTCGCCTTGAAAAAGATCGACCAGAGCGGCCGGACAGTAACATCCATGGCGGGAACACGCAATGGCCGCTTTGCCTGTAATGTCGCAATCCTTGGATGACTGTTGTGCCATCTTGATGGCATGAAACTTGTTTTCACAAGCGGCCTTCTACAGTAATGGTTTTATTGAGAAAATTACGGCGGAAGCAAAACGGCAACCCTTCCCTATGGAATGGATGGCAAGAGGGAGTTGCCGCCTGCATTCAGAACGGGAACTCACTGTATTTTTATTTTTAGCCCGCAACAAATAATCCGTATAGTCATGCCGGTTTGGTGCCATGCCGCCACCATCCAGCAACCAAACATCCGTGTCAGGCTTTGACGACCTAACATGATTTGCTTTGAAGTTTCCATCGGCAACCCAGGTTTGTCTATACATCCATTTCTCGGACCGTTGTTTCCAGTCAGGCGGTAAATTCTTGCCGTCTTGTGGGCAGGCCACACAGAAGTTGGCCAGTTCTCCCTTCTTTGCTTCCAGTGGGTTTCTGTTGTTGTGGCCGTATCCCGCCCATTTCAGCTTCTTCATCCATCGCCACACACGAGTCATCCGGCGGAACTCATCATAAACATTTACAACATCTGATGGCGCAAGGGGAGCTGTGATGCGTCTCAAAAGATTATAAAAGTGGTAAGCTGATGCCTTGAGCTCCAAGTTGCAGAGCCGATAATTGTCCAGTAATTCCGTCGTGAACAATGTGCGGATTTTCTTGAAGCTGCTTGGCATGAATTTTGATGCTATGATATCCATGGGGACACAATTTTCTCCATGACAGGCACATGCAACAATTGCAATATGATGAATTCCATTTGTATGGATAACCCTGACATACATGTTTTGCAAAATGTCTGTTGCCGGTGGAGGTTCTTGACCATATAAAGCCGAGCTACTATCAAGGCCGATCTGAAAAGATGCCGCTTGGTGTAGGCCGCTCCCATGCGCATGGGACTCTTGAGATGCCGTTGGGTCAAAGCTGCGGGCAATGCCGGTGGCCGGATAAGAGTGGGGGTGATGAGATGCCACAGGTGATGTTTCCGCCTCCATATCTGTGTCCAGCCTAACCTCCATGGATATGTCTGGCTGTGTTTGGATATTTTGCTGAGTATTTTGCTCCAGGTAGTGAGGTAGTGTTTGCATATCTATTTCATTTGAATTTGCCTCCTCTTCTGCCAGATCGAAAATGGTATCCTGAATTTCCTCCCCTGCATGGATTCTTGCCAAGTAATCATCTAATGCTGCATTGTAAGCCACCTCCTTGTCTGGGATGGGCGGGATGCTGCTCGCGACATCTGCGGCCTCATCTAATTCCGGCATTGGAATGTTGTTTTGGGAAAAGCGGCATCTACTCTTCAATGCGAGTTCATGATCCATGTCTTTCTGTACTTCAAACTTCTCGAAAACCTCTACGGCAGATTGCAGGGATGAGCAGAGCGGAATATGTTGTGCGTGTTGAACAAGCACATATGAACCCACTTGCCAACTAGGGGCCTCCACAAAATGTGTTCCCGCCCATACTTCAAACTTGTGCAGTGGGTTTGATTTATGATAGTGACGCATGCAGCGCCTGCACTTCATTTCTGATGCCGTGCAGTCTCGACACCTCCATGCCGCTAGGAAGCCTGTTGAGCAACCCCGGCATGTGTCAATCCCCCCCGGCAGGTGCTCCCTTCCCAATAAAGATTGTAATATTTCTTGTGCCCGTTCAACAAATTGGGCCACATATGTGGCCTGTGTATTCTGTATGCATAACTTAGTGATGCCGCAAAGATACAATAATCTAAAAACTCGCTCGTCTTTTTATTATTTCGTCCACCACTTGTACCGGCCCATCTGTTTGCTGATTGAAGAAATCATCATACAACAAATGATCTTCATTTGCAGTTAGCTCATTTGGCCGTTCAGTGCTTTGCGTGTCCGAAGGTCCTTCATCACGCATGACCTGGGCCATTTCTCCTGTCGCCGCCCTCAAGCCTTCGAGCACAACCTTTCTCCGTTTTACAGTTCTTTCGCCATGTTCATTTTTGTACTCTTCCTCCTCATATGTAACCAGGCGATCACGACTCTGCAGTGAAACAGCAAGGGGCTTGTTGGATTTTCCACTCGTACACGGCATATTTGAGCAAAGTGTGTTGTATGCAGAGGTAGATTGGTCCAGGAATGTTAAGAAGAATAGAAATGTAGGAACATGTGGTTTGTTATAAAATATGAACCTCATGGAAACCTCATGTCTTTTGCATTGTGTTCACGCTTATGTTCCCACCATGATGCAATGGGGATACCTATTACATGAGGCCATTCTTTAAGATAGACATACCTTTGCCAGATAAACCTATTGTCATCCCCCAAACCTTTCCATCTCGTATCAATCCACTGCCCGACATGGAACCTAGGGACAGGTGGTCCAAGAATTATTCAAAACTGGAACGAAGGATACTTCGATCTCATAAGGAGGGCTATCTCAAATGTCAAAGTGCAAAAGAAAGGAAGGATTACGTGGGTAGAGTGATATTTCCAGCATTGTGCACCACTTGGAGGATGGAGAATGGGCAGACAACGGTACCCGATATGGCGGATAAAGTCAAGGTGAGCACAATGATATTGCCATCCGCGCATATTCACCCTTTCTACAGTCACTGATCCACTGGATACGGAACAACTGGAGGCTAACCAAATTTCAAGGCGGGAAGGTTGTGCGGCTGAATGTCAGGCCAACCACGGTGATCGCCCAAATACACAGAGAAAAGGTTGATAAGGAAACAGAGACGCTAATTGCACAGGCCGAAGCAAAGGGGGATGACACCCGCCTGATTGCTCATTGGGCCACAGCAGTAAAGAATGTGGGAGACAGACTCACGGAAGAAGAAAAACAGAAGGTACAGGATGAGGTACAACGCCAGGCAAGAGTTGGTCTCCCTCTGGAGGCCAAGAGAAAGTATGTTTGGTTCCGGCCAGCAACTATGGAGAAGCAACTAATGCGGCCTCCCAGATTAAGGCATCGCGTCGGCAGGTCTCGCTTCGATGAGGCCGCCGAAAGAAACTTCAAGGAGATGGATGTTCTGTCGATGAGCTTCATACTTGAACGAAACAATGATGGGGAACTTGAAGTACACTTGTGAGAGGTTACATTGTACTGTCACTACCGTCTAATAAACAACTGTAGTCATGATAAAGTAGCATCTCTCCTTGGATTGCCCCAATCCTTCAATATGACCTCTCAAGCCCCCCACGCGGTGGCCCATTTCAAGAATGCTATAGCCGACTACCTCGTGGACTTGAAAAAAGAGCTTGTCAAATATGCCGCCCTCTCAGGCCGCAGCAATGTAATGCCGTCGGGAATAGCAACTGAACTGCTGGATGGAATAAGCACTGATTGGCATCCCGGTGGACAAATACCTGAAACTTCAGCATTTTGGTACATTGGAGAGAATCAGTATCCCGTTATACAAGCTGATTGGGATCCCAACAAGGCGACAAAAACAATCTTAGAAGAGACCATCCGGCAGTATCTCGGGCAGCATTATTGTAAGTCGGCTTAGTACCTAGATGCAGAGCTCACTCAAAGCTTCTGCAGACCTTGCAACAGGCAAGCAACGGTCGGCAGTGCCATGGGAGCGTTTGACGGGCAATGAATCAACCTATTTTGAAAGTCAGTACTTGCCTGAAGGCTTTAAGCTCAAGACACCACGGCAGATGTCAAAAAAAAACTCTGTGAAATTCATTCAACATATCCAGAGAAGGCAGAAGGAGTACCAGTCTCTGGCCGATGTTTTCCGTTTCGCGAAGGTAGCCACCGGAAGGCCGAACAAAACGGTCTCAGTTCCCGCGTTGTACGGCTTGGAAAGAAATGTGGATAACCAAGCCACAGCAACCGTCAAGCGCCCAAGGAAGCGAAAGGCAATACCCAACACTGGAAGAATAGCATTTACACCTAATCTAGAGGCAGGAAATCTATTGCAGTTTGATGAAGCCATGAACTTGCTACACCCAACAGTTCAGTCGGCCAGTCCTCGGCCCATCTCTGAGCGGGAAGAAGAATCTTCATCACAAACGGCCGCTATCTCACAGCCAATTCCACATTCAACACCCCGGCCGCATGATTCCAATACTCAAGGAGCCGTCCCTTGGCGGGAAGAAGAGTCTTCATCACAAGCGGCCGCTATCTCACAGCCAATTCCGCATTCAACACCCCAGCCGCATGATTCCAATACTCAAGGAGCCGTCCCTTGGCGGGAAGAAGAATCTTCATCACAAGCGGCCGCTATCTCACAGCCAATTCCGCATTCAACACCCCGGCCGCATGATTCCAATACTCAGGGAGCCGTCCCTTGGCGGGAAGAAGAATCTTCATCGCAAGCGGCCGCTATCTCACAGCCAATTCCGCATTCAACACCCCGGCCGCATGATTCCAATACTCAGGGAGCCGTCCCTTGGCGGGAAGAAGAATCTTCATCGCAAGCGGCCGCTATCTCACAGCCAAATTTATTGGATGCAAACAACTCTCACAATTCTGCACCACGTAAGCGTCCAGTGCCCGCGCGCAGGCGTAATAATGCAGCCGCAACGGCTGCAAACCAAAATGCATACATGCAGGAAATATATGGTGATAGATTTACAAACTCGACAAGTGTTCAACCGGAGGTGGCGGCAAGGATGAATCACCAGATGCCGCCCAAACAAACACTGCGAAAAAACAAAAGAACGGCAGATGCACAAGCTTTAGAAGAGGCGGGGAGACTTTGTCCCCGCACCAGCAAAAGGCCGTCGAAGCCAACATTGAAAATGAGGGAATGAAAAATGACCTTTTCATAGTAATTGCTCAGTCAGACTTAGGGATGAGGGGTATAGTGGTATATTAGAAAAAATAAAACAAGTAACAACAGTTATATACCAGAACTGATGTACTACAGAACGAGCGGGACAAAAAATGTATAGTACGAAAAAAAGCAGCCCGCATTCACTCAAGACTCGAAGTCAACCTGTTCTTCCTCTTCTCCAGGCTGGTTGAATCGAGGAGAGCGCCTTGGTCCTGAGCCCGATCGGGAACGAGTAGATGCCGCCAAAGAGTGCGACCTTGAGCGGGACGGTGGAGCTAAGAGGTCGCTGCGCTCCACGAGTGGCATCAGAGTGGCTTCCGGCAGGGATGTAGGCGGCAACTCTTTCACCGGTGTTGGCTGTTCAACTGTAACCATCGAGACTTCACCGCAACTCTTTTCATTGGCGATGGGGGTGGATGTAGGTGGTAGAATAGCAGTGTTGATTGCGGCAGGCGATGCGGGATCTGCTATAAGAGGCGCAGGCGCGGATACGGCCAGGGTGATAATAGGGAGAGATGCCGCCCCAGTGTGCTGCAGGGAAGGAGAGGCCGGAGACGGTTCCTGCAGGATGGTTTTGCGGGCGTCGTGTTCTTGCAAAGCTGAACCTTCATGGGCGGCTTCTTGCAGGGCGGATTCTTGCAAGGAATTCACCTCGACCAAGATGGATGCCGTGGAGGCGGCTTCCTGTGTACCGGCTTCCTGGTCCATATCCTCCGACAATGCCTTGTCTGACCCATCCTGGTCGACGTCGATAGCCATGGGGTTTGTACCGCCTGCCATCTCCTCTTCTTGGCCGGTTGCCGACGAATCGGCATCGACAGCAGGGGCGGTGTTGTCCGGCGGGGGATGAGGGGTTTGTTGGGTGGCAGAGGAGTCAGGCAATGGTTCCCCGGGTTGTTGCAAGGCCTCGGCGGGAAAAAGGTGATCTTGGACCTTTTGAAGCCGCCCGTCGAGTTCTTCGACGGCATCGGCAGCCGCAAGCATCTGGGCCGGGAGATCGGTGAGCTTGTCGACCTCATCGGTCAAGCCGTCAAATTCCCCGTTTAGCTGCGTGATGCACTTGCACAGAACATCGTGCCGGCGCTCCAACTCTTTTATCCGATCAGTTGCCCGCTCGTGTTCCTTCGAAAGCAATTTATACCGATCTGTGTGCTTCGCATTTTCCACCTCCAGTTGCCCGACACGCGCGGACATCATGCCGAGCGCCTTCTCCAACGACGCCAACCTTTTATCGGCCGCCTGGTGGGCCGCTGCGTTACTGGCCTCTTGAGATGCCATCACATCCAAATTCCTGTACCTCTCTCCCTGGATGCGCTCAACAAAGACCGACATATCTTTGTGGCAGCAAAGGAGGGCGTACACGCTGCGGTCTACTTCCTTTTGTTTTTCGATGACACCCTTCAGAGATGCATCTGCGGGGCCCAACTTCGGATCCCGGATGCCGTGTGCCTCCGGAACCTGAATTGGCAGACGAGCTGCGAATTTGGAGTCAGTTCCCACCAACAAAATATATGATGGAAACACAACTTACATAAACGGCCCAAGGTGGTGTGCGCATAGGTGGCATTGTGCGGGGTGGCCGCGGAGAGACTTGGGCCTTGGGCAGGCAATTTGGCAACGGGTGGGTTGAACAATTGAGTGGCGGTATGCAAACCGGGGAGTTCACGTGTTGCCGGGGTGATGTTGTTGGTGGCGGCGGGAACAGGCCTCGGTGCGGCGGGAACAGGAGTTGCCAAGGCAGCAGTCAGGCGGGAACTGCGTGAAGCAGCGGCAATGCCAACCTGCTCCTCGTGTCCGACAGTGACGGCATCCTGACGCTGTTGCCCATTGGCCCAAGAAACTACAAACAGATGAGTAGTGAACGGGATTTGGAAAATATACCCTTACCATGACGATATTTTGCTTCTTGGGGTGGCAGCTTACCCTTCTGTGCCTTGGAAGTAGAATGTCTAGGCGGCCCTATCTTGACGCCCGGCCTCGCGGCGTCGGCCTCCATCGCAACATCGCTTTCGGTGTCTTCGACATACTTGGGAGTGGTCGGCCTCTTCTTCTGCTGCCGTGGTTCCGCCCGTGCGTCATCGCTAACTACCCCTGTCCTGCTTTTCTTCTTCAAGGGGACTGGGGGTTCAGCATTCTTCTCCCTCTCCTCCTCAGACCCTTCCATATCCACATCCTCATCCCCACAGAAAGCCTTCCCGTCCACGACTTCGCCCTGGGCATCCACCAAGACCAAGTCTTGTTCTGACATCTCGGGATGGTCAGGCCGTTCGCATTTCTTGCCTCCCCACGCACACCCCAAGCAGCTTGCTGTACCTCCCTTCCTCACCAATCGCTGATCGGCCTTCTTCTCACAGGCCTTCTCGAGCCTTTCACACGCATCGCAAGGGATCTGGTAATAAAAACCAGATCCCCGATATTCCCTCTTATCGGCCCTCTGCGACGGCCGCTCGTTGTCACGCTTGCGCTTCTTGCCGGCCGCAGCTCCTGCTGCTAGTCTTGCCTTGCCTTTATCGTCCTTGGCAGTAGTTGCCACTGCCTCAACGCCTTCTCTTCCCTTTCCCTTGCCGGCATTGGTAGCGGGAGTAGCCGCCTCATTCACAATTGGAACGGCTGCCGCCCTCAATTCTGCCAGCCGCTTTACAGCATTGGCCACCTTGTTCGCATGCACCGATGGCTGGGTAATGTTGGCAGGCACCCTCAAGGGCGGGGATATGTGGGAGAGTACCTGCCGGGTGGTGGTTTTGGGTGGTGGTGCATTGTGGGGTGCAGCATCAGATGAGTGGCCGACTTTCGAGGGAGCAGGTGTGGAAGACGACGCCTTGGCTGGGGCCGTCCTGGAGGTCGGCTTTGAGGAGGCCGCTTTGACAGTTTTTGGAACGGCTTGTGCTAATGGAGGGTGGTCTTCAGACATTGTGGAGGTGGGATTTGCTGCGGGATGAGTGGGAACAGGTGGGCGGCTTTGTTGGGCCGGCTTGGGAGTGGTCTTTGCGGCCATTTCTTGAATTTTCTGCCGGAAACCTTCATCTATACTCCTTCCCTCCCTCTCAGCCTTGATGTACTTGGCAGCAAAACGATGAACAAGATGTGTTTCCCCGAGAACAGTCGGAGAAAGTTGCTTCTGACGGCGAGTCTCAAAAATGGCGTTCTGTTATGTGATTTAGTTTGATCAAAAAAAGAAGATAAAGGCACTCACCACTTGTGGCCTGATTGAGGTCATTAAGTTAACAATATCGGCCCCAGGAGTTTGGATTGCGACCACAACGGCATCATTGCATGCTTGGACCGCATCGATGTATGCTTGGGCCGTGGTGAAGATGGCAGTAGCAGGCATATTGTGAAAAAAAAAGTGGAAATGTAATTGCAGCGCAGGAATGGAATGGCAACGGGGGTACTAAAGGATGCCACGGACTTGAATGACTTCCTTAATAGTCAAACGTTGAAAACCAGCACGTGATAGCATATTCTCACGCCACTTTTGATTGTCCCTTTAACACCATCTAACCTTTAGCACAGCCTTTGGTCATGATGCCGCCTTACGTCCTCATAGTTCCCGCAAGGATGCTGGATATGTGTTCTTGTTGCCAATGCCGCTTGTGATTCCGGCTTCAACTAATCCTGAATATTGGGTATGATGAAAGAAAATTATCGAGATTATTTATTTACTAAATGAATACGACATCACCAAAAAATCATTTTCGTTGTATGCATACGTGAGCGGAAGTCATAATTTCATCAAATTGCATGAGCTTGTATTGACTTGTAATCAGACGGTCATACTTGCTTCGTCCTTATAAGTATATTTCACAATAGTTTGGGATGGTAATGACATCCAGTAGTAGTGTCCCGTATGCGAGAATGAAATAATAATTGTGAACTAATTACAAGGATCGGCATTGAATATGCTGATCTTGTACTCTAATACAGGAGCACAAAATTCTTCCGTTATTTATACAAGACGACCGTCATAATCTCCTTTACTTACATATCAGCCCAAGTGTAGCAACGGGCACACAACATATTACATACCAATGCATCCCGGATGCATTTCATGCAGTAGTTTTCTAGTCGGGACTCAGGACTGGAGTTCACGGCTCAACAACAACCATGAGTATGTTCACTGCTGGGTGCTGATGCAATTTGCAAGTCGAGGAAAACCTTCAATTGAAGCCATTGTACACTATACACTGGATACTAGTAGCCACGCTGCATACCCAAGACCTGTAAATGAACTTCGTGAATTTCCATCGACACCGGCGCTGAGCTCTTCCCATCGTGCACGAGCTCAAGACCTTCACCCAACTCCTCATCATCCGACTCGTCACCGGTACGTGACATAGGAGGTGTCGAGACCTGGTTCTTGAACAAGTCGAACGATTATCGATAAAGCTGCTGTGAGGCCGAGACTGAGCACGAGAATGTGGCCTTGATCTCGGTCCGCTGAATTCAGGCGATCCTGGGGAGAGCTGAGGTCTGTTGGAAAAGGCAGGGCGTAACAGGGTTGGAAGGTGTGCGAGCATGAGGCCCGCCGCCCATGTCCGGTTGTGTAGCCCTAGACCAAAGGAGGTCCACCCTGGAAAGAGAAAAGAAAAAACGCGTCAATCCATGCAAAGTATGGTCATGCAATAAACCACGTACATTTCAAGAGTCGAGTCACTCCTGTTCCCTGTGTCGCTCTCCCTACGACCTGCGCAAGTAGGTTGCTTGGACGACCAGCTCGAAGGCGCGTTGAGAGGCGTCAAACACTGTCTCCGGTCAGAATCAACGCGTGTGGCTATCACCACCACTGTCCTCCTCGCTGCTCCGCAAGTCACTATTGCGCATTGGACTCGGAGGTGGCGTAAAGGCTTTCGTCTTCTCCGCTACTCTCAGATAAAGAGCCGGCCATGCTAAGAAAGTTGCTCGAAGAACGCAAGAACATAAAAGTCAGAACACTTCTGAGTTTGAGGGTGAGAAATGTATCAAAACTCACTATGTTTATAGCACTTCGAAATGGCTCGCGTCCGACGTGTTGAGCGTAGTACAAACAAACAAACATGAGCAGTATCACCTCAAATCCCAGAGTATTCCCGGGCTTGGGTATTTCTGGGATCGCGGGTTCAACGTTCAACTGTTGAAAAGTACTTAGAAAGGAACCACGAAAAGTATTGGATCCAATACTTTTCGTAATGTGTCATGTGACGTGACATCACAAAGGCGACGCGTCTGGCAGATTCAGCTCAGAGCGTCGCCGAGTCGAGCGAACTCTCATCCCCGTCCCTCCACCTCCCTATCCATCCCATTGCCAGAACAACAACAAGACCTTCACCAGCCAAGTCATCAATGCGCAAGTTGACGCTGCATTCAGCGGTCAGCATTGCCTCCTAACAGCGATGACAATGACGCCGACGATTCACGAATCGACAAACCTCTTGTATTTGCTACCCTCTTCACATCCGAAATTGGAGCACCCGACGGAGCTGAAAGGAGGTAAGTAATGATATCTTTCAAATGCCAGTGTAAGCAATGTACCGAAATCGTTTCAATCGATAGCTGAATCCGACTCCTTCAGCCCTCAACACATCCGTTGTGAATCTTGTGATCCTGTTCAATGCTGAAAGGTGGGTAAGCATGCTTCTTTCCTAGGCCAGTGTGTCGTGCTCACTAGTCCACAGCGTTACTCACGGCCATGGTGTCTTTCGACTGCCTTTTTCGGTGGTGCCAAGGTCAAGTGGCAGCACGGCAGGGATACCGGGAAGGGAGCTGTAGAAAGCGTTATCGGCGGTGTCAACACCGCCGTAAAGGAGAACGTTAAGGACGTTACAGGCCGAATTAGCGATTAGTAGGCCTTCATTGACATCAGAAAGGTATGTGTGCACTTTTAAGCTTGATTGTCTTACAAGTTGCTGAGTATATGCGCTTTTCCAGAGCAGTGACCGCGCATAGAAGGAACCTGAGTACAGATTTACTCCTTACCCGCGCAAGTTCCATGTCTCGCGTTCGTTGACGTCTTTTATCATGCAGTACGGCGGCAAAGGTGTCGTTCCAGAAGGAACCAAGCTCGATAATGTCACCGAGAGCCTTGCTGGTCGTACTGTTCACAACATTCGCCCTCAGGATCCAAGCTCATCTTCTACGATCTCCACGGAAAGGGCGTCAAGGTCCAGATTATTGCCACCCAGCAAGACACGAAGGACCCTGAAAGCTTCGTCGCTATGCAAGAGCACTTCAAGCATGGAGATATCGTTGGCGTCACTGGACACCCATTCCGCACCAAGAAAGGTGAGTTGAGCATCACCCCTTTGACCATTTGTCTAACCTGTTCTCATCGCTTACCGGATATAAAATAGAAGACTGGTGTTACCCCAGTTCCAGCCCCTTTCGTTCGAAAGGGCTTAGAAGCATCCACTATTCACGCTCCATCTCGTCGCCATGTCCGGTTCTCGGACGTGCCAATTCCTCCAGACTCGCCCCTCGGACTCCCAGCGTCAAGTTGAACCATCGTCGTCCATTTACTCAAGCTTGCGTCATCTTATGCAGCTCCTCGCGCCGAACTTGCACCAGCTGCCTTCCGTGAACACTTTGGGTTTGAGGATCCGACTCGTCAGAAACAGCTTGTGAGTGCTATCGTTAATGATGCTTCCTGTACCTCGTCTCCTGATCCTTCACTACGTCTGTCGGTCCCTGGATAACCTTGGGTTCATGCAGGCTGAGACGCTGATAATGACCATGCTTGCTGGCGGTGCCACTGCGAAGCCGTTCATCATGCCACCACAACAATTTGGATTTGGACTTGTACCTCCGTATCGCGCCAGAGTTGGTCGTCGGAAATTAGATGTATATTCTGTAACGTGCTCCGTACTATATGTTATACCGGTTTGTAGTATGTACCAAGTTAATAATCATGCATTTGTTCCAATATGTGTACAGGAGAGTATATGTTAACATTGTGAAGTTTATTGTATGTCCTATGGTATGCAGCCTGACCTTGCGATTCATTGCAATTCAGTGTAATTTATGTGACAGCTTGCAATCACATCTAACTGCTTACTTATTGTGATCAAGAGAATTATTGTCAGAAACTTATAATAATTTAGTTACATCTATGGCCATACAATGGTGCATCACTATTATCGTTTTAGCAACTCTTATTTGACTATGCCAGACTTTGTACGAGAATACATCAAACGGGCAATTTTGGTGATGGAATGGCAGCACAACTATTAAATAAGAGTGGGACAACTGACACCACTGCTATATACAGACATGAGAAGCCGTCTACTGTAGTTCCCGTACCCACTGCGATACATTCGGCGGCCGACCCCGCACGGTAGTACCCACCCTAACCATCCCCTATCCCCCAGGCTACATGCCTACCCCCACTAACCAATCAAATGCTGCCCCTGGTGTGGCATTCTTCAGATGCCGCTCCGTACCCACTGCGATCCATTCGGCGGCCGGAACAATTACCCACCCCCATCCCGACGCCCGTAGATCCCCCGCCAACCAATCATATTCTCCCCCTGCTGGAATATCTCCCGTAATACCCCCATATCTGGCCGCCTACCCCCAGCCACAGAAGGTATCTACTAGTTGGACGCACTCAGTGCGGCCACTGGGTATGGTACTTACATTACACTGTATGTACCCACTGGAGTGTACAATACTATACAGTGTAGCTGGGCTATGTGACAAAGTACGTTGCTGGTCAATGCTGCTTGTTTATTAAAACCAGAATACTCAACCGCAATCCCCTCAGGAACGAACTATTTATATAATCAAGGCGTCCCAAATATCTTCAAGTTCCCTTATCCATATACCTTAGTAATGTAAGTCCTCGTCTCCTTGGATTGATCCAAGTCAAGTTTTTCATTTTTTCCCGTCATAGAAGCATAATGCAAATTTTACGAGTCTCTTTCTATCTCTTGGTGATCACTTTGGGAATCTCCCTAGCCGCTCCTACGCCAAAGGAAGACGATGGTGTAACCCGGATATGCATACAGAATTGCCTCCATAGTGAAGGACCTGATGATGGATTGACGGACACACACCTAACTTATTCGAGTTCCTATAGTAGTGACTCTTAATGTACCCATCTCTCTGATAGTGGCTCATACTATAACTACACTACCATCATTACTTTCCATCTTCCAAACCATGTCAATGACAAACCGGTCAAATGTTACAGTTGTGAGCGATGCGTATCTCGGCCCTAGAAGATATATAAGATGTGATAGAACAGCGCTTTTCTTCATACTCAGGAGACCTACTACCATCTAAGGTCCGAGTCCGTTTCTTCATATTGATTCATCTCATGAGCTAACCATTAGCTATACCTTCCTGAAGCCAACGACTTATTCGCGTACCACTTATCTACATACAGCCAGGATTAATCGGTTTCCAATCTCAGGTAAGCTAATAATCGTCAATTGTAAGAAAAACACGCTCAGGCGCTTGGAATAAACTTTACTTCACCAGGAAATCAACGACCCTCTATCATGCAGTACTCGGCGAAGCAAATCCTTTTTCAAGCCATTGCCGTTATCCTTTTCAGCGCCACACTCCATGTACATGCACTGCCCGACCCTGCCCCTGTTCCAGTGGAGATTCCTGGTACTTGCGGACGCAACTGCAACACTACTATAGGCGGTTCTGACTAAGATAGTGACTAGTTACCTCGAAGCCAGTAGTATCTCATGTACTCTTTAACATGCTGAGCATGTTTTTGTCCTGTTAAATCTACCCAAGGCCCATATGCTGTAACTTGTCCACCTATTGGGTTCCTACTGTTGAGGCGTTGCAGAAATTCAACTTCGAAACGTTCGATGTAGTCCTCCGTTAAAGTTTCCCAAGTTGGTCACGGATCGGCAAAATGAGCGCCGATCAAGCGCCCAGGGATAGATCAACGCCACAATATTGTTTGCATTGTTTTTCCTTTGTAATTACTGTATATCACCTACTACCAATCTACTCTACAAGCAACTCAAAATGGACGAAAGCTTGTTCAGCACAACCTGCTGCGTAGCAGCGTTCGCATCAAGCTTAGTAGACGCATTGAGGACGCTAACAGTCGCAATGCATCCGTTCTTGATAGCAGACGATTCCGTCGGCAAATGATTCGTACCACACGTCGTCACGTCCGTCGAAAGGATGTTACTAAACACACGGGTGAGCACAAACTTGTAGCTGGCCGCCGAAAGACACGAATCGACAGCGGCAAAGTTCACGTTGAGGCTGGTTCCCGAAGGCAGGATTGGCGCCGGGTTGGCGAGGAGAGCAGCGGTAAATTGGAGAATGAGATCCGTGTAGATGTTGGCAGCAATTGTTGAGGGCGCGGTGGCGTTTGACAGTGTTGTAAATGACACCTGTGATCCCGAGGCGCCGGAGAACGCTACGGCGGGAATGCCTTCTTTGACTGCTTCAGAGGTTGCACCTCTGTCGTTCGATAACCACGAAAGGGAAAATAAACTATGAATACTAAAGCCCGTGCCCAGAAATAGAGCATACTCACACAGTTCCGGATCCTAAGACCGCAATTCCTAAATTATCTGAGTATTGAAGGGTCAGCGAAAACACAAGGAAGGTATACATCTGCGGCAACTCACTGCCAATGTTTGAACCACTGATGACAAAGTCAGGTGGAGATCCAAAGAACTGCGGGGATAGCGTTTGAATTCCGTGCTTAACCGCGTCCACTCTGATCATAACAAAAGGATGTTTAGCAGTTGTTTAGCCTCCATCATGAGTCTGCATGACTCGGTATGACGTACGGAAACCCATTGACATAGTTTATTTGCGCTAACCATATGATGAGCACAATGAATCAACGCCCTAATAGCAGATAGGACCTACGGTCAGTAGCATCGCTTCCAACTCCTGGAGATCCCGCCCGACAAGTATTAAACTCGCATGGCATGAGCAACGGGGGAGGCGTCCCAATTGACAAAGAGCCTGTGCCAGATGCATTCTCGGCAGGAGCAGACAGAATAACCTGGTACAATTATATCTGGTTAAGTGCTATGTAGTGGATAGCATTGGAAAGTAAAACACGTACATCGTATCCCGCAGCCTTGAGCGCGTTATATTCCGCCCGTATTTGAGCGGTGGCCCATCCATCATCGTTAGTGATGACTATTTTCTGCGCATTGCTAGCGGCAACGAAGAAAGCAACTACAGAGGCTGAGAAGGCTCGCATTGGAATGAGTATGAGACTTGACCCGTTCACCTGGGACGTTGGGATGTGGGGGAATGTGTTTGAATTCAGGAAATACTTCTCCTTTAAATAAGAAACCTGAAGGTGCCCGTGACGCAGGCTATTTTCAAAACGTGCTACAACTCTGTCGGCGACTCGCACGTTCTGAGAGTACCATATGGCGATACTGATCATTCGAACACGTTACCGAAAAATCCGTTGCACATGTTTTTGTGGACGTGCAGTCATTTCCCAGAAAGTTTAAACGATCCGCGGTTGAGCAGCCAATTATATCATACGACTACGGCAAGTTCGCCATCGTTTTTGGATGGTTAGGTGAAATCCATAGGTGGTTGAATGAGCGGTGGCTGAAACTGAAGTCTAAGCCAGCCACCGAAATGAATTGATATTTATGAAGGCATGAAGGCTGAAGAAGATACATGGTCACCCCGTAGCAATACTTTTCGCGAAAATGTTCAAGCGTGACCGATAATTCCCTGAGGCTTGTAGGGCTCTTCAAGATATTTGACATCTTCATCAGTGAATTTTACGTCAAATGCGCCTGGAAGTGTCATCAGGTCAAAAAGCCTATGTATTGAATGCACAGCACACTTACCGATGATATCCTCTAGATATTCAACACTAGTTGGGCCAACAATGGGCGCAGAAACGCCTAGCCGAAGTTTGAGCATGATTTTATCGGACAATTGAACCATATACCATACCTTCTTTCGACAATAACCAAGCGATGGCAACTCGAGCCATGCTTATATTTTGTTTCTTTGCGACTTCTTCGACTCTGTTACGAGAAATTAGCCATCCAGTTATTTCAAGAGGACTCGGACTCGGACTAGGTTTGTGGGAGGCATACCTTGCTAATATATCCGGGATTCCAGGTGAATTCGCGAACAGGGGCATGCCACTGAGTATGTTATATTAGTCTCCCTATGGCATGCAGAAGGAAACCTTACAAATCTGTCGTAGAGCGTTTAGTTTGTTCAGCGAACGGACGGGAAAGAAGGCCCCTAGCGAGAGGAGACCAAGTGATGGAACCCACGCCAAAATACTAAACCGAGTGAGAGCGAGGACTAGGGTAAAATTGGATAGCCACATACCTTCAAAGTGGGGTACATCTCTCGTTCCTCTTCTCGATATACTAAACTGTAATGATTTTGCATAGATATGAACGGCGTAAGCTTGTTGTTGATGGCGTAATCTGAAAAAAATTGTCTTAGTCAAGTTATTGTTAACGAAAACACGGATACAAACTTTGCATTGCATGGACTATTTAGCAAGCCGTGTTAGAGCGTTTACACATGGCTAGAGTTGTACACTTACATTGCCAAGCGTAGCACGAGCTCATTCCCACATAACGGACGTAACCTGCTTTTACAACGTCATGAAGGGCTTGCATCTGAGCATCCCGAATTCAGGGTTCAGGAATCATCAGGAAGGCAGAATCGGCAGGCGTACAGTTTCCTCGATTGGAGTATTAGGATCAAAACGATGACCTAGTGAGCTAGTTTTCAGCACTCGAGACCAGACAAAAATAATAATGAACAGCTCTCACATTGTAATAAGTCTATATAGTCGAGCTGGAGGCGTTTAAGACTGCCCTGGACAGCGTCAAAAATATGCTACCACAAAATCAGCAGAAGTACTTAATCATGAAAGAAGCAAAGCCCACTTTTCGACTGAGTCCATGTTGGTTGACGTAGCCATAGTCATCAGGGTTCTTTCCAGAAAGCCAGAATAAAGTACTTGGATCACGTCCGACGACACCAAATACCTAGATTCAGATACCATTTTTCAGCATCAGGAAAAATTGTGTGACATGCCAAACTAACCTTGGTCATCACAACGATTTCGTCGCGAGGAAGGTTCAACTGTTTAATCGCGTTGCCCAAGATAACCTCTGGTTGACCATTGGAATAGGACTACAAGATGCCCGTGCATGAGACAAAGTGGCAAATTATAGTTGGAGTTGGATGCGTACGTCTGCAGTATCGAAAGTCTGAATTCCTGCGTCATACCTGGAATATTATCAGTCAGTATACCTCTGTGCCAAATTCACGGAAATAGCCTACTTACGCTGCTTTAACCTGCCTAGTCGCTTCCTCTTGACTCATGACCCATTTCTGCCAGTCTGGATGCCCAAATTGCATGGTCCCAAGGATTATCCTTGAGATCTTGAGACCAGACTTCCCAAGGTGAACTGTCAAAATCCTTAGTCGTGGTGCGCATTGAAAGGTAAATGAATGAACATGCCATAAGGAACTTTTTTAGTCAACATGGCAGTAGGTGACCTGAGCAAGGTAATGGATTGTATCTTGAGCGGTTAGGAAGGTACTCATAACCAGTTTCTTTGATTCTGCAGAGACCCTCCATGAAGTCCGTAACCAAAATCCGAGATAGGCGTTCGCGGTTGAATCTGTTTACCGGCACTCAATCCGGCAAATGTACTCGTGCCCACCAAAAGTGCCGGGACACGTGACCTACCCGTCACATCAATTGACACAAATCGACATAATTCTGACCTCTACTCTACATATATCTTTACCAAATTGCATATAAGCAAATTAATTACTTTGATTACAATACATCCAAAATTTGACACTACTCTGTGCAGAGGATAGCTTGTAATCCTTGAATTTTGTGACTGCAGGGATTTAGGAGGAAACGGTCACAGGTCACGCGTCCCGGCACTTTTGGTGGGCACCAGTAGAGTACTTTACAGTCACATGATCTTCAGAAAATGACGCGACTGCGACGCGCCCGGCTTGGATCTCGTTGAAATTGCAAGTTTTTCTTAGTAGTCATAGGAACCAAAGTCACCGCTGTCTGCGCTGGTACGGAGCTGTTTTGTCACTCTAGAAGGCTCCTAAAAGAGATAGGCACATTGCAAGATTCTTATAATTTCTTATACCCGCTGATGAGTGATAGTCATACAAAATATGATCATGAAGTGCTATGTACTTTGTTTGACACATTTGTTCATCAGTCTAGGAGAAATGAAAAACTAGGAACCATGACTTGATATCTAACTTTCAAGATACTCAGTAATGGCAATGTAGACGTGGGCGCTGGATGAGGCCGTGTCAAACATTAATTAATCTATGCGGTAAGCTCAGGTACATATACCTTGCAAAGATTGTGCTGACTGCTAACACAGGCCACTCTCTGATTGTGTAGACAGGTAGGAACACTCTCCTTCGATTTCACATTGATTTTGCGCTCACCGGCGGGCCATTAGCTTGAAGCTCCGAAATCGCACATTTCCAACAAGAAGGCAACATGAACGTCGTACGGGTTGCGATATATCTCACGATAGTCCTCACAAGATCATGGGGGCAGAACGCCACAGAGGATTCCTCTATCCTTCAGCCGAACACTGTTGCCACAGGATGTATGAAAAATTGTTTGTGACCAATGCACCCAGTTCCTCCTCTTACTCCCCAGCAGTCCAGTATCAAAAAGCACCGGTATTCATCGACGTATTCATTTCGTAATTCAGCAATCTAGAGTTTACTTCTAATGTGACGATATCTACGAACAGCTCAAGATGGACGAAAGCTTATTTAAGACAACCTGCTGCGTAGCAGCCCCAACATCCGCCTTCGTAGTCGCATTGAAAACACTAACAGTCGCAATGCATCCCGTCTTGATCACCGTCGACTCCGCTGGAAGATGATTTGTCCCACACGTAGTTACATCCGTCGCGCTATTGCTGGAGGTAAGCCGGGTGAGCACGAACTTGTAGCTCGAAGCCGAGGTGCACGATGAGGTCGAGGCAAAGTTAACATTGAGGCTGATGCCAGCAGGAAGAATAGCACCGGTGTTGTTGAGCAGCGCGTTGACGAATTTGATAATCAGACTGGTGTAAATGTTGGCAGGGACGGTCGACGATGCTGTTGTCTGCGAGAGAGTGGTGTAGGAGACTTGGGATCCAGAGGCTCCCGAGAACGCGATGGATGGGATACCTTCCTTTGCAGCTTCCGACGCAGCTCCACTAGGTAACAGAATATGGACATCAGAATCATAATCTGCCCACAAGTCAACACAAAACATACACAGTTCCTGATCCAGTGATACCTGAGCCCAGGTTATCTATTTTACACTAGGTTAAAGCATATTCGATCCAATCCATGAAGAAACAACTCACTTCCGATGTTAGACCCGCTGATCACAAAGTCGGGTTTGGTGCCAAAGAATTTGGGAGCGAGGGTTTGAATGCCAAACCGGACGGCGTCAACTCTGGATACGAGAGTCAGACGCCTCGTGAAAATTAAGAGTGAACCACGTACGGGAAAGCATTAACGTAGTTAATCCGAGCTAAACTTCGAAGGTTAGAATACAAGCTTTTCACCCGACTCAAAGAGGAGACTGACTGTCAGTCGCGTTGCTCGCGGTAGCAGGCGAACCAGCAGGGCAACTGTTGAACTCGCAAGCTGAAGTTAAGACGGTGGGGGTCGCTGTCGAAGAGCCGGTCCCGGATTTATCAACAGCAGGAGCAGATAGGATGACCTAAAATAAATCGTTTTCAATAACATGGAAAATATGGTGATCAAGGACGCAGAACTCACATCGAATCCGGCTGATTTCAACGCTGCATACTCTGCACGAATCTGAGCTACCGCCCAGCCATCATCGTTCGTCAGAACAACTTTTTGGCCCAGGACACCGCTGGTGGCGAGGAAGGAGAACGCAAGAAGAATGGCGAAGGATCGCATGATGACTTGGGTTCGAGGCGGTCGGTGAAGCTACAAGAAAAAGTGGTGCTGCTTTTAAAAGTTGATCGTTGCTTTGAACGTGTGTGCCAGGTCATTGAGCTCGAGCAAATGAAATAGGTTAAAGGAGTTTTGGGCGAAGTATCCTTGAACTTCTATCATTGATATTGCGAGGTGGCACGTTCCAGAAGGGCCATGTGGTGTCTCGTAGCGCCAATTATTCGCGAATGCGTATAATAGGTGATGATTTCTCATGCATGACCGCCGGCATTCCACAATTAAACATGTGTAGTGCGTGGAGGAGGCCAAAACAATATCCAATTGACAACAACGTTCGTTAGTTCCTAGAGTTCGTAGGACATGCTTTGGATCTGCTCTCCGCTGGCGATATGATATCATTGTCCAGTTCGCTATTGGCAGCCTGCCTGTTTCAATGAGCGCACGACACTAGGCAAGGCATAGAGAAATCGTACAGAGTTTGTTTTGAGATAAGTAATAACACGGTGAGTAGCCCATTAGTTCAGCTTGGGATGAAGTCGGCAACTCGGAGTGCAGTTACTCGACGAACCAAGTGAGCAAGTGGTCCTGCATTCAAAGCGTCAGATTATCCTAGTCGTCCTTTCTCAGAATTTTAGACACTTACGCAAATTGGAGTGCGTCGAAGGCTGGTAGGTACTCTGCAAAAACATAGGGGATGGTGGTCATGGAGAACCCTCGGCATTACATTTAGGCTCGAGGTGCGAGTCGGCGCGAGTCCTACGACCGACTGGCGACTTGCTGAAATATCTTTGCGGGATGAACAAGACGTGGTCGGGGCGCATTGGGAAATGTCGGAAGCGTCCAGGAACTTTCCAGGAACGTACAACTGGCCAATGAAGCTTTGTTTCCTAGCGCGCGGAACGACGGATGCTGGCGAATAAAAACCGCATATATGCTGCATTTACGCATTCTCTATCACATCAACCCATCGAAACGACTTCGTACGACGCGTTCACTTCTCTTGCCATGCTCGGCTGACGTTTAGGAACCCTCGACGTTCAACGATCAAGGACTGTTGAGCAGTGAGCACGTTAAAAAGCCCGTGCTTGGTCGGCTAGATGATGGATGAAAGGAGCATACATGCAGGCTTTCCCACGACGTGAACGTTCTCTAATTACCTTTCGCCATCGTCTAGGTAGTCGACCTTCCGAGATCCAAGCACCAAAACCACGCCGAGATACGGAAGAAAGGCTGTAAAATGGATGGCCTGAAAGCGAGCTCCTCGTCGAATCGCCTCCCAAACGTGCCTGAAGGTCGCCAGGCGTCGATGCACTCCTCTGGACCTTACTCCTCCAGCTCTGCAGCCAACTCGACATCAACGCTGAATACACTAGGGATCGCAGGCAGCTCATCTTCGTCGAAGAGAACGGCGAGCGGAAAGGCGACGACAAAACCCTCGAATGACAGCTTGTCTGCGTCAACTGTCTCTGCGTCGTCCTCGTCGACCGTGAAGCGCTCAACGTCTACTTCTTCCGCTGCACCGGCGGCTGCTTCCCACAGCAAACAAAGGAATGCACATGCACCCGCTCCTCCTCCTCCCCTGAAGCAAACATTACCCAAAATACCTCATGATAAGGACATCGAACTCGTCCCTAGTGCGCACATGTACTGGAGCAAGGCACCATCATGGGGGACACCGCCCAACCGGATTCTTCGTGCACATACAGTGACTTTGGTGGACTCGACAGCGTGGATACTTGGAGGGTGCGACGACAAAGACTCAGCGAAGGATATTTACTGTCTAGACACTGGTAAGAGGATGACTTTCTAATTTACTTGTTTGTTTGATATTTATTATTTACAGATACAATGGAATGGACAAGACCAGACACCGTTGGCGACATCCCGCCACCCTTTCGAGCTCACACTGCAACGTTGTTTGACCGGAAACTACTCGTTTTCGGTGGTGGCCTACGCTCAAAATACTTCGACACCGTCTATCTCTTTGACATCCCATTACGACGGTGGACTAAACCACACATCGCACCAGGACCTAAGCCACAACCCAGACGAGCACACACGGCCGTATTTTACAAAGGAAAGGTGTGGGTATTCGGCGGCGGTACAGGTCTAACGGCTTTGAGTGACTTGTGGACTCTGGACGTGAGCGGAGGGGCTGGAACGAAAGAGAAGCCGATGAAATGGGAAAAGATCGAACCCAGAGGCAAAAACCCAGGACCGAGAGGATACCACACAGCGAACTTGGTCGGGAGTATCATGGTGGTGATTGGCGGCAGCGACGGGAAGGATACCTTTACGGAAGTATGGTGCTTGGACTTGGGTACGTTGTGCTAATCTTTCTCTACCCGCAAACCGTTAACAATCTTTCAGATAAACTGATATGGACTGCGCTCACTCAATCATCGGGACCAGTTTTTCCCAAGCGACTTGCGCATTCAGCGACGCAGATAGGCTCATTCCTCTTTGTTATGGGAGGACATAATGTTCAGGAATATACCTCCGAGCTGATTCTGTTCAATCTCGGTATGTCGTCTCCCTGTCGTCCTCATTCGTCTGCCAACATCTTTTCCCAGTTTCCTTACAGTACGAGCACCGAATAGTCAACGGGAAACCACCTTCCCCAAGGGGGCACCACTCAGCGTTCGTTGCAGATTCAAGGTTGTTCGTCATTGGCGGGGCAAATGGCGGGCAAGGCTTTTATGATGATGTGTACATCCTTGACTTGGCGGCTGGGGCGTATTTGCCCCAAGTCACCAACTTCATCATGAACGTGCACATCTGAAGGGTGAAGCTGGGTGATGTCGCGGTCGGGGGTGGTACAGTCTTTTCAGTTGCTGTGGTTGGGATGCTTTCTGTGGCAATCATGGTTGCGTTTTCTTTTTTCTTTGTTAATTACTCCCCATTCTAGGATTCTTTTTTCTTCTTTTTTTCTCTTCACATTGTGGATACTGTGAAGCCTGATCAGCGTTGCTCGCAGGTCGGTCTGCTGATTTTGGAGTTTATTAGTGTACTTTTTATAATACTTTCGTACTACTTATATATACCTGCCTTTCCCCTGATGGACGCGCGACGTCTTCAAGATTCTCAACCAGTGTCTATGTATACCCGACGTCGTCTTCTCGGTGATGGTAAGTGTCAATCCAAGCTGTTCTTCGCAGAGGCTAATATGTATACATACGTCGATTTAGAAGCATAATGAGGGTTTGTTGATTCTCTGTCTACCACGCAACCCAATGCCCACCATCCCCCACACAGAACTCGGAGCCAAGTTTCGAAAATTTCTTTCTGTTACTGCATTATAATCCACTCCAACGGCATTCTGACGTGAACTATGGGACGCTTATATCACCGTGTATCGTGAGTTCGTTTCAACATTTATTGTTGTAAGTATGGTCCTATCAATAACAAGCTTCTAGCGCTTATCCTAGTCCCATCATCCTCACACCACTCCACCTTCTCAATTCCATGCCGACTGTCCCTGATGAACTCGATCATCATCATCAACAACCTTCTTTGGACTCCATATCGCCCGCCGCGTCTCGTTAATCGGGTCAAAAACGGCCTCCTTAGACTGGGAATATATACTACGGCCTTCGTGATTCTTGCGGTTCTAAGGCCCATCCCCGTCGCGCCTTGGCTACACAACCAAGGCATAACCATCCCTCTTTCACTTCTCTCTCATTCGTTAGACTCACTTTGCTCGAGGCCTATACTCCATGTTGTGGTCTCTTCCCCTCCTTTGGGCATGTTTTGCGCCTGCGACGCTGACAGCATTGGCGTCGCCTGGCAAACCCCTTTCTCGCCGCTGGGCCGACGTGGCTGAAGTGCATTCGTGGAACGAGATACCCAGGGGATGGAAAGTACTCTCGTCGGCGCCTCCGGATTACCCCTTGAACATGCGGATTGGGCTCAAGCAGTATGGGATGGATGAGTTGATTGAGAATTTGTTGGAAATTAGTGATCCTACTCATCCAAGGTGCGTATTTAAACTATGACAATCCAAACCTATCTGAACATGTATTACTTGTAGGTATACCCAGCATCTTACCAAGGAAGAAGCCAATGCCTTCAAGGCTCCTCACAAAGACGCCTCTCAAGCAGTCGATGAATGGCTCGCCTTCCACGACATCAACCTATCTTCCGCTGACCGCACACCCTCCGGGGACTGGATCTCCATAACGATCCCCGTATCCCAAGCTGAAGCCCTCCTCAACACCGAATACCACCTCTACGAGCACCTCTCCTCAGGCGAACAGGTCATCCGCACGCTTCGCTACTCCCTCCCAAGGGAACTTCACGCACACGTCGACGTCGTAGCGCCAACGACATACTTCGGTACACTGAAGAGCATGAAAGCGACTAGCTTCTTGCTGCCAAACGTCGATCCTGTTAGTGTCGGCGATTATGTCGCCCAGGCTGCTAGCGAGAAGCACTCGGCGGGTGCTGCTTCGGAGAATAACCCTGGTGCGGTGCTGCCCAGCTGCAATAACACGATTACTCCTGCTTGCCTCAGGGCTTTGTATAAGACGTATGATTATACCCCGGCGAGCACGGATAAGAATGCGTTGGGAGTTGTTGGGTATCTTAATGAGTTTGCGAACAAGATGGATCATCAGGTGGGTTGTTCCTTCATATTTATTATCATATGAAGTGTGAACTAATTTTTCTTAATTTTCTCGTAGATGTTTTTCAAGACCTTCCGCGCAGATGTCCCTGCGACCAATGCAGCTGGCTTCGAGACCGTCTTGGTAAATGGTGGACAGGATGATCAGTCCAAGCCAGGTGTTGAGGTGCTTAACCTAGCTGTGCACTTCTTTGAGACTTTTGGCCTGACTTGTCCTATCAGGCAAACCTTGATATCCAGTATACTACAGGCATCTCATACCCTACACCGAACACATACTACAGGTAATTATTTTTTGCTTCTGCTCCATAAACTGGCTAAACTCAATTTTGCCCAGTGTTGGAGGATCACCACCGTTCCAACCCGACTCTTTCACCACCAAGAACACTAACGAACCATACCTGGATTTCATTGAGTTCATTTATAAACAAGATAAAATCCCTCAAACATTGAGCACGTCATATGGCGATGATGAACAAACGGTAAATCCCCGTTCGCCTTCTGCGTTTTCTATACTTGCTTACCAGACCACACTAGGTTCCGCGCGATTATGCTGAGAGAGTATGCAAGGAATTCGCCGCGATAGGGTCAAGGGGTGTGTCTATCTTTTTCTCCAGCGGTGATTCAGGGTACGTACTATGTATTTCTATGTTTCGTGATGGCTGTTGAGATAATGTCTGTAGCGTTGGCGGAGGCGCTTGCACGACGAATGACGGCACCAATCGAACCACATTCCAGCCTTCCTTCCCTGCATCGTAAGTCCTGGTTCCAAACTCGTTGTTTTCTTCTATGTTAATTTGAAATTCTCTTACATAGGTGCCCATACGTCACGACCGTCGGTGCAACAGTGCATATCAACCCCGAAGTCGCCATACCTTTCAGTGGTGGTGGATTCTCGAACTACTTCGCTGCTCCGGCATATCAAGGTGATGCCGTCTCGAACTACCTTTGGGATTATGGAACGAGGAATAAGGGAATGTTCAAGTATGTTTTCATCCATGTTGCATGGGCAGCTTAATGTTTATCTTTTTCACCTAGCCGGTCGGGAAGAGCTTACCCTGATGTTTCTGCTCAAGGTGTTGCCTATCAAGTTGTCGTCCGCGGGATGGTTACGCCTGTAGGAGGTACCAGCGCTAGCACACCGGTACGCGTCTTCTCCTGCCTTCCTCATTCTTGAAATACTTTGCTTACTTGAAACCGGAAAAGACGGTAGCGTCCATCTTCGCTCTCTTGAACGATCACCGGATCTCCCAGAATAAAGCGCCACTCGGATTCATCAATCCACTGTTATACTCGACTTTGTCGAGCGGATTCACGGATATCACTCAAGGCTCAAACCCTGGCTGCGGCACTGATGGCTTTTCGGCTGCTCGGGGCTGGGATCCTGTAAGGAGTCTAATATCTATCTTAACGAACATTCCTTCTGATTGTGAAATGATTTATGTTTTCAGGTGACTGGTTTAGGAACACCGGATTTCCAGAAGTTGTTGAAGTTAATCGAGGGTCTTTGATTCGTCGTCTATTGTTTAGACTACGGGCACACACGTGTACTACTTGTGCATTCACTATAATTTCGAATGGAACGATCTTCGCCTCAACAAATGTACAGGCACCGTCTTCCAATCAGGTTATCTCCCAATTATAAGCAGTTACCCCGTGTGCAAAAAGTAGCCGTAACTGAAGGTGACGATGCGTTCAGTGCGGTGATCGTTGTGAGAACTGGAATGGTCGTCGTGACGGCTGCGAGGGTCACTGTGGTGGTTGAGACTACTGTAGTGGTCTGAGGTGTGCACTTCTGTCCGGCGCTGCTGGTCATAACTTGGGCCAGGAGGCAGACTAAGGAGAAGTAACGTTTCATCATCTTTGTCGAGTCGCTCGGTGGTTGATATTTGAATTCGGGTGTACTCTGTTGGTAGCCCGGGGGGAACTAGAGTTGAACGTGTCAAATTTTAAACTAAGCCTGCAAGGAACGAGTCGGACACTAGTTGAAAAGACGGACCTTTACTGATTGTGAAGAGATTCGAATCAAGGTGGGTGGTTCAATGCCAAGGGAAGATGTCTGGCCTCTAATGTCCGTCTCATTCATACGCTTTAAATATTGAGGAGTAATCAGCGCCTTATCTCAAGGTTTGAATTCGTTCCATGTAAAGGCGGTTGTCAAACATATCATCATTCTCTCTATGACATTACTCAAATAGCGGAGGAGTCAGGATGACTTTTAACGTTACGATGGGCGCACTGATTGGCATGATCCTTGTCCTACTACATATTATCAGAGACACTAGGTACACAGATCGATATGATACGTAGCAACGTATTTTGGTGAACGTGTTCGAGTAGTTGTTGATAGTAGAAATCAAGCCCAGGTATAATGTGACCACCACACCCAGTAGCCCGAACGGTTTAGCAGACAAGGGCTAACTCATTCTTTTATTAGGAGAAAATCGATTTGCATCTTGCGTTGTCGAACTGGGTTTGTGCTGAGTGGATGGGCCGTATCAGAATCTTGAGGAGCGTATCTGCTATGATTCTCAGAGTCATCACCAGTCGCAGTCTTTCCATTAGTTGCCTGAGAATGAGCAGCGCAGAGTGTTCCGCAGTCACGTAAACCAGTCAGGACTTCTTCCGTTTCAGTGGGCCCAGTGCTGACTGAAGGATCCTTTATAATGGGGGTAGGAGTAACAGCCAAAGGTGCCGCTGAAGTGCTGGACAAAGATCTAAGATCTCTTTGTAAGTCAAAGACATAGAATATTAACCAAATACTGACTCTGGTGTGTATTGTACCACATGTCCAAGGTCTACATCTGGATTTGTGTCATGGTTAAGAGTTGGAGGCTCTACCGATTGCACAGAACCAAGATTCCAATCAGAGAGACGAGATGTTTGGACGTCGTAAGGCTGCTTTGCTTCTCGACGCATACGTCTGATGTATGCGGGAGAACCAGGTACATCAAATATTACTACGGGTGGCGTAGACATACGTTCTCCTCTGCTATGTTGATATATCCAAGCTCGGTGCTAGCAAATAGAGGGAAGCTGTGGGAATGCGATTGGGAACGAGCAAGAGAGCGACCAACTATATGTCGCCGGAAATGAGCGGGCGGGCCTTGAATTTGACAATATGAACTACGAAGCGAAGAAGAGTGGGCTTCTTCGGACGCTATTTATACTTTGTGGATCTGCAATAAAGTCCCAAGAATAACTTGCGTCGTGTTAGTGGAGTACTTGGTCAATTAGGTCTGTCTGTTCTTACTTAAATCTCATTACTTACACCTGACACTTCCCCCCATGTCTTCAGCTTTTCTGCTATGCATAGCTCTTCAGCACATTCTGCCGGTTGCAGGCGCACCGACCCATGTGCCACCCCCAAATTACGGCTCGTCAAAGTTGCCAAATATCCTTGATGAATCCCCACCTCCAGTCTTCGGCAACGATAGGTCGATTTTTGACCTCATATGGAGCTGCCTTACAACTGTGGTTGCATGCTCATGGGTCTCCGTCCACCCTAACATGCCCGGCTCGAACGAATCCTTTGCGAGAACGCACATCCGTCACCTGGCTTATCTGTTCTGGGCGGTGATAGCACCGGAAGCTGTGATATTTTGGGCAGCAAAACAGTGGTTCGGGGCTAGACAACTGGCAAATGATTTCAAAGGTGCGTATCTTCTGTTACCCTAAAATTTCCTTTACGATTTGAACCGTTTCTCCCTACAGATTATGGATGGACCATGACACACGGGCATTTCCTTCAAATGGGTGGATTTGTTTTGTATGAAAATGGAGAAGAAACCAAAGTCGTCAACCCAGAACATCTGCGTAAACTTCTTGACGAAGGCCGAGTCGAAATACCCAAAGTTCGAAAGAAGGATATCGAGGATCGGAGTAAAGCGAGCGATTTCGGGAAAGCTTTGGTGGTCATTCAGACTTCTTGGTTCGTCGTGCAATGCATTACGAGGCATGTCAATCATCTGCCCATCACGAAACTTGAACTCGTCACGGTTGCCCTAGCATTACTCAACGGAGCAATGTATGTTTCCTGGTGGCATAAACCATTCGATGCTCAGACGAGGATTGCGATACATGTCCTACCACAGCCGGAGTCAAAGAAAAGCGAAAAGCAGGAAACAGGTAGTTCGGATCTATAGACGATTCTTCTCTTTCTTTTCTAATACTTATGCAGAGGCAGATGGCCAGGGGCTAACGCGGAATCAAACTCGAGAATCTGTTAGATCCACTGGGATCAGGACATGCGGTATGCTTTCGCTTTCTTGCAACTATTACTCAGCAGTCTCTGAACGACTTTATGTACCTAGATTGCACCCTTTCGCACTTCGTCTATAATCTTCTATGGCATTGGCCGCGCGTCACCCTGATGAGCATATATCACAGCCTGGCCGCCATGTCTGCACGCTACGCCGGGCGAATATACATCGATCGGGTTTCCTCATTCTATGCTCTTTCCATTGGGAAGAACGCCAACTTTATCATCTCGTCCTCCGTGAGCATCATGGGGATGATCTTCGCGGCCGTACATTGTGCAGCTTGGAACTTTGAGTTCCCAACCCATCAAGAGCTCGTATTCTGGCGCGCGTGTTCAGTCATCATTTTCGCAGTTCCATGCCTCAATCTCCTTTCCAGTTTCTTCATATTCTTCGCTGAGGATATCAAGCCAAAGGAAGCGGGCCGTGTACACTATGTGCAAGTAGCCTTCTTCACAGTTCCTGCGATGATTAGCACGGTGCTGCTGATGCTCTCACTTCCGGTGTACATCATCGCGAGACTTGGTCTTCTGGTGGAGGCGTGCGTTTCCTTGCGACAACTTGCTCCCGGAACACTTGATGTAGTGGACTGGATTAATTTTATCCCACATGTCTAGTCATAGTGACGGTTATTATGAGCATCTAGTATCATGCATATACCCGTACAATCACCTCTTCATAATAGATTGTCCCTCTAAAGCTGCATTGCATCTCGGAGTCTCATAATCTTAGACGGCCCGGAGATTCCTGCTATTTCAAGTCAGCATAATCCGCAAGCTCAGTCACCTCCCAGCGTACTACAGAACACATACTCGGGCCAACTGACTTGCGAGGTAAAAAGGCGCACGTCTAACGTTCAAAATCTCAAAATCTCAGATGTATAAATAGATATTTTGATCGAATGAACGACAATTAAGCTGGACGGTCACGCACCGGCCGATCTTCTGGTTCCTCTCCTCCTCCCTTACTTCTGGCATATCTCGAGCACAAGTCCAGTTATTACCTTCACAAAAGCGTTAAAATGATTGTGATGAGAGTGAATATCAGACGTATAAGCAAATCTGTTGATAGAATGAGCAACAATTAAGCTGACCGGCCTATTTTCTGGTTCCTCTCCTCCTCCCTCATTTCTTTCATATCTCGAGCAAAAATAAAGCTATTCCCTTCATAAAAACTTCAAAAAGATAGTGATGAGAGTGGGATTCGAACCCACGCCCCGGAGGACCAGATTACACTTCAATCTTGAAGGTATAACGAGTGGACATCATATGTCCTGATCCTTAGTCTGGCGCCTTAGACCGCTCGGCCATCTCACCGCTGGTTTGCCTGCTGTTTAATGCCCCCAAGGTCTCGTACCTCCAGGACCCTTTGAATGTGCTTCACAGCGGAGCGTCTGATGCAACGATGATCCATTGATCAGTTCACGGCGCGGTGTATGTGTCGCTTCAAGCTGCATGCATGGACGACATATTCACAGACTTGTCCTTTATTGCAGAGTGTGGAATATATTTTTGTACATCGTATAGGTGGAGGCTCGGGAAGGAGAATAGCTTGGCGCCTAAAATTTCTCGCTGCGAAGTCTTAAAATAGACAAGACTGTCCGGTAGTACTACGGGTCCCGGGAAAGCTCACTCCGCGGCGCGCGAAGGCTCGCCGGTTGCCACTTCGTCACTGTTGTCGTCCGGGTCTGTATTAAGGGTAAGGAAAGAGGTCAATTGGCATTACAGCATAAGCGAGTGCGACGCTAAAGAGGTGCAGCTCGTACCTGGCACTTCAAATCCCCCCGTTGAATTCCCATTCGTGATAACGGTGGACGCATTCTCCATCGAGCCCGTGCTAGTGTTCGTCACATTGTTTGAGGTCCAGTTGCCGCTGTTGAGCGAATGGAACGAGTAGTCGTGATTGAAGATGTTCCCGTTGTGCGGACGATGAACGGACTGGTCGTGGTTGAAGTAGACATCATGGTTGAATATCATGACATATTGAACGGTATGCTGAGCGCTCTGTCGGCGCTTGGGCTGATTATGCATCTTGTGGACGAAGTCCCTCAAGAACTTCAGGAAGGAAGGCATATCTGGAAGTGTAGTTTCGTCGTCGTAGTTGTTGTCAGGAGAGTGTAGAGGTGTAGGGAACTGCCATCGAAAATCGCCATAAATACAGAGTAGTGCAACTTGAAAATTACAGGAGTATTAGCGAAGTGAGAGGTGAAAATTACAGTGCCTCTTTATATATCGAGACAGCAGGGCTGAATAACCCGTCAATACTAAAATAAAAAGGATATTATTTGCCAATCAGAAGACCCGGGTTGTATTGCCAAACTCCGGACTTGGATCACGATGGAACCATGGTGTTCTATGGAAGACTGTAGCCGCCTACTACTAGCCAGGGCACATGGTGTATGACAGGCTGTATCAGAGATACTGTACACTTAATCTCACTGGGAGTCAGACCTGGAATAAAATAAAAAGGCAGCATAAAGGGTAAATTATGGCAGATATATTGTCTAAAAAATAAATAGCGTGTTTTTGGGAAGTTTTGGGCCGTTTTTACAAGTTTTGGGCCGTTTCTAAGATGTTCACTTGAGTTCCACAAGTTGCGCTCTTGTTTTCCGAAGTTCGACTTCCATTTTCACGAAGTGTTGTCTTATTTTCAACAAGTCGACTTCGCAAGTTGGATTAATTGACGAACAAGTTCAAGCGCAATTTCCACAAGCAGTTGCATCCATACAAGTAAATCTCAGGCGGTTTATTAAGTTTGAGTCAGCCATTTGGAAAGTATCGTCTCCGTTCCTACAAGTACTTTCAAGTACGGAAATGTATGAATGATGAAAAAACAATTAGGATACAGCTAATGACTGGGATAAATAGTAGCCAACTAATGTGAATGCGGGGACTTTTGAAGAACCTGCGAACGATGTGATAACAATAACATACGGTAAACAAGTTCATCCGAACTTGCAATGGACTAAACAACTTGCAGATCATCCGCTCAGAACATGTCGACACATGTTGGAAGGTTCTCCACCAACTTGTCATTCCTAATGAACTTGTATGTTGTTCACTTGACTTGCACGTTAGAACTTCACTTGTAAACGCTTATTTTTTAGACAATATATGTTCCATAGTAAATACAGCACAGCGGTGGAAAGCGAAGAAAGGTTAAGTTGAGCATGACAGAGGTTGATGTAAAGAGATATAATGGTAGTCGAATGTGGCATGGCGAGGGAAATGAAAATGCCTACGTTTATGAAGCGCTGATGAACCACATTCGAAGTGCCCTCTGCCAAATTAGGCATTAGCCCATCCTTTTCTGGACGAGCTTCGACAGGGTCAGCCACCAAACAATGTTGGCCACCACGCCAAAAAACCATGCCCGGAGAGCAAAAAACACATGCCTCGAGGGCCTTAAGGGGTATAAAAACCTGCAATATTGGACCTTCGAATACCCATCCCTCCTTTCTTCCTTCCTCTCAACGAGAGAGGGAAGATAACGGGGATCCTGTCCTCTGTCGGTCAACCACGGTCTTGGACCCTGCGGGGATCAGACGGCAGCTGGTTATTGACATGCATAGTCAGAGGTCACTCGCTCCTTACTGGCTTTGATCTCTCTCGTGTGGTGATCAGGTGTACTTAGTTGTGCATCTTGACTCTCGTAGCCCTTGGGCCCGGGGCTGCGGGGTCGGGCCTTCAGGAGGGTTTGATCGACGACGAAGACTCGATGGGTGATGGTGATGATGGGTGTGGGAGCGGGATTGGAGGAGAGGGGTCGAATGGCGGGGATTGGGAGGCTGATGGGCGGCAGGGTTTTGCGGGGAGGAATGACAAGGGAGGATCCGGAGGACGCTTTCGAGGCTGGCCTTGGAGGAGATTCAGAGGCGGAGTATTTGAGGGAAGGGCTTGGACCGGCATTGGAACAAGGGACTTGGAGGACGAGGGTGGAGTAGGAGAGGATGGCTGGGGGTGCACCACTCGGGACCTGGACGACTTTGCACCTGCGACTTCGACTTCGAGCTCGAGCCCTTAAGCGCTCCGCAAACTCCACAGTGCCACTCGATGTGAACCACTGGCACTCGATACCACCTCCCAGAGCCGACGGACAGTTCTACCTGGCCCGACGCACCACTGGGGACGACTTTGGACTTGCGACTTCAAGCTTGAGCCCTTAAGCGCTCCGATCCGACCACTTCGACACGGAACACCGGAGACACCAACACTTCGACCTGGTCCCGTTTTACTAACCTTTTCCCCCTCTTTATCTAGGTAATTTTCTCCTCTGGGTCTAGTTTCTCTCTGGTTTCTCTCTGGGTCTTGGATCTTGCTCTCTGTGTCTTGCTCAGGGTTCTGTCTTGTCTTTGGCGACTTCTCTGGGCTGCGGGTCTCTCTAGGCAACAAATCTGGCTCCCTGGCTCTGGCACTCTCTGGCGGCGACAACTTTCTTCTGCCTTCTTCTTTTCTTTTTCTTCTTTCTTTCTTTCATTATACCCTTTTGCTTTTGCCTTTTCTTGCCTTTTTCCTTCTTCTATTTTTCTTTTTTCTTGCTTAATTCTTCTTCTTTTATTATTTGCCTTCTTTGCTTTAACACCTCTTCGCTCTTCCTTCTGTGTCATTTTCATCCTTTTTCACTCTTTCTTCCCTTTTCGGCGTCTACTTCTCCGTTTACCCCGTTTTCGTCCTCTTCCCACCCACCAGCTTTCTTCTACGGCTATGGTGTTCTTACCGCACATTCGTTTCATGTGTACAGGAGACTCTGGTGGTCAACCTGCTTCTGTGTGATGCGGCGATACTCAGGTCTCGACTCCTAGCACTCGTCGTTCGTCATTGACGCCTGACGAACTTGACTTTGACTGGGTCGTGCTTCACCTGCTTTCGCCAGTCGTCTTTCTGTCTTGCGTGGTCTATTTTCTATCTTTCACCCCGTCCCACTCTTTGCCCTCTTTACTTTCCTCCTGCCCTTTTTCTGCTCAACCTGCTTTTGCAGTTGTGTGCCAGGGCCCAGTGAGGCTTCGAGCGCTCGCCTCACGTTGACGGCTGAATGACTCGAGGTCGGGATTCTCGCTGGGTGAGAATGGACATTAGACTCCTTGTTTCTATGTCCCCTGCGCTCTTCACTCGTCTGCCTTACTTCTTCACTGCTTCCTGCAGTATGTCCTGATAATGCGGGTTGCTTTGACAAGCGCCTTAAGGTCTTGTGTGGCCTCAACCTGACCTGAGGTTTTTTAGGACTCGTCCTTGTTGTGTTGGGTGTTTCTTGCTCGATTTTGTGAATCATGAATCTGAGCAATCATGTTCGTGTTCGTGTTCACTTCAAAATCACTCTTGTTCCGATGTTCTTTTACTGTTCAACCCGGTAATTTCTACACCTTCGTCTTTCTCGTCGTGCCTCATGATTATGTTCAAACCTCGCCATCTAACCTAGAATTCTCGTCTACTCCCACTCAGTCATTCATTCCTCGATCCTCCCTTTCCCTAGAACTTCTGCATTAAAATCGAGTAGCGTCTTCGAGACCCTTATAACAGGCACTCTCTCGGGAGTCGGGTCCGATTCTATTCTTCTCATTTCGTAATTTCTCTAGCTTTTGCTGGCACCGGTAGTCAAGGCTCTTCTATGGAATATTGCCATCAGAAGGTAGAAGGATGCGCCCAGCATTGTCATCGCCTACCACGTTTATCAGTGTCGAAAGAAGGAGAAGTCGAAATAACCAACGACGTACCCCGTTAAATACAGCGGGTTTCCACCAGATAAATTTATCCGTGAGAAGGGCGCCGGAAATAGGTGGTCCTGGATATCATAAGTATTTGAGTACCAAGTACGCTGTTCCGGGGATTGCAGCTGTTGAAGGTTGGCTCACCGATCAAGTTTCCAAGCCCTGAAGTCAGAGAGTCAGGTCAGCTATGAATAATTGTATGTCGAAGTGCTAGCCGTGATAGTTGACGCACCAGAGAAGAGATAGGCAATGCCCATTCTAACACTAATAAGGACGTGCGTTAGTAGAAGCCCCGATACGAATGAGAGTACGCAAGGGCGTACATACCCGAGTTCAGACAAATCCGACGTCAGCATCACCAGTAAAGGTCCGTTTAAACCAACGTCTAGATTCACGTTGACCCGGTCACTGCCCGGCCCTCTTAATCGAGGGATAATATCCACTTACAGATCCCAATAAAGAAACCGTAGAATACACCAATAAGGACGACACTCGTTACCGAAGCAAGGCCAATCATCCCAAAGATAACCACTGAGATGGCGAAGGAGGATACCACCACCATGTCTGCAACATTTATCTTGTTCGCTACTAAGCCAGATGCGATACGACCAAATCCGCTGCAGAAGTTCACGATGACCAACTAGTGGTTGCATGTTAAGGTAAGTGCAAGGATTAGACGGAGACTTCGAGGCATACTCACCGAGTAGAAAGAGAATGTAGGGCTCAGATGGTGGGTGGTCGCGTCTAGCTGTAAGTAGAACTGTGGAAAGTAAAAACCAATGGAGAACGTAAAAAGGCTGTGAATGTTCTCATTAATCAGTATGACGGTCTATCGCCCGGACGGCTCCAACTTGACGAACGCTAAAGACGTAAAGACGTATGGCTTGTCTTTTACGAGTTTTCTCAGGATCTGCCGCTGATCGACATGTTTCTTCTGCACAGGAAGCCGCGTGCGCATCAAGCAGCATGCAATAAGAAGCAACCCGCCCACCAACCCCGCGCTTGCCCGAACGGAGTTACCGAACCCGAGCTTGCTGTGGAACAGGTGGTTCAACATTATTGGGTGGATCACGGCGCCGAGCGAAGCACCGGATGCGACTATGGTCATTGCTAGAGCTCGTCTTCGTTGGAAGTATTGCGACATCACGGCGACACTAGGGATGTAAATGATCCCTCCGCCCAGACCGGCGCCAATGCCGTGCGCGAGGAATACCTGTAACCTCGCCATCAAGTCAAGTCATCGTGCCGTGTGTTCTTGTGAGTATTCTATAAAATACCTGATAGTAGTGATTCGGCTTCGCTAAAGAGAGCATGAAGAGGGAGAAAACTGATAGCGAGCAGCCGCCCCAGATCAGATGATAGCTAGTTGACCAGAGCGTATGCGAGTTCTTCGTCAGTACGTGCTTGATATATCGCAATCGGCAGATCATGGCTCACAAGTATCCCCGATCATAGAGTCTTCCGGATATCACTCCTCCAGCAATCGTGATAAAGGCGTTTGTACTTCCGATCCAGCTATAGAGGGTCAGATTGTTAACTGGAAGAGACTTCAGGCTGCAGGAGATAACTCACGAGACGGCAGAAGGAGAGACGTTCGTGATGTATTCTCTGACGTAGAAATCTGTTTGCGCAGGCAGGTACGGTCATGTACTTCAAAGATTGAGCGGCCCATGACTGTACCTTGGTAAACTCCGAATGACGATGTATAGCTTATTTGGTAGGTTCGTGAGAAAGGCCTGGAGGGAAGGTATAAGAAGCAGGATCCCACCCAAATTGACAGACTTGAATCAGAAACCTAGGCCGTCGCGTCATTTGAGAAACTGAGCAAAATGTAGCACTGAACAACTTCCACTCACGCGCCAGCAACAGTTAGCCATGCCTGTAGTCCGCCATCCGGAAACGACGCATGGTCGAAGGATTTTTGAGTATTCCCACCAACAGGGGGATGAGAATTAGATTGCGTTGGGACCGTCGTGTCCTTTTCTGCTGACGATGGGCTGGCCCTAGCAGGGGGCAGGCCAGACTCAGTCACTGAGCTCATGGTTATGAAGGTGGCAATGATATGGCGTGCGTCACGGTGCGTGGAGTCGTCCTCAGCTCACTGCATTTAAATAGATAATGCGGTACGTGGACATCCGGCAACTTTTTGTAGAGGTTCTTACCAGGCAATTCAATTATACAAATCATCTTCACGCGTGGGGTTATTTTTGGTACCAGCGCATATTCCAGTACCGAAAACTGGCTGGCGTCGACGTATGTCATGATCTCGGAGCCTGGGTTTTGCGCGTGAGGATGTCGTTCATGTCCTATCTGAGCCTCCCGACTCCCAAGAACCCCGAATACACTCAAATCATGCACATCGCGAAACTTCGTTAGTTCATTGGGCGCTTGGCTGTGATCGAGTTTCAACCCAGGACTCAATGTGGCAGTGTTTTGTTAACCACTCCCATAACCAGTCGCTCCTGGTGTAACAACCTAGAAAACAACCTCTTGTCACCACTTTTATCCACTGAATTCTGAGTAGGCGTTCGATGTACTCTGTGTAGTGCCACTTTTACCGAAATTACTTTTCGCTTCACATCGGTAGGTTGTATTGGTACTTTTGTTTTACGGTCACGATGGGTACACAGGTTTGGACCTTCCGCGGGGTCCTGAACGGATAAATATCGAGGCAGCCTCTGGTGTCTTTTTTTGCCTCTCATCCAACGACTCCTCTGAAGTACCTAATTTTATTCAAGCACTTCAATCAGCAGAAGAACATCGGACAAGGCGCAGGATCGTCCCCGGGCCATCAACGTACCATAGTAAAGAGTCTTCGTTGAATTTACAAGATCATTCACGACCCGGAAACATAGCCTATAGATTGAAATCGATCAGCTTCAACGAGTCAATCAGCGACTTATCTTTTCTTTTGTGAGATCTGCAACTCCAGCTGATACAACGCCTGTAATTTCTGAAGGACCCGTTGTGTAGATCACAGTGATCACCACCGAAAATCGTTGTGGCCTGCGGTTCGGTTGCATTATTTATAGCAACCACAAATAGGTTAGGGTTTCTAAAATATTTTTGTCAATGACGTCTACTTACATTAGGTAAGCAGGCTAGAGCTGGTCTGAATCGCGCTTCGAAACTCGAACCATAATGCATAAACCTTGCGTTTTTCATTCAACGTATACCCCTTTCACCCCTTTCTTTCTCACTCCCATCATCTCCTACACTCGAGCTCATCGTCTACGACAGCGTCCACGACAATGTCTCGCGCATTCTGCATCCCCGGCATCGTCTTTCTCGCCATTGCCCTCATCCTCAGCTTCCTCGTGTCCATCTCGTTGCCATTCTTGCCTGCGCTTGATATAGTGCGCACTCATTTTGGCTCTACCAGTGCTGGGGGGCAGCAGGGAAGAGATATCGGACAACTACGCGTGAGTACCAAAACCTTCAGGAGATATGAAGTGAAATTGACGGCAAACCGTTTCTTTTTCATGTTCCATGGCTCTCTTTTTCTTATAGCTCGGTGTCTGGTAAGCAAAAATACGGTCTTGAAGCTGCCTGAAGCTGTTTCTCACCATTTTAAACAGGTCAGCTTGCGTTTATGATGCTGCCGATGGCTCCCGCACATGCCTACCATCTCGTATGTTGTCCTTTTTTTTTTTTTCCAAATAACGCGCATATATTGAGCATTTTGAAGATCACGGTTACTCTATCCCCATCTCGTCCACTACTTCAGGAGGTGCTTCTTCCACCATCAAGTCCTCTTGGACAAGGGGTCTAGCCGTCCACCCTGTTGCTACTGGCGTGACATTCGTTGCATTCCTCCTGTCGTTCTCGACGCACCTTACTGTGACGCTTCTAGCGTCCATAGTATCATTCCTGGCAGCGGCTCTCACATTAATTGCGTTCGCGATTGATATCGCCCTGTTTGTGCTTGTTCGGAATGCCATGAACAAGTTGGACATCGGGGCCAACACAGACACTGCACCAGGTACATATCTTTCTTCTGAGCTCTGCTTCTATCTCCCCTGTCGCGTCCCAAAGGTGGCTTTCGTCATAGGCACCACTTTTATTATTGCTTCGCGTCTTCGTATGAACGAATTACTCCGGTTGTACGATGCACGTGTCGTCTATTTTAGAACGTGCCTTACACGTTCACACGATCCGGTCTCCAGAGTCGAGACCCATTCTGCAGTTGAATCGATAACTGACGACATTGATTTACAGGATTTTGGATGACTTTCGTCACTCTTATCCTCCTCTTCCTTGCGGGATGCACGGTTTGCTTTGGACGTCGCAGGGACCGCATGTCTGGCGCCACCACCCAATCGTATCCCCTGTACGAAAACAAGGGCGGATTTTTCTCCAGGTTCCGCAGGAATCGCGCCTAAATTCCAACGACGAACGCCGTTAACGATATACCCACGACCCAATGGACAATTTGGATTAACACAAATGTTTCTACTATCGATACTGATCTATTCAGACTTTCATGATTCATGTCATCGACTCCTACCCTTACTTTTCCCTCGTCACATCATCTACTTTCCTCCGATTTTACGATACTAATTACACGCATTTATGTTTCTCTTCAATGGACCCTATACAGTGTTCACGTACATACTCACTTTCTGTTGTTGTTTTTTGGTTGCTCAATGAGGTTTATTTTGCTTAGAATATTGAATGGGCAATGTGGGCATGTGTCCACCTATCCTTAGTATCTTCTTTCGGCTTTTTGGATGATGCGTTCCTGTGTTGTGGAGCTTGAACATACGTAGGCTTCTCGATATCATGAAGCGCAAACAACGGGCGCTTCTCAGACGTTTGGAAGTACCCGGAATTTAGTGGGAAAAAGGTATCGTGCAATGTTGTGCCCCAGCTTTGATCATGTTACCGAAGAATCGTCCCTACTTCCAATCATGCCGTTGGGGTTAGAAGAAAGACTAAACCTCCGATCCGGACGTCAAGATGCAGTAGGTTTTCAAATGCCGACTTCGAGTCGAGTTCCATTGGTTGTAAGTTCCTTCATACGTTCGGGTTCTATTCGGGATCAACGTCAGAAGATCATTTAATCGACTACATTTTGTGGGGTTATGTTCATACCATGAGTCTTGGCCTGCAAACACATTGAAAGATTTTGCGTCTTTCTAGGTGCTAATGGGTATCTATGCTGTATACGAAGCAATGATTCTGTGAGATCCTGGTGTCGAGTCAGGACTCAGGAGTGATAAAAGAATATACAAGAGCTTGTGCATGTACATTGTAGGCCCGTCAGCCTGCAAGTGAGTAAACCGAACAAGCGAGGGAACTAAACCGAAGCGACAGTAATGATATACTGAAGGTGCTGCGACTTGAACTTTAAGCCTAGAAAAGGCAAGGTAAGAATCTTCCCAGTGAAGGAAGTATGTAACTCATGACGTCGGTTTCCAGTTCGATCCGTGCAAGAGCCGAATAACATTGAAAAATCATCAGGGAGTGAAGGTATAAAGGGCCTGAGGTCAAAGCCTCATCGACATCCTCAGCGCCCAACGTTCAAGCACTCTATCATCGAACACCTCCACATACCACCCGAGCAATGCAATTCACCGCTGTCTTCTTCCTCGCTGGACTCCTCCAGGCTGCTCTGCCCTTGGCTATGGGTGCATCTACGGGCTCTGCCGCGGCCAACGCTGTTCAGGCATGCTGCGACGTTGTAATTCCAATGGACCAAGCCAGTACTGGCTCCAGAGGCACAGGAAGTACGTCCCCGGATATCTAATGACCTGAAAGCGACTTCGCTCACATACCTTTTTGCACCATTTAATAGTCAATTGTTATGCACCAGGAATTGACTGTGGTTTTGCTTTTCAAGTGACTGCGTCGTGTGCGCGCGTCGTACGTACCTTTAACGCCCACTTTCTTAGACATGCTTGCTGATGCTCGGGGTTATTTAGACCCGTGAACATACTGGACTTGACTGCGTTAGGATTTAAAGGATTTGTTCATAGGCTTGAGTCATTGTACGCTATGGACCTACTGGCGGACGAGAATGTGAACCCGAAATTATCTGACTCGATGTAGCACCATGTCCCAGTGCCAAACTTTTTATTTATTTAAAATAACCGACAAGCGCGCAACGGCTCAAGAAAAAGAAAAAGAAATGGAATGTTCTAGGTTCTGCACAATAATCAAAGCCGGAGTAACTTTCGGCAGCACCTTTTCGCATGGCAAAGACGGTACGACTAACAAGCTAGGGTTATGTTTGTGGAAGCACAGAGCATTAAGTACATCGATGCCGAACTATGCCAGAGAGATCATAGCGAGTGATTGGCTAGTCTGAGGGCACGTCATTTGCAGAAAATAAGAGCTAGTCTAAGCTAGTAGAGTACATGAGCGCCAAAACAGAATCGTCCTACTCAGTTCGTAGCAGAATTGTCATATCGCAGAGCCTTTATCGATCAGCTTTCCGGAATCATATACATAAGTCTTGTCCCAACCGTCGTGTGCTGTATGTACTTCACTACCGTTTAGAATTTTTCCCTGAACCTCCCCAGGAAGTTGCCTTTGTTCTCGTAGGCCGGGTAAGGCCGCTCAGTGGCGCCTTTTACCGTGGCACCTGACATGCGGTTCTGGCGTCGGCCGAAACAGACAGTGCATCCCGCAAGTAGAAGCAGAATGAGGGAGACAAATGTCAGCCAGAAGCCTGTCAGAAAACCATCAGTATAACCATTCCTCTAGAGCACGTTTTGACATAACGTCGAAGCAGGAGTTTGAGACTGGCTGGACGCCAAGGATAATAGGAATTTTATGCTTACCCGCTTCAGTGTTGGTGTGAATGAAATTGGTGATACCGCTCGGAAAGTCCTCGTTGATGGCGTCTCGGGTAAGCAGAAGCAAAGCAATGTCGATGGAAAACGCGATTAGCGTGAGTAACGCTGCGAAGAAAGAGACGAGGGATGCCAAGAGGGTTACAGTGAGGTGCGTTGATAATGAAAGGAGCAGAGCAACGAAGGTAAATGCAGTGGCGAGTGGGTGCATGGCAAGTCCTTTCGTCCACGATGATTGGATTTCACCGCCAGCTGGTCCGAGTGGCACCGAATAACCAAGACCTACAAAGGGGGACTTAGATGTACGTTGATAGTCTGAGGAGAACGAACAACGTACCCGCCGGTGCACAGATGTTATTTCCGTTCGGTTCTCCGTAAACACAGTAGGTCCTAATTAATACGCTGTGAGGAGCTGCGGGGACTGCTTTTGCATGGATACGTACCAGATTCCTAGCTACATTCGATGAATTTCTTTTAATTTTGTTTATAAAGAAAGCAGTTACTGCCACAACTTACACGTATGTTGCCTAGATCGACGCTTTCAAAGTTATTTGAAAGCCCCACATTGATGCGTACGATGTCAATTGTACGAAAAGAAGGAAGCGAAATCGAAACAAGGAGGTGGAAAGTAAACGCTATCGCAAGGAACACGATGCCGGGGATGCAAAATATGCGGGACATGTTGAGCTCTGTCTTGGTAAAGTGGTAGAGCACTCAAGCTGCGCTGGGGGATAAGAAGAGATCCTAGACGCTTGTTGAGCGCATTATATAGTCGGTAGAGGGCATAGGCAGACGTCAAGCGAGAAGATGTCAAGAAGTCAGAATAACATCTCGGTCACGCCAAAATGCTTTCATGGGAGTCCCGGGGGGAGTGTCCAGACTAAGGCTCTAATGGTGAGCCGCATTAAGTGCAAGTGAACTGCGAGATGGTCTTCCGACATCTCACCGTGTTCTGGTACAAGGCACCTTGTAAGATTATCAAGTATGTCACCTGTAGAAAGAGTTGTATCACCTATGTTTAAAAAAGAATCTGAAACTCGTACTCTAGAACTGGGTAATTGCTATTGAGTCCCGAATAAAAGATATCTTATCATAGCAAAAATGTATTTGTGCTGCGAGTTCTTGGAGACGAGCGACGCAACCTCGTTCTTGTCAAAGTATACTCTTCGACATCTGGGACCCAAGAGCAGTGCTATGAGCGACGAGGTGGTAGTCAGGCCTCAGACTGCTTTCTGTGTCCAGTTTAGCTTGTTACTTTACCACTGTTATAATTTGAATCATGCGACCGCCGACGAGAATGTGACTTTCAACTTGTCTCTGACATCGTCCAGGTATATGTTGGGGTTCTTGGGCCTTTACAGCAGGCAGGGGTTCGTGTCCCTTGATTAGAATACATTACCTAGATATACAGACAACAGATAGAATCTTTGGTATATTATTCGTAGGTCCTTCAAGAGAACGAGATAAATTGAGGTGGTAGGTCTAGCGACTCACGACTCACAAGGAGTTTAGTACCTCGCCACATTGTGCCGAGAACGGAAGTATGTTTAAGTGAGTAACCACATTGATGAGAGCAGAATTGATAGAACATCAACGCCGAACTATGCCGGAGAGATCATAGCAAGTGTAGGGTTCATTAGCTAGTCTAACCTGGTACATCAGTACTAAGTTCGTAAAAGGATTCTCATATCTTGGGTTCTTCAGCGATGGAAAAGGATGCGGAATGTCCGAAATTAATAGATGAGTTGTCCCAACCAATATGCGCTGTGCTTCTGAGACTTAGTTACGCCTGAACCTCGAAAAGATACCGCCTTTGCTCTCATAGAGTGGGTAAGACTGTCCACTCGCGCCTGACATGCGATTTTGGCGTCGGCCAAAGCAGACAGTGCATCCAGCAAGTAGAAGTAGAATGAGGGAGACAAATGTCATCCAGAAGCCTGTCAGAGAAATTGTCAGCATGAACTACCCCTGCAGATTTTATTCCAATGCACGCAGATATTCGTAAAACCTGGCTTACCTGCTGCAGTATTGGTGTGAATGAAGCTTGCCACGCTGCTTGGGAAGTTTTCGTTAATAGCATGTCGGGTAAGCAGGAGCAAAGCAATGTCTATGGCGAACGCGACCAGCGTGAGCAATGCTGCAAGGAACGAGACGAGGGATGCCGCGAGGGTTACGGTGAGATGCGTGGAGAATGAAAGGAGCAAAGCGACAAAGGTAAATGCAGTGGCGACTGGGTGAACTGCAAGTCCTTTCGTCCACGATGACTTGATTTCACCGCCTGCCACTGTGAGTGGCACCGAATAGCCATGACCTACAAAGGAGCAATTAGCTACACTTAATATTCTTCGAAGGACTAAAAGCGTACCCGTCGATGAACACAAGGTTTTGACTCCGCTTGGTTCAACGCAGTAGGACCTGGTCAATATGCCATGAGGAACTGCGGGAGCTGCTTTCGAACGGATGCGTACCAGATTCCCAGCTACATCAGAGAAATGCCTCTATTAGTTTGTTTATGAAAAAAGCAGGTACAACCATAAACTCACGCGTATGCTACCAGCATCGATGTTTTCGAAGCCATCTGAGCCGTCCACGTCGATGCGTACGATGTCAATTGCACGAAGGGAAGGCAGTGAAATTGAAACGAGGAGGCTGAGAATGAACGCTAGGGCAAGAAACACAACGCCTGGGATGCAGAAAGCACGGGACATGGTGACCTATGCCTTGATAGAGTGTAATAGGGCGCTCGCGTTGGGGGAGGATAAGAAGACAAATTCAACGCCTGTCGAGCGCGTTATATACCTGGAATAACAGCAAAATGTCAAGCGAGAGAATACCGGGAAGCCAAAAATATCGCCTCGGCCACAACATGATACTTCCATGGGGTTTTTCGCACAGCCGTCAACCCCCTGGATTTGATCCTGCCCAACGTTGCTTGTGACAAGTTCCTTTGAACGGAGTAACACTGGGGGTAATTCGAGTGCACAGGGTGCGGAAGGTATCCTTCGAAGGACCTCATGTTTTCAGCCTCATGAATGCGAATGAAGTTGTCTTCTGACATCTCGCCGTGCCTGATACAAGGCGGCTTGAAAGATTATCAAGTATGTTACCCTTAGAAATCACTGGATCAATCTGTCCGTAGAAAAAGAATTTGAACCGTGTATTCTAGGACTGGGGAATCGTTATTGAGTTCCAAATATAGAGCATTCCGTCTTGCCCGCAAAAAAAAAAGAATTTTCTCCGTCATGCTGCAGTCAACTGCCCTTTGGGACCGGCGAGGCGACTCGTTCTCGTCATCATTTGCATATCCTGCAGGCTGCTAAGACAGGGTGTCTCCTTCATGTTCCGTGATCGTAAGTGGAAAACATGGCGGGAAAGAATCCTGCGGTTGAACTTAGGTGCCAACGAAGTCACTGACCGAGTTACGGCGTCTGTTGCTAAAAATAGTACAAGTCATCAGAAACGGCTACTATGGTTCCACGAGGACTGCGTTATATATCTATATCATTCACTCGTATTGTTGTATGCGCGCACAGCATACTCGTATATCATACTTCAAAGAGCTTCCCTCTTTTACCTAGAACCAAAATGTATCAAACCCCGAGCCATTTACATATATTTAGCGATCGTCCTTGTCACTGGTGGGAGAGATTTTAGTTACCGGTCTTGCCGGGATCAGCATTTAGGTCACCCCTGATCAACGCTCATCCAAGTGGTGTGGACAAGTGGGGTTGCTTGGTCGATAGACTACACATTGGAGATGTGGATGAAGAGCGATAGAAGGAACGTACAAGACTGAAGCGGATCTCACTTGCAAGTCTGCAGCGCGTGTAGTACCCATCAGCGCACAGAAGTTTCGCCAGGTCCATGATACTCAACGGACTCATCTCCGTTGTCGTAGGATCTATGAGTCACTCAGAATCAGCCAGAACGTGAGAATTGCATAACTTCGTGAGAAGCGTCTGCACTGAAACGATACGTGTACAGACGCACTTCCAGGTTACCGCACGATAATAATAATCTGCTTCGGGCGCGCGCAGTAACAACGGCACATATGGAGATGGTGCCTCGAATGTCCTTAGAAGAGGTCATGAGAAGTATTGAGAGTCTCGCGAGAACTCTTTTTCGTGTTTTGTTTCACGGCGCTTGCTCGGCACTACGGTCCACGGCCTAATATCGCTGTCCTTGACGTCTATATATGCCTTGCTTGCATAGCCGTAAATAGCACTACTGCCTTTGTATTTGTCGAAGCTGCACACAAGTATAGAAAAGAATTCACGACGGGTACAATCATCCTAGGAATCCACGCTACCAGATTCTATGCAACTATTAACGAGTGGTGTACATACAGATAGTCGAAAATCAAGAGATGGAAGAGGGACTCGGATTGGACTCCGGAGTAGGGGAAGATAACACATCATTCTACAACTCTCTTGAATTTAAGGAAGGCAGGTTCACCCAGTGGCCGTGCCTAAAGTAAGGACACGTCACGAGTGAGTTAAATGGATCAACAACCCGGGAAAAGTATAAAAGCTTACCTGATGGATATCGTTCCTGTCGGGCTTGGGCAACTCCTTCAGAGGCTTCTCATTCTTATCAACAAGGCTGAAGTCGTATCCGGCGAGCATAAGAGCCATGATGACCTTGATTTCCAATTTTGCGACTTTCATTCCGGTGCATGGATGACGACCTGTGGTAGCAAGTCGTTCAGCTGGGACGTTTATCAAAGGTAACTCGGAAACGTACCGGCTCCCCATCCAAGATAACTGAAAGTACCCTTCTTGTCCTCCTCCCTACCAGGGCCAAACCTCGCGGGGTCGAATTCGGTTGGGTTAGTGTAAATCTCAGGGTTCAAGTGGGCGTCAGCAACCGAGTACGCAACGAAGTCGCCCTTGGCAATCTTTCCATCGCTAATGGTCATTTCCTCGAGCAAGTTACGACGCAGAGCAGTGCCGGTGATGATAAGGCGGAGAGTTTCGCGGATGACGAGGTCGAGCACGGGCATTTCGTCGTCCCATGCCGAAACCGGGATGGCTGAAAGACGTTTGTGAAGGGGGTCGGTGGAGGTCGTGTCGGTGTGCTTTTCAATCAGGGCGGCGATCTCGGCCTTCACCTTATCCTTCCATTCGGTGTGTGAAGCAAGGAAGACAAGGGCCCAACATGCTATTTTTAAGGAGTCAGTAACGGAGATATGGAATTTATAGTGAGATCTAACGCACAGTTGATTCCAGTGTTGACGAGTCCCGCAAAGATGATGCTGAGGATGAACTGGACGTCCGTGTAAGGCAGAGTTAGGGAATTACGAAATGACCTGGGCACTTACTTGTACGATGTTGTTGGTGTCCATTCCCTGCTGGATCATCACATCGATAGCATCGGCTGACGGTACAGCCGCATGTCTCCTGGCTTCAACAACACCGTAAAGCATGATGAACAATTCCTTGGTGGCTTCGTCCTTTCTCTTCTTTGCGGCACTAGGGAACCAGGGAAGAAGAAGTACAGTCGGCGTGGCGCTTTTCTCCAAGGTCCAGTAAAGGCTTTGGATCTTCTCGATGGTGTCCAAATCTCTGGCGAGCTCACCGCAGGTAGACATGCGAACCGTCATTTGGAATACGAGCTATAACATAGTTAGGTGACGTATTCTAGACGAAGAAAATCTCGGGCGTACGCACATCATAGATGTTCTTGAAAGGGTCTATCTTTCCCGATTTTCCCCACAGCTCCATTCGGCCATTTACATCGTCGAGTAAAGAAGGCAAGACTGAAGGTTGAGACAAATTAACTACGCCCTGACACACAACGCGCACAATAGACGCACCTTCAGAGAGCCTGTTCCTATTCAAAAGGATTGCAATCTGTTTGTTGAACCAAGAAACATCGTTCGTCTGAGTGTCCTTAACATCAATATCAGATAACCGAGGGGTCTATCATAGTCATGATCAGCGTTGTCCCTTGCGCTAGTCTCAGCAGTAAGACTTACAGCTCCCATCAAGATTTTGTAGCCTTCAGTGAAGCTGAACGACCTTTCATCAAAGAAAGATTTCCTCGCCGCTTCTCCTCGAACCGCTACCACGTTGTGCTAAACATCCAAATACCGATCAGAACACAAGCGTACGAATTCGAGTATGAAACGGTACGTACATGAAGCACCTTGAACTTGAAATGCGGGTCCTGGCTCTTCCTAAAGTTCTCCATCAAAAAATCATATCTCTTGGAGAAGAAGGTCCAGGCGGTCAAGATTGGGAAGCCACCAAGGCGGCGAATAGTACCATCTTTCTTGTTGCCTGCAGATTCTCCGAATACAGAATAGAATACAATGAAGGCAAGAACGCCGAGCGACAGAGATGACAGGGATGCGATGACGCTGGCGTGCTGAGTGGCTGGGACGTCGCGGAGGAGAGGGAGTGAAAAGAGTGTATCTTTCAGCAACGCTGCTGTTGCGTTGGAAGCCATGGTTGATTCTCGCCGCTGTGCAAATTAACAGGCCCACTTCAGCTATCCGATGAACCACAAATGGAAATGATAGGAAAGAAATAAAGAGGGTGGAAGAGAAGGAAGATGTTACGTTTCGACGCTTACCAGCATATCATCTTTTTAAGTACCTTCGGAACATTTAGCCCGTATGTGTATCACCCCACATTCAACATTTTCCAGTGATCTTCTATGTGCTAAGCGGTGTCTAACGCAGCATTTGATCTGCTCCAAAGGGTCTACTTCAGTTGATGCTGACTAGTTTACCAAAGAAAGTAGGTGGTCGCTCACATTGCTGATCAAAATCGACGACTTGATTCGTCCGGAAATAAGCTGAAACTGAGCCAATGTCTCAAAATTCACCGCCCATACTGCGGACGGGTAAGAAGGCTTGGATTTCGATAGCTTTTGTACCTGACAATTAGTAAGAAGACATGAGCTCAACGACAACATAAACTTACTGCTAGGGAGACGTCGAACCTCGCTTCGAATGCGAACGCGGGCCATCGCGCTCATTCACCGACTTCGGCCGCCTTCGAGTGGATGCGTTTCAGTAGATTCAATTGGCACGAAAAATCCGAAGTTTGATTATATACTGGCATGATGCCAGCCTCGAGTTTGCTCCTCATATCGAATGCCAAGCGTGCGCTCAAAACCAGGCAGTATCTGGCCGAGTACACCGCTGTGTCATCGAATTGGAAATTCCAAGAACTGGAGGATCCTAGACGATCATTTCTATAAGCCAGACAAAGAAATTGTATAAGCCCTTGCCGATTATCCACTTACATCCCCGCACCGCGGAGGTCTCCTCAGGCTTAAACGTCGAAAAGTAGAGGTTTTGGATTGATTACGACACCCCGAGCAGTGCAGGCGGTTTTGAAATTTGCTTGGGTTGCGATCGGCGGCGACGTCGGCAAGCGTGTTCTCGATAACTCAGCAACGTGGCATCACGAGACGGCACGCCTATCAAACGCGTCGCGTCGCGTCAATAATTTCGGATAGGAGCCGGAGGGTGTGTCTTCAAAATGAGTACTGACAGTAATTAACTTCTATTATACCGGCCTCATATCGATTAAGCGCTGGCCTTCAGGTGCACTCCAATGTCGACGATACGATGACGACAAACGGCCAAAAATTGGCACTACGTACGTCAGAAGATTCCGACTTGGGCTTGGTTCGAAGACGAATATGAGACTGCCTGCTGCGCGAAAGGTTTAATCTGAACCCAAACCTGTCTCACTTCCAGTTCCTTCTGCTATATAAAAACCGGCCTTACTGGTACGAGCTTTCTTCATCGCCATCTCGCATTTTCAAGTCATCTTTTTATCACTCTTAAAACCTCCATACTCAATTTTACCCAAATCCGAGCCTCTCCCCACCCTCAAACCTAAAACTTTCAACTAGATCGCGGTGCGACAAACCATGTACGAGTTTTCATTCATCTTCTTTGATTTTTTTTCTAACCTATCCAACACATCTAGTCTATTCAACCCAACTTCACCGTCCAAATACACCAAAATGAAACACTCAGCAGCTGTCGCACTCGCCCTCTCCTTCTTCTTCCTCCGCGTCGGGGCTCAAGACACAACCACAGTCACTGACACCACCAGCGCCGGCGCCGGCGGCGCCTCCCCAACCACCACAGACGACAGCGGAGCAAGCAGCGCATTTTCCTCGTACGTCCATTCGCTCCAGATGAGTCTCACCATCTCACATTGTTTCTTGTGTTTCTTCCTCTTCTTCCTTTGCGTCACGTTCTGGTTCTTCCGAAACCACTCGTATTATTACTCCTCATCATGGCCGCATTCGCATGAACGGTTTGCTTACGCTTACCCTTCTCAACCTCCTCCTCCTCCTCCTCCTCCTCCGCCGCTGCCGCCATCCCCGCCATCCCAACGCCAACGAACCGACAACGCCATCGTCAATTCTTTATGCTCCTTCCACTTCCATTCACCTCCAACACCCAACCCCATACCCTTATCTCCACTCAACACGAACGGCGATCACCCAAACACAGAGCGTCTGCCCTCTCCTCAGACGCCTCCGCCTCCTCCGCCTCCGCCGCCTCATCTGCCCTCTCCTCCGCCCAATCCTCCTTCTCCTCACACAGCTCCTCCATAGGCGGCATCGCCTCCTCCGCCAGTTCCGTCCTCTCCAGCGTGGCAAGCCGCGCGAGCACAATGACCGCTCCCAGCAGCACCGCTACCGACGACGGTTCTGGGGGAGGCTCAAACGGCGCGGCTGCTATCGTCCAGGGACGGGGCGTGGAAGGCGTGGTGATGGGTGTGTTGGCTGGAGTGGTGGCTGCCCTTGTTTAGGAATACGGAAACGAGGTGGTTAGTTGATAAAAAATGGACTGCGGCCTTGGTAAATTAGAAAGAAGGCTATGGACTCGATTAGTAGTTGAATCTTCTTCATTCCCTGCAATTTTACACTCGCTTGTTAACATAATTTTTCATGATCAGTAAGAGCTATGTTCAAAATCAGGCTTTGGATAGAGGATAACAGGTCACAAAAAACTCGCGGCCGGCCATGTTTCTGGCACTGGATTTCCAGTCCTTTAGTTCACAAGCCGTGCGGTTTCCCATAACAAGCTTTGAAAGTTAGAAAATAGCAAGTATATACTATCCTTTTCGACGATCGCTCGAAGGCGTAAATTTTTTGCCTCTTCCCGCCATTGTCATGGCCATCCTTAGCCCTTTCTTCCCGGCGTTTCCTAAATTGCCAGGTTCTCGCGAGAGCGAGTGACTGCGGAAGATGAGTAGTACGGCTGAATGAAAATCCAGATAGCCCGTCCACTGGGAACGGCCCCTGGAGGAGTAATCACAGGGGTGAGAGAGCGAAGCTTTGGCGACGTGAAAATGAAGCTTGAGCTTGAAGCAGTTATACTTGAGGGTTATACAGAAAGCTGACTGATAAGAGTCCGTTTCGGGAAGGACGCCGATTCACACGGTCATCAGCACTTTCTATTCTTACACGTGATAGTCGTGAGCGAGCGGGCCGGGACGCGTTCAGTAATTCCCATCACTGCCCAGTCTCGACTCTCCAGCCATTCTTCCTCCTCCTTCTCTTCACCCATCTTCTTTACTTCTCTGCTCTCTCCCACTGCTCCGCGCATGTCCTCAATGACATCAGAACTCACACCTCACCTCAGTTACCCTCCACATGCAGTACTTGCAGCTCTGAGCTCATGGTCAGCAGTGCACCCAGGTCCCGCTCTCACGTCCTGTTACCCGCTACATGCGCGCTACATAACATCGCAGATCTTTAAAACATCCGAACCTTACATCCTCTCACTCGGTCACCCACGCACGTCAATGAACAAGTATAATTACATCACTTGCGTCATCACACTCTCCTACCAAAGAACATACGTTGGCGATGACCGCGACCGAGCAGCTCGCCTGCCTGTCCAGCTGACGCTGAACCATGTATACTTGATATAATCCAATCAGAATGATGGTGCGTTCTGACTACGTTCCTGATATCATGATGAGGTCGAAGTGTCAGTTACAAAGGAGCAAGAAACGCCGAGTGCAAGGTTTAATTTGAATCGCAGGAACACCCGCGCCAGTGGAATGGAATGAGAACCACTCTACTAGAACATCGCAAATATCAAGAGTCTCAGTTTCTTTCGAGATAAGCAGGCCGAATCGGGAGCCTGGTTCCAATGCTGCATGAAGAAAAAAGGAATGTCAGTCATTGCTCGTTAGGTACGAATTTACCTTCGCACTAACGACTTGCTCGCATCAACTTCGTAGTATGCACGAGAGCACGTAAATTTAAGGTGTGTGGCAACCCAGGAACACCTGATACCCACCAAAATGCAATCTTGCTCCCATTGATGAGAGCCTTACTTCCACTTGCATTCTTCAATCAAAATGTACCGCGCGTTCGATTCTGAACAAAGGAAAGTTGCTCGAAGCTAGGTCTATTACGAAGGGCAAAGTATAAGATGGGTACGAAATAAAAAGGAAGAAGTCCAATGAAGAGCAGATCCAAAAAAGAATGATGGAATGCGGGAGAGGCGTGGTATAAGCAGTTAAGCCAAAATGACGTGGGTAAGAAGTTGTCGAAGTCAGAAAAAGAAGGTTCTTGATATTCCCAATCCCCGCTCCATTTCAGTCCTCAATGTCTTCCGCCCCCTTCTACTCCCGCGAGCGTAAGTGAATCGAAATAATAAGAGTCGTACGAGGTATCGTGTGTGCGAATGTTTGGTTTTGGTGGTGGTATTAGAGTCGAGGATAGACTGAACCAAGTCGTTCTCCGTGATAATGGGGTGTTGCGGCGCCCGACTCCAACATTAACACACATGAGTTTTTCAGACAAGGGCAGCAACGATGCCAGCAACGACACCAGCAGCAGTCAATCCACCAGCCATGTTATGGGAAGCCGCACCAGTGCTGCTTGGGTTGGCCGCTGAGGTTCCCGAGGCTGCCGAGCTGATAGCAGCGCTGGCCGACGATTGTGCGGCGGATGCAGCAGACATGGCAGAGGAGCTGACTGAAGAGAACGACGCCGCAGCCGCCGACGAAGATGCTGACGCAGCAGCGGAGCTACTACAATAAACTTATGAGCACAAGTAACATCGTTACAAAGACATTAGATCAACATACCTGCTGCTGGCAATGGGTGCGGTGGCGCTGCTGAGAGCAGAGCTTGCAGCGGAGGAGGCAACAGAGAGTGCAGAGGAGATTGCAGAGCCTCCCTGAGCATAAGCGCCGGCGGCGAAGAGAGGGAGAGCGATGACGGCGGCGAACTTCATTTTGTCGTTAGGTAGTGGTGGTGTTTTAAGGTCTTACTGCAGGGATGGAGTGGGTAGTAAAGAGTAAGGATGAGGAGCTCCCAAAACGAAGCTAGGCAGGTTTATATACCTGCGCACCATCCTGCGAAATTCGAGAACATTTTGGAATTTGGGGGGGAGCTTCCATGACGTTGGTTGTTGCGTCACACTCACGAAAGTACCAAACACGTATACGGACTGCTATTTTGGGGTATACAGATTGATCAACGGCATTATTTTGTGAATGATATTCGTTTCGTACCCCAGTATTCTAAGAAGTTTTCACGCGCCTCTGTCGCGTGTGTGTGCGCTTGTGGTATTTGTCGATGTCGTAATTGGTACTATGGAGCAATTCAATGGACTATAAATAGATTGGCGTGACGCTGGTGGCGGAGCACCGGCGGATATTCGGGTGCGTCCCGTCATTCGCCGTCATCATTGCGCCTCCGTTGCCAGTTCCCGTTGCCGCATTCTGGCTTAGCAGAGGTGCATAACTTTTCCCTTCTCTCTGCGGTGGAAAGAAGGCTAGGACGATACAAACGGAAGATAATATAGAACCACTCAAAGTCGAACGTCTTTTGTGCATATATATTCAACTTGCAGGCTTATACTTAGAGTTGCCTTCATTTAGTTAGATTAGCGTACGTTGTACGACACGATCTATCACAGACTGTCTCATCCTTTTCTCGAGAAGAAGAGGAAGAGCGTTAATCCTAGTCTTATGAATGTCTCTCACCTGCATCAAATTAGCTACGTGCTACAAAGCAAACCTTTCCCTGCTGAGTGTGGTCTCTAGACTCTGCGTCCGTCCCAGTCTCCAGACGCGCACTTGCGCATTCGGACTTGAAATGATGCAAACACCGAAGTGGGCCGGGGCCTAGACTTCTTCCAATCGGCGGCGTGTGTTGCTACCACGGATGCCTTCCTGGTAACGAGCCCCACCTCCACCGTGCACCCCAAATATACTACGTACTCAAGCAGTTGCCGGCCTCTCACATCTGACACGCACTTAAGAAAAAGAAGTTCTAGTTGATGCACTGTGGAGTATCTGCAAAAAAACCTCGCAACAGGTGTCAGAGCTGTGTCGTCGAAAGTTGAAACGTACCTTTGTTTCTGGTAATCACCGAACGAAGTATAACGCAGCTGGACGTCCCCTGAGAAGGCGGAACGTTAACTGCGCGTCTTGGAGCAAAATGTTACGACGTCAAGTGTATCAGGATTCGATTCTCCAATGCCAATAACACAAATTGAGCAAATGCGTCCGGTGCGATATGCAAACGCGTCCCGAGGGCCCATCTTCCATCGCGACGCGTCAACCTTCTACGCCCGTCTCTTGACATTACATTTCCATCGATCACATAAAAATACTTCATGATGAAAGGTTAATGTTAACCTTAATTACTAGCCCATTCTTACAGCGACGGCATTCATTTCGAATACTTACCACTCGTGCCCTGTTTCTGTTTCATTCATCGCGACGGATTCATCTCGCGAATATTAGACTAGAGTTGAGTACATACTACAGTATGCTAACTGTCCCCGAAGCTACTAAGCTACATAATATGAACGGAATTGGAGCTCATTGGCACTAGAACCCGAAAAACATTTATAAAGCAGAGGCGGTAACGAGGGAAGGATCGACTTAGTTGAACTTCTATCATACGATGCACAACGCGAACCCCCCCTTTCCATCCTTTGCATGTCACACCGAAGTCCAAACCTAGCAAAATAGGAAACATAGCTACATAAGTAAACCGCGAAAAACCGCAGAGGTACCGTTACGTGACGATTGGTTGTATGTATTCACCACGCAGCCGAGCCCATTCCCAACGCCCCCCACCTGCCCCCACTCCACCGCTAAGGAATTGAAATTGTTTTGCGACTCCAAGCAAGCTGTGCAACGCACCTTCTTCTGCTGCGCAGCGGAGCGGAGATCATTTCAGCTGTTCGGATTAGGAATCTGGAGAGAGGTCAGGGTTCACGAAGAGGCCTGGAGTCGCTGCTTCCTCTTGCCGCGTCCTTACTAGGCCTTACTATTTATTTCCCAATGATCGATATTCAATGCGCACCTGTCTCAGGCCCCGAATTACTCCCCCGACGACTCGGAGAACGAAGGACGGTCTGCTCACTCCTCGCAAGTTCGAGCTGCGCAATCATGCATCTACTCCGCATCTTGTCTGCTATCCGCGCTGCCGCCCTTGTCACTGTTCTTAGCTTTTCATTCCAAAACGCATCGTGCAGTCTATGATATCAGATGTCAGTACTTTTCTGAGTTAATCAAGAGTTCTGAACTGTGATGGGTTCGACGTGAGTCCAAGTTGATGTAATACGCCTCCTCTTCCTCTTGATTCTTGATGCTTGACCCACAGCATGATTCATTCGCCATCGCACAAATTTCGCATCACAAGAGATGGCATCCTCTTCTCTCACCTCAATTTAACTTGGCTCGCTCTTCTCCTCTTCCTCTCCTCTCTGTACATTCGGACATCGCATCGGCCTCCACTGAGAGAAGCGGTATTTCGCCGAAACCAAAATTTTATCTTCAATATAGACTCTCGTACGCTGCCCGGACAGCGTATGCGCAGCAATATTCATTCTTGCCAACGTTTCAATTACAAAAACTCATCGTCATCATTAAAATACCATTTTTTCAACACCTCTCGCCCTTCACGGCGAAGAATTGGCAGACGTAACACTCACACGTCGTCGGGCTCGGCCATAGCTTTTTGACCTATTCTCTCTGCATATACATGGCCAATGTCTATGAACGAAGTAGGGAGTCGGGAATAGGGGTATGACATGGGTAATGCGATGATTTCTATATTCCAGTGATGCATGTCATGACGAGCCAGGAGCGGAGCCATGTTGACGTTCAGTTGCTACATCCTCTCTTTTTCAGCTCTATAGTAGACAAATGGGGTCTACTTGTGTCTGTGAGCCTCGACTAGGAGTAACTCTTATCACATTAGGGAACGATACTGCAACTGTTGAGGTTCGAAAGCTCGAGGGGCCGCAAGGAGGTGAAGTGACAATCTAATCTAATCTCTTGTGCCTTCACGTGATAGCGTATCGCACAAGGCTAAATTTAGTCGATTGACGTCATACTGTATATATGCCCTCATCCAACTTTGCCAACGCAATTCTACGCCATCTCCGAATTCGCGGGGGCACGCGAAGTCGAACGGTATGTCATTTCTTCAGAAAGTCTCGACCCACTCGTAGCCCGTAGGGCAGCCACCCAAAATCCGAATGGAAGGCCGTGGCACGGGTCACGATCAAGGCTATGATGCGCATATTACACGCGTTTATGCGTGCGCACTGCGCGAAACACTACGCTATGTATATTTAATCCAGCGATAATTGTATGACGTTAGGTCTTTGGAAGCAGGCGCTTGTACCTTAAATTTCTGTTGGTTATAAAGTTCTCCCTACTTCGAGTAGCTCTCCGATTCTAATCGCGATAAATCATAATTAATAATTGCAACCTGGTCTTGACCTCCGACGCTAGCATGGAAAAAGGCTTTGACCTCGGACTCAAACGGGACAATGACACCTTCAGGAGTCCTGTCGCGACCTGGCAGGATCCTCGTCAGCACGACTCCAATTGAGTTTTGAAGCCTGCTTCAATGATGAATTATGAAGAAGCTTTCGAAGTACCTTTTTTGCAGCGAGTATACGATCCATGGGGGTTATGAGCCAGAACATATAGGTCTTGCTCAATAGGTGCCTCGCATCAGCGTCCAAGTTGCCCAAGGTCTGAGATATATTTACGAGCAAGTACTCGTTGATTAGTATAGCACAGCTTGAGCACAGCAGAATACAGGTCAGAACAGCCACAACCTAGGAGATACGTACATGACAGGGCATCTCTAACAGCGGTATTCAAAAAGATGTTAGCGAAATGGAAATCGTTTCGGGTTATATAAAGTCAAAGAGCACGCCATATCAGCACCCTTGCCTCGAGGCTCGAGTATCCCGGCGATATCACAACGCCGTCCAATCTATTAATAAATAAAAAGCGCCTTACCAGCCGATGTGATAGACGCCTTCTTTATCGACTGCGGAAGCGCATCCAAAAGCGTTTGCAGAGAAGCAAACATGAGCTTGTCACAGCCATGTTAGTATATATTATCTGTCGAACGGCCTATGTTAACCTGAGGTTGACCTCCCACCCCCTCCTTGAGTCGTACCTTTCCTTTCGTCCGTCTCAATGCTCCTCTACGTCCTCCTCCCGTGGCTAGTCAGCCTCTACTCTACCACTGTATCGCTCGGTGCCCCGGCGAGTGCCCCGGGCAACTTCACCTCGCCATCGATGGGATTGTGCGCCACTCCCAGCATGTTCATCGAGCCAACCCTCCCGACCCAAACGCCCGTGTCCAACCACCGCACCCTGCAAGACATCATCTGGAGCTGCGTAGCCACAATGGTCGCTTGCTCTTGGGTCTCTGTACACCCCAACATGCCTGGGGTCGAAGAACGCCCCGTCAGCAGACACCTCCGCCACCTCGCGTATGTTTTCTGGGCTATCGTCGCCCCTGAAGCGTTGATCTTCTGGGCCATGAGGCAGTGGCATGGTGCGAGAACGATCGAGAAGGAATTTAAAAGTAGGTGACTATCTCACGTCCTGTTCATTAAATGTGATTGTGATTTGGTGTTATTCTTGGCTGACTGTGTTGTTTCCTGTTTGGTTTTTCTGTAAACAGAGGAAAAGTGGACCACGACCCACGGACATTTCCTTCAGATGGGAGGGTTCGTGTTTGAGTATGAGGAGGAAGAAAAAGATGGCACTAAGCTGAAGAAAAAGATAGTCGTCAACCCCCAGAAATTGCGCCAATGGGTGGATGAGGGGAGGATCAAGCTTCCGAATGTGCGGAAAAGGGACATAGACGACTTGAGCAAGACGAGCGTCCTCGCCAGAGCTATTGTCACCGTTCAGGTCTTGTGGTTTGCTTTGCAGTGCATAGCGAGGCATATTGAGAACCTGCCTATCACCAAGCTTGAACTGACAACTGCGGCACTGGCGGCGGTTAATGGGGCCTTGTATCTGTGCTGGGCCGATAAACCTTTCGAACCGACGTCAACAATCTCGATACCTATACCTGCAGGCGAGAACTGTAAGTCGTCATTGCGTATACATTCCCTAGTCCAAGCTTAACCGATAGCTAAACCTCCTCGTTATCAGTGGACGATTTCAAAGTCACGATGATTCCTCACCGTCGTAAGCCTGACATGCGCCTTATGTACCTTTAAACGGCTATATTAACTGAGTCCTTCTAGACTATAAATTCTGCTGGTCTATATTACACACGCTTTTTATTGAATGGCCGCGCATAGCCTTTCTAAACATATACCACAACCTCGGATCCAAAGAAGGCCGGTGGAAACCTCACATCTACTTCGACCGCGTCTCCTCCTACTACGCCTACCCTATTTCCAACGTGTTCACGCGATACTTTACAAACTTCTGTGCCTGCGTCGTCGGCCTAGTGTTCGCAGGCATCCACTGCGCAGGTTGGAACTTCAACTTCCCAACGACATTCGAAAAGGACCTCTGGCGTGGGTGCTCAGCAGTCATATTCCTCGTCCCCATATCCATATTCTGCTTCTCCGCGTCGATGAAAGTATTCCGGGTATACCTTCGGCAACCGAAGCCTCATACACGGAAGCGTATAGTGATGTTGGTCATATTCTTCCCCCCAGCCGCGATCGGTTGGATAACGACGGTGGTACTCATCCCGGTGTATATTTTTGGCAGGATCGGACTCCTCTTCGAAGCCTTTTACTCGCTGAGGGATTTGGCACCTGGTACGATGGACCTCGTAAAGTGGTCCACTTTTATCCCGCATGTGTGAGCTGGGGAAAAGCTCGTAGGCCCGTTTACGACAAAGAAAATGACGAGGTGACCCTGCATGGCTAACAAGATTGAGAACAAAGAGACTCTGCTTCTGTATGGGTCCTACGTGCATCAGGAAGTTAGCAATTTACTTTTTCGCTTTAAGCCGCTTTTGGACTTATTTCCGAAAAATAAAAAGCTGACGACGCGTTTTCAGGGCCAAAATGGCCTGAGAATGGACCATTTTGAGCCCGCTTTTCCGAAAAGCGGCGTGGGCTTTTCGCTTTCTCCTTTTTCGACCTTTTTAACGCTTTTTTCACTTGGCCAAGCGGAAAAAAGTAAATTGCTAAACTTCTGATGTAGCACGCCTGTAGGTCCATTGTGTACAGTAATCACTAGTACTTAGTAGCTGGCATTCTATGAATATAGTCTGTAATTTACTATTAAATTAAGACAGAAGAGTGTTTTCCAGTGGAGGGGGAGCAAACTTCTATGGACAAAAAAGGAACCAGTCCCAATTCACAATCTCCTGCGGGGAAGCCGAAGGAGCCGGTGCCGAAGCGCATCAAGAAGCGCATCACTTCGCCAAGCCAGGCGAGGGACTTTAAAATCTTGTTCGAACTTCTTCAGTTCATACCCAGGAGCAACAACGTCACGCGTAGTCCTTACAGGTCTATATTAATGTGTGCCTGAAATTTGAATAAACGAAGATCCAAAATGGATCAGATTTTTTGCCAGAATCAACAAGCCATAGAATCAGAAAATCAGATTCCGACAGCGGAGTCCTGGGGCAGATAGTTCGCATCTGAGGGCTCAAGTTGATCATTAACGGAGAGCTCTTTGCATCAAGTAACGACCCATTCTACATAGAATCGCTCACATATGAGACGGCAGTCTCTAGGCGACCTTATTCAGTTTGTGCTACCAGCTATAATAAAGAGTGTAGCCATTTACACGTCAGTAGCCTTATTTTTGAATTTTCCCCAAGACGCTTATTGGAGCCTAAGATCTTGGGCCATATTATTTTTTGCAACTTACCTTTTAAAGCGCAACATCCACTTCTTTGTCACTGACACTTTCCTCGCACTTGCAGGGATTTCATCTATGCTTATTATGACCCGTGTCGGCCTTGGATGGGCGCAAGGAGCCTCAGACGTTTCTTCTGGAAGCGTTCCTAGACCCCATGAGCTCTCAGAGGTAAACGGATCCGGTGCCGTTCCTCTGTCCGATCTTGGCTTGCGCAGTCCTCAGGTCACAGTGGCTATGAGCGAGGCCATAAAGCAAGAAGAAAATTTTCCATCCTCTGGCTCCTATGGAGATCCATATTTATTTGGGAAGGTGGGAGAGCAACAAGGAGTCTAGTTATGCAGACGTTCAGTCAAATATTGTATTTGATCAACGCAACAATATACATTGGACCCCTATTAATCTTAGTTTCTGAATACAGGAAAATGCTGCGGCCTCGATAATAGAATATTGAAGTACCGGTACTAAGCTTTCATCCAACGACAATTAAGCCCCTTTTTTTCGAGTCTCGACTCTCTACCTTCTGTTAAATCCCGATTCCCAAGGTGCCGCCCATGCCGAGGTGCCGCCTTATGCGCATCACTTCGCCCAGCCAGGCAATGGACTGCACCTTTTCCACCCTCGTCAATACTATCTCACACCAAGACTCAACGGATCAAGTGTTGTACAGATCAACATATCAATATTTGTCCAAAGCGGTCGCAGACTCTAAGCAACAGAGAGGAATGCTTGAAATGACGAGTTTTATCGGGGAAGTAATCACCAGGCACGCAGAAACATAAAATCAAATTCCCACAGGCTATGCGTTGTTCTAATCCAGTTTACGGTCCTGATGCTGTGAGCGTTCGCATCGCAGGGTTGATAATTAAGGTGAGCACATACTCCAGGAACGGACTCCTTGTACACACGAGCGTGTACTGAGGCGATGGCGGTCTCCAAGCGGTCTCGTCACATTTCCACCTATGTCAACTAATTCCCTTTCCCACGTTCTCCTATCTGCGAACCATCTCAAAACCTGCTATTTCAGCCACAGGTTGATTGATGATGAAACTACGCTCGTCGTATATGAGGCTGAGGCATGCGAGTGCCCGTCCCTTCCAGCTCCCTCTGGGGTTTACTCTATGTGCATTGTTCAGAAGAATGGCCCCTCAACTTTCTTTGGTCTCAGCCAGTCTCGCTACTGTGGGCGTAGAGAGCTTTCTTTACGGGATCTTTTTCCTGCTTTCCATATTCTCATGCTATCTCCATATACTACGCCAGAGCTCTACTTCTCCAAAACAATCGACGCCCCGTACACCATTCATGTATGCGTGGACCGTTATTTTTGCCTCCGTCACTGCAGTAAGCTGTGTTTTTCTTATATTACGAGGTTACCAAACCGCTCAATTCGATACCATAGCACTGGATATTGACATGGATAAGACTCTTCGACGCGTTCGTCAATTTCAATGGTGGAACGATGCCTCTTGCCTACTACGGCGATCTACGACGCATAACCGAAGTCGTAAAGACAGGCTCTCTTGTATCCACCGTCGTTACTTGCGATGCTATCGTGGTAAGTGCTCCGGCTGGCACGACGGTCTCGTTCCTGTAAACAAAGTGCATTTCATTGATACGTGTGGTTGAAAGATTTATAGGTTGTGGGTAGTATGGAACTACAACAAACTCATAGTCGCATTCCCGCTTTGCTCTCTCGCTGGCCTATTGGGTAGGCCTTTTGCTTTCCAATTTCGACTCTAATAAGCTGATACCAAACCTTTCTCATGAATAGTCTGTGGTGTAGGCATTACTTATCAGTTTAGTGTCTTCCCACCTGGCGCCGACGTGTTTACTTCGGTCGCTGGCAAATGGATTGCCAGTAACCTATCCTTCACCATTTGGTAAGCGCTCCCTTTAAATTCTTCAAGAAGTTCCCAGTAATGACCAATCCTCGACTACACCATTAGCACCAATGTCTATAGCACGAGTATGTTCTGCCGCCTTGTTGGCCGTTATTACCGTATAACTCATGCATCCAAAGCTTTCATAGCGTGGCGAATTTGGCAGATCAATTCCTCATCGAGGAATTTAGGTGTCGCAAAGTTGAATGTAAGTCTAGGGTGACTGCTTCAACTTTTGTTTCGCGAGAAAGCAAGTTGAGGACTCAACTCCCTGCAGTTTGTGTTAGCAACTATAATAGAGAGCGCAACCATTTACACGTTAGTATTTTTACTTTTTTATTTTTCCAAGTCGCTTATCAGAGCATAAAGATCTTGGGCAGTATTGTTTTTTGCTACCTACCTCTCAAAGAACAACATCCAGTTCTTTGCTGTTGACACATTCCCCGTAGTAGCAGGGATTTCCTTTATGCTTATAATGACCCGTGTCGGCCTTGGATGGGCGCAAAAGGCCTCTGCTTTTCCCTTCACAAGTGTCCATGGATCTCGCCAGCGCTCAGAGGGCAACAGATCGGATGCCGTTCCTCTGTCCAATCTCGGCTTGCATGGTCCTCCGGTCACAGTGGCTATCAGCAAGACTGTGAAACGAGATGAAGAAGATTTTCCATCTTCGGATTCATATGGAGAGTCATATTTGTTCGGGAAGTAGGACTAGCAGTAAGCAGTCTGGTGATGTAGACGTTCAGTCAAATCAATGTACCAATTTTTACTTAGCCGACGCCACATATACCTTGGTACCCGTCAGGATCCAGGCGCTGCGGCCTTAAGACAAGGCGGTGAAAGTACCAGGATCAAATTTCCATCCCAACACCATGCAAATACAGTGCGATAAAGAGGATATTTGATCATATTAAAACGATTAGGAGTTTGATAACGAGAGAGGAGAAAGGCATAACTAAGCTACGTAACATCAGATACAGTAATCGAAAGAATTTGTATACACACTCAACAATTGAAAAGGAAGGCAAGGCGGGCAAAAGAAAGACAAGGGAAGGTTACAACACCAGCCTGACGGGTCCGTATAGAGAGGGATGATGTTAGAAGAAACGCGGGGAATATCAAGTCGATCTACGCTGCGAGATCAGAAAGAAAACACAAGAGTAATCAAGGGGGCGAAGGGCGAAGAACCAGAATGTGGGGTATGCGGGATTATCTCTGAGGGTAGAGAAGGACTACCAGCAAAAATATGATAGATACGACTCTGAATATGGTGGACAGAAAGGTCAAGAAACGTAGATGGATAAACAACCACTATATGCTGGCCGGCGAGGGGAATGAATAAACAGTGCAGAACGCAGCAACAGTAACCATCGAGAGCGAATCACTGTTGCTGAACCACTTCAGGCTTCTTGACCTGATTCTTCATATTGCCTGTCAAACTCTTGTGGATGAAGGGCAATACACCTCCACCGGCAATCGTCGCGCGGACGAGCGTGTCGAGCTCCTCGTCCCCACGGATAGCCAGCTGTAAATGACGAGGAGTGATACGTTTCACGCGAAGATCCTTCGATGCATTTCCTGTTGATTGTGGGGGATGAATGTCAGACCAAATGAAACTGCGGCATGAAGATGCGTATGCGTACCTGCAAGCTCCAGCACTTCAGCTGTCAAATATTCCAGGATAGCAGTCGTATACACTGCAGCCTTAGCTCCAATTCGAACGTTATTCTGCGTCCTCTGTTTCAAATAACGATGGATACGACCGACAGGGAACTGTTTTGCACACAGGAATCAATCAACACCAAAAACGCTGCTGCAATTTTGAAGAACGAACCTGCAATCCAGCTTTAACACTCCGTGTCTGACTGGGTTTCGATGCACTGCCTGTTTGTTGTGTGCTGGTTGCAGGAGCATTTGATTGAGATTTGCCGCCTCCTGATTTCGCTTTGGGTGCCATCTTCTTCGAATTCCTTTCAAGTGGGTCGATTCTAACGCGCTTTTGTACAGAGTATATCGCCCGATTCTCGTGGTCGTCTCGGTAGAATATTGCCAACAAGGATCCAGGGACAGACAAGTGGGGACAGGTTGAGGTGGTGGTGGTTCCAAAGAAAGAAAGGCCGCAAACTGTTGGCGCGTATTTGGTAATTTCGCACATTCTCGTTCACGATCAACAGAATCATAAAGTCATGTGACCTTCGTAATGTCAGGAACAATCTTATCTAATCTAATTAGCGGTGTAAGCAAAGGCGGAGCTTGAATTTTCATTTCCAGGGGTCTTATCGCCATCCGCCATTTCACAACGCAAAATTGCTCTTCTGTGTTCGCCTTTTACACTCTTTCTGGACTGTGCTTCACCTTAACCATATCTTTGCCGATATTACCCACCGCACGGGACCAGATTTACTAGACAGCATGGGCTCGCTGCCTGCAGAACTTCTCATTGAAATCTTATCTTACTTCCTGAATGACAAGGCCGACATTCATATTCGCTCACCTACAGCCCTCTTGACATCCAACTCTTTACTCTCCGACATAGCTATGAAAATCTTGTACACGGAGCTGTACTTCAAAAATTCTGCACAAATCACTTTGTTCCTCACTACCTACAGGAACGGAAAGGTGCCACCATATGCACCCCGCTTTGCTGACTTCGACTTTGTCGGAACAGACTCTTCGCGGCTATTCTGGGATATTCATGAACTATTCACTCGTTGCTTTACATCTCCAGAGCTTAACGTCGAAAGGGATGCGCACGGGAGACCCTGTCTCGAGCTTCTTCGAATATGTGCCAACACACATGCCTTTGACTATGACCACGAACGAATATATGATGCTCTGTCGCTCGTGAAGTGAGGATTGAACGTGTTTCTTGTACCGTTCTTTATTTGTAAACACAGAGAACCAGTTCCAAACGTTTTATATGGGACGGGCCAAATCCCCCGCATCACTTCTCTATCGCAGTGCGTCGTCATTTTGGTTGCTAAGCCGTTCATTGACTAACACTCTTGAAGATCGTCCCACCAGCAGTGCAGCCCCTCTTTCGCGCTCTCTCAACGTACACGAACCTCATCTATCTCAAGCTGACTTACCTCAGTATGACGTTCGTAAATCACGGGAAGCTTCCTATTATCCCTTCACTGCAAACGTTCCATTTTGGCCAAGTGGTCTTTCTCGAGCCCGCGGATGTCTCGTCTTTTGTCCTTCATCCATGTACGTCCAACTTGTATCACAACCTCACCTTCTAACGCGAAATATATAGCCATGAACAAGCTCCAAGAAGTGAAGCTAGTTGATGCGTACAAAGGAAGTATATGGGGCGCCCGCATCCGACGATCTGATATAGAAGCAGCAACTACCGCTAGCGGTCCCCTGGGCTCGCCAAATGCGACTGGTGTAGCGCAAAGAAGCTTACCAGTTCCTTGTTCCCCTACGAATCAGGACATAATCCGAAGGATAGTGGTATGCAAAGCCACCACCGAGCGCATCATTGGGGGTGATCGAGCGGAGGGGGACGAAGAACTGGTCTAAAAACGACTCTATCGTCGCTTCAAATCTATTCTCTTACGTGGTCCGGCCTCTCGCTCGGAACTTAGAGGGATTGAACTGCTAGGTAACACAATCTACTGTCTTACGATTGGAATTTGACCACGTCCCAACACGTTCCAGGCCGTCCCATTCCTTTTGCCATATCATACACATGGTCCTAGCACGACGAGTCATCTTCAAGCACTCGAATTGGTCGATGCAGATACAGCAAATACAATGCGAGGGCGGCTTACATCGTGCAGGGTATCTAGTAGTTGAGCGTTTTATGCACAAAGTACTTTGATGAGTCTCTTGTTTCCATCGCGCTTGCGAGTTTCCTGTTTCGCCTGTCATAAAAGCACCGAAAACGGCCACGGGCATGAGGAAATGAAAAGTAGGACGTTCAATGAGATTATCAAGACAGCCGGAAGAGCTCTAGTAAATGGATTCTAAATGTTAAGATGCACGCAGTTGACATCTGCCTAACAACCGGGTAATTGGTCAATTCGAGGTCAATTCGAGAGAGTGAATTCATTCATAGCACACAGCGCCTGCCATTGCATAGACGTTATTCAACTTGAGCTCCTGCCCTATAGCTAGATGGTAAAACATGCGACCCACCGTGGTTCGCACAGACCGCGGTGAAGTCGTGAAGTTGCCTAAATAAGGCATCTGGACACCCTTTTTTGGACAACCTGGGACGAGGTCAACCACCGAACGACGTCAGCGCGCCAGCCACCACGCCAAAAAACCACGCCCGGAGAGAGAAAAAAACACATGCCTCGAGGGGCCTGAAAGGTATAAAACCCTGTGGTATTGGACATTGGAATCCCCATCCCTCTTTTTTTCCCTTCTCCCTCGGTCCCACGGAGAAAGGGAAGATGATAAGGGGGATTCTGGCCTCTGTCGGTCAACCACGGTCTTGGACCCTGCGGGGATCAGACGGCAGCTGGTTATCGACATGCCTAGTCAGAGGTCACTCGCTCCTCGCTGGCTTTGATCTCTCTCGTGTGGTGATCAGGTGTGCTTTACTGTGCATCTTGACCTTTGCAGCCCTTGGGCCCGGAGCTGCGGGGTCGGGCCTTGAGGAGGGTTTGATCGACGACGAAAACTCGACGGATGGTGGTGGGGAAGGGAGTATGGGCGGCATTGGAAGAGAGGGGTTGGACGGTCTGGATTTGGAGGGAGATGGGAGGTTCTGCGGGGAGGAGTAAGGGAGGATTCGGAGGACGCTTTCGAGGCTGGACTTGGAGGAGATGCGGAGGCAGAGTATTTGAGGGAAGGGCTTGGACTGGCATTGGGACGAGTGACTTGGAGGACGAGGGTTGGAGTAGGGGAGGATGGCTGGGGGTGCACCACTCTGGACCTGGACGACTTCGGACCTGCGACTTCGACTTCGAGCTTATTATGAGCCCTGAAGCGCTCCGATAGTCCGACTACTTCAACGCGGAATACTTTACGCTCGGACCCACTCGACACCAACACTTTGACCTGGCCCGGTTTTACTAACCTTTCTTCCCTCTTTATCTAGGTATTTTTTCTGCTCTGGGTCTTGTTTCTCTCTGGGTCCTATCTAGGTCTTGGGTCTTGCTCTCTGGGTTTTCTCTGGGTTCTGTCTTGCTCTCTGGGTCTTGCTCTCTGGTTTCTCTCTGGGTTCTGTCTTGTCTTTGGCGACTTCTCTGGGCTCTGGGTCTCTCTAGGCAACAAATCTGGCTCCATGGCTCTGGCACTCTCTGGTGGCGACTTTCTTCTCCCTTTCTTTTTCTTTCCTTTTTATCTTTTGCTTTTTATCTTTCCTTTGCCTTTTTTTTTCGATTTTCCTTCATTTTTTCCTTCCTTCCTCCTTCATTTTTCCTTCTTAATTCTTCTTCTTCTTCTCTTCTTCTTCTTTTTTATTTATTTTTATTTTTCTTTGCCTTTCATCTTTTCGCTCTTCTTTCAGCGTTTACTTGTCATTTTCATCTTTTTTCATTCATTCATTCCTCTTCGGCGTTTACGTCACTGTTACCCATTTTCGTCCTCTTCCCACCCATTTTCATTCTTTTTTCTTACTCTTTTCTTCCCTCTTTCCCGTTTTTCTTCTGTTTTACCGCTCTCGTCATCTTCCCGCCGCCCTTTATCTGATGACTTTGGTTTCCCTACCTCGCATTCTTCTTGTATGTGCAGGAAGCGCTGGTGGTGCTCGGATTTCGACTCCTAGCGCCCGTCACTGGCCTTTGACGCCTGAACAACTTGAGTCTTGAAGTTGACTGGATCACGCTTCACCTGCTTTCTCCTGGCGCCTTGCCTTCCTGCGTGGTCGTTGGATCAACTACTCTTGTCCGTGGACCTCTTTCAATTATCGAATTGCGCCTACGGTCTGAGTCTGCGACATGCGCGATGTGCGCGCACGACCACCGGTATTTATAAATAGCACTTGTGTCACATGATACTGACGTTGCAATCGGAGAGTAGTGCGCCCACTTGTTTCGAACTTTCGATTTCGAACGATCCTAAACACCCTCAAGCTACCTCCGCCCGTTAATCTTCTTTGTAACTAGCATCTGCATTGACAAGGTCTGCCTTCTCATTCGACATCTATCTTATCCCCAGACTGCGCTCCTCGTTATACTTACTCTTTGCTTGACCAATGGGACAGGCGCTTTCCATCAAGAACGCGCTATGGGCTATACGAGCGTCGTATCTTGCTGCCCACAGATTCATATACCATAGATCCAAAACACCATACACACTTCCCTGGCCCAGCACCCGCGCACAGCCCCCTCGTTCGCTTGATTCATTCCCGAACGAATTACTACTTCACATATTCTCATTCTTGGAGCTCAAACCCTACCTCATCACGCGCGCAGTTTGCAAAAAGTGGCAGATGCTGCTACCCCATGCAGAGATACATCCAATCCGGCGACGAATGGCGCACTTGTACGACCATATGCTGCAAACCCCGGAGTTTCTGGAAACCCGTCCATGGATCCTCCAAAACTTGCGCCCTTTCGACAGACAAGGTTATATCGACTGTCTTTTAGGCCAGTACCCAGCGATTCCCGAGGCATTCCGCCTATGGATACTGGAGTGGCCAGAAAAGATGGCGATGTTTGGTCTTTGGCCGGCCTTGCCAATGGTCGAACATGGTTCAAGATGGCTCGAGATACCTTTCGGAGTCAATTGGATAGCGTATGGATCGGGCAACCCCCTGTTGTGTACCCTAGTATACAATAAAGGCAGCGCCAACATCACGGAGAACCTTAGTCCTGGGCAACTTGGTGGCTTCTCTTCGACGAAGAGCTCTTTGGTCGCGTCCTATGCATTGATGCACCTGATTCACCGGCCTTCTATCCGACAGTGTTAATGAAGGACTACTTGAACTACGACATTGACCATGATCCCTTTGATATCGAAACACACCGAGATTGGGTATCATATCTCGAGCACAAGTGAGACGTTGTCCTGGCAGCTAGTCCCTTCAAGGAAGAGTTCGAGTATGAAAGTCCTTTGGAAATTTCTTTACCTGCACCGTATGTATTTTCCAGCCTCAATTCTCATGTCCTCCCATCCCCGCCTTGGGCTCACCGCAATGAGTCCCCGTATTGGGAGGACATTGCCAGATACCTTGGCAATGTTGGATGATGATTCGGATTCAGTATGTAGATAGTGTGCTTTCATGGTTCTCCCTTTACTTCTCTTTACTTAGAAGGATGTAAGTCAAGTCGTTGGATCGATTGCGCTCTCGGAGCGTACGATGCATTTGCACTCTTATTGTCGGTGGACGTATTGAGGGGCTAGACGTCTGGCTCGGTTTGGTGCATAAATCAGAGCCCGCGTGCTGGTTGAACCTTTGAATTTTGACTAAGACACAATACCGTGTTCATAGACCGCACAATTCAGAGAAATAGAAGGATTACGGGTGAATCCTTACACATTAGAGTTGCACTGAGCAGTGAAGCACAAAGCTAACGATTCCTTTTATCACCACATCCACATCCACATAGTATGAGTACATCACTTCCCCCCACCACCTCCCGACAACCCCTCCGCATCGATCCACCGCCTCGGCACACCTTTGCCCACCAGGTACTCCACCACCGCTTTCACCTGTTTTCCTTGAACGAGGACTTCTTGGCCTGAGCCTGCTGGACGACCGTGAATCGGGGAAACTATGAAGAGAGGGGGAGGTTAGTAAGGAAAAAAAAGGACAGTGAGGGAGATGAAGAAGTGACAGAAAGGCGACGGAGACTTGAGTGTCTATACGAGGCATGATGTCCAAGGGAATGAAGAAAACGAAGAACGGGCGAAAAACGAGAAACAGAAACAATAAATCGACGCGTAGAGGAGGAAGAAGGAGAAATGGCATGGCCAGAAGGCAACGAAGCGACGAGAACGTAGAGGCGTTCGAGGACGAGAGAGACACACACAACCCAGAGAAAAAAAAAAACGCAGGAAAGCGAATCGCCGTCACAAAAACAAGACAAGCGAGAAGGACAAAAACCACCCCTAAGGGAAAAACACTCACCCCCCGTACTACCCGCACAAACCCTCCTCAGCTCATCCGCCATCTCCTCCGCCTGCACCACCAAAAACGGCTCAAACCCCGTGATGAGCGTGCTCGCTTTTTTGCCTTGTCTAGTCTTCGTAACGACTTTGATTGGGGAGAGGGGACCTTTCCTTTATGTTACGTTTATATAGAAGGGAGGGAGGAAGTGGTTAGTTTTGGAAGGGAGGAGGGAGAAGGGAGAAGGGGAGAGGGAAAAAACGCACTTGCGCACGACCACCTCAGGCTCAGAGGGAGAAGACACCCGGACCTCGTACCAGCTCTGCATCTTCCCCATCACCCTTCGTACGATCTCGTCTCTCTTCATATGCTGCTCTTCCTCCCCTGCCTCATCCACATCCTCTTGCGCCTTGCTCCCCTTCCCCTTCCCCGCCTTCGCCCCGATCCCTGACCCCCCCTTCGCGGCCTTGGACTTAACCTTGGCCTTACCCCTAACACACGCAGCTAACACCTCATCCCTCCCAACATCCACATACGCCTGATCCGCTCTATTCACAAGCCCGCGTTGGGCGATGTAGGCGTTGATGAAGCCCCTGATTTCAGGGGCCGTGTAGAGTTCTGATTTACTGTAGAGGAAGGGGGGTCAGTGTGCGTCGGCGTCGTTTTGATGTACGTAGCAGCAAGATAAAGGGAGGAAGGAGGTAAAAGAGGTTCGACAGCGCAAAGTCCTAGTACGACTCTCCCCTTCGATCGTCAATCGCACAGCTGACGCCGTCTCTGATCTTAGATACCCCGACCCTTGACTTGACGCGCACCAATTGCAAGATTGTCCCCACCCAAAAATTCCAAAATCCAAACACAAATACAAACACAAAAAAGCGGGAAAAAGAAAGGTAAAAATGGGCTTTTTAAAAATGTTGGGAGGGCACAGACGGACGAACGGCTCTGTCAGATGCGGCATGCCAAAGGGGACGTCCCAGACTGCTCGCTCCCCTGGGCAGCTAAAAACACCACCACCACCACCACCACCACCAGAATCGGCGAGAGTACGTCCCCCCGTCAAAACAGCTGCACGAGCGAGCGAGCGGGTTATATCCCTCTCAGGGCTGTCTCTGTCTCTGCCTCTAGATACTCAATCTCGACCCGCACCACGACTCGCCCACCAACTCCCCCCTCATCCAAAAGCCCAAAAACCAAAAAGACTCAGCAGCCCACACAAAATCCAAAATCCAAATCCAAAATCCAAAAAATCGAAACAAAAGAAAAGAAAACGAAATCAAACACCCACCTCCCACCACCCCTTTCAATCACCTCCCCCACCTCCTGCCCCCCTCCTGCATCAACCACCTTCCATAGTTCCCTCACCTGCACCTCCCTGCTCCCTCCTTGTCCTTGTCCTTGTTTTCCCCCTCCCTGTCCCTGCCTTCCTCCCTGTCCCCCTTGTCCCCCTTCTCCGGAAGCAGCAGCTGCTCTCGCAGCCTTAACCTCCCAATCCCTCAGCGTGACCCACCCCTTCCCACCCTGTCCCAGTACATCCGGGTGTGAGAGGTTCACGCTCGTCACCACCACCTCCCCGTTCTTTGTCTTCCCCGGCTTGAGAGCGAGCAGACCGGCTTTTTCGGCGGATTTGAAGAATGAGGAGAGGGATTTGTGGGTTGATGATTTTAGTGTTATGGTGTGGGGGTCTGGGGAGGGGGATTGGGTTTGGCCTTGGGTTTCGTTTTGGGGTTGGTTTTGGGGTTGGTCTGTGGGGTTGTTGGGTGAAGAGGAAGAGGAGGAAGAGAGGGAAGGAGAAGGAGAAGGAGGGAGGACGCGTTCGGGAAAGGCAGGTCTGCTGGCGAGGATGTAGGATGAGTAGAACTGGGCTGCGGGGATGGGGAAGGATATTGGCTTCGCGTTCCCCCCTGTACTTGTTAATGGAGAAGAGAGGAAGAAGGTGCGTATGGCTTGTTGGAGGGAGAGCAGGAGGAGGGTGGATGTTTCTTCTGGTGTGTAGGAGGTTTGTGTGGATTGGGAGGAGGTTGAAGGAGGGCCCTTGGGGAGGGAGGAGGGTCCAGCGCGCGGTGTGGATGAGGTGTCTTCTTCTTCCTCCTCCTCCTCCTCTTCTTCTTGCTCTTCACCTTCTTCCCCTTCTTCTTCACTTCTGGGAGGCCCCTCCTCCCCATCCTCCTCCCCCTCATCCTCTTCTTCTTCGCCAATGACATCATCCCCCTCCTCAACCTCATCATCCACATCCTCACCATCATCCCACACATCGTCGTTCTCCGAGCCGGGGAGGATGCTCGTGTCAGCCGGCAACGGCGCGCGGGACCCCATCTCGAAGAGGTGGTCTTTCCATGTGTGGAGGATGAGGACTGCTTTGCCTTTTACGTTAGGGCCTGGTGTGGGGTTAGAATTGGAATTTTGAGAAGGCGTTGGGGCAACGGTGGAACGTAAGGAAGAGGAGGGGAGGGCGAGGAAGCCGACAGCGACGGGCGGGGAGAGGTAGGGCGTGTTATTGCGCCGTGTGTATTGACGTACGGCGACGATGCTCTTTTCGGGGAGGTCGGGTGGGCAGTGGATGACTGGCTTGCATAAAAACATTTAACGCAAGGAAACAAGGAAAGGCAAGGAAAGGAAAGTCACTAACCTCCGGGAATCATCAAATCCGCACCACCAATCAAAATCGGCGTAACAGCAGACGGGGTAGAGAGAAACGGAACGAGGTCCTGCTTCTTCCAGAGGGTGTAGATGGTCGGTATGAGCTGCTCAGAGTTCTTCCCGATCGTGAACCAGAGCGGGTCGTTCGAAGTGTCCGGGGATACATACGCCACCTACCAGTACACACTTCAATTCATCTGTCCATCCAGAGAAAGCACAACGGAGGAGAGGAAGGCACACACCCCAGGTTCACCAAGATGCGTGATAAACTTCTGCATTAGGATCCCATCGGGGACCAACACGTCCCCTTCTTCATTGGTCACCCCTGGGTACGCAGCGACGACGCGCTGTTTTAGCTTTCGTCTATCAGAGTTCTTGAGCGGGGACGAGGTCTTCAAGCTGCTCGGCCGTTTTTTGAACATATTCTCTTGAGTCTTCAGGTGCGGTAAGGAGGGTAAGCTTAAGGAGGAGGGGAGATCAAAGTAAATGAAGGGAACATCGATAAATTAGATTACGAGCAAATTTGGTAAATTGATATCTTAATAACATCACGTGGTACTACACCCTCTTTTTTTTTTATCACACATCCATATTTAGCAATTCGCTGCTCCTTCCTCCTCCTTCCTCCACTCCGCATCTCACACAAGATGCCCAAAGCGACGAGCGAAAAGTTCTCCCGGGCGCACCAGCCCGCCGCAAAGAAGAAAGACAACGCCTCTTCCAGCAGCGCAATGACCAACCCGATCTTCAACACCGCCCGTTTCGGGCAGCATATCCTCAAAAACCCAACCACGGCTCAAAAGTGCGTTTCTTGTCTCCCTCTCTCATCTTCTCTTTCATGCTGACATACCCCCTGGATCACAGAATCGTCGACGCAGTAAGCCTCCTCACATAACTCACCCAACAACCCTCCCAACCCAAAACTCCAGGCAAACCTGAAACCAACCGACAAAGTCCTCGAAGTCGGTCCCGGTACCGGAAACCTCACAGTAAAAATCCTCGAACAAGCCAAGCACGTAACAGCCATCGAGATGGACCCCCGCATGGCCGCTGAAGTACTCAAGCGCGTCCAGGGAACGTAAGCGTCCCCCTCTCATCCTTCTTCTTCCCTACACTAACCCGCACCCCCAAACACAGCCCAATGCAACGCTCCCTCTCCGTCACAATCGGGGACTTCATCAAAGTCGACCCCCTCCCCTACTTCGACGTCTGCATCTCCAACACACCCTACCAAATCTCCTCTCCTCTCATCTTCAAGCTCCTCTCCCACCGTCCCTTATTCCGCATCGCCATCCTCATGTTCCAGCGCGAATTCGCGCTACGCCTCGTCGCGCGCCCCGGCACCGCCCTCTGGTCCCGCCTCAGCGCGAACGTCCAGGTCTGTCCCTCAAAAAGCTCCCAACAAACCTAACTAACCCACCCCCCAAAAAGTTATACGCACAAACCTCCCTAATCCTCTCCGTCCCCCGCTCCGACTTCCGCCCCCCACCCCAAGTCGAATCCTCCATCATCCGGCTCGTCCCACTCGACCCCCCACCCCCCGTCAAATTCGAAGAATTCGACGGCCTCAACCGGATCCTCTTCTCCCGCCCGAACAAAACCGTCCGGGGCAACTTCCAAGCCAAGGGAGTGATGAAGATGTTGGATGCGAATAGGAAGACGTGGGGCGCGTTGCAGGTGCAAGAGGGGAAGGTAAGTTTTTCTTTTCGCTTTGGGTGGGTTTGGGGGTTGATGGATTTTGTGGGAAATGCAGATGGATGTGGATCTGGAGAAGCCGATTGCACAGGTTGTGGATGAGGTGTTGGAGGAGCTCGGACAGACGGAGAATAGGGCGGCGAAGATGGATGTGGACGATTTGCTCAAGTAAGTTTTCGTTTCGTTTCTTTTGCTTCTGCTTCCTCTTCACTGTTGCCCCAATTCCCTGCGACACCTCCCTATCTTCTTTCTTTCTTTCTTCTTTCGCCAGACCTCGAACTAAATCATACTCTCCACCCAGACTCCTAGCAGCCTTCCACGAAGTCGGCGTGCACTTCTCATAAACCTTGACTCCACCCAAAACCGACCCCCCAAAAATGGACCACGAAGAGCCAGCAACCAGAACTCTAAAAAATCGGGCAGAGAATCCTTCTCATCCAGCAGATCTCTCCCTTTCTCCTTCATTCACATATACGCCTTCTTCTCTGCCTTACACTTCCGAGTTTGCAACCCTTACCCACTACTCCCCTACCACCGCTTCCACCCCGATCATCCTCATCCTCATCCTCATCCTCATCCTCATCGCCTATCTCCATCTATCCTCATTCTGACCCCCGCACCGAACCTCCCAACTGCGCACCTCCCACTTACTTACTTACTACTTCATACTCGCCGACCCAACGCCAACCCAAGCAATCCACCACCACCACCACCACCACCACCGCTTCCTCTCCTCCTCTCTTAATCAACCAATCAAGCTCCATTCAATCCGCCACCCACCACGCGCCAAAATCCAAAATCCAAAATCCGAATCCAAACACAGGTCACAACCAAATGCCAAACGCCCAGCCCCCCTCCTCGTTCCGTTCCGTTCTTCAACGTTCCACATTCGCACGTACGATTTCGTTCGCGGAGCAAACCTTTGAAAGTGTTGAAACCAAAACTTTTCAATATCTTCGTAATTAAAGCAGGAAGGCAGGCAGAGCTAACATGGTACCCGGCAAGGAGTCGAGTCGACGATGGGCGGGGGCAGGACAAGGGCGACGGCTGACAGAGGCAAAGGAATAGATCAATCGAATTGGATTCGTTTGCTCGCCAAAAAGTAGTTCATGTTACGATTAGATCCCTCCTCCTCCTCCTCCTCCGCTGTACAGTACAAGATGTATTACTATAATCTGAAATACACTATAAAAAGGTGTACGATATACAATTAGGTTTTTTCTTTTCTTTTCTTTTAAACTAGATCTTCACGAATGAACCATGAATGCGAAAAATGGGACTTTTTTAAAAAAATAAAAAAACTTATCCATCCATCCCAATTTCCAAACGACAACACCCAAACGACAACACAGACGAGGGGTCCGACACGTCCACGTCCATGTCCATGTCCATCTCTAAAACGCAACAAACGCCAACGCCAACGCCAACGCCGCAGAATGAGAATGAGAATGAAAATCTCGACAAGTCGTGAAAAGCGCCAAGAGCGATGTCCTTCCTCTACGACGTGCAGCAGTGAACGTTTGAACCTCGAAAGGGACGCGCAGATCAAAGAACGCGTGGTCGTAGTCGAGCTCGTGGTCGTGTCGGGACAGGACGGGGTAAAGACGACTGTCGCCCGTCGCCAGTCGCCAAGGTCTAGGGGTGGAAGGGGACCGCGTCTCTAATAGAAGAATTTGAGGGTTGGACGTTAGGGATGTTGTTGTTAGGAGTGGCACGGTGGGGGCGAAAGTGGTCAATGATTCGAAGAGGGTTAGACCGGGTGGGTGGTTCAAAGTCGAAGGGATTGCCCGCAAGTCGCAAATACGTCTTCCAAGTCGAAGGAACCCAAAAAGACCAATCCAAAGGAAATCCCCAAAAATACAAGCCGCATCGTATCGTATCGCATGTCCACGAAGGCGTCGCAACCCCATACAAATGCTCCTCCTCCTCCTCCTCCACCACCACCACCACCATTAAGAAGGGACTTCACGCATTCCGAACACCCACACCCCTCTCAGCAAAAAACTCATCCAACCACGCAAACAACACCTCTTTATCCTCCCTACTCAAATTCGTCCAATCAATCTCCTTCTCCTGTACATACATGCCTCTCTCCTCTTCCTCCCCCTCCTCCTCATGTTCAGCCTGCGCCTGCGCCTGCACCGACGACGGCTTCGTGGTCTTCCTAACCGGCGGCGGCGGCGGCGGCCCACTCCCTGAAAGAGAAGCTCTCGGGAATCTAGGCGAAGGCGATGGCGTCGCGCGGGGAGGCAACGAAGGCTGACCACTCGCCTTCCTCACTGGTAACGGCGGTTTCGGCTTTGCCCCTCCTCCTCCACCTAGAGGAGGCGACGTCGTACTTGTATGCGCCGACCTAGAAGGAGGAGGAGGAGGCGGCGGCTGGCCAGGCGCAGGCGAGCGTCCCCTCAAATTCGGTTTCGTAGCAGCTACAATCGGGGGCGGCCCAGGCGACGCGTTCCCACTCGCACGTCCACTTCCCGCTCCAGGAGCTAAAGACGTCGACGAAGAAGACGCAGACGCAGACGCGCTCGACCCCGTCCGACTAGGCGGGGGCGGGAGGGGCGCAAGCGCCGGTTTCGTGCTGGCCCGCACGAGGGTGCGTGGTGGAGGTGGAGGAGGGGGCGGTTCGCCGCTGTATGGATCCCAGTTTGTTTTTTTGAGGGGGACGCTGGGTGAGGAACGGGGTTAGTATTATGTGTATGCGCGTGGAGGGTGGAGGAAGGGGAGGAGGGAAGGGGGACACACCTTGTGTTCCTATCGCGTACGTTCTGGATCTTGGACACGCCTGACGAGGTGACGTTGGATGCTTTTGCTTTTATCTCGGCGACTGGGTTGGCGGTGTATATATGCGGGTGTATGTGCGTTGGGGATGGGCAAGGCGGGATAGGAGGGGCAGAAGGAGAGGAAGAGGGAGAGGAAGAAAGGGATTTGTCTGAGCTCGAGTGGTTTCCGAAGAGTGTGTATGGGACTCACATGAAGGCATGATGATGACGATCCCGAGGTGCACGTCCTGCTCGAGTTCGAGTTTGAGGTTGAGGTTGGGTTTGGATGGTTTGAAGGAACACGGCTCGAAGTCTGCAAACTCCTCGGTCAGCTCAATCTCCTCTGAATCAAGTGGATCTGGGCGAGGTGAGGCCACACCCCGACACAGGCACACGTACCTAGTATCTATCTATCTGTTTTATTTCCCACTTCCGTCGAGTCGTTTGAAGCTTTAGCTTGAGATGATATCACCAACACCAGCACCTAAACAAACAATCAAGGGAGGATTCGTGGACGTCTGAGCCCAAGACGCTGAAACCCAACATCCAGAAACACGTACCTGGCTGATTTCCTCCCCAGTTCTAACGTAGACCTCGCACAGGTGATGTTCGAGAAAGAGCTGCTGCGGTCGTCGTCGTTGAAGTGGATCAGTGCAAGGAGGTGTGCAGCAAGCAACGCCGCGATGTGTTATTTCTGGTTGCCTCTGCCATCGTTCCGAAAATAGGGTTAGGGGCAGAGACCGTGACGGAAGGGGAAGCTGACTCCAGCGACGACCTGATCCGCGAGGAAGGCAGTTCGAACTTCGACCTCAACGATTAAAGCAAAGTCCGAATAAATATCCGTTCCGTTGTCTTGATGTAGGTAGAGACGACCGGATACCGTGAATATGTTCCCTCGGATCGTTGAAAGGAAGAGTCACTACGACTACTGTATGCAGATACGTATTTTTGTGGCAACGACTACTTTACAACGCTGCAGCACTTGACTCCCTAACGATCTTCGCAAGATCTTATGTAGCTAGTGATCATGAGACTAATTAAAAGACCAAAAAAAGACGGCGGAACAAACAATACTTGGAGCTCGACTTTTCCCCGGGAGAGCTTGCTAGATCTCTGACAGGCTCAACTTGATCTGCTCTATCAGCCTGAGTATCATCTTAGCCCACGACGTCTCGATGGCCAGAAAAGTTCTCCATCTTGACGAGAACACGCAATCCTTCTGTCGAAATCTACCCATTAAGCAACAAGTAGAACCCCATGAGATAGACTCGTCATAAAACAAAACAGAGCTTCTTTCCGAGCCTAGGCTAGGTTCCATACCGGCGACTCGTATTATCATTTCTATGGAAGAGAAACCGGGTGGGACAGACCCACATGTGTGAGATAATATTGAACTTAGGGACAAGGATACGGCAAGCTGCTGCTGCCTCTGGTGTTCTACCCAGTACCCCACCCACTAATTGATAAATTAGTCTAGCGCAGACCACATACTAGTCACCAAAGGCATCGATCTACGCCGTGGCTTATATTACAGAGCAGAACGAACATGAAAGCAGACAAAACAACAAAACAACAAAATGAAGGCGTAGACACGTGACGTCGACGCGTCTTTAATGGACGTGTCCGCGTCTCGGGGTACTCGGGCCGGCGAAAAGTCCGTTTACACGTGACTTCAATGCTTCCTCCTCGCAAAGTTCTTCTGCTCATTCTGAGCTACACAAGGCACTGGCTAATACGAAATTTTGAGGATAGATGCAGCCTCTAGGTATGTCTATAACACCGCATTTTTAGAAGTGTAGTAGAACTTTTCCGTGCGTGAGAGGGATAAGCATTTCCGTGTCCAGCAAATCTGTCTCTAAATTTCTTTACTCGCTGTCTCACTACATACCTGTCCAAGGGTTTCCAAAATCTGTCAGAATATTTTTGGAATATATGAGTACCTTTCGCATTAATTTTGTGAGATATGCAGATATATTTGCTAAGTTATCGTCGACTGAAGAGGTTAAATGAGAAGGGACTGGAGTTTCATGCAATAATCCCCAATCATTTAGTCCCCAAAGGTTCAGCAGAACATTTTTGGAGCCATGTTAGGGCAGAGATAGCATAGAGCTATGTTCTGGCAAAAAACAAGCTATTGAATCATCAAAGCTTTGTTGCAGTGATCACGTATAGTAGTTCATGTTGAATAACTCAACACTGTATCCAACTTTCCAAGCTAAATCTTATGTATGCCATACATAAACCTTATAAAACTTGTACAAATAATACTGTTTAGTCTAAATACTATGTGTGCAAAATTTGAAGATGATGGGATTGGTATATGGTGAGAAAAGGAGTGAATGAATTCCGAGACAGATTTGCTGGACACGGAAATGCTTATCCCTCTCACGCACGGAAAAGTTCCACTACACTTCTAAAAATGCGGTGTTATAGACATACCTAAAGGCTGCATCTATCCTCAAAATTTCGTATCAGCCAGTGCCTTGTGTAGCTCAGAATGAGCAGAAGAACTTTGTGAGGAGGAAGCATTGAAGTCACGTGTACACGAACTTTTCGCCGGCCCTAGTACAGTAATTTACCAGTTAGCACGTCGGTGTATGCTAATTACAACGATAGTAAGTAAAGTAAAGTTCTCCGGATGGCGAAGCCTTGCCCTTGTCCTCGCCCTCTAAAACCTCTGTCCTCGCACTGGCTAAAGTCCGGGCTTGAATCAACACCACTCGCCCGTGCAGTGGCGTGCACCGCGCAACTCCGTTCAAGTTCTTAGTACTCACCTGCCCCCCAAAGTTCAAGCTCATTGTGTCGCTGTAAATATTGAACATTACTTACTTTTTCATCTCTGTAATCGAAGCTGGAAAAGCGGCTCAAGATTCACGGCACTAGGCATCGACGACAAGCTGCGAATATATGAGTATATTTATGAGGGATATACGAGTATGTAATACGTAGTGGTTCAAAGAGCTTTGGCGAACTGTAAGAGGGGATATACATCTGATAGTAGAGGGGTTATAACGTTATGTAAACAAGATGAACGATTAAAGGCTACTAGACAGCATATGCATATGATGGGCGGAGGAAAACACAGGACAGCAAGGAAAACAACACGCAGGGGACGATACGAGGCAAGAACCGGGAACCAGTTTAAGTAGGCAGAGGTAAAGGACAAACCCGCCGACGAAGAAGCCAGCCAGACAAGAATACTGCCGCCGCCGCCGTTGTGTGGAATCAGGCGCAGTGCCTCGAATCTTGTTTTGAGTTGAAAAAAAGGGAAATGGGGACTCAGAAGCTCGACCTATGGACGTTTACGAGGAAAGGACCCGTCTATCACTGAGACCGCTTCACCGCACGCAGGCACGCAGGCACGCCGGGTGGAAGCCACCAAACGTGTTGATAACCCTGTTATAATGCGTGATAACCTGCATCGCGTCGTCGTCGTCGCCAGTCACGTTCAAGCCACCAATTCAAGTCAAGAAAGGGCGTGGAAGTGCATGGTCCGACCGCGTTGAAGGTGAAGGTGAAGGTGAAGGTGCAGATGGATGGTGAAGGTGCAGGTGAAGGCAGAGGCAGAGGCAGAGGCGGAGGTGCAAGCCAAAGTCAAGCAGGGTGACAAACGAAATCAGCGTCCAAAAAAAAACAACAGCTTCAACCACATACCCCAACGCATCCACACCTCGGCGCAGTATGTGTATGCGCCGTGCTGCTTCTACAAGTACTACTCTCACAATCTGTCACCTCCCCTGTGAAATATTGCCCATGGAAATGCTGTGGACGTTCGGGTCAGCATTCCTCGTGTCGAAGAGCGGCACGGTCAACGTTGGATACATACGGCGCATTTTCTGTACCAATCTCCGACACTGGAGGGAAATAAAACTCGTGGTCAGCCTCTATTCTCCTGGGAGTTGTAGCTTGTAAGAAGAAGAAGAAAAAGAGACGTACACTACGTGCTTGCACATATTGGATTTCAGACTCGGAGAACTCCGCCGCTCTTAACGCTCTTGCAAGGCTCAAGCCTTTTTAGAACGCGAGTTATGTATTTATGAGTGCCAAAAGGTTACTTGCAGGTATCTGGAGTAGTTATTAGTTTGAATGTATACTTGAAATCTGCGAAGCCGCATCAAAGTGGCTACCATTTCCTTTGACTGCCCCATGCACTCTTGTTGTCGTCAACATGGGCCCTGGTTTACCGCAAGCACTTATCAAGTCTTTTTAGAGGTACACAAAAAGCAGTTTTCGTGAATGAAGATGCGTAACCAGACAGACTGTGCGAACAGAGAGGGAAGCCGAGTCCGACGTAGTGTTCAGCCGTGATATTAATAAGGGCCCTCCATTGGCCATGGCACACCATTGATGTTCTATAGGCAATTGAGACTGATTTAGCCTACATATTCACTTCAAATTTTAAATAACCGATAAATGAAGGAGGATCCAGAAGGGGAGGAAGGAAAATCGAAGGGAAGAAAATATACTGCTTTTCGAATTAACCGAGTCACGTGATATATTTGCTCTTCTCCGCCCGACCGCTGTCCCTTCCCTCTCGTTCACTCGAAGTTAGCTACTAGGCATGTGGCTATAAGTCCGAAGCAAACTTTATGGGATAATATGATCCACTGGATCTATTTTGAACCTGAATATGTTGTCCGTATGTCGAACTTTCGTCGAACCCAGCAACCTCGGCTCCAATTGGCATACACTAATTCAATTGTTTGGCGTGACCGAGTTTTTCTTGATATGGTTTTATAAACCGAGTCAGATACTTACGCAACTTAAATGGCCTTCTACGATGGAGGCGGGCTCGAATTTGGGAGGTCGAGTACTTATTAGGCAGGCTTCGAATCGAAGGACCTCTACTCAATCCATTTCTGTAGTCGGAAATGACACAAGGAACTTCATGAATCATGTCCTTGACAGCAAGTATTGGTGTCTTTAACATGAGGTGGAATGCTGTAGCGTTGTAGAAACACGGCAACTCGGATATTAGCAGCTTAGAGCTCTTTAAGTTGATATCGGGTTCCAGAATCATTCAGGCCGGGCAGACAACCCCTTTTTTTCGCTCAGTGGAGGAATTATTTTATTTTAATTGCCTAAGTACATAATATCTAACCCGTACCACTCGTATACCAAGCTCTCAAAGCGTTGTGGTTAGTGCACGATGTAAACTAAGATGAGCGCGGCGCGGCAATCAGAAGTCGGCGCGCGGGAAAGTTTTGGTGCGTTTGGTGGTTCATAGGGTGAAAGCGTAGTATGATGCATTTAATAAGTATTAGGAAGTTGAACCACACTACAGGATGAAATCATTCAAGGTGCTGCTTATGGTATGTAGTTCCCTATATTTTGGCTGACTGCTATATTGCTTCGCTAGAGGTTGAAGACAATGGGCTACTTATAAACAAATGACTAATTTAAGTTGGGTTTAAATTTGTTCTGTTTTTACCGGCTTGGAGACTCGACCAATGGGGATTAAGCAGCTGCGTTTTGTCAGGGTCGGTCATTTACACGAAATGACCATTCATAACCACCGCTCTGCGGATGCCCCTGTACTCGGAGTAAGTATCTGAATTTCACAGCGACAAAAATCAGGCTATGCAGCAGTTACTGCGAGTTTCTCACGAATCGCGACATGTTTGGATGAGTACCTACGCATGGGACTCGGTAAGCTGAATCTGAACCAAACCTATTCTACGAGCTCTCATTACGCGTTCAATGATGACTAGCCTTTGCCACTGCATTCTCAGTTCCATAAACGGCGACAGACGGCGTGCCTGCGTGCCCGTCGCATCCGCGTCGAACTGTCTCGCAGACGGTTGCATATCATTCTGTGGGGCACCTATATTCGTTCTAGGACACGGCTGTGCGTCCGCAGGACTGTTTGCGACACGATAAGTAGCCACTTGGCGAGTGGCGAGAAAGACCGGCAGGGAATCCATTGCCTGGTAGGACCTGTTGGAGGCTGCTCCAACGTCTGTAGTACGTCTCTCTCTCCGCTAAACATAAAAACTAAAAGCTCTGGATACGAAGATTACACCAGTAGGCTTATGGCTCGATGTAGAATCGTCGCGGGCGTTCGAGAAGGGACTAGATGGTGACGGTGGCTTTAAACCCTTCACAAAGGGGTCACTTGTGGTTCACGGATCTGACCCGTCGGACTTCGAAGTTTGATTACCTTGGCACGAGGAGAGCCTTTCAATGCAGACAAAACAAAGGTTTAACTCAAACCACAACCATGCTTGGTGCTATGCTCTTTCAAGCTTTACTCTCTGCCTCTTTCTGCTCCGATTCCTTCTTCACTAATCTCCCTCCACATCATCTCGCCTTCGTCCGCACTACCATCATCTCAAATTGTCACTGTTGTCTGGAGGTTTTTGCACCCCACGTCTCTCTGCGAGTGGCATGAAAGGGTACACATTAACGGATTGGCTGATAAGGCCTCCTGAGATACCTCTCGACCTATCCGGCCCCTTCGAGACGCTGTCCTGTTGGTAACTTGAAAGGGAGTCGTCCTTGTCAGGCACGGTGCTCGAAGGATTGGATGCATGGGGCGCAATGTCGCGATTAACTGTGGGCAGCACCTCAGGTGAGCTGGAGTACTACATAATTATTTATTTATATATTGACGTTCATTTACCCATAATGTTTCACAGTCCGTCGTAATCCTCTGCGCTATTTATTACGTGGTCATTGGTCTCTCCGCTTCACTATGCTGCCTTGAGCAACGGTCCTTATCTTCTCTCCTCCTGCTAGAGCCCTATATTCTGTGGTTGCGCCTAAGAGTCTAGGACCGCCGTCTTCTTTGTCAATATCCAGTCGCTGATGTTTGCCCGCTGACCGGCTCTAGTCAACGTAACCATCACCGTCACTGTTAAGTTCGGACGGACCTCTTTCCGGTTGTGGCATTTGGCAAACAGTGCATGAATCCTATCTCGAGCTGATCACGCAGCCCTCGTCTCCTGTGTTCTTTACACTTTCGCTTGTGATTCTGTGCAGCTCGTGATTTCTTTTCCTGATGCGATACTTTGGGTCTTCTTCCCGAGAATCCTACTCGTGCGGTTTCTTGATAATACGAACCTTGCTCAGCTGGACAACTACTACGTGTATTTGTAACAGCCTTTGCTTTTTCTCTGTCAATCCTCATGCACCGCCTGAAGCGAACAGCATGTGCAACCGCCTTCCATTACGACTCCTTCTTACTTACTATGAAAGGCTGTACTCAATGAAAATGTGCATGCCTGCCAGGCTGTGCTGGCTGCCACCCGCATTCCTTTCTCTTGCCAACTAGGATGCGAGCGGTATCTTCTGCGTATGCACCGGCTACTCTACGATGAAGGATTCTTCCTATCAATGCCCAGCGGACTCAGCTTAGCTTGAAATGAGAGTCTTGGACAAATAAATGAGCGTGGAATAGCAAGAATGTCGTAACGTTATTCCGGTCCAACACGTGTTTCCCGTTCACACCCTCTCTTGCAGCTGCTGGCAATCTCCCCACACGATACTTGGATCACTCATAGAGTCGTACAAGCCAGATCTAACATTATTCTACTCCCTTCCATTCTACGAACTTCGGAAGAACACATTGATGACTAGTACGATAATCACGGTCCTTGGGTGCGGGTATGAGCGGGGATGGTCCATTGGGAAAGGAAACAGCAAGGCCTGGTACGATGCGGGAACCTGTCGAGGGAAGCGAGGAAATATGGAATGTTCAGAGAAGAAAAAGTGATTGGGACGATATCCAACAGTTCAGAAGATCTTCAAGTCGCTCGTTGACTAGGTGCGCCTAGCCCAAAGCACGTCTGCCAATGTGTACGGCCGTGGCTTCAAGACTGACACATTGGTTTCCTGTCAGATGGAGTAGAGGAGGAGTACGGGTGGTTGCATGCAGTGTGGATGACCCCGTATAGCTAGCTAGGCTAGACGGAGGTCTGGGACTGGCACACAGGACAGGCACTGCAACAACATCGATAAATGATGACTGCTTCAACTTCTCCGATTTGTCTAGCCCGAAGGCTTTTTGGGACTGAAATGGAGGATCATGGCAGTCACACCGACGATAGCAAGTATTGCTAGGGGTAGAAGAAGGACTTTGACGGGAAAAGAGGTGACAATCCAATCGGACCTTGTATGCGTTCGAGGTGGGGGTTGGGTGAAGGGTATTCCTCGGTCATGGCTTCGATGAATCAATGACATTGCTCTCAATCGAGTGACCCATTGTGGTACGGTGCGTATTTGTGTAAATCTTGCCGTGAAAGAGAAACCTATGTGGTGGAAGTGGAAGATGATGATGAGTTTCACTTCGAACATTATCTATGGCAGCAGACATACGAGGCAATCCCATGGCTTGCTCATAAGTCGGCAGTGGGTATTGGTTATCTTCATAGGTAGGCAAGGTCGAATTGGAAGCCGATGGTGGATATGTATGTAGCGTCTGGATATGGCTCATATTGGTGTAAAAGTGAGTCCTGGAGGATACTTTCTAAACTAATTGCAAGCAGGAAGGAAATCATTGACGCGAGTATATACCTACTTTTTAAGCTGATATCGATACGGCGGTCGCACAGCCAATTTCCGACCTGTGCTACTACATCAAAGACATATACATGTATAGCAGTGGTTGTTTTCTCCCTTGCTTATTCGGACAGAAGCTTGAATCATTAATTCATGTCAAAGTAGGATCAATAGAGAAGCTGCTATGTCGCTGCTTTGTTTTCCGAGTGATGTTGACGATTATGTTGCGCACTCGGCGCCTAGTAGTAAGCGCATTGACCACCCACACCAAGTTCAAGTCATAATTAGCTCATTTAGGGAACGTTTTACAGATTTCGAGCATCGTCAGCTGCATGCAGCTAATAATTTCAATCCGTGTTACTCCGGCGTGCTCTGCGCGTCTAAGTACTGATCCTATATTTTCCTACCGCACGTGCCTCAAAGGAGATATCACGAAGAGAAGGAGAGTGAAAGGACCATCTACGCAGCATAATATTGAGCTATATACTAATAGCCTGAGAAGTAAGATTCCTCTACGGGATATAATATGTCTCCAGCCATCCATGGAGCTTAGACAACGCGTCGAGTTGCACTGCCCTTCCGCAATGCACTCCTTAGCAGTTTGATATTCTTGCAACCCCGCTCGATGTTAATCAGTCACCAAAGACCAGCATCTCCACCGCTTCTTGCGCTGGCTTGTGATTCCAAACCTCCAGGCGGCATTGGAGGACTGTTTTATAGTAACTTGCTGATCAGACTCCAGCACCCTTTCTCATCGACATCCAGTATGTCCTTTTCGAAAGCCGCGCGTTTGAATGAGTCCTTCGTAACCGATGGAAATTTCTCGACTGTGCAATGCGCATATCATAGTGCAGCTAGTAATCCTATTCAGATGCTTCTTCTCCGCCTTTAGCCACATTCGAGGGTATCTTTCTGAGCTAGAGGAGGCAGGAACATGAATGAGGCATTTGTTGCTACGCGTTTCTCGCATATCTACGCGGGACTAATGCTAGAGCAAGGGGTGATGCTCTAGAGGTTAGACAGTAGCGTGTGCGAACAGCACCGTTCTAAGTTCTGCGTCGCAGAACACAGCAAGAGCAGCGCTCACATGAGAAGAAGAATTGGCTGAGGTATGGACCAGTCAGACCAGACAGCGCTCTAGTACCTGACTTTATTCCTCCGTGCCTGTATGATGCTATTTTTAAGACCGCACTTGAGACTTGCGAGACCGTTGGGTTCAGGTTACGGTAACTGTCAAGAGGGGAAGAAAATTAGATGTGCGGAGCTAACGCAATACACGACACAATCTGACAAAATAAATGGGGTTTTTCGACAGGTCACTGAGCGAAATTCGGTTGGCTGGGGGACTTAATTAAGTTTCAGTGTGGGGACTCCGCGAAGCTCGAAATCATTACACATCTCATCTAATCTAATCTACGTGATAGTTAGGCCGAGATGCCGAGATCTTCAGAGACCCGGCAAACGCGATCACTAAATTGCCATCAGCTTTTCTCACCATAGAAGCAAACAACCCGGTAGGATCCTACTACTTACGTTCTCTAAGGTGATTATCAAGGATTTGATGCAAACGCAATCCATACATTCGCGGTTTTATCAAGGCTGCAGCGATCATAAAATGTTCTTGATAATGCAAAACTCGAGCGTCGCTGATGCGTTGAGCCAGCAGCTAGCATCCGTTTTGACAGCTAGCGTACTCAACTCACTCGCCGAGGTACACCCGCTGTTTAGAAGTGTAGGGTAATCTACCTTGCATGACGTGTGCACTTCGACCATCCAGAGGCCCTCCAATCCCGTTCACTATTGAAGCTTAGAAATGCTTTGAATTTCTATTGGTGGGATTTGACCGGGAGGATCATATTTCAACGGCCATTGGGAGGGACGTCTACTTGAATGTTCGTATTTGATTGTCTTAATTTTAGTACCCTCGTTGGGCTAGAGACGGACTGCTAGGGCGTTACGATGTGGCCTCTCGTGCTGCGTGATCCGCGTCGGATTGGGTGTCAATGATGTGATACTTCTACGTATGTTGGTAGATAGGTTGGAGTCCAACCGTAATATCATAGTTGATGGGCTTCTCGCTGGCTTAAATTATCTTCAAGCGTGGATTTCCTGTCTCAATTAACCGGCGGTGCCTTAGCACTTAATTCTCCTACATGTATTGAACATCGGTGCACATCTCTGCGAGTGGTGAGGTGGATGCCCTTCCTACTGGCACTATAGTGGAAGATCACCCTACCCAACTGCGGGGCTATGCCCACAGTCATATAAATCTTGCCTGTAAGTTCTGCACCTTTACAAGTCAGCAAGACACCTTCACTCCTCACAACGAACCTCAGCATCCTCTAAAACCATCCTGAATACCGACTTCAGCATGCAACGACCTCAGCCAGTGACATTCGGCGCTCTCCCAAGCCTCTCTCCCAGTGGGACTGGCTGGCATACGTTTACTTTTCACTACAATCCCGACATTAAGAACTGCATCGTAACTGGACCGCAGAACGTTAAAGCGGCAGAAATTCGCACTCAATCTGGACAAACAAGATTTGCGGGGAGCGGGCAGACGTTTGCCAATATTCAGTGGGGTACCCAGCCAATAGTGGAAATAGTAGGAACAACGCAGCGCCAGTACGCTGGACAGTTCCTCAGCTTGCAATACCAGCCGGATCAGACGCCGTAAGTCCTTCTCTCTGGACTTATTCAATTTTGCAACTGAACGCTTGGTCACAGTTATCGCCGAATGGACGTCGGGGGCAAGTTATATAGATGGACAGCCAAGCCAGAGGGTACATATGTGAGTAACGATAGATCTCACAATAACCCAGGGACTCAGTAAGAATTAACACACTACACAGCTATATAAATCCGGAGGCTACGATACGGATCCAGTGGCACGGATCAGGATGACGAGTCCGCAAACAGTGGTCCTCGAATTAAAAGGGGAAGCATTTCCAGCCGGCCTATTTCAGCCTTGTATTGCAGCCACAGTGCTCTTGTACAGTGGCCAGAGTATCGCATAAATTGGGCACTGCCTGAACATCTCCTCCTCCTCCTGGACGACTTGAACACTTATTTATTACGATATTATAACGCCATGGGATATTATTTATGCCCCTTTGACGGAAGTACGACTTCGACTACGACAAGGACCTGGACAGGCACTTACGTCCCTATTTGAATGCCTTATTTATTTGTTATTTATTGCATACAAACTATAATACTTCACGTATACTTATATTCATTCACACTGTATTTACATATCTATTAGTCTAGTCAATAGTAGAAACAGCTAATACGAATGCGGGCCGCTTATTCCCCTTCAAAATGCAAGCGTCAGAAATCCAATCCGCGACGAAATTCAGACGATGTAACTTCTCCGAGTATACACTATCTAAGATCGCTCTTCATTGCCTTAATATTAACAGCCCCATTCTATATTGACCGTATGCAGCGACGCTAGTAGTAGAGATGATCATTCAACGACCTGACACTGTAATCAGTGAGCGTTATAAATAGAGTGTATCGTCTGCCTCTGCCTTTAACTTCTCGCTCAAAGCTGTGATACATAATCACGCCGCGCTCTCTGGAGTCTCTAGCAGTCGTGATTCTGCTCTGATCCATATATGTCGGTGCCAAAGGATACGGGTTTACGAATCCACAGAACCTGAGAAGTCATGTTGCCATACAGCAGAAGGAATGAAAACCTCCAGAATTGGAGTCATAGAAACGTCAGATGCGGCACATATAATCGATAGTACTGAGCTACGCTGAACAGTGAGGCTACGAGCCAAGAGAACTGACTTCAATTAACAAGGACTTTGCCGAGCTCAATTGATCGCAGGCAAATACAGGTTTATCCCAATGAAGATGATCTGCATCACGTCGTCACTCGGCGTTACACCACCTTAGCTTCCTACCACCATCATCGCTCGAGATATTACCGGTCATTGCCCAAGGCGCTCCAACCACAAGGAACTACACTTGATTATTAGTACGTATTTCTTACTTTTTAACAAACTATACCGTTTCCTAATGCTTGGTTTGTTAGGTTGCAAAACCTCCTACCGTCGCCCCATTCACGCGAACTGCGCACGGCGACTTCCAAATTCCAGAGTACCCACCCACGCCAACTAGAACAAAATGACTTCCATCGCAGCAGAGATATCCATGCCATCTCAGACGAGCAGGCACCTCTCATCAAGCACAGACAACATCGTCCTAGGTATCCACCGAGGTGCCATCGACCAAACAACAATCACGACACAGCCGCCCAGTGAAGTGATGAAGAAGCTGAGCAACATACTTCAAGACATGGGCGTAGATATGCAGGAAGAGAGTACTTTCCGCTACAGATGTATTCGACCGAAAAAATCGTCAGGGGAAGAGGACGACGCTGATGCAAGGAGCGTTTCGACGGTGGCGACGACGACGACGACGGACAGGGATAGGGACGTGGACGCCGCCGTTGAAGGATCCGAACACATCGAGAAGGACAGAGATACGAAAGGAGGCGATGAAACGAGAGATTCCACTGGCATGAACGTAGGTCTTGATTATTCTTTCGACTTCCCTCCTGCCTTCGCGCAGTAATTATGCACGTCAGCCTTCAAAATTCGGGTAACAATTCGTAATGGCTATATTGCTGCCGAGCTCTTTAATGACGTCCGCTTGCTTATATATCGCACGTACCTTTCTCACCATCTCTCCAACCCAACAGTCCAATCCATCTGCTCCGCTTCCACTGGATAGATCGACGACAACCAAGTCCTGCCAATGCGTCCTGTACGGCTCCCCACCCGACGACTCTGGTGATGAGGTTCGATTCTCTGTCGAGATAACTCAACTAGCAGGCTTGCCAGGGACGTACAGCGTCGATATCCGCAGGCTAAAAGGGAACCTGAGGAGTTATAAATATGTTTATGACGCGATTCGCAAGTGAGTCCTTCGTTATCTGCTCTGGATTGAGTTCTTGTTCTTGACTCATACTGAATTCTCTTATGGAAATAGTCGAGCCCAGCTTAATCGCTGAAAAGTGATCCGTTCGCACGTCTGGCTGTACGATACACCTATGATTTTACGACCACAGAAAGCAGATACCCAGGTCATGGACGATAGGGGGAAGAAAATCAACAAGCATAGATTGTAATTATACTGTACAAAATATTGATGAAGTCTGACAGGTTTTCGTGAATTAACTCGCGCATCGAGATGGATAAACGGACTAATACATGTACTCGTGTACTAGTACTTCTAGTTGTGCCGATATCCAACAAATTCATCGGAACCGCCGAGAGTATGTCAGGTCCGACTTCCATAGATTCTCCATCGTTTAGACTAATACTTGTTAAATCAGACTACTCATCTAATTGTCCGTATTAGACGCCTAGCCGCCGGATGGTAGGTCAATAGCTTAGGATAATCAATGTGATACGAATTTCATTAATATTAGGTATAATTTGAAATATTTCTAGCAATGTCCTCCTTATATGGGGACTCATGGCGCTGAGCCCAAGGCGGAGATGGGAGCACACGAGGACTGTGGCTAGAGAATACATACGGTACAGGTAAAGGAACTTCGAGAGGGCTCTCATAGTCGAACTCCTCCAAGAAGCGCGATGCTAGGACATTATCCCACTCTTGCTCGAGATAGGATATCCCATCTGGGCATCTTTCGATCTCGAAGGGATCAATGTCGTAGTTCAAGTAGTCCTTCATCGTCGGATAGAAGGTCGGGGAATCAGGTCCAGCGATGCACAGGACGCGACCAAAGAGCTCGGGTTCTTCTTCGTCGAAGAGAAGCCACCAAGTTGCCTGACCCGTCCTCCACACTAACAGTGCCGGACTAAGGTTCTCCGTAATGTCGGCGCTGCCTTTATTGTGTACTAGGGTACACAGTAGGGGGTTGTTATACGCTATCCAATTGACCCCGAAAGGTATCTCCAGGCAATTCGAACCGTGTTTGACCATTGGTAATCCCGGCCAAAGACCAAACATCGCCATTCTGGCTGGCCATTGCAATATCCAAAGACGGAATGCGTCGGGAATAGCTGGGTACTGGGCTAAAAGGGTGTCGATGTAACCCTGTCTGTCGAAAGAGCGCAAGTTTTCTAGGACCCATGGACGGGTCTCCAGAAACTCCAGGGTTTGCAGCATTTGTAGCCGAACCGGATGTAAATGTGCGTGAGGTAGCAACATCTCCCACTTTTTACAAACTGAATTCGATATGAGGTAAGGTTTGAGCTCCAAGAATGAGAATATGTGAAGAAGTAACTCGTTCGGTAATCAATCAAGCAAACAAGGGTGCTGTGTGCGGGTCCTGGTCCGTCGGCGAAGCGTGTACGTCGCTTTGAATCCTTGGTATATGAAGCCATAAGCAGCAAGAAAAGGTGCTCGTATAGCCCATATCGCGTTTTGAATGGAAAAGGTCTGTCCCATTGGTTAAGGATAGAGTCGAAGTAAAGTTAGTGATAAGGTCAGTGAATGGATGTACCCTGAAAGTCCCCTTGAAACGGGGCCGTACACTGCCTAGTGCCGAGAGCCTGCCGGACCTCCATTCTGTGGACGGGGTTTCTAATATTTACCCTCCGAAGACACTCAGCAATCTGCGGTCCTGTGACCTCGAGAGGAGAATCCGCGGCGGCATAGGCATAGGTTCCGTCTTGGACTGTCAGCCCCATGTACAATCCTTGTCCTTTAACTACTACAACGCCTTGAAGGTCTTTCTATCCAGTGAGTCCTTATACCCCCTATATTCTTCACCTCAGTCCAGGCGCTCAGTCATCTTCGCCCGTTCGCAGCACATACTACTATTCCTATTCCTTTCGGCTGCAATTGTACTTCTACAATACCCACTTTTCAATTCTGATGTCACCCGCACGCCCCAGCTCTCGACGAAACTCGTCTGGTAGTTTCAAACCATACACTCGCGGTGTCACTCCTATCCTGGTTTCCTCCTTATCAGATTCACTCTCTGCTGAGAAGTCCTTTTCTTCGGGCACGGCTACAAATGGCATCGGCAATAACCTCGAACGCCCTGGGTTCCCGACTTACGCTCAGTATAAACAAGTCGAGAACGCCTACCTCCAGTCTCTCACCCCGAGACGACAGGGCAAGGCTTTAATCTCCCAGGCAATGTTCGATAGGATCTGGGACGTGCTGCACCAGCCTGAGTCCCACAACGAGACGGCCCAGTTTCGCTTCTGGGCTAGGAAAATGTTTACGGTCAGCAAGACGCATCGGGTCACTCTTGGCGATTCTCCTGGGTCATTTTCTGGCGATGCTGCGGAAGAGGTACCCCAGGAAGTTCTTCTGCACGATAATCTTCTCGTGGCTATTCAGGAACAGCTCTATGACCTCTTATGTTACTGCCATGGGAGTACTGGACACGGTGGTCGCGATAAAACCTGTGCGCTGATTCGAAAGCACTATACCTGGGTTCCGAAGGATCTTGTGTCGAACTTCATCAAGGCTTGTCCGACGTGTATCATGAAGAAGTGTGGAAACTCTGAGAGCGCGGCTGTCATGGCTCAGATGTCGGAGTCTAGGACAGAGGAATCGGTCATCCCTCTCATGCGGGACTTCTTCCCCAGCAACGCCAACTCCAACGGCTATGGCCAAGAGCATGCACCTGTACCTGTTTCTATGTCTGGTGTTCCTTCATCTTCGTCTACCCACGGACTGCCCTGGCCCAACTCGGGAGGGCCCAGAGACCCTATGTCACCTCCTATGCTCGAGGACGACGCGTTGGAGGCTGCATACCGCGACGCGATCCTTCGGTCCCGCGGGCTTAGATCTGCCCCACCGACATCTGCCAACTTGCATTTCTCTCCCGCGTCTAGAGAAACTATTCATGGTCTACCGATGTCCAGGGAAGTCTCTTTGTATAAAGGCATCCCGAACGGTTGGCAGTTCCGCCACCCTGACTACGCGTCTGCGCATGCCGAGTTTATGAGAACTAAGGACGCTCTTTCTGTTGTTGATGAGGACGAGTCTGGGCAGCACAGCGGCCAGCATCATATGAGCCACCATCTGGCGAATATGCGTCGTCCCAGGATTCCCAGTATCGCACCTCTGTGGGGCCCTGATCAGTTTCCTAATCATGTTGAGTACGAATGTCTGGAAGACAACTCTGCCGTCGCCTCCAGCATGGGTGGCTACGCTGAACACATCCGCGGTGTTCCTGTGTCTGGTTTGGAGTACAATCATCACCACGCAGTTAGCATGCCGATGTCGATGCCTCATGGGCAGTCCCAGGATGGGGGTATTCCAGCTATGACCATGCATTACCTGCTTATGGCTGCTCAAAGCCAAAATTCTCCTCAGCAGGAGGATGTTGGCCATAGTCAGGTACATTTTCGAGATCCAAATCATATTGCGTATATGCCAGAAATCGACCCGATGCTTATGGACTCTCATTCTTCTCCGCATCCACAATCTCATGTATACGTTCCTGCACCTCCTCTTTCCGTCCATGGTTCTGTCCCACAAGAACATATCGACATGTTTAGCTCCTTGCCCGCGCGCTATAGCGCCGGCGGGCCGGAGGGACACGTCAAGAGTGAGGAGGAAGTGAACGTCAGCCACATCCAGAAGAGCGATAATGGCGACCATGAAATTGGCACCGAATCGGGATCCACGACGAACTTCCCTTCTTCTTCTTCACTCAAGCGCGTAGGAGCCCCTCATCACCTCCGCTTGGACATTGGCTTTCCCAACGAGAAGACTTTCCAGGCGTTCCTTGCGTACAGGGATAGCCTTGGGGACGGGATCACGACTCCGGACAGCCCGCTCGCTGGGAGTACCAGCCACGTTCCAAGCCGCCCTTCTGCACTGGATTCTGCAGATTCTCCCTCTCCATGGCGCAACCCAAGTCCGGCGAGGAGCAATAATCATCCCAGTCCAGCGAGTTCTGCTTCGAGTTCGAGCTCGAGTCGGGGATCCCAGCTTTCTGCGTTCCAGCTTGTAGGTGGCGCTGGCATGGAGAGGGATATGGATGCGGAAAGTGCGACGACGACTCCTGGTAGCTCAGCTCTGACTACCCCAGTCGATGAGCGTGGGGGTAGCGTTGCGATAGCAGCTGGGTCGTCCGAGCTCTCATGCGTCGATGGAGGTGGAAAAGGTGGCATGCTCCTAGTCAAGCGGCTCAAAGGAGAGGTCGTGGAGAAGGACATGTTGTCGTCGGGAGGGCTGCCTACGAAGAAAGAGATTGCACTCAGTGACGGCATGGAGGTTGCTTGTGGGATATGATGATCTGGCGATGCTGGGTGGGACCGCAAGACGTAACGCGGACAACTAAGTTCCCGATTCCACCTTTCAATCGTTTCTGTCCGGTTCAGATCTATAGCATTCCTTCTACCCCTTCTGAGTTTATTCCCACTTCTCCACTCTCTTTTAAATGCCCTTATGCACTACATGTACCTATCTATATTTCAATACCCTTATTATATTCTTAAAAAGTAGTGTATCATTACCGTGTATCCTGCTTCACCTTTTTGGTTCTGTCATTCGTATTTATTTTTATGTATTTTGTATATGATGCATGATTATTCCTTTACAGCGAATCTTTTGTCGAGAGGGAGGCCCTGTGGTCGAGATCAGGGGGACAATAGACAAATTACTTAGGCCAGAATGAGACGTTTCGGGATATCATTCCTGCGCTTCTCATGTTCGATTGAAGGTTATAAGCGGCCTTGGTAAGTTAGACGCCTTATAGACGCCCGTGAAATATATCTGCGGGCAGTGCAATCTGCGACTCGTAGCTGGGATCGGTGCTGCTCGGAGCCAAGATCCAGGAAAACGGGATGCAGGGTCTCCTGGGCAAGGCCAGTTTGAAGAACTTCCTCGCTATATTAGGATCAGTAGATCTCACGGATGGAACAATGTTGTGAAGGGTTCCCATGCGCCTCCGCTGTGAGTAAGGCGTGTCGAAACAGGTCGAAACACGTTTATAATTGTGCGCCTGTGACTCCCTGCCGGTTCAATGCCGGGTGTCAGAATTAGAAAGTTATATTTAGTACACTGTGTCACATGATGCTGACGCTTGTAATCGGGAGTACTAGTACTAGTAAGTAGTGCCCAGCGGCCCCGGCCACGTTGTTCAAACGTTCTAGTATGTACCCTCTGCCAGTTGACCTTTTCAACAAGCTGCAAATTTTGTTCCTACTGTAGCTCCTTCGCCGCTACGGCTGACTTCACATATCGCTATCCCAGAGGCACCACCGTTCACTACCCCTTCTCCAAGCCAATGGGACAGATCCTTTCCATCCGAAACGCGCCATGGGCCATACGAGCGCCATACCTTGCTACTTACGACTTCATATATCACAGAACCAAGGCCACGTACGCCCTCCTACACGGCAATGCCCACCGACAGCAGCCTCGCACGCTCGATTCCTTACCGAACGAATTACTACTTCACATATTCTCATTCCTGGAGCTCAAATCCTACCTCATTTCACGCGCAGTATGCAAAAAGTGGCAAATGCTGCTACCCCATGCCGAGGTACATCCCATTCGACGGCGGATGCTGAAGTTGTTCGAGCACATGCTGCAAGCGCCAAAATTCCTGGAAACACGTCCGTGGATACTCGACAACCTGCGACATTTCGACAGACAGGCCTACATTGAGGGCCTTCTGGATCAGTATCCGGCCATTCCAGAAGAGTATCGGTTATGGATTTTAGAATGGCCGGAAAAGATGGTTGTATATGCCCTGTGGCCAGGTTTGCCACTAGTCCTGTTCAACAAGGACACGATCCAAATGGGCCAGGGAGTCAACTGGATGGCGTACCCCAGCCCCCTTTTGTTGACCCTTGCATATAATAAAGGGAGCCTGGACACCAAAGAGAATCTCACACCGGCCCTGCTCGCATGGAGAACATCCGAACGCACGCACTGGTTACTGTTCGACAAAGACGAGCCAGATCTTTTTGGCCGCGTTCTCATTATCACTTATCCGGAACTCCCTGTGCTCTATCCTACGCTGGAGATGTATGACCGTGACGACGTCCCGTTCTACGTGGAAGATTTCCCGGATTGGATCACTTATCTCGAGCACCGATGGGACAGAGGCCTCTCGAATCGTCCTCCAACGCGGAACCCTTTCACCGAGCCCATCGTTCCCGTTGATTTTCCTGTGCAATACCAGTTCTCGGCACTCGTCGCGAAAGTGCTTCCATCCCCACCGTGGGTTGATCGCCAGGCGCCTACCTTTCTTGCGGATATAAAGAATTTACTTTCATAAATCGTCGGAAGCGTTCAAAATCCCGTTGTATGCTTGATGACTGTCTCCACGTACCTTTACCACGGATCTTATATGTAATTTACTTTTATACGCTTTCAAACTAGTAATTGTCCCACCATCAACTATACAAAGGGAAATGAAATAGACCTAAGGAATATATGATAGCAATCGGCTTTTCGGTCCTGCGCCTTTCACCCGGTTCTTACTTCTCTGCCAAAGCATCAAGAACCTCGAAACGTTTTTTCTTTTGTCCGTTCGTCAGTGAAGGGGTGGTGAAACGAGCTCATGTCGCTACTCACAGTCTCAAGAGACTCATAGATCTTGCCTGAGGATTTGTCAACAATACGTAGCCCATTTTTCTTCTCGGTGAGATCTTCTGCATACTTATTGCAAGTCCAGCAAAACTGGGTCGGGACCTTGACGTTTTTCCTGAATTCTGCAGTAAAGCAATTGATAAGTGCGACTCCGTTTGGGTTGGCTTCCAGGTAGCGGGACACAGAATCCTCAATAAAAGGCAAGCAAATTATTTCTGCGCACTGATCTGGGGGATGATCCTTTTCAGTCTCTTTTGGGAGTTGGGGAACGTTTCCTAGCAGTTGAGGGAACATCAATGCCCTCCGGAAGAGCCTTCCAAGCACGCGTTCGGCTTCTGAAATATCTTTCCGAGAAGCTTGCTCGGAGTGTCCGTAGCTGGTGCGGAACCCTTTAAGCTCCTTGTCTGCAACGTCCGGCAAGACCAATGCTTCCACAATGCCAAAGGTATGGTAGGGGACTTTGGATGGGGAAAAGGCTGATTTGTATGCATCGACGAACCGATCAAGAGCCGCATCCAATGCGAGACTATTTCCCTTTGCATCTTTTGGGGATAGCTGGTACTGCATCGAGTATGCGATACTTCTATTGATTTTCTGGTGAAACTTGGGCGGAATGTCAATTTTAACAGGAAGGCTCTTCTCCAGATCGGGCAAGAGTCCAATATCTTGATAGTACTTGACGAGAATGTCCAAGTCTTGAGGACCAAGCTGTTCCGTCTCCTTTACAGCGGCTATCATAACGGTATGGAGTCAGCATTGCGGTGTAAGATATGTACAATATTCAGAGAAACGGACCGCATCTGACGTATTTTCCGTCCTCCTCAACCATTTTCTTGTTGATATCGCTGATGAACTTGATGAACAGTTTGAAGTCATCGGCATGCATACTGAAATCCTCCCAGGGTGCTTCGTCGGTCGTGGTGGTGACTGTCATCTTTGCAGGCCCTACTAGCTTTGACATAGTTGTATAGAGAAAGGGGGAATATGTGGTGATGACCGAGATAATGGACGTGTGTGATTCAAGTGTGGATTACTAGTGTGGAAGGCGTGCGTGCACTTTATATGTTGGCTCGTACTACAGATATTTGGGACGGCGTTGAGTATCTGTGGTCGATCTTCGATTTAACCAGAGCCAAATGTGTAGAAAAGAAGTTATACGCGCATTCCAGCAGACTTAAATTAGAGCAGAACATTGAGGACGACTCGAAGCGCTGAAGCGTTTCAAAGTGTTCGCGTGGACAGAACCGAACCTATCCCATGATACTGGGATTTCAGGGTGCCATCTACCGCAATGGCCTAGCCCTGATCAACCGTAACACTATGATCTATCGGATCTGCTTCTAAATAGATTTGAGTGATTGCGACTCAACTTAGAAGAGCGGAAATAGGGCACGAACCCTACAAAAACTAGACGCATGGAAGCCTTTTTCCCATTCTCGCTTAACCAGGCGGCCTTGTATCTTGTCTAATTCTGTACCCGTATTCGCAGTCCACAACAACGGATCCGGACTGTCGGAATCGCACTGTGGGCCGGTGCATACACGTGTAGTGGGGTACTATGTCCCAGACCAACGCACTGAAGCCTTACATCACAACAGAGACATAGGGAATAGCAAGCATTCAAATTGCACTCGCTGTCACTGCTTGTTAGGAGGGCTGGGTGCGAGTCCTCTGCTAGAACCCTAGTCAATCATCGCGGTTCCGAAATTCGAATGAGTCAGCTTAATTAACCAGGGCACAGCCTGTCCTCTGTCCTCCTCGAGTCAGCGCTCAAAACACGGTTTAAAAAAAGCATCCGACCACATGGTCTACACTTCGAAAATATTCTTCCATAGTGTTTTACGTAGTGTGTTTTACACGGGCTTCTGTTGGAACATCACTGGTACTGCCGGTACGCAGATTCCTGAGAGTGTTATCGACACCCTTCCAGCACCTAATAGTCTTCTTACTCACATACAAGACCCGGTTCTCCGTCCAATTACCATGCTTCTCATTCAGTACTCGGGGAAACCTCAACGTGTTCGAAGGCCCATCGATAAGTTATAACAGGCCCGGATATCCAAAATTAAATCATTTCATAATACCCAGAGTCAAGAATAACTTGTGGGCGCACCTTTGAGCTTTTAGCCATCATACTTGCGACTATCAATAGGTCACACACCCTTTGATAGGTCAAAGTTCTGGCAGCCGTGTTAATCCTCTGCGATTGGAAATCTAGAGGTTGCATTAGAAAGCAGGTGTTCCACTGTTCAGGAGTCGTCCACAGTGGATGACAGCGAGCTGCGGCACAGTGGCTGTTGTAATACTCGATTCAGAGTAAGTACCCTTACCCTTATCTAAGATCTCATTCTTTATTGTGGGAGGATGATTGGCACGACTCTGATGAGACGGTAAGCAGCAATTTATTTAACATTGCATAATATAATAGCATCGAGACTGATAACTTCTAATACAGAAAAGGCGTTTTGACGCTCTGGATGCTTTAACTAGGAAACTTGAAGTCGGCGTGGAATGAAGTAGCTTATAGATACTGTTAGCTCAGCGTCGCTTTGAAGGCATGTTAACAGTGAAATAGTTTCACCTGGTAAAAGGTTGATGCAGCAATCGAGCAATAATAACCTTTGTCGGACAGAGCAACATCAGACTTGTCACACGCGCCCACGTGAAAAAACACATTTCAACAGACATTCTCAATTCCTTGCACCTCAGTTGTTGATTTGAGTTTCGAACCCTTGTTGATATTTGAGTGACCGTAGATAGCAAGTACAAAAATGTATATCTAGCATAGTCGCATGATCACACGTCTAAGCTACTATGAAAGACAAAGCAAAATTTTATCCCCCTCCATTGAGTCGTAAAAGCAGCCTCCTGATATCTTCCAGAAATCCAGATCGCTGACGATCAGTCCAAGGTGGACTTGGAAGCACTTGTCCGTTGAAACTTGAGAACTGATATGAAACAGGAAATTTTATGCGGTCGGTGAGGTTGGCGTAAGCGTAAGATGGTGGACAAGTTTTCAGGCCAGCGTCCCATCGGTGTTTGAGATAACTGATCCAGTCCGGGAAGTCTTCAACAAAGAACGGCATGTCGTCATCCCCATACATCTCAAGTGTAGGATAGAACGCAGGCGATTCGGGATATGTGGTAAGCAGAACACGGCCAAAGAGCTCCGGCACGTCTTGGTCGAACAGTAACCAGTGACTGTGCTCAGATGTTTTCCATATGAGCAGGGCGGGCGTAAGGTTATCTTTGATGTCTGGGCTCCCTTTATTATACACAAGGGCCAATAGAAGGGGGTTGATGTACGCCATCCAGTTGACTCCCTCGTACGTTTGGGTCGTGCTTGCGTTGAACCTGACTAGTGGTAAACCTGGCCATATCCCTAAGACCGCCATCTTTTCCGGCCATTCCAAAACCCATAACTGAAACTCTTCTGGAATGTCCGAATACTGATCCAGAAGGCCTTCGATATAGGCTTGCCTGTCAAATGGCTGCAGGTTCTCGAGTAGCCATGGGCGTGTTTCGAGGAATTTCGGCGCTTGCAGCATGTGATGATACAATTGCAGCATCCGTCGTCGAATGGGGTGTATCTCAGCGTGGGGTAGTAGTCTCTGCCAAAGCTTACATACGGCATGGGAAGTGATATAAGGCTTGAGTTCGAGGAAGGAAAAGATGGAGAGGATGAGTTCTGTTGGAAGTTCGTTCAAGTGGCTTTTGGACACGTCTGGTCTTAGGGGTTCCCTCCCGGGCCTCCCCTGAGCGTCTGCGCACGACAAAGCCTTCATAGAGAGAGAAAGGGTACGTATTAGACTCCGGCGGCGGCAGCGATTGATACCCCTTGACATATGCCATACATGAGACATGAGAGTTGGAATGATAAATGCCTTCACAAAGAATTCGATACATACTGGAAGGTTCAAAGTCGAAGGCTCGTTGCCCAGTGGGTGGTTTCCTTGGACAAAAGAAGGGCTAAAATGAGCGGATTGGACTAAGCCACAGCAGACCCCAGAGCTGAGAAGGATGAGTAAAAATCAGATATGTTCAGAAACCACTAATTCGGAAAGGGCACCAAGCTATGTTCGCAAGAGACGGGGACGAGAAGCTGAAGAAAACAAAGACAAATAACACCTATGAGCCCGGCAGAAAATGGCTTGATTCTGACTCCTCGTTCCTCCATTCCCAATGTCCTAGCACCGTTACGTTTTGTGCATATTCGCATGTCTCTTGCTAAGCGTATCATCTACCTCCTGCAGCGAGGTTGTATCTCCGAGTCAAAAGTCCACTACCCTAAACTAAACTTGTTTTGCTGGGCCACCGCAGGACGTGGCAGTACGAGTCTTCTATTTCAACTTTGACACAGAACTACATCTCAGTTTGAAAATCACACCCGAGATTGTTTATTTGCCAAGGTGTAACACCTCATGGAGCAACCGCAGGTTGGAAGTTGGAAGTAGTGGCCGGCCCAGCCTAGCTCACATCAAGAAGGTCTTTGTCAGTGTTCTAAGCATCGTAGTAGATACATATGAAAATAAGGATCTTCAAATCACCCAACGACTTCCGCATAGGCGTGCTACAAGCGTACTAGGCACTGTCATACCCATTCCATCATTCACGAATTACGGCGCACACTAACACCCAGAGCACACAACAACGCCAGCCGTCGACCCTCCTGGCGAAGTGAGATGCGGGCGATCGGATACCAGGCGAGAGCTTGTTCACGTTGCTGCTCGTTTATGACTTTTGTTATGAGAAGAGGTTGGAGTGAAGAAAAAGGATACCAAACGCCGCCGCAAGCAAGCGAGCTGACTTTTCTTGTTGTTGAGAGTCGAATCGAGGGTGCGAGTGCCGAAGTTATTGTGTTTGGCGGCGAAGGTGGGTGCAGCTCGACAGGTAGGAGAGGAACTGGAGGGTTTGGTGGTACGTTGGGGTGCGGTGTGCTTTTCGATGGCGTTTTTGAGTTGTCATCGATGTCTTCGGCTTCCTCCTGCTTCGCTGCTTGCTTCACACCTGCTTGAAATAGGTTGAGGTCGAAATCTAAGCTACGCCTGCCACCGCCAATAGAAGGCGTCCTCTTACCATCTTTGGATGTCCTACCCTGGCGTGTAGTCGAGCGAGAAACCGAAGATGCAGTCGAGGGCGGCTGGACCGAGCTGTTCTGGCTCGAGTTCGATACAATCCTCCTACCAGCTGCGGACTTCTTCTGGATGAAGGGTACATGCTGATTGAGCGCCGAAGACGAGAGGGCGGCTCAGTGATTGGTCGAAGCGGACGCAGAACCAGGAAAAGGTGGAAGCGAAAACGGAACAGGAGGAACAGGCTCCTGAACCGCGTTTGGATTGCGAAAGAAAGCGGCGGAAGGTGATGGTGGCGCTCAACTGAGCACAGCACCCGTCTTTGAATGCTTATGGCGTCCAACTACTACTAGGCTGATACAACCGACAGAAATCATGAAACTTCGACTACCAGGTGTAGACGTTGGCGTTGGAAGAGGAGCTTTTGATGGAGTATCCACAACGACGAAAGGCGAGCCAGGGGGATGAGACAACTCTCTTTCTCATGGTGGTCGAGACCGGCTCCTACTCACACTCTCCCCACTCCTGTTGCTGCTCGTCATCCGTGTGCTGAGTGCTCTGCTGAGTCCGCTTCCCTCCATTTGCCCCGACCACTCCACAACTCGTCGGACTGCCTGTGCTGGAAGCTCAAAAAGACCAGGGCAAAGAAAAGGTAGTTGGTGTTCTAGGTACACTTGTGGCGGCTGTCAAGTGATGATTGAAATTGCACGGGGATTGGGATGTATCGTGAATGAGAGTGGCCTGATGATTCGGCGTTGAACGAGGACATTGACGATCGCAGACGTGGCATTCGTTAAAACTCTTGTTTGTGTTCGATATCTTGTTGGGCTGTGAATTGAAACAGTTTAATTATATGTAATTTCCATGAATCAGAAATAAAAGATACGTACATGCGAATTCAGATGGATTCATACACCTCCCTTCGTCGGAGTGGCTGGCACGGTGACTACCGAGTCGTTTGAATCGGTTGGACCGTACTTGGACGTGTCAGACACCTGAATCCTCAGTATTCTCGTCAATTGAGGACACCATTTCTCTCCGTATATCTGCCGCTATCTATAGCGCTCGGTCCTTCCATCTCTTTGTCGGTCAACGAATAGCGGCCTCTGCCCTCGGCTGACATGCGTGAGTTCAAACACCTCCTGCGGCATGGGTCGAGTTTTCTTCGGCAATCGCCTTCGCTGGCGTTCCTTATGGATTGGCGGCGACAGTAAGAGTGCAAATGCTGAATTGAGTCGATTTGTGCGCTGATGACTGTTCAGATGGGTGGTGGACGAGTACAAGCATGCCGAGACTGTTTGGGACAGAAAAGACTGAGGCTGAGGATGAGGGCGACCTGCTGCGGCCCGCGGGGTCTAGGGCCACCAGGCGGGCTCAGTGTCCTTGGGAAAGGTTGTGTGTGGCGTGGTGAAGACAGCGTAAAAAGTAGTGGAAATGGAACAGGAAGAGGAGGCAGAGGGTCAGATGCATACGCCAGCGCTGCGCATGGAGACCTCGCAGTTACAGTTCTATCTTCTTCGTCTTTATTTGCCAGCCCAAACTCGTTCAATTCTTCATCGTGTTCCTCGTCCCAGCTCTCCTCCGGTTCCTCGTCAGCGATACGATTGGCCGGTGGACGACGCTTGGCCGGTGAGTCCCTTGAATCTTCGAAATCGTCGTCCCAGTTCTCCGTGGCAATGTAGGAGCTGCCTTAAAGTCTTGGGATGGCAGCAGAGGGTAAGCATGCATAACTTGAGCGTACTGGTATGTGCTGAGTCCAGGATATCTTCGTAAGTTCGCACCCGGGACCATCGCAAGCTAATACTATAGACAAGGCTATAATGAAAGTGCCTGAGTGTTAAGACACAACAAATGCTAAGAGGACTGATCCAAGCTTACTAGGTATTGGTTTTGGTGTTCGTGTTCATGCTACTATCTGCTTTTCTTCTACCATCCAACTCAACCACCAGGCTGCAGTGCAACTCTGCACCTTTCCATGAAAGTTTGAGGGCTTCGACACTAGAAAACTTTAGTAAAGATTTTTCTAAACTCCAAAAAGTAAACCAAAAAGTAAACCGAAAAGTAAACCTCTTGTCCTGTGGCATTTAGCTGTAACAGTCATATGATCAATTAAAATAGCATCACACCTGTGACAGCAGTAAACAATGAAGCGCGACGCGCGTCGCGTCGCCGCCGCGTCCATTCCCGAGTCTAATACCGGTGTTGTCTGCACATCGCTCCCCGCATTGCCCGACGAGCGAACGCTGCTAATACACATACATGAGATGTAGAGGTATCACTCATATTTAATCTATGCTACTGCTTCCTCCAGGTCCGATCTTCTGGTGGGTCCTTCCTTCACAAGAGCCTTAGGTTCACAAGGGTAGCGGCGGGGACAATAAACATCGGGTGTGGCGTAGGCTGGGTAGCAAGGTACGGGTGTGTCGACGGCGGTGTGAAAGAGGGCGGGCCCGCGACGCGACGCGTCGGGTGTGTACGTGCACGTGCTGTCACGCCTGTACAAAAAGTAAACTTTGGGTCGAGTTTAGTTTTTGAGGTTTGGTTTACTTTTTGGTTTACTTTTTGGTATAGAAATAATCTTTACTAAAGTTTTCTACTGTCGAACTTTTGGAAAGTTTGGAACTTGGTATTTCAGTCTTTGTCGTTCAAGCTGCTGTTGATTGTGTAAAACTCGAAAAGCAAGTTCCTTACGGCAGTAGCTAAAGGAGGCTGAGTGTTGACGTTAAGCTCTTGTCAATGGACGTTGGGCGGCTACGGACGAGCATTGTAAAGAATGCACAGGAATCTTTGAATTGGAGTCGGCGCTATAATGGTGTACTATGACTACGAGTCGCGCCGCGCGTTGCGCGTCTTTGTTTATCTTTGTTATCTTCAGACTGGAACGGAATATCGGAACCTTCACTTACCGGTTGATGCCATCAGTGATGGGGGTTGACAGACCGTTACATTTCGACGCGCCAACGCTCGGATTAAATAAACTCGCTTTTATAAATAAAAGACTCGTAATAAGCCTTTCCGGAAATGATCGAATGTTTCGCTTCCCCGATGGCTCACCCACTACAACTCCTACCCAACGAGCTACTCCTCCTCGTCTTCTCTTTTCTCGAGCTGAAGTCGTACATCATATCGCACTGTGTCTGCAAGAAGTGGAAGCAACTGCTGCCTTTGCAGATATCCATCTCATACGATGGCGCATGTTTGATCTAGCACCCCGGGTTTCTCGATATACGTCCATGGCCACTACAAACCGTCCAGCCATTTGACAGGAAGACGTATATTAAACCTCTTTTGTCGCAGTATCCCGCGATACCCGAAGAATTTGAGTTGTGGATCCTCGAATGGCCAGCTCGGATGGTCATTTTCTCCATCTGGCCGGGTTCCCCACTCACATACTATCAAGAATTGACACGAGATCAAGTAGACGGTATCAACTGGCTAGCATATCTTCCGGAAGACTCACCCTCCCTTTTAACCCTTGTTCACCGAAATCCGATCCATGACCATCATCCGATGCCAGCCCTCCTTATCTGGACTGACGAGGCCAAGATACTTTGGCTCATTTTTGATACGAACGAGCCAGAGCTTTTCGGGGGTGTTCAATGGACGTGTTGGATGGTCGATGAAGCTGCCATAGAGTGTCGCTTTCCAAAGCCGGAAGATGAATGGTACATGCATTCTATGCTATCCAGAAATTGGCTGGAGTTTTTTGGAATCATTTTGGGATCGAAACATTCCACGCGTCGCGTCTCTTTCATCCAAATCATCCCTAAAGCATCTTGAGAATCGTCCAATGGTCCACCCTGTTCCTTACGAGTTTGGAACTTGGATACCACATTTTCGACCTTCCCCCTCCATGGGTGTCACGCAACGATCCTCAGATCCAGGAGGCCATGCAGAGCTTTAGTTACCCTGATTCGGATTAAAAGAATGTTGTTTATAATACTCATAGGGTTGGATGCGTCTAGTGGAGAATTCTATCTCTCTTCAGTCATTTTCGTCCTGCTATTCTCCTATTAAAATCACATAATTAGGATATGATATAACTTCCCCTCTTCACGCTAACATATTTTTACGCTTCGGTAAAGGGGGCACTCAAAGGAGATAGAAGCCTATCTCATTCTTTTTGTATTTAGTAGCCTTGTCATTCAGGAAGAGTGAGTTGTGTGCTTGGATCGTGGCAATTTGACAGCGGAAGCAAACAGGGAAGCTCTGTTAGCCAAACTTGTGGTAGTAGTGACTATAGTACATTTCATTCGGTCGTATCTCTTCTCACATTCGAACCCTCCTCAGCTTGCGCTTTACCCTTCTTCCTAGTGAAAGAATGTTCTGCATACTTGCTGCTCATTCGGATTCGCTTTCCATATTTCCATAGCAAGAACGGACTAGTCGAAAGAAAGAAAGAAGAGTAGTATCAGTATCTGGTTTAAGCAAAGGTGAACAAAGATGAATGGAGCAGTCACTCACGCAGGACATCCCAAGCCGATAGCTACCACGGCCAAGATCGTGTCTCCCTTTCCATACCCCAAGCTGGCGTACATGGCCGGGGCGAACAGGGGAAAACCGAACCCCGCTACGGACCGTATGCAGTTTACCGCTGCTAGCGCTATTTATGAAAGAAATTTATTAGAACAGTATCTCAAACTTTACCCGTTCGCGTTCGCGGCAGTATCCACAGGGAAATGTGCATACAGGCGGACGGGCGCTTAAGTACTTACCTGAAGCAGCGTGCAACGTGAAAGTGTCGATGACGTAGGTTTGGATCGACTGGAAGCACAGGATCATGCCGGCTCCTACACATGCGATGCCCTATGAAAAGAGTCAGAGGTGAGATTGAGGAATTGGGCGACCGACTACTAACAATGTCAACAGCCACCCAATGCAGATTCTTTTCCGCTGCCCAACCGGTAAGAAGGAGTCCGATGGGAAGAATAAACGTCCCCGGAAACATGGAAGCTACGAGTTAGACCCGTCAGTCAGCTTCCTAACTGTTAAAACGTGATTTTAACGCACGTAACCGGAACTCAGGTTCTCCGACACCTCCGTTCTTGTCTTTCAACCTCACATAAATTCTATCCATCACCGTCGCGTTAATTTGGGACGCAAGGCATAGTCCAATGCCAAGCGCGATATAGTTAAGCCCTGAAATACCGCGTGGCTCGTGATACAGGGTGGTGAATATCGTTGGCATGGTTGTTAGGAATACTGTATTTCGGGAGCACAACCCAGGAGGCAGGCTCAGTAAGTGCTAGCACTGAATAGACACTAGAAAGACGCACAATAAAATATGCCGTAGGTGAACGTCATATATATCCCTAGAATCTGCACGATTGGCTCTCCGAAGAAGATGGCAAAGGGGCGAACGAGTGCTTTGGATATGATACCCTGCCAACTGAACGGAGGTTTTAGACAAGGAAAGCGAATACAGAGAAACAGCGACGGCTTACGATCTATCATCTGAAATATCATATACACTTCGAATGTCCCTCGTTCTGTGACCGTTCTGCTCTGCATCGAGGGTCTTCTTCATTTTGTTGGCCTTGCGTTCTAGGAGGACAGGCGGGAAGGCTAGCACAGAATAATAAGCACCCAGACAAATAGAAACAAAAGGAAATGAATGCGTACTCTCGCGAAGGAAGAAAAGCCCGAGGATTTGGACAACAACGTTGGCAATACTGGTAGCATAAAACACCCATCTCCAGTTAGACCTCTCACCAATCCTGTGGACAACGAAAGGATCATCTAAAATAACTTGGGAGGCGAAATAAATAAAGGTACCCACCATGCCCCACATACGGGCCCAACGACAGGCCCTAACAATGGAGCGAGGGAGTATATTGCCAATGCTGTCCCTCTTTCTTCAGGGTGCCATACATCCCCGATTACTCCGCCGCCCAACTGGACGATGTGTTAGCATATCTTACTGTGTCACAAAGTTGTTTCTCACCGAAAGAGGGGCGCTTCCGCCTACTCCAGACAAGAACCGAAACGCTATGAGCTGCGACTCATTGTGTACAAAACCGCATGCAAGGTTCCATGCTGTATTTTCCAACAAGTCGTCGGAACGGGTAAAGAATCCAACAGTACACGCCCAAACGCACCAAAGTAAAATAGGTTCGATAGTTGAAGTACCCTCGAGCGGCCGTATGTTTCGCTCATGGGGCTCAGGAACTGAAGGAGGTTCAACTCATGGTCGCATTTAGAAAGGCAGTGGACGTACCAAAGGTCCAATAGCTAATAATCATTCGAAGCACAAATTCAGCAAAGCATAAAAGATATCGCGTAGGGGAGACGCACAGTATCCAAAGATGAATGCGCTGGTGGTCATCGCCATTATGGGGCTGCTTGTTATGTGAAACTCGGCAGTTACCTGCTCGGAGGCTGGCGCGATCATCGAAGAAGTGACGGTCGATATGAAATTGAAAGAGGCGACGACGATGGTAGCCGCCCATTTTTTACTGGCTTTCCAGCTGTATAAAAATTAATGAGTACGACAATCCCTGAGAACAGTAAGTACCGAATCGACAGCTTACTTTCTTGGGTTCGCAGGATCATTCGGACCGTCCCAGTCAACCCATAAGATATCTTCGTCGTCGTAATCTTTCCTTTTCGCTTCGTGTTTCCTGGAGCTTTCTTCTATCCCATCTTCTTGGCCCGGCTGTCCTGATGTCCCTGCACTTTCTGTTGCCCCTTTACTCGCTGCAACTCTTGAAATCCCGTTATTTTGCGATGGTGGCATGTTACCGACGACGTGATGACGTCAAAGGCGTTTCCTTAAAGGGTACTCGCAAGGCGGAGGATGCTTAGCGTGCTATACTTTGCAGCAAGGACCACACTCCTCCTATCAGATGAATGTAGGAGATGATTATAAGCGAGAGGGGCTGGGAAGGACAAAAAGAGACGATATTTCGCATTCTCACCTTTTTAAAGACGCGAGCAAGATTTACTCCAAGCCCCGCATTTGCCCGTGAAGCTTGAGGCATCGTGCAATTTCTGGCCGATTTTCTCCGGCATAGCGTGCATGAGGCCTTGCGAAACGCGCCTTGTAAAGAAGCGTTTATGTGCATAGCTCCGTCGAAGGCATATTTTGGATGACAGTAGCGGAAATGGTTGTCAATAAGACGATGAAGCCGGAGGTATGGGGGCACACGACCCCAGATAATTACTAAGCTAGACGTTTTGGAAAAGATAAAAATAGAACTCGTGCTTTGCAAGTCATTCGCTGATATCTTCAAGCAAGCGTTATCTACGTTCACGGGTCTGGCTTTGGAGTTTACTGGCAGTGCCCTGGCATGCAATACAGTCATCGATACTGCTATACAGCGCGATCTATTTTCGATACAGCAAGGCGTGTTGATAATTAACTATTCATATCCACTGTAAGACCAAAAGGGGGGTATTTTCCCCTGGCGTATCACCCCGACAATGTGTGAAAAAGACCAGTGCGCTCCTTCCCTTTCACCAGGGCGCCTGACCCGGTAACTGTTTGCCGGGTAGACACGACCTAGTGAAAGTGCCCCGGATCCTTGGTGAAATTAAGTCTTGTTTTGTCTCTTTCACCAGACCAGATCAAGTACTTTTCAGAGCGGTTTCCCTGATGTTTGGCAACCTATTAACAGGTTATTTTATAGGTCAGGCAAACAAGTGATTATAGCTCTTTTCACAGATTGTCTGTAACATGTGTAAATACCCATCATACGAGTGAAACCTATTACTTTGCCTGGTGAAAATATAAAAGATTTATTGTTTAAATTACTAGTATCTACTACAGGCTCCAGTAAAACAGGTACCCAGGGCCAGCAATTAACCAGGAAGCTGCAGGGCGATGTGAAACTTAATGAGTTTGATCTTACCCATTCCTTGGACCTCGTCAGAGTTGCATTCCTTCCAGTCTTACCAGCCTTGGCGCATCAAGCCCAGAACTCACGCACTCAACCCACCCCTCCGAATCCTTGTCCAATGTCACTGACCTTGCACTCCATGGTCTCCCATCCATTCTTGACACATCGCACACCACAGTCAGCATCTACATCAACTCAGCCTCTCCCAAACCCGGTCCCCTTCTCATTGGCATGCCGAGTTGCGCTTACTAGCAAGGGCGGTGGCTGGCGGTTAGAAGTCGATAACAGCAGGGGGAAGTGATCACTAATGGCGAGTCGGCGAGGTGTATCCGTAGGCTGCAGTACCCATAGAGGGCGGGTAAGCGGGGTTGATGAGAGATGGTCAGGCAAGAGTCAGATGCACGCCGGTGAGGTTAGGTGGTATTTCAAGCGGAGCTTGAAATGGGCAATGGCCTTGCTGAAAGTAAAGCCCCAGGGCCCACACTGTCTAAATTCACCATATATAGTAACAATTTCCTGTCACTTCCGTATCAAATATATACAAACACCAGACTGGCACTGGCACCTCTTTTCTCGCTGCCCAATTTCCTGTCACTTCTATATCAAACATCTACAAACACCAGACGGCACTGACACCTCTTTTCTCGCTCTCGAATTTCCTGTCACCTCTGCATCAAACATCTGCAAACACTAGACTGGCACTGGCACCGCTTTTTCCTGCTCATGAATTTCCTGTCACTTCTGTATCAAACACCTACAAACATAGTCTAGTGTTCTGGAATCTCTTGAAACATGTACGTACAATGTGGAAATTCTTACTGTTGATTGCTTTTCCTTGAGTTCCGTCATTTCCTCGTCTCCTCATTCAGTGAATCAGCTCCTGGGCAAAAAGAGATCAAGAAACAATTACTTAGCTGGCGTCCGATAGGTATACTACCTTACATACAAATCTAATAGTAAATTGTCGTATCCAAACATCGCGATCCACAAGTTATCCACAAGTAATAAATGATAAAATATTTGTTGTGAAATATAACTGGACAAATTCAAACTTAGTATGTAACATACATGCTCATGTTTGTATCTGTGTGGCGATGACGGGCAAGCAGATCAGCAAGGCCACAATCGACGAAGTCGATCTTTTATGACTTAAGTGATTTCCGATTTCCAGAGTTCGATATCGAGACAAATCACTTGTCTGACTGGTGTATCATAACACCCGATAACTACTTGTTTTCAGTTGAGTATTAATCACCTGTACATGTATTTATTTTCACCCTGGGATGTTTAACTATTGAAATGTACCCAAAATCCGGTACCTAGTAATAATCAAGTTAAATTTACCATATATGCCGAATTTGGAAAGATCACCTGATTTTCACCAGGGTGGCTGTTTATTTGGGATTTTCACCCACTCACCGTGTACTTTTAACCGGGCCCTGGGTCTACAGTGATCATCTCGTTCTTATTTTCTCACTCGCTTGCTCATGACTCTCTTATACTCTGCCCGAGGTCCGAAGAGCGAGGTCAAGTACCGACGGCATCTACACGACACTTCGGATCCTACGCAGAGCACATGGCCAATGGGTAATGCAAATTACGCGGAGACATATAAACATTTAAGCCAGCGTGGGAAGCCAGATTCTATCAATAGCATTTCTGCTAAACATATACCGAACGTTATAATGATCCATAACAATGAAGCAAACGAGACGAAGAACTAAAAGATGGTGAATAGTAGAGTACGATGAATGTTGAAGTGAGAATAGATGGCGACAGTGGACTGGAATGACTAGCACGACGTCTCGCTATGCAGTTGAGAAGGACAAAGTTAGATAGAGTCCAGAGCACTCAACCAGCGAATAGTAAACACACCTTCCAGGATACATGTAGCAAGTCTTCGCCCCGCTCTCAGCTATGTAATACCCCGATATTGAGCCATAGTCGGACAACGCGCATGCCCCGATCGTCGTCAACGCCTGCCGTACCATCTCCTCGGGCTCCACTGTTGTTTGGTTGACAGCACACTTTGTTATGATGGAACATAGCTGTCGGGTGAGGGTGACGCTTCCGTTGGTACAGTTCATTCCATTGTCGTTGTTGAGATTGTCAGATATGAGTTGGAGGCAGTCTGTGGCTACTGCGCCTGGAAAGGGGTGGCATGGTCCAGGCCCAACGGAGCTGACCGCGAGGGCAGGAGCGGATAGTAGAAAAAGCGCAGCAAGTACGGTGTATTTGAAGTGAGAAACGAATGTCATTTCTGGTGCTGTTGAAATACTGAGATGCTGCGAAATGTGCCCGAAATGAGTTTTGGAAGCCGTTGAGCGAGCAAACTTCGTGACGGGAGTTTGGGAAGGAAGTTAAGAACGAACTAGTTGCATGGACGCGTTTATGTAGAGGAAAGCTGAAACTCTATAGGAAACGTACTCAATTATCAGTACATTACATACCTCCTAACCATATACAGCTAGACATCCAATGGACAGGGTTAATGCTTTGGCAGAATTTCTGCTAGCCGAACAAGGTTCAAAAATAGTGAGTAACCATTCTACACACGAAAAGGCTGGTCATCGTAGTGCATCTCCACACTGACTCCAGGTTACAAGAGTCATTTTAACGGAGGATCTAAGTGTGAAAAGGAGTCAATTTTAAGTCAGGTTTATTACCCAAGATAAACAACAGTTGCTGCTCAACTCTTCAAACAACCTTAAAAATATAATCTTTATACGCGCCATCGCGACGCGACGGTCAAGGCGGGGGCGGGTAGCTCATCCGATACCCTTGAGCCAAATTCCACGACGGGTGGGTCCCGTACCCTGACATTTGCCTTGGAATATTTTGCGAGGTCGAAGTAGGAAGACAGGAAAACATTGCATAGTGAGCTGGCGGCCCAGACGTAAGTAATCCTGATCAAATCCTGATATATGATAGCTGATCCAATTTGGAAAGAGAGGCCCCTATTTTAATTTATATGCTGGCCCTAGTGTACAACAAAGGGAGCCCAGACATCCAGGAAAACCTTACACCGGCACTGCTAGTGTGGAGAGGGTTCGAACATAGTCGGTGGTTACTCTTCGACAAGGACGAGCCCGAGCTGTTCGGCCGTGTCCTCTATATCGACTACCCTGACTCGCCTGCGTTTTATCCAACCAAGAAGGATCACCTGAACTATGAAGTGGATCCTTTCGAAATCGAAACTGCACCGGATTGGATAGCGTACGTCAAGGATTGTTGGGATATCGGCGTGCTAAATCGACCCGACAGGATTATGGGTCCTGTCGAAGAACGCAGAATCTCCAGGCCTGTAGGATATAAATTTTCTGCGCTTTATTCCGATAAATTCCCATCGGCACCGTGGGTTCAGCGTCATGATCCTAACTTTCACTCTGACATTGCTGGCTTTCGAGAGTACTTTTAGAGAGAGGATTTCGGTCTTCTTTTTGCGTGTAGTAATTATATATCGCTTTTATGAACCATTGATGTTGGGTTTTTCGATGTCGAAAGAATATTACTCATTTAGAGTCGGATACATGCAACGTGCCTTTTCACTTGCGATTTCCATGGGTAATAGGTATTGTGCTCGTGCAGTGTGTAGGCCCTTCCTACTCTCCGACCAAAAAACACGGTACACTGCTAGCATCATGGAACCTCATCCCTTTAAGTACTCTGGATCATTTACAACCAAAGCTGGTTCTACTCGGGATATATAATAATAGTAGTATCAGGTAATATGTTGTTCAAAACAGGTTCAAAATTTGAAAGCTCAAAACACGTACTCGACGCTCGTATTTACTTGCTAATACGACCATCACGATTTGCCCTCCGGAGGATACACGGCGCAATTTGGAGTGCCTTTAGCCTCAGGAGAAGTAAAAAGGGTGGCCTGCACCAATTATTATTTATCAAGAAAGAAGCAAAATGCAAAAAAAACATACGGTTTCGGCAGATTCATAGATCTCGCTGTTCCCATGGTCCACAATTCTCAAGCCGACATACTTATTTACCCAATCTGATGCTCGTTCTCTGCACCACCAGCAGAATTCATTGACTTCGAAATCGGAAGAATGCATAGCGAGGCAGTTGATGACAACCTTGCCGTTCTTGTTTTCCTCGAGGAAGCGTTTGGCTGATCTTATAATAAATGGTAAGGAGATGACCTCCGCGCATTGGTCTGGACCATGGAGTACCTGTTTCTTCTGCGGCACATCCCCCAGTAGATGAGGGCACACCAATGCTCGTCGCCCAAGTTTTGAAAGAACACGTTCAGCCTCGTTGAGCCCGTATGGGTGCCGAGAATAATGGTCGGAGTGTCCGTAAGCGCTGTTGAATCCTTTAAGCCTGCCTCCCGTATGCTCGGACACGACGACGGCTTCGGCCACGCAAAACATGTTATATGGCGTTTCGTTATACCCCAATGCTTTGAACACTTCCTTAGTGGCGAGAATGAAGCGCTTGAGAGCTTCCTCTAAGCTCAGAGTTTTTCCTTCAGCATTCTTTGGTCGAGATTGGTACTGGATGGAGTACGCTATGCCGCTTCGGCTCATCATCTCAAAGAATGTCTCTCGGATCCAAATGCTGGGACGGAGGGCACGCCTCAGATCGGGCAGAACTTCTTTCTCGAGGTAGTATTTGAAAAGTTTGTCTAGGGTGCTGGCGTCTGGTTCTGCTGTATCGATAACTTCGTCTAGGTAGGTCATAAGTATTCGCAAACAGGCATCTCTTAATTGTACCGTATTTCTTAACCATTCCATCGTCCACCTCATCAAAGAACTGTAACATTGCCGAAAAATCTTTAGGATACATGGAAAAATCCTCCCAAACTTTTGGCGTAGTCGGTGTTGTGGGTGAAACAGCCATTGATTCCGAAGTAGCTGGTAGGGCACTAGCAGACGATGTGGTCAACTTAGCAGCTGTAAAAAATAACATTGATGAGGATCTAATAAACAGAGCTTAGAATCATCATATACCTTCTCTCCTAGCTGCTTCTTTTCTAGCTTTTCTAGCCTCTTTTGCGGTTCCTGTTAATGTCGGAAAAGTCTGGAGTGCCTTATAAGGCAGGTCGCTTATAAGGTGGTCGTAATGCCTTACGACGTGCCTTATAATGCCGAGCATTACATTGTATGATGCCGCCTTCCTCGGCACAGCCCCGTGGTCGTTGTAAGATCTAAATTTGGATTGTAATACACAGGCGCGACTTGCAAGCTCAACCATGTCTTGTAACGCGAGGGAGGCATCTCTAGAGACATTTTAAAGGCTTAAAAACGGAAAATAATTTAATATTTGTGCATTTTGAGTGCTGCAGTACCTCTGCATCGAGTCCTGTGCGGCAGAACTGTCAGAATGAGCAATGGTAAAAACACCATATGTGGTGAGTAGTTACCTAAAATGTACGGGGCTCTATAGTCTAAAGGTAACAATGTGCGTTTGGACATTTATTTTTGTAGTCTGCAGGTCGTTGGTTCTATTCACCCTAGTGTAATTAATTTACTTGCTATAGACCACGCAACAGCAGGGCCAGCGCTCTGTGTGACGTGACAGTAACTTGGCATCAAATATTTTGGAATAAATTCTATTATTACAATTTGCGCCATGCCTTATAAGGGACGCCTTATAATGATGGGCCGGGACTTAGTAAATTAACTGACATCATTGCAAGGCTAGCCCTCGCATTACAGCCTTACATGCCTTATAAGGCGTGGAAAACTTTTCCGACAATTAAGTGCGACATGCGTAGAGGCTCTGGGAAATTGGGTAGTACTGCAAGGTAAAGAAACCTTCGCTAAGAATGAGATTCCAGGGGATTTGGTTGGATTGAAGAATGAAGGAGGGAAACGAGTTGAACACATCTGAGTTCGTAGGTGATAGATAGGTAGGATGAGTTGAAATGGTCCTAGGGCTGACTTATTTTGCTGGTCTGCCATCGTGCGTGGTAATAAGAGTCTTTAATTCGTAACATGATGTATGGTCAATTACACCGTTTACAGTGCTTGATAGGGTTGACCGTTGACCAGTCACCAGTCACTGGTGATTTATTCAAAATCAACTTTAAACGCGGTCAACGAGTATTGACGCACTTACCAAATTGACCAATGACCATGAGCAACCAACTGAATAGTTTGACAAATGCAGGAATTTGACGGATATCAGCTGCCTGCCCAAGTGCCTATATCAGACGGACCATAGCGAAAAAAGTTCCTGCAACTTATTTACAGGAACTAAGGGCTCATCGGGCTAGCGCCTCCCAGCAGCTTTGTCAAAGAAAAACACCCCGCGAGATCTTCCCATGAAACTATGAAGGAAATTTGCCAGGTATGTCGAGCACGCTGCACATGCCCAACGCAACCAAATTCAACGATTGATTGTACAATGTAGGTCCGTTCCTGTTGAGCTTAGTACATCGATGCCGGCTAGGGGCTGAAAAGGGAGGAGCACAACCCGAGTTAATCACCCTTTGTGGAATAATCCAGAAACCTTTACCTACTGCTGCAGAACGCTGGTTACTTCCAGCTTAAAAGCGTCAAGCCTGAGGGCAGACGGACAAATGACTCTTGTCGTAAACTCGACCAAATAGCTTTGCCGGTTATGCCGAGCGAACTGAACTTTCAAATTTGAAATTCTGCCCGTCGAATTGAAATCAGATAATATTAGGGTATGTAGAGAATGATATGCGCAGAAGATAATCGGATGTATGTAGAGTATAGGATGGAGAGAAGTTGTTGTTCGGACGGGCGTAAGTAGCTAGTCATGGATCAATTTTTGGAAGAGTGTGGAAATCGAGACATATAGGACGAAAGACGAAGAAAGAAAAGAAAAAGGAAAGAAAATAACAAAGCAGCCCTCCGCCCGGATATATGGTGGATATCATGAGGAGAAGAAATGATATGAAAGAAGGGAATAACGGACAATAAAATGAAAAATGTCGGGCCATGCCCCGAAGACCGTTTTTGTGGTTTGTTTTAAGAAAATGTTGGACGAGTCAAAGTAGCTAGTGGATGAGGTTAGGTGGGATGGACAGCAAGGGTCCGCGTGACAGCGATTAGGTGAAGGAAAGAAAGAGACAGAGAGACAGAAAAAAGAAAAAAGAAAAGAAAAGGAAAAGAAACAGCAAAGACAAGAAAGAAACAGAATTCCAGGGTGTGGAAATCGAAAATGACGAGATCATCTGCACGACAGCTGCAGCTAAGCTGCACTTCACCGTCCTGACCAGCCTGCATCCACCGCATCTGTGACATCTCCAAGGCGAAGACCTCGCCAGACAGGGTCTAGCAGTCACCGCCATAGAAGCCAAAGGACCCTATGAGTAGCTAAATATCGGCGAACGATGAATGGCAGAGATTCACATCCTCAAAAAACCCAAGCCTAGGCACGAGCCGCCGACAAATCCGCTCGCCTACAAAACAAAATAAAAGGGGAAAAAAATCGTCAGATATCGAAACCACAACCAAAGAGCAGAAAAAAGAAAAGCCACGCACTGCCTCAAGGTATCATACAAAAACTTATAACTCCTCAAATTCCCCTTCAACCTCCTAATATCCAAACTATACGTATCGTTCAAGCGGTCCAACCTGGTCAGCTCAACGCTGAACCTGACTTCATCCCCCGCATCCTGCGACGGATCGCCATACACCGGTCCACCCGCACCAGAACCAGAAGCACCACCAGAGATAAGCGGGAATGCGTTCTGTCCAGGAGACATGACAGGGGTGATAGGATCCACGTTCGAAGCCACATTGCTCCCATTGATCGTCAGCGGCTCACCCACGACGACTGAGTGCTCGTCGTCAAACGCCAACGTATTTGCTGGCGCGTTTCCAGCGGATGACGATGGCGGCGGAACGCCTGAAGCGACTTGCGAGGACTGCCTCCTCATCAGTAAACCGCGGAGCATGCCGCCAGTCGTGGCCGAGAACGTCCCAGACGGCGACGGCAGCGGCAACCCGCGTTTATCAACACCGTTCGACGCAGCGGTGCCTGCCATCGTTAGGACCGCCAACCCGCCCTGTCCAGGTTCGCCTTCCCCACCAGCCGTGCCCACCGAAGAAGAGGACGCAGACGCAGAAGGGACGATAATATCCTTCTTCTTCTTTATCCTGACACACCTAACCTTATACTCGCTCTCCATCTGCGCTTCCACACCCATGCTCTCCAGCACCTTCTTCACATGCGCCATAACCTCAGGCGGCGGCCTCGTCGTAATCGTCGTCTTATCGACCGCACCATGATGCACGCGGAGCTGTGCATAGGGATGAGGAGGAACCTGCGGCTGCGCTGGGGTGGACGACGACGAGTTGAACCCATATAACCCAGCGAGCTTATTGGAAGAAGTCGAAGTCTGCCTCTGACGTTCGCGGTCGCGTCCTCCAACCGTAACACTGTTCCTGAATCTAGAAACGAACGACGACGTAACAGGCGTAGTAGCAGCAGCAACAGGAGGCCCAGCAGTCTCGCTGCGCATAGCAGGAGAAGGCGCAGGTTTCGAAACGCTCGATGTGGGCGTGGTAACCACCACCTGAACAGGCGGAGCCACCAAGCTCTGTTCTTTTCCTCCCTCCTTCGCCGTTGTCGCCGCCGCCGCCTCCTCCTTCTCCGTGGCCTGGTTAACCGTACTGCTGGAAGCCGAATATCCTTTCTTATACCGATTCGATATCGGCGTCTGGATCGCACCAGTCTGTGTTTGAGTAGGCGTCGTATCATTCTTCTTCTCCTCATCATCACCCGTAGGCGTAACAGGGAACCCAACACCTTCCCTCCCTTTCGACTTGCTCCTGAACCACTGCATCACCTTCTTCGCCTTGCTCGTCGACGCCTGCATACCTGCTCTTTCGCTAGCCGTCATCGGCACATCCCCAAACTCCTGCGAGGGCGAGAACGCGTTGGAGCTCGAGTTTGCCGTCGTCGAAGGCGCCGCAGAGCTCAACGCCGAAGCAGACGCATTCGAATTGGTCGACGCCGAACGCGTCGCACCAGCCGGGAAAGGCATGGCAGGCATAGGCGGATGCAAGCCCGCGTTCGCATTTTTAGGCGTAGCACTAGCAGCAGCACCACCATCAGGATACACAGCACTAATCGGCGTCTTCTGGTTCTGCGACCTCTTCCCAATCGACCGGATGGGCTCAACCATAACAGTGAGCGTGTTCCTCCTCCCAGTCTTCTTCCTCTCCTCCTTCTCCCTCTTCTCCCTCTCCTTCTCTTCTCTCTTCCTCTCTTCCTTAGTCTTGACCTTATTGTCTTCGCCGACGCTCTCGGCAGTCGTGTCCACAGAAGAGTTCGCAGCGGACGCTGTGCTAGGAGTCGCACTGATACTGGGACTGCCATCTTTGCTATCCTTGTCTCCAGAAGCGGCACCCAGTCCTGCAAAGATCTTGCCCAGGCCCATCCTATCAACGCTTGATTTGGCTTTCCTGTGTCCAGATCCCGTATTCTGTGCATTCACAACGGCAGATGGAGGTGAGCTGACTTCCGGAACAGGTGTATCTGGGACTTGGGGTTGCGTACTACGAGCTGCACCAGCAGCAGCTGCCTGCGAAGGAGATACAGCAGTCGGCGATGTCTGCTGCTGCTGCTGCTGCTGTTGAGCAGGTACAGGCGCCACGCCCAGCGGTTTATAAGCAGACGGCGGTAAAGGAGGAACACCACCACTCGTCGTCGTTGTCGTCGTTGGGGGCGGGGGCAAAGGCAAGCTCTTCTCTTCCTCCTTCCTACTCCTTCCACCCTCCTCCTCGTGCTTCCTCGGACTATCCCTGGGCCTCCCACCACTCGGATGCCTCCTTCCTCTAGACTCCTTCGGCGACTCCGAATCATACTCTACCTGGATCGTATGCCTGAACGACTCGTGCCCCTTCTTCTCTTTCTCTTTGTCCTTCTCCGCTCCATGTGGTGAGAGCATGCCAGGAGAAGCAGCAGTGGCATTATTAACCGCCGCGCCAACTCCAAAAGCAAACGGATCATCCTCAGCCAGACCCAAAGCAGCAGGACTATCATACTTCCTGGGCTGCTCCCTATTCTGCGGTGTAGCAGGCTGTTTAGAAGAAGACGCGGGGGGCTTCGCCACAGAAGGAGGCGGAGAAGTGAGCAACGACATGCTCGGGTCCACAACTCCAGTGACAGGCGAAGACGGCGAGCTCTCATACAGGTATTCCGGCTGAGTCGACCTGCTCCTCGTCGGAGTAGGCACTTGCTGCGCCTGCTGCGATGCACCGACGTTGGTCGATATGGGCGGAACGCCACCCGCCAAGACAGGCGCCGACCTATCCGACCTCGCCTCCGGACGATGGCTCTGCGTCCTCGAAGCAGCAGGTGGCGACTGCGCTCCCGCCCCCGACCCGCCTGCACTGCCCTGCCCTGCTCCTCCAGAAGACAACGGCCCACCAGGCGTGCCCGCGCCCTGCTGCTGCTGCGCAGCCTGCACCCTCAACTGCCTCTGATACGCCACCCTCTTCATCTGATGCTGCTCCAACGCACTCTTCTCTAAATCCTCCACCGTCTTCCCAAACGCGTTCGGCTGGCCGTCCGTCCTCAAAGTACCCCAATACGCCTTCAACCACACATGTCTCATCACACCATCCAGCGTCGTCCGCCTCGACGGGTCCGGGACGAGCATCATACTAAGAAGATCCCTCGCCTCCGCGCTGATATAGTCCGGGAACGACAACGGCGTCGAGACGATGTATTTGTACAACAGATTGATGTTGTCCCCGTCCGGATTGGCCGGGTCGTCGTCGAAGGGAAGGTACCCAGCCAGCATGGCATAGAGGATGACTCCACAACTCCAGATATCCACCGCGCTGCCTACGTACAATCCCTCGCTGATGACAAGCTCAGGCGCAGCATAGCAGGGACTACCACAGCTCGTCTGCATCAAATCGTCCGCCTTGTGCTCGAACCTATTGGCGAACCCAAAGTCTGTGATGATGACGTTCCTGTTTCGGTCCAGAAGGAGGTTTTCTAGCTTCAAATCGCGGTGCACGATTTTCTTTTGGTGGATATACCACACGCCGGAGATGAGCTGCGAGAAGAGTCTTGTAGCGTCTTTTTCGCGCAGGTATCGATGCGCGAGGATGTGGTCGAACAGTTCGCCTCCAGAGGCATATTCGAGGATGATACCGATATATTTGTCGGTTTCTATAACGTCGTAGAGTCGGACGATGTTGGGATGTTTGAGAGACTAAGACGAAAGGTTAGCACAGGGAACGAATGAAGATAGAAAGACAAGCAAATGTAGGAATAGAAAGAAGATGGAAGAATAAGATAAAAGTAAGAAACGCGTTGAAGTATTCATTGCAGAGAATAAACCAAAAGATCATCGCACTACCCATTTTAGCATATATGACCCCAAGGTGATCATCGCTGCTTTGTATGGGGAAAGTAGGACAAAAAAAAGAAGTGTCATCGTTGCCCCTTCCGTCTCGAGGTATACAAAAGCCCTCAAGCACGGGAATGAAACCCTAGGGGATGTTGACAAAGCATAGGCAGTAAAGCGAAAAAAAAAAGATTGAAACGTTGGGCAAAAAAAGAGAAAAGAATTTCGAAGGACAGAAATAGAATGACTACCCAGAAAAGGAAACAGAAGTAAAAGAACGACGGCACATCCAAGAGTCAAGGAAAGAGTAAAAAGAAGGAATCGAACAGATACATTCAAACCAAAAATAGAAAGCACGGAAAGAAGAACAAAACAGTCGAAAAAGTCGAAAAAAGAAATGGAAAACCAAAAAGAAAAGAAAACCGAAAGAAAACCAACCTTCAAAACCTCAATCTCCCTCTCAATCTTACCCATCCTCACATCCACACTTCCCTGACTCTCCGTCTGCTTGCCTTCCTTGCCATCCTTCCCTGAAGAAACCAAATTCCCCCTCCTAATCAACTTCACCGCCACCTCCTCTCCCCACGACTCATGCAGCCCCAACTTGACCTTCCCAAACTCGCCCTCTCCTAGCGTTTGCAAGAGGAGGTACGGCCCGAACTTGGGGATGGTACGGCGTGGATGGGCGGCAGCGTAAGATACGGCTGCTGGGTGGGAGTATATGTCCAGTACTGCGCCTCCAGGACTGGCTCCGCCTGAGCCTGAGCCTCCTCCTCCTCCGCTTCTGGAAGAGGCGGCAGCAGCAGCACCCGGATCGATAGTCGCCCTTGAACCAGCGCCTCCGCCTCCTGAAGTCGGATGGGCAGAGGCAGGAACAGCCTGCTGCTGGTGATGCTGCTGCTGTTGTTGTTGTTGGTAATGCTGCGGCTGATACGACTGATGCTGCTGTTGATGATGCTGACTCGAAGAAACCACATTATGCGACGCGCGCTGGCGGCGGGATGAAGATGAAGGCGTCGATGACGCGGCACCAGCAGGGGCCCGGGACTGGGACTGGCTCTGGCTCTGGCTCGGGGACGGCATGGGCATAGCTGCGTACGTGTGTTCGCTACCACCACCACCCCTAGATTGAGAATGGGAGTAATGCGATTGGGGCGCGGCCAGCGAAGTGGGTCGTTGTTGGGACTGGGAAGAGGGGTAGGAAGGCCCAGCGGATTGTGGGTAGTTCCTTTGTTGCTGCTGTTGTTGTTGCTGCGCTCGTTGTTGGGACGGAGACGGTGGCGAAGCCTGGTCGGCAGGGATTTGCAGACTCATCGTAGAGTCCGTTGGCTGCTTTTCAATAAAGTGCTCTGCAGGTCCTCCTCCTATGTCCGAGTTGATGTTGAGGTTGATGGGAGATTCTGCTTTGTTACAGAGCTGCACGGGTTGTTGAGGACGTTATGTAGCCGTAGTCGCGGTATAATAGGCTGTGCGATATGGGTTTACGCGGTACGGAGTGCGGGGTGTGACTAGAAAGAGTCGGCTCCTTGTTTGATCACCAGCCGCGATGGTGTTGATGGATATAGATTCTAGCCTGTCTCTCTTCCCCTTTGTTCTCTCCCTTTGCGCGTGTTAAATCCAGTAGTCGATGAAGCCGAAGCGGGAGAAGATGTGTAGGATTGTCGTATATAGTCGGTGAACGAGGAGAAGAATAAACGGAAGCCTAAAAGTCGAGTTACAGCGCGAGGATTGGTGGTCGTAGTCGTGGTTCAAGCTAAACCTCCTAGCCGATGACAAAGGACAAGCGACAATTTCCAAGGACACGAAACCGTCAAAACCGAAACACGAACAACAACAAACGACCGACGGGAGTGTATGTAATCTATCCAATCCAATATATCATCAGCAATTAACACACAAACACCGAAACCGCAACGAAACCACGCTCTCGCGCTGCACCCAGCACCACCCCCACCACGCGAATCGATTCCAAAACCAGAAACAGAAAAATCAACGTACAAAGTGTTCTGCTCCCCACCTCCAGTTCTAGCCCTTCTAGCTTGAGCTACTCCTAACAATTCGGCACGGCAAAGAGTTTTACCACTCCCAAAATCGATATGGCCTGCTTCTTGTATGTGAATCGTCCCAGCAGTCAAGGCCAGGATATGTTTGTTGTGCAGTGTTGAGGGAGAGAGACTCGGGAAGCACAAAGAAAACGCTTACGAGGCCCGAGGTAAGGTAAGCCTTGCGTCCCAGCCAGGGTTCGCGACGGTCACGCCACGGCTTGTAGCAACTGAACAATGGGTTATGTAAGCGTTTTGTTGGATGGGGTTAAAAATAAATCATGGGCAACGTGTGAATTGCATTGCACTCCGAGTCCGAGTCCTCTCTGGAGTCTGGACTCTGCTCTTTTGTTGGCAGCTTCGCAAAATTTGACCGGAGGGGGTCAGGTTCCTAGTGACTGCACACCAGGTCAAACGGAATTTTCTTGCTCAGCTCTGGCTGCGTGGTACTCTCGCAGTGCCTTGGTGCCTGTCACGGATTGAACTTGTCTTGACAGGCTTCCGTTGCGTGCCTTCTTTGTCCGGGCAAGTAACGCGCTAGCGTGGGCGGCATCAATGAGCACTGTGGGATACACACTTATGCAGGTACAGGTACTCTCAATGGGTGATTGATATCTCTCCGAACCCGCCTGCGTTTCTCGTTCATTCCGAGCCAGCCTTCCAATCTTGTTCTCGTCTCGACTCAGCTTTGATTCCACTTCCATTACTATTTTGACTTTCAGCTACTGTGCGCCAGTAATTATGGGCTCATTAAAGGAGACCTACAGAGCATTCAAACGGCGCTTTCTCGCAGAGTGCGACAAACACCATCCCACAAAATTCCTCAGGCCCACCACAAGGGACGTCCCCGACCTACCCACTCCAAACTACAAGTTCCAAACCCTACCTCCCGAACTCGTCCTACACATCTTCGCCTTCCTCGAACTGAAACCCTACATCCTCTCTCATGCCGTCTGCAAATCCTGGAACGCACTTCTCCCTTCCACAAAAATCTACCCCATCCGTCGGCGGCTGTTCAACCTATCCAAGCAAATGCTCTCCTGTCCCAACTTCCTCAAAACCCGCCCATGGCTCCTAAACAACCTCCAGCCCTTCGATCGTCAAGCATACATCGACGGCCTGCTATCCCAACACCCACACATTCCCGAAGACTTTCGGATATGGATCCTCGAATGGCCTGCGCGGATGGCAATATGTTGCATGTGGCCCGGCCTCCCCCTCGTACACAGCACCACCATGAAATACGACCAACCCAACGCCGTCATCTGGTTACCCCACAAAAGCGAGTGCCCTGAGTTACTGGCGCTAGCTTTCAAGCAACGCACCCCAGAAGCCCGGTTCATACCAGCTCTTCTTCTATGGAGAGACCACAACATAACGATGTGGCTGATCTTCGAGAAAGACGATGCCCATCCCGAGCTGTTTGGCTCCGTCCTAATCCTCCACGATCAGAGAATGCGCGAGACTTCCTCAGAGTTCCCAGCACGCTGGAATGTCTCCGCTGAAGTTAGATGGACGTATGACGGCCGTGAAGAACACTATGACAACAACGAATACCCGCACATCAACACTCTCATTCCAAACTGGGTTGGCTTTCAAGAACACCTATGGGCAAGATTATTGCGTGACGTCGTTATGTCTCCCAGGTTCCAGCTCTCAAAATATCCAATGGAAGATATGAAGATCGAGTCTCCTGTTTTTATGCAATTTCGCTCAGCAATGCCCCAAGAGCTTCCCTCGCCGCCGTGGACGTCGCACCTGGAGGAAAACAATCAAGCTTATCTTTTGAAGACACTGACTACCTAATGTGTATATTTAATAATAAATTGCTTCGCATTTCAGGCTCCCGAAACTATAGGACATCTTGTGATACCCACTTGATACCCACCGTGACGCAAGGCAATTTTGTGATGGTACGTTTCGATGAAATTTAAGAAGTGATCATCGTATCTAGTACACCTGGTACAGCTAGTAATTAAGACTATGCCACAGTGGTCTACTCTAGATAAACATAGCGGTGCAATTCTTCAAGAACTTGAGGGGTGCTAGAAGATCTCCACGGATAGGTAGGTAGAGCTACCGCAGACGAATCGCCTAGGTTGCAAGTGACGGGATACGCTATAGGTTCATCTTTCCTGAAGGAAATGCGAGTCTGAGGATAGGTATATGTGGGTGGTGGACGCTCAAGTGCCAGTACGAGATCAACCTGTTCGTCCCAGCGATGCTCCAGAAACTGAAGCCAGTCGTTGTGAGTGATAACGAGTCCGTCCACCATGTCGACTGGATGTGGGAGGTAACACACCATTGGTAGGTCCCCTACATCCAGGTCGTTAATGATGACTCTACCCATAAGCTCTGGCTCGCTGTGTTCGAAGATAAGCCAATAGGTTCTGAGGTCATCTTTCCAGAAAAGAAGGGCGGGGATACAATGGTCGTCGTGAGATGGATGACTGTGAAGGAGTGTAAGGAGTGAGGGTGAGCCTTCGGGCAAGTAAGCAAGCCAGTTCGTGCCATTTGCTTCCTCCAATGTCACCGCATGGTGGTATGTAAAAGGCGACCCTGGCCACATACCGAAAGGAACCATACGAGCAGGCCACTCCATAATCCATAGCCGGAACTCTTCTGGCACGGCAGGATATTGGGAAAGCAGAGCATCGATGTATGCCTTCCTATCGAAAGGATTGAGGGTTTTCAATGTCCAAGGGCGAGTTTCGAGGAAGCGAGGGTGTTGGAGCATGTGATGGAATAGATGGAGCATCCGCCGTCGAATTGGGTGAACATCAGTTAGTGGTAGAAGTTGTTTCCACCTCTTGCAGACGCCGTGCGATATGATGTACGGTTTGAGCTCGAGGAAGGAAAATATAATGAGTACCAACTCATTGGGTAGGTCTTGAAAGGTATTTCTTGGGGGAGTGGGTTGGAATACAGTCGATGTGAAGGCCTTCTGCGTCTCATGTCCATAGAGAAGTGCGTGTAAATTACAAAGAACGACAATCCAAAGCGCAGGCAAGGAGATACTAGCAGTATGTGGTTTGTGGCAAACATCGGAATGATGGCGTCCCCCGTCAGAACGATGATTGCACAAGGCGTATGACTGGTTATCGATTTATCTATAAATAATGCGTGGATGGCATTTAATTAGCATTATTATATTAGGCATACGTAGTCGCATGAACGCTGTGTACTATAGAGGTGATTTTACTTCGTGGTTATTTTAAATTTATCTCAATTCGAATACGCCATAGTAGTTAGTTAGAGAGGATCTTAATGTAATTTGGAACCAATGGCATACCGGGAAGCACGAGCATTTGGCTCACAAAAGGCGAGATATTGCGAGTAAAATATGCATGCGCACGGCGTCGATGTATTATATTGAAGTCAAATCCAGTCGAATCTGATTTTCCTACAGGCTACGCTGATCCGTGTAGCAAAATTATTGAGGATGCTGACGGAGTTCCTCCTGGAACTGAGGCTGGCCGCATACAATCCACGGAGGTGACGGAAGGACATGCTGCACGCCAATCCCAAAGCTGTACTTGACGGGATACTCGATTGCCTTATCCTGGCTGGAATCCTCGCTTGGAACCTCCCCATCTAGACGAACGCTGCGCATCAGGTTGTCCCAGCGGTGACGGAGGTAATCAATCCAATCACGAAAAGGTGTGTTGACATAGTCCCACATGTCTTCGTCTGGATGAGGGATGGGGTAAATGGATGTGTATTCCCCTTTTTCAACGTCAGTAACTACCACAGACCCAAATAGCCCCGGTTCTTCATCTGCGAATAAAAGCCAAACACATCGCCCGTACGTTCTCAGAACGAGCAGTGCCGGGATAAAATGGGCGTCGGGTGTCCCATGCTTGTACCCGATACATGTTAAACAGGGTGGGCTGTAGGCAATCCAGTTAACCCCCCTTGCTCGCTGCAGCGATTTACGAGCAAAACGCATAAACGGGAGCCCAGGCCATAGACCAAATATCGCCATTTTCTCGGGCCACTCGAGAATCCAAAGGCGGAACTCTTCTGGAATACGCGGATATTGGGAGTACAAAGATTCGATATATGCCTCCCTGTCAAACGGTTTAAGGTTGTTCAACGTCCATAGCCTTGACTCGACGAAATATGGGTGGCTTAGCATATGTCGTAAGAGATCGAGCATGCGCCTGCGAATTGGGTTGACGTCGGCGAGGGGCAAGAGCCGTTGCCATTCTTTGCATACCCCATGCGAGATGATATACGGCTTTAACTCCAGGAAGGAGAAAATATGCAGAAGGAGCTCGATCGGTAAGAGTTGAAATGTATACGCTGGACGCGGGGTAATGGGATGGATTCCTAGGCTAGGTTTGCTCGTAGAAAGACAAAATGTTTCCCAACTGCCGAAGAGACCGTAAACGAAGGTGTACGCCGCTCTTACGGGCTTCAACGCATAGTACAGTGAGATAATTTGGCCCATATCCGTAGCCAATGATGTCAGGGAGATTGCTAGTGGATAGACAGGGTGCCCAAAGTGGGTGGTAGATGAAACCTTTGTTCTCGGTTCAACTTCTCTCCCTTTGCGCGGCGTGTTAAATCCGGTAGGCGGTAAAGCGCAAGAAGGAGAAGATGTATAGGATGCAAGATGCAATCGACAAAAGAGGAGAAGAATCAGATAAACGAATCTGAAGTACAATTATAGTGAGAGCGTCGGGCCCATAGTCAGTCATTTCATAGCGTAGGGCCGTAGGCGCGGTATACTCTGAGCCGACTTCCGGCAATCAATATTTGTTCGCGTTGACAGTGTCCGAAAGAGGATGGGTAGGCCGAGACTAAAACACCACAGTATCGCTACAGATTCAATATATGGAAAAGGTAACAAAGGTTTCACTGTGTTTAACTCTAAAGAACAAAGAACTTATTCTAGGAAGGATACCGGAGAAAATCATTCAACAAGTCTTGTTGGTGACATACAGTCCATGGCGGAGACGGGAGGATAGGCGGCAAAACTGCGCAAAACTTGTACTTTACGGGACGGTCAACCGGTGCATCGTTACTGAAGTCCTGGCCATCCTCCACAGCCCAATTCGCAAACTGATCCCAATGGTGCCGTAGGAAATCGATCCAGTTCGGGAAGGGCATGTTGACGTATTCCCACACGTCATCGTCAGGGTCAGGGAGAGGGTAGATAGCTGGACGCTCAAATTTATCGACATCGATAATCACTACCGAACCAAAGAGCCCTGGCTTGTTATCTTCAAATATAAGCCAAAAAGAACGGTCGTATGTCTTCAACACGAGCAGAGCCGGGATGAAGTGGGCATCCGGGGTACCATGGTTGTACCCGAGACACGTCAGAGTAGGAGGACTGTATGCAATCCAGTTGACCCCACCTGCTCTTTGGGCCGATAGGCGACCAAACCGCATGAAGGGGAGACCTGGCCACAACCCGAGTATCGCCATCTTATCTGGCCACTCAAGGACGAAGAGTCTGAACTCTTCCGGGATCGCATAGTGTTGTGAATAGAGGCTGTCAATATATTCCTCCCTATCAAACGGTTGCAAGTTCTTCAACGTCAGGCCTTGTCTCGACGAAATGCGGATGGTTCAGCATGTGGTGGAAAAGATGGAACATGTGCTTGCGAATTGGGTGGATGTCAGCGAGAGGTAGGAGGCGTCGCCATTCTTTGCATACAGCGTGCGAGATGATATGCGGCTTCAACTCCAGGAAGGAGAAAATATGCAAGACGAGTTCGATAGGTAGGAGTTGCAATGTACGCGCTGAATGCGAAGTAATAGGATGATTTTCCGAGATGACCTTGCCCGCAGGAAAACGGAATCTTTCCCAACAGCTCGGGAGACCGCCTTGAAGAAAGGTGTACAACTCTCGTATAGGCTTGAATACATAGTTCAACGAGAGACTTTGGCCCATATCCGGTGTCGTAAGTTGAACGTTGTAAGAGAGGATAGTGTAGCACCGTTGTAGAATGACCACTTGTGTCTCGTTCTCAGGAATAAACTTGGGAGAACCTGTTAGTACCAGGTGGAGCCAGCCTAGAAAGAACGAGTTCGTAAGAAGAAAGAGGAGAGAGAAAGAATTGGCGATTTGCGATTTGTTTGCCGAACCGCACGCCCCCGGGCGCGATGACTTCCGGCCCGTACGAGTATGTATCGGAGCTCGAAAGATAGTGATGCCGATCAATGAATTCCGATGCAGCAGAGAGTTGGGAGAAGTGCCTACCGACGCGATGAGATGGGATCCTCCAACTCTGACCATGTTGACCATTGCCGAGTCTGAAAACACTTTACCAAACTTATCTCAATCTGGACGGCATCCTAGGTTGCAGGAAGCTGAGCTGCGTGGCTTCATCAAGGACAAACTCGACGTTTTGCAAGAGAGGCTTATCAATCCCAGCCGAGAACCAATGCTTTTAAGAGTCCTTTCGCGGGCTTTGTTCAAAATTGGTGACCGGCCAGGTATCGTCGCAAAGGTATGTTTGTCCCAGTCTTATACCTCCACTATCAGCGTTTTAATAACCTCTTGTCTAGATTAACTGCATCACCTCCGACAATGCGCCAAACAATGATTCATGAGACGATGATGATTGCGTTTGCTGCGTGTTAAGAGAGGAAGACAGCGAAGGATTTGACTGGCGGGAACACCATGTACGGTGAGTACTTTGTTCCTATACTCTTGGTGCATCGCTTACCTTTGTCATCGCCAGGTGCCTTGTCCACACCGTCAACCTCTCCGCACACTCGATGATCTCAGCTCGCAGCAAGTCTACTGTCTAAATACTACAACCCACTTATGGAGGACAAACACATGGCAGATATGACAGCTGGCGAGTGCAATGAAATGGGTCTGATTCGGGCTACTTGTGTTAAAGTAAGTCTCGCCGGTTGAGTCATTCATTTGATGCCATCTTACTTAGCCTTGCAGGCTCGATCCTCATCCCAGCGCAAATCTTCAACGAAAACCAGTCGAAAACCTGTGAGATACCCCAAAATAACGCGCACCGCAAATGCAAGAACCTCCTTTATCCCTCATCCCGCTTTGCAACAGCGCAATATTTCCTGGTCCTTTCGATAGGCATGTCTAATCTCACGGGCTTCCCAAAAAACTATTCTGGTGGCAAGCTCAAGAAGAAAAAATGTATGTACATTGTACAAGCGTCAAACAACATTTTCCTCATAGCAGTCCGTTCATTCTTGTTCAGCCAAAGCCAGCGAACAATCAGACGCCTCGACTCCGATTTCACTAACACATACAAGTGATACGGCTACTCCGACGTCTTCAGTTACTACTCCCACATTCGAAGCTCCGTGGGAAGATTTCAGCAACCATCCCAAAGACTTCAAGATCCTCAAAGACTTCATCGAGAAGATCAATTTGGCAATGCTTGACGGAAGATATGTTCGATACTGCGACCATAGCCAACACGCTGAAGGTATGTGAATGAATCCCTCACCTTTCACAACACGTTTATTCACCATCATCTTTGTAGTCGAAACAGACGGCATAGGAGCTCCGGAGAACGGCGATGCATATCTAGACAAACTTGTCGTTTATTATCAGCAAATTGGACTCTTGCCTGATCTGAGCGCTATGCTCCCCCGTAGTCAGTGGATTCGGCCCACATTCTACCAGAGAATAAATAGGAGCATTGCTTACTCCATGGAATACCAGCTTCCCCCTAGGAACTCGGAAGAGGACGATCGGTCAACGTTGAAAAGGGCACTTGTTCATTTCATACGAGAACATGAAAAAATATTCAACTCTCCCAAAAACCCACTTCCGTATAAAATGTTCTGCGTGGTCGAAGCCTTTGTCTGGCCCCGGGGTTCGGATGAACTTCCGGGAATGAATACCACTTTTGGCCACGCTGATCAGTCTTCGCGGCATCCCCACCAAATCACTGAAGCGGAACGGGTTTTAGGAAGGCTCTTCCGAAGAGCGCTGGTGTTTCCCCTGTTGATGGGCAACGTGCCGCAGAAACCAAAGGCGGGTGACACACAGCCCCCTCCAGACCAGTGCAGCGAGGTTATCTCACTGCCCTTTATTTTGGATCCTGTGAAACGATATCTGAAGGAACACCCGGAGGCGATCGTGGTCGTTAATTGCCTCGCTATGCCAAGCTCTGAAAAGATGGGTAAGACAACTGTGTTCTGCTCACATTGCGATGAACGGGCACGCACATATGTCAAGGACTATGATGGGCTGCGAATCGTCGACCTGGCTGACGATGGCATCACCTACGATTCTGATTCAGCAGTGAGTACTATCCCGGGTTCAGCAAGTGCAGGCCTTTTGCTAATGTGGGGCGTACGCAGGCCAAATGCTTTGCAAAGCTCAATGCAGCGCCTGTTAATGAGGTCGACCACCGGCCAATTCAGTAGTTTTGTGATGTAGATAAAGAAGTGTGAAGCATCTGATGAAGATCCAGAAATTTAGTATTATGTACAAATTATGTTTGCATTGAAATCCGACTAGTGTCTATAGAAATACTTGGAATTGATTTGCGATGTATAACATTAACATTTGTCAGTAAAATTACAGGAGACCTTGAAAATACAGCAATGTTAAACAACTCGACCATTCATTCAGTCCAGTGTATACTCAGCTATATCCTGCAGAAACCTAGGTGCATGTCGGTCAATCCATGGTGGGGATGGGAAATTTGTGGGTAAAAGATGGCCAAAGGTATACGACAAAGGAAGGTCAACAGCGGTGACTTCCTGATTGGTGATGGTGGTGTCAGGGACCTTAGCAGTAGTCAGAAGACATCTCTCCCATTGGTCTTCGAGAAAAACGATCCAGTCGTCGTAGTCGTGGATCTCGAACGGATCGTAGTCGTAATTTAAGAGTTCGCTTTTTGTCGGATAAAAGGATGGGCAGTCCGGGAAAGCGATTTCTAGAACACGGCCAAAAAGCTCGGGTTCTTCTTCGTCAAAAAGTAGCCACCGCGTATATTCGGATGTTCTCCATACGAGGAGCGCTGGCGTCAAATTCTCCTTCGGGTCAAGGCTCCCTTTATCATATACTAAGGCCTGTAGCAACGGAGTGTCGTACGCCATCCAGTTGACCCCAGAAGGCATGCGGACTGTGCGGTGGGGAAATCTGACCATCGGTAAGCCTGGCCAAATTCCAAATATTGCCATTTTCGCAGGCCATTCCAAAATCCAAAGACGGAATTCTTCCGGTATAGCCGTTGAATGCTGCGCCAGGAGGCCATCGATATAGGCTTGCCTGTCGAAAGGTCGCAAGTTCTCTAGGATCCAGGGACGTGTCTCGACGAATTCGGGGGCTTGCAGCATTCGATGATACAAATCCAACATTCGCCACCGAATCGGATGCAAATCTGCCAGGGGCAGCAGCACCTGCCACTTCTTGCATACTCCGCGAGATATAAGATACGGCTTGAGCTCCAAGAAGGAGAATATATGGATAAGTAGTTCGTTTGGTAAGGAATCAAGTGAAAGACGCTGCTGTCGGCGAGAGCTGCCGCGGAGAAGTATGTGGGTTGCCTTTAATTGGCGGTGTAGAGAGCTATACGAGGTCTGCAAGTCCAATGACATGTTCTGAATAGAAAGTGTCTGTCTCATTGGAGGAAGATAGAGTGACCGTAGTGGTATAGGATGGGAGGTCTCAGATGACTGCGTCTTGAAGAAGGTGCGTGATGTGAGAGGTGTTGGGAACGACTCCAAACAGCTGCCACAGTAGACAAAGAAAATATGTCTGGTAGGTGGACGGCTTCCCTTAGAGCTTGGAGGCTTGGATATTGAGTACTTGAGTATGGAATAGTTGAATGTGAACGTCACCGTGCGAGTTCACGTTCAGATCTCAGAGGTTTTGAACAGCATCCCAACAACCTAGCTTTCCGCGCCGTAACGGACGGGCCATCAGTATCATGTGACCCAGGGTCAGCAAGAAACTCTCCCTGAACATAGAGCTTTAGACTTTTAGTACTTACCACAGCGACATAACAGGTCTTGAATCTTGATAGGTTTCATGTCGAATATTTCAGGGTGTAAGTAGTGCTGAAAAGTGCTTTTTAATACATCTTTGTGTGGAACAGTGGAAGAAGAGAGTGCGCCTCTCCACTATGTCCAATCTCTACTTTTAAAACGATGAAGACCGTGTGGCTAGCTAGCACCCAAAGTGCTAGGTCTCTAGGTTATGGCTTGCATGGAGCACCGTACATTCTCACCTTCAGCACAGGAATATTATGGACTCCGGAGGTCGATTGCGAGGCTCTGCAGGAGTAGAACAACGAATTTCGAGTTCAGTCTTCCCCAAAAAAATTGTGGCTTGCTGCATAAAGGTGATGCGATGTCTTTGACTGTATGTAAAATATTACAGTGTGCATAGGTGATACAAGGTATCTATGTACGTCTCAAGTACGAACAAGAATCTAGCCGAGGCGCTATTAATAAATGGAGCGCCAGGTTTGTGAGTTATTTATAACTCCATGCGAAAGTCGAACATTCCAGGGTGAAAGAAGTGTTAGGCAGCTTCTTCTAATTAGTCTATTCTTGCTCACATGTTCTCTGAATTGTTAACTTATGAGACTCTTGAAAAGCCCGACACGAACGCGACAACTTCTTATTAGTATTGGCTCAAAGACTCGGACTCTCCAGAACGATATTAATGAAACTTGACCTCGCAGCCAGCGCCTGAGGCTGCAGCAAACAGTTTCTCTGTTCTATATTTGCTAAGACAATTTTATTTAGCTTCTACCTGCCAGCGCAGGGTAGCTTTAAATTATCCGTCTGGCGGCAGATATTCGGACCTTCGCATCATGCGCGGCTAAATAAGTTTTGTGTTTTGCAGAGTTTGGATGTAAAATTATACCACATAAAGCGTTTGGTCTGCTTAGTATGTAAATAAATTTCCACGGAGACCTTACCAGCTGGTCTCAGTGCCCAGCCCAGCATTCATCAATCACCGTCTCGTTTACGATATCCTGGTAAGTCTTTCCCAGGTATAAATGCCCTGGTCCTCGTGACCACGTTCCATGCGTTATGCGCTAAGGTCCCGGGCCCTCATGATGAAATGGTTCCAACATTGCAATAAAAATTATGTGAGTATTGAGGAGGCACCACGCAAGGTCGGTTATTGAGGGGCAGCCATTCGCAGTCAAATAGCGGCTCGATTCTTTCATCTTATACTCACATTCCCCGGCCCTCCCCACCACGATGTCACCATTGAAAACTGCTCTTCTCTGTCTGTCCACACTTTGTGTGGTAGCGACCACTCTTGCAGCCGGCGTTCGTCCTGGTCAAATCAAAAACCTCGTAACGTTTGGAGACAGTTACACTGATACGGTCGTGGTGTCTAACGGAGGAACCCAATGGCCTGTTTACGCGTCAGGCTTTGCACATGTCAACCTTTTCCCCTTCGCAAGGTCTGGAGCGACTTGTTCAAACAACCTCACCTTCAGACCTTTCCCTTCGTTATTCGAGAGCCAGCTTCCGACATACTTTAATACGACAACAGACGCAAAGGGTCATGAGAAGCTGAAGCCAGAAGAGACTCTCTATACCCTGTGGCTCGGAACAAATGACGTAGGATCCAATGCTCTGCTAACTGGCAGCGACGACGCAAGCTTGGTCGACGTTATGGAGTGCATGGTTAACTGGGTTAAGGTGCTCTTCCAAAATGGAGCGAGGAATTTCTTATTCCAAAACGTGAGTAGTTTTTTCTATTAGGGAATAACGAGCTGCGCTTACCTAGGTCCCGTGTGCGACACAAATAGATGATTCCTCTCGAGACCGTACCCCTATACGCTCCTGACTCATGGCCTGCCCGATACTGGACTGCACAGCGCAATACTACTGAGTGGAGCGTGTTCATGAAGGAGCTTGTCCTTTCCGGAAATGCCTTGTCTAAACTTATGCTTCAAGCTCTGGCTCCTTCTCTTCATGGTGCTCACATTGGTCAGTGTTAGTTGGTCTGTTCTGACTGGCCGGTCGTCTAACTAGTGGTAAAACAGGCATATTTGACTCGCACAGTCTCTTCGCCGACATGTTCGCTAATCCATCGCTTTATCTGAACGGCACGGCACCTCTTAACGTCACAGGGGCAGTACAAGCATGCGTATTTGAGCTGAACGAATCCACAAGCGATACTGGTAGCTGTACAATTGCACACGGCACGGACAGGGATAGCTTCTTGTGGTGAGCTTGATAAACTGTATTCCACTTTTATTAGCGAGATGGCTGACATTGCGTTCCCATAGGTTCGATGAGCTCCATCCAAGCGAACAAGCGGACCGTATTGTAGCCAGGGAGATCGCCCAAGTTATCGAAGGGAAGAAAAACAAGTGGACGACCTGGCTGAGCTAAGCCTAATGTTTTGATGAAAAAGTTTCACGGCGCAGTTTGTGAATCTTAAAAGATTATTAGGAAGGATAGTAACCTTTATTCTCAAAAGTAACGTTAACGCGATTGTGAAAAAAAATTCTCATGTAAGATTGGGAAATCGGGAGCTAAATAACTTTTTTACGCTGAGATCTCCACCAAAGCTTCAGTCAAAGCCGAAGTAACTGTGAGGCCGGCGTGTCTGAAAAGTGGAATGTCAGTCAGACGCGTCGGAACTCGTCGCGCCTGTACACGTGCTCTTTCCGGACGTCACGGGGTGAGTTTCAAGGATTCAACTCCAGGATTCAACTTGAACCCTTCGAATCAACGGCTTTCTCTCGAGTCTTACAGTACCGACTTAATTATTCATGGAAAATATTCCCATGGTTTCCCAAAAGATAGGTATAATGATTTGACAGCTTTTTCTATGGACAATTCGGCGCAACTGCTGCGCTGGTGCCAACTAAGCCATAACTACTAGTGCATATGTTACAAGTGAGCACGTAAGGTTAAGCGTGTATGTAACCGAAGCTCCGGAGTAGTACAGAATTTTGGATAGGAAAGGGAAGGAAACAAAAAGGAGGCATTTTAAGTCTTCTACTAACGTCGCGTTTAACCATTAACCGCATATTTCGACGCCGCTCTCGGAAGCTTCACGGAGGTAGTGCTGAAAGATAGACAGTAGCTTCTGCTTGACGAACGCGTCCGGCTCCGAGAAATTATTGCAATACAGCCTACGCGGGGACTTCGTGTGCTTCTCCTGCGTCGCCTTGAAGCGCTTCAAGGATATTTTGGCTAGACGGACTAGAGTGTTGTTCACTTCTTGCCAGTCCCACGTTGAGATCTCGTCTTCGAGAGGCAGAGCGTCGGTATCACAGATGACTTCGATTGTTTCCAATCTTTGCCCTGGCCACTGGTCCCGAAAGAGGTTCGCGAAGTTGGATAAGGAAGAGGGGTTGAGAGGAAGACGAATCGTGAGGTGGGTCAAGCAGGGAAGCTCCGCTGATGTTAGTATTTCCAGGTGCAGATTGTCTGGGATGGCTATAACGGATGTCAGCTCTTTCCAAAGTAACCAGAGATCAGAGAAATTTCATACCTGAGTACGGACTAGTCAGCCAACGAAGGGAGGTCAAGGTCTTGCTGGCTGCCTTGGCGAGCTTCATCATGTACCGCGCACCTTGCGCATTGATGAATGTCACTGAAAGATGGCGAAGTTGAATTGGATTCGTGCTGGGAAGACTTGGAAAACTTCCTGGTTCGTGGGCCGCAGAGCAAACACCGACCAAGGAAACCGATCCAATGTGACTGAGCAACGCCAGCTCCCTCTTGGAAAGCCGCATGTATTGCAGTTCCACGTGCTGAATTGTAGGAAGTTGGAAGAACCGGAAGAGCGTGCCTCGTAACGCATCGTCCAGACAAGTCCAGTCTACGAAATACGTTGAACAGATCACGAAAACTTTCAGTTTCGTCAATCGAGGCAGAAGTAGTCGCAGGTCCTCGTTGACTGGGGACCAATCAGAATTCGGAGGTGCCAATTGTGGCCCAGTAACGTAAAGTGTGGTAATGTGTGGCGCAACATAGTTGTCACTGCTGCGTGCTAGGAAAGATAGAAGGCGGTCCGGACGGTCCTCCCCTGCGCATCCTAAATTAGTGTCTTGGGGTGGACAGAGTTCGATAGTGGCTTTATCGAAAATATACCGACGGGTGGCGAGAAAGAAAGCGTAGGAGGCTAACGAGCAAGCCTTTAAGCTAGCGAGGTCAGCATGGGCGAGTATGAGGTGGAGAAGCTCGATGGGCAGTAACATGGACTTGCTGGATTGCGAGGAGCCATCGACGACGGCGGCGCCATTTTAGTAGGTAATGGAGCACTCGATGTCTGAAAGTTGAGCCCACTACCAAGACCAGACAAAATCTTTTTCCGTGAAAAAAGTTTCTCTCCGAAGCGAAAACGTGCCCATTTCTGGATGTAAACGACTCGGGAACGAGCACGGTGCAATCTTGTACTATGGTTCGGGCACAGGCACGTCAAGAAGCTGAAAATAACCGAGAAAAACGTGGTTGATCATGCTGATCTTAGATGCTGCGCGCTGATCTGACTCCCGGTGTATTAGTACAGCTAATCATACATGAAAATCCAGCCTACAGTGAAGGAACTCGTCAAGACCTAGAGAGCAGTCGCCCCAGCCAACCTTTGGTTTTCAGAACCTTGGTATTTCCACGAGCGGCGCTGGTGGTACCTCCTTCGGCGGAACTTGCTGCAGCGTGCCGTCGCTTATATTCTGCTGGACTTTCAGGGTTCTTTGTGAATCCCCACAGTCCCCTCTTCGCCGCTCTAACAATCGTAGATTAGCACGAGTCACTTTCCATAAACAATTAAGCTGACCTCGCTTCTGCTTCCAATTTAAGATATCCCTCTTTACCCAACCTTCCATACTCAGCACCTGCCTGCAGACATATGAGTCACTTAGAAATGGCGTTATCGTCATAACGCACTTGCTCGTAAACCGTTGCCACACCCGCCTTGAGCATCTCAGCTGGTAGGCTTGTGCCGTTGAATAGAAATCCTGGTAGAACCCGTGGCGGAAGCTGTACTTGTGCAACCTACGTTCGGTAGTTGAAATAGTCAACGTGTTCTGTGATAGATAGCGGACTTACGACCCGCGAATACTGGTCTTTTCTCAGCAGCTGACAGTATACTGTCTGTCCGAGGACCTTGTTCCGAAGCCATTCAAGGCTCTCAGCAGCATAAGGCTGGGCTTGTTTCCCGAAATGCGAAGACTGACTGGAAATTAGGTTGAATTCCTGGAAAGAAAACAAGGACGCACTTCAGGGGCATCGACTCCTGCGATTCGTATATGTATGGTTTCATCCTTCAACTCTTTCCTTCGTACATTAGTGAAAACAGAAGGCATTTATTAATTGCCGTACCTTTCGTTATCGAGGGTATAGATCTAAATTTAATAGGCCAGGTGTATCCTGCAAGTGTAGGGATATGGAAGAAACGGAAATTATCTGCATCGCCAACGCTATTCAAACCTATCAGCTAGAAGGTCGAGAAATGGGCAACCCTGCATACCTGGTGACTACTCCTTTCAACCACCTCTTCCTCGTAAGTAACCGAGGTGTAACCCAGTCGCTGTTTCGGACCCTTCGACCGTAACGTCTGTATACCAGCGCGGCTGACAACGCGGAGACGGATCCCAAAGAGAAAAATACTAGCGCAGCAACTGAAGGAGGCAAGGCGTCGTACTGTTCCCGCAGTTTACCCTGTCTTTTATCCTCAGATTTGGTCCACAGAGGCCAGGGTATACTCGACATCGTTTGTTGCAAGGATTTCGAGGCGGTCGTGACTGGTCGTGGTCAACGTTTATGACGCAGGTTTCTCATGATCACGTCGCTTGCGGCACAAGCGAATTTGAAACTGTTTATCTGATAACCACCACCACGGGCATGTCTGTCAACGACGAAGAGGAGAGCCGTAGCTTGCTCATTATATACGCGACCGAGACTGGAAACGCCCAGGACGCCGCAGATTACATTGCGCGACAATGTCGAAGAATTGCTTTTCAATGTCGCGTGGCTAGCATAGACACGTTTTCCTTGGTGAGTTATGTCTTTTTTTTGCAAGGTTTAAGCAGACTGAACAGGAGAAAGCCAGACCTGCTTTCAGAAGGCTTGGTTATCTTTGTGGTTTCTACCACAGGATCTGGTGTTGAGCCACGTTGTATGACCCCGTTGTGGAATGACCTTCTGCGAGGTGATCTTCCGGCAGACACGTTCGAAGATATGTTTTTCTCCGTGTTTGGCCTTGGAGATACTTCCTATGAGAAGTTTTGCTGGGCTGCGAAGAAACTTTCGCGGAGATTAGAATCATTAGGAGCCACCGAATTTCATGAAAGGGGAGAAGGAGACGAACAGCATCCGCTTGGGTGAGTTGCTTTTCCTGGCACTCTTTGTCGAGTTACTCATCTCATATCTCTTAGAATAGACGGTGCTCTGCAACCCTGGACAGATGGTTTGCTCAAGATGTTGCTTGAGCTATGTCCCTTGCCGCAGGGCATAGAAATTATACCGGATAACACCTTGCCTCCTCCAAGAGTCCTCCTACGCAGTGTGTCTGAGAAGATTCTGGAAGTAAATGTTGAGCCGCTAAAAGCGGACTTGCAATATCATAAGGCCACCGTGAAAGAGAACAAAAGGATAACAGCGAGCGACTGGAACCAAGACGTCAGGCACCTGGAGTTCGAATTCGAGGACAACATCATGTACGGTTTTTCGTGAAATTATGAAATTTACTGATTGTTTTTAAATTTGAAGATACGACCCTGGAGATATCGCAGTTATACACCCCGTAGCAGCAGCTTCTGACGTTGATTCATTTTTGGAAACCATGGATTGGCAGACTGAAGCTGACATTCCATTCGAAATAGAGCTAACGATGACCGGTATGTCATCTATCGTCTTATTGAATGCCATCTCATCCCTAGTCCACAGACCAGTCACTTCCTAACCATTTGCCTCGAACAACGACGTTGCGGAATCTATTTTCTCAGTTTCTCGATTTCAACGCTGTCCCAAAGCGGAGCTTCTTCCAGTATCTTCGCGATTTCACTTCAGACGAGTTGGAAAGAGAAAAATTGGAAGAATTCCTATCGCCAGCCGGAGCGGTTGGTAAAACCTTTTGCGACCGCTTACCAGCTATGGAATCTTACTCTTTCGTAACAGGATGAATTGTACGAGTACTGTTACCGTGTGCGGAGGACGGTCCATGAGGTTCTCAGCGAGTTCCGACATGTCAAGGTCCCTAAAGATTATGTCTTCGATGTCTTTCCGCCTATGCGACCGAGGGAGTTCTCCATAGCGAGTTCTGTAAAGGTGGGTACACGATATTCCGTTCGGGGAGCTTCTCAATTAACAGCTGCAGAAACACGACCATGAAATCCATCTCTGCGTGGCCATCGTCAAGTATCGGACGAAACTAAAGATACCCCGCAGAGGGGTTTGTACATCTTACTTGTCCGGGCTGAAACCTGGTATGGCTTCCTATCGCCTTTGTCCGTCTTGCGTTGGCTTACACTTTCCAAAGGGGACACTCTGTTTATTGGTCTCAAACCCGGAATGATCAGGCTGCCTGTTAAAAATGATACGCCAGTCATCTGCGTCGGACCAGGGACAGGTGTCGCACCTATGCGGGCTGTCATAGAACAGCGGATATCAGCAGGTTCTCATTGTGGGTCTCATCTTTAATTTACGCTCTACGTTTTTGCTGAGGCATTTACTAGCCAACACACTATACTTCGGCTGCCGATCTGCAATCAAGGACCAACACTATGCTGCGGAGTGGGAAGAATACTCCAATAGTCAAAAGATGTTGTATCGAGCGGCGTATTCGCGAGACGGGCCTGAAGGAGTGAAAAGGACGTATGTTCAGGACCTCATACGTGAAGATGCAGAGACGATATGGAAGCTTGTTGGGGAGTGCAAAGGATGGGTGTTCATCTCTGGGTGTGTGCTGTTCCGTTAATGAACGAAGTTCATTAATTGATTTTATCCAAGTTCCTCAAACAAAATGCCCACTGCCGTGAAAGAATCGATCGCGTATGCCGTTGAGAAACATGGAGGGTATTCAGCGGAGCAAGCGAAGAGTTATGTCAATGAAATGATAAAAGAGAAGCGGTTGATTGAGGAATGTTGGAGTTGAGCAATCGGATGGCCAAGAAACGGACAAGGCACTTGCTGCTGTGTTGGAGCTCGCTTTCGATATGATAGATGAAAAGTAATGTTATATGATATGTGTTTGTAGTATTATGGTTGAATATACCATCATCGCGCTTTAGGATTAAGAATATGCCATGGCAGTATGTATGTATGATCAGGCTGCGGTTTCAGCAGGTGCTGGTCCACTTGCTGTGACTTGATTCAAAACCATGACCCTTCGACCATCGAAGGGCCTGCGGATTGGGGATGGAGGAGGTGAGGGAACATCGGGGTCTTCTGCGACACTGCGATACGTGCAAAATTAATTACATGGAATAAAGAGCGACGTTAAACGTTGGATACTTACACTATATTCAAAGAGACTGTCTGTTGGTGGCTGATGGGTGCGCCAAGGACGAGGATGCCTTCAGTAATGACGACATTAAAGAAGAGGCCTACTGAGCCAGCCTACAGGAAAAGGACATTAGCATCCTACAATTTTAACAAGCTAGAAGAACCACGCACGTTAATGGGCTGATTGGGGTCAGTAGGCACCTCAACGGCGCCTGCGAAGTTAACAGTCGCTCCAATCTCATCGAACTTCTCTCCTTGGGTCTGGGAAATAAAGTCCGCTCGAGAGGTCTGCACGCCGTTCACGGTAATGACAGCTTTATCGGACAGGAAAGCGTCCATGGCGCTGTTAAAGTCGGTTGCATTTGTGGCGGTGAATATGGCAGTGATGTGGTTCTTGGCCCAGTTGGTGAGGGTTGGGAGGACGATAGCTGAAGACATGTTGACTATTAGATGCTTGGGATATTGCTGAGGATAAAGAGTCCATGACTAAATCCCTGTCTTATAAACCTCAAGCGCGAGTAATTATAGAGACGAGTTCCGTAAAGCAAGGGGTATAATGGAGTCGTCAGAGGATAAGCATCACCGATGGTCAACGCCCATCCACGGCACCACAGCATCCTTTATGGATTCCTTGACGTTCGGACAGCCATAAAAGTTATTATGGCTGCAGATGGCGGAGTTGCCGCGGTAAAACGGCCTGCTTCAGATTCATTTGCGTTTCGTGGATAGAGAGATCCGGAGAGGCGGGCTGTACTTTCCCGACGGGGCATTGAGTGTGCGTAGCCCGACTTCGGTCCACTGCATGGTTCTTCATAGGCAGGCATGGCGAAGAACAGGAGGTTGATGGTAGTTTTGATCATCTTCTCCTCGTAAGACGAGTACCTCCCATGATCCACTCAGGCTTTGAGCGGTCATCAGCGGATGACTTTGGAAAAACGGAGAAGAGAAGTAAGTGGTGTAATCGATTCGATTTTCCGCCGTTTGGATGAGATTCTAGAGAAAGGGTCATTGGCATGGGTCCAGTCTAGGTAACTCGGATCTAAAGCAGACCAAAGTTACGAAGGGTCCTTTTTAGAAACGATGTCCGCACAAAGAAAGAATGTATGGACTTTGACGAGACATGCAGGTGATTGTGTGAATGGAGCAAGCAATAGTAGAGGGAATGTAAGATGATTCATCATCGACTTGTGGTGTAACGATTTCGTGTGTAATTCGTGTTCGGCAAGGTTGTCCACCACCAGTGTACAAATGTTCCTGCGTCAAGGTCGGCCAACCTTTCATCGTAATCGATTCTGGTCCATAAATTACTCTATCATTCGCGGTGCTTTCAACACAGAATCAGCAAATGCCGTCAAATAACAATAAGAAACAGTCAACGCATACCAGGATTTATCTCAATAATGCCACAACGAGGGTCTGAAGAGAAGGACGCCTCCGCGTGATTTAGGCCTAGTATTGGAAAGAATGACGGATATCCTTTCAAAACCTATTCTCCGCAACGAGGACCATTTATCCATGATTGAATTGGGACGTCGGACTCTGCGGCCTGCGCGAGCAAAAGTTTGGTATCAAGGAATCATCGCAACAGTGACCAGCAAGTATTGGTTTCCGTTGAAGAAATGAATTATCGAAATTGTTTAGGTTCGTCAGCGCTGTGTCTATCGTGCCGAACCCTGCTTCCTTGAGCGAGGCCCAACCTTCAGTGAATTTTCTTGATATAATCGACGACAAATCTTCCTTGAGGACCTGTTCATTAATCTATAATCAGAGCAAGTTTATACTTGCCTGTAATAGAGTACATACCACCCATGACGATGACAAGTGCGTACCCATCGCCAGAGAAGAAGTAACATCTCCGAAGGGTTTCTTGGGATCGGCCAAGACAGCATCGACGCTCTTCATTCAAGGAGAAGTTCCTTGGTCCGTAGGATTGAGGTCCATGTATCGAGACTTTTAACTGCGCCAACGCGCAATAATTTGCGCAAATGAAATATGCAGCGTCTGGATTCGCGGGTTCACGCATGGCGGCGAAGCTGGATCGCTTGACCGCTTAACTGGTGTGCGTTCCTAGATTCCTGGGGGGTAAGTGCCTCTTTGTCGATGATCGATGAACCTTCGCCGCCTTAGTTCATCATGGTGATTTTGCGAAGGCGAAACCTGAGTAACGGGTGCAACCATAAGAGGCAGTGGATAGTTTCTAGAATCCAAGATGTACGGATCTCGAAATGCAACAGCGAGGTATATCGGAAAGCGGAAGCTGGGAGGAACCATGTCCAGGTGGAAAAGAAGAAACACGATCAAAGTTGGTGTTTATCCAAATCCTGATCACGAAAGCCAAGCTCTTCACATGGATGGGATAATGACGCCTGTCGTGAGGTTCCATGTCTGCGAATTCTACCCAAAATAATTATCTTGAGATATCTCGAGGAGTGCGCGTCATATAGACGACTGACTATGTCGTCTCCGAGCAATCACTTTGGGATCAGCCTGCCTGTAGGTCAAGAAGGATAGTCAGCTATCATATAGCGATGTCGATGAGAACGATGAAGAAAGAGATGACAACTTTAAAGGCTAAAGCTTTAGAGGTTGGATGGTAGGCTTGCTGGTCTGCACGTGATCCAGAATTCATTCTCATCCTTTCGCCCTACGAATTAGTTTGCTTTGAAGCGATTAGCGCACATAACTGAAGGCACTTCAAAGAGACCTATAAATGTGACAGAATGGCGAAAGATACGCAGCCGACGTAGTTCAGTCCACAAGGATCAAAGTCTGCGAAAGTAAAGCATTAACACCAATGGAATTACAACACACATACTGATACAGCTAGTGTTGCCACGGTTTGACTCCGAACCGTGAGGTCGCGGAGTCGAGTCGAAAATAGGTCGAGTCGAGTCGAGTTGCCGGCCAGCCGAAGTCATCGACTGACTCTGATGCAGTTAGCGACCAGCTCCGACTTAAACCGGTTTGAGTCGTAAGAGGCATTGCCATTTTCGGATTGAAAGTGAATACGCAGTTTCTGCGCGTCCAACAAAATCCACAGCTGTATTTAGAGAATTAGGTGCTAACAGCTCTATACAAGTTCCTTGAAATGTCATTTTCTTATAAATGTCGCGCAAGGCTGAGCAAGAACAAAAGTACTCCTTCCAACGCGTACGCGATGTATCATGTATGGGTGACGCGGCGGTGTTCCGGCAGCACATGTGACGTATGTGACGTAAGATAACGCTGGCAATCTATTTTAGTCTGTACTCAGTCGGACAGTCCTCCCCACCATGATGTCGGGCGTAGTCCATAAGTATCATATGTTCGCAACAAGGCTTAGAAACATGTAATTAACACCTGAATTAGTCTTCCATTGCTAATGCTATTGTACATGCAGTGATTACACTGTCCGAATCTTGATTTTCGAATGTGCATCCTTGCCATTTACCATATTTGGACGAAGTCATGGTTCAAACCGACTCGAGGTCGCGAGTCGATTAAGTCAGTCGTCGTGTAGCGGTTAACTCCGGCACTAAGTCGAGTCGGGCAATAAGTCGGGCGGAGTCAACCGTAACCGAGTCGAGTCGAACCGTGGCAACACTAGATCATACAGCGAAAGCAAAAACACATAATGAAGAAACAAGTTGAAGAAACCACTATGTCATAGCTTTGCCAGCTAGACGAGTACCCTCCTGGATAGCAACAGCCTATAAGATGAAAGACATTAGCTTGCTTCAGAAATTGCCATCTTGGAACTGCCTACCTCTTCCACCCACGGCAACCGGAAGAATTCACTGCGTTTCAGTTCTTCTTGCCTAACCGTCATGCCCTCCGTTGGACCATGACCTAAGATACTTTCTAAATCCCTAGACTGGGATTCCAACCATGTCTGGATGAATTGCGCGGGATCCTTCGCGAAGGACTCGAGGAATGTTTTCTTCATGTGTGAGTTGTGCAATGATTGTGCCAACAACGCAATCTGAATCATGGTCAGTACAAACACATGTTTATTCCTTTGAATGACATACCTCTTCGTCAATCTTCAACAATGTCTGGGCAGACTCTTTACTCGTATTGACAGTGACCGCCATACGGTTCTTCATGGCGACATCCTCCATCTTGATTTCAACGTCCCAAGCTGAAGGCCTTTCCGGAGGCGGAACTAAAGGATTGATGTTGTAATGAAGGATTATGGGGTCTGGCGTGGTTAGGAACCTATTAACATATTCTGGTAGTCGATGGAATGGGAAAGGTTCCGGTCCAAAGATCTACATATTGGAAGACGTTAAGGTCAGACGTGTGGAACAGAAAGAGGACATAAGGTACTTACCGCTCTTAGTTTCTCGTCTGGCTTAATTGATCGTCGGTCGACTTTGTCCTGCAGTCCTTGTACTTTGATGTAGTTCCACAAAGTCTGAATGATGCCAATGCGGCTGTCTTCTTTGATACCCAAAATACTACCTGTGTATGCCTTGAGAATCGTTATGTTCTTCAAACAGAGAATTCCACGCACCAAGTTCAGGCAGAACCTTGTACTGCTCCGGGAAATGGTCCAAATACATTAGCACGCGAATTTTGGTAGGAGTGTCTCCCGTCCTCCTGATAGTGAAACCATCGAGGGTTGGGTTATGGTGACCAACGGCGCGAGGCCACTACATTGACTCTAGGTCAGTCTAATAGCGCGCAACGATGTAAAACACGACAATACCTCAACAAGATTCTCGCCAGGGTAAAGATTGGGGTCTCGCTCCATTTCTACGATCATATTCTTGATCATGGTGGAAAATTTGCGGTGAGGGGTTTTGTCACGATGTCGGTGGTTAGGAACCTTAAAGGATCATCGTCAATGACTGGCCGTGTTCACATACATGCAACACACCTCTAGTAGCCTCCCTTCAATCTTGAACGACCAAGCAGGTATACCTACACCCGTCTCGAAATCTGGGACAACGTCTCCTTGCCATGCTTGCCCTGAAACCGTGTGGCTGAGGAATATCCTTAAAGTTCGCGTCGTCTGCAAGCAAATCAGCGCCATGCTTCGCCAGCAGCTCAATGTTGCGTGCTCACCGTCGGCGTCCGCGCAAGCGCATCCTGGACTTCCATCTTCTTCCGTGTCATCGTCCAGTCCAGTTTTCTTTCCATGTTCAACAAATCTTCATACATTCGCGCATCCTCTGCGAATTCGGGGTTTTGTAATATGACATTGGGTATAGATTTGTCGAGCAACTTCCGCTTTCTAAGAAATTCAGTTATTAGCACGCTATACGTTCTAGGAGTGATATATTTCCTGACTTTATGTTCGCATTTTTCAGCGGGTCCATGGCGTTGACGTTAGGATTCATTTCTGATATATAAAGCGCGCGTGTGCTCTACGCGACTCCTCAATCAGGTACAGGCGTTACGGAGTAAGAGGGTGTTAGTGGTAGCGCTTGAAAGAGAGTATGCCCAATAGAGATAATGGTAGCTTGGTGAATTCAGACAGGACTTCGCTTGTCACTTGAGCCATGGATTGGCCTTTCAATGGAGTCACGTGTAGCGAGTCTTTATAATTACGTAATATATTAACGACGCGTTCGCCTATTAGTATTAGACGTTCGCCTTCAGTCTCAACTACTTATCATGAACGCCGAACGGTGAGCCTGCAGACCTCGTTGCTCAAGAGCAGTGCAAATGAAGGCTTGGTCAAGATATCAAAGCTTTGAATTGTCTTATGTTTGCCACCCGGAGACGGAACAGACCTGGATAAATCTGTTGAATCCATGCCGGCTACCACTTTGATGCAACTTTGAATCATGACTTGCCTATGATCCCAACGGTTGCTGGCCTGCGAATTATGGTGCCTCAAGCATTGTATGAAAGCTGTCCGCTTAGTTTTATCTCGCCACCACTGCACTAAATCGCTCCCCGGAGCGTTTCTCGTACAGGCACGGCTTCAACAGTCAGTTGAACGGGACAAAGTATCATTTGATTTGACTTTCAAGTTCTGTGTCCTTCAAGCACCCTTTCTCTCTGCTAAACATGAAATGGCAAACCGCTGAAAAGCTGATGGGTGCTCTATTTCACCAACGGCTCAGATCTTGCGAATGAAGGAACGACTGAGGAGGGACTGGCGGTAATTCTACCCTCTCTGCTTTGGCCTGACCGTCTTCCTGTCAAGAGATACTCAAGACATATTTCATCGCCCGCCTCAGGCCCATCTCGGAGGGCTTATAGAAATATAACTCATAGAGAGGAGAGGGGCTACTAGCATCTATGAGGCAAGCCTTCACCCCAGGTCCCCAGGAGTAGTGCTGCTCCCAGTGAAGTGGCTGCACTGCACTGTGGCGTTTCCCGTACTCCGACCCGCTGTGTAGCCGAACATAGTGCCTGTGATGGACTGTGCTTCGCAGATGTTTCGAAGCAGGCATACGCAATAGCTATTTTGTCACTTTTGTCACTTGACGGGACTCGCTCCTGATATTTATGTTACAATCCACTTATGTAGCCTTTTCTAGTTAGTGGCCCGTTATTTTCCAACCAATTCTTGAAGTCGCAATTCAGTAGTCTAGTTAACCTTCAATGAGAATGGTGGAGTGCAGCCTTCTGTTGCAGCACTTCCTGAGCACTTCACAGCTACTGTGTTCCACTGTGAAGGCCCGTCGCCGTATTACAAAATTGCTTCGCTGTCGCCAATGCAATGCACTGTGGGAGTACCACCACCCAGGAGCTAGCCTCACTCGCTCCAAGAAAATTAAATCAAAACTGCCCGTGATAGATTCAATCGCAGGTTCTTTCACAACCTTTCTAGGCATGGTATATCCTGCGTTGGGTACTGGATAGAGCTTCGGATATGTAAGACTCCCGTAACGAACCTCTCTCGCAGGAAAGCAAGAAGGTTACATTGTCGAAACATAGGGCCGGAGAAGAAATAATGACCTCAGTCAATGCTCAGCTAGGACTATTTACACAAAGGTATGCTAGAAGAGAAGGGTAGATATATGTGAAGACGTCATGTTTGTTGACTGCGAAATTGGTCCGAGTAGCTGTGGAGATCTGTAGCCGCTGCCTGGCACTGTAGCAGTGCAAAAAATATCTCGCCTTCCATCACTAAAAGGTCATCTAATCTGGGACGTTGTTCGGGTCCGACTGACAGATAGTATGCTACCAACTTGCCATTCAAAGATTTATTGTAGTTAAAAATGTACTGAATCCTACTATGTATTTATCTCATAAGTATAACGGATATGCTGAAATCGGCACCCTTGTCGGAGCGTCAAAGAGCGACGCGCGGGAAAGTTTGGGTCATTTGGTGCGTCACAGTAAACAAACACGACCGACCCTGTTTCTCTGAAACCGTCCTTTCACTCGCTTCTTGCACCACTTCGTCCACCACCAATTCTACGTTTGCCCCATCGACCTGTCAGCTACCTGTCTGGGGTACTTATGTGTAGATAACAATGGCTATCAGCTGGGTCTATTCTGACGGCGCCTAACAGTAGCCACCCCATCTTTCGTCTTGCTAGAAAAGTATCCGGGTGTCCGCTGCGAAGCTCATAGTGCTCCTAGTTTTGCACATACACAAGAACTAGACTCTCGTAGTAATCCCGACTTCAAATTCTGCTTCTGAGCTTATGAAACCTCTATGGCTATTAATCACTGCATTCCCTCGTCGAATTAATTTGTATTTCAATCGTGGATGTGTGGTGCTGATGGAGTTTCGTGTCCGATCAAGGTTTTTATTCTGACTCTTCTTCGCGTTGACATATTAAATGGAAAACTCGAAAGTCTATACTCGGGCGTCGGTCCTGGGTGTTTTCCGATGGAGTGGATTATTTTCTATTATCCTAGATCCAGAGGAGTCGCGATTCACTTATTCAGGACGGTATATATAGCTATAGGATGCAGACGCCTTGATTCTTCACTTCAATCATCTTATAGTCTCTTTCAAACCCGCTACAGCTACATAACCTCTAACTCTAACAACAAGTATGTTTATTTTGCACATCCACTCGTTTTTTTCGCTCTAACTTTTCGAGTCTTAGGATAACCACAATGCCTTTCTCCGACACTTGTGAAAAGATCACCATTGCAAAGGGCGTCCTCTCTGCCCAATGCCAGAAAGCCGACGGAAAGCACTCGGTCCACTCCTCGATTTCTCTCAATGATTACATTGGCAACAAAGACGGAAACCTAACTTGGGGAGGCAAAGGCTTCAGCCACAACGCCGTTGACGCTCACGTCAATGCGCAGGGTATCTTGAGTGCCAAACTCAAAGGTCCCAACGACAAGCTCGTCGAGAGCAAGCTCAACCTCAACGCCTACATCCGCAATCACGATGGTGTTTTGGAGCCTATTCCAGTCTCTGCAGCTGAAGGGTGCGTCGTTGTGGCACTATTACTTCCGACTTTGCTGACATGTCCCTATACCAGGAGACTAGTTGCTCCTGGTTTGCTTCAGGCCGACTCGACTGCAAGCGCTGCCTCAGCCGGGAGTGCCAGTAGCATGTTCTCGTCCATCTCCGCTTCTTCGGCCTCAAGCATGCAGTCATCTTCGGTGAGGAAGACCTCCTCTTCCTCCTCTTCTACTTCTACCTTCCAATCGTCCAAGTTCAGAAGGTATTTATATTATCTGATTTACGCTTCTTAGAATCTTACCATTTGGTTTATGATATAGTAACAGCAAGCTTCTCTCGATCGAAGCTACTTGCACCAACCTCGTTCTCAAGGGATTCGTCCTTCATCTCGACTGCCAGCGTCTCGATGGGACCGTCACAAGCTCCCACATCAACCTCGACGAAATCATTGGATTCGTTAATGGTCAGCTCGTTTGGGACCACTCCGGATTCAGCAAGCACGTATACGATGTTCATCTCGAAGGCTTCAACCTCGTGGCCAAGTTCAAGGTCAACGGCACAGAGCACGTCGCACACCTTGACCTCCGCAATCGCCTCGGCAATAAGGACGGTGTCGTTATCTTGATGGAGCTGAACAATAAGCTCTCGATGATGCTCAGTGAAGTGCCTTGGATGAAGTTCAAGGTCATCGCCGAACCCGACTTGAGCATCTTCGCTAAGCACCCAGTCATGCAAGAGACGCTCGTTGGCATCGCAGAGACTACAGTCGAACACGTTACTCTCGAGATGCACAAGATGCTCACGGTCGCGATGGAGTCTGCTATCACGGAAGTCACCGCCTCTGCCATGAAGCACGTCGAAAGTCAGATGCAAACTCTAGTCATGGACGTCACTGGTCAAGCCACTGCCAATGCCTCCATTACTGGGGCTGAATCTTTGCACCTCTTCGGCCAAGGAGGCTATGGATTCGGTGGATATGCCGCTGGAGGGTACGCTGCTGGAGGGTACGCCGCTGGCGGATACTCTAATGGATACTACTCCGCCAGTGCTCTTTCCAGCCCCGCAGTCGCTACCCCAGGTCTTTATGTTCACGGGGGAGGTTTTAGGCATAACGGCCATGGACCATCACCTCTCCAGAGCCCTACCACCCATGTCTCTAACGATCAAGACCACGAGACATACGCTGGTGTAGCCAAGCATCCCGCTCACCCGGCTCATGCCGCTGCTGCCTAAAATCATCTATGGTAATGTTTTGAACCTTTCTTCCTTTTGTCTTTTCGAACTCGTCTTTTCAGTCTGTACTTTGTCCTCCGTCACTTTTCATTTCATTCTTGTATTCAGTATCAGTATCAGTATTAGTCCACAGTATGCGCATCAATATACTCTTTGTCTCTTTTATATCATTTACAAAGCTCAGATGAAGCATCCTGGAGTCAGACTTTTAGAACTCTCACTGCGAAAATCGGGCTGACCTATGGATCGGAGTTAATTGAAGACGGTTGGCCTATCCTTAGACAGTTAGGTTTCTACACCGAACACATCCATCGAACGTTCCTGGCACATTTTTGGCTCGAGACGAACATAGGAAGATATAAATAATTACTTTTCAGTTAAGGTTATAAGCTACACGGTTTCTTCTCTCCTTCTTCAGAGGTCCCGTTTAGTTCATATAAACTCAATAAGGGCAGCGGTTGGCGGTAGTACCATATGAATACATTACGGGCCGGTTCCTGTTCAAGACCAAGCTCCTCGAAACCTAAGGTGCCGAGCAAGTCGGCCACAAGCCCCGGGCGCTTGTTCAAACCCGGAGATAATCTGTATTGATTTTGTCCGCAACCTGTCGCTTCAAAAATTATCGAGCTTCTGGAGTAAGAGCAAAGGCAATTATCATTTGTACATTTCTTTCCAATCCTTCGAAGTGAGTACTACAGTACATTGACATAACCATAGACCCGGCTTCAAGTTGTCAACTTGATCGCACGATCTTTTTCGTCACTCTCTCTTCACCCGCTGACACTGATGGAGGAGGAGCCGTAGCTCTGGTAGCCCTCGGTGGCGAGGATCTGGTAGTTGTGTTGGCCCAAGTTCATGCCAAGGTTCTTCCATGCGTTGAAGTGGTTGCCAATGGTGATCGTGCCACCGGTACGCTTGTTCTGGCGAACGGACCAGTACTGGCCGAAGGTAGCGGTACCCTGGATAGAAGGAGCGTTGACGCGCGTGGTCTTGTAGATGTCGTAGTTGGAGCCGTCAGAGTAGACGGTGCCCAAGTGCTGGAGACCAGTGCTGGGGTTGTAGGAACCGAAGTTCTCGCAAATGTAGTATTCGACAAGAGGGCCAGTGGTCCAGCCGTAGAGGGAGAGGTAGGCGTTCTGGCCGTTGGGGTTGAATGAACCGCTGTAGTTGATGGTGCTGTAAAAATAATGTGTGAGCGCTAATTCGTTATTGAGTAACCAAGGGCGGGGTAACGTACTGGGCAGATCCAGGGTTCCAGCCAATTCCACCGACAACGTTTTGAGAGGCCTGGTTCCAGGAGAGACTGTACTGGCCGTTGTTGATGTTCATCGTCACGCCGCTGTTGACCTGCTCCCAAAGGGAGTAGTAGTTGTTGCCAACGTATCCGGTAGCGCTGTTGTAGATGGTGATCTGGGCAGCATCCGTTCCACGGGCGTCGACGGTGACATTGGCCGCGGGGGCAGCGAAAGCAACAGCTGCGGAGCAGAGGACGATGAGAGACTTGAAAGAGACCATGGTCGTTTGAAAGCTTTGTGACTTTTGATCCTAGCTTGGAGATTCCTGGAGGTTTGGTGCCCTCTTTTATACGTAAATGTGGCAAATATTCGGTAAATATTCTAGCAAGACTGGAGTCAAAATGCAAGCCATATTCAAGGATGTGCGAAGGGACAAACTGTCTCCACCGGAAAATTACTGACCTCGAAAAGCTTCTACGTACGATGGCAGGCGACATGCTTCTTTCTATCAATAGACCTTCCTAGCCGAGTCAGTTTTGAAGATGTTACCAACCCGACGGTCGGAAAACCAACAAAAGGACCCTTGTGCGGCGGAAACGGGTGCACTCACCAAGTCCCCAAATTGGGTCTAAAGCAGACAAGATTGCAGAAATAAAAAGCCGGCCGAGCACCTGCAGGTGCCGCATACACCGCACGTCTAAATAGTTAGCTTAATGGTATGTACTTGTCGTCGTGGTGATCTTTGAAGAATGCAAGATAACGTAGCTGCCAGCGCTAGATGTGAAAGTTTACTAGTATCGTTGTCTACTACGAAGTTGAAGAATTGAAAACAGTCGGTCAAGCCTCGGACGTCGGTGAGCCGGCACGCAACGCCTTTTAAGCCTTTCCAAAAAGCTCACTTCATGGGCAGAAAAAAAGAGTGGAGATTTCCGCTGACGGTTGTATAGCCTTGTATAGCATAAGACCGATGGTTTCAGTGACAGATGGTCCGAGGACACCATACATTCAGTCTCCCCGAATGGCTGACAGTGACGCAACACACTACTGGAGGACAGCACAATACCCCGACATAAAACACATGGTCGTACTCTGCCAAGAGCTGGGGTAATCGGTATTCCTGGATCTCTTGCTTGAAATGGAAGAAACTTTCGCAACTAGCCGCTATATACCTGTACATGACCTCGTGATGTATCGCAGGACCACGACGGTTAAGATTATGTAGAGGCAAAGTCTTTTTCTAAAGTATCCCTTTTATTTCATGGCACTCACATCATAGAATATATCACTCTTGCGTATCAGCAAGTTAAATCATGAGGTATGTCCAAAATCGTCGACCGCAGCCCAAGTATGTTCGAAACTCTGGTATGTTCTATTTATAAGTGTTGTTATTTATATCCCAGCCTTTGCTTTAGCGACGAATATTCCCGAATGCCTTGTGCGAAAAGATCCCGAGCTACATGGAATCAGTACAGGTGACTCTAACTGCCTCCACCGCTGCGCGTCTTTGGAGTTTTTCCATCGCAATACCTTGTGCCATAGCCATAGGCGAACGTTAGTCTTCACCCTAGCTTTGTAAGCGAACATCCGAGTCAAACGCTACGGTCAGACGACACTTCACAGGCGATCTCAAGGCTCAAGACGATGGCTCAATCGGAATGTATTATGAGGAAATCGAACGTATGAGATGTACGAGCGGATAAAGTCGTCACGCAAAAATAGAGAAGGAGGACACAACTGTTGTAGAAAGATGGAGAATCGATTGGATACCGCTTGTTGGACCTTTGCAAGAAAAGACACCCAAAAGACTATTATTGTCTAGGTCACGGTGATGGGAAGAAATCAGTCGTGAACAGATATAGGAGGACGGCATTCAGGCTTCCACCTCCGCCAGGGGGTTGTATCCTGCATAGGCCTACATCAAGCAGCAAACAAGAGGTCCATTCCCATTCAAACATGTCCAGCCGACATAGCTGTACGTCTATCATATGGTGACACTCGCCTGCGGAATAAATTAATACCCGCTGAATAGTGATACACACCTTACCATAATTCCAGCAGCAACAATTTCGGTTGTTCAAAGGCGAAATAAAGTCCATAAAGACTCGTCAACTGTCCGGTTCATATATTTTACACAATTCTGCGATCCGTCATCGTCCGAACGATACATCCTACACCTGCAACTTCAGTCAACTGAGACACGCATAGCGTCAGATGTCGTTCTTTGCCAAGCACAGCGGTAAGCAGATGACAACTTACCTTCTCGTGCCATCCTAACAAAACGCTTCCACTGACATCACCCCAACCCGGCATCGCCATACCCTTGTACAGGTACTTCATCAGGGTATCCTGCGTGTCTAAAGACAGCGACTTTATGACTCCTGGGATATCGGCTGATTTGGTGGTATTGAGGATTGTAAGTAGCGTTTGGAGAGTCATAATCTATTAAGAGAGTCAACGTCGATAATTCTACATCCACAACGAGAATGCGTGCCTTCGCGTCGTCGACATTGGGCCCATAAGGCGCGTTTTCGAGGACCACAGTTAGAGCCGCAGGTATATCATTCCTGCATGAATTGGACATCAAATGGCGTTCCCAATGAGTTTATGTATTCCACTCACTTAGCCAACAAACTCCTAACCATCCCTGCACGCTGTTTAGCGTCCTCTAGCACTTCCGCTGGATCGCGTGGGTCTGCCTCGTAGAGCTCCGAGTCCTGCAGAACATCTTCATCATAGATATCGATGTTGATCTTGCGGAATGCTGTATCCATGGGCCTTAACAATTGCGCAACAGTTGGGTGATACAACCGAAGAAATACTCGGTTGTTCGTCCAAGAAGATACAGTTTAGAGTTATGGGACATTATCTGTACACCGTCGCGGATGATGAGCACCATATTTGCTCTTGTTTGCCTGAGGCTTCCCACCAGTTGGGCTAATCATTGACCTGCTTGAAGTTCACCGAGATACTCAACAGACGCAAGGAGGCAAGCGCCAGTTGCTAATAAATCGATAAAGACTTGCACATATAATGAGATAATTCAAGGAAATAAGTGTATAGAACCAGTAATAATAATACAAGTACTTGATCATGATCAGTTAACCACCTTCGCCCATGCAAGTTTAAAATACGAGAACATCTAAAGTACAGAAACCTAGAAGATAGTCCGTGATGCTTGCGTCGCAAGCATCCAAGCCCGCCTGCAGACTCGAACAACTCGAGAAGGAAACCCGACTCGAGGTCACCATCAACCATGGAACTGCAGGCAATTGCTGCACATTCCCTTCGGCTTGAACGGATTCTGCCTGAACTGCTGGCACTTTGCAGCATCCTCCAGCTCTAAATCAATAGCGCTCTCAAACGGCGATCTATCGTACGCCTGTTGCTGAGACCCATGCCCCAGGGCAGAGAGCGATCCGCTCGAAGCACCGCTGCTGGAGAGGTGAGAGCCGGAGGATGACGCGCCTGGAGTCTTCCTCTCGGGAATTGCGGGAGGTGGTCCAGAAGGTGGAACCTGACTCGCTCGTCGAGGCGGAGGAGGCGGGGGAACCTTCTTCGTGGGTGTACTCGACCCACTTGCAGCAGCACTGCTGTTCCCACTCGTGGAGAAGAATCCACTTATGCCACTTGTAAGAGAATTGCTCGGGTTGACCAGACTATCGCTGTTCGCTCGATCTATGAGCGGAGAGTGGGCAGCCTCGCCCTTGCCAGGCGCAGAAGCCGAAGAACGCGTAAGCACAGTCCTCTTCGGCTGCCCTGGGGGTGCAAGGAAGTTGAAATTGCCTGTGGTGGTAGTTGGAGCGTGCTGCTGCTGCTTGACCTGAACGGGCGATAACCAATTATTGTCATCGCTCTCGTCTTCAGAGCCAAACACATGCCGGTTTGTCTTCGTGACGGTCGAATTCTTCGGCCCGCCTTCGTGCTCTTGATCGTCTGTCATGCTCTCAGTGAAGCTTGCAGAGTCGTCGAAGCCGCCATAGAACAGAGGGCTCTTGTTCGCAGCCATGGGCACTGCTCGGAGGATCTGCTCGTCGTCCGCGTCGCTCGTGAGGTAATGATCGTGGTCGCTGCTAGCAGCGTCGTCGTCTTCAGCTTTGTTCGTGGTGAATGTTTTAGGTTGGAGATACGAAGGCGTAGGTGTTGCATTCGGAGTGCTGTTTTTGCTCGGACGTTGAGGCAAAGCAAGCTTAGAGCCCACAACCTCTGTGTAAGACGCAGGGAACAGGCCCTTTCTGCCGTCAGGCAGCTCTCCCATCCACCAGTCATCCAAAACCTCCTGAACAACGACGATATCGTCCCCGGCCTTGAAGTTCAGCTCGTCCGATGAGCCAGAGAAATCATACAATGCCCGAACGATCTTTTTCTCGTGCAAGGATAAAGGCTTGAGGATCTTCGGCGGCCCAGGAGGCGTTGCTGTGGTAGGGACATTCTCCTTAGACTTGCGCTTCGACAACCCTCGTGAGAGACCACGGAAGCTGTTCGACTTCTTCAAGCTGCCCGGGGCACCTGGAGCAACGCCAGGAATGGTGTCTGTTGATTTACGACGAGGCGTACTTGCATCATCTTCATCGTCAGCCTCCCCTCCTAACGTCGCAAATGACTCTTTATCCTTGCTCTTCTTGCTCTTGCTGCTGCCTGTAACAGAGTCCACTGCACTCGAGGCCCAGCCCGCCACGCTCAGTCGCCTGGATTTTTCCACGTCCTTGGCTTTCTCTTCCTTGGCTGCTGAGCTGTTGGTACGCTTTCGTGACAATCTAGAGGTGGGTCGCGAAGGTGGTTTGCTGGTGGTCGAGCCACTCCTCGAATGCCGTCCAGGAGTCGCGTTGTCATCAGAAGACGCGGTAGAGTCACTCCGGTCTTTGTATTTCGCCGAGGATCGACTGGACAAGCTCGAATGACTGCCCAATTTCGAAGTAGGCCTACAAAGTAAAGTCAGTAAACATAAGTGCGATATCAATATATACCGTACCTTTCTGGCCATTCCGCTTTGACGTCCCTCAAGACATCGAGGTATGATTGTACAAAGTTGGTTTCGATATCGAGGAGCTGGGACAATTCCCGTAGCTGGTTATGCTCATTCTCTTGAATGGCGTGCATGTGCGCACGAATGTCTTCCGCAGTTTCTTCACTAAGAACAATTTTAGACAACAGACGCGTAAAACAAGGCAAGCCACATACTATCGTTGTCTCGCCCGATCCATGTCGTCCTCTGCTTCCCGTCTATCCTTCTCCTTCTTGCTGTGCTGCAGCTTCTCAAACTTGTTCGTCGCGACTTGATCGTCCAGCCTCCTCGTCTCAAGTTTCTTCTTCAGCGACTCATACTCCTTGATCTCGTTCTTGAACCGTTCCAGAGACATCAGGAAGGTGTCCTTGAACGTTAACGCGTAAGCCTCTTGAAGAGTTGCGACTTTGCAGTGTGCACGACCCATCTTGATTAGTGCACGACCTATTGCCAATGAGATCAGACCAGAACGGTGGCACAATGGCTACATACGCACCGAAAAATGAATCGTCCCCGAACTGTTCCCCATGCTGAATCATAACGACGCCTAGGATGTCAACCGGCAACAAATCCTCGACCTCGTCATGGCCGTCGTATTCTTTCTTCTTCGTCAACGCATGGTGATATGTTTCCGAAGCCAGAATAAGCCTAGCGTAATTCGAATTTGAAACCGTTAGCCGATGCTCCTCGTCATAGACCAAAGCGTAGCTCACCGTCTTATGCCCTCTTTCCGTAGCTCGATATCGCTTTCGAGTTCTTTAAACTCTTCGCTGACTACAGTCTTCTCTTTAGAAGAAATTACTTCGCCAGCCCACTGGGACAGAAATGTTCACTAAAGTGGCGTGATTGAAATCCAAAATGATTTACCTGTCGCAGGCGTCCTAGCTAGTATCCAACTAGTTCAGTACATAGACCATTCTTTGAGAATTTCTGACTTACCTGCCTACTGGCCATGTTGTTCTAGTAAGATGTTAAGGGAAGTGTTGGAAGGGTACAAAAGTATAAGGCTAAACTATAGCGTTACACCACTGGTCAATGCTATTAATACCGGAGGATGCCGACGCGGAGTAGAAACCCGTTTTGGAAGTTAGAAATTGGGTACAAATATACATCCTCCATTTCTCTTTCATATCTTCCACCAATGGCCTCTTGCCAGCATCGTTCGCATGCTCTTTCCACATGCCTATGCCACTGTGACTCCCAAGAGAAGCCTTTGAAAATGCTCATTATCGTGATACTCCTTTCAGTAGTTGGGGTGTGTACGGTGTACTCAAACTTCGAAGCCACTGCCAGAGCGTCTCTGTGCCTGATAAAACGGTATTCTACATCTGAGTCTGCTACTCGAAAAAAGATGCAACTAAAACTCTAACTTCCTATACCATTTAAAGGATTCAAGACGCTAAGAGTTCTACTACGACTCTGTACGACTCAGGATGAGGGACTAATATCGGGAAGATGGCCTGTTCATTTACATGGCGGATTAGAAGCAGCTATATTTAGTGAATAGTGAGTACTCGAGCACTGAAAACTGTTTCGAGACCTTAATTTCGGAAGCTGAAATGCTTCATCAGCTGCGGCAGTGCCAGTGCTCTTCTGACTAAGCTCATCATCAAGTCCTTCGGTGGGGAAGGATGGGCACTGCTATACAGATAGCACTGCTCCTCTCTTGATCATGATATTTCAACACCATACGAGTGCTTTACAAAGACCTACCTAGCGGAGACATAGGGTCATGGGATCGCTCGCCATCAGGACACAGCCTGAGCTCTGCTCCACGCCTACCACCCCATAGAGAACAATCGGTTGTGCTATGTTTGCATGATTAGCTCTGCCAGATCATCACGCCACAGGCACCTCTCAATGTTCGCTCGACTGACGATGTCTGTACTATGTAGGCATGCGCATCTCTCAAGAGTGGGGCTTGATGCTTAGTCCCCGAAGATAACAAGGGAGTGATGATATGGAACAAGGCATCATTGCCCTCGAGATGCGCCTTCGCTGATCCATCACTATTTGCGGCGCTTAGTTTAGTTAGCATGCTTTCGGCTTTTCTATCGTTATTTTCAGAGGTACTAATGGGTCTCCCACCCCCACAAGTCCCTCGATTCAAGGGATTATGAATATCTTTACTTACTTCTCGATCCGAAATGCTTTGATAACCGGTCTATAGGACCATAGCCACAGCCAACAATGTTTCGAACTAGGTCGAGGTATAAAGCCTAGTACTAACGTCAATATGCAACTCACTCACATCTCATTCATCATGGCTTCCCTCCTACAAGAGCTCTACACGGAAATGAAATTTCTCCAGCGCGCCAACTACTCTTTTGGTATGGGGAATGACGTCCACACCCTCTCCAAATTAACAGGACCATCGTACAGTCTCCGCAGTGACGGTCGCAGCTCTCGATATTGTCAGTAATTTCCCTGAAGAGGTATGTATCTTCCGCTCTACCTCAGGTTAATCCGCGCTAATACCCCGCAAAGGTCCAACACATATGGCGGTAATTATAAACCGCTGGCTCTGCAGACTGAACACTCCACTAACTGTGCCGACAGAGCAAAATGGTCGCTTCCCAAGGTTCTATACATCCTAGTGAGATACTACGGATTAGCCTATCTTATGTATGTGCTAGCTTATATCGGACAATTCCACTCACATAGAATGAACTTTAGCTTCCAAGGTTACGGTTAGCAGCCTGGGCCCACTAGAACCACTCACATCGATTGACAAACGAAATCGTAGTGAACTTGAGCTTCAACGTCCCACTTAATGTACGTAACCTCTAACTCACTTTATCCTGTAACATGCACTGTATCTGACTGAAATGTCGCACAGATGTCGGTGTTCTTTCTGACACGACACTGACCCCTTCTCTGACGTCTAATAATAGCTGCAAAGGATATTTTTGGTTCTGGATTCTGTACGCAGCGCCTATTTTTGACCATTGCACCCGGCGACTTATTTATTAATTGCAGATTCGGAGACATCATGTTTACAGCGTTCGTCAATGCTGTTTTTACTGTTCGAACATATGCTCTGTACGGGAAGAACAAGAAAGGTTCGTGTCATGAGCCTGACCTTCGACTTAAAATATCGATCATTGGACCGAACAGTTCTTGCTTTCTTCATTTTGCTATGTTCTGGTATGTGAAGTCTCCAAACGCAGAATGTTATCGTACTGATAGACCTGGTAGTCGAATATGGGGTAAGCTAAGTTGACAATTCATCCTGACACAGAAATAAATGAGCATAAATTAGGTCGAATTCTACACCTCTTTCGAGACGGCCTCGGGCGCGGTTCGGACAGCTTTTGATGTGCCACCTGGGGTGCCATTACCAGGCTGCTTAACGACTGCGTCTCCAATAAAGCTTAATATGACCTTGCTCTCATGGTGCGAGGCTTTCTTATCAATATCAAAGTTTTTGTATTCACTCGCATTGCAGGGTAACGAACCTCGTTATTAACTGTAAGTTTTGGATAAAAAGGCACGTGATGTGGGGACGCTGAGCCCTCTATGTCGCAGCCGCCTTCTTCGTTGCATCTTTAGTAAAGTTTATCCACTGGTCCAGGGACAATGCTGAGCTTCGACGCATCGGCACTGTCTTAACCGGGCGAGGAAGGCAGCCTGCACTAATCACGATAGTCATGAGAGATGGAACTGTGTACTACTTCCTGTAAGTCTTTCAACCTAGAAAATGCTACAGAAACACTTATCAACACTACTATGCCCGTAGAACAGTGCGTAAGTACTAGCATTTACCTCACGCTTCTTGAAGATACTAATCCATTCCTGCGACCCAGTGGTGGTGATCATCAACATGTGCGCTACAATAACTCAAGGCGGCCGATGGTATCCATTTACCTCGTCGTACGTGAATTTTTGTCCTTAACTTGAGGAGCGATGAAATAAATTGAAATCAGGTGGTTAATCGTTGCCTACTCGTTCGCTGTAAGTGGCTTCTGGTCAATATAATGTAATATACTAACCTGGACTCGACAAGGGGTCGCACATCATTCTCAACCTCCGGGGAAGCGCTAATAAAGACGTGGTCCAGAGTGGCTCTGAAAGTAGCGTTTCTGACATATCACTCGGCGTCCTAAGACCTGTACGACCACCTCGGTATAGCGTTTAGCTACAGTTACTGGAAAAATGATAGTCCCCAAACAGTGTTAACGTTGTTGCCAGTATCAAGAAAATTTCAGCTATCGAAATTGCCAGTTGGGTGTGTGAACAGGTTTGTTCAAAATAAATTATGAGAAGTCCGAGGTGACCCATTGGTGAGAGTAGGCTTTGGGAGATGACTGGATACGAAACAGGAATGAGTTTTATTGGGTGAGGGGCCTGGAAGGAACAGGAACGTCAAATGTGCTAGTGAGGAGTTGCGGCTTGACCCATGCGGGACACCCGCCGCGTCCCGGCACCGGCTTCGGCAATGTATTATGCCCGATCCGTATTCGGCGAGGACGCAATGCGGCACAACACACAACTTGCCGAATCTCTCTCTCTCTCTGTGCTCTCTCTTCCTTCCATCTCCCATTCTTGCTGGAGTCACTAGGCTGAATCTACTTTGTAATGAAAGATTTCCATCCCTCTATGATTCAAGAAGGAGCCACCTCGAGTGGTGAATCTACCAAGCCATCCACGCCACTTCTGTGTTATGTAGATTTCCCTTCCCTGAAGGAGAACAGGATGAAACCATCGAGATGTACGGAAGCTGGTTGGAGTTTTTGGAGAAGTATTGGAATATACAACTCGAATTCACGCTATCCCTACCGCCGTTACCGTATTCGTTAGGGGAGAATAAGCTCCTGACGCCCCCTGTTCCTTACTGGTTTGGTGGCTGGCTGGCGGACGAACGTCCATCGCATCCTTGGGTATTGTGTGGGGACCCTGGTATCCAAGAGGAGATGCAAAATCGGTCTTAGCAGCACCATTTGGCACGGCTCCTTGTTGGACGTTGTATTCACACCGTCTCCATCATCATACGGACATCCATTGCTGAAGAGCAAACTTATGTGTATCCTATTCCTTACTTTTTTGGTACTTGACAGGCGAACGTGATGTATGCACTGTTCGATTCTGGGGGAATCCATTTCATTTACATAGTGATCCTTGCTGTATACCTGTTGTATCAGTGTAATCTACAACTTGGGCTTCAACCTTCCCTGCCGCTGGCGATAAGAATCGTGTAACGCTCGCTTCGTCACTCCGAGTCCTCTTTTTCTTGTGGTTCCTCTTCGTGTAGGTTGACTGTGACCCGTCCAGCTGGTACCAGGAATGCCCGTTTATGCCGGGATATAGACCGCTCTTCCTTTCCTGAATAATGTCTCGAATTAGCTTCAAATGATGACACGATGACAGTCCCCTAGTTCTAGGACGCACACAAGCTGCAGTGCCCCATATATCGTCGCCCTCTTTCATGGTGACAGCGGCGGAGAAACTCGTGAATCGACATCCTGGTACTATCAATTTCATAAGAAGCCAAGAGGAATGACAGATGCGCCCACCAAGCGCCCACAACGTATGCACACGTTCCCACTTTACCGTGCTCGTATTTTTATCAGTCTGATGCCAATCTGATGCTTCCCTCCCAGGATACTGTCATAATTGGCTCTGATATGTGGTACCCGCGCGTTTGACCGGCTTTAGTGGGGTTGAGGTTTTATTAAATCTCATAGAGTACTGTATGGTGTACTCGGATTGAAATAGATAGAGCGAGAAGTAAAAAGCAAGAGTCCGTTTCGACTATGGTACGCCTAATAATAGTGCTAAACCGAACGGTCCAGACACTATTTATAGATATCGAGTCACATGGCGTTGCGCACATCGTTCCGACGCCGTCATTCCCTATGTTGCCCTCAAACCACATAGTCCTATCGCTTTCCCTGCTCTTTTGATTGCTCATCCTCGTTTCCAGCAAGTACACCCCTCTCTATTACACCTCACACTACTACGCGACAATCATGGGTCAGACTTTGTCGCTGAACAACGTGTTCAAGACCGTCCAGTCGCCGTACGCCCTTTTATACGCCCTTCTCTATGGACACGAGTCGTTACGCCAGAATACCTTCACATCGACTGTAGTCCAACACACTCCCCAGAAAACTACATTTCAAGACCTACCCAACGAATTGCTACTCCTCATATTTTCATTTCTCGAGCTCAAACCGTATATCATATCGCACGGCGTCTGCAAGAAGTGGAAACAACTGCTACCATTAGCGGACATCCACCCCATTCGACGACGGATGTTCGATCTATTCTATCACATGCTTGATCACCCTCGCTTCCTCGATACCCGTCCTTGGTCACTAAAAACCCTCCAGCCTTTCGACAGGAAGGCGTACATCGATGCGCTGCTCTCCCAGTATCCCGCCGTCCCAGAGGAGTTCCGACTATGGATAATGGAGTGGCCTGACCGTATGGTCCCTTTCGGCATGTGGCCCGGATCGCCTTTCACATTCCACGACGCGATAACATTGGACGAAGCAAATGGCACGAACTGGCTAGCTTACCTGCCAGAAGGAGCGCCTTCGCTCCTTACTCTCCTTCACACTCATCCCTCCCACAAAGATCACTTCATCCCCGCCCTTCTTTCTTGGAAAGAAGACTACCAAGCTCATTGGCTTATTTTTGCGAAGGATGAACCAGAGCTCTTTGGGCGAGTAATTGCCACCGACGTTGAAAGCGGGGACTGTCCAATCGTATGTAGGCTCCCACGTCCCGCTGAGGAGGAGGAGGAGGCTGAATACTACAACTTAACATACCACGACTGGCTTCAGTTCTTGGAGATCCGCTGGGATCAACAACTCAAAATGGTCTTAGCTCTGGAGGCAGAGCAAGCGCGCTACACTTTCAGAAAGGATGAGCCTCTCTCGTATCCGGTCGACTGCGAATTAGGTGCTTGGGCTGCGACAACCCGACCCACCCACCCGTGGATATCCTCATGTGACGACCCTCACGTCCTGGGCGAGTTTCAGCGTCTCCTTAGGTATAATTAGCAGTCTGTTAGTCTGGGTAGAGGACTCCATTCAGTGCCTTTTTCAAAGAGACGTACTATGTTTACTTGATTTTATTTTTTGCTTCGCATGTACTTTTGTTTACCTTGACATGATACATATGATATCTCGTTTCTTTCATTTTTTGCATAACGACTGATTCGAGACTCGATTGTGTACGGCGGCCGGCCAGTACTCTCCACCGCTACACTCCATGTTAACCCGTCTTTGATATAATCATTGTGTGAGGACCTGAGCCCTTCAACTTCAATGTCAGCACTGCGCAGCGCCTCGTCCAAGTGTGAACATCCCAATAAATCAGTTATTCATATGACCTCATATTCAAGTTGGAAATTTGGAATCGCCGTACCGTGAGCGAAATCGATGGCATAAAGGCCGTGCAGTTAATCCCAGAGACTAGTAGTAAGGAAAAGGGCGACAATTGGCGTCTTTCTCGTATCGTTTCACGTTGAGTAGCCCATCGTATTGATATATGGTGTAAATACAGGGAAACAAGAATTTAAGCATACATGGGCGAGAATGAGATTTCAACAAACATATGAGTAGGAAAAGAAGAACTTGGAATCGGATTTGATAGAATAAAATGATTCAAGACAGGGTTGTGAGGGAGTAACTTATGAAGCTGGGGAGAATCATCTGATATGCCGCATCAGACGTGTCAGAAGCTGGGGTGCTCAACGCCAATTAAGAAAATCAGCGTCGAGACATAAATTCCTTTTGCTTTCACTTGAACACTTGTAAGTCACTACGCTCATCTAAGCATAATTGTAACCAACGTACCGATCGAGGGTAAATAGCTTTGTCTGTGTGGCCGAGATCGATTATACGAAGCCGAGGGTAATACTTCTGGGTCATATCATCCGCTCTCTTCTTGCAATTTGGGCAAAATGGTATCGGTTTCCTCTCAGATGCCAGTACAATTATGGATAGCGAAGTGATTTCTAGAGTGCGGTTCTTGTCTGAGCCTAGAAACTGGGCAACATACCACCCGATATAGCCCCAGGCCTGCACTTCCGCGCACTGGTCAAGCGGGTACTTGGTACGAGATGCTTCGAGAATCCCCCCACTACCAGGGTAGAACACCGCCCTACGAAAAAGGCGTTCCCCAATCTTCTCCCCATTGGTTTTTTGTGGCTTTGCGCGGATGGTATATAAACCCGCACTATTTCCGTAGAAGTTAGGGATTTCCTTGACGCCCAGCGCTTCGACAATGCAATAAGTATTGGGTGGGGTGACGGTTGTGTTGGGACTGTGGTTTTTCGATGCGGCCCAGCTATCAATAAATTGTCCGAGCGCTACTTCCGGTTTCAAGCTGCCATGCTCCGGGTGTTCAAGGGAGTATACTATGCTATTAAATATACTTGCGTAGAAGGACTGGCGGAATATGTGACCCAGAGGGAAGAGTGCTTGTACATCGGGGATTAATCCTGGGTTGTTCGCCATACGTCCAAGATAGTACATAAGTAAGTTGGGCAGATAGTCGGGGCCTGATGTGATCGCGCCAGCTTGAGCTCCATCTGGTGATACGGTGGTAAGCGTTGATCAGATTCTTAAACAGATAGAAAAACACGGGTTATTACTTACACCTTTCATACTGTTGCTTCGCATTAAGGATCCTCCCCTCCATCTCAGAAACGAAGTCGACGAACAACTCGAAATCTACAGCATACTCGCTGAGGTCATCTCTAACTATAATAGACGGATGCAGGCATTGTAATCAGTACGGTCGAAACCGAGGAAATTCTGAAGTTACTCACCGTGGGGCCCTAAATCTAATCACTTGCTGGTCAGGGTTGATTGTTTGGCGGAAGCATAGGCAGGTACTCACCGAATTTAGCGTAATCTGGTCCCAGCAAATGCCTGTTAGACATAGCGAAGGTGATATTCAATGATACAAATGTTGTGGGGAGTAAGGAGGACGCGAGTCTTGGGGGCAATGAGATGCTTGTGTCCAGTATTTAAGTCGAAGAGTATCCTTCAGTCAGAAAAGGATTGAGGGCGTGTTTGGGATAATTGGGAAGCGATATGGTATTTCGCCGACCTCCAGCCTTGAGATGCGTATCGGGCAGTAGGCAACTATTATCCCTTTCTAGACGGTTTGCTCTATAACTCACATTGCCATGAAGAAGATGTTCTTCTCATTCCAGGAATAGCCAATCGTGATACTACCCATGCGCTGCTGCATATCCCCTGTCCATGAGCACCCTACAATCCGGGATCTGGGGCCGAAGGAACGACAGGACCCACAGTGCACACACAAGGACGCAGCAGGGACTGACGGATATTTTTGAACGGGAAAAAATGAGAGATCTAGTGACTCATCTGGGAGATATCAAAGCAGAAACACAAGTGGATGTACCGTAACATTGAACGTCGGATGTGACTTAGTAGTTGAACGAAGGCAATGGTAGACTGGTGCCCACTGCCAACTACTCAGGAGGCGGGCCTGACTACTAATTATAACGCCTACTATCAGGCAGTGCCATAGTGATCATACTATTTCGTACCCACAAGTCCTACGCGATAGAAAACTTGATTAAGAGTGTGTCAATTCCTTATTGTGTATCACGCCTGTGGATGCGGATTGCCTACGGACTACAGCAGATGGCAGAAACCTATTTTATCCTTTTCGCCGTGTGTTTTGTGTATTGAAAAGCGACTACAATATCAGCAGGCCAATACAAGACCATGAGATATTTTTAATGGGCGCTGGGTTTGACATTCTAACCTGCAGGACATCTAGCTGCGAACCCGTTGAGCGGCGAAGCAATGTAATTTGGGGACTTAGCCTCACGAAATGAACGGCGTGAGTCGTGGTTGGTCTCTGGACAAGATATACTCAGGCACATCATGACCATGTCCACAGTCTGTCACGTACTGTGGTGTGGACACATAGTACATTCACATTGAAAAATTCAATATTAGTATTGTAACCGTTTACCTGATGCATCTTCCGGCACCCTGTCTCCGAGTCTGGCATTGGGCAATCTTATCACAGCCCAATCATAGCTTACTGCTCTGAGTCACTGCTATTATCAAATCCAATCATGGATTGTGCACCCACAGAGATGATTCTCAGGCTGTGCTCGAACTCCAAATTTAGAACGGACTCACAAATGATTTCTCTCGCCCACACAACACGTCAGCGCGTCAGCGCGGAAAGGTGTCGTGTATATTTTTAATCAATGGGAAATGAACTAGATTAGTACATAATTTGAAAATCATGAGGCCATCGCCTTATCGGGTGCCAGCAACGTATATGTAGCAGACTTCGACGCAGAGACACGTGTAAGGAGTGAACAAAGGTTCCCGAGCAAACTCGTCCAAGTTTCCCAAACTCCATTTGGTAAAGGATGTGAAAAGTTTTTTGTCATGTTGCTGAGTCTGTACATTGACTATGAGAAGAGGAAGACTCGGAAGCTTGGGCCTTAGCTAGTTGGTTCTACAGAAGCCTAGCTAAGCAGCGATGATTGGTGAATGTTACTAGGCCCCGGCCCGGGAGATGGTGTCCCAGGGTCGAAGGTCGATGAATAAGTGAAAGTCTGAAATAATTGAGTATGAAGTGGTATGCGTAAGACTACCTGTTTGCGCACGTCACTGGAGTGGCCAAATACCTTCATACACCTCATGTCGCATGTCTCGTTCACGTCCAATCAAACATCTGCGTTCTATTTGGCGCTATTTGCACGGGCGCTTATTTACTTCAGATAAGGGAGTGTGCTACCGTTATCTATTAAGCGGCGTGTCTAGATCGACATCAAATATATTGCGACCATATCGTTGCTCGTATCAAATAAGTCAGGAATCTGCTCATGCACTAGCATTACCCCAGGTTATTCGCTGAGATATACTTGCCGGCCGAGCATCGGCACCCATTGAGCCGGAGTCAGCCCAGATGCTCTGACTCGAATTTTGCACTCCGACTCCCGAGTAAGTACACTCTCGACAGTGGACAAGACCTCAGCTTCCTTCAAGCTTACTCCTGTTAATCTTTTGTTAGGCGGCAAGGAATTAGAATCATCATGAATAGAGATTCTTCTGACCCAAACAACGACTCGATCTGCATTGAAATCTCTCCGCCTCTACTACATCACAATCGCTGTCCTGCGCAACTCCTACCCAATGAGTTACTGCTCATCATCTTTTCCTTCCTCGAGCTCAAACCCTTCACTGTAGCACACAGTGTCTGCAAAAGGTGGAAGCAACTGCTGCCTCTGACGGATATGCACCCCATTCGACAGCGGATGCTCCGCCTTGTCAGCCACATGCTCAGTCATCCTCGCTTTCTCGACACTCGTCCTTGGACACTAAAGACCATCAAGCCTTTCGACAGGAAGGCATATATCGATGCTCTGCTATCCCAATATCCTGCCATTCCAGAGGAGTTCCGGCTATGGATCATGGAATGGCCTGCGCGTATGGTCCCTTTCAGCATGTGGCCCGGATCGCCTTTCACATTCCACAACGCGGTGACATTTGAGGAAGCAAATGGCACGAACTGGCTTGCTTACCTGCCCGAAGGATCACCCTCACTCTTTACACTCCTTCACAGCCATCCATCTCACGACGACCATTGTATACCCGCCCTTCTTTTCTGGAAAGACGATCTGAGAGCTTATTGGCTCATCTTTGATCAAGGCGAACCAGAGCTTTTTGGTAGAGTCTTTGTTAGCGACTCGGACATGGAAAACTCTCCAGTAGTTTGTAGGATCCCATATGAAGATGACGACATCATGGATGAACTGCCAGTCATCACATGTAGTAACGACTGGCTTCATTTTATCGAGATTTGCTGGGATCACCAGATCAAACTCGCTCTGTCCCGTGAGCGTCCGGCACGCTTCTCTCCTTTCGTGAAGGACGAACCTGTGTCATATCCCGTCAGTTACCACTTAGGCGCTTGGATTGCGACAATTCGACCAACCCACCCGTGGATATCGTCTACCAATCCTAAAGTTCTCGAGGAGTTGCGCCGCCATGTTTATCCAGGTTAGGCTGCTGTGGGACAGTTGTAAAGTTTTCTAGCCAGGACTTTTTGCCAACTTTTTGGTGTGGACTGATTAGGACTTTTAAGTTGAATTTCGATACGGTGTTGTGACCTTTTCCATAGATTAACTTTAACAGTGAAATCATAATATTTTTTGGGGGGTCAGGGACTCCTTGATCCCGACAAAGACAGGCACAAGCGGAAGAATCTGTCTCTCCGAAAAATCATGAGAGGAGACGTCAATAATAAGTCCACACACTATTTATAGATAACGAGTCATTTGGTTCTGACGGCGGACGCCATCGGTCCTCAGGTTGCCCTTAAACCACATACTGCCCGTATCGCCTTGCCTGCGCTTTGGATTGCTCGTCCTCGATACTCGTACTCAGCAACTACATTTCCAGGCATTGCTTATTATATTGAATACTACTATCATTCGACACCCATGGACCAGATGCTGTCGCTGAACAACGCGTTCAATGCCGTCCAGTCGCCGTACGCCTTTTTAAATTTACGCACACTTGTCTATGGGCATGAGACGTTACGCCAGAAAACCTTTAAATCGACTCCAACCCAACGCACTCCCCCAAGAATCCTCTTTCAAGACCTACCCAATGAGTTGGTACTCCTCATATTTTCATTCCTCGAGCTCAAACCGTATATCACATCGCACGGCTTCTGCAAGAAGTGGAAACAACTACTACCATTAGTGGACATCCACCCGATTCGACGACGGATGTTCGATTTATTTTATCACATGCTTGATCACCCTCGGTTCCTCGAAACTCGCCCTTGGACATTGAAAACCCTCGAGCCTTTCGACAGGAAGGCATACATCGATGCGCTGCTCTCCCAATATCCTGCTGTGCCGGAAGAATTCCGGCTATGGATAATGGAGTGGCCTGCTCGTATGGTCCCTTTTGGCATGTGGCCAGGATCACCTTTCACATTACACTACGCAGTGACATTGGACGAAGCAATGGCACGAACTGGCTAGCTTACCTGCCCGAAGGATCGCCTTCCCTCCTTACGCTCCTTCACACTCGTCCGTCCCACAAAGATCACTTCATTCCCGCCCTTCTTCCCTGGAAAGTGGACTACCTAGCTTATTGGCTTATTTTTGCGAAGGATGAACCAGAGCTCTTTGGTCGAGTTATCACCAGCGATGTGGGTGCTGTGGAGCCTCCAATCGTATGTAGGCTTCCATCGCGAGACGAAGACAGCGTGATTTATGACGACTGGCTTCAGTTTTTGGAACGCCGTTGGGATGAACAACTCGAGACTGTCTTAGCTGTGGATCCAGATGGAAGGCGCCCCGCTTCCAGAGAGCACGACCCTCTCTCGTATCCCGTCCGCTACAAATTAGGTTCTTGGATTGCGACAACCCTACCTACCCATCCGTGGGTACTCTCATGTGACGACCCTCAGGTCCTTGAGGAATTTCAGCGTCTCATTTGGCATGATTAGCCTGCTGTGAGTGACGTTGGAGGTCATTGATAACTGGAGCAAGGCGAACCAGAGCTTTCGGGTAGAGTCGTCGTTAGTGACCAGGACACTGGAGACCCTGCAGTAGCATGTGGGCTCCCACATGAAGACCACGACATCATGGATGAACGTTGAACTGTCAGTCATCGCATATAACAACTGGCTTCATTTTATCGAGATTTACTGGGATCAACAGATCGAACTGTTCTGGCCCTTGAGCGTCGGCCAGGCGTATCTCCTTTCATGAAGAACGAACCTGTGTCATATCCCGTCAGTTAGTACAAATTTTGCTGTTTTGCTCCCCATCCTCTTGTCTCCGCCATGGGGCTTCCTACGACTTTGTTTTTCAATACGGCGTTGTTAGCCTTTCCATACATTGAATTTTACAGTAAAACTGTAATATTTTTTTGGCGACTCCCTACCCCGACGAAGACATGGTACAAGCGGGAGAATCTGCCTCCAAAAAAAATGAGAAGTGACGTCAATAAATGACGTAATACTTGCAGAAAATATAAAAAGTACATGCACCAAGTAGAATAAATAACTAATGTCCTTGTCCCTACAGCACAATTTCCACTTCATACATGTGGTATTAAATGAAAAGGAAGATGCTGAATGTCTCTGGCAAGGAGACCGATAAGGAAGCTCCGTCCGATGCTATCGAAAAACGAAGCAAGCCGGAAAATTAGAAGGGGGGAGACGCAACGGCAAACCGACGAGGAAAGAAGGAAGAATAAGTTACGGTCGGGATAGTTTCTGGTATTCAAGCGTCGGCAATCCCAGGTTAGGAACGGGCAACGAGCAGGAGAAAGCGACGACGTACAGACAAAATCAGCTTTACATGGCCACGCATGACTTTGCTTGTGGTTCCTGCTGATTAGGTACCGTGTTCTTTTCGATTTCCTGGAGGCAAAGCTCGAAGACCTTGCCTATCGCACGGTAAAAAACAGCTCGAGGAGTTCAAAGTCGAAGTACGTACCAACGTTGATATTCTCCTTCGCACTGGTCTCTATCCACGCACAGTCGTTCTGCTTTGCTAGCATTTGGCCGTCCTTTGGGTCTACTTGACGCCTGCAAGAAAAGTTCGAAAGAAGGCAATCGGTATAGAAAGCGCAATACGTACGACGACTGTAAATCACTCTTGGAACCAACAATCACACAAGGAATCTTCTCCAACCCGCAAAAGTCCATAATCTTGTCATGGATAACTTGGATCATGTTGAACGAATTCTTCGACGCTATAGAGTACACCAATATGTAGCCATGTATCCCGATAGCGTGTTGTGAGTTAAGAGGGGAATATTCGTCCTGAGATACGATAAATAAAACCGTAACAAGAGCAAATGAATGATAAAACGCACCTGCCCAGCGGTGTCGATAATATGGCAGTCGTACTCTACTCCTTTATATACCACGCTCTTCGAGAACGTCGTTTCGATGGTTGGATAGTATGAATCCACGAAATTATTCTGATAGCCCGATGAATATCCGTTTATACACAGACTAACCAGTCACATACGTCGATGAACTGTTTTACAAGAGATGATTTTCCTAGAAGATATAAGCCTGATAAGCACGAGCTCAAAATATCCAGTACACGTGTACCGGTGCCTAGCAGACACCAGCAGACACGTCTATGAATGAATGAACACTGACCGACCGACCGAGAGCCCAATACTGCGATTTTTCGCTTCTTCATAGATGTAGACATGACCAACGAAGATAACCTTGAGAGACCCGAGAAAAAGAGAGAAACCCAGTAAAGAATGAAAATGCAGTGAGGGATGGAGAGAAACTGAGAAACGGTGGAGAAAGATAGGAAGTAGAGCTGCAGAACCTCCTGTCAACCTTGTCTTATATACGGGGTCACAAAGTGACATAACTACTGCAATTACCTCCATACTTGAATAAATCTGTCCAACGTGCAGGTATAAATATGGTTTCGTAACATTTGTGACAAGATCCATTCCACATTTTGCCATAAACTCACTCCTCCCGACTCCTCCTCCATCCTTTCGGTCGGAAATTTCGCGGCTGGTCCTCTTCAAGCGCTAAGAATGCTCCGGTTAAATGATATCTGTACACTGACGTTTGGGGTCGAAATGTAAATGGCGCCTGCAACGTAATATTGCCTGAAGCTAGGCGGTCGCCGGACGCCAACTGGTCGTGTGCAGGGCGACGGCGACCTCGACCGGTTTGAAGCAAACATGAAGTAAGCACAATCACCCTAATGCCAGTATTCTCTTGTTAAACCTGAAAGCAAATCCAGGCTATGCCTTGCAGGTCGTGAAGGTCTCGCTGTTTGTTTCACGTTTGGCCATTGTCCGATACCCTAAAAAAAAGCAGTCGCGGTGAAGAAGTATTCAGTTATCTCGCTTGCTTGGTGACGGGAAATACGACTCTACCTGCAACTCGACGTTGACCCATCATCACACATGCACCGCGTTCTGCCATATCATTAATTAAATTCAAAAATTCGACCACGCTGTCCTCATTGTCCATAAGCTCAGCATCAGCGTTGTTGGTTGGTCATCCTGGCACGACACCTTGCAAGCGTTCGTTCTCTTCGAAGATTTCTGCCCCGACGCGCAGACAATATCCAGGAGATATCATTCATCCAGCATTCGTCGCGGAGAAAAGAGCCTCCGGACCGAACCCTCCATTCTGGCTAAATTTTGACGTGCGCAGTCGCGTTGAGGCTGTTTTATGAGAATCAGAGCTTGCTTCTGCGTCTTCATGTCGCTTTGTGGGCCTATGCGCTTTGACGCGGGACGGAGCATATTTCTTAGACCTAAACTCAGGAAGTTCCGAACCAGACTCCATTTTATGATGAATGAGTTGAAGATGTTAGGGATAGTGCCGGAAAGATTGGAGAAGATAGCGACGGTGAGGCGGAGAAACAAGCGGGAAGGTGCTATCTAGGTTCAAAGGAAGAGGCAGCGAGGGCGGATGAGGCAGACGGAGAGGGGTTGAAGTTGTACACGGACGGGTCAGGGCTCGGGGGAAGGTTGGAGTAGCGACAGTGATGTATAGAGACGGTGTGGGGAGACGGCAAGCGCGGTATAAGCTAGGATCGATGAAGAGGCACACGGTTTACGAGAGGGAATGCGTGAGGCTTGTCCTCGCCCTCAACCTCCTTCACAAGGTGAAGAAGTTGAGGACAGTTACCATCTGCAGCGACAGCCAGGCCACTATGCGTCCAACAAATCTAGGCCGGGACACTACCTCCTCGACATCATGCACAAAATGCTCGACGCGCTGAGATGGCGACACAGACACTTGCGAGTTCGACTACGATGGGTTCCGGGGCATATGAAGGTTGACGGCAACGAGGAGGCTGACGCGGCAGCACGAAAAGCTGCTGAGGGTGACTGCACATCCACTACAGGTCTCCCTCCTGTCTTTAGTGATATGCCACGCCTCTTCCACAGTAAGGCAGCTGCGAAACAGCAGATCAACGAGGCGCTGCGGCTGCGGGGCCAAGCGGTGTGGAGAGGGTCTCCTCGCTTTGCTTGAGTGACCGGGTCTCCCCAGCCGGCACTTTCACCGAGAAACTGTTAGCCTAGCAAGGAAGCACACAAGCCTCGTCAACCAGATCATAACCAACCGTATTCCATTGTCTCGCCACTTATATCGGATCAAGAAGGAGCCCTCGCCCATTTGCCCGTGCTGCAGAGAAAATGTCGAATCCATCACCTGGGGCACTCGTGCTCCGAGCCTGCTTTGCGGGCACACTCGTTGAAACCTAATAACACTCAGACTTCTGGCGTTTTCGGGACATTTTCTCGCACAAGGAATGTTTAATTATACGGACGCAATACATGCAATGAATCACTGGAAGCATTCCCCCTTCTCGTATCCCGTCTTCTTGATGTTCGATCCACCCTGTATGCAGAACGATTGGCCGCTCTGCACGCACAGGTACGCCCTTCCACCTTTGTTGAAGCAGTTATGCGCGCTCAAGAATCCGAGCGAGAGGTCAGGAGTGCATCTAGGAGTGAAGTCAGATAAATTCGCTGCAAAGGCGAGCGAAATTGCTCACCCTTCCTTCTCGTATCTTGCAGGGCGCTTGATCTTTGCAATGTTCGCGCACTTGATCGTTCGGCTCTCCAAGAGCTCACTGATGTCGGACTCTGGGGCGCGCATCTCCACGGCTCCCGGAACGGCAGCGACGAGGCCGGTGAAGAAGAGGGTGGTGAGGGTGAGGAGTTGAACGAGCTGCATGATGATGTTATAGAGGGGTTTGTTTGTGCGTTACTTGGGTCGATCAACGACTGTAGTAGTTTGAGCGGGATGATACCAGATGAAGAATTCGAACCCATCCTGGGTCCTATTTATGCTTTGGCGCTTAGCCTTGGCCTGCCGCCGGGTTGTGCGGGTTGTCTTGCGCTTGTTCGCCTACACAGGGATGGCACGACATGCGCGAGGCGCTAGTCGTAACCAGCCGCCGCCGTTCATCAGTACCTTATTTGCAAGCTGTGGACGCGACGCGTGTGTGTGGAGTATGTTAGTTGCAGTCTTGAACTCTAACTGGGAAATTGACTAGATCAGTTTTACTAGAAGATAAGATGATTACGATGTGAAGTCCCTGCTGCGCTGATCATGAGCATTAAGCATTGAGTTGCAGTGAAAGTGGCTAAACACTCGGGAATCAGATGGCCCGGCGGTTAGATGATATCGAAACGAGATTTGTGTCAAAATGACCATAACGACCCTGTACAGAACCACGAACACAACATTCTTCTTTGAAGGACAGGCATTTTCAAAAGTAACGACTTTAGTTTATACGATGACTAATTTTCTTGCGCCTTCCCACTTTTGAGCTCGCTCGACCAGTGACCAGTCCGAATTCGTGTCTTAGAGGCACTGAGAGTAGTAGGCTGTAGACGCAGACGATTTCATGAGAGAATGCTATACAAATGGGAAGAGAAGGGACTCACGATTGCCAACTTGGCATGTGTAGGGAGACTCGCAAGTGGTTGGTCCAGTCCAGCCAATACCACCACATTGACCCCAGTGAGCCGCAGTTCCACCGCTTCCTCCACCTGTGCCGGTGGTTCCGGTAGGGGGTGCGCTGGTGGTAGTGGAGGTAGGCGGGGGAGCACTGGTTGTGCCGGGGTCGGAAGAACCACCAGCAGAGACGGTGATGGAAGAAGATCCGCTGCTCTGGTAGCCTTCAGTAGCAAGGATCTGGTAGTTGAAGGAGCCCATGGTCATGCCGTTGGCCTTCCAAGCGTTGAAGTGGTTGGCAGTGGTGATGGTGCCTCCGACACGGTGAGATTGACGGATCGACCAGTACTGGTTGAAAGTCGCGGTTCCTTGGATAGAAGGCGCGTTGACACGCTGGGTCCTGTAGATGTCGTATGTTCCTCCATCAGAGGTGACGGTTCCAACGTGCTGAGTTCCGGTGCTGGGGTTGTAGGAACCGAAGGAGTCGCAAATGTAGTATTCAACGAGAGGGTTGGTGGTCCATCCGTAGAGAGCGAGGTAGGAGTTTCCTCCAGGGTTGAAGGTACCGCTGTAGGTGATGGTTCTGGGAAAATAAGAGTTATAAATATCAAGGAGGGCTTCGAAAATGCATTAAGCGCGAACTGAGCAGATCCTGGCATCCAGCCGATTCCGCCGACGACGTCTTGGGAAGCGGAGTTCCAAGAGAGACTGTATTGCCCAGAGCCAATGTTCATGGTGACACCGGTGTTAACCTGCTCCCAAAGGGAGTAGTAGTAGCCGTTGACGGTTCCAGTGCTACTCTGGGTGATGGTGACCAGGCTGGCATCGGCGGCACGAGCATCGAGGGTGCTGTTGTTCGCCGGGAAGGCGAATGCAACTGCTGCAGTGGAGAGGAATATGAGTTTTTTGAAGGAGAACATCGCAAACTTCAAAACGCTTCGAGTGTCTGGCTCCTTTTCTGACGAGTTATCCTCCTTTTTATTCTGAGCTGGTGGCTAAAGCTCGGGTGGTACTTGTCAGTGCATCCTGCAACGCGTGATGAAGCTACATCAACGCCCTTCAACAAACGCACGACGGAAAAATGTTGACTTCAAGATGCAAGCGAACGCTTGCATCATCATATCGTTTGCACGATATCTGAGCATATCTGCCTTTTTTCTGGTAGGCCAACTTGGCTCAATTTCCCCGCATTTTACCACGCGACCGTCGGCCTCATATTTTATTCTAAAAATAGGACCCCATGTTGTCGAAAGAAAGTGCATGGAGAATCACGGACCCGACACAATTGCCATCTATTTTTGGGCCTGCCAATGCGAGAATTGTCCGAGGGTAAGTCTCTGATTCTACAAGAAGTTTCATATTGCTTGCAATTATTTCCTAGGCACCGCTTTCAAGGAAGTCTCTTCTTCGACGCCGAAGTCGCTGAGGCTTAAAAGTCTGAAACTTGATTAGCCAAGGATAGCTACACGGCAGGTTTCCGCATCCTGACCAGTGTGCGAGTCAACGAAAGCGTTCAATATGCACTAGGCTTCCGAGATAATCATTGGACTCTCTGGACACGCTGATCGATAACAAGCATGATTGTTAGGCAGCCAGCTCATTTGGGTAGAATGATAATCCAGGGTATAATGTTTTACCTGTGAATTGAAAACAAGCTCGATAGAACGAGCTGTTGTAGCTTAAAGTGGTATGCGTAAATTCACAGCGGCAAATTCTTGGAATAAATAGACTCCTCCTTATCTGGCTATCACCGAGAAGCTTCGCCAGAGGAGGTCACATACCTCTCGACTTGCGACGTACGTTTTTGATTCCATGGACCCAGTGTTATCTCCGGACGTGGGTGGGTGGGAAGGATGTATTACTACTGTACGAAGCGGCGTATAGTGGTAGGTCATCTGACACTCTATGAGAGTCGGTGAATTGGTTGAATTATGTTGAGTGGAGGGCAGTACATGTTAGCAGAGTCACTGAACCCTCAGTTAACAACAGACCGAGGTTATTATATATGAGCGGCGTCTAGGTGGAGCATTCCGAATAGATTTCTGTACTCGAGTACAGTAGTAGTCACGGCTCGGAACGGAAATGCAGGTTGATCTATCATCTGCGTACAGCAATATTAAATAAAAGAGTGCTGGCTCATACTTCTCTCATATCACTTCTACTTACTATTGATGGAGGCTGATATAACAATGTTCGAAGAAAAACTTCATCCTGCTGTGAAGAATGTGTAGACGGGCTCGGGAGTCATTACGATGAGTACTACACATCAAGGCCAATCCACAAAATGTATAGAAAAAGGTTCAGAACAAAATCGCGACGGCGTCGGTCTCTTCTTTCATGACAAGATATCACAATGGTAGACGACTCATCAGCACATCAAAGCAACGGAAATATTACGATAAAAGATGACTACAGAAGAAAGTGCAAAACTTTACTAGGATCTAGGATTATCCTTACATTCTTGATGTACATAATTTGTCAACACAGAAGCGTGCGACGGAGTCGGGCGCACCTATTATTATGGGTACATATTCGTATACACGCCTGGTGCGTCTAGTCAGGCATACTTATCCAACTCTTTTCGACTCTCCGCACTATTTCGCTCCGTCCAAGTTGGGCAAGACAGGTCGTAAGCAAGATAGTGATCGAACTCGTAATTGATAGGACGCTCTATCACTTCTTCGCCTTCATCAATCGCCTGTGAGTCCACTGGTCCTTCTTCGTGGTCTTGCGCTCCAGCTTTTGCGGCCGCCTGTCCGCCATACCACTCCCATTGCGCTTGCATGTAATCAATCCAATCCTCGAATACCTGTGCATCCATACGAGGAGGTTGCTTCTCTATATCATCATCCGCATAGTAGTATAGCGGAACAACGCTTGTGTTCTGGTAACAACCCCCAAGGATGATTACGCGCCCAAAGAGGGTGGGAAAGGTGTCGTCGAAGAGTAGCCAGGTGACGTTGTGACAGCCCTCCCCTTTCCAGAGAAGGAGCGCAGGAATGTATTGAGCCTCGTAGCCGTGTTGTTTGAGCTTCAATATCATGGCAGACAGTTGAGGGGATTCAGGCCTATAGCCCAGCCAGTTGACCCCGTATTTGCGGAGGATGGGTCCCTCTATGCTATCATAGTATACAAATAGAAGACCGGGCCAAGAGCATCCCAGTGCCAGCGAGATGGCCACTCCATGATCCACATACGATACTCTTCTGGAACGAAGGGGTGTTGGGCTAGCAGCGCGTCGATGTGGGCTTGTCAGTCAAACGGCTGCACGTCCTCGACAACCCAGGGACTGCTTTGAACCAAATTTGGGGTACCGACAATGAGGCAATACAGATCTAGTAGCCTCTTGCGGATTGGATGCATTTTTGCGAGTGGCAACAACCGCTGCCACTCTTTGCAGACACCATGAGCGATGATGTAGGGCTTGAGTTCTAGGAACGAGAATATGTGCAAGATGGTTTCGACTGAAAAATCGGAGAAGGATGTGGAATGAGGTTTAGCGTCTGCCGTTGCGTATGTTCGTGGGTCAGCTTGTAAATCTAGGCCATAATTCATTTACTACTCACCTCCTTTTCCTTCGTTGTCGCAGAATGACATGTGCGTTCGCGTATAGGGGTTAGAGAAATGGTAATGGTTCTGTGATGTGTTGTAAAGTTGCAAGGATTGGATGTTGGCAATGTTTGCCTATACTGTTGCTAGCCTTAGCCTTATGTTGTACGCAATGAGTCAGTACCTGCTGTGTCCAAAAGAACCGAACTATTAATAGGCCACACTGAACTCGCTAATTCTATACTACTTAATAGAACTTCACTCAGTTAGTCACATGACCGTCTTGCGAATTTTGACCTTGAGTCGCGACTCGCGACTGGTTACTGTCGTACTTGTAACTACGAAACATAGATCTGGACCTGGACACGGAACCGTTCGTCTTTCCAAATATTGAGCCTAAGTATCCACAACTGCCTCAGAAATTCGCTTAAGTATCATTTATGATTTGGCAGGTTGAGACGAATCGTATTTGTTCATGACTGGACTAATAAGTATAAGAGTCGACGGCAGCGATGTTGACCCACTTGAAAAACACTCGACACTCACTGTAAACAGTGATATTCAGACTGAGAGAGATCCTACAATTAATGAAGACAGCCCAAGTCGCGGTAAGCGCACAACGCGCAACGTCATTCATCCTCCTTGGCTCAGTTGGTAGAGCGTGTCACTAGTAATGACAAGGTCAGTCGTTCAAATCGGCTAGGAGGAATTCACATTTTTAACATAAATACCTTCAACCCACCCACCAAAGATCAACAACTTGCAGGAGCCTCTACGTGCCCTTTTTCATTTTGATTGATAATACCGCCCTCCATTATGATTCTCTTTGATCAGCAAGAGTAACTACGTCAATGTCTTCAGAATTTCCATGCCTGATGCTTAGTTCGCTATAAAGGACTTACGCTTTGACGGACAGTAGCAATATCGTCTGGTAATAATGTTTTCTAGCTCGTGGTGGCGTTTCCCGTAAAAATACATATATACGTTGCGTCCAATATCGTATTATTAGCCCGGTCAATGCGTAAGCCGGTTGCCGAGATTCCTACAGAGTCCTGCGAACTTGGAATTGGAATGACTTTAAGCTTAGAATCCTACTCCTCATTCCTTTGCCGACAAATGAATGTCCTGTTACTCCGTGAGCCCTCACTCGATACCCAAGACCGCTACGAAACCGCCTTTAAGGAAGCTGGATACTGTGCAAAGTCTGTACCGGTACTTGAAACCGTTCACGATAACGTGGACGGACTGCAAAGCATTATCTGGAACGGACCAGCGCACCTCGGCATTGGAGGTGTAGTCATTACAAGCAAAAGGTCATGCGATACGTGGCGAGAAGGTTTAAGGACAATTCGGCAGAACAAGGACTTGAAGGCGTGGTCTGCAGCAGGACTAGGTTGGTGATGTTGGCTTGGTCGTGTTCATTATACCATTTTCTCACCATCTGCCTCCATCCAGAATCATGGTGTACTATCCCATTCTACGTTGTGGGTCCAGCCACAGCTTCAGCTTTGTCCGATGTCTTTACGGAATTCAAAGATCTGGGGCTGAACTCCGTCGACATTCGAGGTGATTCATGCGGCAACGCTGCCTCTCTCGCTCCTTTCATATTGGAGGACATGAAATCTGTCCCAAGAAAGCTCCTCTATCTAACCGGGGACAAGAATAGAGACACATTGCCCCGCATTCTGAACGATGGTGGGATTGAATTGGAAACATTGCAGGTTTACACAACGCGCGGCTCTCCTTCTTTTCAGGAGAATCTTGCTCGGACACTTCATTCGATGTCTCAAGGTTAGATCACAGTCAACATCATCCAATCGCTAGTCTAACCGTTCTCAGGAGTGAAGCATTGGTGGATTGTATATTTCGCCCCTTCAACAGCAGCTTTCGTCACTCCTACACTGCAAAATCACTTTACGTTTGCGAAAGATACTGGAAAAGAAATGACACGTAGCGATACGAATTCTCCAGAGAACACACTACCAATTGCGAAGGTGGCAGCCATTGGACCCACGACAGACACATATCTACGCGGAGAACTTCATCTACTCGTTGATGTGATGGCGCAGAAACCCACACCGGAGGACGTGGTCAAGGAAATCACCAGATATGATCATTCTAAATGACTATCTCGAGCTCTATACGCGAACCGCAGAAGCATCCATCCTCACTCTATCTATGTCGCGTTTCAATCACATTGCACACTTTCTACTCTTGCCATAAAGTCATTTATGAAATGCCTCAATAACGTGCAATCATCGAAACCAGTCGGTCCTCTGTACGAGATCTTCCAATCGTAATCTGCAGCGTTCAACCATGCCACCTCTCTTACTGGACTTTTTCTGGAACACGCAGCTATCGTACCCTTTGTGGCGGTATTCATCGAATGGAGGCAAGACCGTAGGAAATGCCTTTCCGCTCATCATGCGCATTCCCATGACAGTAATACGGAATCTCTCCCGCACTTTTGGCTTTCCTAATTGAAGTTGTTTCTTCTCTCGGACGGCATTGGGCAGTGCAGTGCTTAATGGAAGGCTTTACATCTCCCAAACTCGATTTCATTCGTTGATAAGACATGCTCGGCCAAAACATTGGTTCATTCACCCATTGCGCCCGAATCGCTGAGAAAGTAGGACTGGTTGGCAAAGATATTCTCCCGACATGACATCGACTTATAGGTGCATCTGCATAGCCTGCATCTATTCTTGAATTTGTTTCCCAGGACACATAAATCAATCCACGGTACACTCTTTAACATCCCCCTCGACCAATACCATCGTCCTGGAATCTGGCTACTCGTTCAGTCGAAGAACCTTTTCTGCCAGTCCCCTTTGCAACGCATTGAAGTCCTCCTTACTCATAGTCTTTGCTAGTCCTTGGACCCAATTGGCACCATCCGGAATGTTGACCTGCAACAAGAGCAATCGATCCTATATCAAAAAATAATCACCGGCACCATTCCTAAAACTTACAAAGGGATAGTCAATCGAAAACATTATTCTATCCAAACCGATTTGTCCGATGTGGAAGTTCAAGAGGTCGGTGGCGAAGTTGCCGGAAGTTGTTTCGAAGAGATTCGTGTGGAAATATTGTGTCACATTCTTCTTCATCGGTATACCCAAAGGGATTTGGCGAAGAAGTTCTGAACGAATTGATGTCAGTGCAGAAACATCATAGAAGACTAGGACATACGAGTGTCGATACGGATCAAGTCAGACGGAATGCGCTCTCCGAGATGCCCCACGATGATTTTCAGCTTGGGAAACCGGCTACAAGCCAAAGCGTCGGTTTGTATTCATCATGAGCATGGAACGTCACTCACTCAAAAACGCCGTTCACGCATAACCTGTGTAAAAGTGTCAGGGGCCATGGTGCTCGAATTAGGAAATTCAAAGAATGCAATACCCAAGGATATGGCTAGAGAGGCCAGCTGCGTATTCCTGAGCAGGTCCTTTCAAGAAGGGCGCATGAGAAAACATCAAGTCCAAGATAATAGGAATATCGTCTCGCGGATGGAAATAGACCGGGACATCGAGGTCGGTAACTTTCTGCCAGAAAACATCATATTCTGGTTGGTCATAGAAAAGCAACGTCTCTAATCGCAAGGTTGATCAGAATATCTCCGAGTCTGTGGAAGAAATGAAGGAAGGGGCTCACGTCCATCATGTCCAGATTGTTGATAGTCGTTGACTAGAGCACCAAGGAACCCAAACTCCTTGACGGTCCTCTCCAATTCCAAGGCAGCAGCGGTGGCATTGTGCATGGATAGCGAGGCGAAGCCACCGAATCTTTCGGTGTTGTTGGCGATAGTGGCTGCCAGGACGTTGTTGACATGAACGGCCATCTGTTGGGCTTCGACTGGGTCAGATAGGGCCTGGATGCAGGGTTGGGCACATGAGATGACCATCTAGTGTGCAAAAAAAGAGGCGTGAGCTTATGACCAGAGATATGTATTTTGCAAATAACAAACGTAGTCGACGTGGTTCTCGTTCATAGTTGTCAAACGCTGGTTATGAATGTCAAGAAGGTTGGCACGAAGCTCGGCGTTGGTTCCGTCTGCAAGATCATAGTCAGTCAGTCAGCCTGAATGAGAGGGGGATGAGCACCTACTCTGAGCTGCAGTAGCATTCCTTTGGAAGGAGAACGAAAGCATCAGCATCGCAGACTTGGATCTTTAGGAGGAAAAAAGCAGATCCTTACCCTGCCTGCCCCACAAGCTCTGGAATACTCCATGCCTCTTCAAGAGCAATTGAGCCCCCGGTGTTCTGTATTTTTCGTCCGTAAGCTGCCTCGACGAAGGCGATTGCGATGGAAGCAAACTGAATAGGAGACAAAATCATCCTGGGGCGAGAACCGGAGAAATTTGGGTTACTCAGAGAACAAGAGACCGTATTTAAGCCCCAGGTTTGCCCCACATCCAGAGCTCTGGGGTCGGCAGTAGGTACCACCCATAGGGTGAACAAATATTCTTGGGTCAAGATATGACCAAAGGCAATGCCACGGCATATCTAGTGACTATTTTCGACAATATCTGCGTTCTCAATATCAATGCTCACGGCGTCTGCCAATAGCTGCCAGGGTAGGTAGTAGGTGCAGAGGCAATAACGCGCCCCTAAGTCAAAACGGACAAGAAAAATGGCAGGAGTCAAGCAAAGTGCAGAACAGATCATCTGAAAAAAAAAAAAAACAATTGCAAGTTGTCAACAAAGGAATGTAATAATAATTTCGTACTCACACGGGAACTACATATAGGTCTGTCGCAGTATTTATATGTCCGTATGTCCCACGGATCTGCAAAGGATATGTAACGTCGCCGTTATCTGCATCTTGAAGTTCAACCCGAATCCAATGACATGACACGGACGCCGGGTTGGAGACCATACGGTCCAAATCCGGCTAGGAACTTCAATTCCATAATCTATATATCGTGGATGTGGGTGATAAGCTATGAAGTTAGTTCACTTGAGGGACGAAGAGAAATTTTACAAAGGTGAACAAGACTCTAGTTGTTGGAAGTTGTTGACCAAGGCCAAGGTACTCGAGTACAAATAAATTTAAACACTCCATTCCTTGGGCATACTCACGCAGGAGCGAAATATAGACATCGTCCCAAAATTAAAATGTACTCACTGTCCCGAATACCCGTGGATGATACAAGAAAAGTCTTGATAACATATACAGTCCAAATTTCGGGAGAAAGTGTGGTCGGCTCACTTGAGGATCTGTATGTAGGACCAAGCAAGAAAGGATTGACATGCACTAGGCATTCGATGCTATCATGTTCTTACGTACAAGTACACAGGTATTGACGAATCGAAACAAGAGAAGGAAAAAGGACGACACAGAAACAATAGAATGAAAGTAAAAGCAAAATCCGATAGCCACGCGAGAGACTTCACCACCTGACCAACTCAGGTTCAGGCCGCCAACCCGAAGAACACGCCTGTCATTGCGAGCAGCAGGCTTGCTTTCCTTGCAGAAATAGAGAAGGCACCCGAGTCGGCATTACTCGAGCCATTGGCATCGGTGTCGGTGCCGTTAACAACAGCTACGCCTCCAGCGCCGCCCGTGGTGGAAGTGGAATCTGTAGTTGTGGTGCCGCCCGTAGTTCCTCCGGTGGTTGCTCCTGTAGTTCCTCCAGCAGCTGTTCCTGTAGTGGGTGCGGTTTGACCCTTAGCCAAAGCCTAAAATATCCAGGCCAATCAGACGGGGGACAAATTTCAACTTTTTGCCGACGCGGGAAGTACACACCAGGAAAGCTTCGAACGTCCTGTCGCCTGTTGCAGGTGGGTTGATGGCGAACACCATTCCTGACGCCACGCAGTGCTGGCCTTGGGCACAGTAGAACCAGAGAGGGGCGGAGACGTTGTTGATGGAGATGGTCCACTCAGGGAAAGTGGTGGCGCCTGCTGCAACAGGGACGAAGCCAGAGTCAACGCCGTCAGGTTTCTTGATGCAGGGGGTGGCGAACGCGGATTGAGTCAGAGTCTGTGTGGATGTTAGAATGGGACTTTCGGCAGTTGATGGAAGATTCGCGTACGTGGTTCTTCGAAACGCTGTATCGAGGATATCGTCAGAGAGTGATGCGGGTGGATGGAGAGTCAGTGGACGTACAACTTGAACGAGATTGTGTCTCCCTCCTTGACGCCTGATAAACTATTTGAAATTATGGTTGTCAGCTTGAAGCTCACTTATAAGATTTCAAGGCGAAAATCAAATCGTGAAGGAGAGGGGGGAATATCATGCAACCCAAGGTCACTCATGGTTCGTGTGCAGCATGCTTTTAGGATAAGAGCGAGCTCCGAAATGCTCTCGCCAATATGGCGAGGAGCAACAAGCAAACGGAGAACGAGACTCACGAAGTAGGCTCAAAAGTATTCGCGTTATTATTGCCAACGACGACGCTGAACCTCTCGGCACTTGCGACGGAGGCAAGGAGAGGCAGCGAGAACAGGAGAGTGCTAAGGAATTGCATCTTGATTGCGTTTCTTATAGATGAATCTGTTTCTAGTCGAATTCTATTTCCTTCGAGAGTGACTTGTCAAAAGCGAGTGCGGCGTGAGTGTACGAATTGAAAGCAACGGCGTCGTTAATGGATGGTGCTAGCCCAAGAAGAAAATGAAAGTCGGTAGAGCCTGTAAAGAAACCAGATAATCATCAGCAAACTACAGGATATTCGACAAAGCAAAAATGTACTCACACTGCTCTCTAAGAGAAAAGGAGAAGAAAGGAAGGGGGAAAGAATTAATAGCAGGACAGGAGGAAGGTGAAAGGTAAGAAAGCCGCTGTCAAGCCACTTATATAGGATTATGTTCGCTCGTTTAGCTATAAAACCTCCACTTTTTGCTGAGCTCTTTTCGCCCGATCATCGTGGTCCATTTCAACTTGCTTAGGTTGGTGCGTGCCTTGTAGTACGTGAAGCCTTAGAAAAATTGAAAATCTATAGAATTTTAGGTGCAAGTGGTAATCAGAACAGTGACGATAGTGATTTTGTGTGCATAACCTTGGAAACGAAGGATCTTTACCTTCCTTCCTTCCATTCTGAAGGGCATTTTATTCGGGATAAAGGACGAGAAAGGTGTGGCCGAGAGACTTGGCTTCCTGAAGCGAGAAAACCAGCATGGGGAAAGCGAGTCTTGGCACGGCAGTAAACGGCGGGTCGTTGACTGTCGTTGAGGCAAATTTAACGTCTCCTGGCAACTCAACCAGCGGGATGAAGTCTGAAGTCTGAAGAAGTATCCAGGGTCTGGATTTCTGGCGTTACAGTGGTCGCCGCGATCAAGTCGCGGGTACACTGTGAGTTGTAGGGTCGGAATGCCGATGTCCACCTGCAGGCGACTCTACTTGAGTAAACGTCTTATCGTCGTACGCTGCGGCAGTTCGATAGATTTATGAGAGTCCTATAGCCTTTTTAAACTACACGGCGCACGTTCGTTATGACTTTTCCGTCGTAAAGAGTTAAGTATGCTACTCACATATTTTCTGGATTCAAACTTGAGTAGGTTACATTCCAAGAGCCAGTGGGCGAGATATGACATATCGACTTCTCAGTTTTTACGTCCATGCCCTGCTTGCGCTGTCACAAGGAATCTAGAATGTGAAACTTGATCGAATTACCGCAAGGGACAGAGAAACTTGACAGAAACCCTCATATTCGGGCCCGGGACTTGTCATCCCTGCAAGGTATGGTTTTCGAAGCTCACGAGGTGACATCCTAGAGAAAGTCCGAAAGTGAGGGACAAGCGGAAGACCAGCCAGCCATTTCACGTCGTAACAACAGTGGATGAGTTCGCCACAGTTTAACTAGTCAAATGCTTCTTCAGAATGACCCAATAGAAGTTAAGGCCATTAACGATGCGCTCAAACGCCAGAAATCTGCTGGAATATTTAACTAATGCGCTAAACTGGGAACTTGGAAGTACGTACTCAGAAATATCTTCCTACTCTGCTTTGCAGGGCATCGAACCGCGCATTTTCGATGCCACGGGGCTGTTAAATATAAAGTATAACATGGTGGCCTTCATAGTTGAGCAGGCAGAAATATCTGGCCGGGATATGACTTGCGAGAAAGTACGTCGACCTAGGCAAAAGTAAACGATAAAACAGATTCATTGTCATGGTTAGAAGGCAAGTTGTGACCAGGCGCGTGCGAAACTCATTGCGGTTTTTGTTTCCGACGCGTGCCACACAATGTTCCTTAGACCTCTTCCTGCTCATGCCAACATCACGTCAAATTGGAACTATCCTGGCGCGCTTGTAAGCCCGTAGAATCAATAAACATAGGTTAGCATGGAAACTTTAGCACTTTTGCTATTCTAACCCTTATATCTATCTAGTAAATACAGCAGGCTGGCTGCGTAAATCAAGTCACAACTCGCACTACGAACTATTCATAGTGGATTATCGCCCTAATGGCGTCGGAATCATTATTTCTACGTTCAGTAATCCCTACGATACCTCCAGGTATTGCGAAGCAAATCAGGTCCCTATGCACGTCCCCCGCCAACGAAAATACGTTGGAAAACCTTGTGCGATTCTTGGTTGGAGCTGAACATGCCCCCGATGCGCCAAAGGACATCCGGGAAAAATGGTCTGAGAAACAGCTAGCAACGAAGAACATTATCTCAGCTCTTATGCCCCCCACGCCCGACAAAAAGCGTGGCAGGGAGGAGGAAGAACTCCCCGCGAACGACCAACAATCCAAAAAGCCTCGATTGGAAGCAACAACGAAGTCCCAAAATGCTGAAGACGCTCCCCTAGTAGACGTTGGATCACCCATTTTTACGCTACACAGTGTGTCTACCGCCTCTCCGATACGAAAGAAAGTCGACATTACAATTCACCAAAATAGTATTGTCTTGACGAACCCAACTTCACGCGCCACCGAGACCACTATTCCCTTATCATGTCTACATCGTGCATTCCTCTTGCCTACAAGAGGTAAATCGAAACCCCATTGGACTGTAGTCATTCTCTCTTCCGACATCCCAGACAACCCCAAGGTCAAATCAACCGCTCCTTCCGAAAATCACCAAATAATATTTGGATTAGACGCGACTACTGCTGCTGCTACCACTATTACCAAACACGACCTTACAACTGGCCAAGCATCGCCTGTCTCTATACCCAAAGGTTCCTCTGTTCTCGAACACATTGAAACTTTCCTTCAACACTTGAAAGAGCAAGGACACGTCCAGATCATTCGTAGCGATGCGGGTGTTTTCAAAAGCTCGTGTCCAGGCATTGGAGCCAACGCGTCGGGCACATCAGGAATTCCAGGCGTCGAAGCCTACCGAGCAGCAAAACCGGGAAATCTATGGTTCTCTAATGAAGGCATCTTATGGGGCGAGTCCAAACCCTGCGAATTCTGGGCTGTGGAGGATTTGTATGGCAAAAAGGATGGAGTTAGGATCGTGGGTGGTGGTCGAACGTGTACGGTCGTTTTGACGAGGAAACTATCTTCCGAAGGAGATGAGGAGGAAGTCGAGGAGACTGAGTTCGGAATGGTCGATGCCAAAGAGCGGGAGAATATTAACGAGTGGGTGAAACACCACCGCCACCTATTCGGGAAGACGGAGGAAGGAGAAAAGGAGCTTGAAGATCCTCAGCCCAAACCGCAACACTCCGGACCTGTAACCATCCACAATCTGCTAGACGGCTCGGACGACGAGGAGGATGACGACTTCTCTGTCAGTGTATCTGACCTTGACGGGTCAGAACGTTCTTCCGAAGGAGAAGGAGACTCGTCGGATGAGGAGGTTGATGAAGGGGGAGAAGAGAGCGATGCCGAAGGTGAAGACGGCCCTTTGCAGGAGGAAGAAAATGACCAGGAAAGCGACATCGAAGAATTGGACCCGGCCCATCATCCATTACTTCGCCCAGGGGCAGTACCTAAGATGTCGAAAGCAGCAATGGAAATGGCGGTCGGTATTGTCGAAGGGGCGTTTGGGGGTGGAGAAGAGCCTGATGAGTTGGACGATGAAGAAGACCAACTGGAAGACTAGTTAAAACTTATGTTCGTTTGCGTTCCAGTTTTCTGCTCGCATCTAATATATTCACCCCCTATTCACAGAGTTACCCCTTTCATACCCTCATATATCAAGTCAGGATACTTTTCTCCATTAACCTCGCTTTCAAACCGTACATCGGCCGCACATATTCTTGTAATAGCATCGTTTTTCACTCACTCACGACATGTACGACATAGACACGTTCAATTCATATTGCTATCTTTGGCATATCGAAAAACCGCAAAACCCGAATGTCTGTCCAGATGAACCGATGTTGCGTGCTGACAGTGTCTACAGGCCCTTTCAAATGTCGCAGTTATTCGCAGCCGCGGGACAATCGCTACTGTTTTCGTCAAAATCGTGAATGGGGGGACGTTCAATCGATTTCATGTATGTTTCTTATGCTCTTCTATGAGTATGGCCCGATCTATCTGCGAAACGAATTGTCATGCAACTTCAAGCTATATCTCAGAGGCAAATGCGGCGGCACCCAACAGAGACACAGAAAAGACGAAGTCCGGTTCCTGCGCCTGGGCATAGACGTCAGGTGCGTACTCGCCATATGTGAAAGATTTGATGCTGCTCAAGAAGCCTCAGCAGCTGGGAATTTTGAGTCGCCATCCTATGTTTTCCTGTTTTCTTTCAGGTCCCAGGGGCAATTGTGTTTAAATTTGGAATGACGTTGTACTGGATCCGAGGAAATTTCGAGACGTTTTTGGGCAGTAGAAGCGGCTCATAGACTTGAGAAGCCTAGTCTTGTAGGTTTATAGTCTGTTCCGTTTCGACCTGCTTTGCACTGACGATGTTGACCTCCTTTCGAGTAAGACTGCTGAACATACACCAGACTTCCGTAGCTCATACGGAATAGTGGAGATCGTGACCATCCCGCTTGTCGTGCTGCTCAGGCAAGCTGCCGTTACGAGGCAGATAAAGTCCAGCCATCATGCGTTATATCTAGCAACATACGGCGGCATGCGACAAATTCTGCAACATGCTGATCATTTCGTGCATGGAAAACTCATACTATTATTGTGTGGGTTCGTCCAGTTCTTTTGTTCCAAGACGATGGGAAAACACTTGGTCATGATGAACTTGCATTCGCTCGCCAGAAGAGTCGGCTGGTCGGCATCGAGATGCTTTTAAGGACCTCAACATTTCGACTCTGGCCCCTCAAAGCATATCTTCCATGAAGATGGTTTCCTACCCCCGTGTCTCGATCATCTTCCTGTTTATCGGATTGGTGTATGGGTTGACTATTCAAAACAACGGTGGTTCCATCGTCATCGAAGAAGCCTGGTCCATCCCAGAGCTGCTTGGGTTAGTCGATGTTTTCATGCTGCACTCTGTTTCCTTTTCTCAAATTCAAAGAAAAATTTCCCTCTCAGGAACGCTACAGCTGCCCAAAGTTCGTGAACATTTCTCATTTTCTTAAGCACGCGACTAACCCATAACTTCGATTTATTCAGATGGCACACCCTCTCAGCTTAACGCGAACCTCCTTGACATCCATAACCAACGTTTGGCGGGCATGAATGCAAATAACGTCGACTATGTACGTCTACTTAGCAATATCTGCCTCCAAGGGATGAACGTTGAGCATGTTGACATTCCGATTGCTGTAGATGGTCCTTTCTTGCGCACAACCTTGCATTCAAGGAATAGCCGACCCCGACGAGGCACAACAAATGGCGGTTAATGTTAACAATATTTTGGCGGCCTCCATCTCCAACAACACAGCGAGGTTTGGTGGTTTTGCTTCCTTGGCCATGCACAATGCCACTGTCGCCGCCATGGAACTTGAAAGGACCATAACAGAGCTAGGCTTCCTTGGAGCCATGCTCAACGACTATCAACAATCTGGAAGCGACGGCAGTGAGTGTTACTTGCTTAGCAGCTATCTTCTTTGTCTTGTTCACTGAGGATTTTATTAGGAACCCTACTTTACTACGACCAACCTGCATACGACGTGTTCTGGCAGAAAGTCAGCGACCTCAATGTTCCAGTCTACTTCCATCCGCGAAACAACATTGATACGATTGTCAACCTCATGTTCGCGCATGCCAAATTTTTGGAAGGGCCGGCACAAGAATTTGCTGTCGGACTTTCTAACCACATTCTTGGGTGTGTGCCTCATTTTCATGAGCATCGAAACCGGGATGACTGACGGTTTGGGTCGTCCTGCAATAGGCTTTGTGTGAATGGCGTCTTTGAGTAAGCGAATAGAGAGTTTATCTTTCAACTAATTCATTCTCACTACCATGAGCAGTCGTTTCCCCAACCTGAAGATTATAGTCGGCCATCTTGGAGAACGCATACCATCTGATTTGGACCGCATTGATACTCGTGAGTTACCACCGACCTTTGACTAATGAGACTTTGACTAATGGCCTGTACAGAGCTTCTTCGTCAAATTCCATTAGGAATGCCTATGAAGAAAAACGTCACGGACTATTGGCATACTAATCTGTTCGAAACCACGTCCGGCAACTTCGCGACTGAGCTCTTGAAATTCCACATCAACCAGATTGGATTGGACAGGATTCTGTTCTCTATTGATTATCCTTTCGTCAGTGCACACAGTCTTTCCCTGATCTTGGCTCGGTCCTGACCCAAATTTTCTATTTTGCCAAAGGTCAATATCCCTGACGGTACGAGTTGGCTCGAGGGGCTGAGGAGTACGATGTCTCCCAAACACTTCCACTCTTTGCAACGCGGGCTAGCAGAGAAAATCCTAGGCTTGGCTGACTAGAATTGTCAAAAACATGGTGTAATGAAGGAAATCTGACATGGGCTCTACGTCGGGACTGCTTAACGTTTTTGGGTTTAAGCCATCCCTTCTTTCTCTGGAAATAAAAAAGAATTTCGTACTGTCATCCTTTAGTTTATGAACCTTGAATGTAGTCATATCCATGCAAAATCCCGTTAAATAACGCATAAGTTGAGTCGAGGCTTATTTATAGCTTGCATATGGAAAGTTGGAAACATCTGGCTTGCTCTGTAATGCGCTACGTGAGACGCATATTTGGTTACACTAAGTAGGACCATTTGAAATTGGCGGCGTCGAGAACCTCGGACTGCGAACTCTTCTGTTATACAAGTCAGAGTTCAATAGTTTGCTGTTCTTTAATTAGCTCTGCGCGGCAACTTGACCATCCACTTCAACATGAGAAAAGGGGTAGTGAATGATGCATCGCAATGCTAGTAGTAGCCCGGCAGTAGTACAGCCCTCCCTTCTTCATGTAGGAGCAGCGAACATCGCAAGCCAGATATACGTTCTATCAGATATAAAAGGTGCCATGAAGGACAGAAAGGATTGTTTTAATGAAGAACCATTCGGCATCCGGTGACATTCCGGGCTTATTTCGCTCCAGATCCTGACAGCGGACGTCATATCGCATTCATCTTCATCCACAACCTGTCGCATGGAAGAAGACGTTTGATCGGGGCCCGGGACTCTATCCCTTCTCGAGGTACATAGTACAGACTCGGTCGAGGAGTACCGACTTCGCGTTCACATCTTCACACGATCGATGTCTGTTTCGGACGTAAAGCAGTCGCACTACGGAAATCCATTGCGCCATTGCAAGAAGGCAATGAAGGAATAGATCTATCTCGTATTATAAGTATAGCTGGACATGTTATACAAGACAAAACATATTGGAGCTTGACAACTTGTAACACAGACGAAGTTGGAGGCTGTCCCGGCTCAATAATTATCGCTAGTCATCTGAGAGAGCGAAGACGGCGGCCTTGTTGATACTTCTTATTTTTGCGCTCCCTCATTCTCAGCTCAATATACTTGTAAGGAAAGAATACGGATATTTCTCGCCCTCAGGCTACTGCCAGCGCTTTATGGTTTTTGAGTCTCGGGGACAATGAATGATATAAATAGTAATTGATGTGCTATATATGGAAACCTGCATTTCGTATCGATTCGGAACATTGTGGCAACTTCCAAGGCAACTTCGTTGAAGACTAGGTAGAAGAACTATTACAGGAAAGAGTAATCTTTTCACCTATTAGTAGCAGTTATATTATTTGAAATTTGAAGTAGTTATTTCATCATTACCACCATAGCGATGAATCGGTTGACGCAAAGGAGTGCAGCGATATTGGTTTCGCTTCGTGCCGGGAGGCAACCGGTGCCGCAGAATGAAAATACGAGACTATATATACCACATAGCATGTAGACACGTTAGGTCGCCTAAAAGATGAGAAACCAAGAAGCACTCGTTATCTTATTCTTAGACTGAATGGCGTCGCGTGCGTATGGCGAGCGGGGAATTGTAGAGTTCCTTGATGAACGACAAGTGACAAGCACTGTAAGACCAAACAAGGGTGATTTTCCCCTGTGACCTCACCCGGAAGACAGAGTAAAACAACCAGGGCGTCGTTAATTTATTACCAGTGCGGCAGGCCTGGTAACCGTTTTACGGGTAAAGACAACCAGGAATAAAAAATTACAATGCTGGGTGAAATTGACACGTGTTTTGTCTCTTTCACCAGACCCGAGCGAGTAGTTTTTTAACTCTTCCGCATGTTGAATGATACCTTGTTGCCAGGTTTCTCTGCAGGGCTGTTAGATGGGTGATATTGATCCTTACGGCGAGGACTATTTACTGCACAGATATACCATTTCCAAGGATGATATTATCACACGTCATGTCAGTAGTAAATGATGGCATTGTTGCTCGTGAATATACTTTGTATTTGGGGTTGACTAATAGTACATGGTAGAAGTGCTTTTCAAGTACTAGTACTACTCGTCTAGGCTCTGCATAGTGAATATATCCCATCCGCTCAGCACTGATTCTTCATCACACGTCAGTCCCAGGCTCCACTGTCCAGCCTCGACTTACCCATCCGGGATCCTCATCCCAGTCATCTTCCATATTGAGCTTGGCGTACTTCACCGATGTCCGCCTATTCCGCTTTCAAGTCTTCACCATGCTGGTCCTCTGAGATATCAACCCCTCTACTCTTGACTCTCAACTCCTTGTCAATCTCGCCATCCTTCAAGTTGTCGTCGTCGCCATGGCAAACTGTGCAGAGAAGTAGCCAAAGCATGTCGTCGTTGTAGAAGGTGATCTAGCGAGAGAAAAGGTCTAGAGAGCTGAGTGATATAGACTCTTGAGGGAGGGCTAGCGGCATTATGATACAGGGTAAGTATGGTGTTAGGAACCTTGGACTAAAACATGTGCCTGGGCGAGTTGCGACGGTGGGTGGTGACTGGTGCCTGGGAGAGATGGATCATGCTGAGAGTTAAAGGTCAGAGCAACTTCGAGAGGTGGGCATGGCAGTTGAGGCGGAGCTTAAAAGGACTTAGCGATTTTATTTTCCCCAAGTCTAGATGTTTGGATAAAATTACTCGTTTAACGGGGACATGAAATCAACCTGTAATTACCTGTTCTGAATCACAGTATAAGTCACCAGTTAAAATATCTATTTTATCCTTGCGACGTGGAACGGTTTAAAATGTCCCGGTATTTGAGTACCTAGTTAAAATCAAGTTAAAATTCCTAGATGCGAGTATTTTGGAAGGAACACCCGTTTTTCACCAGGGCGGCTGGTTTTTGCGGATTTTCACACCGTTTCCCAGTATTTTTAACCGGGTCCTGGTTCTACAGTGAAGACACGAGACCACATCGCAAACTTTCTCGTTATGATTTTCTGTAGAAATATTGTTGTGGGTCTATGATGAACCTCATAATTTCTCCGCTGGCAGAGATTTGGTGTTGCCATCTCAATCATGCGTTTACTCTTCAGTGCAGTCATACCCGAGCATTTGCCATAGACAACTGTATAAAAAGGGGCCCAAATTATGCAGAAACGACAGTTCAAACTAAAAGTTGTACTCGCATCTAAAGGATCGTCATGGTCTCTTTCAAGTCTCTGATCGTTCTCTGCTCTGCGGCAGTGGCCCTGGCTTCGCCAACCAGCAACAGCACCATCGATGCTCGTGGCGCGGACGCTGCCCAGCTCACTCTTACATCAAGCAGCACTGGAAGCAGCGGCGGCTACTACTACTCCCTCTGGGAGCAAAACAACAGCGGTGTCACCATGAACATTAACTCTGGCCAATACAGCCTCACCTGGAACTCCGCCTCTCAAGACGTCGTCGCCGGAATCGGTTGGAACCCAGGATCCGCTCAGTAAGCGCCTGTTTAATTTCTAACAGCTTGAATTATACTTAGTGGATATATCATAACAGGACCATCACCTACAGCGGTACCTTCAACCCGGGAGGAAACTCCTACTTGTCTGTTTACGGCTGGACCACCAACCCTCTCGTCGAGTACTACATTTGCGACTCCTACGGTACCTACAACCCAAGCACGGGAACCCAACACATGGGAACCGTGACTTCTGACGGTGCAACCTACGACATCTACAAGACCCAGCGTGTCAATGCTCCCTCTATCCAAGGAACCGCGACTTTCAACCAGTACTGGTCGATCCGTCAATCTCACCGTGTCGGAGGCACCGTCACCACGTCCAACCACTTTAACGCCTGGAAGTCGCTCGGCATGTCCATGGGCTCCTTCAACTACCAGATCCTTGCTACTGAAGGCTACCAGAGCAGCGGATCTTCCTCCATCACCGTCTCTGCCGGCGGGTCTTCGTCCCCTGCTCCCACTTCCAGCGCTCCCCCCACCACCACCTCTACGCCATCTTCCGGAGGTGGAGGAGGAGGAAGCGGAACCGCTGCTCACTACGGTCAGTGCGGTGGCATTGGCTGGACCGGCCCAACTACCTGCGCGTCTCCATACACTTGCCAGGCATCCAACGGTAAGTTTACGCGTCCTTATCAGAATGGAATCGTGTCTGATGCCGCAATCATTCCTCAGCCTACTACTCCCAATGCTTGTAGGAGATGCGAGTGGGTCCAGATGTCTGAGTATCTGAAACAAATATGTAAGAAGCAAGAAGTCGTATGTAAATTAATGATATCATCACATACTCTCCGAGTCCACCACCTAAGACAGAGAAGAATATTATCTTTTCTTAACGAAAACCTAAAAGATTATCATATGTGAGGTTGAGGGCTGCTGAGGGAGACTGGGAGTCCTTCCGTAATGCGTGTCCCACGCATCTCTTACAGTGTGCATAGCGAGCGCGGGGCGTTTCACCCTGAAGGTTGAAACTTCTGCTACTGAATTCTACTGAATTTCAGCAACTTTTCATCATGTATCCCAGAATAAATAGAAACAGGCCCTTGCCAGCGACCAGTGACCAGGCGGTTGGCTGCGGCTGACGGTGACCGGGGTTGGACGGTGATCATTCAAGTAAAATGCACCCGCTTTCTTGTTGGCCCTTACTAGCCATCATCCGCAAATCATCTGTACACACGCGCTTGGCTCTTGCAATCTTTGCAATACATACTTGAACAACAAAACTTAAGCGGATAGCTGCAGATAGTTACATACCGCTGAGCCCTGATCTCACTTGACGCAGACGTGAGATTGTTGACTGAGTGTGATGTTTGTCAATCAATGATTACGCCAACCGCCCGGGGTTTGGGTTGTAGCCGTACATCTTCTAGTCCACGTCGCGCGGTGGTTTCTGACACTTGACACATCAAGCAATCCGTGAGAATGGCTATTCCTGGGAGTATAAGTAGGCCCCAGGATGCGTTCGAATTCTTCATCTGGTATCACCCCGCTCAAACTACTACAGTCGTTGATCGACCCAAGTAACGCACAAACAAAACCCTCTATAACATCATCATGCAGCTCGTTCAACTCATCACCCTCACCACCCTCTTCTTCACCGGCCTCGTCGCTGCCATCCCCGGCGTTGTTGAGATGAGGTCCCCAGAGACTGACCTCAGTGAACTCTTGGAAGAGAGAGGAACCGTGCACTGCGCCAACATCGCCAAGATCAAGCGCCCCAACAAGTACGAGAAGGAAGGGTGAGTGTTTTGGTATTGGTTCTGTTTTGTGCAGTGGATTGATTTGATCCCATTCGCAGATGCACTCCTGACCGCTCGCTTGGATTCTTGAGCGCACACAACTGCTTCAACAAAGGTGGAAGGGCCTACATGTGCGTTCAGGGAGGAAAATCGTTCTGTGTCCAGGGTGGAAGCGCTATCAAGAAGACCGGATATGAGAGTGGTGAATGTTTCCAGTGATAGATGAACATATGTATTGCTCCGAGTGGATATAATGCAATAATGCAAGTTTGTGCTGAATCAAAGTAGATGGTGTAAGACGATCTCGTTGGCAGCAGCCATAATCATGACACTCGTATGAGCTGCTCAGCATCGAGAGCATTCCATAATTTAAGGTCGGAATTTTTGCCCGCAACTTGACCATCAATGATGAGGCTCGGTTTCGTGAACAATGGAGGTAGTGGGATATCGAGTTCTTTGCATACTCTTTGGAAGTCTTCCGGTAGGGGGGCTCTCACACCAAGACGGTATCTCTTGCCATCTTCACGGTATTTCTGGATAAACATGAGTTACGTGGTGTAGAGTACAATGTTTGGAGGGCAAAGCTGTGGTTTGAACTCCCGGTTCGTGTCATGGTTTTCGTCGAAATTTTATCAAAACCGGTTCCTTAGAAATCATGGCGGCCTTCGTGGTGTTACGACTCTCGAGTGGAAACAACTCGAGCCCTTGACAAGAACGACGACGCGAACCGGGATTCGAACACACACTATTGACCTCCTAAATAAATAGATGCACGTACAAAGAGAGACACTTCATGAGCGTGCAAGAAAAGGCGGTTCTCCGGCACGGTTGTAACGTCCAGGATTGATTGCGAAACGTTTGAGAGGGAGTAAACACCGTCGCCCAAGATAGGTGCTAAATAGAGAGACGATAAGCATCGCAAAGCAAACCACGTAGATGAACGCACCTTTCAAAACCTTCGAGGCATGAAGCCGCAGTTGATGTTTCTTGCCGGTGATAAGTTTGAACATTAGGAGCGAGACTGGCGCTTTTTTCTGCACACTTTCATCAGAACGACATGTCAAAAATGCAGAGCAGAACTTTTAACAAACTGAAGAGCTTAGAAGTTCCCAGTCCGTTATGGCTTCCGTGCCGGACTCGTGTACGCTTCCACGACCGTCCGTATAGAGTAGACGGTCTTGCAATCTTCCTGACTTGGTATCGAAGGACTTTTCTCCTCCACGGACCAAGGCCAGGTACGTTTTCTGAAATGTCTTCTGTTTGATTTGTATCGATATTTCCCTTGCCACGACGGAGTTCAAGGGAATGACGAGACAGCCCGTTGTTGGCTGGTACAATCATAAGTAAGCCTCAGGCACGATTGAAGTATTATAATAAATGGCTTGCCTTGTCGAGACGATGAGCATTGCATGGTTTTGAGAATGGAAACCAACGTCTAAGACCTGCACGTCGGTCAACAGGTGGGGAATAAAAGAAAGGAAATATTACCTTTAAAGACAGGGTTCAGTGAATAAGAACCTGGTGCAAGCTAACAATCACTATAAATTATTTCGACTGCGTTGCGATGAAAGCCAGCGTACCTTTTCTGTTTGTAAGGAACCATCCACTTGGCAAACAAGGTTAGGTGGTTTCTGAACCACTATCATTTGTCGGTCTGCAAATAAGACGTGTTTTTTCAGCCATTGCGTGCCAACTTCGCGAAGACGGTTGTAAATCTCGGTTTGAGAAAGGCGTTGGGACGATTTCGGAATCGACATGAATAATTCTCAGTGCTCCTTATTTCAGCTTTAATTTTGCGCTCGGCGCTGCAGTGGGATGGAGGTGGTAGAAATTAGTCAGGATATAAGCAGAAACCTGTTAGGCGCGCACGAACGACACACGAATGAGGTGGTTTGGGTTAAAGTGCATTATGAGTGTATTTTTGATTAAGCGACCTGACTTAAGTGACATCGTGACATGCTTCACGTGTTACCGTTACCCCCGCGCCATTCTGTTCAGCGTGTGACACGATCTGCTTTGCTTTCACCTGCCCACTGCAACACATACAACGCGTTGCATTACTGTGCGTGTTACAAATACTATAAAATTACTGAAAATTTACAAAGTTACAGGCCATTAAATTACAATGCAAAAGTCGAACTCTCTCCCCATCAACTCCTGAACCTCTACACCTCGATATCAATATTTCAATGACCATGTCCAGAACCGGGTGCGGTGCCATGACCGTCCTCCTGTTTCTTCTGCTGGTTCTTGACGCTTGCACTCAAAGCCTGGCCAACTCCGACGGCGACGGCACCTATTGCATGTGCGGTTCCTGAAGCAAGAATTGCTCCTCCTGCACCGGCGGCGATGGCTGGAATAGCAGGGATTGATCCTGCTGTGATGAGAATGGCGCTAATAATGCTCATTGCTTTGGGATGCTCGCTTGTTATGAACTCCAGTGCATTGCAAGCGTTCAAGAGCCACGCTGGTGCCTGTGTGGTTGCTACCACTGTCATGTATAGATTAGTCAACGAGACTTTTCGTCCTTCACTCTCAAGAAACTCACCTTCGTTTTCCGTGTGTGACCGCGTAGGTGAATGATCCTTCGGCTTTACGAGCACAACTGCAGTATCCGATTTCACCTTCTGGTGGGGAGGTCGCTCTGGAAGATCTTTGTCATCTTTGCTCTCCACTCGACGCGGCCAGAATCCAGAAGACATCGTCGCAGCTCGTGATGGCCTTCTTCGCGGAGGCGTGGGGCGTGTAGCAGCAGAAACAGCAGGAGATACAATTTCCTCCTCGGGTTCTTCGACGACAGATTTTGTTGTGAACCATTTGGAATTGGACCGAGTAGGGACGGGCTTGCTGCTCGACCCTTCTTGCGAGTTCTCCCTGGATTCGACGGGCGTGACAATCGTGTCCTTCTTGCGAGTGAACCACAAGCCAGAACCCTTTCCTTGGACTTTGATTGTTTCCTTCTTGTCTTTGTCGATTGTCCCTGATGGGCAGAGCTGCTTTAACAAATCCGAACATCATGGAGGAAGTAATGACTCACATCCCATGTTCAACATCGCCACTTTGAATTTCTTCCAAGTCCATCTGTATTTTCCCCCATGCACTTTCACGATGACTTGCTTCAATTCATCGAGGCTACATTACCGAATGTCAGATGTTTATTGACTAACTCGGCAACGAATGGAACCTACCGAGCTTTCGCCTTTGGTCCCATGAAATGCTGAGCCACTTTGTACCAGTACTCCTCTGGCACACCGCGCTGAACACAACCCTCCTTGATTTTTTCCAACCACTCTTCGACAGGAATGTCTTTCGGGTTGCCCGTGAAAACCGGGCCGTTTTTCCATTCTTCGTATATGGGTGCGAGGTCGAATTCCTTGATTTTAAAGGCGTTGAGCATCGTGTATTATGTCGGTTCCGATGCAAGTGTACGTGTTACGACGAGAAGACTTTGGAGGTGGGATATTGAATGTTTCCCATTTGAGGTCTCCTTCAGGTTACTTATACCTCTCGCCTCGTTGTTCGTGGGTGGCACTACTCATCTGTCGTTTATCTTCAACGGTAACATAATGGATTATTGCTACCTTTAATCGGGTGTGCGAGCCTTATGCGTTTCTGGTGGTCTCTCGACAAGCGGAATGATCTGACCCTTCCTCGCGTTTAACATGCGCAAATGAAACACGACCCTCAAACACATGCTGTTAGACAGCAGCTCCTCTGTGATCTGCACCCCGTTCGGTCGCTCTGGGCTTTCCTCGGGATGACTGCTTCAGTCGCTGGTGCTGGTAAATGTATAGAATAGAGTGGAGCAGATGTGTATCTCTGAATGTGTATGTTCTTTGCCTCCTTGGCCATTGGAAAGGGGATTAATACATGACATCAGAGTGGAATGGGTAGCGAAGTCATAGTATGAGGGCCGGTCCGGGTTCCAAGATTCAACTTTCCGCACTTGAGCAGCATTCATTCCTCGAAGTCGGCCTGTGGATGGTGATGTAGGTAGCCTCGGGTTGAAGATAATTGACCAGGTTACAACCTCCACCAAGCCTGGGGAAACATGCGATAAGATGCACTATATACCATAAGAACACGAGGCGCCCTGATATCCGATATTAACTGTCGTGCACAACGCTCTTTGTGCACAACACGAGTATGATAAGCCAACCAGCAAAGTGGATCATTAGTGGATGTCCTAGCGTAGATAATCTTTCATAATCTGCTCCACCCTCGGGTCAATCTTCGTCAACTCCTTCACTGTATCGTCCTGTAATGGATTTAATGAGCGTATATTTTAAACGAGGGTTGAATATACGTTACCCAAAATATACGCTGCTCTTTCGCTCCCTCCTCCCCAAGAACGTGGTCGCTTGGCTCATATATCGCACCCAAAGAAGACACATATACACCTTTCATCTTGTCAGCTTCTTCTTCCTCACCAAGGGATGCGTACACTAAGCAACGGCTTCCTTCCTCCGAGGTCCAGGCCAAGGCTTTCTCCATTAGCGAAAGTACTAGGCCTCTAATATCTGTGAGGGGAACATCTCGACGGAGACCGCTATAGCAAAATCCTGGTGTGACACTGTTGACAATCACTGCAGATTGAGGAGGTAGGTGCTCATGAAGGGCTCGAGCAAAGTACACGTTGAGGACTTAATGGGAGAATAGGACGTCAATAGCTATATTTGAATTTATCATTGTTGATACGTACGCTTGCTTTCGCTATACCTTCCTGTAGCGATCCTGTCGAATACAGTATTATTATCTGCTTTGTGTGAATATTCAAGTAATCTTTACCTCAGGCCAGGATCCACATCATCCTTGTGAGCATAGTCTCGAAGAGGCTTCGACGAATCAACTACCTTCTTCTCGAACCTTGCACGGTCATGCATGTCGCTTGACACCACAACTAAGCGAGGTCTTGTATTGAACTTCTTGCCAGTTTCGACCATAACAGGAAGCAGTAGAAGACCAAGTAAAGACGTTGCAAGGTGATTGACCTGAGCGCTACCGCCGGCTTCAGTTAGTGACAAGATAAATAATATAAGTATAACATTCAAGCCTACGTGACTTCCCAACCGTCTTTTGTGAATTGGGGTTCCGGATCGTAGAGCGCTACAGCAGCATTCTCCACAAGGATATCCAGTCTTTTGTTCTGGCTTTCAAATTCATGAACGAATGATTTGACGGAGTCGAAGTCGGCCAAGTCAAGGCGCATAAACTCGACGGCTGAACATCCAGTGTCTTCCTTGATATCTGACAAATAACGGAAGGGTAATCAGGATGGCTACACTTTGGGACAGGATAGAGGATAAGGATAAGCTCTAAGCTCACCTGCGACAGCAGCAAGTCCTTTTTCCTTGCTTCTGCAAGCTACGATGAGCTTGCCAGGTTTCATCCTCGCAAAATGCCTGGCAGTCTCCAGACCCAGTCCAATATTGGAACCAGTGACGATGACGGTTTTCCCTGTGAGGTCGGTAGTGACAACGGCGGGTATTGTAGACAATTGGTCACGAATAATACCCCAGATTGTTAGCTTCATTTTTATGATACCTTAACTTGCAGGCGTTGAGCAGTTTTATAGGCTACCATTGAGAGCTATTTTAAGGATATGTCTGTTGCGAACCTCTTGCCGGTTAGACGCGTACCACACACATACATACGTGTAGCGGCTTCGCGGCGAATGATATAAGTGCATTGACTTGAGTATATACTAAAGTAGTGGTAGTGGAAGTGGCAAGTCTGCGTGGAGGCTATACGTAACCAGTGCGTGCGTTGCGCTCGCCTGGAGACCTTTTCCAGTGCGATTTGTGCACGGTATGAATTTGATAAGCCGACCAGTGTAAGCCTGGCGCCCCAGTCTTACCACACGCACATTTATCTTATCTTAGGTTCTCACGTGATCCTTTGATCGCACCTGTTTCTTGTCTCGGTTTTCCTTTCTCTTCTTTACTCTACGTTTTACGCCCATACCTGTATCCGTCCGGTTCTCGACAATACATCGTGGTCCAGTCATGTTCCCATGTGACCGCGCCCAGTGAGCCCCAGTGACAACGGGCTTTCAACCAGCAAAGCGTATCATTAGTGGATGTCCTAGCGTAGATAATCTTTCATAATCTGCTCCACCCTCGGGTCAACCTTCGTCAACTCCTTCACTGTATCGTCCTGTAATGGATTTAATGAACGTATATTTTAAACGAGGGTTGAATATGCGTTACCCAAAATATACGCTGCTCTTTCGCTCCCTCCTCCCCTAAAACATGGTCGCTTGGCTCATATATCGCGCCCAAGGAAGACACATATACACCTTTCATCTTGTCAGCTTCTTCTTCCTCACCAAGGGATGCGTACACTAAGGAACGGCTTCCTTCCTCTGACGTCCAGGCTAAGGTTTTCTCCATCAGCCACATCACTAGGCCTCTAACCCCTGTGAGGGGATAATCTCGACGTAGACCGCTATAGCAAAATCCTGGAGTAACACTGTTGACGACTAATGCCGACTGGGGAGGTAGATGCTCATGAAGGGCTCGAGAAAAGTAAATGTTGAGGACTTAATGGGGAATAGTTATAGGACGTCAATAGCTATATTTGAATTTATCATTAGTGATACTTACGCTTGCTTTCGCTATACCTTCCAGCAACAATCCTGTCGAAATGAATATAAACATTGCCATCTGCTTTGAGCGAATAGTCAAGCAATCTTTACCTGAGGTTAGGATCCACATCATCCTTGTGAGCATAGTCTCGGAGAGGCTTCGAGGAGTCAATTATCTTCTTCTCGAACTTTGCATGGTCATGCAGGCCACTTGACACCACAACCAACCGAGGTCTTGTATTAAACTTCTTTGAAGTTTCGGCCATAACAGGAAGCAGTAGAAGACCAAGTAAAGACGTCGCGAGGTGATTGACCTGAGCGCTATCGCCAGCCTTCAGTTAGCAACAAGATATATAATAATATTTAAGCCTTACGTGACTTCCCAACCGTCTTTTGTGAATTGGGGTTTCGGATCGTAGAGCGCTACGGCGGCATTCTCCACAAGGATATCCAGTCTCTCATTCTGGCTTTCAAATTCATGAGCGAATGATTTGACGGAGTCGAAGTCTGCCAGGTCAAGACGCATGAACTCGACGGATGAACATCCGGTGTCTCTCTTGATATCTGACAAAGCACGAAAGGGTAATCAGGATGGGTAAACTTCCGGAGAGGATAGCAGATAAGTGTGAAGTTCACCTGCGACGGCAGCAAGTCCCTTTTCCTTGCTTCTGCACGCTACAATGAGCTTGCCAGGATCCATCCTTGCAAAATGTTTGGCTGTCTCCAGGCCCAGTCCAATGTTAGAGCCAGTGACGACGACGATTTTCCCAGTGAGGTCGGTGGTGACCACGGGTGGTATTGTAGTCCATTGGTCGCTAACCATACCCCAGAATGTTAGCTTCATGTTTTACGATACCTCGATCTGCAGGCATGGTGCAGCTTTATATGCCTATGATTGAGAGTTATTATAAGAATATAACTGCTACATACCTCTTGCCGATCAAACGCGTACCACATACATATAGTACATTTTAAAGTCAGTTGCGCCGAATGTTGGGCGAAAGAAGTAGTCCTGGGATCCGCATAGATCGACTTGAGCTCGTGAAGGCCGAGTGAGGACGTATATATAGTCCGAGACCCACGTCTCTGAGAAAGACGTGATAAGCACTTGGTTTAAATTTATTCATACCAGGGCCCATGAGTGCATACTTAGTCCAGGGAGTGCGCGGAGCGCGCCGGCGTAACGCGTCGTTTCTGTCAGTCATGTGACCTTCCATCTACGGCCGACGTTTCGCATGTCACATTTAGATCATAAATCATAACAAAGAGTCCGGGAATTGGAATTTCCGGCACGTGTTTCCGGCGGCATTACGGCAGGAATCACCCGTCACAGGTAGTCACCACATTCGTTTACTCGCCTTGCGTGCAAAATGTCTCGCAGCGGCCAGAGATTCCTCACGACCATTGACCCCATGCTCGCTGTTGAGCTTCTCAAAGGCTTGGAAAGCGTTTCCAGCCTACGTTTTCTTACTCTTGATGGCTTTTCATGGCCGTTAACTCTCCGCTAGGCATACAACAGAGTGAGCGAGAAAAGGTCAGCCGCCCATCGATACTACTAGTCACACAATTCCAAAACAGTTTGCTTATATTGCTGCTGCTAGCTCGAAAGATCTGTCACTCCTCGACAACAGCAGAGTCTTGGTTTTAAACTTCTGCAGTCCATCTAAGCGTTGACCGACGGGTTCAGCTAACTGTTGGCTAACTGACATAATTACTTACCATTGTATTGATGTACATACTCTTTTTAAATTGATACAGGTAACAGCCCGCCCCTTTCATGTGCGCTTTTTTAGCTTGTACAAGCGCAAAAAAACACTATTTAGGCGCACATATATGCGTCCTCAAATCTTCCATAGAGGTAATATGTCTGTACTAACAGTGTGCGGAAACATATTCCACACTGGTTTGGGCCGATAATGTTTAGGTGTCTATCTTTGGACATGTAATAGAAAGATGAGAATGTGGAAGAATGCTTTTTTAGATGTTATTGCGTAAATCCCGCGTGAAAGCGCTTTACAAACAAGCAAGAGTTGTACTCGAGTGCGTACTGATTTGGGCGTACCGGAATTTGCCGCCGGAATCACGCCGGAATTTGCACCGGAAATTCCAATTCCCAGATGCACTCAATCATAACGACGCAGAGGCTTGTCAGTGGTCACTCTATCGGTCTTGTCCAACTTCACCCCGAGAACCTGATATTTTTCGGCTACCTCAAAACCCCAGAGAAAACAAAAAGCCAATTCAGTTTTATAGTTTCAGTCAAGTTTTCAGACAGTTCTTCTGTTTTCAGGTAACCGAAAAACATCGCCTTCCCGAGGTGCTTTCAAGTTTCAACGCCCACGACGAATTCCAGTAGACTTCTCGTCATGACTCATGGCGCCAAACCGAAAGGAAAAGCCACTACACTCGTTGTGAGTTATATTCAATAACTGAAAACTCTTTTATTTACGAAAATTCAGGTTTGCCGGAGCAACTACATAAGCAATTGAAGCGTATGTTGCTTGTACAATTATATGTTGTGTTCACTTCGAGAATTATAGAAAGACAGTATACCCACCGGAATTTGAGAAGACTGGATCTCAATTTGGCGGAAACGTTAGTTTAGATGATTATTTGCGATTGATTGCAGAAGGTCCAATGTTTAGAGAAACGCTGCGCACCAAAGGAATTACCAGGCTATACTCAGGATGCACCGTACTAGTCGTAGGGAACTCGTTAAAAGCTGGAGTACGCTGCGCCAGCTAAGATCACTAGAGCATGAGGCATCCTGATATGCTATATTAACTGTTGTGCACAATACTCTTTGTGCACGGTATGAATTTGATAAGCCGACCAGCAAAGCGTATCATTAGTGGATGTCCTAGCGTAGATAATCTTTCACAACCTGCTCCACCTGTGGGTCAACCTTCGTCAACTCCTTCACTGTATCGTCCTGCAATGGATATAATGAGCGTATATTTTAAACGAGGGTTGAATATACGTTACCCAAAATATACGCTGCTCTTTCGCTCCCTCCTCTCCTAAAACATAGTCGCTTGGCTCATATATCGCACACGAAGAAGATAAGTATGCTCCTTTCATCTTGTCAGGCTCTTTCTCCTCTCCCAGGGATGCGAAAACTAAGGAGCGGCTTCCTTCCTCCGTGGTCCTGGCCAAGACTTTCTCCATCAGTGAAATTAATAGGCCTCCAATACTTGCGAGGGAAAGATCTCGACGGAGACCGCTATAGCAAAGTCCTGGTGTGACACTGTTGACAATCACTGCAGATTGAGGAGGTAGGTGCTCATGAAGGGCTCGAGCGAAATACACATTGAGGACTTGGGAGAATAGGACGTCAATAACTATATTTGAATTTATCATTGCTGATACGTACGCTTGCTTTCGCTATACCTTCCAGGAGCGATCCTGTCGAATAGAATATTAATATTTGCTTTGCATGGGTATTTGAGCAATGCTTACCTCAGGCCAGGATCCACATCATCCTTGTGAGCATAGTCTCGAAGAGGCTCCGAGGAGTCAATTAGCTTCTTCTCGAACCTTGCACGTTCATGCAGGCCGCTTGTCACCACAACTACCCGAGGTCTCGTATTGAACCTTTTTGCAGTTTCGACTAAGATAGGAAGGAGCAGCAGACCCAGTAGACAGCTCGCGAGATGATTGACCTGGATGCTACCGCCGGCCCTTAGTTAACAAAAATAAGAAGTCACAATGTTTAAGCCTACGTGAGTTCCCAGCCGTCTTTCGTGAACTGAGGTTCGGGATTGTAGAGCGCTACGGCAGCGTTCTCCACAAGGATATCCAGTCTTTCGTTCTGGCTTTTAAATTCATGTACGAATGATTTGACAGAGTCAAAGTCTGCCAGGTCAAGGCGCATAAACTCGACGGTTGAACATCCGGTATCTCTCTTGATATCTGATAAATAACGAAAGGGGTAATCAGGATTCAGGATTCCTGAACTTCCGGAGTAAATAGCGGAAAGCTCACCTGCGACGGCAGCAAGTCCCTTTTCCTTGCTTCTGCAAGCTAAGATGAGCTTCCCGGGATTCATCCTCGCAAAATGCCTGGCAGTCTCCAGGCCCAATCCGATGTTGGAACCAGTAACGATGATAGTTTTCCCAGTGAGGTTGGTGGTGACAACGGGTGGTATTGCAGCCCATCGTTCAAGAATCATACCCCAGAGTGTTTGTTTCATTTTCAATGATATATTGTTTTACAGGCATCGGACAGTTTTATAGGTCCACGATTCAGTTATTTTAAGGATATGTCTGTTACCGGAACCTCTTCCGGTTTGACGCGTACGGTGACTTTGCGGCGATGCTAAGTTAGTCCTGGGAACTGCATATATTATTGACTCGGGCTCGTGAGGCCGGAGCACGATATATAAGTATAGTCAAAGACAATCGTTGCTGAAGCGCTGAGAGATGACACTGCTGGCGCCGATTCCTGTTAGTTCCGCTAATATTCCTAAACTGAAATGATTCATGTTAGATGTTGGCTATTAGGCGCCAGAATATCCTGAGAAAGTGATATATTAGTGAGTTTTCCTCTGTCAAGCCAGCTAATACGACAAAAACTGACAGAAATCACTTCTATTTGGGCGCCTAATAGCTAGACTCGCGACCAGTGCGTTTAGGTTCAATGTTTGTGTTCGGAGTGGGGGCGGCCATCACGCGGAACTCAATCGAACTACGAAAGGGAGCATCACCACCTAACGACTGGGAGCAACGGGGATGATTTAGTGAATCCCCCCTGCGTGACAGGGACTTAGTCGAATTTCACGTTTTCCGCGCAAGCACTTCTCATTTTCGTCATGCTTTCCTTCCACACACCCACTTACTCTTCACTACTTGTCAAGATAAGGTCCAAAATGCGTGTAAGTCTCATTATACAGTACATATATGTAATAAAATTAAATATACATTCGTTGTTTTGGTTTCGACGGTGCCACACTATTACCACCCCGGTCAGAAGAAGTAAGACTATGATAAGCCGAAGTCCCTGAGTTTCTTGAAGGAGTTTGTTGATATGCAGAGTAGGGATGCATAGGACAAGTCCTAGTATCCGGGTAATGATACATGTAAGGACTTGCATATGGCATGGAATAGTAGGGGTTGTAGGGGATTGGCATGGGCACGGAGCTTGGATGCTGATGATAGGAACCAGGATGATGATGTACAGTGGGAGTATATGGGTTATAATTAGCGTGCGTCAACGTCGATGTTGTTGCTGGTTGTGCAGAGCCGTGATTGACAGGTGTTCCCAGCGACAGGTGCGACGACGCGGCGGTCGAAGTGCTGGTGACACCTGTCCCTCTCTTTCTTCGACTACCACTGTTTGGATTGTCGCCATCGTCGTCGTTTACAGGCGCTGGTCGCTTTTCAGCACGCCGCGTCGACGGTCGCAAGCAGCGGAGTTTGACAGGTAACAGGTCACGAGCCTAACTAATAGCGGTGAGCAGTGGCTAGTGAGCACTGAGCGCTGAGCGCCAGTAGTGCATCAGAAAGTTAACAATTTACTTTTTCGCTTTAAGCCGCTTTTGGACTTATTTCCAAAAAATAAAAAGCTGACGACGTGTTTTCAGGGCCAAAATGGCCTGAGAATGGGCCATTTTAGGCTCGCTTTTTAGAAAAGCGGCGTGGGCTTTTTGCTTTCCCCTTTTTGGACCTTTTTAACGCTTTTTTCACTTGGTCAAGCGGAAAAAAGTAAATTGTTAAACTTCTGATGTGTGAGAAAGTACTCGGTTTATGTAAATTTATTCATGCTTGGCCTAATAAGGCTTAAAATACTCCAAAATCACGTGAATTGCTCGCATGTCCGCCTTGAGTTGCAGTCTGTCACAAGTCATAATCATAATGACGCAGAGGCTTGTCACGCTATCGGCCTTCAACGTTTAACTTTCAAAGGCAAAGCAAAGCGCCGACAGTAGGTCCCGTTCGTCATGGCGCCAAACCAAAAGGAAAAGCCCCTACACTCTTTGTGAGTTACTTATAACGACTTAAAGGCCTTCCACTGACCAAGAAATCAGGTTTGCAGGAGCAACTGCTGGCGCAATTGAGGCGTATGTTGCTTGCACAATTATATGTTGTGTTCACCTCGAGAATTATAGAAAGGCAGATTTGTTACATACCCAACGGAATTTGTGAAGACTAGATCTCAGTTTGGCGGGAAGGTTAGCTCATTTGATTATTCGCGTTAATTTTGATTTACAAATGTTCAATAGAAAGAAGGTCCAATAACTATTATCAGAGAAACCCTGCGCACCAAAGGAATTGCCGGACTATACTCAGGATGTACCGCGCTAGTTGTAGGGAACTCGTTGAAGGCTGGAGTACGCTTCGTCAGCTACGACCACTTCAAGCAGTTGTTAGCAGATCGAGAGGTGCGTGGAGTGTTCATGAACTTATTCTCGCATCCTGACGAGCATTCGAAGGGAAAAGTCAGTCCTGCAAGAAGCTTGCTCGCCGGGCTCGGTGCAGGAATGACGGAGGCAATTTTGGCAGTTACTCCTTCGGAGACGATCAAGTTCGTGCCCGTATTTCTGCATTTGCTATTATCTGACTTTCCAACACGCAGAACGAAGTTGATTGATGATGCTAAACGACCAAATCCTCAATATAGAGGTCTAATTCACGGAACTATGTCAATTGTTCGTCAGGAGGGAATAGCTGGAATTTACCGTGGTTTATTCCCAGTGGTACGTTTATTCATTCACTTTGGGACGTCCTCTCTCAAATATCCATATTTTCAGATGATGAGACAAGGAGCAAACTCTGCTGTTCGGTTCACAACTTATTCCACGTTGAAGCAATTTGTCCAAGGCTCCACTCGCCCTGGACAGCCGTTACCGAGTGCTATCACGTTCGGAATAGGTGGAATTGCTGGTTTGGTCACTGTATACACGACAATGCCTCTTGAGTACGTTCTTCTGTCTTTTGAACGTCTGGTCCTTGAAATTAATCATCGCGCAGCGTAATCAAAACCCGTATGCAATCATTGGACGCCCGCGCCAACTACCGCAATTCTTTTCACTGTGCATACCGAATCTTTACTGAAGAAGGTCTCTTGAAATTCTGGGCTGGGACAACTCCAAGACTGACGAGACTTGTGGTATGTTTTAAACCTCCTCAGCCGAACTGGGGCGTTCATTATATTATTCTTTTCCAGCTGAGCGGTGGTATCGTATTTACCGTCTACGAACAAATCATCAAGGTGATAGGAGGGGCCAGTGAATCTTAGACTGTGTGGAAGATGGAGTTACATTATCAATTGACATAGTATACTGAGACGATTTATCCTTGGCAGCAACAACGACGCGTTCTCCGTTCGTAATTCGTCTTACATCCCTAAAAGTTACATACGCGTGCAGGTTTCCCAGGGTAATTTTGGTGCATTACCTCGTGGTAAACGTCCCATCAAACGTCCCGACATCATATCACTGCGGTTTAGCGAACACTACCAACCTTGATTCTCTTTTCTTTCTTTTTATCTCTCGTATTCTACACCATGAATCTCTGAAGCAATACCGCTGAAAATAAGAAAGCAGCTCGTATAGAATGGAAGAGCCAATTGCAAGTGCCACCAACCTAGAGAAAGGGGTCAACAGTCACCGTCATACTGCCAAGGGAAAGAGGCTTTCACCCATTGTCAAAGCTATCAACTACATCGTCGAAGAAACCACATTCTTTCGCGCCCATCTCGCAGCATTCACGTTCATTCCACTCATTTTCTCCGGCATTTTCTTTGCTTCCAATGGCCGTTTTCATATTAGCTTCCTGGACTCGATGTTCCTCTGCTATTCGGCGATGACTGTGACTGGGTTGTCGACTGTGAATCTGTCAACATTGACGACGTGGCAGCAGTTCATTCTTTATTTCTTGATGTGCATAGTGAGTATCGTTATCTTCGCCAGCGCGATGGAGTCGCTGATTTGCTTACTCCGCTCCTTTGATAGGGTGATATTACGATTGTGTCGTGGGCTATGGTGCTTATCAGAAAGTGCGTTCATACTTTGTCCTGACTTCGTAATAATATGTTTCTAACGTGTTAGAAAGGCGGTTCTTCAAAACCCATTGCGAATATGTTGTAGCAAAACGCAAAAAGCCTATGTCAATCAGGTCAAGGGCGTCGTTTATGAGGTCTATTTCATCCCCCAGCAACCCTCATAAACAAAGGCAACCGGCAGCTCGACAAGAACCAAGTAAACCTGATGCAACCTCGACCGACAATGAGAAAAACACTCTGCCTCATATCCAATTTGTCGGACCTACGCCAAATGCCACAAAGTTATGGAACATAGCGGAACAAGAGGAGAGTGTCGATGGAGAAACTCAGACTCAGCCGCCTCGTCTTATTACTGGTGGCTCAATACTTTCTTCTTCGCCCAAGTCGCATGATTTCGTTCTTTCACCTTTGTCGGAGCCTGCACTTGGAGCCAGATCACCTCCTATAGTCGATTTCGCAAGGTCTACCACCATTTCCCCTCGAACAGCACATTATCATCCTATGATGACCCTCAGAGGTGCGTTTTGTGCTTGATAAAGTTCGCGCAATTTCTCACTGGCTTTATTCCTTTGACCTCAGGCGGAAGACCGGCTGTTCGACGAGGAACAACGATGTTAAGCAGCAAGGTTCCTCCTGAAGTTCCTGGTATTACCAATATCCAAAGTCAGAAATACCAAGGTTTGGGCGGGTTTCCTGGACCAACGCAACTCTTAAGCCAGGTTATCAAGATAACCGCCCCGCATGCCTTCAACAAACTAGAAAGGACGATGACCATACAGTCGATGACGACATTGCAGTCGAGCAAAGTGCCGTGGCTGAATTTCAGTGGTTTGGTCGTTGGGAGAAATTCTGATTTCCACACCGAGTCGTTGACGGATGAACAATTGGAAGATATTGGTGGTGCGGAGTATAGAGCATTGAATTTGTTGAGCTGGCTGGTGCCTACAGTACGTTCACCTTCGCTTTCTGTGAAAAACCTGTCTGACCTCTTGTAACTACTACAGTATTTCATCGTATGCCAGCTCATTTCAGTTTTACTTTTCCTACCCTGGTTGGCTGCGACCAAATCTTACTCAGAAGTATTCCAAAACCAACCGCAGGGAGTTTCGACGACATGGTTAACTGCCTTCCTCGAAATGTCTCCTTTATTGTAATCTGATAATCATGGCTTGGTCAGGTTTTCCTTTTTCCAAGTGATGGGTGCTTATACCGGAGGAGGGCTTTCCTTAGTGGACGCGTAAGCCCTGCTGCTACCTGGCGCGCGAATTTTTATTGAAAATTTTCCAAATAGTGGAATGGTCCCGTTCCAGGGAGCGTACTTGATGATATGTGCGGTTTTCGCTTTTTATTTCCTTCTATCTTCTTGACCTGAATCCCTCATTAGTTGCTTTGATCTTTGTTATTCTCGCTGGGAACCATGCACTTGTACGCCGCTTTCTGTACTTTGATATCAAACACTTTCTCTTACTCACGCACTCCGTTTATGAATACAGCCTATCTTGTACGTGAAAGAACGTTAACCGTAGAAAGCACTTTCAAGATCAATTGACCGAACTTTCTAGTTTACGCCTTGTCATGTGCGTGTCCTTCAAGCCACGGACGCTCTGCACGCCTGACCACACCTTTACAGATGGACCGCTTCAAAAATATTAGATGAACACTCTGAAGCACAAGAAGCGTTGTCGTTCCTCCTCCAGCATCCACGTAGGTAAGGAGTATAATTGTTGTTTTTGCAATCAGTATATTGATCTGACTGGAATGCAGATGTTTTCTGTACCTGTATGTTCTTCTTTTTGGAAGCTGTAAAGGCTAGAGAATTTGAACGAAACCACGTTTACAGATTTCCAAGCCATCAGACATGGTTTTTGGTTCTTTTGCTAGTCGCGTTTAGGTATGATCATGAATCCATTGCTGAAAACCAACGAATCCAACAGGAAATAACTCATACATTCGTTTCACAGTATAGTGGAATGGGTCGCCTTTTTCGTGCTCAGTACGTCCCTTTCGCGACCTCCAATTTTCTTCCGACGGACTGACTTCATACCCCAGACATCGGCTTGCCCGCGTTCGAGGCAATACCCAAGGGACAACGAGTCGTTGCAGGTTTGTTTCAGGGGCTCGCCGCTAGAGCTTCTGGCTTCTCCATCGTCCCATTGGCAAGTTTGGCGCCTGCGCTTTTGTACGCCGACTTCACGAATTGCACCGAAGCCTTTCAAACTAAATTTCTCTCAGGTTTCTCTATACCGTTATGATGTACATAGCAGTAAGCATCCTGTTTCTTATAGTCTGGTTTGTCATTGAGTGATCTTCCTTTTCAGGTTTATCCAGTACGTGGATTCAAAGAGAAGCTGCTACCGCAATACCAATTTCAATATTTCCTTTTCCCCTGTTTTCTTAGGTGGCAATGAGCATACGCTCGACCAACGTTTACGAAGAACAATCTCTCGGCGTTTTTGAGGCACCTCTGGATGAAGATGACGAACCAGAAGGTCTTGAAAAGCTCCCATCCGCAAGCGAGCGAGTCGGACGATATGTGGGATGGCATTTACGGAGACAGTTGTCCATAGGTAAATATCACTTTTTTTACTCTACATTTCCGGGACGTCAGGCTTACGGTGCGTCGGGGTGATTTAGATATTTGGTGGCTTGTCTGGGCTATCTTCCTTATTGCGATCATCGAGCGGAAGAATCTGATGGATGATACGAAGAAGTGGTTTGACCTCTTCCGAGTCCTGTTTGAACTTGTATCGGCATTTGGAGGAATTGGGTTGTCCCTAGGACTCCCAACGGTGAGTGACTCTGTTCGCAGCTTTCAAATCTGGCAGATTGAACTGAAGAAACCAACAGGATAATTTCTCCTTCGTCGGTGCTATGTCTCCATTATCCAAGCTTATTGTTATAGTGATAATGTGAGCTTAGCCTCCTATCATCGTCTAGATTCTCTCTGACGAACCTTCTGTAGGGTCCGCGGCCGTCATCGAGGATTGCCTGTTGCAGTCGACAGAGCTGTTCTGCTACCCAGCGAGTTGGTTGTTAACACTAGCGAACAATCACAGAACCAATCACAAGCCAAAAACCCAGTCCAGGAGCAACAAAGGCCTATAGTACAAAGCCCTGCCAGCCAAGATGCGTACCCGTATCCAGTCTCTATATTGAAGTCGGACCCACAGGCCAAGGACGACCAACAGCAAAGTCAGCAGCAGCAGCATTACACGCACTACCAATCTTTTCAATCTCCTGTGGATGATTCGAATTCTCTCCCTCTAATGTCGCCGCGTTCTATATGACAATACCGAGTTCGAATGACCTAGGATTTGTTCGTCGTTCATTCGCTCATTCGTCCATTATTTTTATTTTCGCCTGGCTAACTGGCTAAGGCTACCTAATATTCGATACCTATACACGATAGATGTTATACCATGGATTTATACACATCCTATTACAAGTACATGTTATGCATAGACTAGTTATTTAATACACACAAGAAAGATGATCATGCTGAACTTTAGGCCCACAGAGGAGAAGAACATCAACAACGTCCGTGGCACCTCATCAAATCCAAGAACTCCTACACACTTTGTACCGTTCCATCTCTCGCCTCTCCTCCGGATAATCCTCTTTCCCTCTGCAATCGTTCGCTTACCTTGCGCAAGCCAGGATCGTTCTCCAGAAAGTACCGCATGATGTTCTCCTGCGACGGTAACCCCCGCGGCGCTTGCCACTCAGCACCACATTCCTGCTTGTGCCGTGGCCAATCCGCTTTCTGACACTCCTGTGAACAGTATACAATCTACATGAAAAGGTTGGATAGTCAGTCCTCTTTTTCCTTTCCTCTTGAAAAAACAAAAGTAACTTACAATCTGGCATTTAGCACACTGTCTCATCTTCTCGACATCTCTGAATTCGACCTTCCCACACTCTGCGAATTCGCAGTCACGAATGTAGGGCCCTCCCCATTGCGAGATTTTCGCTGCTCGTTCGATATCGAATCGCGAGCGCTTGTCGACGCCTAGTGCGATGTATTTGTCTATACAGGCGTTCCAGTTCGTTTGCTGTGCGCTCCGCAGAAGGCGAGCAGCAGTCTTTCTGTTCACTGGCCTACAGATGGATAATCAGCGCCCATACAAAAGAATACCAAAGGAAGAAGACGAACAGAGGAAAGCGCATGAGCCTCATTGCGAACGCAAATGCCTCATCTACAAGTCCCAGCTCGATCATCTTCACGCGGAACTTCTCTAGCTTCTCCTTCGTCAAGCCTTTGAAAGGAACGGCAGAAGTTTCTTTTCCTTGGTTGCCATCATCGTCATCGTCCATGAAACTCAGGGACTGCATGTTGCTCATAACCTCCGCCAGCTCGGGTGAGGCGTTTTCCGACATTTTGCTCTTCCAGAATGAGATTATCCTCCCTTTTTCGGCGTCCCATGTCTCGAAGAGTGGCCAGCGCTTCTCGCAGCATGCTTTGTAGCTTTTCTTCGAACCACAGGGACAGAGGTAGTAGTTGGGATAGGAAATCTTCGCGTTGTGCACCCCGTGGCATTCCAGAAGGATCTTCCCTGACCAGCATGGGCATATTCTATCTGGCCGTTGCCCTCCTGCCACTACGCTGGCTTTCAGGCGAGATAAACGACCTCGATCGTCTTCGCTGGAGGGGAAGTAATTTGAGAGAGGTAGGCTAGCGGAAGCGCCATGCTGGAGTAGGAGGTTGATGACTTTCCAGTTGTGTTCCGAGTTGGAGCGACAGGCCATTTGGAGAAGGCTCTTCCCTTTGAATTTCTGGTTAACGTCGGCGTGTTGACCGATGAAAAGCTCGATAATCTTTGTGAGGCGATCAAGATACGTCGGATCGGAGCCTGTCGTCGTCGTGGCCCTATTTCCTCGAACGCCTGGGACCGATTTCGTCTTCTCCGAAAGCATGCGCACAGCACTGGCGAACACGGATTCCCCGTTTACGTCTTTGTAATCTGGATCCATCCCGAGGTATAGGTATTCATAAACCAAAGGCAAGTCTCCCGTCTTCACCACGTAGTGCAACACGTTCTTGAGCTCGTTATCCCAGTTGAAGACGTTCCCAGGGATAGAAGATTCTATGCTGAGCCTAGCGCTGGAATCGAGAAAACCAGCGAGGTAGCCCTGCGTGAATGGAACCCTGCCATCGCGCATCCTGCAGCGTACTTCGGATGCCTTTTGTGAGAATAGCAAAGAGCGAGGCCTCGACGACGACTCCGGGTCCGACTTGTCAGATGGTGGATCAATGTAGTCAAGTAGAATAGGGTCCTTCTCGAAAGACTCCATAATGTGGCGGGGAATGAGGACGTGAATGTCCTTTGGAGGTTTGAGTTTCCTTGTCGTAGATGGCCCAGGGATGCCGCACGTTGTATTCGCATCCGACGTGGACGGTTGAGCCGCCACTGGTGATGGGAGAGCTGGAGCTCCTATAGCTTTCACCTTCATGTCCTTGAGCAGAACTTCAAGCTCTGATAGGGACAATTCTGCAACCTCCTTTGCAGGCTGCTTCCCTTTGTGAGAGGAAGACTTTTGCTTTTTGCTTTTCTTGACATTTGACATTGTAATGGTTTGATCCTAAAAGGCGAGACGTTTAGTCTTTCCAGTCAATCTCGAGAAAGAAAAAAGAAATTTACTGCAGAGATTTCAGACGATCGAAAGAGGCGCGGGAGAGTTATGTCGGACTGTCCCTATATTTATACTTCAGCATGCCCTTCGCGAACAACACAACGTCGCTACTCCAAAGAACAATGGCTACTACTATTTCAGTCACAATTACAAAACAATAACGAGGGTAAGTGGTGGTGAACCACGATAACAAAAGGAAGCACCTTAACGGTGATGTGCTGACGACCGGCTGAGTGTGGGAACAAAACAAAACAAAAAGGAACACTCCAGAGCAGTCGTGAGGTGCGTCTGAGGGTGCGAGACAGGTTTCGGGCTGCGCTCTAGCAAGAGGCGCGACTCTAAAACAAGCTACGAAGTAAGAAGAACTGAATCGAAGGTGATACTACTAAAATAAAGGGGAATCGACACGAAATATGAAGGAATCGAGGGCGTCGAAGAGAGCGAAACGTGGCGAAACAATGTCGAAAGGGTTGCTAGACCGAACTGAGAGGCATGGAAACGAGAGGGACTTGAATCGAAGCTGGGGGAACGAATATCTTCTATTGTTTTAGGTTTTTACATGGGTTGTATATGTAGAGAGTAGAAGCGAAGTGTAAAAGGGGAAATATACTGTAAATGGGATAATATGAAACACAAAGGAACAAAGGAAAAGCGAAAATAAGCAAAGACTAGGTACAAGAATGAATATCGATGTGTATTAAAATGGAGAAAACATAGAAAAAGCGAAATCACCATGTGGTGCTACTAACTTGTTGTCAACGGCTTCGGAAACTGTGGGAAATGATCGGATGGGCGGATCAAAGGGCTAGGAACGCAGTGGCAATGTCCGCGATGCTATTTTAGGACTGTGGCGATGCGTCGAAGGGCGTCGTCGAAGGTGTCGGAGGCGTCGTTGTTGTCGATATCGTCGAAATAGGCGTCGCTGCGTCGAAATGCGTCGAAACTGCGAAAATCGCAAATTCCGGGGGTAGCCTGGTGGCGTGCTCATCAACGGAAACCTTTTTTATTTATCTCAAAGGCTCTTGACGACGGTATTGAAGCATGACGAAGGCAATGCCCTTTGAGGTACGTCGTTTGGGCCTTTCGAAGACGGAACGGTCAAGGAAGAGAAACAAGGTTCAGTCCGGCCGGCATTTGATCTCGTGCCTCGTGGGAAATTTTTCTCTTCTTGGTACAGTTGCGGACAATCAAAGGCACCCAGTTTTATATCTCCGGAACTAGCTATTTTTGTGGAAATCTGACGACGGATTCAGACTCAGCTTGCAAAATAGAGCTAAAAACGAGTTTTTGGGAATTTTCCCACGAGAAATTGGCTCCGCCAAATTTTTTGGCCATTTGAATGGATTTATAGTGTCTATTTTAGGCTTATGCGTGACGAGATTGCGTCATCTGAGGTACCCGGGCCGATCTTATCAATTTCACGCCGCAGATCTAGAGGCCTCCAGCGCGTTCAATGCAGTCTTTGAGGCTGCGCGGTGTTGTTTCCGCTGCTTCACAGCCCACGCCGCAGCCGCACCCGTCAGTCCCTTCTCGTACGCATCCATAAAGCGCCATGTCCGATTAATGAAACGGCATATAACCACCACTCCGTACCCTTCCTATGTATAATACCCCTAATATATAGACAAAATGCTTATACATGGCCATCTACAGATTAGATGGCCATACATGGCACGGTTTGCTTGCGCTTCTTGTCAGAGAGCTCAGATTGGCGATGGATAAAATAATCCATCACCAACCCCGGCCGGCCATTGACAATCCCGGAGTCCCAGCCACCAGCATCTCTCTCGCTGTTGGACTTACACTGTGCTGTAGTATGTCTTCCTGTCAGATATGGTAGTAGACCAAGCACGCTGTATGGTATACCGTGAAAATACCCGTGTAAATTGCGCCTGGGCTCTGGGTCATTCAAGGCGAGTAGTTGGGTACCATACAGGTGAGTTGCTTTCCCAGCGACCCGTCCTACTGATGGACTATTTCCATTAGGAGACGCTCGCTTCCCCACCCCGCCCTGCTGATAGATTATCGTCTATCAGGAGATGCTCGCTTTCCCGCCCCGCCCTGCTGATGGATATTATCCATTTTGCAAGACACGCTCGCTTCCACACCCCGCCCTGCTGATGGATTATCATCTATCAGGAGACGCTCGCTTCCCCACCCCGCCCTGCTGATAGATTATCGTCTATCAGGAGATGCTCGCTTTCCCGCCCCGCCCTGCTGATGGATATTATCCATTTTGCAAGACACGCTCGCTTCCACACCCCGCCCTGCTGATGGATTATCGTCTATCAGGAGACGCTCGCTTCCCCACCCCGCCCTGCTGATAGATCATCGTCTATCAGGAGACGCTCGCTTCCCCACCCCGCCCTGCCGATGGATCATTGTGCATCTCGTAGGACATGCTTTCTTCACAGCCCATTTCCACAAGGCTCGCTTCCCCTCACCCTTGGTCCTTATTTTTTCTGCATCCTTTATACAAGTAGCATACTATTGTGTCAGGTTCAATGGATATGGCATTTTATTAGACAACTAGAGATTATGACATGGACGTTATTTATTGAGAATGGACCTGAATGGTATGGCAAGAAGGTTCAAGAAAGGTGATGACAAATGATGGATAAATCTGGAACTACCAAAAATACCGCCGTATCCTCATGGATTCTTCTTTTTGACTCGCTTTGCTGGTTTCTTCGACTGGGTATCATCCTCGACCCGTTTCCTCTTTACTTCAAGTTGTGGTGCCGGTTTGTTGAATGCCTTGAAGCATTCAAGCAAATCACCAACTGCCGCTTCCCACGTCACTTCGCCAGTATTTCCCAACCCCGCCCACCATTTCAAACCAACAAGGACCGACATGATGCCTGACGGACCCCCCTTTCGTATTGTGGCTAGATTCCCTTGGGCTTTGTCGAGGCCTAAGGGTAGCGTCGTACCGCCGTTGTCTGCTTGCCTCCACTTGGGCTGGAGGATATTCCACCAAGCAAGCCACTTCGATGAAAAAACCTTCATATCATTCTCGGAGAGGTCAGGGGAGAAAGTGAACTTTCGGGTCATGGCCATCCATTTCCTGAGTAATTCTGGCCGGCCCTTTGGTGGAAGTCGGACCTAAAGCCATTTCCCATTGGTGAGTTCTGCTGAAGCGGTATCATATAATGACTTGACTTACTGAGGTTGTATCTTGCTCTTCAGCTTCTGCCTTTTCGAAATCATACCATAATGTAATGCATTCTTGCCATTTCATGTCGTCAATGTCCTTAGTCAAGTATTCCCGTGTGACCTCCAACCAAGACAACGCCGTCGCCGTCCCTTTGGATACCGCTTTACGTCGAGTACGTGCCTGGCGCTCTCCGTTCTCATCATGTCCCGGTCCGTCATTTATTGAGCTTTGAGGGGGGTTGTCGGTTGGATGTTGAACGACATTTCTGGAGATATCTGTACCGAAGCTGCGCGCTGGTGTCCCTTCAAATTCGGCTGGATCAGGCACAGTAGGGGACATATTGGGGACGTTGCTTGCAGTGGAGAATGGTGGTAGGAGATGCGGCGGATTAATGGCGCTATGATGGCCAGGAGCTGCTGATGGGTCGTTGGTTGTCCCTGCGAGCGACATAAAGTGGTTTTGTGGTACCGTTGGGATGTGTCCTGGTATCGTAAGCTCTTTGTTTGTCACCGGGCCAGCGGATTGAAGAACGGTACTGGTTTCTGTACCTGTCGTGGAACCAGGTGGCATGTTTTGCGATGGGATGGGTTCCGCGCTTCCTGCGGGCGTCGTAGACATGGCGCTTGATGTTGGCGGAATTGTGAGATCATCGCAGTTTTCTCCATCTAGTGGGAGGCCGGCGCTGGCTTGTATGAGCATCGTGGAACTCGAAGCTGGGGTGTTCTGGGGTGTTACAAATGCTGGCGCGGTGGAGCCTGTGAATGGCATAGATTCAATGTTTGATATCGGTGGTGCCGTAGCTTCGAAATGAATTTGGCCAGGAGGAAGCCCAGTGTTGATCTCCATGAGCGTAGTGGAAGGCACATCTGGCATATTAATGTCGAAGTATGCCCCATTGTTTTGCATATCCCAATTAGGCCCCATATTCTGCATCGGTGCCAGAACACCATGGTATGTTTCCCACTCCTCCTCCGTCCAGATCATGTTCTCCAAAGCACCCTTTGCCAGGTCCGAATTCAGCTTCTCAAGCAAAGTGAACAAAGGGTCGTCTGGATTGAACGGATCAAAGTTCTGCACGCCCTGCGTCACAGTGCTTTCCACGGTCGGGGAACCTTTAGTACCCACTGGCAGGGTGACGGGTGCATCCAGGTGTACGGCGCTTGATTCGTTGATAGCGCTACTAGGCTCTGGATGGTCATTCGCGGAATCGACACTATCTTCCGTACTGTTGTTGTCTGACGATTGAAGATCTTCTTTATTCGAGCCAGTATAGCGCGACAAGATTTCCTCGGACGCTATTATGATAGATAAGTGTTTATATGCATAAGAATTCAAGTTAGTACTCACTGTACACATTTTTTAGGAAGTCTTGATAAGGAGTGATAACGCTTTTATAGAACGTGCTGTGAGCCACCGCGTAAGATTGTCCCAGATGATCTGCTCCGAAATGTGTTGCAAACGTTCTAATTTTTCCCGCCTTGTTTGGATTGGGCCCGCCGGCAAGCAAGCTAACCTTCCAGCCAGTACGCTCGCCCATCTTTTCGCAGAAAGCTTTCGCCACTGGGAGGAAACGTTCGATTTCCCTAATGTCACTAGTCAGAACAGAAAATAACGACACCACGGACACATAACTCACGCTGCATAGTCCTGGGCGGTACGTTGTTCATTTGCCAACTCTGTTGCGGTTTTTTTTGCCTCGGCTTTCAACTTCGTTATTTCTTCTTTAATTTCATCCTTAATTTCTTGGGGTTGAGAGATCCAGGCTTCGTAAATGCAGTCGTTAATGATTGGAAGCCTGTCCTTGATCGCAATCTTTTCACGCGCAAACTTTGCATCAACGATGGCCTTGACCTTAGTCGCGTAATATTTCTGTGCAAACAACTGGAGCTCTGAAGGCATGCGCTTTGGCTTTTGGTCTCCAATGACAATCGAAGGCCCCTTTTTTCGCTCCGAAGCGCTGCTACGGTTATATAGCCAATTTTTTATTTGCTGGATGGTAGGTGAGTCTAGTATCACCGTGAATCAATCTGCTCCTAGTACTTACTGCTTTTCGCTCCGTCAGCCACTCCTCTTCAGTCGCCGGGGGCGGCTTCCTTGGGTTTGCTAGTCTTGCTTCCCTAGCCTTCCTTCCCTTCTTTGTTTTGGGAAGTGCTGGCTCGTCTTCGGTGCTCGCGTTCGGCCATTTCTTAAAAAAATCCTGGTAAAGGTCCGTCCAAAAATTCCCCCAATCTTTGGTACGTTGGCGTGATTGAAAGTCGGATATATAAGTCTCAAGAAATTCTAGTTGGTTGGCAGCTGCCCATGGTGGTGAAGGCATCACTAGGACGATTGGTGGTGGGGGGGATGAAAGAGGTATTCGATCTCGACTGAAGACGGAGTGACCGCGTCTCAATGCAATAGCGGCAGACTGCAACGCACCCGGTAAAAGTACATATTATGTGGTCACAGTCTCAATAAATTGTCTAAATATTGAGCCTGGATTTCCGTGAGCCTCTTTGGTCTTTCGATTTTGAGTGCAATTCAGTCCTGTTACTTACTTTGCTCATGAATTCCTCGGACTTCAATTTATCACTGATGTTAGCGTCTAAAATAGGCGCTCGTTTCAAGCAAAGAAATGTGTCTACGTTCGACAGATGCAGGTCATGATATGGAGGCTAATCCTTTGCTTCGTTATGCTTTTGTGATGCTCATAACTAGTAAGTCTCTCATATTTGCCTTGAGATATGTTTCTCATGTTATGTTCCAGCTGCTAGACCGTTCTTTGGCAATTAGTAATATCCTACTACATGCGCCTTCCCTCCGTGCTTCTTCGGGTGGCTTCCAGATTCGCATCGTGCTCGGGAAGATCCTCGATGAACTATATAGTTTCTGGCATATCCATGTTATATAATCCGCCAGTGGATACCCGCGTACAACCCCAACACTTTTCCATCTCCCACCTTTCCGTTCAATATCTCCCTTCAAATGTCCAGTCCTACCAAATCCAGCCCCGCCTTCGACACCCCGGGCGATAGTTTACAGCGCATGCTCCGTGCATTCAAAGCACTAGGATCTGCGGCCAGCTGTAAGCATTTTTTCTTTCTCGTTTTTTTCCTGTTGCCCATTCTTCCCATTAGTATGCGAGAGTGTCATCAACAAGGGGCCCTCTCGTGCTCACAACCAAGACTTCAGTCTTTCCGACTTGGTGTCTGCACTTGAGGCTATGGGAATGACCTTTATAACCCCTCTGGAACAGGTTAAGCGTATGTATCATCATAATTCTCTATTCTGTCGTTACTCACTGCAGTCTCTTTATATAGTTGAGGAGGCACAGTTCAAGGCGGCATCTGATAATGGCTTGTCTTCGGATGGGGAGGATCAAACGACGACAGGTATATGTCTCGCCCCTTCCTCTAATTTCTTCAGTCGTCTGAAACTGCATTAGACACTTGGACCGACGTTGACGTTGACGACGTTGACGGCGACGGTGTTGACGGTGACGGCGTTGACTCAGTTGCAGGCAGCGATTCGTCCTCGCGGGCACTATCCGGTCATAGCGCGGCTGCCATGGATATAACCACTCGTCCTTCGTCTTCGCTCTATTCTCCCCCACAAACTTTCGAAGGTTTTGTTTGTATTCATTGTAACGCCCGCAACATTATCGAACCCGTCGAGTACAAGTTTGGTTTTTTCTACTCTCGTCCTTCGTCTCCGCTTTCGAACGCGGCCACTCGTCCTTCTACTCCCCCAACTTGTATGCTGACCAGTTGCCCTCCATCTCCCCTCATGCAGGCTGCCATTTCTAACTCTCCCCCCAGCTTCAAGGCAACTTCTCCCACTGAAGATGTTGCCACCACCTTTATTTGTATGCGTTGTGACGGATATAACACCTTCAGTTCTCTCGCTTCTCTTGACTAGATACGCCGTTAAACTTCCCATCACTTGTTCCGAATTTCTTGCCCTTGCCCCCTTTGCTTTCATTTACCTGTCCTCTTTTCTGAGTTCGAAAATGTCAATTACCTACCAAATATAATATCTTCTGTCCGCTTCTACTCTGTGTCTGTCCGCGTTGTGATTGTTTCATAGAAACCTTAATGAGCGGCTATGACAGGATATGTACTAGTTCGTGGTAAAGAAGCAGTGGCTCCCTGTGAAAGATGGCTGCGGCAGGAAATTGAATAGGATCTTTCCGTGTGTTGGCTTCAGCTTAAAGTTGTGCCCCAAATCGAAAATGTTTAAGGTTTTTGGATCATATACGCAGCGTGGAGGGCCGAGGGTGTGCAGTCACTAGCAGTCAATAAATGTGACTCGGGGTTGGAATTCAGCAACGGGGACTGTCTAGCACAATGGATCTATCTTCTGATATAAGAAACCATTGTTCCTAAAAGTGGTTTCAAAATTGTGCCCTTCGCACAACGCCACGAGGTATATATCCTCCGCCCAGGATATCAAATTCCTGATCTTCTTGATGATGTCATTGCATTGGGCGAAGGCTTCACGGACGCCGTCTAAGTTAAGAATTTGGCCTTGGTACTCGTAGAGCGTGCTTTGAAAGTCCTCCAAGGTTGATAATGGTTGGCTAATTTCAGCCAAGTTTTCCTCTTTCAAGAATTGAAGGCACACGGTGTTGAGGTACTCAGCGGGAGTCTGATTACCAAGAAATCGGCTTAAGCGCCCATCGATGCGCTCCGTTCGTTCGAGCCAGATGTCAAGCTCAGTACGAGGTTTGGGCTCAGGTTGTTGAGTAGTGGCCGCCAACTGTGCGCTGAATAGATATGGTGTCGTTTTGTACGGCGCTTTTTCACCAAGCTGTAGTTTACCGTACCTTGACTCTGCGGGCTTGGTGCTTGCCATTTTTTTACGTTTGTACGCCTCGCGACGCTCCTTGTTAATATCGTCCTTGAATCTATTCGAGCAATCAACTACTTGAGTGCACTGGGAATCTCAGAAGAACTGACCTTGCACGATACTTCTTGTTATTCACTCTATTGGCCTCTTTTTTTTCTTCAGCAGTTCTGTACAGACGTTGCCGGCCCATGGTGGATCGAGTTGAAGTCAGGGATCCCATTGAAATTGCATGTAGCTCACAGATCCTTTCACATATCGCGTGATTTTTATTTTAAAATAGGGCCTGGTTTTTTTGGTGTATATTGCAGGAAAGCTGAGATTTTTCTCGTTTCACTCATCTACTTTCTGCCATCAGATAGAGTATCGGACAATTCTTATGTCTTTTACAAGAATGACCTACTTGATAAGCTGTATATTCGAATATAGGACGCCACATCCGCGTCCAATCAACACAAATAAAGCATATTGTCAAGGCCGAGGTACCATGCAAAAACTTGCGGAGGACGTCGAAACACGGGGTATCGAAGCAGCGGGTATTACGAATGCACGGCTAGCAGTGTTCACTTTCTTCAGACGGGGCGTACGATCCTCTTTCTCAATTCCCATTCCTCCCATCATCACTGACATGCCCCAGAGCAAAGGACCAGGCTCTCGCACACCGGTAAGCATGTCTCCTCTCTAACTAGTGCCCACTTGTCTCATCCACACCACATATACTATCTAGGCTGTCTTTTTTGAGCCCAGCGTTGATAATGTTCCGGCTGCAATTGCCACCGCGCAATGGGTCCTAATTGAAGAGTGCGGCCCTTACTTGAAGCGTGTCAGGTCACTCCGCAACAAAGGGACAAGAATCCTTGAGGAAAGCGCCTTTTTTGATGCCTTGGAAAGGCTTTGGTTTGAAGAATGGCCAGAGGTTGCCGACGCTAAAGGGAGCATTACTGAGAAAATGGCTCGTACAAGTGAGGTATTGTTTTATTCCTTATATTTTCTGTGCATTCTTTTAATTTCCCTATTCTAAGCGAATTCAAAAGGAGTTTGATTGGGCAACTACGTGCACCAAGCCTACATTGATACCATGGAGAGCTTTCCTGGCCGACAAGATGCAGGAGTTCAGGCGCAAGCGTGAGGTGAGCTATTACTTTGTTTTCTTGTCCCATCTACTCTAAAGAATTTTAAAGGAAAAGGCACGAGCAGCTCAACGTCAAAAGGAAGTCGAAGAGGTATGATTGAGCTCTTAAACTGCTATTATACGTCTTCATTAACTGTGCTTAGATATTCGATCGCAAACGCAAGTTCGAGGACTCGGACGAGGAGAAGCCTTCTACGTCGGTGTCTGCACCACCCCGCGCCAAACCACGCCCTATACCTAAACTTCGTCCCCGCCGTACCATGGAAGATCTTTTGCACCCCAACTTGAAGAAACAACGCCAGGACGTTATCGTCAAGTCGGACAAGGAGGACGGTCCGAAGGGCAAGAAACAAAAGGTGGAGGGAGAGCCTTCGGTTGAATGAACGATTTTTTGACGTTTGGTACATACATTCTTGCAGCATATTCTACTTCGAACAAATCTTGTCTTTCCATGCTGCGTGTGTACCTATTTTCTTGTTGATCTATTCCGGCCCCTGTTATATAAATAAATCACCTTTCAAATTCCCTTGGACCGGTATCTTATCTAATATCTATGATTGAAGCCTTTATATGGGGTTGCCGTCACGCGCTGGTTGTTGACCTGACTCTATGTTGATATAGTGAGTCGTGACTAGTGACTATTAATAAAACGGATTCCCACAACTTGTCCATTACTGCACCAGAAAACCATGGGAAGGAAGCGAAAACAGACCCAGTCCTTTACTGAGGAGTACGACTCCGACACAGAGGCGCGAGCCAAGACCGCTCGACTGTCTGCAGCGATGCTTGCCGGTGATGAGCATACGGACTACTATCAATCCACGTCCAAGAAGAACGCGCGCAAGACAGTCTTATTTGCTCCAATTCTGCCGCTCTCTCTAGCAGCTATTAATTCAAACCTCCCTGGGCATGCGTCTGGAACAGCAGTCAACTCCAACAACTCGCCTACACCTGCGCTGGACTGGGTCCTCGACACTTCGTCAGCTAGTAATGACTTGGTCTACATTGACGGCAGTCTCGAGCTTGGCGAATTGGAAGACTGTGAGCTCGAAGCTCTTGGGTTGTCGAAGTATATCAAGCGCAGCGCAGCTACGACTGTCACACCTGAGGCTTCGGAGGTGGTATCTCAACCCAAAACACATTCGGTAAGCACCAAAATCCTTTGGATATACTTCAACCCAACTCATGTCATCCTAGACACATCCTATCGAATTCTGGACACCCTATATCGACACCTATGTTCAAGAGTTTCTACGGTTGGAGGGGCGGGGTGATGCAGAGACGGCTCAGTGCGCAGGGCCAAATTGCGAGTCTAGCATCCTAGAACAGGGGTATCGTTGCAGAGACTGTGGTACCGATAATATGCATTGTCGGACATGCGTTTTAGCCTTCCACAAGAATCTTCCCTTGCACAGAATTGAGGTGCGTCACTTTCCTACCTGGTGTTGACCTGGTGCTGGTGTAACGTGTTTATGTTCTCAATTTTTGCAGGTCTGGAATGGCAAATATTTCTCGCGTACATCTTTAAAGGAGATGGGCTTGCGTATTCAGCTAGGACATCGGGACGGACACTGTATACTGCCGATCGCTGCATTCAACGACGACTTCCACATTGTAGCCAGCAACGGAATTCATCAAGTCGGTTTGGACTACTGCGGGTGTCAGACAGCTATGTCTAAACCTGTTCAACTACTTCGTGCCCGCCTTTTCCCATCGACTGTCGCTGACCCTAAGACGGCTGCCACATTCGAAGTACTCGAATTTTTTCAGCTACTTTCCTTCATGTCGCAGTTAAACGGCTACGACTTTTACCGTACTTTGTCTCGCCTTACCGACAATACAGGCTGTAATGAGCCAACAGTAAGCTTTTTGGCCCGGTTGTGTTGATCAGTCCCGTTTAACTTTCATTCCGGAATAGGACCTTTATCCCGTTTTCCTCAGGATAGTTCGAGAATGGAGGCTCGTACGAATGATGAAACGCATGGGACGTGGACACTCCGAGGGCGGTTACCGGGCTACGGCCGAAGGAGAGTGTGCAGTCCGGTGTTTTGCTTGTCCCCAATTCGGTCGAAACGTCCCGGAGAGTTGGAAAGAAGAACCAGAACATAAAAGGTATGTGCAGCTTTTCACTTGCTCGTTTTATTTATGACTCTCAGACTTCGCTCTCAAAGGTGGTTATACTCTTTAAACCTGGCTGTCGATGCAAACTTCCAAATGAAGAGAATGAATGTCTCATCGGAAGATCGCGACCCAGGGCTAATCAAGGGCTTTTGCTATATGGTTGAGAACTCGAAGTTCAAGAATTACATAGCAACATACGATTCCCTTATACCCGACGACAAAAGCTCATGTAATAAACACGATGCAATTAAATCTGCCAGCTCCAGAGGGGGCCATGGAACCGATGTCAGCGGGGGTGGCGCTGTTGTGTGCGCACGTCATGACATGAGACTTCCTTTGTCTGTTGGCGATCTTTATAAGGGCGAACGGTGAGTAAGGAACCTGTTCCATACGTCTTCATATACTTACTATATTAAAGCTATGTTAACATGGACTACTTTCTCCTATCAAGTATTCAAGGGACCCAGGCTGAACGTATTGTGATATCTTATGATATTGCATGTCAGTGGTCCATTAATCTGCTAGAACTAGTGTTGCCGCGGTCGCGTTCTGAACCTCGGTTCGAACGCGAACCGCTTGTGAACTGGACGCTGGTCCGGTTCCTGAATGAGAGGTTTTCCTGAACCGAACGGGCGGTCAGGTCCTGCGTTCGCCATTTGGGGACTAGCCTGCGAACGCGTCCACAGTTTCGGTGAACGTGCCCGAACGTGAACGCGAACTTGCCAGACCATGCTGATCCATGCCACCCAGCGGCCATTTTTGTGCATGCAAAAGTCATGCTGAACATGACCGAGCAAATGCCGACCGTCGGCGACCAGTTTATAGTCTGATTAACACATGATATGTACTAAAATGTTAGTTAAAGTATTAATTACCGCGTACATATGGTCATAAAAAATTGTTCCACCATTCAAATTGAGTTTTTCGGGTTTTTGGCGGGTTTATTCAATTATTTACTCGTTTATTACTCGCTCGTGGTACCTATACACTACGCAGCCGTTCGGTCACAGTTCAGAGCGCTCTGAACGCGAACTGAACGCAGTGAACGCGTTCAGGGCTCGTCCGGTCCAGGGTTCACAAAATTCCGTGAACTGGACCTTTGGTTCGGTCTCCAGTTCACCAAATCTGGTCGCTGAACCGGACTGAACCGGACCGCGGCAACACTAGCTAGAACGCTGCAAGATATATCCACCCAATCGTCTCTCGAACATGGAAGGCATTCAACCTGTCAAACTCGTCCATGTTGTGCCGAAGTTTCATCTCCAAGCACATATTCCCAAGTGTCAATCGTCATTCTCATTCCATTTCACTCCGAAGACAGCTCATACAGACGGCGAAGCTCCGGAGCGGTGCTGGTTCCCTTCAAACAATTTGGCCAAGAGCACAAAGAGAATGGGACCCGGTTCAAGGCGCGATACACATGACGATCATTATGGCGACGCTAACTTCCAGAAGATAGTCGGCCTTCGTGAGTCGCATTTCCACCATTCTCGACCATCAATTATTTGCCAACTGAGGGTTTTTCTTTAGCTGAAACATTTGTTAGAAAAAGCGCGGAAGCTTTGAGCGCTCGTACAGAACATGTTGAAGCATTTATTGAATTTGACGCTGCCTTACCAGTCGAGGATACAATGGAATGGACGAAAATGGTCCAGGCCTGGGAAGAAGACTCGACTAAACCTAACCCATTTGAGCTTCCAAGAGGCTGTAAGTTTTCTATCATTCCATTATACGATTGTAATTCTCACAATGTATTATAGATAAAGTATCCGAAAACGATGTCCGTTTGCAGCTTGCTCAACAAGACGCAGCCGACCTGGCAAAGGGCACCTCAGTGGCAGTGCATCAGGACATAAGCCCAAGTGTACTCGTATCTCATGGGCTACAACTTCAAGAACTCCAGTGAGTGCTCTGTCATATTGAGTAGCTCATAACCTCTGACCGTTTTCAAAATTCAAACTGACGTCAGGATACGACTTGCTTCCGATATACAGGAACTAGGCCCTCATTCGACAAGTTTACAGAGGTCCAAGGTTCTAGAACGCGGCAATGCTCTAAAGCGACGAATTGATGCCTGGATTTCAGTCCAACATCTTTACGCTCCAGGCATTGCAATGATTCGGCAGCGCGAGGATGAAGCCACTACCACCCCTGTTGCGGTACCGGATATTCCCCTCTTCTTGCCCTCGTTTTCGGCCGAGACTATAGCTTGTTCCTCCACCCTCTTATCCCGTGAATGGGAACTTCGATACGCGCAAGCTCACGAAAGACTCAACACTTTACGCGGCAACCTACTCCTCCGTGCTCACATGTACAAATCAAAATGGCAACATTCTCGTGGTACGCGGATGCAAACCCGTAGTCTCTCGCTGCTGTCCAACGTTGACAAAAGGATTGCGGAGTGCACAAAATCGTACAAGGAGACATATGCGGCCCTATCACGATTGGCCGTTCCTCTCCGGAAAGTTGGGTGGCAGATGGATCTGAGACCTCTCCTCGACAGTGATGTGGTATCCATAGCAGACCCTGATGAGACGAGAAGCGAAGGACGCAGGCTAATGTCCTGGATATGGAAAGTACATGGGACTGGTGATGACGCCACTAAATCAACTCAGGCTGGTATGTGGATAGTTCGAATTAAAGCTCTCTACTGATTTATGCCTCGTAGTCCTTCGAATTGAATGGTGTAAGGCAAGAGCGCGTGCCCATCGCTGGCAGGAGGAATGTGTCCTGCTTGCTGAGGAGATGCGTCGCGTTTTGGCCTATTCAAAATGGGAAGAAGACGAATGGCGCTCGAGGACTATTCAAATTCGCGATTCGGTGACCATGACGGGTAAGATGGATGCTATTTCAGAGGGCAAATATGCATATGCATTAAGACAGGCCGCGATACGTCATGAAATGGGTCTCAGATGTGTCAATCAGTGGAAAGGACTAACGGAGAAGTTAACGACGATGCAAGATCGCGATGCATATATTAATGTAGAATGTCATTAGCATAAAAACATGTCTTATATGTCAATTTACTACACATTCGGAGGCCCATCTACTAGCTAAGCATAAACTGTCTCAACACAATTACCTACCGTTCATTCCAGAACCGACAGAAAACTATCAACACATGGCTTCCAGTACATAGCATCCGACTTGGGTGCTGGAGTGGGGCGAAGCCTGATGACAAGAACAACTCGTCACTTCGTATATGTCGAGGCTGCTGATGGATAACATCATATGAACGCACCTCGACTAACCATTTGGCTGCCAGCGCTGCCCGACAAGCAGCCGCCATGGCTGAACAGATTCAGGAACCTCCTATCAACAATCCTAAGGGATGACCTCGCACTCAGAGGTTGACAGGTGCCAACGAAGGTCCAGCGAGAGGCGGAGGTGGTAGCAGAAGAGGAGGCCGTAGGCACCGCCGCACTGAAAGGCTATGCGGAGTTTGCAGGCAGCCCGGCCATACCAGAGCTACATGCTCTACGCTACACCGCGAAACCTAGGCAGAGGAAGCAGATACATTAGTTTGGTCAATACTTGAGATATATAGATGGAGTTTTGTTACCTTTTTCCAGGCTTTCGGGGACATTTCATATCATTTCATACGGAGGTCCCGTGCATGGCGTTTTGAACATAACGGTCAAGCCTATGTCAGAGTGCAAAGGGCGCATCCTCTCAACGAGTGTCTATGCGCGCTGGAGTCCCCGCGTTGCACTGATCGACTCAAGGGAGGAGCCCTCGCAAGTAAGAGGGAGAAAGAGTAAAGGAGGGGTGGAGGTAGGAATTCAACAACTAGTCAACGACAGGACACGACATGGCACGAGTGACGACGCGAAGCTGGCAAGCACGTGCTGGATGACTAACACGGCCGGCACGACAATATTTTTCTGAGTTTGAATTCTGCGAAACGGGTTTCTAAATAGTCGACTTACAACGGTGGGGGTTTCTACTGCTCAATACCGCCTGCTGATGGATTGGACGATGCATAATAAGGACGGAGGATGAAGGACCCACCAGGTGCTTCTGTTGATGGATTAGACGGAGATGATCGACAAAGGAAGAGGGCCATGACAAGACCTGAACAGGCTGCTCTGCTGATGGACAACACCTCTGATGATGAATGAACCCACGACTCCTCAATAGCGCCTGACGCTGGCCACTGGCTGATGGACAACGGCGCTGACGATGAATAAACCAAATGAAATCGGGGTGCCGCCTGCTGATGAATTAGACGATGGACAAGGCTGAGGTGACCTGCTGTTGATGGACAAAGGGATTGATGATGGACGAAGGAAGGAGACAAGGGGTAGCCCGCTGATGATGGATAAGGGACTGATGATGGACGAAGTCGGGACTGGCAATGGGCAAAGCGGGATCGCGGGATCACTGATGATGCATTATTGATCTGTAAGTCACTAAGCGGACATTCGTCGGTTGGGTATAGCCTGAGGTAATCATTGTCCATCAGCAGGACTTGTTTGTTGCTCTATAATACAGGGTTCTATGTATAAGCACATTTTCTACATTACAGAAGGTTTATCTATAAGAACGGCTACTAGTCCTCATATAACAGCCGTCGAACATGCTTCAAGATACTGCTTAACAGCATCCTTGGCATCCTGAAAGGTTTTCTTCTCGACTTCACGGTAACGGTACTTGCACCATCCCCAGTACTGTAGAAAAGTAGTAGATATTGTTATCTCAAATTGTAGAAGACACAAGCATAAGTTGACTCACCATCTCAATTGGATTGAGCTCACAGTGAAATTTAGGCAGAAAGATACACTCGTGCCCTCGCTCTTTAATGGCTGATTCTTGAAACCATCTTGCTGTCTGAGGAGGCGTGCTAGGCAGCAATTTTGGTTCTCGATTGGGCAAACAGGCGAGCATTTTGCTCGAAGACCCTTGGTACTAAAGGGTTCCTCGAGATCTGACGAAGGATGAGCTGTGTTGATAGCACTGTATGATGCCAGGATGGGTTGGACTGCTTGTCCTTGGTTCTTCAGGCCATAAATGTTTCTTTTCTTCTTGGAAGGACGCTTTTTGGGGGGCATTTTGTTGAATTTATTACAAGGGATCCCGCCGTTAGAATCTTTCCATATGTCGGCCATGAGTTCAGTTTATTAAAAGCTATCTAAAAATGATTTTTCCGAGAATTTAGCGATTTTTTTGGGTACCGCCAAATTTTTTAGCTTGTAAAAGTTAAAACTTCGAGAGAGAAAAATTGGCTCGTGCCAAAAAATCAATTGGGTCCTATAGTTTGTATTTATGCGATTTCCGACGATGTTTTACTATTCTGGAAGCTACCCTATAAGGTTCGGCAAACTGGATGCCTTTGATTGTCCGCAACTGTATTACTTCCGTACATCGTACAAACTATCCGGATTCATGACGTACATTTGACTGCCTCGTACAAGTGACAATTTGATGACTTTGAGCTCTTGCGATACGCTAGGGAGGACCTGGAAGGCAACATTGCAAGTGGTTCATTCAAAACCCCCCGATTCCCCCACACGATTGGTCTAGAAACAAATTGCTAAGCCGCTGAAAACAGAGCAGGGTAACTCTTGCAAATCATCTGTAAGCTGCTTTGCAATCGTTACTGTCTCTAATTTCACTCTAATCCACTCTAAAAGGATGAAAATTGTTATTACTAATGGTTGAACATCCTTGATATAAGGAGGGTACGCGGCCGTTGGACGACAATCGCCAACGCCCTACTGTCCTGGAATACGAGCCAATTCGCTCTCAATCTACTCCTTCATATCCACCATCCATGGCTCCTCTCAGGGTTGGGTTCATAGGTCTATCTACTCAGGGATGGGCTTCCAACATCACAGGTCCGGCGCTTTTGCACCCTGTACTGCGCGAGAAATACGATCTAGTTGCAATTTCCACAACCTCCGAAGCTTCCGCTAAAGCGTCGACCGAGAAGTACAGCAAAGACGTCGGACACCCCGTCAAAGCATACTATGGAGACAGCTCCAAGATCGCGTCTGACCCGGATGTGGACTTCGTAGCTGTCTCCGTGAAGGTTATGTATCACAAAGATGTCGTGTTGCCTGTGATAGAAGCGAAGAAGGACTTCTTCCTTGAATGGCCGGCTGGGAGATCCACGGAGGAGACGAAGATCATTGCTGAGGCAGCTCGAAAGCAGGGCGTCAGATCAATAATTGGTCTTCAAGGAAGATACAGCGCGGCCCTCGTCAAAGTAAGCTTGTCATCGCTTCTCATTTCTGTATGCATTGTGCTCATTTTTTGCCTTCAGGTCAAAGAACTACTTGCTTCTGGAGTAATCGGAGCTGTAAGATCGACCAACGTGGTATGTGGGTCTCTATGAATAAAGGTAAAATCCTGAATCACCAATTACTCTTGTAGCTGGCTCACCTTGGTGGAGGATTATGGCCTCCAATCGTACCTGTGAGTGACCGGTACGCGTCTGTGAAGGCAAATGGTCAGTACTTCAATGCCGGATCCTTTGCCCACAGAATCATGTCTAAATGTCAATTCACCAGGTGCAACACGACTAGCTATTCCGATCGCGCATCAACTCGACCAGCTCACTCACGTTCTCGGAGACTTCGCCTCTCTTAGCGCTACCGACGCCAAACTCTATCCGGTAGCCACCTTCGTTGACGATGACAGGAAGCCTACCGGAGAGACCGCGCCATCCGAAATACCAGACCACTTCGCCATCAGCGGATTCCTCAAATCCGGTACCCTCGTCAATATCTTCTGGCGCGCAGGCTACAAAATAGGCGAAGAAACTGGCCGTCGTCAGTATGTCTGGGGAATCGACGGAGAGGAGGGTACTATCAGACTTGAATCAAATGCACGTCTGGGAGCTCTGCCGACGATCAACGAGCCTGATTTGTATTTGAATGGGAAGAAGGTGGAGTTGGAGGTGCCGGGGAGTAATATCCTCAGCATAGTGAACGCGTGGTCGGAGTTTGCGGATGGAGGTGGGAGCTATGCCACGATTGACGATGCTGTCAAGCATCATGAGTTGTTGGATGCGATTGAGCTGAGTGCTTCGGAGGGAAGACGGGTGACTCTTTCTTAACTTGTATTTTCGTATGAGCAGACAGAACATGTATTAGTAATGTGGACAACCCGCCTTCTGGGACCAATACGAACAACTTCTCGTGAACATAAAACGATTCAATTATACATTTACAACTTGCATTTGATGTCTTCGCATAGTCTGACCGCCTCTTCAAGCGTGCAACGAGTTATTCACGACTGTGTCCTCCAACGCCTGAGTTTTCGTCAGCCTCTGCTGGTCATCAACTCCTTGCTCCACCATTCCTGGCACTTCGTCTTCTCTGTCAGGATTCGTCTTCTTTGCCATATCCCCTTGATCTGCTGTCCACCTCTCTTTATGTAGGTTGTCCTCTGATCTGGGGTTCTGAATGACATAGGGTTAGAAATCCGGATTCCGTACAAGGATGAGATAAGTGAAAGCCGCACGTTGTTGGGAGGATCCCTGTAGTAATCATCGTTGATGTTGGTATCTGTGGTAGCGGGCTTGCCAATGACAACTTCGTTCTTCTTGAATGCTTGGTCGCTGTTTGTTACTCGTGGCATAATTACGATTGATTCCGCGAATTAAATGGATAGATTAGAAGGGATTTCTAGTTGAGGACGAGTGGTCAAGAACGTTTGAGTTGAAAGGTCTGGTTTCGTTGGGAATATTATAGGGAAAGCCTCTCACTTATAAGACATCCCTAGGAGCAAGTGATGTCAGCATTGACTCTCAAGCTAGACTTAACTGGAGTTTGACGCAGATGTGACGCCAGACGGAATTGATCTAATGGGATAGGCGCCAGCCATGGAGTTTTAGATCTAGCCGAAAGATAATCTTATCAGCAGTTCACCACACCTCTGCCAAGGAGTATATGTATATCGACCTATATCGACGCCGCTCCTAAGAAATAGATGTCGGGAATCCCAAAATCCTGCTTTATTCCCTCCAATCTCGAGCACTTCGTTAGAGCAGCGCATCCATGATATAATAATGTTTTGATGATGCTTGGTGGCAAGGATCCGCAGATCGTCGCGAGCAAGTCGAGAGTTCTAATTTTGAAATCCCGCACCGACGAGCTTTGTAAACCATTTTGAAAGACTCAATCTGCTTGGATTGGCTGCTAGTATGGAGTCTACCAGGTGAGACAGAGACAATTTCATTGGATTTAGAGTAGAGGATTTACTGGCACTTCATCCGTTTCTAAGCCGGTTGGGCGGTAGCTAAGCACCGACTTATGCTTCGCACTGTTTTCAAAGCCTAGGTGCATTTATCAATGATAGACCTGTAAGCCAACGCAGTACTTCCTTTACATACCATCTTGGACTGGAAACTGGAGGCAACTGGAGGATGCGCTGCAGATTCACTCACTCGGCAATGACCACCATTTTTTCTTCGGAGATAGCGCTATACTGATCGTAATTTGCATGTCCAGTCAGGTACACCAATACGTTATGGACCTGGCACGTTTATGCTTAACGTCGGGTACACCGTACTCGAATACTAGATCTATCCTGATCTATCCTCTAGGGGTAAAACTCGGAAACATATTGATCGGTGGCAGTTATCTAGGCGATCTTATCTTCTTCCATTCTAGGGGTAAATGCGGGGTAATTTGAAATCATGGTCTCATTATAAGCGTCTCATGACTTTCAAGGCGAACATCAACAACGGCTACAACGGCAGAGGCTGCTGGTGTAAGCCAGCCAGTGGTGGAGACTTGTCAACGTTTACATTGCTTGTTCTCCTTATATCAACCTCTGAAAGCTCAGCGTTCCGCTGGCACGACACACCTACGCATACTTGAGCCGCGAAACAAGACATCCCCGCTTTCATACCAGAAGTCTTTCTCCGCGACATTGGTTGCCTTGCCTTTGAGGATCGTCCTCGCAGTCTCACAGAGATCAGGACTGTCCGTTCTAGTTATTCGAGTTATTCCTTGCTACATCCATTTAGAGCCGCAGAATGGTGAGTTTCAGCTACGATCACTGTATGTCAGGCCGATATTTGCATGATTAGTGGTGTTGGTGGTGGCTTTCTGCATCGATGATCATTCTACCCCAACGGAAAGATGGGACAGCTACAACTTCATTCCACATCTCCCTCCTTGTACTCTTGCCTTTTCGCGTGGAACTGGACTGATAGATCACTTCATATAGCCTACACAGGTTCAGCGACAGCCGTCCGACGCACTGGGGTCTCCAAGCATCGCCGGTGCTTCTGTACCAGGTGCCCATGCTGCATACGATAACCTAGCATCCGCCAAGGCCCAGGAGCAGTACCGTATGAGCCTGCAACATAAAGAAGCACTCCGTCTTGCTTTGGGTAGTATCCTTACTCCCGTGAGTACAACCCTTTGGCTACAATTCAACTCGTGACAACCTCTCGGGCACTCTATCTTGACTGATGTATCGCATGTCTGCTTTTGATCAAGAAACGTCCTGCTTTCACCTCCAACTCGCGTTCGTCGTCCGGTACGGCTAGCCCTGCTCATCCGTTTGGTTTCCCTGGATCGTCGGCATCTGGGACACACACCCCTGCCGGTTACCCTCCGAACACTTCTTCTCCTTATCATGTTTCGCCGCAAGGATACGGACCCAACTCTTCCGACCATTTGCATACGACTAGTCATGGACATAATCATCACCCTTTGCAACCCTCGAGGTTGGGTCGCTCTGTAAGCGACCGTATTCTTTGCTCGAATAGCATTTGTTGCTGACGCAACTCTACTCAGTCTTCCAATTCATCTTCTCCCCTCGACACATCTGGAACAAACTCCAACCAACCCTCGCCTCGTCCTAGGACGCACGGACATCTTGTGAATCCGACTGAAGAGCCTCATCTCAGTCCAGCCATATCTGCTCCTCTCACACCAGTACCGGACATGGAACCTCTTCCACCAGCCATGGTCGTCACGCCCCCGAGTCCCAAATCATCCAGCGACGCGCAGGCTCAAGTTATGACCACCAACACCGACCAGAAACCTATCAGACCTTCAATTATGCCTCTTCATCCCAGCAAAGAGGCGAACTCCGCCTCGATGCCCTCTTTAAAGCCCGTCTCAAGGTCCTCCTCGACTTCGTCTGCTACCGGCGTGACAAACGATGGACACGTTGTCGCAGCAAGCAGTGACAGTGAGAATAACGTCAGTACTAGGCCCGGAGGAAGCGGAAGCAGCACGCCCAAAAGCAAATTCTTGCAGACGTTGCAATCGAAGAGTGCTTGGGATGCTTTGATCCATGGTTCGTTCTCCTGAAGGAGAAAGGTAGGTATGTGATGCCCTCCGAGTGGCGGTTAAAAATAGACACGCACATCTATTTTTGTTCCCGCCTAGCGTTGATCTTTTTGTCGCTTTTCTTCTCTGTACACTAACTAATTCCTATTCCTATGTGTGTAAATGTAAACTCTGTAATCTACGTCGTGAATCATGTCTCTCTTGGTAAAGTTTGGGTTGTTTTCAACACAGATTCGTTCGTACACACTGCAAATTCAGCTCACGCGAACATTAATATTAACCATAGCAAGGTAACCGAAAGTATATGAGTAGGGCCACAGCTATTGCATGGTTGTGATAGTCATACATGCTCGTTATGGTCGATAAACCATCTCCATGCGGGAAACCTTTCGTACAATCCAAATACACGGCAATCTGGAGGAAGCGTTGAATAGGGGCATTGTGACTTCGCAAATCTGAGTGGCACCCATTGACAAGAAAGGGCAAAGAACAATGCAGGGGAAGGTACAATGCGATTTTTCATTCTCTTATAAAAGCCCTTCGTACCCAAGTTTGCACTGTGCTTCAGGATCGTCCCATACCCCACCTTTTCTGCCTCCGAGTCCAGCTTACCAGTTCCTACCAGTACCAAACGTGTACATATATATCGGAGGCATGAGGTTCACGAGCACGCTTATTGCCACTTCAATCTACCTTATTGGAATGGCTTATGCCTCGTCCAGCGGAGACGGTGCGTTCTATCTACTTATCTCCTTTTTGAGGTCCAGAAAATTCGAAGTCCTGACGCGTGCACCGGAACTGTGATTATAGCGACCTTCTACGAGCCTGGTGTGAGTGATCTGCATGCCACTATAGCTGTAACTATTCTTCTTCTTCTGCGCCATGCTAATCACACGTTTTATCTATAAGCTCGGCGCATGTGGACACAACAACAAAGAGACCGACCTCGTTGTGGCACTTTCATCCATCAAGTATGCGAATGGAAGTCATTGTGGGAAGAATGTCAAAGTGCATTGTGAGTTCTGCCACCGTTCAGGTTGATTGAGCTGCTGAATTGATTGATGAAAAACCAGACAAGGGCAAATCCGTGACAGTCAAAATCGTAGACAAGTGTCCTGGATGCAGCATGAATTCCATCGACCTCTCCCCGGCAGCTTTCAAGCACCTCGCTGATGAGTCTCTGGGGCGTATTCAAGTCACCTGGGAGTTTGCTTAGATAGTTCACTTCCTGTGTAACATTTCTTTTGATTTTCATCGTCTACCGTTGCCATGAGTTTTGTGTTAGGAAGTTATACATCGTCATGATCTAAGAATAGATTAAGTGGCTTGTTTTCGTCTTGTAAGCTGAACGGGCGCTAAATTGATTGTAAGCTCGCAGGTGTGAGCAAGTCTTACCACTTGAATTGATCGCTGTATGTAAATTGAGGTTAATCACTGGGCTCCCGGAGATTAATAGACCGGGTGTATATACAGTAAGCTTGCCAAGCAAGTAGAGTAGTATACATAGTCCCGGCCTTGACTGAAGTCAGACTGGCCCTCTGCCCTGCTACTACGTCAAGGCCGAGCAAGAAAGTTCTCGAAGGACCTCCGCTATACATGAATGCTGACTGAACCACAAATATTCCTGCGAAGCAAAGGGCTACATACTAGTCAGGCCGAAAGAATCGGCGACTGGCCACGACCCATATGACGATGCATACGAGTACATCCTCTTCCTCTCATTGGACGAATGCCATGCTCGCGAGTAAACACTCAAGCAATGAGATATGACATAAAATCCCACATAACGGAAGAAAAAGACCGAAATATTGTTATTTTGCTACGCTAACGGTGCTAACTGCGTCGAGACAACCTTCCTCTTATTATCCCGCCACCTATTGTAAACTGTTTACTGGCACTAGAACGAGAATCAATATCAGGCTGTTCTTTGACATAAAGATATGAAGCATACCTGGTAGTAGTAAGGAGGCGACACGGCAACACACTTGAATCCGCTGGCGCAGGTAGTGGGACCACTATAAGCAGAAGGAAAGAAATGTCAATTTAATCTGTTAGGAAGTAATCCATTAAGAGTTCTTACGTGTATCCGTTTCCGCCACATTGTCCCCACTGCGTCTGGGCAGGTCCTGAAGCGGTGCTGGTGGTGGTGACCGGTACGACTGTGCTCGAGTGAGAAGAGGTAGGCACGGCGGTGGTGGATCCAACGGGGGTCGAAGATCCAGGAGCAGCGCTTCCCGCCTTGGGTCCTGCAATCGAAGTGGTAATGGGAGCCTGCTCGATGAAGATGCCAGACCAGAACCAGTCCTCAGCAGCAGCGTTGGTACCTCCATTAGGAAGACGGAGGACACCGATGTGCCAGTCAGCGGAGTTGGTGGAGGTGCTAGCAGACTTGTTGGGGATGACTTGCTTGAGGTCGTCGGAACCAGTCGAAGTCCAGAGGCCGACGGTGCTAGCGGAGAAATCGATGTCGTAGGCAAAGTTGTACCAGGTGTTGGGTTGGAGGGTGGTGGTCCATTGGGAGACGCCGCCGATGTCCCAGCGTAAAGTCGAGTCGGAGGTTCCGGAAGCACCAGAGATCAGACCGAACTTGAGTTCAGTGAAGTGGCTCTCGAAGCTGCAGTGAAGGGCGTTGTTAGTTTGGCGAGGACAAGTTTGTGTTGGGATAAAGGTGCTCACAAGGCAATTTGGTGTTCGAAGCCGGGGTTGGGTGCGTTGGTGGAGGATGTCTTCAGCGAGAAATGGTAGTAGAGGTGGCCAGTTCCCAGATTGGCGGAGGTTTGAGGGATGACTTCAGTTCGCTCCATGGTTTGGCCGTTCCAGAATGCCGTTCCGTCCTGCGAGAAATTCGCTCAGGTTTCTGTGGTTCTAAATCATTCGAACACTTACAATGGTGGTCCTGAGACCCTGGGCCTCGCTTGTATCAGCAGGGTTCTTGAAGTTGGGAGAAACCCCAAGGTACTGGGAAGTGGCGGCGCTTCCATGAATGTACCATTGCCATGGTGCGATTTGGTTTGACCAGGACCCTGGTAAGTTATGAGGCATTGTCAGGAATGGCTATAGATGAACAACTTACATTGGTCGAAGGTGGATGATGTGAAGGACGAGTTGAAGAACCCGTTCCAAATGACAGTTCCAGCACTGGCCTGAGCAACGTACAGGGCTAAAAGACTAAGAGCAGACTTCATTTTTCCGACGAGAAAACAGATATCGGTGGAGTTGGAGGAATGGGCACAACGCGTTTATATATTGTTGCTCAGTGAAGAAACACCGATTAGCGGTTTGCCAAGTAGTTCGGTATGTGCATGCGACAATGACCCGAGATGGTTTGGAGAAGTGAAAGGAAAATATTCGGATTGGAGCAGACGAGATGCATGACCTCGTCGTCACCCGAGGAATAAAGATCGGGTCCTCGTCGGAGCCTTTTATGCCTCAGAACATGGCGAACGACATAAGGAAACCAGCTTACCAGGTCCTGTAATCCATGAACGTCGTTGACATAAATAGCCGGAGCTTCCTGCGGCCTCGTAGATACCTAAATAACCAGCTAATGAGGGACTGCAAGCTTTCGCCAAATATTCGCGACTAATCGATGATGCAATAAATTCCGCGTGAGTCCCATGCGAGCCAGCATCCTTTTGGAACTCACTTACATTAAGCAGCATGACGAGTTATGCGCCTCGATAATTCCTATAGCAAAGTGGTCTGCACCACGTTGGAACAGGCATCCCGACGACGTGCTTCAACTTCGGAGAATGGGCATTATGGGTCATTTATAGAAAGCCGAAGATTTAAGGGCACTTTGCCCGTACGCGTATCCGTATCTCCACTGTTCCAGGATTCAAAGAGCTTAAAAACCCACTCGGGGGAGATGGGTGATCATGATTCGGTAGGATGTGGTTCAGTCGCAAAGACGATTGTATGTGTTGTAATAGCCGGCCCGGTAGTTATTTGTGTGGTGTTAAGGTTGTTCCAGGTCTCCAATCCGTAGTACTCTTAACAACACCACGACTACATACACGCTATTGTCTTTGATGCTACTCCATCTTAGCCAATATCCATGGACCAGAAGCTGTCACTCAACAATGAGTTCAAGGCTTTCCTGCCATACTCCACTTTACGAACTCTCTACAAACATGCAACGCTGCGCCAGAAGACCGAGTCCAAGTCAATTGTATCCAAATGCCGCTGCGCTTATCCAACAATTGCCTTTCAAGACCTGCCCAACGAGTTAATACTTGTTATATTTTCCTTCCTTGAGCTTAAACCGTACATCATATCACACGGCGTTTGCAGGAAATGGCAGCAAATGCTTCCTTTGGTGGATATCCATCCCATACGACGACGCATGTTTAAACTATTCCATCATATGCTTCAGCATCCCGGGTTTCTTGATACCCGTCCATGGCCACTCCAAACCATCCAGCCCTTCGACAGGAAGGCGTATATCGAGGCACTACTGTCCCAATATCCTGCAGTCCCAGAAGAATTCGAGTTGTGGATCCTCGAGTGGCCAGCTCGGATGGTCGTTTTCTCCATGTGGCCAGGTTCCCCATTCACCCACTATCAAGATGTCACGAAAGATCAAGTACATGGCATCAACTGGCTGGCATATCTTCCGGAAGGTTCTCCCTCCCTTCTAACCCTTGTTCACCGAAGTCGGATTCACGACCATCATTCGATGCCTGCCCTCCTTATATGGGCAAATAACGCGAAGATAATGTGGCTCATTTTCGACAAGGATGAGCCAGAGCTTTTTGGACGTGTTCAAGTGACGGACTGGAACAGCGAGCAAGCGCCCATAGAGTGTCGCTTTCCTATGCCAGATGACGAACATGACGATCGATATTGTAGAATATTCGACAATTGGCTGGAATTTCTGCAACACTTTTGGGATGTAAACATGCGGTGCATCATGTATCTTTTATCCAAATCATCCTTTCAGTATCACGAACATCGACCGATGGCGCATCCTGTTCCCTATGAGTTTGGTTCTTGGATGGCAAACATACGACCTTCCCCTCCCTGGGTTTCATGCAACGAACCGCAAATCCAGGAGGCCATGCAGAACTTTGATTACCCGGATTCGGACTATGATTAACGCTGTTGTCATGCGTGTTAGGATAATAGGATTAGATGGGTGTAGAAGCACGTCCTATTGCTCTTGAATAATTTTTTGTATTACCATTCTTTTAGTAAATTCATGTACTGAGAGTTTGCCTGTTTATACTAAAAGCAAGGAAGTACTATGTACAACATATTTAATACCATGCATATTATATCAGCATATAAGGTGAATACATAGTCATCGAACCAGGCATCCACAAGTGGTCATGCTTCCGTTGTGTGGTCATACGAAATATGAGGGGTCTGACCCAGGTCGATTATAGTAAGCCTTGGATACTTGCGAACCAACTTGAGGGCCCTCTCTTTGCAGTTTAAGCAGAACCAGCGCTTTGTTTTGTTTCTTCTCAGCATGGTCAACGAAGTAATGACCAGTGTCGACCTCTCGTCCAACCTAAAAAAGATCTCCGCATATCCTTCAATGTACCCCCACGCAATGATCTCAGCGCATTGATCCCTCCCCCAGCCCTCCTCTGATGAATTCTCGACAAGGCCTTTGCCATCCAAATATCCGACCACACGACGGTAAATGTGCTCCAATATCCATTCCTCCAGGGATACCATTTCCCGCGTCTTCTGTTTCTGATTCAATGGTGTAGCTGAGTTTCCATAGACGTTTGGAATAGTCGCGACTTCGGCTTCCACAAGACAGTAGGCGTTGGGAAGGGGGTAGTTCATACCGAAGCTTGATCTTGAAGCAGTCCAGCCGTCAATAAAATTGCTCGGAGCTTCCTCAGGCGTGGTGTCGACGCTCCGTTGCGGATGTTCCAAGGTCCGAGCAATAGAGTTTAGGATCCTGGGGAAGAATGGTGCGCGGACGCCATCCACGCAGGGGGGGGGAATAATTAACCCGAGCTTAGGAATGATGGCCAAGGGTCCAGTCTCGCCAGTGTAGTATTTCACGAGGGAATCCAAGTAGCCTGCCATACTAGTCGTTGACACCGTCGGGACGGAAGTCCCTTTTTGTTCGTCAGAATTACCACTCACTAATATATCAGGAAAAAGCGGGACAAAAATATGCACTGATACCTCACTTTTACGGTATTGACCGCCCGTTGCATGTATGTTACCCTGAAGTTTCTGAAAGAAACGGGAAAAAGCCTCAAATTCGTTTGGATACATAGTAAGATCGTCGGGGACTATACAATAGTCAGTGGGTGTGGGGTTTAGACCAGTTTATAAGACTTACTAATCGCACTATAATCTAAAATAAGAGCAATTAGCATAGCGTGAAGGAGCGAATCGTTGTCTTGGAAGGAGTAAATACTCACAGGCATCCTTGATATGCGGAGGGGACGCTACATTGACGATTATGCCAGTCGGGGACAGTGTTTTTGGAGTCGAGAGCCTTATCTTGAGGATTTTCTTCCGGTGCAGTGAGAGCGAGCGTACTCGCAAGCTGTACAAGGTCAGAGTTGCGAGGGGTCTCTGGACTGAGGGCTGATTCTGTGGGCAACATACTCGAACAAGGGACATACAGCAAGATGAATCGACAGGATAAGCCTGAGTGGTGCACGAACACGAAGCCTGCCTAGTAAGTCAGCCGCCATAGCAAGTTCAGACCAATTCGAAATGGACATGGGCTGCGATCGTCCGTTGACCAGGCTATGGGTAAGTCCTTTCCCAGGTTGCCTCCTGTAGCAAGCTAGAATCATCTTCATATAAATGGCGAGCGTTAATTCTGATTACGAGTCCCTGGAGGCGAGGCACAGTCTCAGAGAAAGACGTGGAGTAGAATGCAACAAGGATGACCGCAGGGGACCTCGTAAATACCTATAAGTATCCAGCTGAGATGTAGTCTTCTGTAAGCAGACGTCGATATTCCGTTACTGGTGAGTGTGGCTCGATCAACTGGCTATAAACTTTCGCCAACTATTCGCGACTAATTTCCGTGTGAGTCCCATGCGAGCCAGCATCCTTTTGGAACTCACTTACATTAAGCAGCATGACGAGTTATGCGCCTCGATAATTCCTATAGCAAAGTGGTCTGCACCACGTTGGAACAGGCATCCCGACGTCGTGCTTCAACTTTAGAGAATGGGCATTATGGGTCATTTATAGACATCCGAAGATTTAAGGGCACTTTGCCCGCACGCGTATCTCCACTGTTCCAGGTTTCAAAGAGCTTAAAAACTCACTCGGGGGAGGTGGATGATATGGTAGGATGTGGTCCAGTTTTGGTTCAGTCGCAAAGACAGTGATTGATACTGGTAATTACTTTAGCCGGCCCGGCAGTTATTTGCGTGGTGCTTGTTCCAGGTCTCCAATCCGTACTCTCAACTACACCACTACTACACTTTAGTATTATCTCTGATACTACTGTATCTCGGCCAACATCTATGGACCAAAAGCTGCTACTTAACAGCGACTTCAAGGCTTGCCAGTCATGCTCCCGCTTACACGCACTTCTCTCGACAAAAAGTCAATTGTAATTCATTGCGCCCCTCCAAAGACCGCATTTCAAGATCTGCCCAACGAGTTGGTTCTTGTCGTATTTTCCTTCCTTGAGCTTAAGTCGTACATCATATCACACGGCGTTTGCATGAAATGGCAGCAACTGCTTCCTTTCGCGGACATCCATCCCATACGACGACGCATGTTCAAACTATTCCATCATATGCTTCAGCATCCCGGGTTTCTTGATACACGTCCATGGCCGCTCCAAACCATCCAGCCCTTTGACAGGAAAGCGTATATTGAGGCACTGTTGTCGCAATATCCTGCAGTCCCAGAAGAATTCGAGTTGTGGATCCTCGAGTGGCCAGCTCGGATGGTCATTTTCTCCATCTGGCCCGGTTCCCCATTCATAGACTATCGAGAACGCACGAGAGATCAAGTAGACGGTATCAACTGGCTAGCATATCTTCCAGAAGGCTCACCCTCCCTGTTAACCCTTGTTCACCGAAATCCGGTCCATGACCATCATCCGATGCCAGCCCTCCTTATCTGGACTGACGAGGCCAAGATACTTTGGCTCATTTTCGATACGAACGAGCCAGAGCTTTTCGGGAGTGTTCAATTGACAAGTTGGATCAGCGATGAAGCTGCGATAGAGTGTCGCTTTCCAAAACCGGAAGATGAATGGGACATATGTTCTATGCTATTCAGAAATTGGCTGGAATTCTTGGAATCATTTTGGGATCGAAACATTGCACGCGTCGCGTCTCTTTCATCCAAGTCTTCTCCCAAGTATCTTGAACATCGACCCATGGTCCACCCTGTTCCCTACGAGTTTGGAACTTGGACACCACATTTTCGACCTTCTCCTCCCTGGGTGTCGCGCAGCGAACCTCAAGTGCAGAAGGATATGCAGAACTTTTCTTACCCGGATTATTAATATAGGCCGGGTGCTCTCGCAGCCATGCGGGTTAGGATTGGATGCATATAGAATCATGTCCTATAGGCTATCTTGTTCAAATTCTATCAATGCTTTTCATCTTCCTATTCTTCATTGAGCTCACTTACTCGCCATGTTTACTCATCTCAAAAAGACACTCTAGTTTTACACGAATATCGGGTCAGGGGGCAATCAAAGCCTATACTTTGCAATGTGTTCTCTTTTCACTCACTCTCTGTGATTGTACACTGCGACAACTTACAAGCTCACCAAAGTCTTGCTTTACTTCGTCGCATCGACGATTGGCGTAGTTGGTAACCGGGGTCCGGCGGCCCGAGGATTATTTGTGTGACCATGATTTTAATTAGGTCTCCAACCCTACTCTTAACTACACCACGACTACACCCTATTATCTCTAATACTTAGCCAATATCCATGGACCAAAAGCTGTCATTGAACAACGAGTTCAAGGCTTTCCAGTCACTGCGACAGAAGTCGATTGTAACCGAATGCGCTCCTCCAAAAACCGTCTTTCAAGACCTGCCCAACGAGTTGGTTCTTGCCGTATTTTCCTTTCTTGAGCTCAAGCCGTACATCGTGTCACACGGAGTTTGCAAGAAATGGCAGCAACTGCTTCCTTTGGCTGAGATTCATCCCATCCGACGGCGCATGTTTGATTTGTTCCATCATATGCTTCAGCATCCCGGGTTTCTCGATACACGTCCATGGCCACTCCAAACCATCCAGCCCTTCGACAGGAAGGCATATGTTGAGGCACTGTTGTCGCAATATTATGCAGTCCCGGAGGAATTCGAGTTGTGGATTCTAGAGTGGCCAGCTCGGATGGCCATCTTCTCTATGTGGCCCGGTTCCCCCTTCACGCACTATCAAGAGATGAAGAGAGACCAAGTAGACGGTATCAACTGGCTAGCGTACCTTCCAGAAGGTTCTCCCTCCCTGTTAACCCTTGTTCACCGAAATCCGATTCACGACCATCATGCGATGCCTGCGCTCCTTATCTGGAGAAATAGTGCCAAGACAACGTGGCTTATATTTGATAAAGACGAACTGGAGCTCTATGGACGTGTTCAAATGCTGGACTGGAACAGCCAGCAAGCTCCAATAGAGTGTCGCTTTCCTGTGCCGGATGACGAGTATGACGAGCGATATTGCAGGATATTCGGAAGTTGGCTGGAATTTCTGGAATTCTTTTGGGATTTTCACGTTGAATGTGTCAACTCTCTTTTACCCGCCGTGTCGCTCGTTCAGGAACAAGAACATCGACCAATGGCGCACCCTGTTCCTTATGAGTTCGGCTCTTGGATCACAAATATACGACCTTCCCCTCCCTGGGTGTCACGCAGGGAACCTCAAACGCAGGAGGACATGCAGAATTTTTCTTACCCAGATTCTGATTAATAGGGATGCTGTCGTCACACGGGTTAGGATCGGATATATGTAGAATAATGTTCTGTGTCGTGTATATCGCTTTTATACTACTGTATTGTTCACATTTAGTTACGTCGGCAGCCATCCTGTATTTAAATATCATTGTGAAGAACTTTTGCTTCTGTTTTCTACTGACTCGATGTATCGAAACAAGGCACTGTTTTCCACAGACATCAGATGGTTGTCAGCCGACGCGCGTTCATACGCGTCAGGTCTTTAAACGACCTGAGGTTCTGAAGACGCGTCATCCCTTTTCCTTCTCTATATATACACGATGAGGCCAATGTGATCTACTCGAATACGAACAAGCGTCTTCCTTTTCCTCAGCGGAAATGTTGTTTGCAGGCACCCCGGGAACCTGATGTTTTTCGGTTACCCGAAAACCCCCTAGATAGCAAAGCTTTCTCCTAGAAATTATATATGTCATAAATTATCAATTAAAACGCGAGTTTCAATCAACGCAATAAACAAGATGAAGTAAAAAGTATAATTTCCATTTTTTGCCCTTCTCAAAACTGTACTTATTATGAGAATTTCGATCTCCATTAAACTGGACACTAAAACTGGAGTTACAGTAATCGTTTCAGGCTGGCGTAAGCTGAGGTATACATACGGTCAAAAAATATTCAAAAAATTCTTGTTTACATAAATGGTTTCTCCCCTACTGAAGACATTGTTATTTTACAAATTTTCGGCGTGTACAAAAGCATGAGATAAAATCGGAACATTGTGGTTACTGAAACTTGTCGTACGATGAGCGCACGACTAGCGTACGATTGAGGATCATCCTACGATACAGGTTGGACGGTCCGAGAGTTGAGGGTACCGACTATGCCGCTACTTCGCACTCACAACATGTCGCTTTGCGGCCGCAGAGGAATTCTTCAAGGCCGATTGGATGGCAATTTCAAGGGGCCACGCGGACTCGTACATACAAAGATCAGGAAATTCTTCAATGACCTGGTCACTTCTGCTTAAATACCAGGATTGTCATAGAAAGAAACGGAACATACCTGGTACCTGAGTTGGCCTAATTTCTCCGCGTCCTGAGAAACGAACGATTTCTTAGGATCGAGCAGGGTGTTGCATTTTAAAGCCACTGTCGTCTACAAAATAGTAAGAAACAGCGATTAAATTGGATATTAAGACACGTACCTTGAAGCTCTTGTACTGGTCGGGGTCCCAACGAAGCAAGCCCGCCAGATTCTGTCTGCTAGCGTTGGTAGGTCGTGCTATCTTGGGAACTAGGGTTTTAATCACGGCCTCCAGGTTCCTAGCGTTGGGAGGAAGTGGAGGATTGTGCTCAGAATCCACAGTGATGATGCTCGGAGATGGACTCGTCCTAGCGGATGGCAACGGGGAAGGGCTCGGCGGGGACGAACCCCTCCGGTTGCCTCTCATTGCATCCGATGCGCTCCTTGTAGTGAATGGCACGGGTAACCCATGGGTAAATTTTTCCGACCCTCACCCATACCCACAGACCCTTACCCGCGAAACCCGCGGGTTTTTGGCAAAAAAAACGCCCTAAAACGCCCAAAATGGGCTAAAACTGATAGATTTCGAGCACAAACATTGTTTGGCTCATAAACCCGTCAGTTTTTATCCGTTTTGGACGTTCTGGGGCTCGTTTTAAAGCTCACGGGTATGGGAATCCGGACCCCTACCCATACCCACGCTTACCCGTGGCCGAACCCGTACGGGTCGCCAAACCCCTGCCATTCACTAGCTCCTTGGGCTACGACGAGGGTTGGTGTATGGATTAAATCGAATAGCTGGAGTGGCCGAACGAACTGGAGCCGTACTTCCTGGTCCACGCTCTGGATCAAGGTCTTCGCGGTCGAGAAGAGGTCGACCTCGAACGTCGTGCAGGTCTGTGCAGTCAAGAGGCACTACGACTGGAGGAGGTGGTGGGGGTGCCGGAGCAAAATGGTGGATGCGAGTAGCGATTGTGTCCATGGTAGTAGTACTCTGCATACTTGAATGTGCGCTATTAAAGCAGTCCAGCCTGAGAATACAACGTCAAGCGTCGCCAGGATACCTTAGCCTTGCTTGAAGAGTACAAAAGGTGCGGCGTTGCTGCGCCCGCCCAATGACATTGCCGACAAAAAGAACGTAGGCGAAGCTGCTCGCCCTAGAAACCTTGTTATCATCGTTGTGTTGTCTATTCTTAGTATGACGTCGCCTCCGACGCCACCAACGGAGACAATAAGCGCTGCATCTAAGAATAGTTACGGACAACGTATGTAGCGGACTAGGCTGACTGCTATTGTTCGCCCCTCTATATAAATTCTTACAAGAAATAACGACCATATCATTGATCCAAGTTTCCCAACACCCAACAGTTACCCAACGTATTGAACCCAACATGTCACCTCTCGCTGCATCATCTCCTGAACTCCCTATGTCGAAGAACAGCGGCTACACGCTGCAAACACAATTGAAAGGCCATACAGGACTGGTTCTCTGTATGAGCGCTACCGAGGATGGTAAACTGGCCAGCGGAGGTATGGCGTTTAACTTCGTTTGGCGTGCATCACTTTTACTCAGAGTTGGACCAGGCATAGACGGCGTGCGGATCTGGGACTTCCGCAGCGTTGTCGGCAAGCATGTGCCTCCCGCATGGAAGGCACCGCAGCTCTCTAGGCCTTGTGGTGCAGGAGAGCGTGGCCCTACTACCGCTCTTACATGGATTAGAAGGGAAGATGAGCCGGAGGATGGGTTGGTATATGGCACGGCTAGTGGCATGATTGCTTGCTGGAGAGAAGTGTCAGGGTCTAATCGGGTGACCGTAAGTAAAGTGTCATCTATCTTAATACATTGATTGACATCTATATAGGCCTACGAGGAGACATACAGTGCGCGTTTGGCCAATCCGGGCGAGATAACCGCGATTGCTTTCGACTCGGCGTCTAACCGGCTTGCGGTTTCAAATCGGAACTCGGTTGTTTCGCTCTTACGCGTTGGACCCAAGCTCGATCTCCATCCCATTTTCACCGTCGTTCTTAAGGACCACGTCCCGAAGGCTCTTGCTTTTAGTCAGTCAGGAGAGGTTCGAGCAGTTCACTCTTTCGGGCTTTACGACGGAATTATGTGAGTTCACCGTTTAGCGTCTGCGATAACATGTATCTTGATTAGTTTTGATACTCCAGCTACACTCTGAGCGGCAGGGATGGGAAGATTGAAGATCAGCAGCAAACCGGATGCCGGATGTAAGTGCTGTGACCCTAACTTATCTAGAAAATATACTTACTATCGATTTCACAGTGGCAATGTCTCTGCCAATCTTCGCAGAGGCGTATTCTGCCTGGATGACCCGGCCCAGGGGGTGGCTTTGTATAGATACAGCTCATGGGATCGGGTACGAACCTACGCCGTTGCGATAGAGAAATCAATGCGTCCTCGTCAGATCAGCTTTATCGAAGATTGCAAATTTATTCTCAGTGGTAGCGACCATGGCGCAGTATACTTGTTCGACCGTAGATCGGGGAACATGGTGGACGAACTCAGATGTGGGACAGGCCGTGTACAGGCACTAACGGTACGTTTTACAAGTTTTACAAGCCCTTTGATTGTGATACATCATATTTACATATTTGACAGGCGACGGAGCATCTGGAGAAACCACTTATCTTCTCCGCCGTATGCCGCAGCGGTTGGATGGATGATGAGTGTGTTATCTCCGTCTGGCAGAAGACTCAAGCCCCGACGGTCCCTGCGACTTCGGTCCCTGGTGTGCCCAAGGTTAAGCATGCTCCCGCCCAAGTTTCTTTCTATGCATCTCTTTTCAAGTTGGCGCTACAAGCATGCTTTCTTGTAATGGCACTTGGGTTCATTTGGCAGAACTTGCCCGAGGAGGCATTTGATTTGTTTGACCGGTACTTCTGCTAGATAGATATTTTTGACTAGGAATGATTGAAAGGACAAATATTTTGTACATACGGACGTGTTTGAATGCAAAATCTGTTTAAAAAAGACGAAAAAGTCGCCCTTTGGCATGGCTGATTATTACTAATCATCCTGAATTCCTGAATTCAGGAGGACCGCGCGCACGTAAGCCGTAAGCGTGGGAAGGCGCGTCATGGAATAATCTCGTTTGGTAACTCACCGCTCGGGCCACGCTCATCGACGCTCAAGCGTATTCCCACCATGGATTGGTCTTCTAGCACGGTCCTGCACTTTCGATGGCCCTCCAACCTTCATTGCTATCTGCAGCATGACAGGAGTAAAGCATGGAATGAGGATGCTGATCTTTTGACATCCCAAATGCTTTGCAAATTCCTTCGCAAATGCCTTGCGTATTAGACTACGTAAGTCCTTTATTGTGAAGATACCTATGTCGGCGGCGCTGATAATAGTTACCGCCCTTATTGTTCTCAACTCCTCCTATTAAAGAGGTGGTACTCCCCGCTCCCTGACGGATATCATCCTCTTCACCTGGCAGCAGGCTGCCTTAGGCTTTAGCTCCTTACCCTTTTGCATTAACCACGCTCACTTCTTTCTTTGTTACCCACTCTCACTTCTTTCTTGCGTTACCCACTCCCACTTACTTGTTATGGGGAATAATAGAAAATGGATATCGCCTAGCGAGGTAAGTTGACCTGCCACTCACGAAATGCAACACTGAATGGTTTGATAGTCAAAGAAGCATGTTATCCTACGAGGCCGCCTATACACAGACTGTATTCCTCGAGCTACGACGGTATACGCCAAATGCATCTCCCCAAATCCGCAAGACGCTCGCTACCCTTGTCTAGAAGATATCCTCGGCGGAGGAAAAGTTCAGCCTTATATACACGACTTCGTGGTCCGCATTTCACTGCGGTGCCGTCGTTCAGCTCGCTTTCGGGTTTTCTTCAAGCGACATCCCCGATTGCCCGCTAATGAGCTTGGAGTACGAGGCGACCTCGTTATTATGCGCGTAGCTTCAAGAAATAGTGATTCCGTCGTCAACATGCGATCCTCCGATGATAGATTTGTGGATATAGCTTTTCGTCGCCAGTAAGTACCGGCCGGCCCTCTCATAACGATCAATCACTGCACTGAGTCTCCTTGCCATAGCATCATTCCTTTAATGCATCGTTATCAACTCCCGGGACCTGCAAATATCCCGAAGGACGTACTTTAAATGTAACAATAGCAGTAATACTAGCACCAATAAATTATAATAGAACATTACAAAACCTCTTCGAATGCCAACTATTTCCTGTGCTTTGCCATGATAATGATCAAAGTCGGCTAATCACACCTACGCCAAATCTAAGCGAGACAATAGTTGCGGCGTCGGTGGCGTCAGCCCTATATGTCACATGAATCTAAGCCGCTATCGCCGCGCCGCGCAGCGTGCGTCTTCCATATCTTAAATGCATTTCTTTTTGTTTTGTCGACGTTCTTCTTTGACGCCTCTTGCACACGATAACCGCACCCCTTCATTCTAGTGAAGGAAGCTCCGCTCATAGACAATAACGGGCTTGACACCTTGAGCGGATCCCAGCAGAACAAAAGATGCAATTACGGAAGCGACGTGGTTCAAATAAGCCGCGTCGACTCAGGTCAGCTATCAAGACAAAATCCCAAGAAAAAAACTCAAACAGCCTACCTCTACAGCCATCGACGCACCACCCACCCTCTTTTACATTCATTATGAAGTCACAGCCCTTTACGTTTTCGGTTGGCGATGCCTCCTGGAGAGAGCATACTGCATCTCAAGCAGATGCTGATATCCAACCTTCAACAACTTTCTCGACTGCCTCGACTGGATCGATGCTCATGCAACCCCACAGGGAATCACCACCACTGGAACCATCCTCTCTTGGTGACCAAGTAAGGTCTTTATGTCATTTCTACACGTATATCGTGACTAATGTCGTTTTAGGATAGTCCTATGGCTGGGCCAAGTTCTATGGCGATTGTCCGACATGCTGCTCCAAACCCACGTTCTCGACCCGCACCGGATAATGATTCAATTACGGTACGTTCTCGAGCCCTACTTAGGATTATACATAGCTAAAATATGGATGTTAGGGACTCAATCCAAAGCGCGTTGCGGTACCAGGTCCAGGCAGGGAAAACTTTGACGAAGTAAGTTGTTTTCTGGCTTACGATTCAAATTACATGTTAAGTACGCTTCACAGATGCGAAGGAAAGCAACCGAACGTGCTGCCCAGATTCATCATCAGGATGAGCAGCTCCGCGCCATTAGGAACCAACGCGAGGACGAGATCAAACATCGAGATGAAGAAATCAAGCGTCGAGACGAAGAAATTCAACGTCTACTCAAGGAACGTGAAGAGTCCGAGCGTCGAAACGAAGAAATCCAACGCCTCAAAGAATGTGAAGATGACGAGCATCGAGATGAAGAAATCCAACGCCTACTCAAGGAACGCGAAGAATACGAGAGTCTAGTGGAGCAGCATCGCCATACGGAGGCCCAGATGACGGAGCAAGTTTTACAATATGAACGGCAGGTGAATCAATTGGACGTCGACAACAGACACATGGTAAGTTTTGACGTTGTAGTCCAATGACCATCACTCAATGCAAGTTATAGGCGCAGGTCATCGAACAGGGAAAACAACAAATGCTCGAACTAACTAAGCGGTGTGAAGAATTGGTATGTTCCTATGTCTTACCAGGTAAGGCTCTATAATTAGATTGTGTTCCAGAGCGGCACCGTCAACGCTATACTTGCGGAGAGGGAGAGAGAAAAGGTAAACTGTTGTCTTTTTTTCGTCTCAGAGCAATCTTCTCATTTTAGCTTCGTAAAGGCAACTCATGAACAGGAAGTTCTCACTCTCCGCCAGCGCCAGAGTGCAGTTGCAGGCAAAGGCCGAGCCCAACCCGACTTCCCCAGCCTCACGCCCACTACACCCACCCCCCGACCCACCTCCAGATACCAATTGATTCGTGGGAGTCGTCCCAAGGTTGGTGTCGTTCCACTTAGGCCATCTGGTCGTGCAGGTACGGTATTCTTCGATATATTTTGTAACGGTAGCATCTGACAACAAAGCTTCTACTACTAGGCTCAGTGCCCATATTGCCACGTTCTGATGACCGCCCTGTTCAAGCAGGTGCCCAAGCGACCCCTAGCTCATCTCGGATCCCTCCTGCGGCCTCCAGCTCGCCCCACACCCCTCCTACAGCCTCCAGCTCGTCTCAAACCCCTCCTACAGCCTCCAGCTCATCCCAAACCCCTCCTACAGCCTCCAGCTCGTCCCGGGCACCCTTTTCACCCAGCCTATCCCCGCTTCCAGAACTGGACTTGGATTTGCCAATGGATGACCCATCGTCCCCAATCCCATTGTCTCCAATAATCCCGTCCTGGATCAATCCCCCAATTACTTCTAATCCACCCTCTGGCGTTCCGACTAGTCTCCTCAGCACACCTGCTACTCAGCAGAATTTGGGCACAACTGCTTCGTCCAACAGTGGACGTCAACCTCCACCAGCCACTCCTGCTACTCCACTCAGCTCTAGGGCTTGTCGTCCAGCCAGTTTACCAACATCTCGTCATCCGTATGCCCGTCCTACCCATCGCACACCCACTGCCACAGGTTCCTCCGCTCCTTTTAACCCCCCCAACCTTGCAGATTTAAACACGGGATTGGAAAACCAGGCGCTGAAGACCGTTATCAAGCAGGTCATAGATCAGTTACGAGCCGACGTCTCGGTGACGAGCAAGCCGAAGGGTCGGAAAACCTCTACTCGCACACAAAATCAGCAAAGCATTCACCAGCAGAAATTGAAGATGCCAAAGGAACATGACCTAGCATGGAAGGTATGTACTTGCTTGTACATGAAATGGGTGAAGTCTCATAGTGTTATAGGAGGTTGTACGGATACGCTGGAAGAACGTGTTTCAAGTCTCGTCCATTGCCAACTTCGCAGAGTACGAGCCCGCACCTTCAGTAGCCGTAGCGGCATTCGAAACTGGCAAGGAAGGGCCGGATTCCAATAACGTGCTTGACTTTGGGTCTTCTTTCGAGCGTTCGAGGTGGAACAGAGTCATCTTGAAGAGGCTCGTGGATGACCTCCTGGAGGAACGCGAAGAAGACGGCACTTGGACCGTTTGCGATGTCAGCAACGAATACCTGATGGCGCTATTCTATGGACAGCTCAAGCGTTCGCGGGAGGCGTGGAAGAAGGTACAGAAGCGCCCCAACATGGAGGAGGGTCGCCTGGAAACCGGAGATGAAGTCTTGCAAAGAGTTGAAGAACAGTCAGCACTTCGACTTGCTGTGGTAGCCTCCCGATCACGGAGAGAGAGGGTAAGTACAGACTCAATCATTTGCATTTGAATATGAATTTATTGTTATTTTAGAAATTTGAAAGGCGGGAGAAAGCAGTCACCCGAGTAATCCAGATCAAGACCTCCGAGTCCCACCCTGACATGCATCTGGCGTGCACCAGTTATCACGGACTACCTCAAGTCCATCGACAAAGAGTCTCAGAACACCGCCATCCGTCCTACTCGAGGCAGCAAGTGTCACCCTCGTATGTACACTGACGACCCCGGAAGTACACCCGCACCGAAAGGCCTCCCTTCCTGTCTGTACGACACCGACTGGCTCCGAGCAGAGGAGAACGCAAAGGGGAAGGAGTGGATTGAGGAGGAGTTAGAAGTATCCAAGGAAGTATTTGAGCTCCTACAATTTACTGCGTAAATAGGAGCCTGTAAATATTTGGAATAACACTTGAGTTCTTGGGTACAGTAATTGTGCTCCGAATCCCCATGAGCCACTTGTATGAGCCTCCGCTGGATGAGCGGCCTAGAACTAGGCCACGAATTGCCAAAACGGGAATTTGCGCAGACGCGCCTTACCATGCCTACTCACGCGCAGGAGGGTGGTCCTGATGGAATATCCTACAAGCACTCAAATGGAATAAATGGAATAGATAACTTATATTACATCTACGTTACTACAAGTAGGTGTGCTCGCTGATGCCCAAGCGTTGACATGTTCTCGCGTTTGACGTGCGTGTATGTGTATCTGTGGGGGCGGGGGAGGAGAACAATTAAAAAAAGCGTACATGCATATACAATGTTATCAGCTTTGGAATTGGACAGAGCCCAAAGAAGAACATACCTTAGTAGCATCCCCAGCATGACTTTAGCAATCGACTCGATCAGAACGGCATTAACTGGAGGAGACGGTGCGTCAGTAGTCAGTCACCGTGGACGTAAATAAATGAACAGTGGAAACTCAAGTGCTCACCCTTGATCGAAAACAAAGGCGTTCTACTAAGCCATCCCTCCCGCACTGATCTGAGGTAAGCGTCAAGTGGGATAGAGGAGTGTAGAAACATACATGTGACGACCCAGAGATAATGGACAGAGCAAGACTCTGTCCGACAGCGGTTGTATTATCTCCAGGCCATGACTCCCAACCCTCCCTCTTGCGCAGAGTCGAAAGGTGTTGGTGCGAAGGTTGGTGGCGGACCAGCTGGAGGGCTGAAAGCGGATTCAAAGTGACACCGCCTGGAGAAAGGAACAATGTGAGAAAGTTCAAACGGAGGCAGGAAAAAAGGAAGCACAGAAAAAGGAAACCCACACCCAGTTTCTAAGTCCCAGTTTTGGGCCTCCAAAAGGGTGCAGGAAATGAATAGGAAGGGAGAGAAGAGCAGATGAGGAACATGGGGAACTCACTGGCAATAGAAGGCACGCACAACACGTTGAGACTGTGGCTAAAAAGCCGAGGATGTGGGTCCTGGAGATCAAATTGCCTGTGATTCGAGTTAGGGAAATGAATGCGATAAGGGGCAATGACGACGGAATAGAGGGAGGAGGGGGAGTGAAGTTGGAATACAGACAATTGGGGAGGCGGCCGCTTGTATTATTACATAATCATCATTGTTCGGACGACGCGTAGATCACCGGTAAGATGTGATGCGACGCGTACAATGGTGACAAAAATATTGAATCCAATCGTCCATTTAGACGACGTACTCAAACTTGTGTAAATGTGGGCCACTGCTTCGCATGGCATATACGAGTCCTACCAGGATGTCCTAGTAAGTGCCTAGTACAGTGCTACTTTCAGCAAGCTGTGTTCTTTTGGAGAATACAACGAACACAAACTTGCAGCAGCAGCAATAGCATTCCTAGCGGATGGTTTGACCTTTGGCTTTAGTGTTCATGAATAAAAGGGTTTAGAGCAGGAGACAGGAAATTAACGCACGCAGGTTCTTTTTTATTGACAACAGGGGCGACAGAGGCAAGGGATGCATCAGAATTATAGGCGTTCAGCGCAGCGGCACGATGTTACATTATGTCACACAGTGTTACTAGTTACAGGTAGGACAAAAGTTGCGCAGTATCTGTTCCACTGCATGGAATTGTGTATTTTTTTTGTGAGTCGGTCACATTAGCATCTAGCTATATGGCAAAATAGTTTTTTTTCTGTACCATTTGCACCAGGAAGAAGAAAACCAAGTGTACTACTATCAGACATTATGTAAGCTACACATGACATAATCAGTTGCAAGCAATTGACAAGCAAACTTAGTAGCAAAGGCTACCAAAGTTCCGGCCCCGGTTGCGACTAATAAAAATCCAAAGAGGAATATCCAACATTGTAGACTATCATTTTATTGACAGAACATGCAGGGCCAGCAATCCAACTAACTACCTAACAATTTTTCTTCCGCTGCGGGTAATCCTAGCGTTCATTTCGGTAGGCAACATGTGCTCTGCATTCTTCGTGTTGTTACTCATCTGGATCTTGGTCCTCTTCGGCTTGGGCTGCTTGACAACCTTGGCTATGTCTTCCGCACGAGGACGCTTCCTGCGAGATTTCGACAGACAAACCAACGCCCTTCGACCAACAGGTGTGTCGACCATCTTGGAAGGAGTCCAAGCACACTGGTTGAACACATTGAAGCTGTATGGGCCAAGGGTGCTAACGTCCAAAACGTGAGCGACATCTTCTTCCATTGGGGCTATGCTCTGCATTTGCTTCAGACACAAGCTTTGATCTCAAAAAGGTCGACTTACCTTAATACTCCACCAGTCTTCACCTGGTCTGGCCAGGATGGGTGTATAAACAGTACACTCTTTGTCGGAGGTACCCTTAGTCAGTGGAATCCTTAAGATATAATTCTGAACTTCAATCCTGTTAGAATTAGATCGGACCCTGGCTAGGGGGATCTTAGGAACATGATCTTCAATAGTGCTCCAGAACCCAAGGTCATTGGTGACTATAAGAAATAGGTTAATAATAAGGAAAGGAAAGTAAATCCAATCGTACCCAGACCCATGCCATTAGCTTGAAGAACAGCACGAGGGTGAAATAGATTCAAGTCATGGAACACGGTAAGCTGCGACTGCACCAATCGCACCTGCTTCCTACGGTAGCAGTAAACCTCGGTCATGAAGCGGCCGTGACCATCTGTATTCATTATAAAAGGATTGTCGGAAGACACATGGGGAAAGGGTTTTTTGTCGAGAAGCGAAACACGACCTTGTTGGTAGCCAATCACTGCATTCTTGAAGCGCTCCCAAACTGCAGCGTCCGAGCACACATAGTATATAGGCATGCATGGATGAATGACTGCATCTATGAGCATGTCACAAGTTTCTTGAGCACCATAGCCATTAAAGAAATCCTGTTCACTTTTGACCTCGAGGAAAATCGAATTCATGGACCTTTTTTTGATGGTGCATTCTTTCCAACGCTCCAAGGTCGACATCATGTCATTGGGCTCCAGAGAGTATACAGGACCATGTGACGGGCTCCATAGATAAGGCCAAAGCTGGGTCGAAATAATTCAGCCAACTGAAAAAGCGAGCAGGAATAAAACTCACAGAGGAACCAACAGTAAAATCATCCTTTCGGCACACCCTTCTCAAAGCCATAATGTAAAAGGTAATCATGACATTATGATCAATGAACACGAGAGTCATATCAGGCTTAATGAAGGCGGCCTGAATCGAAACAAGCGGCGCTTTTCCACCTTTAGGACCCGCAGAGAATTCTTCAGGCACAACAAAGGCCTGGCTTTTTGCACCTCTGTTGACCGTACCGCGAGACACGATTTCTTTATACATCGCAGTAGGCATCCAAAAACAGTGACCTTCCAACCCGAAGCATATACGGATAAGATACTTCAAACACTTAAGTAAAAATCACCGTCAAAAAATATACACACTCACGCTGCCTATGCCTATTGTCAATTCCTTTCCGCGCACAGCAGAATAAAGTGGCCCTGATATTTCCAACCTGTTAGCAATATCAGGGCCATGCCTTTCCTTTTCGACAAGCCCGACCGAAGAAGGCTGGATGGAATAAGCGAAATAAGTGCCTAGTAGTAAGCCCCAAAAATGTGAGTACACCACTCACATATTGAACATCGCCAGGTGCGTTGATTGAGAGACTGGAATGAGCAGGCGCAGCACCTCCGCCCGTGCTAATAGAGCCTCCTTTCGACTATAATGTATGTTCACATTAATCACTGAACAGAGAGGGAGAAGCGAACAAACACGTTATAATAACTTACCTCTTCGACGCCCATTCCACCCGTCTCAGCTCCCTTCCTCTTTACCCCGAAGTAACTCAAGATATTCCCATCTTTCTTGGTGCCCTCCTTTGGCTTCTTGTTTTGCTTGGGCTTCGGAGCATTGTCGAGCTTGAGCTCCACAGTAGGAAGCGGATGAAAGAAAGGGTCGGACCGGGTGCATCGGTGAAAGGTCACTGTTGCCCTTGAACCAGCCTCTCTTGCACAGCATGGTGTGTGGAACACAAGAGTTCCTGGTGATTTAGTAAAGACAAGTCAGAGATAATAAGAAGCAGAACAATGCAAATACCTACCAGGATCCGAGTTACCTCCTTTACCTGACGCATAAAGATCCACTTCTCTTTTGAAGTAACGGAGGACGAAGCTTTCGGGCATTTGTTACTAGTGGCAAAAATACCAGGAGGTGAAAGACGACGGACGCGACGCGACACAGATTAACGTGTCGGCGTGACTCGCTGTCACACTGTTACCCTTACAGAGGAGATGCAGAACTAGCGCGATATCTGCTCCACTGCATGAAATTATCCCTTTTCTTCGCAAATAGGTCATATTGATGCAGTAGTGTACTGCAAAATAGTTTTTTTGATTATATTCTTAGCGTGAAGGAGGGAACGAAGCGTACGAGTTTTGGATTATGTAAGCAGCACTTCACTTGACTTGTTGTCTCGCGAGCCACCTAAGAGTCCTATCACGAGCAGCATACTCAGCGCGTCGCTAGCGTCCCGAAACAACGAAGAGCGAGGTCTGCACCTCCCCTCTCCCCTCGACCAACGCAGACCCGACGACCTAGGTGAATTCACCAAGCCGTTAGCTGGATGGTAAAGACAGTCCTCGACCACGACTCAGTGCAATCATTACAATATAGGAACTCATTATTAATAGTATGAAAACTCATTTATTTTCTACAACCCCCCTACATACACACAAGAAAATAAAGGCCGACAGATGCGAAGGAACAGGAGCCCTTCTCCCAAGCACAGAATGCTGCTACAAACGGGAAGGCTACAAGTTATCCCTTCCCAACGCTACGTGTGGTATGATACTGCCTTCGCGCCGCGTTGTCGTTGTTCCCCATACATCTCCCAAAGCCCTACCTCTTGTCCATGGGTTATCACTTGAGATAGACCGACTGCAGACGACAAGGGGCGAGGCACGACGGACGACGTGCATGGCCGACGACCTCCTGAAGTGCCAGCCACACAGCGTAGAGGTTGCGGAGGAGTGAGCGGCGTGGTTAATGAAGTGGCGCGGATGGGGTGCGGTGGGCGTCCTGCGTGCGGTTTCTAACAAAGACTGCTGTAGGTGAAGGTGATTCGTTGGGAAGACCGGGAGTGTGGTACGTACTATCAATCATTCTGCACGTCCCTCCCCTCCTCTTTCCAGCTTCTGTTGCGTCTCGGGAGTTACATTGCACCCACGTCGGGGCGGCTTGGTGGGTGTCGAAAGGGCACCGGCGCCTGTTGGAGTCGATAGGGGTCGACGGGTGGTGGGCAGAGGGCGGGTAAGTCAAGCACCCGCTAGACTTGGGGAGGTGCCTAGAAGAAAGCTAGAAACTACCAACATCAAGGCGACATTTGGAGGGGAAAGGTAACGGAACCGCTTACCTTTGCATTGACGACACCATCATCGTCGATATCCATAGTTTCCCTTGCTCGCAGCGTTCCATTGGATTCGATGGTCGGCAGTCAAGGGAATATAATGAGAGCAAGAGCCTGAGAAGGGAGACACGAGAGGGGCAGGAGTGAGAATGCGGGTGGTTTGAAGTGCTGAATCTTCGTCATGACGCGCAAGTCATTTCAAACTCCGCTTCAAGTTCAACGCGCGCTGCTGAACGCGAGCACGTCGCCTCCCCTTCGTCCTCCTTCGTCTCTTTCTCATTTCCCATTCCATCTACGCGCAGACTTCATTTGTGGGCCGTGGCCCTGTCACTCGGCATCTACGGTGAGTTACTGCCTGTTATTCATCTCTCGTACCTCAGCAGCATATCCTTTGACCAAGATAGGTTCTGGTGAATGACTATCATGCATAGCGCCAAACCCGTCCCTCCTTCGTCTTTCGTTTTTTTCTCGTCACTACCATCTTATCCTGCCGGAGAATAACCCAGTGAGTTTGCAGCTTGATCATCTTATTCTGCGTCTCTGACTGTTTACTGACAGTTCGCAATATAACCGACAGGGGAGAAGGTGAGTTTTTATGTCTTTCGTTTGATTTTCTAACTTTCTATTCGGAACTGTGATATTATGTGGCCACGCCGACTAGCCAAGCGCACTGGTGAGTTTTCTGCCTAATCGTCTCGTCTTCTCTGCTGACTGCTACTCGTCAGTCTGCCGATGCTCGCTCCTGTCTCCTGTCCTTCGAATTAGCAAGGGATAACAAGTAGTGGGTTCCTTACTCTGCTTTTGATTTCCTACCTGACAGTTGATTAACAGCCCGTAATCCGAATGTCGGCTTTAACAAATACATCGTCCCGTCAGTACGGATATCCTGAGTCGAGACATGCTAGGTTCGTTGTTGTAATCTGTTCCTATTGCCCACATCCCACTCACTTTTATTGCTTTTGTCCAGCTCGACTATGCCACTCAAATCACAGACGACGACGAGCACTGCTCCCTGCAGGAACTATCCAACTGGTGAGTACAGTGCTCTCCACAAAATACAAGTTCGCGTACCTCTTCTCTGCCATCAAGGAACTCGTTCAGAAGGCCAGATGCAAACGTACTGGTTTATAGAGGGGCACGCTGCGCAAGCCATTGTTGTTCTGGTCGTTGTTCTGGTCGTCGAGTGAGCAAAGAGGCAACTTAGAGGTCCTATCTGAACTATATCGTGAGTATGCACTCTCGCATACGCATACGGCATGTATAATTCTGCTTCTGCTTCGCGGCGGATGACGCGTGTGTATATTTATTTTTGGACGGCGATTAACAATAACGAACAGCCGACGACGATGTTATATTGCAGCAGCGATAGATACCTAGGATACCACTGTACTATTGTGTGCGTACACGTGTTCTCAATTGAATGCAATTGTTGCGTATCCTAGAAACAGACCACAATGAAAAGGTCCTCACTTAAATACCGTTTGTGTTTGCCTACCCGTCGCCTCCTCATTCTCGAATCCCAGTCCCATTCTCCCCCATTCTCCAGTTGTCTCCAGATGCCCAGAATCGACTACACGTACCTCTGTACTTGTGAACTATACCCAGATGGGCACAATGTGCGAAAATCGTCCAAAACCGTTCATTCTCTAGAACTTAAGAACCACAAGGAGAAGGCATTGCGAGTAAGTGCCATCTGTTATACCTGAAAACATAACTTACGAATATCTATAGTCAGAAGCAGGAAACGAGGGTAGCCAGCACGAGGCTCAGAATGAGGATGCTCAGAATCGTGTAAGTCCCTCCCCCTCCGTTCATGATTCTCACATCTAGCTAAATACAGTGCAGGCACAACTTGCCAAACCGGACGGCACTGGCCTAGCAGGTCTGCTTTCTGGCCTTCACATATCCGACTCCGACTCGTATGGCTCAGCTGATACACCTGCTTCGGATACCGCGGACGATCAGGGTCTCTCAGACATGCTTGCTGGGGTGATACTATCGGAGGATGAGCCCGTCAATGCGTCTAACCCTGCCGCCAAACGTGGAGTTGTGACGCTGGACGCTGTTCAGGAAAGCGTTCACAAGCTAGTACTCCGGCACCCATTCGAGAAAGCTGCTAAGTCACCTTCGCTGAACACATCTCCACAGCGGGGAGACGGTACTACCCGTAGCGCCCACGAGCGGAAACACATCTCATTGCTCAATTCCGTTCAAGTCGATATCCAGGAACTCAACAAAACGCTGGGCGGTATCGATGGCCAAATTCTTTCGGACGAAAGGAAACTAGGAGCTCTGTTGCACGACGTAGCAAATAAGATACGTGGATTAGGGGTGACTCTTGCCGATGGGTTCAATAACCCGTCCGACTTGGTATCCTCCCGGAAGCAGGACTTGCTAGCAGCGCTAAGACAGGCAGACATCCGCGTCAGCCAGTTAGGTGGCTTGTATCGCACAGTCGACCCCATTCAAGTCCCCATTCGCATTGACTCAGGTAAGGCATATCCGGGCAGCTACTACTTGTGTTGTGTATCTAATATCCGTCCCAGAAAAAATGCTACATAGTCCGATCTCCAATCTTGACACCATCGCCCAAATCACGCTTCTTTTTGTCACGGTTTCGCACTTCGTCATGGGCTTGAGTAGGACCTCCTGCGATTTTATTATTGGCATCCTTTCAATGGTTATTCGGATGACAATGGCCATCGGCATGCCTTCTGGTATGAAGGAGTACTCGATGGAGCATACCAATGTACTCCAGCAGCTGCCCGCTAGCTTGAACGACGCACTCAGCCTCTTCCGTCTAGACAGCACGGCTACCTTATATGCGGCATGCCCAGCGTGCAATTGCACCTATAAAGCCGAGTACGACCACGTTACCACTGAAGCTTCTTATCCCACCCGTTGCACCAACCTCATCCTTACTCAGGATGGTCGGACCCTGTGCGGGGAACCTCTTCTCGAGTCACGACATGGACAGCAGCGACCGCTGAAGCCTTTCTTGTCCACCTCGCTACAGGACTATCTAAGCCGAGTGCTTACTGACGCTGAGGCTGAGCGTCTCTGCAAAAAGGCGTGTGATGATGCATTCTCTAGTCTTGGTAAACCCCATACCGAGTCAAGGAATGTGTTCGAGTCGGAATTCATGCGTACCTTCGAAGGGCCAGTCCAGGGCCAGTTGTTTATCAACCGAGGGGATCGCATTCGACTTGTGCTTGGGATGCACGTCGACTTCTTTAATCCAAATCCGGGACGACGTGCAGCTACTGCTTCCCTTGGAGTGATCACATTGGTCATTCTTAACCTCCCAGAGGATCTCCGCTATAAGCCTGAGTTCATGTTTCCTGTTGGCATCATTCCCGGGCCCAAGGAACCCCCACTGGAGCAACTCAACCACTATCTACGCCCAATAGTCGAGCAAATAAACGACGGATGGTCACCAGGGTATCACCTTTCCCATACAGCAGACTCACCTGAGATCGGTGAGTACGCTGATCTCGCCCTCATTCTCGCCATCAACGATCTTCCTGCTGCACGCAAAGTGTCTGGAAATGCTGGGGTTAAGGCTAACATATACTGCACTACCTGCGATTGCCGTGGGCGGGCAACGATTTACAGAACGGATTTCAACAGCTGGACCGTCCGAAATGTCTCAGTGATGCGTCAGAAAGCTGAGGAGTGGCGGGATGCTGGAAGCGTAGACTGTCGGACGGAAATTGAGCAGGATTATGGGATACGCTGGTCGGAACTTTGGCGCTTGCCCTATTGGGATCCCACAAGAATGCTCGTTGTCGATGGCATGCATTGCATTTTGGAGGGGCTTGTGCATTACCACTGCAGATACGTCCTATGCTTAGATGCTGCGGAGGCCAAAGTTGAGGTCGAACCCGCCGCGTTTGCGTATCCCTGGACCCAATACAGCAACAATACCCATCCAACATATCAAGGCTTTGACGATAAATCCAAGCGGCACATCATTTCCATCCATACTCTGCTGCAGCGTCCACTTGATGGCAATTCACCGAAATCACTTGATATCGTGCAGCTCCGGAAGAAGTTGTTCACGAAGAGAAAGAATGCGCTGAGCTTCGTCGCCTATGACATCGGCTTTCTTCAAGGCCAAAAGGTGCTGAACAACGCCGGCATTTATGTGCGCCCAACGACAAAGGAGCACATCATCTCATTGCTAATTGAATGGGTATGTACATAGAATTGTACGCCTCTTGCATACGCTAACCGATATTTCAGCGACTAAAACTTCCGAAGGCAGCCGAGAACGTTAGACCCAAGACGTGCGACATGGACACGCTGCGATACATTCAGCACGTTATCAGGGAAACGGATACTCCATCCTGGGTGCACTCTGTTCCTTTGAACTACGGTGAAGCAGCGGCAGGTATCATCAAGGCCGGAGAATGGCAGATCCTGAGCACGATCCACCTTCCCATAGCACTCGCCACCTTATGGGGTGACAAAGAGTTTCCCCATCAATCCCATTTCCTACAAATCCTAGACCACTCCATGGCTTTATTCGAAGCTACAACTATCTTCATGCGGAACACTATGACTGTGTCGCGAGCCACTCGATATCGCACTTTGATTCGCCAGTGGGTGGCCGACCTCTATGACGTACACCCACACACGACCACGCATACAAAGAGGACAAATGTGCACATCGCGTTCCATATATTCGATTTCCTGATTCTTTTTGGTCCTGCGATGTCTTGGTGGACGTTCCCCTTTGAACGTCTCATCGGTGTTCTCCAACGAATTAACTCGAACGACATGATCGGTGGTAAGTACTCATATCATGTTTCTTTGCGTTCTGCGTTCTGTACTCACCTCCTTCGAAGGAATGATGGAACAGACGATTCTCAAATCGTATACAAAAGGCGCTAACCTGCGCCGATGGTTGCGGCGGCCGGATTGTCCTGAAGTCGTGCGGCAGTTCAAACATCTGTTCGATAAAGCTTTCTCCCCACATATACATCCCGACTCTGAGCCACGCACAGATACTGGACCAATTCCCGTTGAAGTAGCGCACTATCGACACAACGGCGTCAACTACTCTCGCGCAAGAACACATATGGGGAACAGCCTCATACTTTATTACCCTACGCCTCAGTCCACTTCTCCTGTCGCCGGAAGCATCCAAAAAATCACCACATCGAGCCAAGGCGTCCGGGTACACGTCCAACGCCAGGCGTCACTGGCACCTGGCCAACATGACCCCTTTTCTCGATATCCTCATTTCCCTGCGAAGACGTATTCTGCAGAGATGGAACATATGACTCGCTTAGATGTTGTACCGTTATCGTCGATTCTGACACATGTTGCACGGTATAGATTCAAGGATAGGGCAGTCGTTATAGACCTTTCAAAGGTGAGCTTCCGAATGGCTCTGCTCCCACTGAAGGCGTTGGTAACAGCCTCCCCGGATCAGGTTTGATTATCAATGCATTTCATCTTCACCGCATCCCTCTCACGGCCGAGTCTGTATATCATTTATTTTGGGACAATCCATCGTACGCTCAGCGTCCATCGTACGCCGTTCGTACGCTGAGCGTACGCTCAGTTTCAGTCAGAAAAAAAATTCTCGTATTGGGCACAGTTTTTTTCCTACCGAAAATGTTAATATCAGGGGCGTTTTCAGCGGGCGAAAAAACAGTTCTGATAATATAAATTTTTCTTTTAGTTAGCGCATGTAGAAATTTCTCGTTTTTTGCCTTGTCTAAATCACGAATAAAACTGTGATTATCTCTTCAGACTTTGCGGTGGCTGATGTTTCAATTTTCAGTTGCGTTTTCCATCAGCTGCATTTCACAGTTGATTACTAGCTCTTCTTACTACTTATCACATTAGCTGAAACTGTGTTTAAATTTCAAAGTTTCCGTCCTGCATACATGGTGTGAGATAATCGACATTTATCTGGGGTTTTCGGGTAACCGAAAATCATCAGGTTCCCGGGGTGAGGCGAACCAGGACCTTCTCCCGCTTTTAGCGATCCGCGTACGGGCAAAGCCGATTTCGTTGTGGATGGCAAGACATACAAGACGTGGTATCAAGTACATGGAGACATTCATTCGACTGGCCGGACCCCGCTGCTTGTTATCCATGGTGGTCCTGGATTGACCCATGACTATATGCTGTGAGATAAAATCAGACTACTTGAGAAAAACCTTACTGATGGGATTGACGTTTTACAGACCGAACTTGAAGTTGTACGAGTATCACAGGTACGGAACGGCTTTGCACGTCCGAGATGGCTACTTTCATACATACATTCTTTTTGTCAATGAATGAATAGCATACCCGTTATTTTCTACGACCAGATAGGCTGCGGCAGATCGTCCCACATCCCTGAAGCACCCAAGTCGTTTTGGTGTGTGGACCTTTTCTTGGACGAGTTGGAGAATCTGGTTCGACATCTCGGGCTACAACGCTATGATATCTTAGGTCATTCCTGGGGAGGTGCGTCTGGTGTCACTCAGTCAGCTCGTCGCCAACCTGCTCACAAATGTTTTCACAGGCATAATTGCTTCAAACTTTGCTGCAGCCCGTCAACCAACTGGACTCCGTAGGCTGGTGCTCGCAAGTTGCCCAGCCTCTACTGATCTTGCAACAGAGGGCGTCGTCAAGCATCTCAAGGAAGGTTTTCCGCCTGGAACCTATGAAATGTTCGAGAAGCACGAACGAGAAGAGACGACGGACTCAAAGGAGTACCACGACGCCATGAAAGTGTTTCATCAAAAACATACGTGCACGTTGGACCCCTGGCCGGAAGAGTTGCTGACTTCGTTCAGGGAGGCAGGTAAAGATAAATCTGCACACAGGGCAATGTTCGTTGTCTTTCTTTCTTACGTTCAGCATATTCTCATCGAAGAAATTTATCAGGAACAGTCAGTCCTTCTTACAAAATGGAGGGAACAATAAGGATTGGGGCGTCATCCTAATATTGGACCAAATAGCGTCCCCAACGCTGCTCTTGCACTCTCCGACGGATTTGGTACATGAAATAGCAATGCGGCCTTTCTTTGAAAGGATTCCTAAGGTCAAGTGGGTGGAATTCTACCATAGCTCACATTTAGCGCAGTTTGAGGAGCCAGAGAGGTATGTCTTGAATCTTGATTAGTGATTTTGCATGTCCCCTCCTCACGAGTCTGGGTAACAGGTATTTAAAGATCGTCTCGGACTTCCTTCTGGGATAGTTCAAGCTGCCAGTCGGCGTGCTACGGTTGTACTGTACCTTGGCCCATCATACGAGAGTTGAAGTCCTAAGAAATCCCAAAGAAGTGAAGTTTAAACAACCTTTCACACTCTGAAGACTGGGACAATTCTTCGAAAGGAAGAGAGTTTTTAAATACTACACTGCCAGACATCAATTATGAAGTGATGATAGGAGAAACATAAGTAGTACAGTGTAGCCGGTACACGTCGTACCATAACAATAAAGCAGGTCAACTTTCAAGCCTGGATTTCAGACCACACATCGCAACGTATGTCCGTGACTCCGTTCACAACGCGACAAGAGTCACAAGACGTGTCCCAGTCACAAGACAGGCACGCTCAGACCACGTGGTCTCCCTTCTCGTTTGAGCCGTCGTCACTGTCACTGGTAGGCCTGTAACCGGCCCGTCTAGCAAGAATGGTCAGATGACCAATGCGAAGCATTTCTTGTGTAGACGGGCCTGCGAATCTGAGTTTAAATCCTCGTAGTGCGCGCTTCCCACGGGGGTATCCAGAAGAAGAAACCGCGAAATTTGACTTGCCCTGAACAATAATCACAAATATGGCAGGCGCGGATCGTTGTCTGTCCAGCGAGGTACAGTTCAACGTCGTTCAGACGCTTGCATCGTACACCATACTCCTTATAAGCTCTTCAGGCATTTTTGTGCCAGCGCAACAAACTTGTAGAAGGTCCTGGATTGCCTCTAGGAATCCATTTTCTCTGACTCCGCCTCTCATTGGCATGCTGCATATATAGTGATGAAGGGCATCGGCCTTCTTTCAGGCTCTCACACGTAGCTAATATTCTATGTATCTTTGCCTTACCTGTCAGAGTTTAACTGTAATTTATACCTTCTATCCAAACTGCACCAATCTCAGAGTAAGTCTAGTCAGGTCTAGTCCAAACAACCTCGTCTCTACTCTCATCAAAGGCAAAGCTTTTTCTGTACATGTATTATGTAATGTTATGGTACTTAGCAGTGCCAGCAAGCTTTGGGACTCTCGTCACTAGTGGATTCAGGATTGCTGCCTAGCGCAAGAAAGACTCGGCAGTATTTCGCTGCTAGCTTCTCACAGAACTTGCAATATTGTACACAGTTCCTATCATCAAGTCCGAAGATCTGGGAGGATGCCAGAGATTGGCCAGAGAAATTCATGAATCGTATGCTGCAGAGTGTTAGCTTGGTCTCAATGGACGAAAAATGGCTCGTTACGAATTCATGCTTATGCTAACATTTGGGGCAGCGATACACGTTATTAATTGGTTCCTACCACTGAGTTTCATGCTGTTTCGTGCTGGCTACTGTACGCGACGGACGCGCGGCCTTCCATTTTGGGCCAGATTCGTAAGCATTTGTTCAGGGCAGGCTCAATTTCGCACTTTCTGTTTTGGGGTACCCGTGGGAAGCGCGCACCCTGCCAACTTTTCTTCAATTTCACCAGCCTGTATACACAAGAAATGCTTCGCATTGGTCACCTGACCATTCTTGTCATACAGGCTGGTTACGAGCCTATGTCACTGGGAGTCTCGCCATTGAAGCCGGAAAACGTCGTCGGAATTTCTTTTGTTGTCCGGAACGCCAGACTGGATAAGGCAATCATATCGTGCAGTAACCTCGACTCGCTTTCTGTAAGGTCCTCTGTGTCCTTTTCTCCGACAGTGATTTCAGCAGGGTCTACGTTGTTTTTGATGGCCTCTGCGACAGCCCATTTTACCAAGTTCCAAACTTTCGTGTTGCTCGGTATGAAGGCATCCAAGATTGGGCGCGCATCGGCCGTTTGAAGAATCATGGCGGCCAGCACAGCAAGAGTGGTGTACCTCGGAAACACGAATAGTCCACGTTGTTCACTCCGTCAGAGTTGTCTTCTGATTTCTCGCAGTTTTCAAGATTCAGATTTAATCAGGTCAATGAATATTTGACCATGCCGGTCTTATAATGACCACGCTTGCCTCTAGTCCACAGCATTTGGCACTCAACAAGTTTAATAACGCCAACTGCTTTCTTGGTTTCCATAGGAAGAAAATTGTCTACAAATCTTAGCCTTGTCCGAAATCGCGGACTTGGCGACTTTATCGGAGTGCTTCTAAAGTGTATACTAGCATTTGGCATTAAGTAGAATTGCTGCGAGAGATCTCTCAGTGGAAATCAGCTCCATCTTGCTTCTATTTTTAGCTTCATTTAATAACCGGTGATGGGGTCCCCGGCCCGGCAGTTATTTGTGTGGTGCTTCAACTGCTTGTTCCAGGTCGCCAATCCGTACTCTTAACTACACCACGACTACACTCTAGTATTATCTTTGATACTACTGTATCTCAGCCAACATCCATGGGCCATAAGCCGTCATCAAACAACGAGCTCAAGATTGTTCAGTCGTACTCACCTTCACACGGACTCCTCGAGGAACATACAACGCTGCGACAGAGGTCAACTGTAACTGAATGCTTTCCTCCGAAAACCGCGTTTCAAGACCTGCCCAACGAAATCTTACTTGTCGTATTTTCCTTTCTTGAGCTTAAACCGTACATCATATCACACGGCGTTTGCAAGAAATGGAAGCAACTACTTCCTTTGGCTGAGATTCATCCTATCCGACGGCGCATGGTTAACTTGTTCCATCAAATGCTTCAGCATCCCGGGTTTCTCGATACACGTCCATGGCCACTCCAAACCATTCAGCCCTTCGACCGGAAGGCGTATATTGAGGCTCTGCTATCTCAGTATCCTGCAGTCCCGGAGGAGTTCAAGTTGTGGATCCTCGAGTGGCCAGCTCGGATGGTCATTTTCTCCATCTGGCCCGGTTCCCCATTCATAGACTATCGAGAACGCACGAGAGATCAAGTAGACGGTATCAACTGGCTAGCATATCTTCCAGAAGGCTCACCCTCCCTGTTAACCCTTGTTCACCGAAATCCGGTCCATGACCATCATCCGATGCCAGCCCTCCTTATCTGGACTGACGAGGCCAAGATACTTTGGCTCATTTTCGATACGAACGAGCCAGAGCTTTTCGGGAGTGTTCAATTGACAAGTTGGATCAGCGATGAAGCTGCGATAGAGTGTCGCTTTCCAAAACCGGAAGATGAATGGGACATATGTTCTATGCTATTCAGAAATTGGCTGGAATTCTTGGAATCATTTTGGGATCGAAACATTGCACGCGTCGCGTCTCTTTCATCCAAGTCTTCTCCCAAGTATCTTGAACATCGACCCATGGTCCACCCTGTTCCCTACGAGTTTGGAACTTGGACACCACATTTTCGACCTTCTCCTCCCTGGGTGTCGCGCAGCGAACCTCAAGTGCAGAAGGATATGCAGAACTTTTCTTACCCGGATTATTAATATAGGCCGGGTGCTCTCGCAGCCATGCGGGTTAGGATTGGATGCATATAGAATCATGTCCTATAGGCTATCTTGTTCAAATTCTATCAATGCTTTTCATCTTCCTATTCTTCATTGAGCTCACTTACTCCCCGGTTCCCCGCTCACGCACTATCGAGAGTTCACGAGAGACCAAGTACACGGTATCAACTGGCTATCGTACCTTCCTGAAGGTTCTCCCTCTCTTTTAACCCTTGTCCACCGAACGCCGATTCATGGACATCCGAGCCATCCAATGCCAGCCCTCCTTATCTGGAGAAACAACTCCAAGACAACGTGGCTCATCTTCGACGAAGACGAACCGGAGCTCTACGGACGTGTTCAAGTGATGGACTGGTACAGTCGACAGGCTCCGATAGAGTGTCGCTTCCCTGCAGTGCCCGGGTCGGACGAGCATGCCCACCCCTCGCGATATTGCAGGTTATTCAAAAGTTGGCTGGAGTATCTGGAATTCTTTTGGGATGTCAACATTGAGTGTGTCACCTCTCTTTCAGCGATACCGCCCGTTCTGAGTCAAGAACATCGACCAATGGTGCAACCTATTCCTTATGAATTCGGTTCTTGGACTGCAAATGTACGGCCTTCCCCTCCCTGGGTGTCACGCGGCGAACCTCAAATCCAGGAGGACATGCAGAACTTTTCTTACCCGGATTATGATCATTAGGCATGCTGTCGTCACACGCCGGTTTAGGATTATCGGGTGCCCGTAGAATCAATCATGTCCTATTTACTTTACATCTTTGTTGTACTACTGTTCTTCGGCTCTGATGACTTCGGAATAAGATGTTTGCCATCCAGATACCTGACCACACAATGTTAGTTTGTGAATGTCCTCATTACCTACTACCTATTTTTCCAGGAATAATGGTATGTTCAACTTTGTCATGTCTTCTGTTTCTTTAATGGCACTTAGCTGAGTTTCCACAAACATTCAGAATAGTTTTCACTGTTTACTTCCTCAGCTTCCACAAGACAGTAGGCACTGGGTACTACTAACTACTACAGAGTCTATGAGAATATGACCAAGCTCAATGTTGAAGCAGCCCATCTGTCGATGAAATTGCCCAGAGCTTCCCCAGGTATGGGGCGGCTGGCACCGTAACGTGGATGTTCCAGGGTCTAAGCAATAGACTTGAGGATCCTGGGGAAGAATGGTACACAGCCCACGTCCTCCACGCTCAGGGGAATAACTGACTCAAACTTGGGGATAATAGGCCGGGCCCCGTCTCGCCAGTGTAGTAATCCACGAGCTGGTCCATTATCCAAGTAGCTTGCCGTAGTCGTTGACACAGTCGGGGATGAGTCGGTTGGACCACAATTGGCTTGGCTAGTCCGAGTCATCGCTGTCGCTCACTAAAATGTATCAGCAAAAAGGGAGACAAAAATACGCGCTGATAACTCACTTTTACAGTATTTTCCCCTGTTCAAGCATGTAGGTTGTCCTACTGTGCTTTGATGAGCGAGGAAGAAGCCTCGAGCGGGGTGCGGCTTGGGATATGGTTGGGGTACATAGTAAGATCGTCGAGGACTATACATAACGTAGTAGTCAGCTCAGAGGATGGGGTTCAGACGAGTTTATAAGACTTGCCGTTTAAATTCGTCGCATTGTAATCTAACATAAAGAAATTAGCATTCCTTGAAGTCCCGGAACGAATCAATACTCACCGGCTTCGACAGTGTCTTCGTTGTCTACAAGTTCCGGTGCAATAAGAGCGAGCGCATTTGAAGTAGTAACTTGCGGCGCCGGTACGCGGTGGGAAGAGTCGCAAGGGGTCGCAGTTGGACTGAGATCCAAAGCTCTAGGCTTGAACATCGCGTAGCTGCCAAAATTCGGACAAAAGGGCAGAGAACAAAGTGAATTGACAAGATAACTCGCAGGGTTGCGCAAACTTAAAGCCTGCTCAGTAAGTCAGCCGCCATGATAGTCAGCCACCACAGTATAGCAGGTTCAGACCAATTCTAAATGAACATATGGCCACGAAAGCGATCTGAGTCCATGGCGAAGCATTGTTCCCTGTTCGTTGTCTCCCATAAACGTGTTAGCACGCGAACATAAGTGTAAGGTTTTTGCGTAGGAACGACGAGCGCGAATTCGGATTCAACGAGCCCCACAAGTTACAACACGAGGCACAGAGAGAGACTTTAAGCTCTAGGTAGCAGTTGTGGGAATATATTGACGAGAGATAAGCACGAGCCAGAGTTGGAGAGAGAGGCGTCGAAGGAAAGAAAATGACAAACGAACAGGAGAGCATAGCCTATAGGGGTTTCACGATGGCGTGTTCGAATCGTCTTTCGACATCTTTTCTATGCTTACTTTTTACGTTCTTTTACAAGTAAGAAGAATCAGCTACTCCTCCCTGGTTTTACGTCGTTTTTGTTTGGAGCCCACTCCCTTCTCTTGATGACACCTGATCAGAAAGAGCATACTGAGGTTGCTTGCTACCAGTAACTTTGAGAAAAATTGGCGCTTCTGGTTCTCTGCAGGAAATACGCAACATGGTATCTGTGGTTGAAACCGGTACGCACGGAATGACAAAAAAACTCGGCGCTTGTCATGAGTAGAGGATTCAGGAAGAAGTACTGAAGAAATTGGCCAGAACGTTCAAAACTTAAGGCAGTGCTAATTTGGTGCAAATAAATGTCATCAATGTGTTCGCTTAGATATGATGACCACTCGTCAGATTATCAGATAAGCTTTCCTGGACCTAGGCTAGGTAAGTGGAATCTCAGTCTGGATGTGACCTAGTCTGGACGGAGATAGACGAGGACGAGGGCCAGACGTATAGGCGGTAAAGCGCATTCAACAATAACCTGGAGTCGGAGAGACAAGCCCACTCCGTCGCCAAGTCGAAGAGTTCAACCAAAGTTCAACAGCTAATGATGACAGGCTTAGAAGTTGGCGCACAGCATAATGGCACTTGAGTGGTTCTCGAGGTTCTGGCCGGAGCCTGGTTAATCTGCTGCTCTACAATATACTTGACTGTGAAGGCTAACAATTTGACAGCATGATCGTATCACGGTCCGTCTACTTCGTTACAGTACATGCCACATCTGCAAAGGCAGCCAAAAGCACGTACAATCTTCCAGACGATTAACCCATCTCGCAAGAGCATGTCCTCGAAAGGTCCAGGCTACCCAAGCAGTACACTCACAATCGGGACGACAGATGGTCTTGCGGAGTATGGATCTACTATACAGCCATGATAAGCATCTGACATCTTATTTGGGCAGCGCGTCTATGTTATGCACGAACCAGCTAGCCTAATTATATATCTGAATGGCTGGGTAGGTATAAAATGCCAGCTTGTCTCGTTGCAATGCCTAACAGTAACTTGAACTGTCTTGTGCGAGCCGCCAACTAACTACAACTTACTTACCATAGGATGCTTTTCAACGCCCTCTTTACTTATGCCTTGACTGGACTTCTAGGAGCCCAAGTCGAAGCGTTTGCTATGAGCGTTCGCCAAGTGCCCGTAAGCCATCACACTCAAACAAAAATCGTCTCTTCATTGACAAAGTCGTGCCCTGCCATTGCCGGCAGTGCGTCACTCTAGCATACGGTTCATACACCATCGCCTCAGAGGAAACAGGGTGGCTCTTGCGACCATACCATCACTCACATGCACCTCCAGCGATAGTATCCTATCAAGATCCTCCCGCGGGTCAACTTGGAGTCGTAAGTGAAATCGGCTCAACGCTACAAATTAGCGCCTAACCGTTCTAAAAATAGTGGACTTTGACAGCGGCACCTCAGAACTCTTATTTCTTGCGCAACGTCGGAGAGAACTTGCCTGTCGCTACGCTAGACTATGGAGTGCGTAGTCAAAATTACAGGATACGACAATTTTATGGTGCTAATAATGCTGTCCCCAGGGTGCTCCTCAACCTTACACCGCACCAGAGAGCGTTGGGGCATTTGCCTTCGCGATTCAATGTGCCGGAAACGGTACTTATGTCGTAAGTACTCCTTTCATTGGATGGGGTATTAAATTATTAAACCCCTTGATAAACTTCGTAGATCAAGCGACCAACTGAGGATGCCGTGTGGACAGCTGCTCCTGGGGTAAGTGTACCGAATAAATACCCATGTTGTCTTGCACTGACTTTGTCACAATATTCAAGGCCTGGGTTAAGTTGTTTGGAGCAAATGGGGACATTAACCAGCGCTTCAGGTTTACCGCGGTTTAGTCGAGTGTAAAGACCGTTATTTGACTTCGAGGATGCACCAGCTTACACCATAGTGCCAATGGACATGTCCATGTTGCGTCATAAATACCAGTACACATTCATATAACCCAATTTAAATCTATCAAGGAAGAAAATAAACAGTAGAATAGGACCCAAGAGACTTCTACAGAACGTGAACAGTACGTCTACCTTCCGTCATAGCATTTTGCTGGGCCGAGGAAGCTGCAGACTTCAACGACCTCACTTTATTTTCCGCTTCGACGAGATTCTTGACGAGATTTTCGAGTTTTGTTGTATCCGCGCTGAACTTTTCCAAACCTTCCGGGACTTTGTCGAGCGAGATAGCTTCCGCTTTCGAGTCCCTATCGAATGCAGCCAGTCCCTCTTCTGTTGGACCATCTCGCGTGAAGTATGTCGGCGCAGAGCTGGGAAGTGAAGCTGTAACGTCGCTTGACGGTTGGAATGAATTACCAAAGTGCTCTCCCTGCAACTTCCTCAACCCGTCGAGAAGGTCCGGAGGGAGAGTAACCAAATCAACGCCTCCCTTTCTCCCGGCTCTACTGACTTCAACGATCTCCTCTGGTTTCCGGAACCCTGCAGCCATAATCTGGGTATCATAGCCAAACCTCCTGAACGCCTCCCTGATTCGATGCACCAGCTTGATTCCAGGATGTTCGGACAACGGTTGGTTAGCCAAGGCTCCGGGGTTCCCTTCTGCCTCGGCGCGGGCTGCCCACCAGTCCTTGACCCTACCAATGAATGGCGATATCACTGTAGCTCCGGCTTGGGCACAGGCAATGGCCTGTACTAAACTGAAGATAAGGGTCATGTTTGTGCGGACCTCATCTTGCGACTCGAGGATTTGAGCTGCCCGGATGCCGGCTGATGTGGCGGGTATTTTTATGAGAACTCGCGAACGCGGAATATGGAGTTCTTCAGCCAGCGCGATCAAGGAACGCGACTTTCTGAGTATAGCTTCGTACGAGAAGCCTAACCGCGGATCAACGGATATGGAGACACGGCCGGGTATGATGGAAAGAATCTTTGCGCCCACTTGTACTAGCTGTAGCCCCGATGTGCATTGAGCAAGTATTTAGAAAGTGAAATAACCAGATCAACGCACTAGGTGGTCCAATGCCAAGTCTGTTTTCTCCTGTACGCTGCCGGACGGGATTCGCTTGTATGCATAGGCTACCGCCTCTTCCACAAGGAAGAAATATTGCGGAGAAGAGACTGCGGCATAAACAAGGGAAGGGTTGGTTGTAGCATCTATTGGGTGGAACTCCCCTATTTCTGTTACAGTGGAATTATCAGTATTCTGGCTGAGGGACAGATTGACCTTCACATACTGTTGTACTCTGCCCCGTCTGAAGCAATGGTGATGCCTGCCTCTCGAACAGCATCAAGCGCCGTGAATGTGGAAGTAGAAGGAAGGGCCATAATTGAGAATTTAGTACGGGAACAAACTCAACACCCCGGCGTAGACCGTCTCTATTTATCATGTCGAACGATAGAGAGATTGCTGCGATTCTCGTGGCATAATCAGTGTGTGTATCGAGGTTTCACACCTTTTCACACCCTACATCGGGACATTCCGCATTCCATTTCACGTTCGTGGTTTGCCGTTGTCGGCATCCTTTCTGGAAAATGTAATGATCTTCGGAGAGGTTATAAGAGGTTATAAGGTGAGTCTAATCTGCCGCCATCCATACGCCATGATGGGGTCATTTGTCGAGCGATGTAGGACCGGGTCTTATCTATCCGAGTTCATCAGGGAGCCAAGCGCCGGGATCGGGACAGAGAATCGCACAACGGCATGTGACCATTTCAGTTTAATTAGTTAGACGCGCGAGACACGCAGCATTCGACAGTTCTCAGTTTTCGACAATCAAGGAAAACCCAAACCAACTTTCTTTGATCTCAATTTGGCTAAGCCCAAAGATAAACCTGCTCGCGACACTTTCAGACTATTTCATGAGATACACATATTTCACAGTACTCGGCTGCCGTCCAACCGCGCTCACGGACATGGATCCGTGTGTTGGATTCCGGACAACGGGATACCAATGAATTGGGAATTCGACGTACGCAGTAGAAGAAGTCTGACCCGAGTTGAATTTCTCATGGCCGGTGGTTCCAATCATTCGCTGGCACCGGATGTGATTGATAATATTGATTCCTTGAAGCCAACGATAAGTAGCTCACCACTCAGTGGGGCCATCTATTGTTATCCAACGTTTATAATGTGGCTTTGTCACCTTACCGAGTTAATGTTCTGAGTCAAGGGAAGGTGGGGTTAAATTTATCTGGTATTGGTATCAATATGGCTTTATTACCCAGGAACCGACGTGAGAGTAGTTTGTAGTAATTAAAAGAGCCTGAAGTAGATGTGATAGATATATAAGACGTTCAACATAGATAGAACAAAGATATTAAGATGGCATCAGGAGGTAGTCCTGCCTGCGAACCGGATTATTAAAGCACCTGCACTAGTAAACATACGAAGGGAAAAGTGGAGGAGTGGAGACAGATGTCCTACATCGCTTGTACGGGCAGCGATCTTTCCATTAAGAGCCAGGTCTAGTAATGTCGGTAAGCATGAGTAGACGCACATCAGGAGAAGAAATACTTACACAGGAGCAACGGTGGGAGCGGGTCCAGCAACAGTCTTAAGCTTGGGGAAAGGAGAGGATTTGCACTGCAGGGGAGAGCGAAGTTAATTCACAACCGCAGAGGTTAATAATCTATCATTCTGGTACTCACAGCAACCTGAACATTCTTCTGCGAGAAAGTGGGTGGGAATGTGATGTGGCCTTTGAATGGTTTGGGAGTAGGGATGACATCCGAGCAGTCAGTCAAGCCATGTTGGCCGAGGACTTGCATCTTGGACATAGCAGCCTTGAACCTAGACATCATGGCTTGCTGATTGTCTAAAAACCCGTTAAGGGTTGTGATTAATCAGTGTATCCTCGTTAAAGAGCACGAGGAATGACTTACCGATCATATCTTGCCAGAGGCAAGCGGTCCTGGAATCTGTTCGTGGAAATGCTGTGAATTTTTGAAGCGCCAATAAGCAGATCATTCACCCACCTCTGGCAATAGCAGCGTCGCTTTGAAGACGCATCTCGCCTGCGATAGGAGACAAAACTTCTCCCGGATGGGAAACGTTGCCCTTTCTGCAATGATAGTTTCATGAGTATTTATAAGGTGGCACAACCAATAATAATTCTTACCCTGGGAAGGCAGTGCCTTTCAAGAGAACTTCAAGGAATACTTGAGTATCGCTGAGCGGGGAGATCAATTAATACACAGCTGGAAAAGTCAGATAGAGTTAACCGTACAAAGTATCAACCGTGCTAAAGTGGATAGTCAGATAATGGATGCTGAAGATTACAACGAGACTCACCTATCGAAAGGAGTTCCAGGAATGGACTACGTTTGAAGAGAAGTCAGTTCGCTGATAGAATAAAAAACCAGGAAGTCCCGACGTACGGGGTCGACGACGTCCTAAAAGACATGAAAAGACGTCAGCTTCTTGTCAAGTATTGGAGCCAGATAAGTGGCACGCACAGCAGCAGCGATACTGTGGGAAGAGAGCAAAGCAACGAGCTCTGCGGCGCTGAATCCAGCATCCGCCATCCTTGCAAGGATTTTCGTGACACTATCTGTTTAACAGCGCATGTCAGTCAGAAAGTCAACAAACAAAAAAAAAATCAAGGCGATCAGCGTACCGGTTGGCTCTGGAACAGTGAGATCGGGGGCAGCGGCCTTTGGCGCAGGGCGGCCGAAGAAGTAGTCCAGGCGAGGAGCACCTGGGCAATTGGCGGTTCCGATGGCTCCAGCGAGGTGAACGCTAGAAAGAAAGAAAAGCCTGGTTAACGATAGAAGCCTTGCGAAGAGTGACACGTACAAGTCGCCTGCGGTCAGTCCAGTCTCGAGGAAGACTGGGAATTGACGTTCCACGATATCATCGATTCTAAGGATCATTGGTCGATGACAGGACAACAAGGTCAAAGAGGCTAATGCGTACCCTCCATTAGCGTCTGAGAAAATCTTACGTTTAGTTCCCGACATCTTGGAAGACTGCTTCGAATGACGTACGATATGCGAGTTCGGTCTTGTTGAATGCTAGAATCGACCCGTCGGCACCTCCGCCTCTGAATGAACAAGCGGTCAAGATATGAGCGCATGGAAGTTGGAACTTGGAAGAGCAACGTACTTTCCACCTAAAGTTGACAGGCGATGAGATAAGAACTCGCATGAAAGGTCAAGAAAAAGGACGAACCGTGGATAGAGAAACCAATCGCGTCGTGGAAGGTGAGACGAAGAGCAGAGTGGGCCTCTTCTCCACACTCTCCTCCGTCGAAGAGGTCTTTCTGGATTTGGTCAACGATGGGGAAAAGCTCTGCCAACCGAGTCAGCTAATATCGGTCATTAACAATTCGTTACTTACTGCAGCAAATTGGATTAGAGGTTGTCTGGCCGGTAGGGCACTTATGCTTGTTCGAAAAAGCTGCTGCCGTTTCGACGCTTGCTGTCTGTGACGTTGAAGACGGCACAGTAGCAGCGCTGACCCATTGAGAGGCAGCAGCAAGGGCAGCGACAAAAAGAGAGAGACGGTTCAAGGCCATTATAATTTCTAGTGGGTGAGTTCTAAGATCTAGAAAGGAAGAACAGCGAAGAAGGCGAGGGTAAAGAAAACTGCTGAGCACCCTCTCAAGATTTATAGGTCCACAAAATGGATGCCGATTTTAGGAGTCATCCAGTGTAATGGTGAAACCGGAGAACTGTTCAACACTCCGTCAAGTCCACCGGTACGTGTGAGTCCAACCCGAGTGATTGCTATGTCCAAGCCACAGCAACTGTTTCCAGCCGAGGCATAGTGCTTGACGTGAGCATTCAGAGATACTCCCTCATCTTGTCGTCGTTGATTATTCCGGAATTTGGCAGACTGGTTGCGGAGAGCTGCAGCACAGAGCAGGCAAGAACTTCGAGAACGAACACAAAAAGACAATAGTAGATGATCTTGGTAACACAGAAAGCACAGACTCGGATAGCGAGCGGTACATTTTGCGGTGCCATCCGCCCTCTGAACCATGGGCATGGGCGACCGGCGGCCATGAATCATTCCTCCGTCACGGTCCACTTGAGCGCTGGTCCCTTTGACTGACTCTGGTCCGTTGCAAGAAACGCCTCTGACGTTTTGGCAGGAAGCGCGCATCAGCCGCAGACTTTTCGTCGACCTCAAGAGTATTTCACACAGCATGCACTGTGTATCAAAGCAAAGTTGACTTGTTGCATTTCCCTTTCCTTGAACATTCAATCAAGGCAGGACAAGATTTATATCGCCCCGGTGGGAGATTCGTGCAAACACCGAGTATTGTAGCGTTCCTTCGAGTGACAGCAGAAAGTGTAGGTGGTATTTAAAGACGCAGCAATGGCAGCACAAAGTCCAGTGTCGGCCCGCAACATGAAAATTAGCATGTAAGTTCGAACTCCGACAGAGCGGCGCGTGCTGTGACACAGTACATGACCTGTGACACCCGCGTCCGTACTTCGACGTCACCGTGCTGCGCGACCAAATTACACCCTCTTCGCAACTACAAGCGCCTGTTATCCTTGAAATGGCGCCCAACACTCAGAAAAAGAGTTCAAGCCTTTTGGATGCACTGGACCAGACGTTTATGAGGTCCAGCTCTCCTGCACCAGTCCAAACACCACTACAAAGGGATCCATTGCAAACCCCAAAACCAGAGGCCGGATCTTCGAGCAAGAAAGATGCATTAGAGATGTTAATGCGGGCACAGGCTGCACAGACAGCAGGGATGGCCTCTCGTGAGTATCTTGAACTATTGAGTATACAGGATCTGAAAGAAAAAGCAGAAAGCGATCTGCAATTCATCAATAGTTTCGTCGATACACCTCAGTCACTATCGGGTCCTCTCAGAGGAGAGTTTAACCTAAACTATGACAAAGAAACGCCAGTGCGACCTATTGATGTTGGAGGACCAGATCAAGAGCAAAGGTAAGTCCATTTGAGCAAAATTGCATTGTTTATTAAAGTTTACGATGATATACTTAGGTTGGCAGATTTCGTAACGAGAGCTATCGAGAATACAAGCGATGGGCTGACGGTGAGAGAAGCCATGAAAAACCTAGGTCTGCGAGAGTAAGTCTATCTCGGTCACCCCTATTTTCATTACTGAGTGGCATTCCTCCCTCAAAGTCAACGCGACCTGCTCCCTGGCATGGAGGTCAGGCTTCTTCCCCATCAAGCTATAGGAGTATCCTGGCAAGTCACCGCTTCTTATAAGAACTACTCATTCTCTTACCGATGCACAGGATGCTCGAAAAAGAAAGAGGGCGCGACAAGGGTGGGATTCTCGCGTAAGTGGCTTTTGGCTTTATAGAACCGCTTTGACCTCCGAGGCAGTGATGATATGGGGCTGGGTAAAACTGTGCAAATGATTGCGACAATGGCAATGAACATGCCCAAACACGATGATGGATCCAAGACGACACTGATTGTCGTACCGGCCGCGTTGCTTCAGCAGGTATGATTACCAAATTCTGTTTATCGAGTCCTTTTCAACTTCAAGAATCAGTGGAAAGATGAAATTGACACGAAGACGAATGGCCTCTTTGAAGTGCACCTGCACCATGGAAAGGATAAACTCAAGGTATCTCTATGAATTTTTTCATTTACCTGATACTCAAATCTTCTAACCAGAGTCTGTCCGCACTGAAATCGAAGGACGTGAGTAATTCATCCTTTGATCTGAAGCCATACTTAGATCTCAAAACACAGATCGTTGTTACATCGTACCAAACTCTGTGTCAAGACTTTAATGTGCCCAAGGGGACGCCACCAGATGAAGAAGCAGAATGGATAGCTGCAAATGGTGGACTTCTATCGAAGGCGAAATTCTACCGTGTCATTGCGGACGAAGCCCAATTCATTCGTAATCGGTGCGTGCAAATTTCATTGATTCTATCTCATTTACTTATCGTCCCTCTAGCGCGACTCGTTCGAGTATCAGCTTAGCACATATTAAGGCCAAATATAGATGGATGTTGACGGGGACGCCTGTCACTAATACGCTGTACGTTTCATCACTTGGGGCTGTCGTATTTCTCTAACCAAGCAACAGAGCTGATCTCTACGGTCTGTTACGATTTGGGCGGTTCCGGCCGTGGAATGACTGGAATGACTTCAATGACCACGTCGTGAGTTAACTCCACCTTCGAAACATAATGGCTCTGAATAGAATTGCCAGGCCAAAATGCAACACATTGATGCGGTTCTCGCAGGAAGTCGTGCTCAAGCCATCTTGAAACCTATCTTGTTCCGCAGAACAAAAGATTCAGAGCTGGAAGGAAAACCACTCTTGCAGCTTCCTGAGAAGCACATCGAAATTGTGAAGCTACAGTTCACACCCGACGAGAGACAGGTATATTCATTTCCATCTTTTCTTGATGCTATGCTGATGATCTTCAAAAGGTATATGATTTGTTCGAGAAAAGGACGAAGATCCAAATCAATAGATTCCTGAGAAGCGGTACTGTACTCAAGAAGTACGCCCATATTTTTTATGTTCTACGCAACGTCATTGAATTTTCTTCCCATTATTCAGCCATGCATTCATTCTGGTACATCGCTAGTTGCCATCCTTCGTTTTTGAGTGTTAATCTTTGTCCTGAAATAGGTCTTGATGTTACGCTTGCGACAAATTTGTTGTCATCCAGCCCTCGTTTTGGTTCGTATTACCTCGTGTCACCTCTTTCTAATTCTCGCACCTCAACTAAGATTCGCCACAGGCTCTTGGTGAAGATTTCGAAGACCCATCTGCTATGATGGGAAACAAGGCCGAGAAAGAAATTAGTCGCGCGAAGAAAGTACTGGGTGTGGATTGGGTCAAAAAAGTAAGGATATCCATCTATCATGATTCCCGGTTATTGACTATGTGCCATCACCAGATCAAGCAGAAGTATAGCCCACGATGATTGTTGACGAGGTTTCGTGCTGATTTTTTTTTCTTGCAGATTCTTGATGCGTGCCACTACGTCCGTTGCTGATTTCGAAGACGATGATGAGGAGGCGGAAAGTCAGGGACAATGTTCCAACTGTGGTGATCGTGAGTATAATTTTGATTCTTTATTCTTTTGGAGCTTTTCTCATTAGTGTTTCAATAAGTCTTTGCTGGCGATAATGGACGTATATTGGCCTGCGGCCATGAGATTTGCGAGGACTGTGCCAGCGATTTGGCAAATTCTCCTATTGGACACAATGGTATCTTGTGGGTTCTTTCTCTATTACATGTTGTACGTTGCCTTGCTGATGAATCACTTTTTACTATTTCAGTGGTTATGGAAGCGAGAAAGAAAATCTGGAAGTTGAGAAGGCATACGAAGCTGCCGTGGCTAAAGGGTACCGACCCTGTTAGTGCTTTTTTCTATCGTTTTCTTTTGAATGTCTTTAAATCCATTGCTATTTCAGGCCCGGACTGTAAGAAGATGATGGACATGACTCCAGACAAAATGTTCCACTCCTCAGCATTCGAACCAACAGAAGACGAGGTGAACGCTTACCAACGGAGCAAGCGAAGCTGGAACACTCCTCTATTCGGTGACCGCAAACCGAAAGTCCGTGATGTTCCTGCTCGTGTTGAGGTCAAGAAAGAGACTTCTTCACTCCAAAACCTACTTTCACTCTCAGATGCCTATCCTTCCGACTCGGATGACGATCTCCCCGACCCTGATCAGATCCATGCTTCCATGTTTAAGAAGAAAGCGGAAGCTGTGAAGAAGGAGGAGCCTGGAGTGCGTTGTTCTGCTTTTGTCGTCACAGGTTAATCACTGACAGAACTGAATAGACTTCAAAATCTTCAAAGCGCAAGGTCCTGCTAAGCGACTCGGAAGATGACGATTCTGATGTGGAGGTCGTACAGCCAGGTCGTAGCACCGGCTCCAAATCTCAGACGCATGTCAAGTCCGAATCTCACGATGGAAAACGGAGGAGGAGCAATACTGCTGGTCGTTATTCGCCATCTCCGTCTTCATCACCACCTCGTCGCGATACTAAAGGCAAGGGTAAAGCAGGCGACAGTGGTCCCTCCGAGGCTGTCATCGCCACGTGGACCCATCGAGACGATGACTTGGAACCTAGTTCGAAGATGAATGCGTTGCTTGGGTACCTGAAGGAGTGGGATTCGACTGGAGATAAGGTCATCTGTTATTCCCAATGTGTGTTTCTTTGCTATCACCTTTTCTCCACATCATCTCATGCCCTCCTTCTCTAGGGACCTCGATGTTGGACCTGATCGAGAAGCTGCTATCGCGACACGGCATACGCAGTCTTCGCTTTGACGGCACCATGGACAGAGCACATCGTGATGCGACGCTGGCTGAGTTCAAAAAGTCTGGAGGTCCAAGAATTATCTTGATTAGCACCAAGTGCGGCAGTGTCGGATTGAACTTGGTAGCTGCGAACAGGATTGTCAAGTAAGTTTTTGTGGATGCCATATCATATAGGACCGTCTAACTATTTTCTCTCCTTAGCATGGATCTATCTTGGAATTACGCGTCTGAAGCGCAAGCCTATGATCGGTAAGTCTTTCGTCGTCGCGTCCTAGGAGTCGTTTGCTTACTCGTGCTCAAATTATTAGATGCCATCGTATAGGTCAAGAAAAAGAAGTGTTCGTTAAACGGCTCGTGGTAGAGGACACGATTGAAGACCGGTAAATGCTTACTTTTTCTGTTAATGAACGTTCTATTCAAGCTATCCCCAAACAGTATGCTTCGTCTGCAAGATGTTAAGACCGGTCTAGCCGAAGCTGCATTGGGAGAAGGTTCTGGCGCAAAATTGCACAAGCTCAGCGTTAAGGATATCCGTTACGTACGTTTCATTTGCTTCTTTTTTTCTGGTCTTTTTCTAATCTCTGGTTTGTGAAGTTGTTCGGCATGAAGGACCCGGAACAAGAAGGGGTGTTCGTCAACACTCACTGAACAGCTCTCTTTCGCTTTACTCCTGTATTTTGCCATTCTTCCGCAATTTCTCTTGCATTATACGTACTGTGCATGTGCATATGTCTATACTCTCTCTCTCTTTTCTTTGTGATTCTACTTACATAATCGGCCTATTCTATCACAGTCCTTCATCGTATCTGTAACTAATTTGGTATATTTTCTCCTTTATGAATTTTGCCTTTTGTATACAATGACATTGCATGTGCGCTGCCTTCAGGACATGGTGATGATTTGGAGCTGCAAGAGTGTATCCACCCCACGTAATTAGCTTGTATTGCTCTATTTCTCGCAATATTTTCTGCTCCGAGTTCGCTACCAACATTGCGAACTCCCAGGGGGGCTAAATTTCGGAATCGTAGTACGTCAATAACACGCCCTGTCCATGTAGCTTGGGAATATTAATGCTAACGAACTTGCCGCATTGTACTTGATATGTGCTACGCATTGCGTGAACTGGGGCTAGTCCTGCTAGTGACGTAGTAAAGTTCTCATGTGTGGTTATCGGAAATGGGGCTCTGCACTATGAATAGATTGGTCGTATTCTGAATTCATGTGTTTTGCTCAAGTTTAGTTCTAATTATATTGCCAACGACACCGTTTATGTACTGTTTATATCTACGCGATCTCGCCACTCCCTCGAAGTTCGACCTCGAGGTCAGCACGCGCGTCGTGGATATTCATTATACCGCAATCCTCCTGTCCCATGATGAAGGCGATACATCGAGTTCAAGAATTGTCGAAGGAATTCAGAAAAACCCAATCGTCCAGCGAGTCTATTTTATCAGAAAGATTCCTGGCGCACAAAAATACCGGTGCTGTGCAGCAACACTTCTGCTTTTATACCCAGCGCTTGCTTGCGACGATCAACGATATAAAACTGGCTACTTCATCACGTTCTTACCGCCACCTCACACGGGTCTAATTCAAATTTGCACCCTACTCTAACGCCGTCCACGCTCTGAACCCTGGGTTCCTCGCAAGGTCTTCGTGTATTGCATACACAATGCAGAAGAATTGGAGCTGTTGTCGTCAAAGCAAGTCAGGATATACGTGTGAGATCAGGGCATGTGGTAGTATACGCATCCCAGAGCCTGGACTTGGTTGCATGGTTCGAGCATGTCCCGGTGGCGGATGTGAATCGGTGATATAGGAGATTGCGCGATTTCACGCTCTTCGCTTCCTGGATAACGCCTAGCGTCAGTCAATACGTATTCTGACACCGACTTTCCCTTCCCTTTGGTTTTTCGAATTTCTCACCATTTCAACAAGAACCGGCGTCACACTATTAATAGATTCCTTTGCTATTGGCATCGTTGTTGAACTTATATATCATGTCGCGGAGATGGAAGTCGGCGTTGAACATGCTTTCTATTATGTGCATCAATTCCTGCTGTCAGCTTTAAGCTTCATTTGAACCATCAATATCAGGGAAGGAAATAGAAGGGAAGCACAGGTCGGTGGGTATAAAGAGCCAGAATGATTCCCAACCAACCTTCTTCCTGCCTCGCACCATCCCAAGGACTTTGCACATTCTTTGAGCTCTCCGTCTCTTTGAACCCTCACCAAAAATGCGTTGCTCTGCCTTCCTCGCCCTTCTCGCTGCTGCCGCCACGTCCGGTGCCCTGGCCCACACGACGACCATCACCGTCACTGTCACCGCCCCAGTTGGTGGTAGCACCAGCTCTTCTGCTGCAGGCTCTGGATCCAGCGCCAGCTCCAGCGTGAGCCATGCTACCCAGTACGTTTTCCAAACCCCCTACTTTTTGTTAAGTTCACGTGTTGACCACGTTTATTTGATTTCCACTTGACAGCCCAGCTTCTTCCTCGAGTGCCGCCGCGGGCCATGCTAGCGGAAGCACTTCAGCAGGCCACCCTGCCTCCTCAGCTCCAGCTGGAGCTGGAGGTGCTAGCAGCAGCCACTCTGCTTCCCTCTCGTCCACAACCGTCGCTGTCACCAGCGTGGGTTCCACGACTGCTACCGTCGCCGTCACCTCTGGAACCAGCGTTGGTCTGAGCACTTCCAGTGGAGTGTCCACGTTCGTATCGGAAAGCGTCAGCGTCAGCGGAAGTAGCACCTCCCCTGCTTCTGCCAGTCAGACTCCTAGCAGTGCCTCCGGTGTCAGGGCCAACCAGCTCGGCGCTTTGGGTGTCGCTGTGGCGGCTGCTGTCCCTTTCTTCTTGTAAACAAATGTATTCGGTGAGTGGTGATACTGCTTACTTGGGTTTAACCCGCGTATTGAGTTTTTGTCTGTATTAGGAAGCTTGGTTGAGAAGATGAACTTGCCCACTGCGTTCTGCCAGGGCCATGGATTATACTAGAATACGCCTTCAGTATTTATACCCACCTGGACCAGCTTCCTTGATACATCTTTGTACTGTCTTTACCAAGTGCTTAGGTTTAGTTTGGGGTGTATTCCGCGTTATTGTTGTTGTTGATAGTTGTACTTACCGTTGTATCTTTTTGGATTTTCTTGTTGTATATACCCTTCATTTCTTGCAATGATTCTTGTTATAAATACGTGTCAGTTTTGGAAGTCGTACAGCTGTTGCTCATGTCAAATGGTGCAACGTTACTTACTAAGCATGCAATGTCTCCTGGTGTAAATATTTGTGCTCTGCTTGTGCAACGTACCCGCCAGCTAAAAGCCCGTCCAAATTTCTTATTTGGAAGCTATTAGGGAGACAGCTCAAGCGCTCAAGCTTCAAGCTCGAGTGTCATGCTTAATTTAATTTAGTTGAGTATGGAAGGAAAGCATGGAATGGATCTGGACATAATTGGGCATAGAAAAGGAATCGGAGCTCAGAATTTAGAATTTCAGTTGTCGGTTCAGTGATGGTGCACGTGGTCGGCGCGTCCTCGACGCGTCGCAATTACTGCAGTTGCACCAAGGCAGTAACTGTAAGACGCATGTATGTAGCTCAGGACTTTATGTCTTCTATTATCTTGGTCTACTAAAATAGTAGGAAGCATGCCTTTCTGTTCCGAAAGCTGAGGTTACGTCCGGACTCCGCAGGACGCGCCAGCAACTTCAACTTGCCAACAGCAACGCGTCCTAAAGAGAAGGTCATGTGACCAGATTAACTTTAGCAATGTCTAGTTTTGCCATTTGGGTCGATGAGTCGACTCACTTTCTGTCTTGACTCATATACATGTGGTGCCCACATATATAATACTGAGACTGAGTTAGTGGCTACATTTTCCGTCTTCACAGTGCCTTGGATATTACCTGTTATCATCGGACTAAAGCTCAAACCTCGCACTGACGCTCTTGAGTCTTCAATCGATGTATCATGTCAACTACAATGGATGAAAAGCATATGCCACATGGCCAGGGGGGTAAGCGCATGTAAAACGCGAGTTAAGCATCTAATCTGAGCTTCACCACATACACAACAGCATGCCCCAACGTTCAAGTTGAATCGCACACAACGTGCTTCCGAGACCTCCCAACTGAAATAATCCTCCACATATTCTCATTCCTCGAACTCAAGCCCTACATCATCTCTCATGGAGTCTGCAAAGAGTGGAAGCGCTTACTTCCACTCGCGGAGATGCATCCAATTCGTAAACGACTACTAGATCTATACCGGCTCATGGTTGGCACCCCAAATTTTGCCCGAACCAGAAGCTGGGTTGTGGAAAACGTACAGCCGTTTGATAGACAAGCACACATCGACGCGTTGCTCGCTCAGCACCCCCTGATACCAGAGGAGTACCGTATGTGGATTATGGAATGGCCAGCGCGTCTTGCACTGGGATGCTCTTGGCCTGGACTACCATTCGTATACTATAACCGCCCAGACCACAATCCTCTGCGCAAGTACGGCGTCAACTGGCTGGGATACAGACCCGAGTCTCCCCAATTATCTGCGTTGGTCTTCGAAGTCGAGGAGCTCGGCTACCAGCCCAGATACATCCCTGCCCTCCTTCTTTGGAAAGGGGAAGGCTGCCATAACGTCACTTGGTTAATCTTCGACAAGACATTTCCCGCCCTCTTTGGGCGCGTTATCATTTTCGGAGCATGTTGGCAAGACCCGTGTTGCGTTTACGCGGATGATGATATTGAAACCCAACCTCTTCGCTTGGAGGGTCCAGTGTTTAGCGATTGGATTGGTTACATGCAAAAACAGTGGGAGTGGTATGACGGCGAAGCAGCAAACCCGGAATCGCAGGAAACTGAGGATGAAGGAACGGTGCGCTCGCACCTGGTGGGTCGAGGTGAACAAAGAATTGAGCGTCCAGTCAACTACGAGTTCGGCCACTACCTTGCCTACAGCTTGCTATGTCCACCCTGGACGGAGCGAAATAGTGCTGATAGCCAAGAACATCTAAGGCAATATTTATAGGCACTCTAAGGTAGGTCAACGCTTTATAGATTCTAATGAAAGCAGTATTTGATTGGAATAGATGCACGAGCCGTTTCCGCGCAATCGGGAAGTGGATGTTCAACAGATGGGTTTACATTGAAGAAAGCTATAACATCATTCCGTACAATCATGTGGAGGAGGGATTACTCGAGCAAATGTCCAAAATAAATGTCCTTTTCGTAAACGTTGTCATGTATTCAATCTACACGTAACGTAAAGAATGAGCATTTACTCGCAGACTGCAGTAGACAAAAAAAAATCACTCACAACTTCACAGCAAAAGAGGGACCGCCAAAGCGGCGATAGCAGCTCCCCAGCCAACCGTAAGTTTCATTCCTTTGCTAGGCTGTGTACTGGTGGACGCAGGTGGAGCAGTTGCGCTCGCGCTCGTACTGAGGCTGTCAGTGGGGACCACAGGAGTTATGCTTGGAATTGAGACTGCAGCGCTGCTAATGGAGCTAAGAATGGTGCCAGGAATCGAAACCGGTGGAATGCCAGTGCCTGTGATTGGCAGCGACGAAGGAAGAACAACAGTCGAAAAGCCAGATGAAGCGGATGCGGTGGGTATCGCACTGCTTAGGCCGGATGACACGCTGACAGGTCCCCCAGGAATAATAGGAATGCTGCTTGATGCAGTACTAGAGCAAGATTACCGTTTGAGCTTTATCAGGGGACTACTCGAGTAGAATTTTACTTACTGTGGCACTCCGCTCGGCCTTACATGACTCAGCGTGCTCAATGGATTCGGTACGTTTGAAGCCGAGCTGACAATAACTGGCGCAGTCACTGTAACAGTAACCGTTGTTACACTGCCTAGAACACCAGTGGCGGCGACGACAAGAGAAGTAATTGGGAAACGCATGATCGTGAGTAGCGTGTAAAGGGTCGTTATTTCTTGATAGTGGTCGTGGTGGTAGTAAAAGACAAAGAAACCAATTGTTGGAGTGGCGGAGCACGTCGCTCTTTATACTCCCGAGCACGGGGCAATTCATTTCGCAAATTCTTCTGGATCCTTCCAAATCCACTGAAATGACAGCTCGATTTCTGATGTGAGTACTATAAATAGAGTAATAATTAAAAATAGTCGACAATGAGGTCATTGGATTAAAAGTGTTTGGAAGAAATGCGATTCGGTAATTTCAGACGAAAATAATTATCTGACATCCCTTAGGCTTCTCTAAAGGCTATCATACACTCTAGCTGTGAATCTCTGGAAAAGGCACTTTTAACTTCAGTATTGCGGTACCGATGGCTTCGTGTCTTCGTTCACTGAGTTCTCTGCCGCACATGATACATTACCCTGGTCCTCGCGTAAATCTCCACGACATCTCCATTTTTAGAACAAAGGAAGTTGTGCAGGAATATGTCATTCGAATATTCATCAGCCGTATGTATGTACTTCTGTACCCGACGCCCCTATATCCAGCATAACCTCAATGGGAAAAGGACGCACAAACTGAGACTCAGTGACGCGATATTTGGGACGAGACGGTCAGCTTTCCGGCTTCAAAACAAATCCACCTTAATAGTTCCAGTCGACCTTGATCCTGCCCGCGTCAAGAGGAGCAAGGGCCTTGAATGCAGCAGGCGACAAATCAATACTGTAACGGCTGCATCCTGGGCAGGAATCAACGACGGTTGCGTCGATGGTCTTGCCTTGGTCTGTAAAATAAAGCATGTCAACTCAGAATCAAGCCAGTGAAAGCCGGTACTAGTACGATGTAGTACGTACAGTGGACTTTGATGTGCTGCCAGCAGTGAGCACCCTTGTTGTACTCCTGGGTCGAGAGTGCGACGATAAAGTCGGTGTCTTTGCTGTGTGCGCCACAGTTTCCGAGCTGACCATCGTCGCATAAGTCAAGTGCTAGAAGAGGAATATCATAGTTTGAAAGGTACCCCAGTATTATAATACGTAGCTATTGGTCCTTGGTGAGCGACCCTGTAAGACTCAGAAAACTGGTATAAACACTCACCATCACCGTGAAAGGCAGTTACGACCTGTGCAAGTGCGATGCAGGCTGCAGCGAGCAGAGAGGATTTGTTGGCAGAAAACATGATCGGTTGATTAGAGGAGAAGTAAACACTTAGTAGACGATGTGTTGGTGATACTGAAATCTCACTTCCTCTTCCAGGCTTATATACCCTGCAGAAAGTCTTGTTCTCTACCTCTATGCTGACATAGCACCTCGGCAAGTAGGTAAACCTCTGCAGTAGCTTTTCGAGTCTCAAATGCAGCCTTGCGATATCTATCCGATGTTATCGAAGTCTCAAACGCTACTCCGGCGCTTAGATTAGTACAAAACAAGTTAATATACGCAGATTATCCCGGTGCGGGGTCTTACAAGCGCATATGTACCGCCGGCTGGTATGCTTAAAATAGCGAAAAGGCGCTACGGCAACCATTTGGATGAGCACCTCCCAAAATTGTCTCCGGTATTCTAAAGGTATACCTTCGGGCTCCAATGTCAGAAGCTAGGGTTTCTGGCCGTTAAGGAAGGATGTCCTTATCCGTACTCGTGGGATCCTAGCTTCGGCTATGGGCACCGCTTCCCGACTCCTATAATAATTGTCTAGCTCCATACAGGATGGGACCTTCAAACCTCGCGCCTTGCACACGACAGAGGCGTCTCGGTGGGACTATCTGGATAGGGCCTATCCGTCTTAGTAAAGGAACTAACAAATGTACTACTTAGCCAGAGGGAACTCAGAGGAGCATGAGGCCCATAGCTTCGAGGTTTGATTTATATCAGATGAGCAGAGGTGACTCTCGAGACAAGTCGGATGGGACGAGATACCGCATAGTGTCTGTAGCCAATTTATGCACAGAGGGTAGAAATGGCAGAGAAAACCTTTCCGTTACAGTTTGGTTAGATGCCTGAGACTCTCCGAGGACAGGGCCACTTATCAAACATGGTTAGTAGTTTCTTCTGGATGGCCAGGTTATACTTGTATCAAGCATATTAAAGAAGGGGGGCGAAGACCTTGTAGAAGGCCACTGACAAAATTAAGTAACTTAGCTGCAACTAGGAGGGACTCATTAATCATTAACCCAAGAATGCGACCAAGTAGCAAAACCAAAGCATAGTAGTGGGCTTAGCGCCAAGCCGGCGAGTTCCGTGATCCACAGTTCGGCACCGTAGTGCATCATATGGTGACTTCTGAACTTGAACTTGAGGATGCAAAGACATGCTAATCGCAGCGTTGGAGAGAATCGCAAACTCGAAATATAAGACTTTAATATAAACTGGGGTAAATTTCAAGTGGAGTAGCTAAGGTATACAGGAGGAACAATCCACGTTAACATAGGCGCCGTTAACCCTTGACATCGGCGCCAAGCCACTTCTGCTTTCCCACCATCAGATGAAGCTTGATCAGTAGTTCCAGTCAACCTGGATCCTTCCAGCATCCAAAGGAGCGAGAGCTTGGAATGCGGAAGGGGAAAGGTCAATGCTGTACTGGCTGCAGCCAGGGCAAGAGTCGACGACGGTCGCATCGATGGTCTTGCCTTGGTCTAGAGGTATTTGGTCAGTTCTGGCAGAAGCTAATCTACTCGACTGAACACGTACAGTGAACTTTAATGTGCTGCCAGCAGTGAGCACCGTTGTTGTATTCCTGGGTGGAAAGAGCGACGATGAAGTCGGTATCTTTGCTCCAAGCACCACAGTTACCGAGCTAATAGACAGTTGCCAGGTATGTCAGTAACAGTCGGAATAACGTGTAACGTCTACGACGTACGCCAGTATGATAGTAAGTAGCTGTAGATTGACAGTCAATAAGAGAACGACGTGGGAGGGGAGATGTGCAGCTACATACCATCGCCATGGAACGCAGTCGCGACGTCTGCAAGGACGACGCAAGCAGCGGCGAGGAGAGTAGAGATCTTGTTGTTGAAGAGCATTGTGAGTTAAGTGTATGAGTTGTAGTAGTCAATTCTAAGAGTGAAGTGTACTGAAGAATACCAGCATGTTTTCATGGTCTTTTATACCTCGACTCGTCCTGCACCGGATGGATTTCTTGTAAGCAAGATATCGGCCTGGCATTTCTATCCGACCTCAGCGAAGACTCAAACATGGTAGCAGCGCTTAGATTAGTACAAAAAGAGATAAGATACGCAGCTCGTCCCGGTGCGAAGTCGAAATTGGGCCTACCACCGTATGTTCCGGTCTCTCAATCCAAAGATTACTTGTCCGGTAATCCTATTAAACGGTGACAAACATTTCCGGTATCTAAAACTTTGCCATTGGACTGGGAGGTTTTCCGCTCTGAAAGGACGTCTGAATATGTCCTAAGGGCTTGGCATAAGTAGTAGAGTTATTTTTATCACCCATGTAGGAGGTGAACGCTACGTGACAATCAGACTACAAAGATGATTGTAGAGTCGTCCTGACTCATTCAGCAGTTCTGGCGTTAGCCTTGGGCGCGTGCAAAGTGCGATCATGTGAGGAAATACCTCGAGCGTATTTTTAGGAAGCGGCTTAGGAAGCCCGCTTCGGATACGAGACTACAAGTCGCTCAACCCGTCGCAATAGAGCTACTTGTTGGACGGTTGTAAACGCGCGTTTTCTGTTAGCAGAGACACAATATTAACGTATGATAAACGAGTGTCATTAGGTTGTAGTAATGAAGACGATAGTGTGCACCAATCAAGTGTCCAAGAAAGACAGGAAGCTAAGGATGCTATGTACTGGTACAATGTAGTCCATGATTGACGGATACAAGCTAAACCCTGTACTCCCAACACTAGTAAACCGGAGCCGAGATATCATTCTACCTATGAAGCGGTTAGACCATTGTCCATCTTGCATCTAAAAGCATAATCCTTACCTCCCATTGGAGATTGCTAACTATCCTTCGTCCCAGCGTTTGCTCACAAGAACAAAGGAGCAGCAGCGAGAGCAATCACCGCACCCGCACCGGCAGCAGAGAAGCCAAAGCGCATACCACTGCCTGGTGAGGGCGTCGGGGAGGGGCCGCCGGTGGAATTGCCTGCTGCGCCTGTGGTTCCAGGCGGGGTGGAGGCCGTACCAGTTCCTGTGCCAGTGGACTTCCCTGTCTGGCTTCCAGTAGCTGGTGAGGTCTTGCTGCTGGAAGACTGGGTGTTAGCCGCCTTAGTTCCAGACGAGGACTGAGTAGCGATTGGGCTAGGTGTTGAAATTGTCATTAGCCCACAGCGCCATGCAAGGAATGAATGATGGCTTACGATGTTGCCGAGGAGCTGGTCTGTACTACAGCTGAAGCGGAAGAGCTGGTGGTTGGAGGAGCCTGAGTGGCCGAGCTGCTAGTTCCCGAGTCCACATCAGAGCTGGATGACGAGGAAGACTGAGCGATAGCAGCGGCAGCAATAGACAAGAGAACGAGAGTGAGCTGGGAGAAAGAACGCATTTTGTTGTGCAATGCTAGGGACGCCCGGGGATTTTGGGGGTTGTCTGGCTGTAAAACGGAGGGCCTATGCTCTCTTTATACCTTTCGGACTATAGTTTCAGGAGTGACGGAAGCATATGGGTACGTTGTTGACTTGTTGACTGCTTAGGTTGACTGATAGGGCGCTGCCAGCTTACCGATTGATAAACAGGATACACCGAAGGTAAAAATATAAAAATGAATGAAGGATGCTTGAAGTCCTGACTAGGTTCTCGTTTCTCGGCCACGGCCACGGGCAGTTGTACGAAAAGGTTCTATATATAGATGCGTCCTTACTAAATATATCCGTCCTCAATGAGTTCGCGAAGTTCGCCGCTGCCTTCTTTTGCTACAAAGTATTTTTGTCAAATATGCGACGACATGTATGTGAATGTATGAGGCTATGCAAGTGTACTAATTGTGTGTATGTAGGTATGCTTGGTATCCGGTAATGCGATGGAAAGTAAGAAGCAAAGAATGAAATGAAGATTAGAAGCTACGAAGGGTATCCATGTCTCCAAAATCGAGGAGGTAGTGCAGAAACTCGAAGGAATTTATCTAAGATTATATTCTCGAGTCCTTGGTGGAAGGGAAAGGGAAAAGGGAAAAATTAATGGCCCAGGAACTAGAGCATGGTACGCCGTACGGGGCCTGCAAAATTGCGATAATGTCTTTTGTCCCATGGTTCAGAAGCTGCGTATGTCTATAAATCATAGATAGTTCATGCAGCTAGCAGTTAGTCTGCTATAGCCTCCTAGCATTTGCCACCGTTAAGAAGTTTATTCTTCGGCCATGGTTGGCCTGCTTGTTCCCATGTCGATATATTTGGATTCGTATAGACTTCCTTATAGCTAGATCATCGCATTCATAGCGAGAAGCGCATAATTAGCATGGAATTCTTTTCCGAGCTATAAACGAAGGGGGACTCTTGGCAAGAGCATATGAAAGAAAGAAAAAACACGCTAACTAGCGCGCCCAGTTGTAAAATTCAGGTAAAGGAAATGAGAACTCACGTGTCGATGTAGCTTTTCGTTGGGAAGTTGTGCGGGTCACAACCGATATTGATATTGTCCTTGGGTTGGTATACGCGAATGTAGTCTATGCTCATTGTCGCTGGGAAGACAAGAGCATCCAAGTCGAGTGCCGCAAAGTTCATGGAAAATCCCAAATTGGCGATGATATACTGTGCGATGAAAAGCGACATAAGCATATGAAAGGTGGGATCGAGTTGGGACAAGGTTGTTTGACTGGCAGCATATACGAGCACAAAAGCCAGGCACAAGTCGAAGAAGTCCATGAAGATTACTCACCATTGGTTCCTGTGGAACTGGTCTAGCACTAATTTCCGTAGCGCTATCAGGACCCATACCGGCCGCATGAAGGAGCCATGCCTGTTGCCCATCGTTTATCCATGTTATATAGGCATTGTCGAATCTAACGACGCGACGGTTGGTAAGTACACGCGCTACAAAAGATGCAACTACTAAACGAACCCAGGAGAGTACTCAAACCCGTATACCGAGAAGCACCCGCCTCCAAGCTCGTAACAGTCTTGATTTGTCAGAGCAAGGCCACTTGTCGTTTGTTGATACACGCCTGCATGAATATCATTAGAATTAAGTTCCGGACGTATAGGAGGACAATGGCAATCCCCTGACCCCTTAATGAGTCCAGAGAGGTATATAAGAAGTTGACTTACCGCCCTTGTATGTGTTCAACTGGGTTTTGTGCACCGTATCCACGATGACAAGGTTATCCGAAGAGTTCTTCCACGTATAGGCCGCCTATAACCATGCGAAGAGGTGGTTAGAATCATTGCCTTAATGTGGACGACATAAGAGTCGAAATAGGAGTGTCCGACGTACATTGTAAGGCGCCCATTGAGCCGACAGGGAGACCTGTTTCAGGTGGAATAATCTGTGATTAGTCACGGGGAATTGCACTCAAGAAAGAGACAAGCGACGAAATGATCAACGTATTATTCGTAGAGACACACAGCCTTCGAAGTTCGAAACACCAAATATAGTGTGGATGAGAATAGAGGTACAGCATAGTGTTTCGGTCATAAGCCGTCCAGTCCTCGACGCGGCCGCGGAAAGAACGAACACAAGAAGTATAAAGAATCTAAACATACCTTGCCACCATCGCTTTCGACGGTTGCTTCGAAAATATCAATTTCAGGAGCTGACCGCCCAACGTAGCTCCCATCTCGACGTGCAGGGCCAGGATGCGATTCGCCTGCGCATGTGCATGCAGCTGAGATTTCGATTCAACTCAGAAAGATGGAATACGAATACGAGAATACGAGAGTAACGTACAGAGCCTTTGACCAGGAAGGTATGATAAAACATTATCGTGACTTGGATCACCATTTTCAGTCGCGGCGATGGGTGTCGCCGTCCCTGGGTACGTTTGGTTAGGCAGGGTACCGACATCACAAGAGTCGTATGAGTAGGGCCATAAACCATCAAGAGAGGCTCCGTATCCCGCGCGACCTAAGACAGAAACGAATGGTTAGGATCTGCATGACCAGAAAATATTCAAGCTTTTCTACCCAGGTTGCCCATCGCCCAACTACAGCATGTACGAGGATCAGATAAATTTATGATATCAACTTGAAAAGGGAGCGGAAGACGTACAGTGCAGGCCATAACCCACTGAGAAGATAAATAGTTAATGAATTGACAAAATTTGTAGGGAAGTGCTGAGCAAACCTTGCTTTATTATCTCCGGGAAGCGTCACGGCGGCTACAACGGATGTGAGTAAAAGCAGCAGAGTCTGCGAGTTGGAAATGTACCCTCTATCAGGCCACCGGTAAAGCAAAACTTATTCCTATAGGCTGTGTAAATCTTCATTCATCAAGTTTAGAGAAAGGAGGCAATACCAGGATTGAATCTAATGGGCGAGCATTTGTCGTTGAGCACATATAACACATGAAAATGGAAATGGTAACCTACCATGGCGCTCCTATATGTCAAATTATGGTTACTCTCCGGGTCAACTTTGGCTATCGTAAGCCTCAATGCACCTCCTTTCGTCGTTGCTACGCGTCATTCACGAGTGACGGTTAGACATTAATTATATAACTAAAAATAGAACACACCTTGCATAGGATCATACCACTCCAAATCGTTCGTGCCCCAATAATGAAGATCGACAGCCTCCCAGAACGGATCGTCGCCAGGATAGAAAGACCTCCCATCCTGCTCGAATTCATCGGAGAAAACTAGAACCATTTCTTCGTTCGGGTTCACATATGACGGTTTGGTGTACGCAGACTGAGGGGTGGCGCGGTCTATGAGGGCGTAATTGCCTGTAGGGGTTGAGAAAGTCAACATCATGGAAGGTTATTCACATCCGAGACCGGAGCCAGAGGAAAGACAAGGGCAGGACAAGGGAAATACACACCCGTCATCAAGGGAATTTGGCCAGTGGCGTTTATTCCTCCAACGTTGAACCCTCCTTGCGTGGGTATCGGTTTTCGCATAAAGTGGGTAAGAATTGGATAACCTTTTGTCCTGTTAGTTACAAGAAAAGGAAAGCGTAGTAGTAATAAGTTGAAGTGCATACCAGCACTGCCCAAGTTCAAAGCAACATGTCAGCTTCCAGGTCCAGGAACACGAGCAAACAGGGAAAAGTACGCACAAGAGCATCAAACATCCTGCCACCAGCACGAAGAGACAGCCCAAATTCTCCAAACCACGAGCCGTGCAGATGCTTCCACCTCTATCAATGTTCCGGTCACGCAGAGGATCTGGATTGTGCAGATAGTCATCTGGTTCTGTCGTATGGATGTCTAACGGGGTACCCCACGCTTTAGGCGAAGGTGCCATCGCGAACTGAGGGCAGCGTCAGCGTTTAGGGAGAAAGAATAATGAAACAGGAAGTTTACTCGTTGGGAAACAGAATCCTGGTTATGCATTGTGCATCGTGAGCCACACAATGAGAGGAAGCAGATTGAAGGAAGAAGACCCACAGCAACATTCCCTCTCGATTCCAGCGTTCCTATATCAACATTCGTATGCTCATGGTTGCTACGAGAGAAGTTCGAGCGTGTTGAGGAGGGCATTGGCGAAGTTGGTGACGACGGTGTCAGTGACTGGTAGCCAGACATTCTGCAAAATCGACTCGGTTGAAGCTGAACTTTCGAATATGCTGCAGCGCTGCTGATGATGACGAACTTCAAGGTAGTGGAATCGACGTGAAATGAATGGCAAGAGGTCAGGAAACAGGAACGACGCAAGAAATGTAAGTGAAATGAGTGAATTGAGTTAGTCTTTCGGCAACCGAACTAGAATCCCTTTGCTTCGTTGGCGGTGCCGTTGGTCGTTGTGCACGGTTAACGTCAAAGTGGCTCCATCCAAACCTTTTTAGTCAGACCCCAATTCCCTGAGTCGTATAAATAAACGCACCCCCGACCGGCACCAGCGAGGGAATTTCGTTTAAGCTGCAAGCCATGATGTTTGAGCGACGCGAACCGACGCGACGGGAAAATTCTCTCCTAGGTTTTATTAATAGACGCGACGACAGGGATCTGCAACTTTTCTTCTTCCGGACTCCGAGACTCCGGACTCAGAATGGTGAATAGGCGTACCCAGTCAGTAAAAGGGCTGGTTAGGTAGCTAGACGGTTGCCTATGTATGTGCAATGAAGAGTTGCGGATAACTTTTTCAGTGCGACTTCCATTACATGGTTATGGCATCCCCGGGAAGTTTCGTAGTTTCGTTGCTCAACTATTCACACTTCATCATTGCGACAGTGCAGAACTAAATCTGGACTCGCCCAAAATAGCGCGCCGGACGTGCAATCTTCATGGAAGTATATAAAATGTAGGTTGGCGTTCCAGATGTTCCCCGTAAAGCTTTTCACGAAATGTCGTTCTTAATGAGTTGTCCTTCGTGAATAAACACCAGATAATATTGCAGTCATCATACAGCGCGTTTGACTATCTTTTCTTCACTTCTTAGGAAGCATTACACATTCAGGTCGATCTTTCCAGCGCCTTCCACAGCCCGCCGAATCTCTTCGTCTCCAAACACGCCTTTCACAACACCATTAGAATCAGCGATAACGCCATTCGCATCAAAGCCAACCCATTCTCTCAAGAACTTTTCGACTTGCTCAGGCGCCCTGCCCACGAATGTCTTGGGGTCTAAGAGGGCGTCCAACTCCCCATGAATAGGGGCGAAATAGGGGTCCGCCTTGATGCGAGAGATAAGGTCGTTGGACAGGCCGAGCTGCTTGACCTGGTGTGCAGCCTCGTGGGAGAGAACACGAATGTGTTCGTGTGCCTCTTGTCTGTCTCCTCCCTTTTTGACGATGGCCATGATAACGTTTTCCGTTGCCATGAAGGGCAACTCCTCGTTGATCCTCCTCTCGATGACTTTGGGGTAGACGACGAACCCCTCTGAGATGTTTTGCAAAGTAGAGAGCACGATGTCGGCGGTGAGGAAGGCTTCGGGCAGGGTGATTCTCCGGTTTGCACTATCAGACCAGAGTTAGGCATAGGAAATGATTCTTTAAAATCAAAAAAATTACCTGTCGTCCAGAGTTCTTTCGAACCACTGCGTGCCGCTGGTCATCAGCGCGTTCTGGTGCAAGACCATGAGGTGACGGCTCAACGAGCAGACGCGCTCGCTTCTCATCGGGTTCCTCTTGTACGCCATAGCGGAGGAGCCAATCTGAGTCGACTCGAATGGTTCTTCGATTTCCTATGAATTGTTAGCATAAGCTTAATTGCTTTCGCAAATGGCGCGTTTCTCACCTTGAGGTTAGCCAACAACCTGATATCGGTGGCGATCTTGTGAGCGGTTGCTCCAAGACTGGCGAGGGGAGCAAGGACATCCACGTCAATCTTGCGAGAATAGGTTTGCGACGTGACGGGGTACGCATAAGAGAATCCGGAGAGCTTGGTGACAAGTTCGTCGAGTTTCTCGACCTTTTCCAAAGTTAGGCCATCTTCTGGTTTAAAAACAACACAAAAAACATACTTTCTCGTGGTCTCCATCAAAGAGCGCCAAAAAGCTCGCCTGGGTTCCGGTCGTCCCCTTGACACCCCTGAAACCGATGTCATCCCTAGCTCGCTTGATATTTCTCAGATCCCAAAGGAGTTCCTGCAAGGAACCTGTCAGCTTTGAAGGCCCACGAAGCAGGACTCGAACTGACCTGGATCCACAACGTGGCCCTCTTACCCACGGTCGTCAACTGGGCTGGTTGGAAGTGGGTGAACCCCAATGTGGGCAGATCTTTATATTGATCTGCGAAGACAGACAGGCGGGAGATTAAGATTGAAAGTGAACGAATCAACAGCGTCAATCCTGATCGCAAGAAGATAAGATCGGCGTTGCTGTCAACTGCATCAGAGACGGGGTATTCCTTCGACAAAAAGTTACTTACTCGGTAACATAACACGAAGTGGCTCCTAGATGGATAATTCCCGCCGCTGCAGGCGCGACCGTCCCGAAAGTGTGTACATGTGCCATGACATCGTGGCGGCGCTTCTTCTCTTCAGCTGCGGCGATCTCGAATTGCTCTGGCGTCAGGTCCTAATAACGAGAGACATCAGCCAAAACGTCAGGACATGCCGAAAAGGAAGACGAACCAAATTTGCCCGCATTTGTTCAATGGCTTCATTAGTGACAGGAAGTCCCAGCTCCTTCTCTGCGATGGCAAGATTTAGCCAAAGCTGGCGCCATGTTGAGAAGCGCTTCGCTGGAGAGAAGAAGTTCGCCATTTCTTTTGAGGCATAACGGCTGTACCCCTATCAGTTACGTCCTTTCTTGCTCGTGAAAGCCACTATGCGCACCTAGACAAAGGAGTCTGATATGTCTGGAAAGCTTCCATGTCGACGACCTTGTAAATTGTGCGGGGTTGTTTCGCTACCTGAACCGGTGTTGGTGTTGGTTCCAAGTCAAGTTCGAATTGGGGTGTGTCTGCAGTTGCGGAATTGAAGTTGGGGTCCAAGTGAGCGGGAATATTCGCGTTTGGGTTCAGGTTATTGAGGGCGACGTTGGAATTTGAGAGGACCATTTGCAAGTTCAGAAGTATAGAAGAAACCAAGAGTCAGACAAATGTATAAGTTAGGAGATGATACCGATGCAAGGAGAGACACTGACGAATTACCGACGATCACCTAAAAATTCTTCCTTTTCCGCTGATTTCCTGGCTCCCCAATTGAACTTGGCGCGGACCCGGGGCGAATACCAGGGAACTTTGGAGAAATGTGTGATGTGATAAGGAGATGAAGGAAGAAATGACGACGGGTTCAAAATTTAGGTTGTATGCAACTTATCTAATCTAATCTCGTTTCTATGCAGCAAAAGGCCGAAAATCCGAAACGTGATCTGATTCAATTCAACCTTTGCAAACCATTTCAATTCTGCGACCTTGCACTGACCTTATGCTTCAGCAACCTGAGAATGTAATACGACCACTAAAGAATAGGACGACTACGCAACAGGGCCTCAACCCGGATACACGTTCAGGCGTAAATCGGAGGAGTTTTCTGTATTCATGAGAGTATCTGACTTTTTCAACATGAGAAAACAGAAAGCGTATAAGATGTGTTTGACGAAAATAACCTAGGGTCTGGACTCTGTACTTACCCAACAGCACAAATATGACGGGTTCGTTGACGTCGCAGGCACAGGTACCATGAACCTGCCAGGTACAAGACGTGTACGCCGGAAACAAGTTGGGAATATCAACTCTGCTTTCTCCTTGCTTTCTTGCTCGCCAATTATGCGACATAAACTTTGACTTGACGAAACTCTCCTGTTGAAAACATAGATACGTATACTTGGAAAACATACTGGAACGTACTGGTTATCCCGCATAGTACTCGGGTATCATGCCGTATCGTATCATGCCGTATCCCGCGGCACGGTTATATTTTCGTGGAAATCAGCGACTCTACCCAGGGAGATACGCGATCACGATCACCTAAACTTTCCATCGAAGAGACCATGTACTACATTGACTGTCAAGTCCAGACGCGTCCAGACCTTTCTCTGAGCTTTCACGATGCCGCGCAGCCCTTGTTTCCCTGTGAACGAATCACGAAGCCGATATTCGCACTGTGTCCTTTCGGGGTGTAATCTGGCCGGGCATCATTCATAATGTGAAAACCAGTCGGTGCCTCTCTGCTTTTGGCTTCAAATTCGTGGGCATTAGACGGTCTCCTGGCTTTGTTGACTTGAGCTTTAGACACTCTTACGTCGCTGGCCCGTGGAAATCATCACCTTTTTATTTCTGCTCTGAGTAAGAGTGACGGAACGGGTGTCATCACCTATAACTGCTAACGTAGGAGCCCAGGAATCAAGATTCGGCGGCAGATACGGAACAAGCAACCCTCGCGAAAGACACGTTCCAGGTGGTAAACAGAAAAGAAGCACAGCAAAACTTCCTTACAAGTGTACCATACCAGGCTCAGTCTTCCCGGTCGCTTTCGCATCCATAACTTAAAACGAGCTCCACTACTACAAAGGCTTGCTACAATCTTTGTTACTCCTGTGCACTCTTTCCACCTCACCAAGCTTACCATGGTACCCCCACCACCGGCTGTGTTTAACCCGAAAATTCTCGATGCCAGCATTCGTGATGTGTCTTCTTATTTGTCGGATAACCAGAAGGTGGATCTATTGCTGTACGCCATGAAGTCCTTGAGAGTCGAGGGGTACGTCGTTGGGAATTGGCTCTTCTCCTCCAGTGCCTTTATTCTAATGTTCTCTATGAAGGCGCTCTAGACAAGTAATCGAGAACGCAATCCAGTCTTGCCTTCAGGTCACCACTTTAAGTCAGGAAAATGTGGCAAAGGCTAGAATCCTTCGGGCAAGGGCTAGGCTTGCAGGCGGGGCTTATTTGGGCGGACAGGAAGGTAAGTTGACTGTGTTATGCTTTCATCATCACCCTTTCCCTGGACGTGCTGTTAGTAGTCGCACCTCTTCATCCTTCGTTGATTGCCGTTCTGACTGTTAACATTGACACTCATGCGCCCTGGCCTTCGTATAGATCTCCAAGCTGCTCTAGCGGCGGAGCCTGACAACCCGGAAGCAAAGGCTCTCCTCCATCAGCGAAGCGTTACTGTGGAGAAGGTACGTCGCTATGCTCCTTCCCATTTTTATTATTACCTTTGTCTTATCTACTCTAATTCTCCTTTACATAGCTTCTATCTCCTCTACCTCTCACTTCCTCACCATCTTCTGCCCGACATCGCTTGTCAACTGAAATATGGCAGGAAATTGCCCTATACCTCTCCGGGCCTGACTTGAAATCCCTCTTACTCGTCCCTCATGCTCTCTCGCGTATTGCATCGCAATTACTCTTCAGGAAGATTGATCTCTATTTCACCAACGAGTTAGAGGGGGCTGCTGAGCTGGGTGACGACGGAAGCGGGCCTGATGAAGAAGAACGGAGGGAATATGGCTATGGCGCTCAGGATCTTGAGGAAGATGGAGTCGTCGTGGTGTCCGGGTATGCCCAACGCAGTGCGGATATCCTAACCAGGATTATCACAGACACATCATTTGCCTGCGGTGTGAAGTATCTAAGAATATTCGCTGATACAGGCGGCCGGCGTAGGAGGGGGAGAGCAATGGCGTTCCAGACCGGTCAGTTGTTGCTTTTTTATTTTTAGAGATTTATTTTTGTCCTGTCGTTCGAGAAGCGCCCAGCGCTGTCACTGGTTTCCACGTTATCTCGTATTGGATGCTCACATAGTTCCTCATAGGCATGTTGAATAATGCGTTACCGAAGCTCATCAACTTGCGCAGCGTTCATCTCTCCGCCACTAGCGACGGTATTGGAGCCGTTCTTAGGACGCTGCAGGTTACATGCCCAAGGCTCAAGGGACTATCTATCAAGTGAGTAACGCACATCCGCGCATGGAATAATATTGATACATCTTTCTCCAGGTCAAGCGATGCTCCTATTGACTTGTCATTCCTTGAATTCAAGCACCTTACCAACTTTTCATATGTTATGACTTCTCCCTCTACTGCTGCTCCTACCAAGGTCTTTGCTTTGCTCAGTCAGAACAAAGCTACTCTCAGGACACTTTCCTTGGAGAGTCAAAGCATCCACCCTTCTCCACATTGGACGTTTCCTACAGGTACGGCCTCTTCAATGTCGGCCGTCTTGAGCATCCGAAACCTCACAACAATCAACTTCACTGGCCAATTCCCTGCTATCACCCAGGCATTCACGGAGATCCTGACTCACGGAAGACAGCTGGAAAACCTCTCCCTTCAATGCTGCGCCTTGGAGACTAGCGACGCAAGCAGTCAATTCCGAAGCGTACTCGCACAGAACGCAGCGGCAGGGAACATGAACACCAGCATTCTGCCTTTCCTTCGCCATTTCTCCTTAGTTGTTCTCTCTGTTGGGCGAAGGACCCTGGACAGGGATCTTTTCCCGGCCATAGCAGAGTTCTTGCGCGGGCGACGCTCGATGAGGACTCTGCAGCTTGTCGCTCAGGATGAAGTTGCACAGCATGCAACGGGCTTTGATGCGAGCATCTGGGGAGTGCTTCCTAGCTTGGACGGACTGAAAGGCTTATGGATGACTTATCCCCCTGATTTGAGCCCGGGATTAGCGAGCTGGTTGATCCCTCGTGGATTGAAAGCTCTGCGCTTGGATTTAGGCAGGGAAGGAGGTGGAGAAACTTTTTTGAACGTGAGCATCATCTAACGATATCATTATTCTGTTTTGGTTTTCTGACCGGTTTCCCTACTTAGCAACTTCGCCCTGGCATTCCTTCCTCACTGCGATTCATCGGACTTTCCGACTCCATCAACATCAGAGGCATAACAGACATAGTCGAACACGGATTTCCCATGGTTAAAGTCGTGCGGGTGGGAGCGAACTACTGGACCGTTGTAAGAAGAGGTAGTAGCGACAGCCTCGGACGTTTTCCTATGCCATCGCTTTCGAGGTCGAATTCTATGATCATGTCCCACCCACATACCCATGGTGCACATGCCAGCGCCAGCTCGAGGTCACACTCGAATTCTCCTCCCATGTCGATGCCTATGGCGGGCCACGCTCAGCGTCCGCAGCCACGCGGTCCGAGTCGCTCATCGCGTCCTTCACATTTGGACGTTGTTGTGGGGCCGAGTACAAGCTCCAGCTCAAGCGGCTCTGCAATGCCATCAAGTTCTATTCGACCACCATCGCTGCCTGTGAATATCGTTCCGAGTGGACTTGGAAATATTGGTAATGGGTTTGAACTGGAGCAGTGGCCTAGAAGACGGGCACTTTATCATGCTCCAGAGTGGTTAGAATGGTTCGGGTGTGAAGATGCGATGGTGCGGGATGTTTTTGGATGCTTGTAATTTGTAATGTGATGTTGCAATTGGTCTCTCAGTTTGAAGTTGGCTTGAAGTTTGCTTCGATATACTTCTTTCGTAGCGCTGTACTGTCTTCCTTATTTATTTGCCCTGGACGGGGCTTGTGTGATAGGTTATATATTAGTATAAATAAAAGGGCATACACGATTCCCTGATTTAGAGACGTAGGAAGTTGATAGGAAGCCGCCATAGAGAAGTTAAGAGGCTAAGCTACTTCGTGCGATCATGTCCTTCAACTTCGTGGAGATAATCCGCCACATTTTTTCCGACCATGGGATCAACAAGGGTCAGCTCCTTAACGAGGTCCGTCTATCGAAGAAAGGTCAGCGAGAATAAGCACATTGTTGTTGGAAATGCACACCCAAAGCTTGTTTTGCGCTTTCAAGCCCTCCGCACTGATCACGAAATCGCTGGGCTCTTCAACTCGACAAGAAGAAACGTACGCCCCTTTCAATTTGTTCAAGTTCTCCGACCCACCGAGAGATGCCCACACCAACACACGACTGCCCTCCTCAGTAGTACGCGCCAGCGTAACCTCCATCAGCCAGTCTATGATACGTTTGAAGCCGGTGAATGATTTTCGAAAACCAGAGTAGCAGAATCCTGGATTAACGCAGTTTACTATCAATGAGGAATTGGGTGGAAGACGGTCGTTAAGTGCGCGGGCGAAGAACACGTTGAGTACTGCATATTTATTGGTATTAGTACCCATTGTCAGCGCTTTTGAAAAAAAGCTTTGGCTACATACACTTTGTTTCTCCATATTTCCCATCGTCGAATCTGCGATTGGAAATGAGCAATTGGTTGACATTCTTGCATAAACTTGTTCTACTTACGTGCTCTTGATGTAGTCCTTATGCGCATAGCGCCTAAGGGTGTCCGAAGAATCCAAGAGTTTCTTGTCGAATTTAGACCAGAAGTGCATTTCACTAGTGACCACGACCAAGCGTGGGGTAACATTGTACTTTCTTGCGGTTTCCAGGAGCCGGGGAAGCAGAAGAAGAGCCAGCAACGATTGAGATAAGTCATTGACTTGCACTCTATGGTTCAACGTCTTTGTGAGAAACATTGCTCAACAGAAGTACAATAAGTAAGGACTCACGACGGGTCCCATCCGTCCTTGGTAAAATTGGCGTTGGAGTCCGGGAGGAGTCCAGCATTTTCCAGAAATATATCCAGTCGGTCATTCTCCTGCTCGAAACTGTGTGCGAAGGACTTGACAGACTCGAAGTCTGCCAAGTCAACTAGCTTCAATTCCACAGTTTTGCATCCGGTTGTTTCCACGATATCTGTAATAAAGGAACGATGTTAGCGAACTGTCATGAATTAACTATACAGTCTAAGTAAGCGCACCCGACAAAGCCTTCTCTCCTTTCTGCTTGCTGCGGCAGGCAAGGATCAACTTTCCCGGCTTCATTCTGGCAAAATGCTTTGCAGCTTCGAAGCCCAGGCCATTATTAGCGCCGGTCACAATGATCGTCTTCCCGGTCAGGTCCTCGGGGACTACTGGGGGTAGTTTCGACCATTGGTCTTTGAGAAATTTGGAGAAAGTCAGCTTCATAGCGGGGTCAAGTAGATGGTAAGTAGGAAGTTAATGAGCTAGGAAAGAGGCCTTGCTTTGCTTTATAAACTTGTTTCTGCGGTTCATTTTCTTCCGGGTCTCTCATGGCGAACGGTCGAAAGCGAATACTTTCTAAGCTTTTCTCAAGTCACGGGCCAACGCGTCATGGCCTAGACCTATCCTCCGTTTAAGCGCTTTCCGTTCTTGTTGCCAAGCTTGCGGCAGCCTTGCCGAAGAATGAGGGTGCTGCACAATAGATGCAAATACTCATGGAATCCGATAATTTATTCATAGTACGTACGGTAGAAACCGAAATGCCTAAATCGAATACACGATCGACCTATGGCAGTTGATAACTTGATAAGGCGCCAAATAGTCGCTGGAAGAGCTGTACGGGCGCTTCTTTAAAAAGCGACGTAGATAAGAGTAAGTGTAGTTATAACTTTCAAAATCCAAGTACTTATCTTTACAAGTTCCAAGTTTCGCCAATGTCCATCGATTTATCCCTTTCTCGTGTAGGAAAGGTACTGGATAGCCTTCCGTATACTCGCCCGACGCTCCATATCGCGGGTACGAATGGGAAAGGAAGCGTGTCTGCCATAGTATCCTCGATATTACTTGCTTCGTCGCCTCCATACCGTGTAGGCAGGTTCAACAGCCCGCATCTTGTTTCGATCTTGGATTGCATCGTCATCGACGGAAAGCCTGTACCTCAAGGCGTCTACGATGAGGCCAGACAAGAAGTACAGCATGCGGACAAATTGCAGGGAGCTCAACTGACGTCTTTCGAAACGCTCGCCATGACAGCACTCCGTGTATTCGAAAAGGCAAACGTGGATATCGTGGTACTGGAAGTGGGCATGGGTGGAAGATTGGATGCGACGAACGTCGTCCCAGATTCCTGTATACTCGCATCAGCTCTCACAGCGGTTGATTTGGACCATCAAGCCTTCTTGGGCAACACCGTTGAAGCAATTGCCCGGGAGAAGGCTGCGATTGCACGCCCAGGGAGGCATTTCGTTCTGGGGAAGCAAAAACATCCCAGCGTCGAGGCAGTTGTTCGACAATGCGTCGCGGATGCAGGAGCTATCTTCCATAATTCAGTCAAAGTGGACATAGACGACAATGGGATAACGGCACCTTGGTCTCTCATTGACTTGGGCGGCAGCGATAATGTTTCACCTCCTCCACAACCCGTCAAATTTGTATTGGAATCATTTGCGGATCCAGTGCATGCGAACTTTCCACTGCATGGTGCTCATCAGCTCGACAATCTCGGTACAGCTTTGGGAATGCTGGATGCTCTTCTTTGCGAAGAGAATAACGAAGTGCTGCACCGTCTTGGACTGAAATCTCGTGTTTCACCCGCTTCGATCAGGCAAGGTATCGAGAACGTCAAATGGCCTGGCAGGCTATCTTTCCATACCGTGTCCGTCGGTCCTGGGCGAAGGTTGGTTGTCCTGGCCGATGGCGCTCACAATGCAGCGTCTGCGACAACTCTCGGAGACTACCTAAATCCCCTGTTTGACTTGACTTCAGTGTCGAGGAATGACATACCAATCACGTACATTCTCTCCCAGTCTCACTCTCCTCCAAAGACACCTCTGGAAACCCTCGGCCCTTTGTTGCAGCCAGCGCGCTCTAATCGAGTCAGAATTGCTCTGCTGAGGTTCACGCCTCCAGAGGGCATGCCTTGGGTCAAGTCCGTTGCTCCTGAAGATATACGCCCCGCGGTCAAGAGCATTTTGCCGGATGTGGCGGAGGACGACGTCTGGGTGGGAGAGGGGGATAACAGCCTGGAGGATGCGTTCCTGTGGGCAGCGGACAACCATCTGGACAAGGAAAGAGGCACGAACAGAGGACTTGTGGTGCTCGCCGGCAGTCTGTACCTCGTCGCGGATTTCTACCGTCTTCTGGAGAGGGGTGGGGTGCCTTGACTGTTGTAAAAACGGTTTTCTGTCCCGAAATGTGAAAGGTTTCTTGCGCTGGACGATGGTGCGAAGGGGTCGGCGTGGAGGAAGAGGAGGCTTGTTATGTCTGCGCTTCGCTTTACCCCAACTATTGTTCCAGTGCTCCTTGTTTGGTCGCTTGGGGGTCTTAAAACCATGTATCACTTTACCCAAATAAAAAGAGGGAAGCATATTCCCGGATGTTTTCTGCGCCTAACAAAATTTGGGGGAGTTGGCACGATTTGTAATCCTTTACCGAAAAACCAACCAAGAAAGAGGAAAGACTGACGCTGACGCGCCTCTGCAACCACCCCATTGTTCCCTTCGGCATCAACAATGTTCACCCTCGACGAGACAATATTCCTTTACATTCTCGAACTCTTCGTCGACTCGGAAATCGAGCAGTCTTGTAGAGATGGACACCATTCCTCGCAGTCTCTGAAGACACTGCGCGCTGTTTCCCAAGTCTGTAGGAAATGGCGCGCCTGCAGCCTGTCCTGGTCGGCCCTATGGGCAAAATCATTGGACCTGAACTTCAACACCGTCCCTAACTATTACTGGATCAAGGAACTCTTGAGGCGGTCCAATGACTGCCCTCTTTGGGTCAGCATTAAGCTGTCCAACATCCACCCTCTCAAACTTCCTCAATCCCTCGAGTCCTCATGGACAAGAGTTCACGCAATTTCTATCAAGGCACCTAATGACATCAAGGTTGCAAAGACCTCACGAGATCTCGACAAGCTACTTTACCGGGAAGCGCCCAATCTTCAGCGGATCGGAATCTCGTTGGACGCCTGGAGTTTACCGTCGACGGACAGAAAATTTATGGGCAAGAGCATCAACTTGAAACAGTATATGCCTAATCTCAGGCATTTCTCCTCATCACTCTTCGTTTTTGGGATCGAGGCTTTCGTGCCTCTCCAGGAATTGCGCACACTGCGCACAAACGTCGACGCGGACGACGCAGACTATGCGGTCGAGAGCATTGCTCTGCCGAACTTAGAGAGGCTGGCGCTAACTACATTGCGCACCGGACCGCCTCAAGAAAACAGCGACACTTTCTTCCATGTCCCAAGGCCTAAGGATGTATTTTTACACCTTCCTCGATTGCAGGAAGTGGTTATCGATGCATCGAAGGATGGAAAGCCTATCAGTTTAGGTTTGGACTTCTTGGGCTTACTTTCGCCCACGGTCGGGTACCCGCTCAAAATCATTTTCGGCAAACACTCCTCGATAGAAGACTTCAAGGCTCTGTTGGCACTCCCTGTCTTTAAAGACAGGATCTCTAGTCGGCGCGGAATCGACAGAAGACTGGCCGAGACAAAGCTAGTCTTGCCAAACCATATCGCCAGTCATGAAGACGCCAATCTGGGACGGCTAGTAGAAGAGTTTGAGTGGTTGGTTGTTCAATGTGGCGATGAAACTCCTTCTTCCTATGATAGTTACCACTTCTACGACGAAGATACTTCATCCTCATGACAGGAACATATATACCCTTTGGAGTGGTCTTCCATTTCCGAACATTTTCACATTTCCCTAATCCCTTGCCCTACATTTTATTGTTACCCTTGACGTTCTGCATCGCCCATTACATCTTTAGACCTATTTACGCATTATCTACTTAAAAGATGTACACTCTAATTCGATTGTAATTGATCATATACTATTTTCAACAATTTCTTATATGACGATGTAGGAAACAAGTTGAAGGATCATTGGAAAAAGGTCCAAAATATTGGCAAGCAAAGAGCCTATAAGAAGGAAAAGGGAAGGTTCGGTATAAATCCTCGCGAAGAACAAGAGGAAAGGTTCGAATGGTCATATATAGAGCACCGTAACCCGCCCAAAACTCGAACCTAACACAATCCTCCCGCCAACTTCATCGTAATCGAACGAAGTCCAGCTGGTATTGAATTCGTTTTCGTAAATCTTTCTCCCAACTACGACGGCCGTGGTCTGTTTCCCTGCTTTCGCGCCTGTTCCTGGGTTCAGCGAGCCAGGAAAAGCTGTCAAGACTAGACTTTCATGAGCGTTGCTTGAGGGCACCAAGTTGACGGCAATATCGGCTAGCAGGCCACCAATGAACCTGTCGCGAGGTTGGATCCAGACTGCGGTGCCGAAACGTCCTAGGACGACTTGTTTGCAGCGGAGCGAGCCACGCAGGCAGGGTACTCGATTTGTGAGCTGTGGAGGAAAGAGGTACGGCGACGCGGTTGAAGATGATTCTGTTCCTGATTCCGGTTCTTTGGAATACGAAGGATTCGGTTCGAGGGTGTATAGTTCCAGATTATGTATGTCGGATGCCCAAGGATCGTCGCTCTCTCCTCGGACGAGGATAGACAGTGGCAGCCACGCGTTTTTTGACGATGATGAGTTATAGATGAAAGGACATATTGCGACGCTTTCGCCATCAACCCAACCAAATGAGTGGTGAGCAATGGGCTGGTGGGCTCTGGGCTGGTCTTCACCCGTTCGAGGAGGTTCGAGTGTCGGAAAGGCGTAAAGGTGAATTGCTCTTGCTCTGACGACAAGCACACTTTCGTGTGCAAACACGATCTGCATGCAATCGTTGGACTGGAAGTAAAGTTGTTACAGCGTGTTGACGATAGGGAAGAAAAGAAGTGTTATACTAACCTGCAAGCTGGAATGGTTGTCGATCGCATGTTCCAACAATGCATATCGACCGGTCCGCCAATTCCAAATAGCAGCCTTCGACACAACGTCCGCTAGAGCCAACAGATCTCCATCCAAAGTAATGGGTATCATGCCTGACTCAAAAGAATAGATTTCCCCAAAAGAGTGTCGCCCAGTACTTGAATCGCACTTCAGCTGCAACATCTTGATGATATGTGTCCTATATTGGCGTCAATGCAGCATTATAAAAGAAGATAAAAGCCACTAACTCATCCAACTGCAGGGAAACCGCTATTGTCGCCTCTGATCTCTCTGCACTGTTCACCGCAAATCCTGTAAAGATGGCTCCTCTCGGGCTCCATTCACACAACTTCTCGCCACCGACGGTGATGTTCCATATCGACAAAGCGGACCATACGCTCTTCGATATGGACATCAAGAGCTTTCCGTCACGACCTGGAAGGAAACGAGCGTCCGAAACCGAGGTTCCTGAGGTTCCGGAGATGTAATACGTTCGTCTGGGTTCTGATATTCCGGATAGCCACCTCCTCCCAAGTGAGCATGCTCTAATGGCGTGCCGTTTGAGGTCCTTAACGGATAATGACTCCAGCGGTGCAGACGGAAACGGGTATCCCTTGCTCATGACATGAGAAGTGCAAACATTCGTCCACACGATCCGCAGAGAGCAGAGATCGTTTAGAAACCTACAACTCTGTGACTGTCAGATATTCTTTCTTGTTCTCAAAAACTGGGACATACCTGACTGAAGCGCAATATGTCGGGCGGTTCGAGGAAGGACAGAACATATATCAACATGTCTTCGCCCAACTCAAGAAATACTGGCATCTTTCATAGTACTCGAGTATTAGCATACATCAGCGAGACAAAGCTTCTGCGTGCACATTGCAAATCCGTGGCCTGTATTTATAGGGGACGAGTTCAGGACAATATGTGAAACATAAGAATTTGGGTACATACCAAATTCCAAGTCGGTACAATCAGAATTGCTCGCGTGAAAGCGTGTATTTTCGGGCAATTAGCGAGCAAGTTTCCGTATTGACTGCCTCGGATAAATGTACGGCGAGAAATGGAGGACTAAGATTGGGTATTGAATACTGAAGTAAGATGTACAAGTGAGCACTGAGAACATAGTAAGTAACCTGCAGCGATATCAATGATTACATAAGCCTGACCTGCGTTCAAGCCACATTCCGATTTGGAAATCATTTCTAAATTGAACCACTACCATCCACACTCTCGAGAGTTCCATAGCAAGAATCTGATATTGTCTCCGTACCGTCCCTGGGTCTGAACCTCAGGCCTCATACTTAACTGCCGATACTCATCTCCAGAATCAAGCCATGAGTTCTTCCACCTCGCACGATCTATCGAAATATGCAGAAACTCAGCTGCAGGGTCCCATCAATCTCGACGTTCTTTGGCGCATCCTACAGATCCTTTCAGACCCAGAAGAACCTGACGAAGAAACGCGGTTCAAAGCCGTCTATAATACAGCACAAGTCTGCAGAGCTTGGCGCAGGTTCACGTTGGATTCTGCTTCCATCTGGGCCTCCATGGTGTATCTGAACGTCCTGAACAAGTCGTCACCACAGTTCAGGGAGGAATTCATGCGCCGCACAGGGAATGCTCCGCTGTCGATATACGGAACCCTGGATACTTGGCCCGAAGTTCCAGTATTACGACCCCAACAAGTCTTTTTCCTTTCCCTGTTCTCGCAATTGCGTCGCATTCGTATCTTTCGGGTTTGCATTCAGAAGGGTACATTTTCTCTGAAAAGTGGGGACTTGGACGTCCTGTGGACCTCTCCCGCACTAATACTGGAAGAATTCGATCTACACGGGAAGGATTACTTCGCGATCTATCCTCCTAAAATTCCGGATGTACGCCTCTTCAAAGACCACGCCCCGCGACTGCGTATTTTCAGCTGGCCGGAGCTCGTTTTCTCGTACAATGTCAGCTGGGCGGAACAGCTCATGATTAGGGACGTGATCATACATCCAGTGTTTACTGCCCATCATGCTTTAAACATCATTCGAAGATTTCCAGGTGCACGTACACTAACGTACGCCCACATTCCTGGCCGGAAACAAAGTGAAGACGCGCCCGCTCCCCCTCTTCCCTCCCTCAACCTCCCACACTTATCCAGAATTACCATTCAGGGGCCACCCAATGTCTGCTTTGCGATGTTAAGTCACATAACACCTAACCCCTCCTGCTCCCTCACCGCAGATATGCATGGCTATTCACAAAATGATCCTGCCGATTACGACCTTGAACCTTTACTGATGCCATACATACGTTCCGCCTTCCTGAGAGAGTATCGCGATATGAAGAAGTCTTTGTCAGCGCAATTTGGTCCGCGAATTACATCGTTCGATCTCAAGCACAATGAAGCCAGCTTGCTTTCGATCGATTTCACTAGTGCTTCCACAGAACTTCCACTGCGCTACCTGACGATACTTTCATCCCTTCCACTTTGCTCCATCGAGAAACTGGACCTTGAAACGCTTCCCGAAAACGAACTTGTCCTCTCAGGCCTTCGCAGCCTGGTATCGAATTTATCATCAACATCTTTGAAAGAGTTATTTATCACGGGCCGAGTTTTGGCTTGTGTTAGCATGCTTTCAACGGAAGAAATAGCACCGCTTTCCTATCTAGAGCGCATAGAACTCCAAGCTGGAATACGCGAGCTGGATTTCAAGGAAGTAGTTGAGAGTCTCGTGTCGTTGCTCCGTCGCCTGCAATCCGTATGGAACAAGCCGGTGGTTCTTGACGTTACCAAGTACTACCGTCGTGGACCATCTCTCAGGTCTGATTGGAGACCACTGGAGGAATTTCAGGGCCTGACGGTAGTATTCAAGCGACATCTTTTCGGGAAGGTGTACCAATATGTCTGCGGTACTGGTCACCCGGAAATGTTAGCTCATCATATTTATAAGGCTTGACTTTCGTAAAATTTAAATTCACTACATTACAGACGAAGTATACTGCATAGCTATTATACTACTACTTATGTCGAATGATTTACGGTGTCGACAGATGCGTTATCTGTACTTATGCGCACTGGTCGACCATCACTGTGGACCCAGGACGCGGTTGAAAGCGATCCAAACAATGTTTGGTATTTCCGAGCCGTTCACAGCCGCTGAATTACCGTGACTACTGCCTCTGTTACCGTAGTCTCTAGTGTGGCAATAGACTGCAAGTAGTAATGCAAGAAATCACAAAGGCCCGGAGGACAAAAGTCGAGACTCGATCCATAAGATAACTGTGCAAACACTTCAACTTGACTTCAACATACCACTCCTACGATATTAACTTGACTACACACGAATTCAAGCACGCGATATACCAAGTTTCATATGGAGTTCTCCAAGTTCTCCTGGGTCCGAGTCAGCGGTAGGCAATTCGACACATTGAAGTCCATTATATGTAGGAATCAAATCTTTGAAATAGGAAAAAAGAGAACGAACTTCGTCCACGTAGGGCATGTTGAGGCGGCTTAAGCTAAATCCGGAGACTGAAGTCATGCCAGAATGCTGATTTCCAGAGAGCTCCGAGTCTGACGACACAGAGACCGGGGATCCAAAGGCTGACCCGCTTCTGACTCCGGAGCTTCCATGTTGCTGGAAAGGATAGTAATTTCCAGTCGCATCGTCGACGAGTCCAGAACTGTACTCGGTAAAGGTCTTGAATTTCAGCGAGACAAAGAAAGAGGTAAGGTCTGAGCTGGATACGCGACTGGGAATGGCGAGGGGGAGTCTTTGGATAAGGTCAACAATGGGGGTTGACAAGTCGTTCAAGGCCCGAATAGAATTTTTTAAGTTGAGCAGGTCCTCGGGTTCAGTTTGGATCTGTGAAGGGCGGACCAAGACATATCGCATTTGGATTGAGGAAACCAAGAAGGGAGTTTCCATTTCCATGATGAGACTCTCCAATGTGACAACGATCTTGAATGCAGTGTCACGTTGCTGAATATTAAGCTCATTGTTTTCGTTCAAGAAAGTAACGATACGGATGTTGTGAAGTTCAACAGCAGGTTCCCATGGGCCCAAGGGACTTGTAATACCACATCCTATGGGTCTTGAAGGTCAGTTATGCTTGATTTTCTTACGAAGGGATATAAGCTTCGTACGCACCGGCATATATGGTCAGGTCAGAGAAGGATCGTGCAGTATTACCCCTACTAACAAATAACAGGCCTTTGAGCAAGGCCGTCAACAGTCCCGCATTAATGGATCCCAGGATCACAGTGAAGTTGACCACACTGCTCAGGTCCACGCTATCAGGTCCGTCGCATTGGAAGAGTGCTGAAGCAAAAACAGTAAAATCCCACGGAGACCCCCCACTTGGAACAATCGAGAAAGTAACGCTTTGCAGGCGACGGAAATGGATCACTACACTTCCAGGTAAAGAGGAGATTTGCGCCGATTCGGTGACAGTGAGTCGCTCAATGTTGCGAAAGACTCCCAGCGCGGCCGTCGAAATATGGACGTCTTCTAGCTGGACTTGGCCGACAAAGCTGAGCCCATCAGCAAGTTGGTCAAGACTGGCAACAAACTGATGTGGTGGACCCTTGACAATAATCTTTCGATCGAGGTTGATTACATCCGGACGAAGAGCTTGCATAACGAAAGTGAAATCCTTGACGAGGTCGTCTGGAAGCTGACCAGGAGGCTCAGTGAATAAGGTAATGATGACGCGCTTTGTCTTGATGAAGACACCGGGATCGCGACGGAGTACGTTCGCAAGGTCTTCAATCGACCCTTTTTCGATGAAAACCTGCTTCATAAACAGGAGACGTTGGGTCTCGACCGTCCAGCTACGATGAATCAATGACGCGGCTTGCAATGTAGGTCGAGGATCAACACTCTTATCCCGTACGACTTCGGACAAAACTTTGGCCACCAGCTCAGGAGGAATTCGATCTGCCATATCGTTACCGAAGAAGGGTTGGAGGTCGTTGGAAATGGTGGTAGTGGCGTAGTAGTTGCAGTAAAGTTAATGCTGTTCCAGTCTAGCCTGAAATCTATACCTTTAGCCTGACTCGGGCCTAGCAAAATAGTAGCCGACACAACGGTTTACTTGAAGTCCAGTGCCGGAAATCCAGCGCTCCAGACAGGAAAGCGGCATTATGTCTTCTGCTAAAAGCCTCAAGGGAAGCTAAAACTGGGCTCGTGACAGTGGATAACTTTCAAAGTCTATTGATGATGATAAATTCGATACTAGGCTGCGATAGCCTGCGAGGCCATCTTCGTGCACGGGAAGCGTTGCAAGGTGCAGTTTCTGGAGTAAAGTGGAAAGGATGAAATTGTCGTTAGGTAGTGGATCGAAAGCGCTATGGAAGGAAGGATTCGGCAATTTGATTGAAAGCAAACTTGTTTCATTGTGCTTGAGCTGGAATGATGTAATTTCTGGACCAAAGGACGGAGTCGACAACGACTTTTTCACACCGCGATACTCTCCTAGGAAAGCCGAACGTATGCAGGACATCAATAAGGTTCCAGATCATGGATGGCGGGTCATCCTTGAAACGATCAGGCGTAACTGCCGCTTGCGGTGAGGGAGCAGGAGGAGCTGGGTGTTATGTGACTTAACACCGCATGACAGACATTAGGCGACCCCCGAAAGATGATTCTGATAGGTGTGGGAGGTTGAGATAGGGAACAGGAAAAGCGGGCGCGTCTTCCCTAGGACTGGGAACGTGAGTGTACTTTAGTGCACGCACAGCAAGGAATTTTTTAATGAGCTTAAAAGCCTGACGCACATCAAACATCCCACGTACAATCACGTCCTTGAGCACGAGCTGTGCCGCCAAGTGAAAGTGCGCTTAGCTCTGCAGACTTGTGTTACATTATGGACAGCCATGAAGGGATTTTGCATCTTGCTTGCACCCGAGCTTCCGCCTATGTCGATAGCTCGTAACTGGCTGAAGAATCCATGACTGAGGTGGACAACTCATGGTTCTGGAAACGAGGATCGGAAATTGAGTACGACTTTCAGAGTCCAGGCGCAGGGATGGTACAGAGACGATATCGTCAAATGTATCCTCTGAACCTTGCTTGCTAGGAGACGGTGGATGGTAGCCATAGTAGTGGTCCAATTTAGAAATGATTTCCATATTGGTTGAACGTGGCTGTGGATGGCGAAGATTTGGGGATTATTTGCCTCTATTGTTTTTGATTTGCATATGTTTCGCGGAGGCAATTACTTACTGGCAGTGGCTGTAGTCAGACTGTTGCCATTCGTCTTGATATTCAGTCCCAGTGAGAATCGGCTCTGAGTGTATCCCCAATTCATCTGGGTACCTCCGAGAAATCTGGGTTCGTCCCGGATGTCAGATACGACCAGGGAAATTCAGACCTGCTCGGCTAGATTTATCCCTACCCTGAGAATATCTGACATATTGCAAGGAAGCCAATTGCTCGACCGTCCTTGATTTTCTGGAGGTATCTGGTCCTTTCTGAGCCCCTCTCGACTGTATCTCATTTGTTCTGGAAAATCAATTTATTGATTTTATCAATTACACTACGCCTGCATTACATCCGAGCTTTTCTTAGGTATGGAAGGGCCTCCATTAACACACCGCCAATCTAAATGCCCAGAATCTCATTTGACCTCACCCTGTTCGCGAAGTCCGGTCGAATAACGGTTGGTTAGATAGATTTAGTAGTGAGAACATCAGAGACACGTACACCTCGTCCCGAAATTGGGCTCTTATGGAAAATTGCTTGCGGCGGCTGAATATGACCTGGTGGATTCGGAAGGCATCTGAGGCGAGTGTGGAGGAGAAGGTGTGCACAAAGCCGTAAGAGCCCGCGCTCGAGAGTCCACGCCTCGAACCTGTCAGGGTAACTATATGCGTCAGTATGAGAAAAGAGCTGCTCAGATACCAGAAATCTCACCTATATGCGTCCATCCGTGGCCAATAGGTGCATATATGCGGTGTTATGCGTCGATCTCCTGAACTTGGAAGGCTAATATATGTGATATTCACAATTTTATCATTGAAGGCACTCAGAGAGGTTGATAACTCACAGATTTTGCCCACAGGAGTATCCCAAGTAATCCAGAAAAATCTAGAGAGGTATTGATCAGAGACAGGCGCTCATATAGTCTTACTGCACTCAAACCATACAGATTGGGTGCTCTCCGAGAGTATCGAGCCGCGAGCAGTTCCTCTGGGCCCTCCGGCGAGTCTGCATCGAGCACTGACAACAAGGTCCGTCAACGAGTTGCTCCAGTTGCTGACCTTGCTCGAAGTACATTGCACAGGCTGCTGGCAGGACACAGTTGCGCAGTCCATACTTTGTGTGGCAGGAAAGGACGATGGCTAGATGGATTGGCCATGCTCGATGTTGGAAGTTGGAATGAAAGATGGTCGAGGATGATCAAACGAGGAAAACAAGAATGACGCGTTCGCCATAGAAGTTACATTCACGTGGCTGCGCCGCTTTCCTGTCTGGAGCGCATAGAACTCCGACCTGGAATACGCGAGCTGGATTTCAAGGAAGTAGTTGCCAGTCTCGTGTCGTTGCTCCGTCGCCTGCAAGCCATGTGGAAGAAGCCAGTGGTCCTTGACGTTACCAAGTACTACCGTCGCGGATCATCTTTCAGGTCTGATTGGAGACCACTGGACGAATTTAAGGGCTTGACGGTAGTATTCAAGCGACATCTTTTCGGGAAGGTGTACCAATATGTCTGCGGTACTGGTCACCCGGAAATGCTAGCTCATCATATTTATAAGGCTTGACTTTCGTAAAATTTAAATTCACTACATTACAAACGTGGTATATTGCATAGTTATTTATCTAATACTTAATGCATTCGTGTTCGTTGTTCAAGTTGTTGAAGTAGCCTTGGGTGCACTATGATTCATGCTATAATGAATGATCTTGCGAAGGCTCATAACATTGCGTGCAAAATCTATTTCCGGCCGTAAGATGCCAAAGAGCGTAGCGGCTGTCGTGAGGTTTGAACTTCGGTGCTGAGCGCTGAGTTGGGAAGTTGGTCTGAGGTTGGACTAGACCGTTCGTTTGAAAATTTCATCAAGACTAACTTCTGCATGTGACAGACAGTCCCAGAAAGCGTTCGAAGTGTTTCGCTATGGATTACGAGCCACAGAATCTGTCGAACGTTCAGCAAACTTTGATAGAGAATCAGGAAATCGCGATACACCTATATGCGACCAAATTAAAGATGGATTAAGGCCTTAATCGGAGGCAGATTGGCGAGGAGTACCCTGGTTTCGAAAGTTCTGCAACGAAGGGCAACTAAGCAGCGCCCCTGCACAGCAGCCGAAGTGGAACAAGATCATAGGCAGAATCCTCCACAATGTGCCCATGTAAGCTCAAAGACATCGGCCGTTCTTCTGTTAAAAAGCCTGCAATGAAGTATTGGGTGCATCTCCAATCGGAAATCGCCTAAGAATGCTTTGGAAATGGCAAAAGTCGCGGGATATAGGGTAGTTCCTTGTGTACCTTGAAAGAGAAGAAGGAAAAGAAAGATGAGAAAGATGGAGTGAATTGAAAGCTCGGGGGAAGTGATTTCAGCCTCCAAGCAAAGGGATGTCACTGTCACATTCTGAATCGTCACAGTTGGAAGCGACGTGCAAGGGGGTCGGGACGAACACCAACAAAGCATCGTCTAAGGATCATCCACGGAGTTCCATGACTCGCGAGGAAAGGGATGAGAGGAACATCGAGGAAGAATGAAATGAAAAATGGGCAGGACGTCGAGAGCAGTCCATGTAATATGACATTGCGGGAGACTCTGAATGACGGTTGAAAGTAAAGAGCGTGGTCAGAAATCTTGCCAAAACGCCTTGAGAGCCCATCGCGGAAGACGGCACCAGCGTGGCTCCAAAGGAAGCACGCACCCACACAACGCTTCTAGCGGACTACGCGGTCGGCTCCGGTGCATGCTGAATGACAGATCACCGGAAGAGAAATAAAGAAGAAGAAAGACGAATGGGATACAAATGCAAGATCACAGAAATGGAAATGGAAAAGGTCTCAAACAGACCACACAGACCCATAACATACCCTTTGAAGTAGGGTTTCACTTGGTCCAACCATATCCATCATTACCGTCCTGGGTGACGACGAAGTCAAGACGAAAAGAGATTCCTTTCGTCACACCAAGAGGCTTCGGAAAAGCGATCGTTTCGCATTGCTCGTGCAAACCCCGATGATGGTCGTTGACAGCCACTTGGAATTCTATAGCAGTTCAGTGAAACCTGCAGGTACTTTGGGCACGAATCGCGGTTAACTTGCCCGGACGTTCGCTCGAGAAAAGAACAAGGAGTATTCAAAGAAATAATCATTGATCCATGTAGGTATGCTGTCCGACGAGTGGAGAATTAAGCAGAAAAAGGCTGCAAGCCTAACAGCTATCTGGAACACGAAATGTCGTTCAAATAAGTTGTGAAATGGACGATGACCTGTACGCACCTATAGGATGGTATGAATTCACACATAGCTTATGTGTATTCTCTAACGAAGTTTGCTGAACAGTTTTGGGGCGGCGCATTCCTGTTAACATCCATCGTTCGTTAGGAGCTTGAATCTTATACCAAAGGTTAGATAAATTCGTACGTCAACGCAGTGCATCATGCTGTGCAGAAACATATTAACGACCTGATATTCTGCACAGGAAGGCCGACTTACTGGACTGTTGTGGTTTTAAGAGCGCGAGAGGCAGCAAGAGTTTGTTCAGTTCAGGTTATCCTTGGATAGAAGAGTTTATACGCACATCTGTTAATAAAACATATTCGTTAGTATTCTCGTGATTGAAGCACAACAGCATGATGTATGATATGGAATCACGTACAGTTCCTCGACGCAGTCCTCTCCCTTGAATCCCTGGCCAGACTGGACCTTCTCCTGGCAGTGTTCAAAGTGCTTGGTCAAAGCAGCGCACTTTGCCGAAGCCTTGCACTCCTCGCGGATGACTGGCTGGAGCTAAATATCCCAAGTAAAGTCTAGTCAGCCGCGAACATCAACCAACATCCATGCCACATTAAAACGTGACATAAATCCCGACAAAGCGCGATTCACAACGCCCAGAGACGTGACGTACATCTTCAGGCTCTTCCTCCTCCTCTTCCTCAGCAGCGGGCTGTTCCTCGACCTCGACCTTAGCATCTGCGGGGGCGGCCTCCTCAGAGTCGGCGTGGGTGGTAGAGATGAAGGAGGAGAAGAAAGCAGCGATGGACGAGCTCATTTTCAGGGATTTTGGTGGTCAGTGTCAAAATATGACCAGCGGATAGTCTCGGAAAACAGTTAGTGACCGTGGGAACTTGTGACTGATGGCGACGAGCAAGGCGTCGAGTTCGTCGTCAGCCACGACGTCAAACCCGTTTCCTCTCGCAACCTTCAATTTCACAATTTCCGTCCAAAAATATATAAAAACAAAGGTATGCGTTCTTTAGAAATCATAGGCGCTTAAATGCATAAATCATGAGTGGCAATGCAGCCGCTGCAGCGACTCCGTCGTAACTTGTAAGTTCACGAGCGTCGAGAAGTCGAAGTTGAGTCACATTCGTTCAATGCACCCTTTTGTTCTACCTTCAGCTGTTCAATAATGTCTGCACATACATTGCATGAATGCGACAAATGAAAAATACACTACAACCGGACCGCAGGAACACTAACTAGTTACTAAGTGACCATGAAAACGAGGTGGATAAAGCAGTTGGAATACAGATATGCAAGGCTAATTTCTACAGTGATTAGGAGTCTCATATAGTACATTAAACTTAGGAAACTTGTAAAAGACCCCTTTTAAAACCTTTTTGTAGCGTAGGGAATACCTCCTGGTCCATGGAAGGGTCGTATGGTAAACCTTGGCTTCGAGATCGGGCGGCCAATACCATGCCTATATTAAATAACAGTTAGTAAAAAGTCAGCTTGTTCTTCCTCGACGTCATTTCAGGCTTTGGGGACCTAATGATTCCAGGTCTTCCGACAGAAGGGACATAGCCCCGAAAAGAAGGCGGAGATGCTGCATCGGAAGAGAGTTGAAAGGAAGGTTCAGGCGCAGATGGAGCTTCGTCACCTGGGCCCAGTACGAGGCCATCGGATGCAACAAGCGCACCATGGCCACCATCCACGGCCTCCAATCTTGTGTATCCTGGTCATGCTTGATTGAAAATTCAAAAAAACCTGAACAGCGGATTTCCATGTGCGACTCCGTGAATTTTAATAAAGTTGGGCCACTTTCAAAAGCCTGAGCACAGTCCATGGGCAGCCTTTGAAAGCAGCCTCGAATGAGATGTTGGAGATTGAGTAAGGCAGCGAGGCCATCGCCGGAAATTTGGGAACTGGTGTTGGTACACTCCAAGCGAAAATAGACTCCCTTGCACTGAAGCCGTTGTAAAAATTGCATACAAGCCGGCCAGTCTTCAGCTACGCAGCTAACAACCAGACTTCGTAGCCGGGGAAGGATTATCGGGTGTTGCTGACCACTGGGAATCTCGCTGCCACTGGGCCGGAGGCCAACCCTCTGACGCAGACATAGGTGTTGCAAATTGGGAAAACATGATGGTAAGAGATCGGCGAGGAAAAAATCGTAGTCTGGACAGCATTCCAAACTGCTCAAATGGCATAACTGTTGGAGATCGGACACTACCAAGCCAAGTGGTAAGGAGAAATGGGCGAGTTGCGGCACATTATGGGGGAATGTCACTCCTAGACGATGTATAACATCTTCATCTGGGCATGTTCCATCGTCGTACACCACACGAATTGTTCGCAGCGCCGGGGCCGCACACAAAAGGAGTCTGTCCAATATGTCGCTTGCTACATGAGGTGCTGGTACAATCAAATCGAGAATCTTCACCCTCTCCCAATTGCTCAGGAGTCTTCTTATCAGGGCCTCGTTTTTGACTTCCGATACGAAATGACATTCTACTGTCAAGTCCAATGTTCCTGCCCGCTTCATGACCTGGGATGACCGAGGATCTTCGGGGTCCAAGTAGATTATGAGAGACCAAAAGCTCGTATGGTGCAGGAGAATGTTCCTCCAAGAGGTGCACACTTCCGCGCATGCCCACACTGTTTGAAAAGCATCGTACATCAAACTCGATTTGATGATTACTGATATAATCTCGAGGATTATATCAAGGTGTGCATGTTGGAACGGAGAGAATAGCCTGCTAATGGCCATCGAGGATTGTGGTTGTTATCAAACGATATAGACGCGTGTGAGGCGCGTTGGAATAATGTTCTTGTTGGGTATATTCGTGACAGATTACAAATCTAATGATTTACAGGAAATTGGCCCGAGGCACAGAGTCTGCGCAGAGACGCGGCTCGAATGCTAAAAAACAAATCGAACATTAATATTCTGACCCCCACTTCATAAAGAAACATCGTGATATTTCCTTACCTCCTACTTTTGCACCCCTCACACCCGTATGCTAGCCTTCGTCCGTCATTCTAATTTCAGCCGCCTCACATCGGTACGACGGACATTGAGAAGAAAAGAGCCTCCTGAGCACTCATATTCCCAACCAATTTGAGCTCAAGCTGTCGTATACTGTTTCCATTGGACGGAAGGAGCTGGGAAGGAATATTCGGCGAAAGCGTTCAGCAAGGGGAAGGAGACAACTCGAGAAAGAAGAAGGGGTAAGTCAATATTTGCCCCATCCTGGAAACAAAAGGCTTCATTATTTATGCAGCACCGGGGCGTGCTCTGCCGGAAGAATGTCGACAAGAACAATGGAGTTCAAGTTTACTATGAGGCGGTCGTCTGACATTTGTTCTGCCATCGTCAATCAACGCGACGAAGCTCTTCATCCTCCTCTTGGCTGCCATATCCTCATACTGTATCAGCGTCTAAAGACGGGCGACATAGCGGACGGACCGCTTCAGCAACACATGCCTGTCGACGCCAATCGACACGACAAAAACCTCCAACACACCGCCGACAGCGACAACGGCCATAAGGATGAGCCACCAAGTTCCTGGACATTTGGCTGGCACCGTCCTCCGTCAACTCTGGCAAACCCTCGTTCATTCATCTCTTTTCCCCTTCTTCGTTCAACTACTCGAAGTCAACGGCACCAAGTAGGCCTGGACGTCCTGCAACCATTGTTAACGCCACTCCGGAGATATTGGCAACATTGTCCCTTGTTATCCATCCCACTGCAGAACTTCGAAGGGGTGTTGGACCGAAGTCATAGCTGGCACCGTCCACGGTGAGCGTTACGCACTGGTTCGCAGCAATCTTGCAAAACATGTGAAAGGACGCCTTGACAGAGGGCTGAGCAGGCGGCGGTAAACGACGAACAGCTGAAGACCAATTCCGTCTCTGCGAACAGACCATTCCAACCACTGGATACCAGGACAATATTGGTTGCTGTCCTGTTGATACGGCGCGCCTTCGAAGCCACCGCATTGTTCTCTTTCTTTCCTATTGGCCTTCGCATGTCGAATTACTGCGACAAACTGACACGGCACCTAACGAGCCCTATTCGTGCTCGACGTCGTGGAATATCGATCTAGAAAGCACAGGCAGCTGGAAAACACCCTTCAGCTGTCCGCGTAATCCGACAGAAGCTTCGACTCAACTCCGTGACGAAAGACGAGGTTGCGGTTTTCTACTAGGATGACCGCCCCTCCGAGTCGTGAGGAGAGCCGGGAATTATAAGCCAACAGTGCAAAGATTAATGGTTGTATAACCTCGAAGGGATTATCGTGTCTTCAACCCTTCCTTCCCTAGGATTTGTTTCCCGACTATACAATCGTACATCGACTCGCATTGGAATGGCTTTGGGAATAAATTCTTGATTCCATGGTGGAACTCGTACAACCTCCCATGATTCTGGACGTGGCGAGAGCGGAAACTGCAGGCGAGCCATGTCGCTTTAGGGGCCAACATGAATAAAGTGCCATGTTCTTCATAATGAAGGGATACAGAGCGACGATGACGACGGGCAGACTCGTACACCCAAACGTGTCGTTTCTGAAGGTTGATGGGCCTGTGATGGTGGCAGAAGAATTCTGGATACTTTTCTTCCACGGATGACATGGGCGGAACCCAGGTTTCTCGCCAAATAGCTGGGTTGAGCAAGGTTGCAGGGCCATTCGAGCGCGTCAGGAGACACGCAAGAATGATCAATGCGATGATCGATCGCGAAATGTTCTGCAGGACCATGAAACCAGGAAGAAACGAGGCTTCCGCAAGTTTGTACGGTTTCGCTGTCGATACCGACGCCTATGAAGCTTTAAAACGGATACAAGCTTCACGAAGTCCTAACTCGCGACGCGATTGGAAACTTGATTCTCCCCTGCTTCTTCAGAACGAGCTGCAAGGGGGTTCCATCAGTGCTTGTCCAAAGTTTTCTTCGAATCCATCATACGAATTCGCCTGCTGGTAAAAGTTATCATAATGGAGGCTTGCATCCAGTGATTTTAAAGGACATACGGCAACAGTTTCGATATCTCATTATTGGCCTCCACTCCTCAACGCTCTTCACCCTTTCCAACGTTCAGCTCCCGGCTTATCCTGCCTGGCCCTCAGAATACGTAGCGGATAATGCATGTTACGAATTCTACTTTTTCCATAAGTCGTTAAGCGTAAACACCGCCAACGTCGGGCACCTTCAACATGGGTACGCAGTGCGAAGATGAACATCCTACAAAAGCATAAGTTGCTTGGTTGGAAGTGAATCAATCAACGAAACACACCTTTACGGTCTCAAATCAGGATATCATCCCACGACTTCCATCTTGGTCAAGGAAATCGCATTTGATTGCTTTCCATCCCTCCTCGTTTCTATTCCACCGAACACAACTTCCAAAGTTTCAATGACCCGGAACGATGTCGTTGAATCAAATATCTTTCGGGATATTGGCTTTTCGCTGAACAAAGACTGTTTAGAGAATTTCGAGTTCTTTCCTCCTGCAAAATGCTTGATAAAAAAGCGGATAATGTACCACGCAAAATGATGCATACCTGTGAGCGTGTATCACATTCATATTCCACACATCTGGATTCCATGAGTCGATAACCACCATCTCCTCTCCGAGAAACACCGTATAATCCAACGTCGCTCTTCCGCGATGGAACATGCCTGAGAATATATAACCAGTGCGCAGCTTAGAAACCGTTTCCTGCGCATTGGGCTATTCTGGCTAGTACGGCTGTAGGCAGCCCCGGGAACAAGTTTGAAGTGATGATATTGCTACTAGCCAGGGACTCAGACCGAATGCAAGTAGAAATTTGGGGCATTCTCAGTTGCTCGGTTGTCTTTGAGGAGTCGAAGGGCCATGGCGAGGAGGATAAGACCGTCCTAAGTGTGCGATGAATTCCACCGGTTTCCCTCTGCGTGCAACTCCATCCCAATTCACAAGTCCCCCTCCTCCACTTTCTCCTTAGTCCAGGCTTCGTTTCAGCGAGTTGTGGTCTCCGAATACAGTGCACCGAGGAAAGATTGCATCTTGGTAGGGCGGCAATTTCAAACTTTGGTCGTGGATGAATACCTTCTGGGGGAGAAGAACGGTCAGCATTGGCTTGTGTCCATTTTTTTTTGCCTCTGCATGGTCAAGGAATTGTCAAACCAACCTTACAAGGCTGCGACGGTGCAGGATGAAGCAGAAGGAAGTGGCCGCGGTGGATGGGAGTGGTTCAATTTAGAAATCATTTCCCAAATCGGAATTGGCGTGCGGATGACAAGGATTTCCTAGGATTTCTTGAGGATTTCAAATCTCCAAAATCATCAAAAAATTACTCTGTTGCCCTCTACTTTTCGCCTTCGCCTCTCGCTCCATTCTGGGGCATCCGGAGACATGGAAGATTGCCTCTAACGGCCAGAAAAGTGTTCTTTACTTCACTATTATCAATACCTCTAGGCTCTGATTTATCATTTCGGGCAAGCAGCATTATGAGCATTGGCAAATCATTCAACAAAAACGCCAAGCACATAAGGCTACTTCAGCGACAACGGACACGAATGTATTAAAGTAGTAGTATAATAACTACCCAGTACGTCTGTAATATAGCGACTTTAAATTTTATGAAAGTCAAGCCCTACACTGATAACGAGCTAGCATTTCCGGGTGGCCAGTACCACAAATATATTGGTAGACCCTCCCAAGAAAATGCCCCTTGAATACTACCGTCAGGCCCTGAAATTCGTCCAGGGGTCTCCAATCACATCTCAATAATGTTTTATGACGGTAGTACTGGGTGACGTCAAGAACCACCGGCTTCTTCCATACGGCTTGCAGGCGACGGAGCAACGACACGAGATTTTGAATGACATCCCCGAAGTGCAGCTCGCGTATTCCAGATTGGAGTTCTATGTGCTCCAGACGGGAAAGCGGCGCTATTTCCTCTGTTGAAAGCATGTTAAGACAAGCTAAAACTCGGCCCGTGATGGATAACTCTTTCAAAGATGCTGATGACAAATTCGATACCAGGCGGCGAAGGCCTGAGAAGGCAAGTTCGTTCTTGGGAAGCGTTAGAAGGTGCAGTTTCTCGATAGAGCAAAGCGGAAAGGATGAAATTATTGTTAGGTAGCGCATTTGAAGTTCCGTGGAAGCACCAGTGAAATCGATCGAAAGCAAGCTTGCTTCATTGTGCTTGAGAACGAAAGATGTAATTTGCGAACCAAAGGACATGGACAAGGACTTGTTCATGTCCAGATATTCTTCTGCAAGAAATGCTGAGCGTATATAAGGCATTAAAAAAGATTCCAGGTCATAGTTGAATGGGTTCTCGTTTGAACTGCCATATATACTTGCGGCGAGGGAGCAGGAGGGGCTAGGAGTTATGTGACTTAACATCGAAAGGCAGCCATGAGGCGACCCCCGAAAGTTAATTCTGGATAGGTGTGGGAGGTTGAGAGAGGAAAGAGGAGGAGAAGCGGACGCGTCTTCTCCATTCTTGTGGCCAGGAGCGCGGTCGTAGGTTAGTGTACGTGCACCAGGAAATCTTTGAAGGATATTTAAAGCTTGATGGGCAGTAAACACTGGGTGTGTAATCACGTTCGTGAGCGTGAGCTGTGGCACCCAGCTGACATTGTACGAGAAAACGAGCTTCGGCCAGCTGAAAAGCCGCAGTCGGGGGGCGTGGTCTTTGAAAAGGCGTACGCCCGAAACTTTAGGAGGATAAATTGCGAAGTCATCCTTTGCATGCAGATCGAATTCTTCCAGTATCGGCGCGGGAGAGGTCCATAGGATTTCCCACGCATTTGTCAGGAAAGATGTACCCGCCTGAATGACAACCCGGAAGATACGAATGCGATGCAACTGTGCGATGAGGGAAAGGAAAAAGACATGGTGGGGCCGTGATTCCCAATCACTGGTCCAAGTAGCCAGGGTTCCATATATCGACAGCGGTGCATTCCCCGTCCGGCGCATGAATTCCTCCCTCCATTGCTCTGAGGACTTGCTCAGGACGTTCAAATTCACCATGGAGGCCCAGATGGAAGCACAATCCAATGTGAACGTGCGCCAAGTTCTGCAGACTTGTGCTATATTATAGACGGCCTTGAACCGCGTTTCTTCGTCAGGTTCCTCAGGGTCTGAAAGTAGCTGTAGGATGCGCCAAAGAACGTCGAAATTGATGGGACCCTGCAGCTGAGTTTCTGCATATTTCGATAGATCGTGCGAGGTGGAAGAACTCATGGCTTGATTCTGGAGATGAGTATCGGAAATTGAGTATGAGTTTCAGACGATGGGATGGTACAGGGACGATATTATATTACTCGTATCCTCTGAGCCTAGCTTGCTAAGAGACGGTGGATGGTAGTGGGTTTCAATTTAGAAATGATTTCCAATCGGAATGTGGCTGTGGATGGCAAGATTCGAGGATTATTTGCCTCTATTGTTTCTAATTTGCATCTGTTTGGCCCAGTCAATTACTCGTTCGCGTTATAATAATTAACCCTCAAGTTCTAGACGAACCTCTAAGCAGGGAGCGTCTTTCCAGCTCTTTACAAGCTCTCTAGCCCATGTAGGCTGGTTAAACTCGTTCGTTCACGCCTTCATATAAGTCGTGTAGCCTTGTACTGAATCAATTCTTTTCAGACCAGACGCCCGCTGTTGCGTTAGACCAGAACCTTCGTATGCCTTGATTTTTTATTACGGCGATTGTTATTGATTGGTTCATCATGCGCCAGGCTAGAAATACTCGTGGCGTCTTGATTTTTGACGACCCCCGGTATATTGCGCAAGCCGACCACACTAGTATACTGATAGTTCTTGGGCGCCGCCGCTCTAGAACCATTTCCTTAAGAACAACGGACAATTCACATACACCACTCACAAATGTATCCGCGTCGTTTTGCTTCATATCAGGCTGGCATAAGGCAGTAGCAGTATTGATCATCATACAATTCGGAAAACTTCAAACCAGAAACGTGGAAGACATTCCTCAGGACACTGGGACTTTTGAAAGGTGCGCACGCTTTTCACGGCCTACTTGGAGGTCGTATATTCACTCTGTGCTCTTCATAATAATTGGACTTTAGAGGACTAGATACTCATCCGCTCCACGTGCTGTGGCGTTTGGTACAAAACATCTAAGCCCTTTTATTCGGTGGACCCTCAATTCAATTCAATATAGTACTGCTTAAAAAATCCAGGGTCATGAGATTCGCCAAGTCGTGACCTTCAGGTGTTCCTGCGGAAATGGAAGCAGAAAGCGCACGGTAAGTTTTCTTTTTCGTCGTCTGATGACGTGTATCAACGAAGTGCCCATTGCTGACCGCTATTGCCCATAACAGAAACCAACAACGATCCTCGCTCAGCGCTTGTTGCTAACAGTCGCTACCCCCATCTACATCCACTAGAATCAAAATCCTTGTCAAAATCTACCCAGGCGGGAACCCGGGGTCAGATGATGCATGTGAATGCTGCATTATTGTAATGATGGCGAGATTATCACTACGGGCGGTGTCCATACAATTATAACAAATCTAGCCCCAGATGTATCATGTCACGCCGCATAGATATCTAAACAACAAAAACCTATGCGCACGGTTCACTCCATCGCCGGTGGTGTACTAAAATAAAGGACAAGAGTTTGGTGTGCGTGCGCTCTCGCCCCCCGTTTCATTCCTCCATCTGCGACAGCTCCTTGCGACTGGCTTCGGGCTCCCTCCCTCCCTCCCTCCCTCTCACTGGCATAGTCGCGCCTCGACGTTTTTTGAAGATTTAATTCGATAGGACCTCGTATCTGGCCCTCAAATTTCGTCGCCGCAATGACATCCTCAGCACCCGTTTTGTCAAGTCTGTCGGAACAGACGTTAAACAATACCATTGGGGCTATAATGTTAGGGATGATAGGTGGAACACTGTGCGTCGCGCTCATGGTCTTTACAAGTCGAAACCATCCTTACTCAACGTCTCTAGCATTTTTGGGATGTCCACTCTGCAGACGTTCTGGTATTATAAAACTTTTCCCAATGATTCGTCCGTGCACAAATACTCGGTGCGTAATCCCTCTCGTTTGCACTACGGCGCCTTAGTGGCTTACCCAAACCGTCTTTTGCTAGGTGGCCACTCTTTGGTATGTAATTAAAGAGCTACAGATCCAGGAAAGTTAGTTAAGTAACCGACATTTCGTCAATCAGGAGTCTTGATGCTTTACATCTCTCGATGGTGATTCATGCTGTTTACACATACGCAATCACCGGGTTTGGCAATCAAGAGGCACTGCTGGATATTCTGTGGTTCGTATGGTCCAATAACTTCCCAGACGTTCCGGATACTCATTCAAACGTATAAACAGGTCAGTCAAGGTAATTTAGTCGTGTATCGCAAAGCAAAATCCCTGCTAAATATGCGCAAAGCTCCTGACAAGCATCAACGTGGTGGTTATCCTCTTAGTTCACTCGTACGTCCATCCACAGCTGCCAGTCTCGTTCATTTTGCTCATTTGATTGCAGCCTCTACACCATGAGGGTTTGGCGACGTGCGTTTCTCCAGTGTTATCTCTGGCACAGTTCTTCTGAACGAAGTACACAGTTAGCGGGTATCATAATGGAGTCTTAGGATATCTTGTGGTATGTGCACTAAACTTCGCTTGGTCATTCCTTCTTACCGCTGACTTCGCACATACTAGGCCTCCGTCGTCCTAGCAGGATTCGTCATTGGCATTGCGATGGTCTATTGCATGTTCGTATCACCTCGCGCCCAAGTCTCCTTATGCTTAAGCAACCATGCACTCATCGTCCATCCTAATATAGCAACACCGTCAAAACATACCCGGAACTGAGCAGGGTTTCGGTGAGTCGTCCATCATCATCATGATCTCAATTGAGACGCCCAGGCTCTGACGCTGATGTCGCAACTGACAGTGGGCTGTCAACTCTGCCATGGCCGCATCCACGACGATCGATTTCCTGATATCAGCGGCCATGTGGTACTATTTACATAAGAGCAAGGGTACCGTTAAGAGGTATTGTCTTCCCTTTGTTCATTGCAAGATAATACACGTATTCATCGACGGTTTACGATAGCTTAAATTCGAGAATATCCACCGTCATACAATACTCTCTATGTTCTGGTCTCATAACCAGTTCGGTTTCCTTATGTGCGCTGTTCACCGTGAGCTATTCCCTTCATGTTTTTAGCAGCGCTATCAGCAGCTAACTCAACCCGTTGATAGTACATCCTCCTGCCCAACACATTCATTTTCCTGGCATTAGAGTTTCTCCTCACAAAATGTAAGTAGGCGCCATGCAACTCCACGATTTCCCGCCATACCAACATTCTGTACACAGTGTATGTTGCTTCCTTCATCGCCATGCTCAACGCGAGAATCGACTGGAAAGACCACGCTCGCGGAGAAACATACCTCCCACAATCAAACCTCAATTTGACATGGAGACGGTCGTTGACCCCTCAGTCTCCTAGCACCGCGCATGCTACCTCCAGCTTTTGGAGTCCAGCGGCACAGAATATGACATTGCCAGAGGAACAGCACAAGAGTTATGGGGTGCAGATACCTCGGGTGGGTTGTCTTGCAATTTAACGTTTCGAGAAGCTGATTGATGGCAACCTTGCCTTTTCGCAAATCGAACTCCTTCAGCCACCAAGCACCGAGTACGAGTACGACACCTCTTCAAAACCTCCAACGTCTTTCTACGCAATCTGACTTTTCCAAAAAAAATTACATTTTGCCTGTGCGATTGACTTTATTCGCTTCATTCGGTCTTTATTCTCAGACCCCAGTCCATTCTTTTTGCTTTTGTAACATTCGATTGTCCGTATTCTTCGGTATCCAACTTCCGGAATACGAAGAATTATTTATCTATCAGTGTACTGTACACCCTATCTTGACTGTGTATGTACTTTATGTATTGCCAATCCGCGCTTTGTATTCCATACTCGTCCTCAAATAATATAGATTGTATTTTTACTTAGCTAAGCTGTTGAAGCGCGTACGCACTAGGACACAGAGCAGGTATCCTCCAATCGTGCTCCTTGGCTACACATATATTCTCTTCGCAGGTTTCCTTCCTCGAGCCAAACGACCTTCAATCCTCTAAAGCCCCTCAGGGAGTAGCCCGGGATTCTCGTCTCTTCGTACAACGTGATTGCCAAAGTCGATAGCGGCGGGCAAGGGAAGCGCCTGTTCTCGCCTGGCGATAGAGTTAAAAATAGGGTTCAGAATCCTTGGTGGTGAAGAAGGGCGAGGCCATTCGAGTCCCGAATTCGGACAAACGTATGTCGGTCGCAGCCCTCGAGACTGTCCTCTGGACAGGTCATCTTGAAGACCTGATCACCTAGCGCATCCTGGTTCAAGGCGATAGAGGTAACAACTCCGCAGGAAAGGACAGGCAAAGCGTAGCGAGAGAAAATCTCGTCAAACATTTGAATATCTCGGTCCGTAATATCTAAATCATAATTTGGGACTGTTTCTAAATCGAGGGAGCAATGTGGTCTAGGACGAATGTGGAATAGGATATAAAGACATACCCTAGCATACCCTGAGCGATCCGTATTTATGTGCTGACTGAGATATACCGCTCACATGTGAGCGCTTGATACATGATGCATGAGCGCTCAGGTACTCCCAACTGTTAATAGAAAGCTCACAGGTGGTTCGCATCCATTTCGCACAAACTTCGTAAGGTGTTCGCATCTATTTCGCACAAAGCTCGCAAGCGCTCGTATGTGGCATATTCTCATCACCTCACTTACCCACGCAGAAATTCGGTGCCCGAGGTTCGCTGCTCCTTATCACATCCTTCCATCAATCACGGTTATTTGTAAGCGCCCACTCAATGACGCCCACCTATATTTCCTAGTTATAAATGCCGCAAAATAAACGGTTTATTGAATTTAGGGGTTTCCCCTCCGAAAAACATGTACTTAACTTATCCTTGGGCTTGCCAAAATTGGTATGCCAGACATGTTTTTCCTGATCATAACCCTGGATATCCGTCTCCAATTACACGAAACATCTCATTCTGAGCATTCTTTCCTTCGGAAAAACAGACGGGCGCCGGCGGTAAAATAAACTGCCATATTATCACGCGTTCGATCACTCTACAGCAATCATTAAAACTGTGTCCATCTTCTCTGTCATGTACAACAGTTGGCAGTCAGCTTAGAAGTCCCATACCATCTATTTTTATTTGAGCGGCTGACTCCTTGAGTCCTTTTTTGTCCTGAGAGCGTGTGAGGCAGCGAAAATGGCTGACCTCAAAATGGAACTGTAGCTCAGTGGCAGAGAGCACCAGCATCGAAGGCAGGAGGCCCTGGGTTCGATTCCCAGCGGTTTCATTTTCCCAATGCGGCCAGTATCACTTCTCTTCAAATGGAGCCCACCGCGAGGGGGAGGGTTCTGTTCTCTCCCCCGACAAGAGAATTATGAGAGTGATATAGTGGACAGGGTCGCCCACATCTAAAGTTGGTGTGAGGTGTGAGGCAGCGAAAATGGCTGACCTCAAAATGGAACTGTAGCTCAGTGGCAGAGAGCACCAGCATCGAAGGCAGGAGGCCCTGGGTTCGATTCCCAGCGGTTTCATTTTCCCAATGCGGCCAGTATCACTTCTCTTCAAGCGGACAACCTGGCCTGCAAAGTAGTATCACATCTACGATAGAATTGGGAGACTGCACTGCTACTGTATGGTATTTGCCGTGGTGAGTACCTGATCGAGACAGATATTTCTGAACTGGCAGATGTACACCTATCCCTTTCACTTCGGCGCAGTGCTACGACCGACGAGGTAGGGCTGCTTCGACACAATTTCCCTCTAGCGTCCTATAAAAGGGGTCAAGCTCATTGCCAACTTAGCTTTGTAGCAACTTGGAACCTCACCTCCAATAACAAACACATCCTCACTCGAAATATGTTCCGACAACTTTCATCCCTCATATTTGCCCTCAGCGTGCCTCTCTTGGCCTCTACGGTATTATCCGCAAAAAATGATACACAGAAGGTACGCTTAATCCATCCCTTCACAATGCATAATCCCTTTATCACACGATGCTCATGACTCTCATAGTTCGGACGTTCCACGGATACCTGCGCAGATCCTTCCATCTCAGACATCTACGTCGAAGAGTTCAGCCCATCCTACGTGGCGCACGCCATCCACCGGCGCTCAGCATTTGTGAACGCAGACGCTGCTCCTGCAAAATCTGACTGGCAATTTCGAGGAGAAATTTTTCGTGCTTGGAAGAACCCGCAACAGGGGACGATACCACTGTACAGGGCGTTCAACCCTACTACCTTTGATTACATCTTCCTCACATCCTCAAATGGCAACCTTCCCGTGGTCTCTGGATTCCAAGTCTCCCCAGACGCCGTTGCCTACGTTTACCCGAGCGCAATCTGTGGAAGTATTCCCCTCTACATCACAGCACAACAGGCAGCCGGGGATCATTGGTATACCACTATCCCTAGCGAGCGCGATGACTTGGTTGCGGATGGCTGGATTGACTCGGGGATTGCAGCATACGTCCTCCCCCTTTGAATGCTCTACGTGAGTTTGTCCGAGTTGAATAAAAGTAATGGAATTGCTGACATATATATGTATTTCCTGAAGCAGACTTCGTTCGCCCGCTGAAAGAGGGAGAAGACGAGGATTCACAGTTGTAGATCTAGGATTCAGGCTGCCGCAGAATTATTGAAGAAGTGCTTAGAGCTCGATTCCCGAGTCCCTGTTAAAAACGACGGGTTTGTAGTTCGCCTTGGTCGGAAGGGCATCTATGGCATTGATGATTGAAGATACATCTGTTTCGCGGTAGACAGTGCTGTTTATTTACATGTTCCATAACTACTTTACCCCCCTTATATCACACTGACTCTGATGTTTATCTGCTGCGACAGAATCAGTGGAGCAATTAGTAAAGGTGAACGAGCTGTACCCACTGCGTTGGCCAGCTTACAGCTGGACGAATCCACAACCTATCCGGCTTCCTGTACCGCAGGTATACTCATTGGCGGGCACAGGTTTTTAGCGTGGCAAGCGTGGCAGCGTGCCCTAGCGTGCCACGCTGCCGGCGCGCTTGGGATTTCGCCACCTACATATATAGTGGCTCTACCCTCGAAGGAATAAGGATTTCACGATGTATATGGCATGTACTTTATAACACCCTCACGCTGGGTCACGCTTAGTGCACGCTTGGGCACGCTTCATCTCCGCTTTGGCACGCTTGGTGCACGCTTCGGTCACGCCGGCACGCTTTCACGCGCGCTTGTGGCACGCGAGTACATATCACGAACAGATAATGGGTAGGCCAATGTTATGTTCATTGGTTGGTACACTACGGTTATGGAGTAGGCCAAACAGGCGAAGTGGTTTGAGCGCTGAAGTCATGACACTCGCACCTGTACCTTGCCCGTTGCCTCCACGGCTCCGTTCTGCCCGCACACTCCGCCGATGAAAAATGCCAAGTACTTGGTCTTGATGTGATACAACTGATATAGTTAATTGGATCGGTTTCTAATTAACAGACTCCGAAGCGCCTTCAAACCCCCTTCGTTAATAAGACCATGCCTAAATGTCGTCGCGGACTGAAAGTGGGCAACTCGGCACGCCGGCAGAGAGCACCAGATCGAGTTCTCGGCAACCAAGCTGTCCTATTGATTCAAAGATCCACACAATTTGCAGTAGTAGGTACTAAATGGCTGTACTGATATTCTCTAAAATTGAATGTTGGTTTGGGCTCACATTTGTTCAGGGGATGTACAAAAAGAATCTATCTTATCTGACTATTGAGTTGTATGTAAATCGCCGGCAAGAGCGGCAGTGATGAGAATCAATGCATAGGCGGCGTGTAACTCTAATTGCGTGCCGGTTGGGTGTAATGTATAGGACGTGCACTCTAATGGTATATAACTTTTCCAAACGCTGGACAACCCACTCACACGACACCCACTCACAAGACAGCTCACGCTTGCACGCTAAAAATACCAAGCGTGCATAAGCGTGGCACGCTGCGGCACGCTAGGACACGCTGCTGCCACGCAAAAAGATCCTAGCCCCTCATTGGCGACCGCGCTATACCCTACATCCCACATCACCTTTAGTCCAGAAATCCCATCGAGCTCTCGCCAATCGCCGTACTGGTGTTCGCTGATGTCGAGTGTTATTCCTTGATTCTTAGAGGATAAGTACTGTACCATTTCAATCAATCCAGCGCCTGGTGTTACACGTTACACGTCTGACGAATTTTTGAATTCGTCAGACCGGAAACTTTGCGTTACAATGTCCATTTTGGGACGTATTTTCGACGAAATCAGTACCTAAAAAGGAAATTATTTAATGTAACGCGCATTTTCTTTCGGGACTTGCCATTGTTACGCGTTACAAGCGTTACATTTCGGCACATCTTTTGGCCCCGTTACGCGTTACCGACGGATTGATTGAAATGGTACAGTACGCGTCTCTGAGGGCGTCTAAGCTGTCAGTGTTCAGTATCTGTATTTCATGATGCAGTATCCCTTCACTGAACTTCTGGTGTGTCTTATAATTTTAAAACTTTGAATAATCACATTTATCAAGACCATCCTTCCCTTAGTCCTGTGCTTATCGCGTCCCTTGAACCGCGTCAGGAAAGGTTTACGTAATCATCGGAGTTTGAATGCGCGTCGCGTCATTAACGGGCTTTGTTTCGACGTGATTTCTCTTCTAACAAATGTGGAAGTGACCGAAATTCCACAGATTCCTGTGAGTTTGAGTGTGATTACTGCATTAAAGAATATTTCTAAGTCTTATACCAAAAATTTCATGTTAAATGGCAACCAATGAAATTTCCAGGCCAAAACCGGGCCAAACTAAACCGGAAATGATTTGTAATCGTGATTACGAAGCGAAAATTGGCAAGGTCAGTCTCCGAGTACCTACAGGGCGTTTTTCAGGAAAAAAAAAGGAAATCCTCTACTTAACTATACTAGATGTCAGTAAATAAAGAAATTATCAATTATCAATGAATTATGTGTCGTAAAACGCGTGGTTTCTCTGCGGGATATTGACGCGACGCGTGTCAAACTCCGATGATTAGGTAAACATTTCCTGACACGGTTCGGGGAGCGCGATAAGAAACAGACCACTTCGTGATAAGAACGTTGTGAGGTTCCCACGAAGCCCGTAGACGGAACTCGACCAAATCGCACAAGTCCACGGCGCGTCACGGCATGTTCAATACCGCGGCTGATGCGCTGATCGCACGCCGGCGCCTAGCGTACAGACTTAGCTAAAGTCTATCAGAACTCGTTCCTAGCACGGAGCAACAAATCGACATATGTTTATATCCATTTCCGGTCTAGTAGAGCATATACATGGACCCATAGCGACAGCTGTTCATTAGCACAAGGCACCAAAGCAGTAAGCAGCATTCTTCCTTAGGTTATAACTATACAACTTCCATCCCCAAAGTTTCTTTCCCATTCAAACCACACTACTTAGACTCGTTTGGGCGGTCCCCAGCGAGTTTCTCTTATTTATTTCGTCTTCCATCTTACTGGACAATCACTACACGCCTCCTTTTAATTTTTTTCGTGTTTCATACCATCCTAATTCGAGAATTACATCTGGTACTCGTATAAATACGTAGCTACCTTCTTTGTATTTCTCCGGTCAATTTTATACCCACAGCAGCCGATAGCACGAGTCTATGCTGCTGATATCGTCCCCAATGCATCGTTAAACATCCAGAAGCCGCTCTCACAATTTAAAATCGATTTATTCATCCTCTACATACCTACCTACACTCAAACTCACATATACCTCGGTTTAGAACCCCGAGACGATTCCGCCTCGTCTCACCTTTCACCTACGAACTCAAACGAGTTTACATCGTTTCAACGTATCGCACTTCTTATCACGTCGTGGTCTGGCTACGAGAGACTATCCTTCCCTGGGCATTGGTTTATACTGGGTCCAGTTCCCACATTTTAAGTCAGCTAAAACCATTACCAATGTGATATGCCAGGGAAAATTAACCCTGTCTTGGTCTTAAGACTTACAGTGATATGAGATATACCGCTCACATATGAGCGCTTGGGGCTTGAGCGCTCAGGTACACCCAAGTGTTAATAGAAATCTCACAGGTGGCTGGCATCCATTTCGCACGAGCTTCGCAAAATGTTCGCATCTGTTCCGGACAAAGCCCGCAAGCGCTCGCATTTCAAAGCTATGCGCCCAAGCGCTCGCATGTTCTCACTGTCACCTCAATACCTGGCATTTTTTCCCTCGGAAAAACAGTTGGGCGCCGGCGGTAAAATAAGCTCCCATATTATCACGCGTTCGATCACTCTACAGCAATCATTAAAACTGTCCATCTTCTCTGTCACGTACAACAGTTGGCAGTCAGCTTAGAAGTCCCATGTCATCTATTTTTATTTGAGCGGCTGACTCCTTAAGTCCTTTTTTGTCCTGAGAGCGGACAACCTGGCCTGCAAAGTAGTATCACATCTACGATATAATTGGGAGACTGCACTGCTACTATATGCTATCTGCCGTGGTGGGCACCTGATCGAGACAGATATTTCTGAACTGGCAGATGTACGTTCATAATACCTGTCCTTTTCACTTCGGCGCGGTGCTACGACCGACGAGGTAGGGCTGCTTCGACGTAATTTCCCTCTGGAGTCCTATAAAAGGGGTCGAGCTCATTGCCAACTTAGCTTTGTAGCAACTTGGAACCTCACCTCCAATACCAAAACACATCCTCACTCGAAATATGTTCCAACAGCTCTCATCCCTCATATTAGCCCTCAGCGTGCCTCTCTTGGCCTCTACGGTATTAGCCGCACCAAGCGGTACACGGAAGGTGTGTTTAACTCATTCCTTCAAAGTGCATAATCCCTATCACACAGTGCTCATGAATATCATAGTTCGGACGTTCCACGGATACCTGCGCGGATCCTTCTGCCTCAGACATCTTCGTCGAAGCGTACAGCCCATCCCAAATTGCGCACGTCTTCGACCGGCGCTCAATCATTGTGAACACAGACTCCGTTGGACAAGCTAACTGGCAGATTCAAGGAGAAATTTTCCGTGCTTGGAAGGGCCCGCAAGAGGGGACCGTACCAATGTACAGGGCGTTCAACCCTACTACCTTTGATTACATTTTCATCACATCCTCAAATGGCAACCCTCCCGTGGTCTCTGGATTCCAACTCTTCCCAAACATCATTGCCTACGTTTACCCGAGCCCTATCTGCGGAAGTATTCCCCTCTACGCCACAGCACAGCAAACAGTCGGGGATCATTGGTATACCACTATCCCTAGCGAGCGCGATGACTTGGTTGCGAATGGCTGGATTGACTCGGGGATTGCAGCATACGTTCTTCCCCTTTGAATGCTCTAGGTGAGTTTGTATGAGATGAATACAAAGTAATAGGATTGCTGGTCTAAAAATAAATTTCTTCAAGGAGACTTCATCCGCCCGGCGCCGGGAGAGAGAGAGAGAGAGGACAAGAATTTATGCTGCCGCAGAATTATTGAAGAAGTGCTTGGAGCTTGACTCCCGAGTTCCTGTTAAATGGGATGTATTTGTAATGAGGCTCGCCTTGGTCGGAAGGGCATATGTGTCATTGATCATTGAAGATACATCTGTTTTGCGGTGGACAGTGCTATTTATTTACGTGTTCCATGACTACTTTTACCCCCCTGATACCACACTGACTCCGGAAGAACTTGGTCCTACTTAGAGGGTGGTAGGCTGTGAGGTTGCGGATGGGTAAGACTCAGACAGGCTAGGTACAACTATTGGAAGGCGTCTGATGGAGTCGATCGTGTCAAGGATATGAATACAAAATAGTAGGATGGGCGCTTAAAGCGTTGAGGAATCCTTGGCCACAAATGACGTTAGCCTCTGTCGGAATGTTATGCTTTTTCAGGTGCTTTATTTTTTTTTACAACGAAGGGCGGTTATGTATGGAGATTACGCCTTGAACACTGCGGATTGTTATATTGCTGCGCAGGCTTAACTCAGAAAACGACATCAAATTGTTAAACCCGTGTATTACATCGATTATAAAGCCCAGAGAAACCCAGAATCTATATAAATGAGCTGGAAAAAAAACCCCTTCGTAACCTTTTCACAAATATTTAAGATCCGGGGCTATAATGATTGATTAGAGATGTATTTCTGAGCAGCGCATAAAGAGCACTTACACAGGGGCAACAGTGGGAGCGGGACCAGCAACAGTCGCGATCTTGGGGAATGGACTGGCCTTGCATGCCTGCTGGACGTCGGCTTGAGAGAAGCTGGCTGGGAACTTGATGGGTGCGGTGAGCGTCTTGGGTACAGGAACGACATCGGAGCAGTCGATGAGGTTCCTCTGGCCGAGAACTTGCAGCTTGGCCATGGCAGCCTTGAACTGGGTCATCATCAAGTTCTGGTTGTCTGCAGAACGGTTAAACTTATAGTTCAATATATGTGCTGCATAACCTACTGATCATGTTCTGCCAGAAGCAGGCAGTGCGCGAGTCTTGCGAGATGGCAAAGTCGGACTGGAGACGCATCTCACCGGCGAGAGGAGAGAGGACTTCGCCGGGCTGGCTGCCGTTTCCGGGGAACAGTTTGCCCTTCAGGAGGACCTCGAGGAAGACCTGGGTATCGAAGGTTCCGACGGTGGAGTCAAAGGGTGTTCCTGGAATGGTGGGGTCGACAACATCCTATAAAAAGCGGTCATCAATAGATGTTTGTTGTAAAAACAATTCATACGCACGGCTGCAGCGATGGTGTGGGAAGAAAGAAGAGCGACGGCTTCTTGTGGGCTAAAGCCGGCATCAGCGAATCGAGCAAGGATGGAAGTGACGCTGTCTGTAAATATAGATTAGATAGGCAACACAAGAATAGAGAAAGCGACTTACCGGTAGGTTCAGGAACAGTGAGATCGGGAGCCGGTGCGACGGGTGGTGGGCGACCAAACATGAACTGGAGTCTTGGTGCACCTGGGCAATTGGCGGTACCGATAGCGGCAGCGAGGTGAACACTGATAATAATAAACATATGTTTGATGTTGAGGTCAACAGAGAACTTACAAGTCACCAGCAGTCAGACCGGTCTCTTGGAAGACAGGGAATTGACGGGAAGTAATATCGTCAATGCTGTAGACGAATGAATTTCTTGATAAGTATATCTTGAATTTATAACTCACCCTCCGTTAGCGTGGAATGCGAGCTCAGTCTTGTTGAAGATGAGGATAGATCCATCAGCACCGTTTCCTTTTCCTCCATGAATGGAGAAGCCAATGGCGTCGTGGAAAGAGAGACGAAGAGCAGAGTGGGCCTCCTCACCGCATTCACCACCGTCGAAGAGATCTTTCTGAATCTGGTCAACAATGGGGAAGAGCTTGCAGCATGCGGCGTTGGCAGTGACATGGCCGGACGCGCAGGTGACGCGCTTGGTGAGAGCAGCATTTGTGAGCTGCGTAGCCGCGAGGGCGATGGAGATGAGGGAGGCGAGACGTCCGAATGCCATTGCTTCTCTGGAAATAGAGGTTGAAAGGAAGGTTGGGGATGTCGTTTCTCTGCTTGAGTTCTCTACTCTTTATACCTTCAAGGTCCTGTATGTGCCCGCTATTCTGGATACAATGATTCGACCTCACTTCTCCCAACCCTCTGGATGCGCTGAAAGAGCTCATCCAACGCAAAGGACGCGAGCGGCGCGTGCGAAGCCTTTCTATTGAACACGCTCTATTTTAAGCTTCTCCAGGAAAATCACTCGTATACGGCGTCGTGGAGTGGATGTTTACTAGACAAATATGGTATTTAATTTTGAGTAAAACTATTCATTCTTGCTGATATGCATTCCTTCTCGGTACAGAAGCCACCCATACCGGCTACTATGCAACGCTCTCACCAGATATCACGCAGTCATTTACTACTTTTCCAGGAATAGATGATACCAATTATAGCGCCACATGTTCTCTTCGAGGGCGTGCTTTTTCATGTTGAAACGACATCTTTCATATCGACGACTCGCTGTTTGTGTAAATCTCGCTGTCGAACTTGCCGTTGAGCAAAAATATGATCCATTCAAAGGTGCAGCGTTTAGTTTTAACTGATTGCGCAATAGGCGCCTCACACCAGTCAAACCTATCTCCGGATCGACTGCCTCTAGGACATAAGTACCATCCTTCGAATGTGCGCTGCCACGCTCACCTTATCAACTACTAAAGTTCTGACTACAAGGTACCTTTTTTTCTTCCATATGGGTTCGCCAAGACTTTCCCGAGGCCGTGGGATTCACTGTGAGACGTTCATTCCGGGGAAAAACAATTACCTTGGCTTATCGGGACGTTCCCGGTAAGCATTTTCAACATCGATGATTTTGTCCAATATAAAGAGGGCGAAATGTCCTTCAAGCACATGGCATACATCGCGTATGGGCCTCGAAGGATCTTGACAGATGACGTGGATAGAGCATATCGTGGCAAGGAATTATCCTCTGTGAACGAGAGAAAATGTGCGGTATCGAGTGGACAACTAGCAGAACCCAGCAGCGATAGGATATGAAGCTGTGAGTACGTGCAATATGGATATGGATGGTAGCAAGATCGTCAGCTGATGAGTAATGGGTGGGCTCTGTTTTCTTTACCATACCTTGTCTTACTACTGGCTCTTGATGGTTCAGAGCACAGTCGAGTCAGAAGTCCTTTTTTGGTATAGGATTGGAGGTAAACAATGCCCTTTGCGGAGGGAGAACACAAAGCCTGGAAATAGGTCCCCGAACGTTTTCGGACTGAACTTTCTCCCCTTTCGTTTCGCTGAGAGGCAGGGACAGCTAAAAATTTGTAAAGGTAAGCAAATGTTGCAAGACGACGACGGCTAGCTTTACGTTCAACAGAACACTGTCAACCGGGGACCTCGGAGCGCTCAAGGTCGCATTTCAAGTTCCAGTTGACGTTCAAGAGGCAAAAGCATCATTCCCCTTCCAGAGTCATCCGCAAATCCATAACGGAGGCACGAGCCGCAGCAAGACTTCTAGAGATAAGCATAGTCGAAAGAAGTGTCGAGGTCCATCGATTGAGCCCAAGCCCAGCTCTCCAACTCATACTAGGATTGAGCGCAGTTATCAAACCCAAACCAGCAGGGTAACGTCACCAGAATTATACCAGCCCACAACATCTACTCGGCGCCTCTGCAAGGAAGCGCAACAATCTGCCTGGAGCTCTCCGTAAGCGGCAGGCTTGTTATTCGTCGATGCAGATTTTGACCGTGTTCGAGGGCAGACCACTCCGTCTGATACAGAAATACATAAAACAAGCGACATAGTATTGCCCATGTTGCTATTTGAGTATGTTTGCACACGACGTATTGGATGCGGTGAGGGTGATGACTCCGGAAGGCCAGCTTCGGTGGAGAAAACGGAGCAGGAAACATGACCAGCCGTGAACGGATAATTTAGAATGAAGTACCAACCAGAAGAACTGCCGGGAGGAGCATGGCCAGAGATGCGTTAGGAGTGAAGACATGGATAGCGGGTCAAGTAGGACACATACCCTCTGCCTTTGCCTGCATGAGTGGAGGTAAAATGGAAGTGAACGTGAAACACGCAGGGCAGTAAGGAAGTCAACATGATATTCTGCGGCGGAAACCTCGGCCTGATTCTTGGGAAACAAATAAAAATACACATGCCGAAGGATACGTGTACACTTTTTTATGGGAACTGATGACAGACTCCGCAGCTGTCCTTGACCTGCACTTTTGTTTTACTCTTCGAGCATCAGCTTCACATATTCTAGCTTAAATTTTAAATGTTGCTGGACGGAGGAAGGCAGACAAGTTTTTAGGACTACCCGCTGCCGACGATGCCGTAGATTATTTATATGATCTCCGCAAATCTCCTTGGGAATGTACCGGGTACTCTTCAATGCTGTCAGTCACGTGACTAATATTGTTCCCGAAATAATTTCGGATCGCTTGCAGGCTAACCACGACAACGACGACACCTTTTCTTCTTCCACCCATTTTCCTTCGGTTCCGACATCTTTTCGACTGTATCTACCACGCAACCACGTAATAATTCCAGATGCACTCCTTAAAATCTTTCGCTATGTTCACAGCGTGCATAGTATTCACCTTTTTCATCTCGACAGTTTCTGGTACGGTTTCAAAGAGGTTTATGTTAGCTACTTTGAAGCTAACTCTGCCTTACAGCTAACTATCTTGTTATCAACGAACCTCATCTGCAAACGCAGTGGCAGAATAACGCAGTGAATGTCGTAACGTGGCAGAAGGGAGTGTTAGACGGGATCCACGGATTCGACGTGGAGATGGCGAGGTTAAGCCAGAATGGGCTAATTCTGGTCGCAAGGAATGGTGTGTAGCAAGATCTCTTGCTCTCGCTGTTGATACTCATTCTCTGGAACAGTACCCGCCAACCAGAAAGTTTTGAACCTTTACATGCAAGACGTCCCGCCAGGCAACGACTATTTCCTTATCTTCATAAACTCGACGCATGGTGTCATGCATGCCACCTCCCCTCGATTCGAGATCCTTGCTCCCAACGCATCCCCATCCTCCGAGAACAAATCTGCGAGCCCAGTGGCAGGCATCCCTACTGTCACCGTCAGCGGAGGACCCAATCCTACAGCCCAGTTCGCTACCACTTTCCCTGCTATTTCAAGTGGCCTGCGGCTGCAGGTCCCCGGTCTGCATTCAGTGTCAACTCTCCTTACTTTCCTCGGTCTCCTTGTCGGCGCAGCGTGGACGCTGTCGTTGGCCTCATAGCGCGTGGACTATTTCGCCGACATTCTTTATTCTTGGACATACCTTCTACGTGGTACATACATACATAGCACGACGACATCATCAACTATAGATACCAGCACTTATGGACTCACGAACATTCCTTTCGTTTCTCATCTTTGTAATACCTTTCTTTCTCCATCTTGTAGACATCGGGACAAAAAGTAATTCGTAGCGTACGAAGGGGACTAATTTCCGTTACAAAATATTCTTATCACTGAGTACTGAGGTCTGGCCTCGGGACGGGGTCTACTGGCCGGTATGTGACGGTTGACACCTTGACGATTGGCGGCTTAAATATAGATGTCACCAATCATGCAAGATTGGCAGCGTTGACTAGTTGGATGTTCAAGGATGTTCATGTCAACTGACCTGCTTATATTCTATGGATCAAACCCGTCGACATCACTAACTCACACATAGCTGGCCCTTCGTAGTGTTGAATTTAGGTCAGCGCTCGAGGCCCACTGGATAGGTTAATCGTCATTGAATCACGACTGGTTGGTATAACTATTCTATAACGCTATAATCCTGGTGCGGGCGGCTGTCCGGACATCGTTTCGGATTTACTGCATACCAGACTCAGGCTGCCGAGACTCGAGAGTGCCGCGACCAAGCCAAGGGTGTGGGTGTGCACTCGATTTGTCCACCAAGACACACTACCAGACACTACCTCGCACTACTCATGTTGGAGTTGGGTGGGTAGGGCAGGGGTATGTCGATAACAGGCTGCTAAATCGATCCCAGAAGCACGAAAACAGCCACTTAACAAAGTCATAATTTTCGGCCTTCAAAAGCCTTATATATTAGCGTTATTAGTTTCCCTAGGCCGCTTCTAAGTCGCATGGGGACTTGCTCAAGCAGGGTATTGGCTTGCTGAAAGTAAGCCTCCCCTGGACGGACCAGGACGGCAGGACCAGCGTCGAAATTGACTATACTTATGTCGAATGATTTACGGCGGCATGAGATGCCGAGCGTCACGTGCCTATGTCGCGTCCTCCCTCCTCTCCTCGTCGCGCTTTCCTGGGCGCAAATGGCTGCAAACGAGCGGAATCGCTGCAGGAGGAGGGGAGCGGGCATCTAAGCGATGAAGCGGCGGCGCTCGCTTACCCGGGTGACCGTCCGTTAATAATAGACAGCCCGAACAACGTCGGGCTGATCTATTTCCAGACATGCCCCTCTCGCGTCGCCTCGTTCTCAGCCGCATCAGCTCGGTTGAGCGCCATATCTTCTCGTAGTGTACTTTACATGCTTTAGTATAGTATTCCACCTACAAAATTTTAATACGCTGCCCCGTTCCCTTGCCTGCAGCTCGATCAAATGAGTGATCGAAAAAATGTCCTCCAGGGGAAAACCAGTGCAGAATGCGACCGATTCATCTCTTAAAAATCAGACATGTGCGTGGCAGGAGAGCTAAGTACGCTAAGTTACTTATTTCTGAGTGATTTACCGTAAATCGGCCTGATTTACGCTGATTTACAGCTAGTGCTGAGCCGGTTCGCTTTGGAACCCTGACTTACGGGCGCCGAATAGCCTTACACTAGGTCCGGAGCTTTCTAAAATTAGTTTCTCTTATTGATTCATGCTTTTGCGTATCTAAAGCTATTTTACATGATATTTTGGAGACTGAGAGCAACATGGGGGCGAAGTTCTGGTATTTTCTTTGATATGTGTAGTTAGAATTACACTAAAACATGCATTACATGTCCAAGAGAACTTGAAAAATTCTGGTCAATGTATTTACATGTAGCTATATACCATGCACACAATTTGCAACCATTAGTTCGGTGCAGGGGCGCGAAGTGGTGTTACCACAGGCCTCGTCGATGCCAGCCTGCACCTCCCCGGCGGTTTGTTTGTGCTTTGTTTGGCTGATTTACGGCGGCATCGGCCTGATTTACAGCAATTCAGTAAATCAGTCTATATTATCCATACTTATATAATCTCGGCTCCAGATGTTTAGTAGGGAGAGGGAAAGTTCCGGCCGCGTGATGGCGGAGTCAAATATTTTGAACAAAAAGGTTTTTTATTGGCCAGAAGGGTGCTTGTCATCCGTCGTTGCTCGCTGTGTCTTGCCGCGACACGGGCGATTTCTGTCACGGCGTGACTCATCCCTACACTTTCCAACCGAAATGCACCAGACGTTATAGGGCACATCTTTACCATCAAATTTTTAGGTTTTTTTGCCTCCGACTTCAATGTCCGCTCGCTTAGCGTGTCCCTCCTCCTCAGATGCAGGATGGTAAAGATCGTGCCCTCTTAACGGATGGGAACGAGACTAATACTTATATGGCAACGTTTTGAACCAATCTTGACTTTGTTTATTTGTTTGGCTTCACCTTCCTGTTCTAGACCTTCCACGCAGTCTCTTACATTCTTGGCTCCAATTTCGAAGGTTGAACGTTGAGGCGACGACCCTTGGACATAAGACGTTATTAATTATTTTTTGTACTTGCATCAGTGCTGTTGGTTACATCTAAACTGAATCAAAATCGCTTTTTTATTTTTCCATCAAGGCCGTGGTCTTTCGGAAAGTGAAAGTAAGCAAAAAGTAAGGTCCGCACTGGTAAATCACCGAGAAATAAAAAAAAAACAACAACTCGCAAATCTGGCCTTGGCCACTAGCTTAAGTATATGAAAGGCTGGATCTGTATGACATAAAATCGCATACCTGGTCATATGTAGGGAGAGTAGAAATCAGAGAAAAAGGCTGGGATAATTAAACCCACGCTTCGCGGGCAATTCGCGGGTATAAGTCCAGGAATAGTAGTCATGAGGCATGTTCGGCATAAGTACTCATGTCGGTATAGGAATTAACTAATGGGGTTGAATTAATATACACAGTGCCGTTTTGTCCAGGCATCGGGAACCCTAACGTCTCTGGCGAATGTTGCAGTTGCCTCCAGGACCTGCAAATGTCGCCACCTATGCCCTGCGTAATATCCGGACGATTTTCTGCTAAAATCACGAAATCTATCTATAGCCTTAATGTTTGTTTGGCTCTGATTCCTGAACTTCTTCGATGGATCGTCGTGATTTTCATAAGGCTTTATCGATCTTTCTCTCACTCTCCAAATTCCATGTCTTTCCCTTCCAGCGAGGTAGTCGGGGCGGACCTGGCGAGAAACCATAGAACATCGTCCAAGGCAGGACCTTCGCCACTGGCACCGCCTGATCAACGTTCGATATAATCGATACCCATATCTCATACTGGAATGTAGCAATAGCAATACTAGGGTTGGGGGCGGTGTACAGGTATTGGCTTACAAGGTGCTGTGAGGCAAGAGTGAAACAGAGCCGATATACGGCGCGAGGGGTGTATTTGAAGGCAAGTCGCTTTCTTCAAATGATGGGCCCTCCATGCCACCGTCTTGCAGCCAGATACTCCTTGCCATTACTCATTCTCTATCTGTGAGCTTGCTGTGCGAGGCAGTGTATATATGCACAGACTTTATTAAAATGCAGTGTCTACGTAACCCTACTACGCCATGCCTTTGTATGCGACTCCTATATTTGCGACGGTGCCTTGAAATCCGTGGGATTGTTTCGACTTTGCTTGCACCATGTACAGGCTGCCTAGTAAGCATCGCAGTACAGAACCTCCCATGTTGGTGGGCTGACCTTTTACCAAAAGCTTTCAGCTTCAGTTTCTACATGAAAAGCTTATGATCAGTTTACAGATAGTCGATTGTGCCTTTGAAAGTAATTCTGTAAACAATTTACACGCTCCTTCAACCCACATCAGTAAAACCTGTTCTCAGCACTTACCTTGCACTCGATGTCAGAGAAGGTATCGCGTACACAGCCTTAGCTATATGTTCTACCAGCCGCACATAAGTTGGCGCACATAATAATGTCCTGTTCCAGCTAAACACATGTCCTCCGGGTCCCGTGCTATGTTAGGAGTGATATTTTTGGGACGTTGCCCATTGTTTAGAGTCTTTGGGTTATATTTATGTATTATAGAATCAAGCTACTGATGGTATGCGACTAAGTAGCACAGGTTAATTTCGTAACAACAGAGCTACACCTTCGCGGTCACTGGGTATATCAAGAGCTCAAAACATACCTCGGTCCTAGTCATATTTCCCCCGGATATAGATAAAGGCCTTCTCAAACACTACTTCCGGGGAGCAGCCTTTGCCACGGTACAGCTCTTTTGCTCTCTTAACCTTCGAGCTAGTGATCGTCGATTAATCTTGAATGGCGGTTCGTTATCAGGAAGCGGAGGACAATTTCCTGCTCAGTCCCCTCAATGGAATCGGTGACCTTCGCATGCTTTCGAGCTCACACGCGGGCTCTCCAGACTCGTTAAATTCCGTTGCACTGCTTCAGCTTCCCCCAAGGGCGTTAACATCTAGCCCATCTTGGAGATCCGCCCGTCAGTCACCCTCTCCGAGCCCAATATCTTCGCCGGTTTCAAGTAATGGCAACTACCCTCTCACCCCCGTCACGTTAACCTCCCCTACTCTCGTCGCCTCTTCGCCGTCCGTTCGTAGGCAAAGCGAAGCAATGATTTATTCACCTGCATCAATACGCCCATACCAGCAGTCTCCTCTTATCTCCGTGCGGCCTCCGAGCGAAGACGGCGAGGATTATGGAAACGAATCAGTAATCCAGAACTGGGCCTTGCATGCGACGAGAGGATCGCCAGCACCTCCAGAACAATTCATGACCTACGCTCAGCCAAGGCTTGCCCTGTCTCCGGATGTTAGACAGCTATCCCCTGTCGGGCACTCTCCCATGAGCGAATCGCCATCGTCAAGCGTTTCCACCCATTCCAGTGCTCCTCCGTGGCCAGACGCTCGGGTTCCGGATACATGGCCCTTTATTCCCAAGTCAGCCGCACATCCTGTAGGCAACGATCTGCCTATGTTCACATTTACGGAGGAGACATATAGAAAGAAGCACAAGAATAAGAAGAAGAAACATAGTCGAAGGCATAGGTCGACCGAGAATTCCCCTGTCCTTCCATATACGCCACATATCGGATTTGCCACCGCTTCTAACGCTTACGCTACGCCCCAGCCACATAATGGCCTCCAAGGCACTAGCTCTCCCCGGGCGCTGTACAATGTATCCAGCTACCCTCCACCTCCGCAGATACAGCCAAATGCGAACTCCTACTACACCCCTTCTCCTTATCCTCTATCTGGGCTGAATCTGGTGAGGTCTCATTCGCCTCAACCATATATGAGTAGCCAGCCCCCTCCAGGATCACCTATGTGCGTAGAAGCGCCTGTTATACCTCCATATGTCGATCCGACCGACGAACGTGGAGCAAACAATGTGTGCCGCTGTGCAAGCTGGAAGTAACGAGAACGTCGCAGTGAGAATATATATACATATACCCCTCTAATTTATGATACGCTCATATGGGACTCTTAGCTACTCTAAAGAGTGTACCATGGATAATCATCTATACCGGACTTATTTAAATTATGGACACTTAGTAGTATTAGTAGATAGCCTACCAGGACAGACGCGCTTTTCGATATCATAACTAGGAGTACCATGATCATAAAAGCTGAGAATCTTCTCAATATTGGATCCGTATGCTTCGCCTGTATCCTCAAGCTCGAGCTCGTCCTTGCCCGAGCTGAATCTATTTTTAGACGTTTAATGTTCAACCTTGCTCCCTGATAGCATAGTGGGCGCTTATTCCGAAACGGATTTGTCGGAGAAGAGACTTAAACTTTGTATATTTGTAAAACAAAGCTCGATTCATCCAGTTGTATGGCCGCAGTTCTGCAACCGTCAGGGCATGTAACTGCTAAGAGGAATCAGGTACCATTATTTCTAGGTTGCCACTCTGCTTCACGTTGCACACATGATCATGGATGTTGAAACGGCATCAAAGCCATCCATTGATGCCTCAAGTAAAGGCCACCTGAACGAAACTCGTGTAGAGCATATTTGTAACGATAACTTGAAATACTTTTATGGAATTGAGCTTGTAAACTTGACACTGCTACAGAGCGCCAGCCACTGCTTTGCTACGCATGGGCCGTGAAGTTGGCTGAGCATGGTAACGTTCCGCATCTCAGCTTATTGTTTTTTAGTGTTAGAACGGAGCACCTGTACAGGTCCAAGAGGTCTATAAAGAGGGCGTCGAAGTTGCAAGTCGTTATCAATGTCTTCTCGACGTACCTCCGTTTTCGACTCCTTGCTGAGTTCCATTCATCCATTCGAGTCACCGCGTGTGTCTGTCCAGCCAGTCGGAAGCGTATCGTCCACGCCGCTATGTTCAATGACACTGTTAAAGTCTCCACCACAAAAAGACGGATCTCCTCTTCCAATGCAACATACATATGCCCCGCCTCGTTCAGAGTCCGGCAGCTACGCTGATCAGAACAGCTACGCGCCCCAGCATATCATGTATTCACATCCTCCTGCACAAGCACCCACACAGGCCTCCCTCGTCCCGCAATATACGCAGTATCATGCAGTATCAAATAGACCTTCAAGTGCTACGTCTAATCATATACCTTACAATGGGAGGAGTAGTCGCACTGCTCATAGCAACGTCGCCGTGAGCTACACAAGGTTCAGCGCACCTGCACCAGTGGCCGCTGCCCTATCCGTTCCGCATTTTCCCCGAGTGGCGTCCAGCCCCGTAATTCCATATATCCCGCCGACACCGAAGTTTCCACCCATGTATTCTGGACCGGTCATACCGGCGTATATTGCGGAGTCTTCGAAGGATAAAGCACGATCTCATCCCAAAACCCGGCGACTTTACAACACCAGGTATGCGAGCCCCAATGAAGTGCCAACACCTCAATACAAAGACGGCAGCAACAAATCGAAACCGCCACGCACTCACCATACCTCTCACTCGTCCTCAGGATGGGATGTACCAAGCTGAGAATTTAAATTACATTCTCAAGTCGCATGAGAGTCGCCTTTGGCGCATAGGATACCCCTATGTTAGTTAATCATCATTCCCTTATAAACCGACAAGTATGTTTTCTGCTACATATGTCAAAGCAAAAAAAGTATTGTATTATTCTTGTACCCAACGTAGCATCCAGAAGCACAATCTAGTACTGTTCGTCTAGCTTCCTCTGTCACTAAGCAAGATGTTTGGCAGCCTGGAGGCGATGAGGTGAAGCGCCAGCCGGAGCAAGGTTCCTGTTCACACAGCGCCACGAGAGTAGATCTGGTGACAGTGCCACAGTATAGACTCACAGAACAATCTTCTGATGGCCAACAATAATGATGGTATAAACACCAGACGGTTTACTGATTCTCAGAATTCCAGTTTTCAATACAGTTTTCTCATCCTCTTCCTTCCAAGCTCTCCAAGTTTTGTCATGCGGCGAAATGCCCCATGCGATGAATGTATTCCCCAGCCGCGTTACCAATAGTTTACTTGCGTATTCAGGGGGGATATGCTGGGATATGCTGGAAATGCGGATGGGGTGCATCGTCTACTTTTATAGATCGCCGGCCAAGGTCAGGGGTACATCCTTATACGGTCCATGGACCTTTGCGCCTCTTAGCGCCGCGTGAGTGGCATGTGTTGCCGATTCCGAAAGTCGGCCGTCAGCGCGTCGGACGTCCATGTGTGTCCACGGGCTTCCACGACAAACATACCGAGAGCAACATTGTGCAGGTATATCTATGTTCAACTAGTCTTGAACTAGTCTTCCGTCTGTAGGCAATTTGCATTGGTTCCTCCTGGCTCCCGGCTCCTGTTTGACCCATTGACGTTCTACAAGGTGGATGATGGCTCAAGAATATGATAGCAAGCAGGGGAGGCGCAACGGCAAATTCCGAAAAGACAACCCAGTCAGTTTCGTCCCCATCAATGCACGCGGGGTCCGTGCAGTTTTCTGGGGTCCTTTTCCAAAAAGGGTAAGCCAGTGCTTGCCTCATCGTCGTTCATTCAACTTATTCTTGAGTTGTAAACTTACATTTTACCTCTATACTAGTAGAGACTGTATATGTCATTATCCTGGTGCAAGTTGGGGTTTTCAACCTCCCTACACAAGAGTTTGGCGGATTTCCCGATGGCTTGAACGTTATTATTGTGACTGAAACTGCACACACTGTACTTATAGAAGCCTCGGATGGACTTGATTGGACAAGAACTCGCATTTAATATTTTCTTTACCTTCAAAATAGCTTCGAGAAGGCGATTGACGCGAAAGGACTTCAACTTGGAGAGGAGGGCAGAGGTATAGAGGTCAACTGCACGTGCTATAGCTACCTTATTTGGTAGGGGACCCCGTGAATTTGGCAGGACCCCGCGTGCATTGATGGGGGGAAAACAGACCCTAACAGACCCAGTCGTCGTTTCGGATTTTGCCGCTGCGCCCCCCTCGATAGCAAGTGCCTGTTGAGTAACCGCCATCCCTACTTCTAACCACATTTAGGGGCCAGAACGGTGTCACTGATCTCTAGCGCCCAGCGCCCAGACTTACCGATTTTCGATCAAGAACTCGGTACTGAATAGCAGTGGCTAAGCCCCATGATCCATTTCAAATTCCCGAGAGCGATGTTCACCGCGTTATATACGCATCGAATAGTGGCTCCTAGACAAGCCTCTTCTCTACTTCGCGTTCCTTCAAAGTCCCCAACTCGTGGAAGACGGAGTGGAAGCCATGAATACGAACTTGGGGAGTACCATAGGTGCGGCCTATTTGGGTAGCGTTGGGGCATGCATGTGCGTATCAATTCCAGCTCTTCCGAGTCACCCCTAATGCTTTCATCCTTCAGTCTTTACGGTGCCACCCTGATGCAAGGCTACACATATTTTGTCAATTATCCCAACGATTGGTTATTCCAAAAGATTATGGTACGTCAGTCTCTTTCTTCGACGCTGCAGTGCACTAAATTTCCGAGCAGGTCACTTTTCTTTTGTGAGAAGACTAGTTGCCAGTGATACGGACGTCCGCTGACACCTACAAGGGTTATGGACACAATGCACCTGATAATCACAACGGTCGTGATCTACCACTATTGTATCAACGAGTTCGGGAACAAGCTGGGCCTAATGTCTGTCGTCTGGTACGTAACTCATATAACCTCTACTAGATACTGTGTGCTAATTTTCGGTGCATCTGGTCCTGAAGGAGTTTTAAGGTGAGCAATTTAGCCAGTTCGCTCTCAACCTCGCATGACTGAGGAGATCGCAGCTCCAAATAGTATTCAACGTATGTGTTTTGGAAGGAAGGAAGAAAAACGTTCATCTCACCCATTCTGATAATGTTCCAGGTTATCATCGTCATAACAGTCCAGAGGTACGAGGATTTCTCAGCTTGAAGTACTGATCTTGGTATTGAATAACTCTCACAGCTTGTACTTGCTGCGAATTTGGAAGCGTATGCGTCTTTTTTTATTTGCGTCATGCGTTATGCCTTTCAGCTCATCATTCCCTCTTCCAGTTGGTCGTCGCTTCAATAAGTTATGGCCTTATATAGCGGTGGGTTTGCTTTGAATTATATGCAGTCGTAACGGGACATGACCATCCACCAGCTTCTTATTCAATGTGGCGGCTACGGTGAGTATTATACCGCACTCCCGGTTCTATAGACTTTATTCTGACATTATCGCGCAATGCATATTAGTGGTCGGAATTCGTGCGTATTATCAATCGAAACATTTCTACTCTCCTTTTTAACGTCCGGTATAGTTCTTGCCGTTGAAACTTATAAGCTCCGGACGTGGCTAGAGCTGGACGGCATGGGAGTGAGTGGGCCAACTGTGCCCCATTTTTCGGTCTGCTAACTCCAGCCAACACAGTGGGTCGTTAACGCCACGTTTTCAACCTCAACGGGAATCGACATTATCCTCGCTGCTTCTATGTGCTACTACCTCCACAGAAGCAAGTCTTCTTTCATTAGGTCCGTCCACATCATACTATTCCTGATCTGGCGTTTATGTTCATACCTTGTTGTTTTATAGTACGAATCATCGAATCGTCTCCATCATGCGCTATGTTTTAGCCACTGGCTCGCTTACGAGGTTAGAGCATTTTCAAGATACATGTTGCGTCGCATTTCTGATGGAAGTATCTTCCCCTAGCGCCTCTTCCCTGTGTTCTCTGATAACCGTGCGTGATCACCTAGCCCTTCCTGAGCAGCAAAATCTTATCTACTTCTAGTATGTCATCATGCCCAATAACTTTGTATTCTTAGGCGTGTCATTCCTTGTGACCAAGTGTAAGTGTATGCTTCGCTCTGTTGAGAGTCCCGTCTGACTTGGTCCAGTGTACACCAACAGCTATCTTGTCATGTACGTGGTAAATATGTCTACTTCTAAGCCTTCCACTGACCCATTCACATAGGCTGAACGCCCGACGATCAATTCGTGGGGACAAGGACTCTACTTTGACCATGAAGAGACTGGCAAATATGATTAACGGACCCGGCAACGAATCGTCAGACGCCGAGGTGAACACCAAGGTAAAGTTTCCCAAGACAGTGAGTTCGTATGAAGCAACCAATGACGGCTCTGTATTCCAGGATCCTCTGCAAATATCATCCGTATCATACCGCACCAGGCTTGAGGAGTCCCCGGATGTCGATGCAAAGTATGTGCACCAGAAAAATCCCAGCTCAAATGGAGTCATAGACGTGCGTGTTTTTACCATCTCTTTCGTCTTCTATGTCCCATGCCAATGCTTTACATTCAGATAAAAGTCTCGAGGACTGAAGAAACTGTTTTTGACGGGACAGACACCAAGGGTTGGAACCGCGTTTGAGTACGCCTGTGTTGGCTACAGTGTTGTATTCTATTTTCTTACTCCTGTATAAGATGCACACGATGCATTTGTCTCTCATTTCACAAGAAACGTTCGTTGTTTAAAGCATCGTGTGGAAGCCATCTCTTTTACACCTAAGACTTCCAGGTTCCGGATATTTCACAGGAAATAGACAAACGCGGCTCCCTGAAGTTCATTCGCATCAGAAAGCGATTTTCAACTTGTACTACAACGTCACCGGCTCACCCGCTTATTGGTTAAATGCCGGCCCAGCTGGGCACGGGTAGAGCCGGTCATGTTTGGCAAAGGCTTCCACGAATATTATGTACACCGCCACACTTCTTGTTCTAACTTCTGAGGAAGATGTTTTTCTTGCTTCGGAATCTTTCTGATGCCTACATTCTCACTCTGGAATTGAGTGGTACTTCTCGGTACGTACTTGCTCGATATTATACTCGCACCTGCATGGCGCTTCATGCTTACGCGGCTTCAAGTACTTCGTAGGGCCTAAAAAGAACACCAACTACTTATATGCTTGGTTCGGTTTCAAATTTCAGGGCTCAAGAGATTACCATTACCGGCATTTCTCAAGTTCAAAGGATATCACCTGTGTTTAGCTGGAAAATTGCACACGAGGACACACGACTCACCCTTTACTATCGTTCTTATAGAATCTTCCAACCTTTCCCCAATCCTTGGTGCTGACCTTAACTAGAAAGCGGTTTGATGGGCATTTTCATCCGTTGTATATGGCGCGTTGGTGAAGCACTCGTGCGAGAATGCCAGAGAACCTTTTACTCGGTAGCTTCTTACCGGCTTCATCCATTAACTGACTCCCAGTTATAGGCTGTCGGTGACGATGTCCCGAGTCGGCGACTCCCACGTACTTCCGCCCCGAGGCAACCGCTTCCACACACGGGTGTAATTGCACAACCCCCCTTCCAGGTTCTGTCCGGTTCTCTGGCTTCTTGTTCGAGACAAAATGATGAAACGATGGAATATCCCGAACACAGGATTCCTATACAGTGTGGGACGCTCAAAACCGATCCCCGAGGGGGCCAAATTTTGTTATCCAAACTAGCCTCCCAAAAAAACTCAGTTTTTCCCAAAAAGCATCGGGATCGCTTCGGATTGATGAGAGCTTTCGAACCATCACAAAATCTTGTCGGAATTCCGACTTTTTAGTGACAGGTGGACCCAAAATTTAGAATATAATTATTTTTAGATATCCGAATATGGTAATAGCCCCGATAAGGCATCGGCTAACATATCCGGCCTACAAAAATAGAAACTTTGAATTGGATTCTCATCTTATCGCGTTAAAGAGCCCATTACCAGTCAAAATGTGTCCAGTTAAAGCAAGAAAAATTAACATCCATTATGATCCTCTCTCCAAGGTTAGAGCCATATGTTTTCACTGCGTACTCCACCTGGCGTGCATTTAAACCTTTAAGCCATATCATGAGATCATAAAGGTTGACATTAGACTCGCAAACTTGTAAAACTCCACATACATGCATCCATCCATAGAGCGCCATGCTTTCCGGTACCATTTACCAGATGCTCTTTGGACCATGGCTTGCTGGGATTGAGCACTTTTGCGAGACATGAAAGGGGAAATTACTTTCAGTTGGGCTAATTATCTTAATTCTTTGTTTCCTCGACTCGAAACTTTTGGTTTTTTCCCGAAAAATTGATAATTTGGTCACGTGATATGTCAAAATTTCGGAAATTGCATTTTTATGACGAGCGTACATGGTTTCCTTCCAAAAGTACAAAAATCGTCAAAAAATACCTATTTTTCGGCCCGGAAATCACGGGTCGGGTTTATGTGTCCGACACTGTAGAAGACTGAATAGAAACCGAGTCCTGACAGGACCGCGTAACAGGCACCGGCACTCATGTCTCCCGCCAGACGGAAAACGACAAAGAAACATGATTTGCCAGAATGCGTTGCCATAAACGTACACAAGCCTTTAGGAAGGAAAGACGTCACTTTCTGATTAGGATATTGAAGGAGCTCACGATTTGCGCGGCCGTCGCGAATCCTTGCGACATTGAGAAGCGCCTAAAGCTATGGGTCTATCTTTCAAGTTTAACTGCTCCGTGCAAAGTTTAACGTGGTCAGTATGTCGCCTCCGCGTATGCTACTCGAAGTGCTGGATTTCTAGTGTCAATTAGCGCACTGGCAGATCAGAGCACTGGCAGATTAGCGCACTGGTCTTATATATGGGCTGCCAGGTGTGTCTTCCTTCACCTATTCTGACTTTGCGATGATCTCTGATCTATTTTTCTAAATCACAAAAGCGTCCCTGACAAAATCGAGAAAGAGCAGTACTTCTCATGAGCGAGATAATCCGTTGCTTTGGGCGTCTTAGGACTACAATGAGATAGGATATGTTCACATCCTCCGATCGACCTCACCCAAAACTATGGTAGCCGAGGCAAGAAATACGTATAAAAGTAATCTTGATGCACCCAAGTTCTGCATTCCAACTCGTCTTTGGAACTAGCAGCATAAAAATGGCTTTCGGAAGACTTTCAGCTATCGTCTCAATCGCTCTTGCGGCCACCCAGGTCGCTAACGGTGCTGTGACCAAGCGCGTTACATGCGCAACTGGGCACGTCACCGTGAACGCGGCATGTTGCAAGCTCTTCCCCATTGTCGATCAGATCCAGCGTGATTTGTTCGACGGTGGCGAATGCGGCGAAGAGGCTCACTCTGCTTTGCGTCTCACCTTCCACGATGCCATTGGGTTCTCAATCCATGGTGGAAAGTAAGCTCACATATATTACCACTCTGCTTTGACATTTGAAACTGACTCGCTATGCAGGGGTGGAGGAGCTGACGGTTCGATTTTGGTGTTTAACGCCACTGAGCTCCAGTTCCATGCAAATGGCGGGTAAGTAGCTGCTCAGAAGAGATAAAGAGCTGGGCTGAAGATGTCTATTTTAGAATCGACGATATTACCTCGAGGCAATTCCCCGTCTTCCAGGAGACTGGATTGACTCCTGGTGATTTGTACGTTTCGGCGATCTCAAAGGATATTCGTGCCGCGCTGACGTCCTCTACAGCGTTCACTTGGCAGGTGCCATTGGAACTGCCAACTGCCCCGGTGCACCTAGGCTCAAGTTCATGTTTGGTCGCCCGCCTCCAGTTGCACCAGCACCCGACCTTACTATTCCGGAGCCAACCGGTAATTTTTCATACTTTCTTTCCTTATCAAGCTTTTGATAGTGGATGCATCATAGACAGCGTTACTGCCATCCTAGCCCGATTCGCAGACGCTGGCTTCAGCCCGAGGGAGGCTGTTGCCCTACTTTCGTCCCATACCATTGCTGCTGCCGTACGTTTATCTCGAAGTCCTCAAATGCTCTTACTTAGGTGGTGCATATTGTCTAGGATGTCGTGGATGTTACCATTCCAGGCACTCCCTTCGACTCTACCGTTGGAACCTTCGACACCCAAGTCTTCCTCGAAGTTCTACTCAAAGGTAAACTTTTCCCAGGAAATGGAAGCCAGCCCGGCGAGGTTCTTTCCCCTCTCGCTGGTGAGATGCGTCTCCAGTCCGACTTCGTCATCTCGCAAGATCGTCGTACAGCCTGCTTCTGGCAGGCTATGGTCAGTAAGTATCTTTTCATTACTCGGTCGTGGGACGTTATTCTTACCGCCACTTGCTTGATAGACGACCAGGAGCGCATGGTAACCGAATTTAGGGACGCTATGGCCAAACTTCAAGTACTGGGCCAGAAGAACCTCATCGACTGCTCTGATGTCGTCCCCGTCCCCAAGGCTTTCAAGGGACCCATTAAATTCCCTGCCACGTTCTCTCGCAAGGATGTGCAAGTCGCTGTAAGAAATTCTCCGCATCTGTTGTCACTGCATAATTTTGACCCCGAAAACGCTGTTATAGTGCCCAGAATTGCCGTTCCCTAACCTTGCTACTGTGGCGGGACCTGCCCCAACCGTTCCACCTGTGTAAGTGTCATAAGTAACCGTCTGTATTGCCCAATGCTCACCTTGCTCGAACTGGTATTCAGCCCAGGATCTTAAGTTGCACACTGGTTACTCGTGCAAAGAAGCGCTGATCACCTCAATGTACTAGAAACGATGACCTTTGTTTTATTTATATCTATTTGAAATTCATTGTTTTCACTCTATCTGGATAAAGAAACTGACAGAAAATGTCACATCCCCCTGGTACATAGAGGAATTATAGGCAGTAAGTACCGGTGAGTGACTATTCTCCCGCCGAAATGGGGAATCCCCAACCTTATGTACCGGCGTCTCCCACGCATGTACGGACCGGAAGATGACCAGGTGGTAGTCCTGGCGTCGATCCCACGAGCGCGGGTGAAAAGTCTCTAATCTCCATACCTACGAATAACACGATGCCCTAGCAAGCTTTCATATACATACGGTACCGAGATGTCGAATGATCTGACTACGAATTCATCTGTACCCAATAGTCAGAGAAGAATTTCACTGCGATCGGTTGAGGCGCCCATATCCAAACTTGGAACCGATTCTGCCGGGACCGGGGTCCGAATCCTGAAACGTTCGCCGAGCAACCTGGCTATGTACCCCTGGCATTGACATGGACATTCGTCGAGTGGTTACACGAGCTCTGCACGGTCTTCGAGTCCGAGCCTAGCATGCTGCATATCGACATTCGAGAGATGTCCACAGAAGATTCTGTCAGAAACAATTCGTCGTACATTTGAGTCGTAGTAGGGGTATTCTGTGATTCCAGTAATAGACCTTCACTTAAATTGGAAAGAGCTTGAATGACCCACGACATACAATAAACAGAGCAATTAACTGATTAAAGAAGCCAATTTTTGATCTCCTCAAATAACCTTCTGCTGAGCTACGCGAGTACGCGACGATACTGGATGATAAACGTCAATTCAAAATAAGGCACCCCGCAGCAACTGTTATTTTTGCCCTGCCAGGTTGCTCCTATGCGGAATTGAGGTGTGTTCATCTTCTTCGCTTAATTCAGCGTTCCATACAGTCTCCTGAAATACTCGCTTGCTAAACTTGCCTGCGGACTGAAAACTAGTTTCACATAGCATTGTTGCGCATTTTCCCTATGGATGTGAATGTTCGTCAAACGAGGACAAGGAGCAGAGTACATACAGTAGGTTTGTGTGAACCACTAATGATTAAATGGGGGAGGCGAAATGGTATAAGAGGGCTCAGAATTCTCGTAGACTTCCCAACCCACTTCACTCTCTACTCCAGAAGTTGAACAGAAACGCAATGGCCTTCAAACGTCTCGCCACTCTCGTATCCATTGCTCTTGCTGCCACACAGGCTGTTGACGCCGCCCTCACCAAGCGCGTCACCTGCCCCACTGGACAGATCACCGCCAATGCAGTGTGCTGCAAGCTCTTCCCCATCGTCGATCAAATCCAAAAGGATCTCTTCGATGGTGGCGAGTGTGGTGAGGAGGCCCACTCTGCGCTTCGTCTCTCTTTCCACGACGCGATTGGCTTCTCCATCCACGGGGGCAAGGGTAACGGTGCTGATGGATCCATCCTCATTTTCAACTCGACCGAACTTGCTTTCCACGCCAACGGAGGGTAAGACTCATGTTTTTGCCAAGCCAATCCATACCTAATAGAAATCCAGTATCGATGACATTACAGCAAGACAATTCCCCGTTTTCCAGGAGACTGGTCTGACCGCCGGTGATTTGTAAGATGATGATATCATCCTGCGAAAACGAAAAATGCTAACATGTTGTACTCAGCGTCCACCTCGCAGCAGCTATCGGTACTGGCAACTGCCCAGGTGCCCCAAGGCTCCAGTTCATGTTTGGACGCCCACCCCCTGTTGCACCAGCTCCCGATCTCACCGTCCCCGAACCTACTGGTACGTTGAACAAGCGCCTCCCTTGAGTCTAAAAATAATTTATCGTGTCTACTTTTAGACAGTGTCACATCCATCCTGGCCCGTTTTGCTGACGCCGGATTCAGCCCGCAAGAGGCCGTCGCATTGCTATCATCCCACACCATCGCCGCTGCCGATGTTGTTGACCCCGTAAGTTCATGGCTCTTGCCAAATATTTTACATATCTCTGATGTCTTGGTGCAGACCATCCCTGGAACTCCTTTCGATTCCACTGTGGGGACCTTCGACTCTCAAGTCTTCCTTGAAGTCCTCTTGAAAGGAAAACTCTTCCCCGGAAACGGCAGCCAGCCCGGTGAAGTCCTCTCGCCCCTGGCTGGTGAGATGCGTCTGCAATCCGACTTCGCTATCTCCCAAGATCCTCGCACTGCATGCTTCTGGCAGAACATGATTAGTAAGTGGTAGCTTGTGATTATTCGTTCTATGCAAACACTTACAACAAAAACTCCAAAAGACAACCAGAACTTCATGATGAGCCAATTCAAGGCAGCTATGGCCAAGCTTCAAGTTCTCGGACAGTCAAACCTCGTCGATTGCTCAGACGTCGTTCCTGTCCCTAAGACGTTTACATCAGCCATCAAGTTCCCTGCCTCTTTCACTCAGGCAGATGTGCAGCAGGCGTGCAAGATTAGCCCATTCCCCAAGCTCGCTACTGTCGCTGGCCCCGCACCTACTGTCGCGCCAGTCCCAGGATCCTAAGCGCCGGAGGGATAGATATAGATTTTCTTTCTACTATCAATCTTTGTTTTTTGACTTCTTTTGTAAACAAGTATATGTATTTAAACGGGAACAACGGGATTTTATAACTTCTATACATCGCTACACTCAACGTGAAAGCTTCGAGCTCCATACCCTATCTCTCTCATACTTGATCCCTGGGGTATCGTATTTCCCAGAGGATATAATCGTTCGCGATAAGCTGTAGTAACGAAGGTCCGTAAGTGATGCTCACCATGCGTAACAAGACATTTTACCCTGTGTTTAGTCGACAAAGTGGTTGACGTCGAGAAAGTTCACCGGGAACATCCGGTAAAAAAAGGACATTGTTCCCCCGATCGATGAGTCTCCCACAGTGAATCCCACAGACTCGGGATGGTCTTGGCATGTCCACATGCCAGGAAACAGTACGAAACATTACCGTTCCCTAGGATGGGCAAGGATAAGAATGCTCTTGCCCAAAGTAGGAGGTACTCATCTATTTAGAGATGACTCGAGTCGAGAACTTAACTACTGACTTCGGTCGCCTATCTAATGATCGAGCTTGATGGGGGACGCAGAACCCGCACGCCTGGTGAATTTTGCGTGCACGGGTACCTGAGCAAGGGACTCGGGAGAGGTTAGGTCACTTACCGTGAAACCGAACTGGACTGCAGTGTTTACCACTTAACAACAACGTTCTTGTGAGGAAACGGGAAGGCTTATAGTTGGTATCATATTTTATTTTTAGAACATATATCATTCAAAACGTCTGAGCACATTTGGTGAGAGCGTTGGATAGTAGCCGGTGTGGGTGGCTTCTGTACCGAGAAGAAATGCATTTCAACAAGAATGAATACCTTTTACTCAAAATTAAATACCATATCTGTCTACTCCACGCCCACTCCACGACGCCGTATACGAGTGATTTTCCTGGACAAGTTTTAAATAGAGCGCGTTCAATAGAAAGGCTTCGCACGCGCTGCTCGCGTCCATTGCGTTGGATGAAAAGTTTCAGCGCATCCAGTGGCTTGGAAAAGATATCCTTGCAGCTTTCGCATCCAGAATAACGGGCGCGTACAACACCTAGTAGGTATAAAGAGTAGAGAACTCAAGCAGCGAAACACCATCCTAACCTTCCTTTTAACCTCTACTTCCAGAGCAGCAATGGCCTTCGGACGTCTCGCCTCCCTCATCTCCATCGCCCTCGCGGCTACCCAGATCACCAACGCTGCTCTTACCAAGCGCGTCACCTGCGCGTCTGGCCATGTCACTGCCAACGCCGCATGCTGCAAGCTCTTCCCCATTGTTGACCAGATTCAGAAAGATCTCTTCGACGGTGGTGAGTGCGGTGAGGAGGCCCACTCTGCTCTTCGTCTCTCTTTCCACGACGCCATTGGCTTCTCCATCCACGGAGGAAAAGGAAACGGTGCTGATGGATCTATCCTCATCTTCAACAAGACCGAACTCGCGTTCCACGCTAACGGAGGGTGAGTTATAGATTCAAGGGATATCGACTAAATAACTGATTAGTTCTGCAGAATTGACGATATTACTTCCCGTCAATTCCCTGTCTTCCAAGAGACCGGTCTGACTGCTGGTGACTTGTAAGTTCTCCGTTGACCTCAACATCAAACATATATTTATTATTATCAGTGTTCACCTCGCTGCCGCTATCGGTACCGCCAACTGCCCAGGTGCACCAAGACTCCAGTTCATGTTTGGTCGCCCACCACCCGTCGCACCGGCTCCCGATCTCACTGTTCCTGAACCTACCGGTAAGTCGATTTCTCTATTCTTATATGTTGCATATCTAATCTATATTTACAGACAGCGTCACTGCCATCCTCGCTCGATTCGCTGATGCCGGCTTTAGCCCACAAGAAGCCGTCGCTCTTCTTTCTTCCCACACTATCGCTGCAGCTGTGCGTATGAATTGTTCGTGTTGCAAACATCTATTTATGACCGCTTTTTATAGGATGTTGTCGACCCCACCATTCCAGGAACACCCTTCGACTCCACCGTCGGAACCTTCGATACCCAGGTCTTCCTCGAGGTCCTCCTCAAGGGCAAACTGTTCCCAGGAAACGGCAGCCAGCCCGGTGAAGTCCTCTCTCCTCTCGCCGGTGAGATGCGTCTCCAGTCCGACTTTGCCATCTCGCAAGACTCCCGCACTGCTTGCTTCTGGCAGGAAATGATCAGTAAGTCCAACTTGATCTAAATCATATTTAGAACTGTCCTTACCCGTTCTTCAGACAACCAGAACTTCATGATGAGCCAATTCAAGGCTGCCATGGCCAAGCTCCAAGTTCTCGGCCAGAGGAACCTCATCGACTGCTCTGATGTCGTTCCTGTACCCAAGACACTCACTGCACCTATCAAGTTCCCTGCTAGCTTCTCCCAAGCCGACGTCCAGCAAGCGTGCAAGGCTCTTCCATTCCCCAAGATCGCGACTGTTGCTGGCCCCGCTCCCACTGTTGCCCCTGTGTAAGTGACTTTTCTTGTCTGCTCAGAGAAACATGTCTAAGCCACCCTCGCAGCCCCGGGTCGTAAATATTCTTTGATAATTATGAATGGTTTTTCGGTTCATTTATTTAGATTTTTGGTTTCTTTTCTGGGTTTATATAGTCGATGCAATACATGGGTTTAGAAGTTGTAATTCCAAGTTCAACGTCAACGTGGTCACATCTTACAATTGCTTTCCGCCGACCATCTTGTAGTGTAAGTCCCACGCGTCCGGCGACAAAATATAAATCCGCGACGCGTCTGGTCATGACCCTGTTTTCATCACATGACACGCGATCAGTTTATAAATGTCATTTTAAAATGTGGAATTGTTCGTTTTGTATTTCATTCTCAACTCGTTCTCAACTCGAAACAACTTAGTGCTCGCGTTCATTACGCAGGCTTCAGAACATGGCCAAGCCGAGAAGAAGAGGAAATAAACGCAGAAAGCAGGCCAGATCTGCTCTCCCGCTCGCTGCAGGTCTTCCTGCCGATATCCTCTGGAAAATTATCGACATTATTTCTCGTGGCCGGAGCCCAGATCCAGGTCATCACACAATCACTTACATTCGCCACATCTCCCAAGTTTGTCGCCTTTGGCGAGAAGTTACCCTTCAATCGACGTCTGTCTGGGGCAACATGATTGACATCAACTTCCTTTCGAGGGCATCTGAAGAGTGGAAAAGCGAAATCATGCGACGCACGGGACGAGCTGGCCTTTCAATATCGGGTTCGCTGGTTCCAAGCAGGGAGGGAACTCCCGATACAGCGTCACCGACCTTGACCGAAATTCCCAATCCAGCGACACCAATCCTGGTCGATTTGCTAGAGCACGATTGGGAGAGGGTCGTCGCTCTTCGTCTTGTCTTCCAGACATTTGAAGAGGGTCCTCTCCGAGATGTACTGAAGATATTCTGGACAAAGCCAGCTCTGATCCTTGAAGAATTTAGCATCGCCTTTATGTTCGATTCCGCCGAACCCGTTTCTATTCCTCCAGGAGCTGTTATTTTCCTCGATAACGCCCCCCACCTCCGTTCATTCTGCTGGCAAGGCCTGCATTCCGACTTGCGCGCAGGTTGGGTCAAGCAGCTGTCCCAATTGTACCTCCCACAGGTGTGCTCAGTGCAGCGGGCCTTGGATATAATCCGTGAATGCCCTCGCCTTCAAAAGCTGACTTACGACTCCCACATACTCCATTCTGCGGAACTTGTCCTGGAAAAGGTCAATCTTCCCGAACTGTGCAGCCTCAATCTCAAAGCGGATTTCACTGCCTGTTCCGCTCTCCTTACTTATATTACCCCAAATCCTGCTTGCCTGCTCAAATGGACGTACGAGAAGTCGACCAGGTTACTTCCCAAGATATAAAAGTACTACAGCCGTTACTCTCCCCGTACCTCGATGCTTGTTTCGACCACCCAGGCAGGCGACACCGACTGCATTTCGAATATGACGGTGAACTTTACTGCTATCTTGCAGTGGAGAGTAAACACCGTGCAGTTGTCATGAAGCTTGGCTTTGGTACCAATGAATGGGGAGGCAATGCAGAATTATGGATTCTAGAGACGTTACTGGACGCACTCTCGGGAGTCCGTAATCTGGATTCCGTTATTGCCTTTAGCTGCACCTCTGACCTCAACTTCCGAACTATCACCTCGCGCCTCGTTTCGTTATTGCCTAAGTTTCCCAACCTGCAAAGATTTGATATTCCCGATCCAGTGTTGGAATCGATCGTCAAGGATAAGATTCGTCTTCCCCGTTGTTTGAAGCGCGTCGGGATCATTCGTGCCAATGCATACCATCGTCTACCATTCCATACGCGCCTGCAGTTGCTCATTTCACTCCTTCGAAGGCTACGTCGAGGAGTCACACTCGACATTAATCACAATCCTGTTGGCGATTGGAGAGAGCTTGATAAAGTACGAGAGTTGAAGGTGGTCTGGCGGATGGGCAGGCGATACCGCCGATACGGCAATGACAGCTACACTTGCGGTACAGGCCACCCAGAGAAATTGTTGATCAATTAATCGAACATGAGGTTCGCTCATTATTTTTGAAGTTGGCCCAGCTTTATGCCATCTGGATTTGTGATTTATATCATACCTACCCATCTCAATCTTCGAATAGGATGCATAGGTTAACATTTTGATACACTAGAGTTGGACCATTAAGTGGGCGTTCAGGGAACTTTCCGCCTGCCACTGCAGTCAACATTGGCATGGCGCCTATATCTTGAGGGCGTTCCAAGAGCCTTCCATCTCTTTCAAACCACCCATCACAGTCATTCAATTATTCACCACTCGACTCGGCCTGGTCTATCCTGGACCCGCCGGCGCTTATAACGCCTTGCCAGTCGCTCTCCCTCTGCTTTATCTGTGCCCTCGCCCAGGGAATTAATCGCCTTAATTTTTCGACCTCTGAGTACGGGACTGCTTTAGCTCAACTTGTTTCATAAGTTCTGTCCCGGGTTTTTTGGCTTGCAACTTGGTCCCGGGCATCGCCAATAAACGCCATATTTGTGTCCGGTAGTCGAGAACGTAAGGAATGAAGTCAGAAGCAAGTCAGAAGACTTGATGAAGAGTCAAGACGGTCCATCACCAAATTCTGGAGATCATTACAAGTCCTCACGTGTCTCACGCTGATATTACGCCCGCGCACAACATAACAATGCATCATGAGTGATTATGAGGTCGGATGAGCTCGCATCCACAGCAGGAGGAGTTTATGAGCTTTGCGCTCACTTATACGCGAGGATCGAGCTCAATGTAGCCTCGTGCTAGCGCATAAACAGGGAGTCAGCTCAGTTTAGAATTTTGCCGGATTGTTCTTTAGTTCTGAGCCTACAATAATCCTCACAATTTATTCTGAGCTTCATGGTCAATCATTAGTTTGTCATGCTACCTAACTGAGCGCATCAAAGGCTGAACAATCATACGAGGGTCAGACAAGGCTCAGGAGCTGTCACGATTTTATGCGGAATATGACTCATTTTTGAAGTCCACCGTCACCGTCACTTTCGACGGCATTGTTGTCCTTCTTTTCGTCTTTGCCGTCCTTTGTTACTCCGTCCCCATCACCTACACCGTCCCCTCCACCGTCCTATCCATCCAACTTCCATCTAGAGTCGAAACCGCCATCCTAGCCTGCTGCCTGCTACCATCATCGTCTACACCATTTTCATCGCTTTCCGTGAGCTTCAAGCCCTTTCAAATAATTACAATGATCCCTGAATGTTGAACGCTGAGCAACAGCCGACAACTGCTGATAGGGGTAAATGGAAGGTTCTTGCGGAGAGAGCGGGATACGGCATCCCGCATTCTAGGCTTGGAATGTCTTGGAATTAGTTCAAAAAAGTTATAAGACCTGCCCCCGATGGCTCTAGCGATTTCTCACTTCCGCCTTTATCCTTGCGTCTTCTACCCCTTTACTGGCTTCTCTTTATTGCAAGGAGTCCCCTATCACAATTCCAGGGCAGCATTCAAGTCCGTTCCTCGCTTCCAGCAATTTCTGTCTCGACTCGCTGAGGTATGTCTTCTCTGCCATTACTAAGCACCGTTGTGCTATCGACATCGACGTTGTCATCTGAATCTTGCCTACAGTTGGGTACTGGAAGAATGACTGCAACCCAAGGAAGAGACGAAGACTGTTCAACTCGAGCATTCAAGTAAATCTCAACGGAGCTGCACGCACTATCGCGTACACTCAATGTACACCAGCCTTGCAGGTATGTGGGCCATTTCCCGTGTGACGGGGCAATGACAAAAACCTGCTGATACTACAATTCTATGCAGCGTCTCTCATGCGGCGGAGGAAGACTCGAATATCGGGTGGCTCTACCTGGTATGTGCTCCTAGTCCAACTCCCACCGTCGCCGATATTAATTACTTCGCGTAGTCATCAGAGGATCTTGAAGGCGTCTACTCGACCTTCGAAGAAGTTAGAATAGGTGAGTAGAACGAGCAGAGTCCCACGCAGATAGCTATGGCAGGGCAGATAACTGGTTTTGAGGGTAAGTATTGGTGTCAGGTTTCTGGTTAGCACGTAGTTATCTTCGTTGGTACCCATGTCTTTACACTATAGCTCATAAATCAAGTGATTTTATAAATTTTCACTCTGCTAGACCGCTCTGAGCAAATAATCAAATGATATTTTGTATCTACTACTGTACACGACAAAAGGACGATCATCTAAATATTACGCGAAAACGCTGAGCTCACAACAGACGCATCCTAGAGTATGAGCGACGGTGCGGGAGTACACTGCAGTATGGTACGTATGATGTGCCATGAGCACAGAGCAACGCATACGCTGCTATACGGCTCATGGATCTGAGGCGTACTCAGGAGATAGTATACCCGGGAATACGTACAGCCCACGCTTATGTCACCTCGCAATGGCGAACAAATTCGCATACTGGCGTACTTAACCTCACGCTGGCTCATAATACTTTCCAAAATTTGGTGATGTCAACTTGCGGTAAACAGACACCCCGGGAACCTGAGATTTTCAGGTCACCTTAAAATTTCGGAAAAAACCTCAGTTTAGGCACGAGTTTTCTTCTCACCGAAATCAACAATTATGGCCACAATTTAAGTGCGGTCAATATTGTGTGCAAAACTTCGAGTGTCAGCCACGGTTTCCATCCAGCTGAAATGGTGTCTGTAAATAAAGTATTCAGACGAGCATAAACTACAATTTAAAATGGAAGTTTTGGCCTTCATTTAAGGTAGAATTCAAGCAGAAATTTAATACAGTCCAAGAACTTGGACGAAGAATAGAATTTCGGCAGAAGTTTATGACAAGATAATTTTCGAGATATAGGACACAATTTCGATGACAGTATCATCACGCCTGAAGAAAGAAAAATCAGACTGCCTGAAACTATAAAACTGAATTGATTTCATAGTTTCAGGCAGTCAAAAACTCAGAGAATCCGTCACGATTTGATTTGTACCGAAAATAAACATAATAACCCAAGTTTTCTATTAATAGAAAACACGACGGAAGACCTAAAATTTGACACTGATTTCCGCCTGATATAGAATTCAAGTTATTGTCTTCGTTTCAACAGGCAGAAATCCATTGTATTTGTCTTAGTTTTCGCACAGGTTGAAGCTAAGAGTAAAAGCCATGTTTTCATCCGGCCTTAAAATGTAGCTAAATTTTACCATTTAGGTTTAGTTGGAAGTACGGACGAAACTTTCGTTATACGACACAATTTCTACATGGCAAAAAACCTATCCAAAACTTGAGATTTTTCCGAAATTTTTAGTCCACCTGAAAATCTCGGGTTCCCGGGGTGAGAAATGTCAAATAACTATGTTTGCCAACGACGTCGCCCACAGGCTTTCGGTAAACAACGCGCATAAGCCAACCGGGTTTAGCGATTGCCGACTTCGACCGAACACTGGCACCAGCTGGGCACCGGCGTACCCGTAACCCCTTGACGCAAACAGCCAAGGTCGGATTAAGGAGTAAGTAAGTAAACAAAAGTCCACCCGGAGGCCTTTGGTAAACAACGCACGTAAGCACAGATTGTGCCCGCGTCGCTTCCGACATCAATTTGACATTATTTTATGTCTTCAATTTCTCATTCCTCCTTCATCGTGAACGTAATCAACTCGCCTGTGGTTCTCCTTCACCAACCGTGGCAGCATCATCTCCTTGAATTGAAAATTCCTGCATTTACCTCGTTTTTACTTCATGTCTTAACTCCGAATCCTTGCGCGTGAATTGATATACGCTGGGCGCGTGCAGGCCATCCTACCGTCGGTGCCCGCTACTCTAACAAACGTTCCTACGATGGATGCTCACTCGGATTTGGAGCGCGAAGTAGTGGAAGTTTCTGTAAAAATCTGTCAGCGAAGGGTTAACTTTACAGGCTTACAACCGGTCTGGACTTTCAGGTATGCTAATATTAAGCCCACCAATCTCTCGTATTGACTAGATATTTCATCCACAGACTCACAATTTATGAGAGAAGAGAAAGAACTGAACGAACTGCGCACGCCACACTCGCTTGATTGTTCGCGTTCGATAACACTCCAGCGTCTTCGCTACGCATTTGTAACGGGAGTCCTCTTTTTCTTCTCCGTCAGTGAACAAAACGCATGTCACTGGAAATGCCTTCGGATCTGAAACCATCACCACCACCACCACCATCACGGAAGAGGCCAATCGTTTGACCTTGACTTGGAGGCGGTACATGGTGTGTCGCCGCCGCCGGACGAGCAGACAAAGTCGGTGGCATTGAAGCAGGTTGGGTTGGTTATAACTTATCGGTAGTATTGGTCAGTCTCCTCTATCTATCTTTTCTTTTTTGTTTGCCTTCTTTTTCCTTGATTCGCAGTCTTTTTTCATTCTTTTCATGGCCCTTTTTTGTTGTCACTACCATGATCTTTTTCGTTCAATCTAATTCATCGTCGTAATCTTCATGCTGATACTTCAGTTTGCCGTCTAGATACATCGACGTGACCGCTTCATGACCAACACCATTTACTTCCACGTCTAAGTCCTCCATTTCATGGAAAATGCCTCCTCCGGCTATCCAATATCACGATCGTCGCTCTCACCGAAGATTATGTCGCCCTCTGGCCTCATCGACCTTCCAGGCTTCCGCATTAACTGCCCCTGTCGAAGCGTCTGCTGGCTCGTTGAATATCACTATAAGTGGAGTTGGTTCGTATTCCTTTGTTTTTGGTTTGAGTTTTCGTCATCGTCGTCTTGAGTTCGCACATTCTTTCTTTGCCTGAAGGCTTTTCTGATTTGTTATCATAATACTGACATATGTTCCTTTTCCTATACAGATACGTCGTCAATGGCTACTCCAAGTCCTACACCTCCTCTTAAACTCTGGTCTTTCTTCAGCTCCGACATTATTGACACCGACGCCGACCGAGACAGCACGTATATCAGCAAAACTTTCTTCATCATTTCATGCAAAACCTCAAATGCCAGGAGACGCTTGACCTCGCTATCGTCATGGTTCGCCTCGAGAACTTATCCGCCTCAAGAAGTCGAACATATCTCTTTAAAGACGCCCCCTACCATGCACCTGCGTCATGGTCTAGCGGAAGATTTTACACGAGCATGTGCACCCGTTTGAGCAACGAGCGTTTCCTGGCCAAGAAGATGATGACCACACGGAGATGCCAAACAATCACCGCTCCACGCGCACAAGTTCAACCCGAAATTGGCTGAACTCCTTTGAACAAGGCAGAGTACCGTTGTCTCCCACCACTCCCTGGATCGTCGCGAGCAAAGGGTGGCGAAGAAGATTCGGACATCAAGATGGGTATGGAGGGTCGGTATCGGGAAAAATGAATGTCCGTGAAGACGTGGATATGCGTTCTGTACCAAGGTCTCCAGCGCCTGCTCCTATCGTGACTCCGGCTTCGCCGTCTTCAACGTTGGATTCTTTTGGAGTTGTCGATCAACGATGGTCCAGTCAACCGGGTTCTTTATAATCTATCGAAAAGGACGACGAAGAGAAGAAGGAACGAGGAACGAATGGAGAGAAGGTGTTTGGGCCCCAGGAAGACGGAGAAGACGTCCAAATGCGAGTTTGTATTGATACAGCGTTGTCTCCGGTTCCAGACGCTACCAACACGATGAAAGAGGAGCCAAGGCCGAAGGATCTGGTCAAGGAGGATGAGGAGGTTGTTGGACGACGCGGTCTTAAAGAACGTGCATATGCTGGAGGTATCTGTACCATCGGCCGTTGATGAACCTCCGTCACCAACTTCTCAAGTGACAGAGAAATCTTCAGGCAAATCCCCACCCTCAACTACTTTTCAAGAACCCCAGCAACAAGTCGTTTTTTCTATATCTGAACCTACACCTGCGACAGCATCGAATTCGGTGGCGATGCCTATCTTGTCGGAACCTCATCCTCTACCGGCAGATCAACCTCAACAATACGAAGAACACTCTGAACCGAACACTCTGAACCGATTCCTACACCTACCGCAGCCTGGGCAGCCGTAACGCCAACGTCGGCGCCCACATCCCAGCTGCGACTGTCTCCGCCTCCCCAGCTCCTCTCGCATATCACTACTAGCCCACACCCCTACGCGCTCAGTATTAATGCTCCTGATCTGCACATCATCTCGCGAATATGGAAAAATCGAATTCCAGGTGGGAGATCAGGCCATCGTCGCCTGTGCAACCTTCGCAAACGCGGAAATTATTCCCTTGCAGCCATTTCCCTCCGCAGTCGATTGTCGCTATCGACAAGACGAGATACCCGTTTTCGCTACGCTAGGCGTCGCAGCTGTTGGTGACAGAGTGCTATCAGCAGCAATGGGAATGGGTTGCAGCATAGATCTCCACCTAGAGGGCTGTGGTCATTATCGAATGGTGCTGTTTGCGCCGGCGCGACCAGTAAGGCAGCAGGCTATTACCACCACGAATGCGACCGCGGTAGTCTCGTTCCCATCCGCTCTGGAGAGATTTTCGCTAGCGGATGGGGACGAGACTACGACCGCGGCTACATTGACGGCGACTGCGACGAGCGCCCAAGCAGATCATGAACTAGAGAAGACAGATGGCGGGTCGCTGGTAACAGGCTGGCTTCGATGATGGACGGGCTTTTGGAGATTGTCATGAAAGTTCTCTCTAAAGTCATTTCTTTTTCGGCCTTTGATATAACATGTACGCACACGATGAAAATAGATTGACATGTTTCTGACCCGAGTCCTTGTCAGTAGGCTCTGCCATTAGCAAATAACCTCAAACATCGGTCCCGCTAAGCACTGGCGAAAGTTGGTGTTCGAATCAAGTACTACATTCGCGACCCAGGCAGCAAACCGTGGAACGCTGGTGGAACACTATCCAAATGGCACATCCGGGCTCTTCAGTTCCCCCTCTAATTAACTTAACGCATTCGATCGTAGCAGGGGGAGCTTTCACTCAGCATATCACCAACCAACACCACTATACCGGCAGCGGAGAACGGTGTAAGTGGCTTTAAACGTTGGTCTGATCTCGCATGTTGTAGCTTATATGCCTATTCACAACAGCCGGTGGATATGCGCGCCTTCTCGAAAATGTCGCTACCGCTGCTTTGCACGACTCTGTTGACAATGTCGACCCGCCCAAATGCCATCCCAACACCAGGGTGGCAATAATCGAGAACATACATGACTGGACCGTAGGAACGAACGAAGAACTGAGCGGGAAGCCCATCTTGTGGCTAAAAGGAGCTGCGGGAGCTGGAAAATCTGCGATAGCGAGAAGTGTGGCCGAACGGAGTTCGAATGAAGGCTTACTGCTAGGAACCTTTTTCTTCAACGCAGGTGACATGAGTAGGAATCATGTTGGATATCTAGTTGCCACAATTTCCTACCAAATCAGCACCTGTCTTCCCGGATTCCGAGACGTCGTCTCATCTATCATAGGAGACAACCCTTTGATTTTCAAAAGCTCCCTCAAAACACAATTGTTGACACTCGTTATTCGCCCCCTTTCCACGGTCCTCGCCAATTGTTCTATCACTTCAAGCACGACGCCTCGCCTTATTATCATTGACGGTCTCGATGAATGTAGCGCCGTCAGCAGCCAACGGGATCTTGTCCTTACTTTGCAAGAAGTAACCAACATGACGACACTTGTTCGATTTCTCGTCAGCAGCCGTCCGGAAAGTCACCTCAACAACACTTTTAGTCTCTCAGAGATTGTTCCTATCCTCTACAAGATTTGCCTTGAGGACTTCACCGGCTGGAAGGACATCCAGGTATATCTTGAAGACAAATTCAAACAAATCAAAGAGGGACATCCGTTCAAGCACATGTTACCAAATCCATGGCCCGCGCCTGAAATAGTTGATGCCTTGGTCAGCAAATCATTTGGACAGTTCATCTACGCGGCTACGATTATCAGATACGTCGATTCTTCGAGACATAGGCCCGACCAACGGCTAAATGCAATTTTGAACCTTCGGCCACCATTCAAGGATCTGCCTTTCACGGAGCTTGATGCACTCTACCGGCTTATTATCTCTAAAGCAGACGATCTTCCCACAGTTTTGGATATTCTTGCGTTCCCGGCACTGTATGGTTCTTTTGAATGCAGAGATATAGAAGCAATATTACAGCTTGAAGAGGGAACTGTCGAGGTTACGTTGGCAGATTTACACTCCATCGTAAGAAGTTCCGATGATTATGTGGAATTTCTTCACAAATCTTTGGCTGACTTCCTTTGCGAGCCTCAAAGAGGGGGGGACCTTTACCGGGACTTGTCGCGAGCACGGTTATCTCACGTTGCGCGTGTGATTTCCATCTTTTCGAGTGAGTCTTACAGTAACTTTGACTGGTCTACCTCCTTTGATGGTTTACTTTATGTGTACCAGCCCAGCATGACCAACAGGGGAGCCGTATCACATTCTTAATAAGTAAACCAATTGGACGCTTGAAACGTTTGGCAGAACTCGAGAAATCTGACACTATGAAAGGAGATTACGTCTCCTTTGATATTCTTCAAGCAGCACAACAGTTCCCTACGTTTGAGTACTTCACACCTCTCCTTTTATCTACGAGTCATCCGAGAGAGCCCCCGCACTGGCAGCGACAGGCCAACATCCCAGACATGCTAGCTGACCACATCTTCATTCGGGATTACTTCGATTATATTTATGCTATAGTAAGTGCTTTGTGTGATCTTTTTTGTGCAAGGAATCAAACTAACCTTGGCTCAGAAGGATGCGTGTGAGTCAACAAGGATATTGTATTGGGAACAAATGCAGCAATACTGCAAATGTGTATTGGCAGTTTTGGATGACAACCTGTCCGGCAATTGGAGTGCCCATTTTGTTTTCATGTATTGCGACCTACTGCATGACCCACGCTACTGTCTACCTCGGAAACTCTCTTACGTCGATCTCGACGGGCACGGTTTCAGTAACATAAATGTCGGAATGTTTGGTTACACTATACCCCATAACACAGGCCCAACGTATGGCCCGCGTCCGTACTTCAACGATATCGTCAAGATATTCCATGAACTCATAGGGGACATCAAAAGGGAGACGATCTTTGCGATGTCCGCTAGTTTTTGTCTTTCCCTCCTATGTGACGGCAGTCAAAATGCGGATCACATATATGGAATTACGAGAATAACAACAGCAAGACGTGATCATCGCAAGAAGAGAGACCATCCTTGGCATTGGCGCCAAACGGTTCCCAGGCCACCCTCCCTAGGAAACCGACTGACTCTGATTGGCTTTCGGCCACGTTGGGACCCAAACTACTACCTGACATTGAGGAGGACCCGAAAAGTATTGCGGAAAAGGAGATGCTATATGTACGATAGCACTCGAGTGATCACCATGCGCGAGTACTTCGAGGGCAATTCGGAGTGGCCCAGGTCGATGAAAGAGGAACGACGCCAACAATGGCCACTATATGTCTTCTTATTGAACCTCGTCCCTCACATTCTACCATTGGCCGGGCGGTACGAACCGTTAGTGGACATGTGCAGGAAGAAGTGCTTGTCGTCTCTCTCCCAGGTTTGGCCGAAGAAGAGCAGACGCGCCCGTCAGGCAATCGACAGTTATCTATGTAGGATGGACGCGCAGGAGGGAGGTGAATGAGCTGTAGTACTATATGATTTATGTTGGAACTTATTAATTCTATTGTCCACTCTATTGCATCACGAATGGAAAGAAGCAAAATGAATTGCATTGAAAAGAGACGTAACGAAGGCATGAAAGTGAAATACAGACTGTATGTCACAAATTGAAAAACGAGCGTTCTATCCTTGCTGACAGCTCTGAGACCATTCCTCAACCGGCTTAGGTACTTGGGAACATGTATAGTAAGAAACGCCTTCCCAGCTTATCCTTTCGCTCCCAGCCACCTCGACAATCGAGCTGGTTCATCTTCTCTTCTGCCCACCACCTTGGTTGATCTCCACCATCTATCGATATCCACGGTTCTATTTGGCAAGTAACGATGGTCTTCGGTGGTTGCGGCGCTTGCTGATGCGCGCATCTGCAGGCTTGCAGCGACGGCCATGGCAGACAAGGACAAAGGGTGCCGTCGAGGATGCAACTTGTGAGATATGTGCGATCAGTACTTCGTGCTATGCATACACTGACGTCGCGACTGCCTGCCTTGACTGCAGGCGTGCAGGGTCGGCAGTCTTGCGTCGTCGCATAAGGTGTCGAGTAGTATTATAGTACTAGACGAAAGGTGAGCAAAATTGATCAACATCAAACACAAACGAGCTCACCAATTGACCGTCAACAAGAACAGGCTCTTCACTGTCTCTCCCTCAAATGCGTTGCAATACACCTGTCGCTGTTTCGATAAGCACAGTGGTTCTACTGCACCAGTGAGGTGGGCCTGTACTTTTCGTTGAGTTCCTCCAACATCTGGGTTCGCAGGGCGTCAGCGAGTGGGATAACAGACGACGAGGATAAGAGTTAGCTAGCACCGTTATACAAACGGCGTTGTTGTTGTCCGCCATGACCCATGAGGCAGGTATGTGAAGGAAACGTACTGGGCGAAAGGTGAGCGCTTGAGTGTCAATGTCCATGGCCAAGAACCAGGAGCTCAACAGTGATCCATCGAGGTACACGGGCTCCCCACTACATATGGGCACATTCAGCAGGAGGGCTTAATGGGGGATAATAGGCAGTCGCATTCAGCGGTTGCGGGCCGAGGAGAGAAGGAAAAAGGAGGATGAGCGCTTGAGTAGTCATTGAGCGATGACGCGGACGACGTCCACAGCTCATTCGGGACAAAAAAGACATCGGGTTAGGTCGTGGAGGTCGATGACGGAGTGGCATTGAAAGTTTGAAACCAGAGTCAACGGCTTGAAAGTCCCCCCGATCCAGCTATCGCGTTGTAAGTTAATTCCAGGTTTCGCATCAGGGATTCAGAGAAAAACAGCTTTAAGCATAGAGCGAGAACAAAAAAACGCGTCCATAAGTTCTCAAAATTGCATTTTAAGTACAGGGTGGAAGACAAGTTAGAAATGCGAAGGCCGGAAGAGTAAACAAAGCGACCCGGAGGCCTTTGGTAAACAACGCGCGTAAGCAACTTGGGGTTGTGCCCGCGTCGCTTCCGATATTCTGCCCTTTCTGCATGGAATCTCGCACTAGTCTCGCACTCCTCATCGCGAATGGAATCAAATCGCCTGTGGTTCTTCTTCACCAGTTTCGGCAGCATTAGATTCCTGACAACCCTGTTCTGACTTCATGTCTTAACTCCAAATCCTTACGCGTGAATTGATTGACATAAGTACGCTGGGCGCGTGCAGGCTATCCTACCTTCAGCACTGGGTACTCGAACAAGGCTCCTGATGGATGCTCAGTAGGATCCAGAGTGTGAACTAGTGTGAATGTCTGAAAAGATTTGCCTGCGATGGGTTACGGGCTTATAGCTGCTATGGAATTTCAGGTATGCTAATTTAAAGCCATCCAATCTCTCGTGTTGACCAAATCTTTCATCCACAGTTATAGACGATATGAAAAAAAGAAAGGGTTGAATGATTCATGATCCATGCACGCCACACTCACTTGCTTGTTCGCGTTCGATAAAAATCCCATGTTTGCATTTTCGCTACGCATTTTTAACGGGAGCCCACTTCTTCGTTCGACGTCGGTGAACAAAACGCGGCAAAGCATGTCACTGGAAACGCCTTCGGACCTGAATCCTCTGCTACCACCACCACCATCAGGTGGAAGGGGCCAATCGTTCGATTTGACTTGGAGGCGGTATATGATGTGTCACCGCCGCCAGACGAACATACAAAGTTGGTGACATTGATCAGCAGATTGTGGGTTTGAATAGGAAGTCGGCATCGGTAGTATTGGTCAGTCTCCTCTATCTATCTTTCTCTTTCTTTTTTTGTGATTTGCCTTCTTTTTCTTACATCTCACAATATTTCTTTTACTCTTTTCTTGACCCTTTTCGTTGCCATTACCATGATTTTTTGCTGTTTCTAATGTATCGTCCTATGCTTCATGCTGACATTTCTATTTGTTGTCTAGATGCCTTGAAGATGACTGCTTCCTAACAAAGACCATTTACGTCCACGTTTAAGTCCTCTATTTCATCGACAATGCCTCCTCCGGCTATCCAGCATCACGATCGTCGCCCTCATCGAAGATTATGTCGCCCTCAACGACCTTCCAGGCTTCCGCGTTAACTGCCCCTGTTAAAGCGTCTGCTGGCTCGTTGGATATCACTGTCAGTGAAGTTGGTTTGTACTCGTGACCACCAAAAGTGCCGGGACACGTGACTTGTCACTCGCTCCTCAGACTGACCCTTTTTGATGATTAATCACAGAAATTCATATTACAAGCCAGTCTCTGCACCAATTAATATCAAATTTCGTATAATATATTTTGTACAGAACATACACTGGACTGTGTATTTAGATTTGTGTATAACCACCCTCTGAGGCCAAAATATGTCAATCTTATTTCGAACCACTACATTTGATGTGGCGCTTATGTCACATGTCCCGGCACTTTTGGTGGTCACGAGTATTCCATTGTTTTTGGTTCGAGTTTTTCGTCGTCGTCGTGAGTTCGCACACTCTTACTTTCCCTGAATTCTCTACCTTGTTATCATAATACTGACATATGTTTCTTTTCCTATACAGATACGACATCGATTGCTACTCTAAGTCCTTCACCCCATCTTAAACTCTGGTCTTTCTTTAGCTCCGACGTTATTGAAACGACGCCGACTGCGGTAGCACGTATATCAGCAACACTTCCTTCATCATTTCATACACAACCTCAAATACCAGGAGACGCTTGACTTCCCTATCATCATGGTTCGCTTCGAGAACTTGTCCGCCGCCTCTCGTGCACAGCATCATGGTCTAGCGGAAGATTTTGCATGGCCATTTTGCACGCCTTGGACCAGCGAGTTTCCTGGCAAAGTTGGAGATGACGCGGACACTCGGATGCCAAACAATCACTGCTCCACTCGCACAAGTTCAACCCGAAGTTGGTTGAACTCCTTTGAACAGGTTGAGTGCAGTTGCCACACAGACACGAACGAAGGCTGGCGAAGAAGATTCGGACATCAAGATGGATATAGAAGGTCAAGACCATGCAGTGGAAGATTGGAATAGAAGCTTAAGCCCGGTTCCGAGCAGCACGAAAATTCGTGAAGACGTGGATATGGCTTCGGCATCTTCAACCTTGGCTGCTATTGGAGTTGTCCTCGTCGAACGATGATGGTTCACGAATCCGCCAGCGCTGTCTGAAATTGTTTTTTTCCGCACCGGTTTCTTTGTAATCTATCGCAAAGGACGACGAAGAGCAGGAGAGAAGGAGGGATGAAGAACGAATGGAGGGAAGGTGTCTGGGCCCAAGGAAGACGAGGAAGACGTCCAAATGCGAGTTTTCGTTGATACCCGGGCATCGTCTTTGATGCCTGACGCAGTCCGGACGATGAAAGTGGAGCCAAGGCCGACGGATCTGGTTCATGAGGATGATCAAAGGACGTATATATGCTGGAGGTATCTGTACCATGTGCCGTCGATGAACCTCCGTCACCGCCCTCTCCAGTGGCGGCTACATCATGGCAGCTTCCCAGAAACAACACGAACCAGTTGCTTCTCCTGTATCCAAACCCCCACTTCGGACCGACGGCACCACCATTACCATGAGGCTGAAAAAGCCAATCGTTTGAGCTCTACTTCGGCCGGTATATGGAATGTCGCCACCGCTGGACTATGAGGGAAAAGCCACCGAAGATGAGGAAGGAGTGGATGGATAGGTTGTCAGTCGCGTTGAAGGAGGTTGTGGGTGCGTTGGCTTGGGTATCAGTGGAGTTGGTTCGTATTCTTTTGTTTTTTGTTTTTGGTTCGAGCTTTCGTCGTCGTTGTCGTCGTGTTGACTTTTGCACATTCCTACTTTTCTGACTTTTCGATTTGTTTTGATTCATCATACTGACATGAATTTCTTTTCCTATGCAGACACGTCGTCAACAGCTATTGCAAGTCCTGCACCTGCCATATCCAAATCAAACTCGTCCGGTTCATTGGCGATGCACAGTCATTCACCTCCTCTGCAATCTCGAGTCTTTTTCCTGGGCTTTGACATCTTCGACACCGATGCCGGCCTCGATGGCAATGATAATCAACACCACCCCCAGTTCACGCGTAACATCAAATACCAGGGCAGACCATGACATCGTTATCGTTTCCGGTTCCTTCAAAAACTCATCAGTTTCACAAACTGGAACGTGCCGTCTCTCACAAAAATATCCCCTCCTGTGCACCTGCGTTACGCTCAAGCGAATCATAAGCATATGGACCCACCTGAATACCTATTGTGAAGTTGGCTTCGCCGTCTTCAAACACCGCTCTTTTGGACTTATTCTCGTCGAACGAAGGTCTAGCTGGCCCGTCTTCATCGCCCGAAATGAGTCCTTCGACATCATCTTCCGTGGATTCTGTCGATGTGCGCCAGGAAGAAAACGATGGAGAAGAAGCGGATCGGGAGAAGGTCGTTTGGTTGGAGTAAAACGGAGAGGACGCTTAGACGGATGTATCGCGTCCTTGGTCACTAAATTTGCCTAGGTAGTAATGACCGAAGAAAGGAAGCATCGGAGGAGTTGGAGGGGAAAGCGGTCGCGAGTTTTAAGCAAATATCGCAGTCGTCTCTTCCAGCAACAGCTCCGATCCCACACCATCGTCAATCGCAGCGCTGGGTCTTGAGCACAAGTTGAACTTGTCTAACAAAAACTCGACGAAGAGTCTCCTCCCGTTCCCGAACCAACACTCGCTGTCCGCCAACACTCACTGTACCTTCTGTGTCCGCATCGATGACAATGCTTTCATAACCTCAATCTAAAACAGCAACATCCGAACCCACACTGGCACTCGCACCAACACCCACAGTCCAATAAAATGGATCTCTCTCTCAAAATTTCATAACGCGCAGACGGGAAATGAGGGATGGCATGGCACAGGGTGCGATGCGTAGTCCTAGTGGAGGTGATTCGCCAAGCGCTGGTGCTTTGTGGACGAGCGGGTTGGGTACTTCTGGATTGGTTGATTGACTGGAGTTGGCGGAAAGATTGGGTGGGGTTTGGGCGCATGAACCAGGCAGGCTCGTGATTCGTACGCCCTGGGAGGCAAGGCATCACGTTGAACATTCTCTTTAATGGTCTTTTCGAACCTTTGGTTCAACCTGCACGTGTATCATGAAAATAGATTTGTTACAGGCTCTGCCCTGTCAAATAGTATCAAACAGCGATCCTAGGTATCCTCGTTCCACGTTCAGCGCCAGCTCTCGTCCTACGGTCATCGCTGAGGTCCCATACCGTCGAACACTTTCCAAATGACGCAGCCTGGGCCCCCAGTTCCCCCGCAAATCACTCTAACACACTCGATTTTGAGCGGTGGGACATTCAATCAGCATAATTACATCCACAGTGGACAACGACGTAAGTAGCGCCTTATATTGCTCTGTTCTCGCATTTCGTGCTTATGGGTGCGTTCATGACAGCTGGATATGCCCGACTTCTCGAAAACGTCGCTACCTCAGCCTTGCATGACTCTGTAGATAATGTCGACCCGCCCAAGTGCCATCCCAACACCCGGGTTGCAATAATGCAGAACATACATGATTGGACATTAGGAAAGCACGAAGAACTGAGCGGGAAGCCCATCTTATGGCTCAAAGGAGGCGCAGGAGCAGGAAAGTCTGCGATAGCAAGGAGCGTGGCTGAACGTTGCTCGGACGAAGGCTTCCTTCTCGGGGCCTTTTTCTTCAACGCTGGTGACATGAGTAGGAATCATGTTGGGAAGCTCGTCGCCACACTTTCGTACCAAATCAGTCTCGTACTCCCTGAATTCCGAGACACTGTTGCAGCTTTCATCGAAGAAGACCCATTAATCTTCGGTCGCTCTATCAGAACCCAAATTTCTACACTCATTATTCGCCCCTTTTGGAGGGTCCTTATCAATCATTCTGCCACTTTAGAAACAATTCCTTGCCTTATCATCATTGACGGTGTGAGGATGCCCGAGTGGCCATTCTCTACAATCAAAGTGCAGCAAGGTTCAGAAACACATGGTGATGAAGAAATATTAGAGAATGAAGACCCCTGGTAACTCGGTGGTAACTCGGCGGATGATGAAACCTCACCATCTGACGGTCGCCAGCTGATAAGGGTCCTAAACCATGAAATATGGCGCCATCCGAGCTCGAATAACAAATGAATAGGCGCCCAGGAAACAGAAGAACAAAGATAGGAGTATCAGATAAGAATTTCCAGGCACGACACAGATAGGACAGCACAGTTACCGGACATCAACAAATGAAATTCAGGAATCACGGGTTAGGAAGAAGAATTTAGGCAGTATCCAAGACAGCTCACGATGAAATACCAACGGACACCCACGCGGAAGACATTTGAAACAAATTGCCAAGAAAGGAACGATTAACAAATACCTCAATTGGCAATCCTTGACGCGCCAATGGTCCATGTGTGGCGCTGATGCACCCATATGCCCGGGATCAAATCTTCCATATTAGGAAACCAAGAATGGACATGAGAAGAATAAGGAAGGAAAAGCACGAGAAAGAAGAAAGGGTTCCAAGGGAAATACGAGGTCAGGGAGGGTATAAAAGGAGAGGAGAAAGAGAGATGAAACCTTAGTTACCTCTGGGCTCATAGCTCAACTTCTTACTCATCCTCACCAGCCAAATCGTGTATTTAGAATAGTTATCTCAACGAGTCAGAGTTAAACTCCTTAGAACTCGCCATCCGCTGTCGTTATTCAACGGCGGATCGTTGGAACTAAGTTGATTCACCCCCATTCCTTACACCGTCGTGCATCGTTGTACCACGTCGGTCCCCCTATTGATTTAATCCTTGAAGGCAAGGTTTCGTCCTACCATCTCCAAAGTCTCGACCTCACAACGGTCTTGATGAATGCAGTGAAGCCAGCACCCAACGGGATCTTCTCCTCACCTTGCATGAAGTAACTAGCACGACGACGCTTATTCGCTTCCTTGTCTGCAGCCGTCTGGAAAGTCACCTCAACAATACTTTTGGTCTACCACACATGGTCCATATCCTCTATAATATCTTCCTCAACAACAACTATGCTGCCACTGAGGACATCAGGGTTTATCTTGAAGACAAGTTTAAACAAATCAAGGAGGGTCATTCATTCAAACATCTGTTGCCGGACCCATGGCCTACACCTAGAATGGTTTATGACTTGGTTGAAAAATCATCGGGGCAGTTCATTTACGCTGCTACAGTCATCAGATATGTTGATTCCTCCAGACATAGACCTGATGAGCGCCTAAATGTCATCTTCCAACTTCGGCCACCATTCAAGGATCTTCCTTTCACAGCGTTGGATGCTCTTTACCGGCTTATTATCTCTAAAGCAGAAGATTTGCCCACAGTTTTGGATATTCTGACATTCCCAGCATTGTACGGATCCTTCCCAATTTCATGTATTGAAGCAATATTACAGCTAGGGCGAGGAAGTGTGGAGGTTCTGCTGGCAGATTTGCACTCCATCATAACAAATACTTATGGAGCCGTGGGATTCCTTCATAAATCTCTGAAAGACTTCCTTGCCGAACCACAACGTGCCGGGGACCTCTATCGGGACTTGTCCAGAGCACGATTGTTTCACGTTGCACGTGTAATTTCTGATGCTTCAAGTGAGTCTAGCAATCACTTTTACCGGTCTACCTCCATTTGACTTTTTCTTTATCGGATACAAGCACCCGGGGCCTGGTTTATAACCGAGCCAATTACTTATGGCATTGTTGAGAACCGTGATATCACAAAGGCCAATTGTGTCTCCTCTGACATTCTTGAGGCAGTAGACCTGTTCCCCATTTTTTCGTTCTTCGTGCCCTTGCTTGGACATATTCATCACAATCGGTCCCTCTTGCTTCGCTTTGCTGAGAAATACTTCACGTATCTTGATTTCATTGTAAGTATTTGTGCAGTCTCTGCTGCAGAATTAGACTGAATCCTACCCATTTTTTAGAAGGATGTGTGTGAGTCAACGAAAATTGTGTATTTGGACCAAATGAGGCAATATTGCAAATGTGTCTTGGCAGTGTTGGACAACAACTTCTCAGGCAATTGGAAGGCACATTTTGTATACACATATTATCACCTTTTGCAGGACCCACACCACTGCCTGCCTAAGGAGCTCTTCTATCTCAATCCTGTGGATCTACCCACTTTTGACGCTTGTGCTGAATGTATTTTCGGCAAGGCTCTATGTGATATCATGTACTTCGGCAAAGGTCGGAACCCGCACGATATAATCAGAATATCCTACAATCTCACTGAGGGCATCAAACAGGCATCAATCTTTGCCATGTCAGCCAGTTATTGCCTTGCCTCGTTATGCAATGAACGGAGTGTGGGTCAAGACTGGCACCTCTTGAGCGAAACCTCACTTTTCGCAACCGGAGCTGTCATGCAAGTAGAAATTAATTTACGAGACAGAGTATGGCGATATCTCTTCCTTATGGACTTGCTCCCTCACATTCTACCACTGGCCTGGAGGTACGAACTGTTAGTGGACATGTGCAAGAACAAGTCCTTCTCGTGGCACTCCCAGTTTTGGCCGAAGAAGAGTGGGCGTGCTCGCGAGGCAATTGACAGCTATCTACGTAGGACGACTCTGGACTCGCAGGAGGGAATGGAAATGTAGTGCAGTGAACGAAGTATTTATGTTGTAATCAGTCAATTTTATCGTTGACGTATTGACGTGAAATAAGAGTCTCCGAGTCTAATAAATAAATACAATTACTTAAACAAATTTGATTCTTCGAATCGCAGTGGTGGTTCTGGATATCGTAGTCATCGACAACCTACACGTTGAACTCACGTATCGAAATGTTCATGGACCTTTGAACCGCGGTGAAGTGCTTCGTTCTTGTTACGCCTAGAAACCACACAAACACACCAACACAAACAAACCCAACAAAAACTTGTAGGTAGGTTCGTGAAACGTGTAGTAGGATCCTTAGACGCCCGATAGAAAACACTTTATCAACTAGTAGAACTAGTCTTATTTGTATTTTTATCGGAGAGGGATATAGTTTTATGATATCGACGGGTTCACGAACTCGCAAGACCTTGTCCTCGACCAAGTTTTCACACTAAGTCTCTCAAAGATGGGTACTTGGTTCTCTAACACGCTTCTGCTTATGCGCACAAAACTTCTAACTTCGACTCCAAGGCAAGAAACTCTAGAAACTCCAAAAACAAACAAAAGAAACTCCAAGACTCCAATAGGCCACCAAAACCTATGCTCCAAAGACTTGTGGGACGATTGTGAACACTAGTGCCACCAAAACACTGAGTCACTCCCAAGTATCAAGCCTTACTCCAAAATAAGAAACGCTTCACAAACCCGTTAGGCGCACTCAAAATAGTCTCAGATCCTTTTTGCTTGTAAAAGCGTTTCCTTTTTGTTCAAGACTGATGTCAAATCCGAAGATAAGGCAAATCACAAAGGTATGTCTATTGAACGGTCCCGAAGTCTTAATGACTGTACACAAGAAAGGTGTGTTCACGAACCCGTTAGTTCACCCGATAAATGTGTGCCAAAAAGCTTGATTTCTATCTACGATACAGGGCTGCTTTTATACTGCTAGGGATATGGTACATGTGACTAGAAGGTGAGCACGCAATCGCACGCAATAATGGTATTTTATGAGTAAGATCTCGGTTAGAGAGGTGGATTAGTGAGCAGGAACGTCTGGGTTCCTGAATAGTAAGCCTAGTCGGTCGTGAACACCCGTCGGCGTGAGTCATCCGCTAAGTCCTTGGAATATGATTGGCTCCGAGCCATGGCTTGCATCAGAGGCACCGGTACCGTCGTATCCGATGGCCTCATAACAGGTTTGTAAGTGCCCTCCGAGCGGCCGAGAGGTCTGTCTGGACCCATAGCGTGCGCCTAAATGCCTTTCCGGACTAGCCGAGAGGTTCTTTGATCGAGGAAGGTTCTATGATCGTCGTCCGATCAATGCTCGCACCCTTTATGGGTCGATCACGAACTGATCCGCTATTGCCTTATTTGTACATCCCCGTTTGTGAAGGCTCTATACGTTCACCTCGGCCGATCCCCGTGTTTCCACCGGTCGAAACTAGCCTTGTGAGTTATGAACCCTTGGTTCGAGAACAGTAACTCAAGTACTCTTGTTCACACCAGCTTGTTATAGTTTACGAAAGACCTCAGTGAGTATCCCGTACTTCAGCCACTCTAGTAAATAGGTACTACTCGCAATGGTTTGTAGTACTTAGTCTTATTCTTAGAGTAGACCTTGTCGGTAGCCCGATATACAAGTTCACGAAGTGTTAATATTATAACAAATCGCAAAATTATACGGTCAGCCGTTCGCGAGTCTCATCAGCGGAGGACGGGGAAATCATGAAAAGAAAAATATCATTGAAAAAGCGGTCTAACGCAGACATGGAAGTAGGATACGGAGCATATGTCATAAGTTGACAACGAGCAGACTGGCCTCGCTGAATCATCCTCCTCTCTCCTGCTCATGGCTTTGTCAATCTCCACCGTCTATCGATGGACCTGGTTCAACTCGGTTTGTAATGATTGTGCGTATCTGCAGGCTGGCAGCAACAACCGTGACGGACGAGGACGAAAGGCACCACCTGGCACCGTCGAGAACGAAACCTAGGAAGTATGCATGGTCAGTACTTCATCGCACCCTTTCACACACTTCATGACTCACCTGTAGTGGCTATAGTCATGTATGAAAGTTAGCATTTTTCCTAACTCACTTGATGTATCCTGGCCGCGTTTTTGCTACCTGCCTCTTTGGGAAGGCCCTCCCATGCATTTTCGCTGCGGCAGGCAATGGCATAGATGAGGGCCCCAGCAAACATATGTAAACAACTCAGAAAATGGCAGCGCGGGTGGTTATATTGCAAAATGGCACCCTGCGGGCGGTTTTGGGCGCCAAAAAAGCGCACCGGTGGATTCATAGAATATTTACCTACCTAATTCAGGTGCGACCCCTGCTATATAGGGACGGGACGGGCTGGATGGCTCGAGAGCAGTTTGGATGTAGTATTATAATAAATAGCGCTATTTTTAGTTACGTTTCTAAATATACCCAGGCATCATTTGTACATACCTCGCGATTATAATAATCGATGATATCATTACCGGCAGCTCGGTACGCTACGGAAACCGCGTATGACTTAAGCATCAATATGGAATCCGCGCCTCGCGAGATTGGGTTCCTTCCGGATTTGGCACTTATTGCCATTTTGGGAAGGGCTCTCTACTCCTTGTAAAAGTGAACATCATATAAATTTATTTATTTAGACTACATATGCACAATATACTACACTAATTATATAGGAAATAATAAATAATAAAGAAGAACAAAAAAAGAAACAGGGGAGGAGGGAGGACGAGGATGACGATAGACGTTGTCCTCGTCGTCCTCACCTCGCCTGCCCTTTGTTCACCCTCGTCTCCTCGTCTGCACGCTCTGCTCTCCTCGCAAGCTGCCTCGCCCGAACCACCTTCCCTTCGCTCGCTCGACTGTGCCGCCTCGCCGTTGTTTCCGCTCCTCGCCCGGCCCACACCCTCCTCGCCTCCTCATCTTCGTCTCCTTCCCTCGACCTGCACGCGTCGTCTTCCTGGTGTCGATCCCTCCGCGCCGACCCGCTCGCGTCACCTTCCACCCGCCTACCATCCTCTTCTTCGGCCTTCTCCTCCTCCTCGACTCTCGTACCCGCCATCGCCTTCCCTCTTTTCCTCTCCTCACCTCACCTCCACCTCCTCACCTCCCCCAAACGGCTCTCCGCGCCTCCACTCGCCTGCGCATGCCTCCCCTCCTGCTCGCCTCCTCGTCGCGCTCCACTCCTCCCCTCGGCCTCCTGCTCGTTTCCCTCACCCTCCTTTCCTCAACCCACAAGCACGCCCTCGGTCCGTGGTGCACCCTTTCGGCCGCATCACGCATCCGTTGGTATGTTGGTCTAGGTGGTGGTAGACGGGGGCGCCGGAAGCGCAGGTGGGTGGTGGTTGAGAGGGCGGCGGCGGCGGCGATGGTGTGGTGGTGGTGGTAACGACGGCGACGACGAGGTGGTGGCAGCGCCAGCGGTAGTTCCGGGGGTGGTGATGGAGGCGGTGGTGACGTCGTCGATGGGGAGCGGTGGTGGCTGCGATGAGAGTGGTGGTGGTGGTGGTGCGGGTGCAGCGGACGCGTATGGGGACGGCGGGTGTGGCAGCGAGGAGGTGGTGGTGGTGGTTCTGGGTCGTGCGGGGGAGTAGGGGTGGCGGGGGAGCTGGTGGTCGATCGCGGGGAGATGGCGGTGGTGAGAGGTGGTGGTAGTGGTAAAGGAAAGGAAGAGGGCCTCGAGTGGTTCAACTTGCCCGATATGGCAATTGCCGACTCCGGCAAGGTCATAACCGGTGTTGAGCTCGTCGTCGAACACGACGATCGCGAGGCATCCGGTAGATATTACATAGTCCAAAGGAGATACTTATGTAGTTAACATTCAATGTGATATATTTCCGCAAAAAAAAAGTTGTAATGAGCGTAGAGACATATAAATATTCGGTGTGCACCCAACTACCAGCCAAATAACATACAGAATTATGGCAATTCGAGCTCAACCATCAGTCAATTTCAATGTTTTGAGAAAAATACAACATTGGCATTTGGTTAACATGAAATGACAAGTACATTATAAGTGTAAAATAAATCTACTTTCCATTTCAGCTTTTTTTTTTGAGCCTCAAGTCAAAACAGCAATGACAATAACACTTACTGTATGTTTTCGAGGGTATTGCCTGCGAGGTGATTTCGCACAAACAAAAGAAATTCGATTTTCACTTTGATTAGCTCGTCTTTTTCAAAATTAAAAATCATATTAAGTAACTAATGAACATAATACATGTATCTAAGGCATAAAAACACTACTAGGACGCTTATGTGACTCACAATCGTCGTCGTCGACGATGAGCTCGAGCCCCGGGATGGATCGGTCCGGTCACGGGATCGCCTGATTTGGACGAAAATGAACCAACTGTGCGGGGTTGACTGTCTTCCCAACCACCACCACGCTTCTCCCCTCTCCGCTTCCGCACCGACCACCACCTCCACCACCACCTTTACGTCGAAGACGACGAACGACGACGAGAATCCCGACACCGCCGCCGCCATCCGTCCACCACCGCGCTGCCACCGCCACCGCCATCGCCACCACCGTCCGTTCACCAGCACCCCACCAACGCACACCAACACCCCCGCCTCCGGGTTGCCCCTTCATCACCAACATCGCCAACCCACCTATCCCCGCCGCCGCCGCCTTCAGCTAACCCAGCCGCCTTCGCCACCACTACCACTGTCCTCGGACACCAACGACGATACGGACCGCATGGGCGAGAGAAGGGTGAGGGGAGCCAGCTGTCGCGAGACGACAGACGAGGAGCCAGAGCGTGCGAGGCAAGCACGGGGGATGGTAGGAGTAGGAGGTGGGCGGGGCGACTCTTCGCGAGGAGCGTGAGAGGGTGAGGCCAGGCAACGGCGGAGAGGGGTGAGCCAACATCGGTGAGGCGAGACACCCAGAGCGAGGAGTGGAGACAAGACCAAGGGAGAACAGGAGAGGACACAAGGCGAGGAGGCATGGTGCTCGTCCTCCTCCTCGTTCTCCCTTTCTTCTTTCTTTTTCATTTTAATTTCTACTGAAGATGTGGAGGGAAGCTCCACATCTTCATTTCTTAGTGTAGTATAATGTATTTATATAGCATAGATAAACAAATTTGAAAATATTGCATTTGCTTTTGAGGAAAAGACAAAGACATGCCCGAAATGGCAATAAGTGCCAAATCTGGAAGGCACCCAATTTCGCGACGGGACTGATGCTTCAGTCGGGCCTAGTCGGGCCTGATTCTGTGTAGTACCGAGCTACCGGTAATGATATCATTGATTATTAAAGGCCGAGAGGTACAAGATGGATACTTATATTTAGAAACGTAACTAAAAATAGCGCTATTTATTATAATACTACATCCAAACTGCTCTCGAGCCATCCAGCCCGTCCCGTCCCTATATAGCAGGGGTCGCACCTGAATTAGGTAGGTAAATATTCTATGAATCCACCGGTGCGCTTTTTTGGCGCCCAAAACCGCCCGCAGGGTGCCATTTTGCAATATAACCACCCGCGCTGCCATTTTCTGAGTTGTTTACATATGTTTGCTGGGGCCCCCACCTATGCCATTGCCTGCCGCAGCGAAAATGCATGGGAGGGCCTTCCCAAAGAGGCAGGTAGCAAAAACGCGGCCAGGATACATCAAGTGAGTTAGGAAAAATGCTAACTTTCATACATGAATATAGCTTACATGGCTGCATGACTGTCTGCTTTGAGTACAGGCGCGGGGGCTGGGCGCGTTCGCCATCGTCTAGAGCGTCAAAGGGATGGACAAAAGGTGAGCAAAATCGATCTATGTAAAACAGGGACGAGCTTACCAAGGCTCTTCAACGTAGCCCTCAAACCCCTTACTGTACACCTATCACTCTTGCGATGACCATGGTTCTACTTAACCAGTGAAGAGGATTGGTATGCGCCATCGTCTTCGCGTTCATCTAACATATGGATTTGCAGAGCGGCAGCAGGTAGGATCAGACGGCGACTCACGAAGCACCGGTGTGCTGCAACTGTGAAATATGTGGCGAGTGCTTCACCCATGTCCATCGATGACCCACTCGGCGTTGAGATATGGCGCATGTTGTTAAAGAGATTGAACTAAGCTAGAAGCGAATGCATGAGCGACGGTATATTCATGCCAAAGAACGACGAACTCTCCTGTTAACCACCAGCAACGCGGTAGGATTGATTTGAGATAGACGATATCGAGATTCGACAGTGTTGGCCTAGGTGATGGACACGCGATGGTGGGATCCATAGTCGTTAAGAGTCGAGCAGATCATGAACTTGCAGCTGGATTAGCTTGGACGTCACAAGATGGACAGAGGCAGACCGAAAGGCGGCTCAAATTCAGTCCCGACCTCCGTAACACCGACTCTGTCTTTCTCTTAGAAAGGACGACCGAAAGAGACCTCATTGGCATCGCCGACATCGATGACAGAGACAGCATCGAATACAGAGTTGGCGGTGATGGCCGCACCACCGCCTCTTTCCGCCCTGCCCATGCCCTTCGTTCCTCCGATTTTGGCTAGTCCGTCGAACGGTGACCATTGGACCCGCACAGCCAATAGATGGGCTTGGTCGATCAATTGGTGGTTGGGCTTGACGTCGAGAGGTTGTTGTAGTTATGCACAGTTTCCATTGGGAATTGTATTGAATGCAACAGAGAATTCGATATTGATATCCGCCATGGTGATGAAGAAAGATGCAGTTTTCAATTCTTTCTTGTTGAATTGAGCGCCGCCCAAGAAGTAGCAAGCAATGGGCACGGGCATCGTTCTCGATGATAAACCAACGTCGCAGAGAATATGGGCTCGGCCAGGCGAGTGTTTCTATCCAAGATACAAAGGCGTCCATCCCTAATCCCCCGCCTGCTCACTGGAAATAACCAATTGGCAATAGCACTACTGGCACTCTTCCGAGTCGCTGATGGTAGCCTGTGCGTATCGACACCTGTCTCTTCTCCGGCTTCGTTTTCTCAGCGGCTCAGCGACTTGTGAATGCATTTGTTTACCTCCCCAATCCAATAATCGCGTCCCCAGTTCATTCCTGGTTTCAGAGAAGAATGGCTACAGCCAAATGAATAGATTATAGAACGAGAACACAGTAAAAAGCGCGTAAAGAGCTGGTGAAGCTTGAACGCAGGAAAAGCAGAGGCCGGAGGAGTAAACAAGCGACGGAGGCCTTTGGTAAACAACGTGCGTAGCACAGATTGATTGTGCCCGCGTCGCCTCCGACTGTCAGAATAAAACTAAACCAAGTTAAAGCTAAGGTGCCGACTACTACAAAAGGGAGTATTTATACTAATAGCCAACCTATCTACCATGCTGTAGCGTACCCTACTAGGCATGTTAGCCTTGAGTTATCCTTGCATAAAACTATTAAATAAGGGAGGCGCGCAGTAAGGGGCAAAACTATTAAAAGGACTGCAGATTATGTAATAAAAGGAATGAAACGAAAGAAATAATCAAGTCATGACATCACCTCCCCTTCAAGGTATGGCTCCCGCTCTCCGTTTTATTTAAAGTCCAATCCACCCACGAATCGTTTGGAGGATACGAACAAAGATATTGGGGGGTGTTGGTAGAGGGAGTTCCGAGAATGAAAACCTCGAGATTGTGGGTTCTTCCGGAGTAAGAGGAAGGATATGTTCTTCAGGTTGCGAGATGATAATTTGTATTTCAGAAAGATCTTCTTCTTCGAGGTCGGATGACATGATGTCGGAGTGTTCAGGGGATGCAAAGACGATAGGGGATTCTGGTCGTTCTGGGAAATCTGGGAGGAAAGGAGAGAGTGTCGGAGTAAGAAGTTTGATGGTTTCGGAAGAGATCGTTGCAACTGATTCGTGTTTTTTGCATGGTTTGATTGTTTCGATAGAACTCATATCTGATGGTTCACATGGTTTTTGCGATTCTGGTGTTTCCAGAGGGTGGGTTGTGAAGAGTCCCGCAAACTCGGAATAGTCGTAGCTGTGGATATCTTCTTCGGTCCAGGTTGCTGGTAATGACCCTTGATATTTTCTAATCGTTGGTGAGTTGGTCATTTCTGGGGATAGTGGTGTGATGTCTGAGGGATAAGGAATAGAGCTACTACTACAGAAGGTTTTATAAAAGGTAGAAAATGGAAAAGTAAAATGGAAGAAGTGGAAAAGTAATATATTCTTAGGTAATGTTTGTAAGTTATTGGGCATAGGAGAAAACCCGTGGCACGGGTGCGTGGTGCGTGGCGCTGCGTGCTGATGCGTGCAAAGCCTACGTAGATGCGTGCATGGGTAAGGCAGATGCGTGCAGGTAACTGGCGTGTGCGTGCAAGTGCGTGCAAAGGCCAGGAAGGTGCGTGCAAGGAGAAAGTTGAGTCCCAGAGATGTGTGCCAATGTCCATGCAGGTGAATTCTGTTTTTTTTCACCCTTCTTGCAAGTGTAGTAGTCACTCGTAATACATTGAATAAGCATAAAAATATGGTATAATGTTGATAGAGACTGAGTACACCTGGTGGTTAAGCCGCCTTTTCTTTCTCGTTGGCGGCATAGCAGCGCCCGTCTCAACTTCCCTCCGATTATTGGGAAAAGTCATCGGTTGTGCTTAAGCTTCGGTTTTTTGGTAGGTGTACCACCCTGTACATTGTCTTCCGCACCTACCTTCTTGAATGCGATATATTTGGTGCCCACCTGGGTATATCAAATTATGAGTACGGTACAGAAGAGAGCTTCATTACTATTAGTCACCCTGTCAGTCTTCATCGTTTCAATATTGCGCTAGATTACCGGAAGGATTCTAGTTGTCTTGATGATGTCCTGCATCGAGTCCCCACTCGTAATAGCCAGTGATTATTCCATAATCCTGCTTCCTTCGAATTCTTTAACATCTATTCTTCGAGTATCAATACACGCGTCCCATATCAACGATTCAACCCTAATAACAGTGTCTATTAGCACTTCTCCACAGCGAACTGCTCCGACCCATGCATTGGTGAGGAGATTGAAAATGTTGATTGAGTTACTATTCCATGCCATGGTGCGCCGAAATTGTGCCGAAAGATACAACGTGTAGGCATACCTCATACGCTGCTTCCGGAGTCATCTGAATACCAGTTAAATTTCCTGTGTCCTGAGAGGAATTTTAATTTCAACCCGGAAAACCCGTTAACAGAGAAATGAGCTTCAGAAACATTTAAAATCAGACCCCAAACATGCTCAAAATCATTGAAAAACGAAAGCTATATGCGCTGTTTTTACAGAGTCCAAAATTTACTGCCTTCGACGCTTTCGACAGTGCGTGCAGATGCGTGCAGTATATTTCGGGATGCGTGCCGGTGCGTGCCAGGTGCGTGTCAGGTGCGTGCCGATGCGTGCTAATTACTACTGATGCGTGGCAGTGCGTGGCGGTGCGTGGCAGATGCGTGCCGGGTATGCGTGCTGGTACCAAGGTGCGTGCAGGTGCATGTCAGAGATTTCCGAAGCCGCCTTTGTGGTTCCAACTTTATAAATGAGTTTGATTGGGCAGTAGTAGTGTATATAATATATTCGGCAACCTCAGAGATTTTCTTAGCTCTGAGAGCAGTTAAAAATTGAAATGAAATACGAGCCATAGCAGAGGCTTGCATTGGACTTACTAGTATGTCGGATGTCAAGAGTCTCGGCTTATATCGCGCTATTAGTATACATTTTTTATTTTAAGAGTCTACAATGTATACCACCCGTTAGCGCTCCGTGGTGAAGTCTGTGAGCCAGACAACTGCCATATTCTCACTTGATTCTCACAGCTCGCACGAATGTCGACAAGTGCACAAACTGTCTGGCCAAGTGGATGATTCTAAATCTTGGTAAACTTGGTTTATTAGTTTACTAGTGTCCCCAGAAACTGTTTTCGGACCTATGCCTGTCTAGGAGAAGGCGAAATAAAGCAATACATTTGATGTTCTCACTTTCTCACGGTTTCAAGTAGTCGCACATGCACACTTCTGCTCACTACCTCACTCAATCAACTTGAACCACGTAAGTTGGCAAATTATATCAGTTTTATAGCAGTATTATACTACCTACATGAAGTAGAATACATAAGTTTTACTATATGAGCCCCTTGCGTGCATGCGTGCAGAACCGTGCAGATGCGTGCAAGTGCGTGCAATGCGTGAAAATGGCTGCACGCATGCGTGCACCCTGCCACGGGTTTTTCTACTTGCCCTAAGTTATTACCTCCCCTTTATGGTAGCGTTCGTCAAGATGCTTCCGGCGGTCTTTGAGCGGGGTTGACCCAAAGAGTCCATTTATTGGTTTTTCGAGCTAACTTGTTTAGCTCTTGTTCGGAGGGTAGGGAATGATCAACTCCCAGGGTGAAGCGATCAGAAGGGAGTTCGGCTGTAAGAGAGGCAAAGAGGATTTGACGGGGAGCGTGTGGTTTGAGGCGGTAGAATTCTTTGACAAGTTCGGGGAAGTCAGTTTCGGTGCGGGAGAAGAGTTCCCAGAGTGTTTCGGTGCGGCCTTCGGGCAGAAGCCAGTCGACCAAGAATTCGAGGCGTCCGTTTACAAGTTTGGCATCTGTGATCCGTTGAGCGTTCCAGTTTTCTCCGTGTACATGGAGATTGACGGCTGGGGGTTTTCGATTGAATTCGTCTGGTTTGACTTTGCGGAGTTTTGACACGTGGATGACGTTATGGATTTTCCAGTGCTCAGGTAATTTGAGGTTGTAGGCGACATCAGAGATCTTTTCAATGATTTCGAAAGGGCCTTCTCGAATGATATCCAGTTTTTTCTTGGGTCGTCCTGTATCGTAGTTTTCCATATGGAGCCAGACTTGTTCGCCGATGTTGTATTCGATTGGTTTCCGCTTTCGGTCATAGAACTTCTTCATGTCTTTGGCTGCTCGTTCTAGAGAAGCCTTGGCTTCTTCTCTGATTTTAGCCATTTGATTGACAAAGTCGTATCCTGGTCCGTTTTCCCGGGTTGGTCTAAAGCCGTCATTGGCCTTGTATCCTCGTGTAGCTTCGAAGGGGGACATGCCAATTGCCGATTGGATTCTATTATTGTATGAGAATTCCATGATCGGGAGCCATTCGACCCAGTCGTTCTGATGCCAATTGACGAATATGCGTAGGTAGGCTTCGATTTCTTGGTTGAGCCTTTCTGTCTGTCCGTCTGTTTGAGGGTGGTATGCTGTTGACACATTTTGTTTGATGCCAACTAGTTTGTATAGGGCGGTGGTGAATTCGGAAACAAATTTGGGATCACGATCTGTGATGATGATTTCGTGGAATCCTTCGTTTTTCCATACGCTGTCTCGACACTAGTCCCTACCACCTTATATGATATACAGTAGACATATTGCCTACATGTCATTTCAATACTTCCAATAGCAGGATGGCTAATATATCATACCTGTATCATAACATTACCACCGCTTTTCATAAGGCCAACATCATAACTATATCATTCCGAGTCTATGAGATATCATACAGATATCATTTTCTTGCCGGAGACGATATCAATCTTGTCATGAGCGACATCATATCTCTATTTCATAAATGTCAATCCGTACCTCATATCTAATCATGGACTTTTTCATAAGTGCCAAAGAGATCTCATTCCGATATCAATCTTGTCAGCATCTTTCATTTATCTATCTAATCTTATCTATTGGTCGTGCAACCTTTAGCTGATATCAGCGTGATATTAATCATGGTATCTAATCTCTGTTTATCTTGTAAGAATAAAGAAAAAACCGAGCAAAATTATATTCCGCATTGTAAAATAATGACAAAAAAACGACGTAGGAATGACTATGCGGATAAACGAGGACTTCGTCCACAGTCAGTACACATAGACAGCCTGAGACAAATTTGGAAATACCTTTTCTTAGGTCTGGGATTGCGTACACCTGCAACACGGGCACGTTTTCTGGTCGACGTGGAACCCCTTTCGGATGCCGCATCCGACGTGTCCGTGATCTGCTCCAAAACCCACAAGAAATCCTTGACAACAATCCACGCCCTGGGGTCCTGTTGATCAGCTTCGGCCCTAATCCACCAGGAGAGGCCCATGATGACAACGTAGAGGCCAGATGTCCCGCCTTTCTTGAGAGTCGCAAAGTCTTCTTCATCGGGGGGGTCACGAGAGAAGGGCATTTCATCATCGTCGAGGATGCGCCAAGAAGGTTGGAGATTCTTCCACCAATTGAAGAATGACGTGGCGAATGAGGAGAGGGTGAACTTCGGAATGGCTGTTTTCTTCTTGCTTCTGATCCAGTCAGCGAGGGCCTTGGGACGGCATTTGGTAGGGAGTTGCTGTAAAAGGATGTAAATCGCGTATGAATATGAAGAAATGAAAACGTTGAAACACGTACCCCTCCTAGACCTGGGTTACTCACTTCAAACCTGCAGAATTGCAAGACAAGCGCTTGCCATTCCGGTTCCTGGGACGCGCCACATAGGTGATTGATGGTGGCTTGGAGCCAACTCGGGAGGTTTTTGGGGTTGATAGAGAGGCAACCGTCGTTAACGTTGGCCGAGGGAGAAAGGCCGGCCTCCACGACAGATGTACTGTTGTGTTGGGAAGGAGGAGGCTGTGTCACGGGAGCGACAGGAGCTGGAGAGGTGTCGGGTCCAGCGAGGATCGTCTTTAGAATGACTGATCGTGCCAATGATGGGGTAGTGTCCAGAGACAAAGTTGGCGAGCTCGGCGTGAGCGTGAGAGGTTGAGAAACAGACGGCACAAGCGATGAAGGAACAGGTGCTGTATTGATGGACGCAGAGTCGGAAGCAGGGTTTGAGTCCGGATTCGGCAGTGGCGATGTGGACGATGGTGAGAAAGCGTTGGAGGGAGCATCGAGACCAGATGAAGGAGGGGTGGTAAGAAGAGCGGGAGCGCCAGGCACAACATTGTCCTCGATGGCAAGTTCAGGAGTGGTGCCGGTGATGGGTGGCCTAGGAAAATATATCAGTAAGTAACCATTTCAACAAGTATATTTAAGTTACTCACATTTCAAGAGTGCCAGCTTCATTTCCGACAGGACCCCTCGACCCGAGAATCTCCATGTTTAGATCTTGAAGCGGTATGTTCAGGTTTAGCTCCTCAAGCAGCGCCTTGTTGCGGGCGATATTAGCTTCCTTCCGTAGCTCATATTCGGATTTCTTTGGTGGTGCCGATCCAATTGGCTTGGACACTGCAGGCTTGGCGGGCTTGGGCTTCGACGATGTTGCTTTCGACAACGGTGCTTCTGGTTTCGAAGAGGTTGATGCAGCTGGAGCCAAGTCCGTCATCTCATGCGTAGCCAACCACTCCTGATCCCCCATCTCCTCGGCTTCGTCTGGGTCTGGGTCTTCGTCTTCATCCCCTTTCCCCTGCGTTTCTTCATCTCCATCTTCATCTTCGCTCTCTATGTCTTTCGAGGCCTCAGCCCACGCCTTGCGTTCGCTTTCAGCTATTCAAGAACTATGAGAAAGTGGTGACAGGGTAAGAACACAAAATAGACTTACGAAATGCAGCATCGAGATAATCATCAAATTTGTCCAGAATAGTTGTCCAATCCTCCTCCCCAACATAGTTTTCGAAATTGACATTGTCCTTTGTAGATCCACTGTGTGCGCTGAGAAGAGAAAGAAATCAGTAACGAGGTTATAGTCAAACCCCATTGAAATACTCACATATAGGACATGAGACAACCATCGGAGGAGGCGGTGGGGCCGCCGGCAATGATGGTGAAGTGCCATCCAGTCTGCTTCCGCAAGGAGTTCGTGATAGCTTCGAGGGTACGAGGTAACTTGTCAAGGGCCCTATACTTAGACGCGTGAGTAAAGAACATATGTATATAAAGAGCACTTAATGACTTACTCTTGATATTCCCGGATTATAGTCCGCCCCTCTGCGACAGCCGCAAAGGACTTCAAGTCCTCCTGGTATTTCTCCTCCAAGTATTCCTCGCATTTCTTCCTCATCTCCAGTGTCTCCTTCTCCAGCTCCCTCTTCATGAACTCCATCAGAAACACAACCCATTTCTTCTTTGAAGTTGGGTTCTCGGCCTTGTAATCGGTCCACGCCTGCTTTAGCTGAGGTTCCCACTGCTCCCTCGTCAGTGCATGGTAGGCCTGCCACACCTGTAACTTCCGTGGCTTGCGATCTGGCTTGACCTCAAGAACGTCAAGGATGTCGGTAGTCTTTCCTGCAGGATCCAAGGTTCGGGAGTTGTTGTGGAACCAGGATGTGATGCGCTGCAAAGTTCGAAGGTAAGAAATAATTTGTTATTTAATAACACAAAACTCACCTTGTCATATTTCTTACTCTTTAAGACAGTAGCCTGCTCATACGAATCTGTCCCAAGCTTCCTCATCTCCTCTTCTGTGACCGGCTCCATGGGCCATTTCTGTCGAAACTCTTTGATTATTTTTGGGAAGAAATCGACCGCTGCCTCTTTCTTTTGATTGGCAGCGAGGAACCTGGGCATGGCTTTGGTGAGCCACGCAATTTGCTCTTTCGAAGTCCACTTTCGGCGGGTCATTGAGGTATGTGGTGTATGTGAGGGCTACGTGTCTAGTGTCACGCTCATTAATTCTATTGAATTAGTTGGGATTTACCAGTACCAGAATTGTGGTCAGTTCTCATCAAGAAGGTTGCCGCTGCAGGGTCGCATCGGCCTTTCACGCCACCTGAACACGTTCCGCCTTACATATAAGGTCTTCGAGGAGCTCGGAAAGTTCATTTCCCTTTCGTCTTGCCCGATATTTTCTCTTTCGATTTCCCCCAATTTGCTGAACTTGTATGAGACGTCGCCCGGGTTCTGACAGAGGTATGTCGATTTTCCTGTTAGCATCACATCTTGGCTCAAATTATGTACTCTAGGGTGTACGCCAGGTGCTGGATGGGGCTCTGGACGTCCACCTACGCCTGCATTTGCTGCCTCGTCTGGGTCTCAGCAAAATGTTGTTCGCTGCCACATCGAGGCTCCTGCACGTCCACTGGTTCCGATATATGTTCATCCCGAAAACGTCCCCGCTGTTCAAAACCTCCTTGCTCGTCTACAACAACCATTCTATCTCCCAATCGACCTATCCCCCGAACCATCCATTGACGACTCTGTAACGATCAATTCATCTCCGGATTCCTCGACTATTGATTCGTCCCCTGATTCTTCGGTTTCAACTATCGAGGTGGAAATGCTCAATCTATCGACTTCTTCTCCAAATCGCGTTCCCTGGACCCCCTCAACCCCAAGCCATGTCAGGTCTTCTCGTGCAACTTTTGCCGACTCGGCTCCAACGTCTAGGTCTTCGCAGCCGACGCCACGTTCCGAGCAGCGTCATGTTCGTATCCCGCCCTCACCCTCTAACTCGTCTTCATCCAATCCTCCGTCTCCTTCGCCGCTGTCGCCACGTGCCCCCTGACGCCCAGTTGATGATATGCCTACGCAAAAGATTCCTCGAGCACCGCAGAAAGCAATGTTGGGAAAGCATTTCTATGTTATTACCGTCGGTAAGATGACTGGAGTGTTTTTTGAAAATTGGTGAGTGTATTTGTTAGCAGTATATTGCTACGTATCTGACTTGATCTACTTTTAGGGAGGACGTCAAACCTCTCGTCCTTAATGTTTCCGGCTCGCAGTATCAAGCATTTTCCACGTATGATGCAGCGAGGGAACACTACGCAGCTTGCTACCGAGAGGGTGTGGTAAGGGTTGTTAGGAACCCCGGTGATCACGAAGTTTATGGTTCTCTCGCTCGTGCAAAGCAGAGGATTGAGTAGATAGATAGTAGTTTTTTGTTATGTATGTCTTTGAGCCTGTCCCTTAGTTCGTGAAATGCATCTTCGTCACCCCCGCTCTTACAAAATGTCTAAGTTGCCAATTTCTGTTGCCGAAACTCCCTTGAAGAATAACCTTGAATTGAGCCAATGACGATAGGTGGGTTTCAACTTGGAGATTGTTATTCTGTATACATGCTCAGTAGTGGTAATTAATACTTGGTTGTACTTTATGTCCGAGTGTCGTACCAAATATTCTAAGGTCATTTTATCTGCGAAGAATCACTGCAATTTCTCAATGAGGTAAATGCAGCCTGAGTCAGGTGCGAGTCTGCGACACGTTCAGTAAGCCAGCCGCGTGAAGTGATCGATGGTTCATACTCTTCTTTATGACTTGAGCCTCCTCACCATGTCAAAGCGCCAGGGATCGTCACCTACCAGTATCAAGGGAACGAAGCGAGCTCGTTTACCTGCTGGATTCCGCATTGCCAGACCTGCGTCCGAACGCAACGATGCAGATACGAGCCTGAGTGCAAAACCGGCAGCATCCAGATCAACACTCTTCGTCACTGTCAATAAACCTGGCACTGGAAGCACTTTGAAAGCTCAGAAACACAGAGTCATAACCAACAGAAAGTCAAGTGAAGTTCCTCCGTCCGATAACTTGAACGAAGACAGTGTACCACCCGACGACAATCCTTTTGAAGACGATAACTCAAGAATCCAAGTTGTTGACGAAGTTCCAGCGGAGGTTACTCACCCTGGGCAGAAAAAAAGGGAAAGGAAGACCAAGAACATTGTCAGTAGATTCGTATCTATCATCTATAGATTTATCGCTCATGCAATTACAGGATCACTTTACCCAATGGCTGAAATTTCGGGATATTTTCCTTGACGAAACATTGCGGCACGATGGTTTGGGGGATTTTGCGGGTCAAAAAGTGTGTTCTGACTGTGGAGTGGAAGACAGGGAAGTGAAGTGCAGAGACTGCGCCCGTGGCTCTATGTTGAAGTGTGTAGGATGTACAGTCAAGGCCCACTGTCATCTACCTCTTCATCGCACAGAGGTCTGGCTGTGTTACTATCTCATTATCCAGCCACCCACTAATCTATCCCTTCAATAGAAATGGAATGGTGCCTTCTTTGATAAACTCTCGCTTCAACGTATGGGATTGCGCTATCAATTAGGCCACTCAGGAGGGTTATGTCCGAATCCATCCCCAGGCCCTGCCAACTTTGTCGTGTTCTGTATGACAGGACCGCATTTCCTCTCCGTCGACTTCTGCTCCTGCCTGCAAAATATCCCTTTCTATACTCAACTTCTACGCGAAAAGTGGTTCCCGGCCACTATCATACGACCTCAGACTGTCTTCACCTTCGATTAGGGAACTTCATGGGTCACCCATGGGTGTATTCAGGCTGACCCACACCCTTACCCATGGCATACCCATACCCATGACCTATGGGTTCATCACTCATGGGTACGTGGGTTATGGGTATACCCTGGCAACAGCCTGCCATTTGTATGGGTTTTGATGGGTTGATGGGTAGACCAGATCTGACCCACACCCATACCCATGGACACCCATACCCATGACCCATGTGGGTTTGGCTGACCCATGATATTCCCTACCTTCGATTGTATGGAGATGTTCCACAAACTGACACTCCAGGGCAAAACAAATCTTTACGACTACTACCACACGTTGCTTCGTCGCTTTGATAACGCCGGCCTTGAGAGTGCTATCGTACGTGTCTCGGATTTGGTTAGCTCATAATTATCATTAGCCTGCATGCTTATTTATATGCACAGAATCGCTTTACTGAGATTCACCATGTCTTCCGAATGTGGAGGAATTTGATGGCGCTCAAGCGAGCAGGGCGAGGCCATGATCCCGAGGGAGTCAGTGCTACAGCCTCTGGGGAACTTCTGCTCGAGTGCGCCGCTTGTCCGCATCCTGGAAAGAACCTTCCTGAGGACTGGAAAGCAAATCCTGCATTGCTGTAACTAATTTATTATCTTGCCCAACACTGTATTTACCACTCTCTACTTGCAATTAGATTCTTATATACTTTGTTCGTTGCGGTGGACGCCAACTTCAAACTGAAGGGAAAGGAACGGCACCTTGATGACATTGAACTCATGCCTGGATGGGGTGCCTATGTACATGAAGAGCCATATCAAAGCCATATCGCGAACTACGTTGACCAACCTGAAGTACGCACAGCATTCCTCTATGACTTCATCACTTTTACATGCATTTCTCATATTGGTTTCAAGTTAAACACGTGCGATTCACAACATGATGCAATTGTTCGCGCTGCCACCAGGTCTTCTCCGGGTTATGCTGTTTCGGGGGCAACACTGGTGATATGTTCTAGACATTGCCTTGTTCGGAGAAACGGCGCCGGAGATCTGCAGAAAGGAGAGAAGTATGTTTATTTTAATCTATTTATGGAACTTGTTCGGTTGACCGGCAACACTAGGTACTGTAATGTCGACTTTGTTGTGCTGTCAGCACTAGTTGGCATCTCACTTCTTCACATCGTGCTCACATACGATATCGGATGCCAATGGTCAAAAAATCGTGAAAAGCGCATGAAAGACTATCCCTCCCACATGCAAATTCCAGCTTCTACAGCGGTGCAAGTCGCCATTCCTAGCTGGCATATCAATGGGCACGGTCCCAAATGTCGTGATAATTTTAACCTCGCATATATGCCCGGAGTGGGAAGAACGATAGGGGAGGAAGTCGAGACGACATGGCCGGGAACAAATCTTCTCGCTTCTAGTGTTCGGGAAATGGGCCCTGCCGCTCGACATGACACCTTGAATGATCATTGGAATGGATTGAATTTTCGTAAGACCGTGGGTTTCGGTAAGCATCACAATACAACTCTGATAACTGTTGGTTTCACTCACAGCTGATTTGACGCACATAAAAACAGCACCATTCTTTGCCAGGCGTTACAAGGAAGCAGTCAAAATGTGTAAGAAACAAACGGAAATTTACAACCGCATGGAATCCAGCTTCTCTGCAGAGACCATTGCAAAATGGGAAGGGATGGTTTCCGCATGGGAGTTGAATCCAAAATCGGCTAATCCTTATTCGGAGGCGAAAACAGGTATGTCTCGGTTCGTTAGGGCTCATGCAACATGAAACAGTTCTCATGATTTATTTTGATGCCAATAGCAACGACCTTACAGGATGTCCGCCTTCTATTGGCTCAGGAGGATGAAACCCAAGCCCGACTTGGACGACTCCCTCGTCATAAATTAAGTCCAACAGGACTGTTACTGACGGGTTTTGAATTGGAGGATAGCCAGTAATGAAATTTTTTATTGCACATTGTCCTGGTTAACGATCTACTTAGGTACTTGCTTCGCAGAGACGCACTTGAATTAAAAAACGTAAAAACTAGCCAAGTGCTCGCTGGTCTTCAAGAACGACGCAACGCCCTTACGCGTCAAATTCGAACATGGAGAGAAGCTCAACTTACATACATTCCCCATGTCGTGCCACTCATGTCCGGTTCAGTACAAACTGAGGGTGACGTTGACACTGATGAAACAGTCCCTGGAAACACAGTTCTGGCTGAAGACATCCCACTTTTCCTCCCTTCGGCACTCCCAGAAGCCGTCCGAAATCTCACCGACGTGCAGGAGTTCTGCCTGCTGGAACGCCGCCTCCGTGAACCTCAAGCCGAAGATGCTCTAGCTGCAGTTCGAAAGCAGCGTCGAATTATACAAGGGCTGTGGCGATTCAAGAAACTCAACACTGCTGGTACTGGGAATAGGCCCAACACACGCATGCTGTCATTGTACAACAATTTCCAAAAAAAGACGAAACGAGCCATCCAACAGTACCGAACGGCGTGGAAGGCGTTGACCGTTTTAGATCCCAACGGCGCATGGACAGCTCGGTTAAAGGAACTTAGGGATGCCGATGTTCGCGGACCAGCAAAAGAAGACTCTGACGTGTCGAAGGGACGCTATGAGCCATCATGGATATGGCTATCGGAAAAGGCGCTGTCTGATTCAGAGCTTAGTGAAGAAGAGTTTCGCGAAAGTATGCGCGTGGAATGGGCGCAAGCGAGGGCTCGAATGAAGAGGTGGGAGGAGGAGGTTGCTCTCATCACAGAAGAAATGCGCCGGGTGATTGAGTACCACAAGTGGAAAGCAACGTGGTGGGAAAGCCAAGCATGTCGGCGCAATTCAGATGATAGCGCCCTGTCCAGCGGACTGGCCAGGTACGCCGCTAAACAAGCTGACATACATATTCGCTTGGCAAAGAAATGCGCGTGTACCTGGTTCCCGCTACTCGCAGACAACAACTCCGTTTTGCCGTGGCTCGAAGAATATAGGAGAACTTACCACGAGTATCTTCAAAGCCGCCGCCGTACCAAGAAAAGTACTACCGAGCCCTCACAGCCAGAACCTAGCATATCAATAGCTCAACTTCTTGATCCAGACGGGGAAGAAGACTCAAGTAACACTGACTCAACAAGCCAATCTTCCTGGGGACCAGATGTCGAAGCCACCGAGTAAAATAAGGGGTTGATCAATCTATAATTAGTTAGTGTTAGCGCGCATGGGGTAGGCCATTTTTGAATGTTTTGAATGTACATCATATGATCCTCGTGTTTCTTCTGCTTTAGAATGATTATCTTCGCTTGTGCGAATGCCATATTAAGGAAGCGATCCCATTAGAGTCTCAAGAAAATGGAAAACATATTAAGTACAGTAAATTTCCCGACATAAGTATATAGACTATTTATAGATTACCACGCAGCCCGCACGATAATGATAAGGCACAGAATAAATGATAACAGGTATGATATAGTCTCGGCAGAATGATACAGTCACGAGCCAGATAAGATGATGTAGATAATCTCGCTAGACCGACCCAAATGATATCGGGATGATATGATAAGGATTGGGCGTAATGATACAGTTATGATACCGTATAGTATTGATATCGCACCCGACATATAATGAGATCGCATTGGGAGTTATGATTTATGATACAGTAATGATGTCGCAGACTATCTGATAAAGTAAAGGCTGCAGTAGAGAGATATGATACGGGTCTCATTCTACATCATAAAATTCATGGCGGCCTACGCTTTATGATACCGTTATGATATAGTTATGATACCGTGCCAAACCGACCATTATAAAGGCTTTATCAAATGCGCATCATAAAAGCTGAGACTTGTATCATATTATAAGGCAATGGGAGTATTGAGATAACATCTTAGGCATTCTGTCTATTGTATATCATAAAAGTGGTAGGTACCCCTCATATCCACATCCGAAATGGAACTCCCAAACCCGTCCACGTCCTTGATCCCTGCCCAAACCATCCTCCTGCAAAGTCTCCGTGCCCCATCGGTAATAACACTCGCGTTGCCTCCCTAGCTTCTGAATTCACAGCATTTGTTTGTCGGTTGATTGTGACGGTGTGCTTCGAAGCAATCCTTTGAGGTTAATCGTTTGAAGAAAATGCTATTTCCCTCCCTTTTTCGTCGTCCTCCTTGATGCAGGGTACACTCCAGGGTTCCATGTCTCGGTATTCGGATGCAAGAGTACCAAGTGGATGTCCTCGTTTTTACGTGGCTCGTTCTCTAGTCCAATTGACGCATTGGAGTTTGGAAAAAAGTCCAGAAAGGGAAAATATAGTCGAATGAGGAGAAAAGAAAGACAGAAAAACGTATAGGCGCGTGTTGACGTTGGGGGTGAAGTGAAAGAGTAAATTCGGCCAAAATTGAACCCGAGTCCGGAGCCGGTGCGGTCCATAATTAGAGAAGGTTGATGGCCACCGTCTCTCCTTTATCGCACTTGACCTCTCCGACTTCCACCTTCCTTGACTTCTGACTTTCGCCGCTACGTCCAACCCAGTCATCGCACCATCGCGCCTTCTAGAAACCTTTCCGAACGACGACGAATATCAACCTGACTGACGATTGGAAGGGCTGCTACCCACCATGACCAACCCTCTGAGAATACCGGCTTCCTTTTGGATGTGCTGCAGAACAAGTAAAGTGAGTTTTCCTTTTCATTTCTTGATGCTCTTTCTCTTTCTTCAAATACCCGCCCTTTCCGGAGGCCCACAACTGGGACTTAGGACTTGGCGCAGGGAAATTCTTCCATTCTTTTTCCTCTGATGTCTCCTTTCTTTCCTTCAATCATCGCATTTATCTGACACCACTTCCCAACAGGCATGAATGCCTCCCATACGCTTACAATCGACTGTCTTCCAGACAGCTTCTCGTACAGTCACCCATGTCTCCAAGCTTCGAGGAACCAAGCATGGCACCTGCGCCAGGCTGAAGAGAAGGTCGCAGACGACACTCGTCGCACCACTTCGCTTCAATGGATCACTTCCCAACGAGAAGCAGGGAATGTTTGGATGAGAATGCGACTCAGGCGTTGGGAGAAGACACTGCGTTCCCTGGGAATCATCATTCATTCTGTGAGTATTTCTTCTCCAGCCTCTTTTAGCTGTCTTTTCGTGTCCTTTCTCCCTATCTTCTCATCTTTCACGACTTTCTTCTGATTCTTTCATTACTTTAGGTGTTAAAGTGGATGAATAGGCAGTCGAGGGCGTCGAAGGAGGTTTTGTGTTCGAGAGACCAGGTTGGGTGGAGTCGGTTAGTGTTTTTCTCTTTTCTTTCTTTCTTCCTTGCTCTTTTATTTCGCACTTTTTCCATCATTATCTTCGTCGTTGTCCTCGACTTCGATTTTACTTATCTCTGAATTCTGCTTTTCGGTTTCATCAAATTGCAATTATATTGACCTGTTTTTCATCATCATTTAGACACGCCGCGCCCGACTGTTCGCTGACATACATCTTTAAGGCTTTAACGCCCGCGTTCGAGTCTTCTAATTCAACCCTGACGCCGCCTCAGCCTATCCCAACATCTCGATCATCTCGCTCTCTTGTCACAATCTACTAACCTACCATATCTCATTCAACGATGTTCTACCTTCCACATTTACGACTTCAGCCTCGACAGCTGTTGACGTTCGCACATACACCTTCCTTACCTCCATTTCGTTCACTGGAATTCTTTTCCTCTTCAACCTCGGCTTCGGCTTCGGCTTCGACCTCCTCGACACCGACGCCGACTGGAACGCCAGTCCCGACCACGGAGGCAACGATATCAGCAGCGGTTCATGGCCAACTTCAAATACAAAGACCCGCTACGGGGTCACCGTCGCCTTTGGTCTAGTTCGAGAACCCGTCGTTGCTGTCTCCTGCAATACGCGGACCTGGGTTGGAATATCAGCACCAAGTACACAATAACCTCACTTGTACGAACGCGAATGTACCGTTTTGCCTCAGATGCTTCCGCTGGTGCACCTCCATCACGACGTCGAATCCGAGCTCGTAGGATACTCGTGCTCTTCAGCAGCAGCAACCACAAGACCGAGAACGCGAAGCCGATGCGGAGAGCCCAACACCCACACCTACAGGTGCCGATCCACGGACAAAGACGGGATGGGCACTACTGGATAGGCTGAGTGCCGTTGCGCCCCTCATGCCGAATATCTTGCCACTGCATTGACCTCGTCTTCAATGAGAAAGTGCATTGGTAGGGACGATTCGGATTCGGAAATGGAGAGAAGTCATGGTGTGGATGAAACGGAGGATGAACAGAGGAGTTCAAGTCCGATTTCGGACAATGGACACGGGCGGAAGGCGGTCGAGGTCGAGACCGAACTCAGTCACTTCGGCGGTGCGAACTCTCCAGAGGCTCGAGGTGCGGAAGCGGAAGGAGATGTGGATGTGGATATGTCTTCTACGCCTCGAACTCCCACTCGCAAATTGACGCCTATCGTGCAGTCGTCGCCGCCGCCGCCTACTTTGGCTCCTTTGGACCTGTTCTCGTTGAACGAAGGTCCAGCTGGCCGCCATCAACTCCCGAAATGGGTCCTTTGAAACCCATGTTTCGTGGATTCTGTCCATGGGCTACTAATGCTGCCGAGGCGGTATCGAAGGAGATGGAGGCTTCGGAGTAGGTCGAAGAGGAACCGGTCATGCAGGAAGTGCGAGCATCGAGGAAGTTGTTGCACCATTTGCAGTGGAGAAGCAGCGTCGCAGTTGTCTCCACCAGCGGCACCTGCAATCTCACAATCATCGCCGCACGCAGCTGTCCTCTCAGGGACAATTTGAAGTCAACCAACACCAACCCGATCGGGTGTCTCGTCTTTTGGGGCAACTCTAGCTACACCTTCCACATCTGCGCCGACGTCAACGTCTGCGGAACCTCAACTTGAACCTAACCCAGCAGAAGAGCCTCAGCAACCCTCAACAGGCATCCGAACCCACTACACATGCGCTTGCTTGAGGATGGGCCCATCTGCCTTGGCCCTTGGGCGAGTGTTTAGCGAGTGGCGATGAGGACAGGGGAGGTTGGTGATGTTGCAGAATCCGAGTAATATGCAGCGGCTGGAGTGTGTTTGGCAGTGTCGGTGTTTCGGTCATGACATCATCGCAGCACGTCTCAAGGACGTCCATGAAAAGTCCGGAGCTGTTTTGATTGATAATAAGGAGGATCTACTTCCTTGACATCGATGATGTACTTTTCGGAGTCTCTTCGTTGTCTTCGATTACCTTCGCATGCTCGAAGCAGATCTCTTTCTATCTCTCAGATCTCAGATCTCGCTCCTTGTGGAGGGTGTACTGGATGAGTCTACTGGACATCCATCTTATCTTCCTCGTGTTGTGTGATTTTCTATGTAATTTTTCTTATGAATGTTTCCTTTTGACTAGCTCAGTCAACCCCGATCCAACACCTACGTGAAGTAGGTGTTTCTATTTTCTCTGCATAACACTTCTTTCGTAACAACTAACGTCGTCTCTCTCTCTCCTTTCTCCCAGCATCATCGGATGCCTTGGACCCCGCTCTCATGGTACCTTTGCCTTCCATCTTTAATGTTCCTTGATGCTTGTGCTAGACGACCCTCAGGAACGCGTGCGTCAGCCGACTTTGGCATGGACAAGCAAAAGACGAGCATGACGTGCTAGGAGGCGAATCATGTGTACGGCTGGCGCGGATATGGAAAAGACAGATGGATGGTTGTCGCAAAACGTCTCAAGGACGTAGAAATGTCTGGCTGAGTTGAATGGGAAGGGTTGAGTGATGGGCCATGGCAGGCTCATGCGATGCCTGCCTCCTGGGTTGTCGATGATAATTGACAATGGCGATGTACTGCCTTTGTGGTCTCGTCATTGTAGCGAATAACCGTCGCAGCTACGAGGCAGAGTTGCACTTAAGCTTAGTTACTTGGTCAGTAATATTTAAGTTTCAATGCGATCAGTGTTTGTCTCTTCCCTTGTTACGTGGTGCGCGATGGTCTTCGAGGTCAATGACGCCAGGTTCTCATCCTGACCATGTCCTCGGGCATATTCATGCCCGACGACCGTCGATCAGGATCGGGACTCCGCGATCGTAACTGTCGACAATGAAGCTGTCTTCGATGTTCGACGACTGATAGAAGCCTAAAGGCAGCACTTCATAGACCACATCTGTGACTGCCATTCAAATATTCGTCACTCGAGTCATCCAGGTGTCTATCCTAAACCCGCCGGCGCCTATAGCGCCGTGCCTGTCCCTCTCCGTCTGGTCTATCAGGTCTACTCCAGGGTTATTAATCACCTCAATTTTCCGACCTCTGATGCCGCAGAGAAGACTTCAAAAGCATTACCCACTCTCCGCTCCCAGAACTGCCTTAGTTCAGCTTACTCTCTGTTTTGTACCTGGGTATCGCCAATGTACGCCACACATGTTGTCGGTAGCGAAAAAGAATAATTCCGCAGCATAATTTGGAAACTACCTGATAGTCTAGCTTGATTCAAACGCGTTTACCTCGAAGGCGCAATGGGTTGAACAACTACTGGATTTGCAAACGACGCGACTAGGTCACAATGCATTTCGGCACAAACTCTACTTAGTTGATAAACAGCGAAAGTACCCTAAAAATATACCTTATCAATCAAAATCAAAATCGAACAATATCACTGGATACGCTTCGGTCAATGCGTGTGTACCAAGTTGAGCGTCGCCTAAGAAGTAGCAAGCCATGGGCATGGACATTGTCCTCGATGATAAACCAGCGTCGCTGAGAAACAGAGACCCAGTTCCCCTCGTACTTATGACGCAAACTCCGCTTCCTCCGCGTTGCCCGACGCGTCTATCCCAAATCACTGCCTGCTCACTGCAAATAACCCATCGAGTCAATAACACTGACACAGCTTCTCTGGCAGCAAGATTCTTAGCTTTCTCCCAGTAACGTATCTTCAATTCATAGTTGGATGACGATGTTGAAGTCCCCAGTAACCCAGAGATTTATTGTTTAGCAAGCCTCTAGCAGTAGCCTGCGCATATCTACACCCTGTCCGGTCTTCGTCTTCCCAGCTTTATTTTGTCATTCATTGAAGCTCCCCGATCCAACCATCGCGTTCCGAGTTGATTCCAGATTTCAGAAAAGAGCAGCAGCAGCAAATAAATAGATTTGAGGCGAGAACATAGTAAAAAGCGCGTGAAGAGCTGGTAAAGCTTGAACGTTTGAACGCTTCAGAGGGTGGAGGAGAATACGTGAAAAGCAAAAAGGCCGGAGGAGTAAACAAAGCCGCCCGGAGGCCTTTGGTAAACAACGCGCGTAAGCACAGATTGTGCCCGCGTCGCTTCCGACATTCTAAGTATGTCTTCAATCTCTCACTCTTCCTTCATCGCGAATGGAATCAACTCGTCTGGTGTTCTTCCTCACAAATCGTTCTAGCATCAGCTCCCTGAGGCCTTGGCCTGAACTTTGAACGTTGAACCCCTGCATCATCCAACCGGTTCTCTTACTCCGAATCCTTACGTGTGAATTGATATACGCTGGGCGCGTGCAGGCCATCCTCTAACAAAGGTTCCTACGATGGATGCTCACTCGGGTCTGAAGCGTGAAGCAGTGGAAGTGTCTGTGAACACCTGCCGGCGAAGGGTTAACATTACGGGCTTACAACCGGTCTCAATTTCAGGTATGCTAATTATAAGCCAACCAATCTCTCGTGTTGACTAGATCTTTCATCCACAGCTATATACGACACGACGAAAGAGAAAGGATCTAACAAACCACACACAATCGCTTGACCGTCCGCGTTCGATAACGCTCGACTCTTTGTGTCTTCTCTGCGCATTTGTAACGAGAACCCACTTTTTCTTCTCTGTCGGTGGACAACTCGCGGGAAAGGATGTCACCGGAAATGCCTTCGGACCTGACTCCACCACCATCACCATGAGGCGGACGAGGCCATCGTTCGATCTTGACTTGGAGGTGGTATATGGAGTGTTACCGCCGCCGGACGACCAAACAAAGTTGGTGGCATTGAAGCAGATTGTGGGTTTGAATAGGAAGGGTCGGTATCAGTAGTATTGGTCAGTCTCCTCCATATATCTTTTTCTTTTTTGTTTGCCTTCTTTTTCCTTGATTTCGCAGTCTTTGTCACTACTATGATTTTTACTGTTTCTAATTCGTCGTCCTATTCTTCATGCTGATACTTCTGTTTGTCGTCTAGATACCTTGAAGATGACCGCTTCCTAACCAAGGCCATTTACTTCCACGTTTAAGTCCTCTATTTCGTCGACAATGCCTCCTCCGGCTATCCAACATTACGATCGTCGCTCTCACCGAGGATTATGTCGCCCTCGACGACCTTCCAGGCTTCCGCGTTAACTGTCCCTGTCGAAGCATCTGCTGGCTTGTTGGGTATCACTATAAGTGGAATTGGTTCGTATTCCTTTGTTTTTGGTTTGAGTTTTCGTCATCGTCGTCTTGAGTTCGCACATTCTTTCTTTGCCTGAAGGCTTTTCTGATTTGTTATCATAATACTGACATATGTTCCTTTTCCTATACAGATACGTCGTCAATGGCTACTCCAAGTCCTCAAACTCTGGTCTTTCTTTAGCTCCGACGTTATTGACACGACGCCGACCGCGGTAGCACGTATATCAGCAAAACTTCTTCATCTCATGCAGAACTTCAAACACCAGGAGAGGCTATAACCTCGCTATCATTCCTAGTTCGCTCCCAAAACGTATCCGCCTGAAGAAGTCGAACGTGCCATCTTTTTCAAAGACGCCTCTTCCCGTGCACCTGCGTCGTGGTCTAGCAGAAGATTTTACACGAGCATGTGCACCCGTTTGAGCAACGAGAGTCTCCTAACCAAGCAGGAGATGGCGCGGAGATGCCAAACAATCACCGCTCCACGCGCACAAGTTCAACCCGAAGTTGGCTGAGCTCCTCTGAAGAAGGCTGAGTGCAGTTGTTTCTCACCACTGCTTGGACCGTCGCGAGCGAAAGGTGGCGAAGAAGATTCGGTCATCAAGATGGATCTGGAGGGTCAAGATCATGCAGTGGACGATGGGCATAGAAGTTGATGCCTAGTTTCGCCAGGATGAATGTGGGTGGAAGCAAGTCGAGGTCGAGATCGACTTCGCCATCCTCGTTCGTGCAGACGCTTTCACCCATCCACCATGATGCCAAGGGACAGGGAGAAGGGAAACGAAAATGCGAATATACCTTCTGCGCCTGGATTTCCAGCGCCTGCTCCCATTATATGATTCCCAATCGCAAATCGACACCTATCGTGACTTCGGCTTCGGCGGCTTCATAATCGGACTCTCTTCTGTGGAATCTGTCGATGTATGCGAGGAAGAGGACTAGGAAGGGGAAGTATTTGAGGAGAGAATGAGGTTGGATGGGAGGAACACGGAGACGGCGTTCAGATGGACATACCGCAGTCGTCGGCTGCTGATGCTGCCCACCCTTTATCGAAAAGGCGTTGTGACATCTGCCTTGAAGAAGTCGGCTTCCTAGTTCTCTCCAACTCCACGCCGTCGTCGGCTGCAGGACTGTCCTCTCAAGAACACTCGAAGTCGTCGATTGGGTGTCACCCCCTCCCGTTTCGGGACCAGCATCCACTGCCTTCCACTTCCCCACCGACCGCGACCTAGTTTAGACCTCAACCTCAACCAGCAGACCGGCCTCGACAACCTGTAAAACAGCCCGAACCAGTGCCCAGGCCTGCACCAGCGCTGGTGCCAGCACCCACTAGAGTGGAGCTCTTCCTCACAACGTTGTGGTGGGCAGGCGGAAGATGAAGGAGGATATAGCACAGGATGAGATGGGTAGTCCTCAGTGGAACGATGGCGCTGGTGGGTTGCCTAGCACTAGTGCTGGTGGGACGAGCGGGTTGGGTGTTACTGGATCGTTTGATTGACTGGAGTTGGCGAAAGGATTAGGCGAGGTTTAGGTCCAGGAATCGGGGCAGGTGCGGGACAGGAGGGGCTTTGCTAATCGGTGGAAGTGCTGGCAGTGCTAACACATGAGCGGTGGAGGAGAAAGGGAAAGAGAAGGGCTCGGAGCAGGAGAAGGATGGTGAGGCGAAGTATGCGAAGGATGGGCGGGGAAATTGGAGGATGAAAAACAACCTAAGCACCTAAGCAATAGCCACTGTTGAAGGCGCCCCTCGGGTACGGTATGACCTTCTATTCGAAGACATCGACGCCTGCAATGGACGTGCGGATTTCGAAGACGCGAACTGCGCGAGAGAACTTCAGTTCAGCAAAGCTTACGGTTTGTTGAACACACGAAATTCGCCCACACACCTTTTCCACCGCCACATCAACGACCTCCAGCCTCTCCCCTGAAACCCATATCGGCCCCTCTACAACATCCCGAGCGCTCAAGCAGTTCATGAACGAGAGAGAGCACGTGGCGAGTCTTCATCATCGACATGCACCTCGTCCGCCTCACACTTCGCCGAGTATGGCTGCGAACAATCTGTCGAGGTTCTATTCACTTGGAGATAAGGGTTTAGAGCGCGACAGAGTGGATAGGGCCACAGTTTGGATAGAGAAAAATAGGAATCGGCTGGGTATTGAAATTTAGGGATTGGCTGTTTCTGGACAGCCGGATGTGCCCTGCGAATCACGACGAATTTCGGCAGCTTATGGAGGGGGTAAATGGGGTCAGCCGTTTAGGCTCGAGGCTGACGCTACTCAGAGCCTCCGAGATAGCGACATGCATCCTCATTCATGTCATAATATCGTAACTTGGGAAGAGATGGCAGCCTCTGTTGCTTCGTCGTCGAATTCCTCCTCGCCTTAAGAGGTCACAATCTCCGGAAACGACACTTCGATGCAACCATTCCGTTTCAATTACAGCAAGAATATGAGAAGACGAATGTCTCGCTCGGGCAAACAGCAATGCGGAGATGTGAGGGTGGGTGTGAATCCATCACCCATTATCTTAGTCGATAGCAGCGCTATGCTACACGCACCTGCTCGCTTTGCAGCCTGGCTTATGAAGTTGCAGTTTGGGAGATCGTTGGTTGGACGATATGCTGTTCGACGACGCCCTGGAAGGGCGATTTACCTCGTCAAATGACCAATTTGCTCAAGCACCTGGTATGAGGCCGACTTTGGTGATGGATGCATGCATGGATGGTCATGAAAGTGCTTGGACACCGAGAGACACGTCTAGTTCCTGCTCTCGTTTTGTGGGACTCAAACAAGCCATGATGTTGGAGATTCTTTTTAACGTCTTTTAAAGCCGTTGGTTTGCACGTGTATCATGAAAATAGATTTGTGGCAGGCTCTGCCATTGTCAAATAGTATCAAACAAAGATCCTAGGCATCCTCAATTGACATTTAGCGCTCAGCTCTTGTCCTACAATCATTGTCCAGGTCACATACCTTTGAACACTATCCAAATGGCACAGTCCAACACGCCAGTTCCACTGCCAATGAACTTGTCGCACTCGATGTTGCATAATCCGACGTTCATTCAGCATACTCAAATCATTGACCAACGTCTGTACATCCGCGGCGGAGAACGACGTAAGCAACTTCTTACATTGCTATGTGTGCTTTGTGACTTATGCATGCGTTCGTAACAGCTGGATATGCCCGACTTCTTGAAAATGTCGCTACCGCTGCCTTGCACGACTCCGTGCACGTCGTCGACCCGCCTAAATGCCATCCCAACACACGTGTTGCCATAATGCAGTGTATAACCGATTGGACGTTAGGAATGAACCAAAAATGGAGCGGGAAACCCATTTTGTGGTTGAAGGGAGCCGCTGGGGCCGGAAAATCTGCGATAGCGAGGAGTGTGGCCGAACGGTGTTCGCGCGAAGGTTCACTGCTGGGAAGCTTCTTCTTCGGAGCAGCGGACTCGACTCGAAATCATGTTGAGAAGCTTGTCGCCACACTTTCGTGCCAAATCAGCCTTGTACTCCCTGAATTCCGAGCCACTGTTGCAACTTTAATCGATGATGACCCATTGATCTTCGGTCGCTCTATCAGAACCCAATTTTCTACACTCATTGTTCGTCCCCTTTCCGCGGTCCTCGCCAAACGTTCTACCACTTCAAGCACAATGCCTTGCCTTATCATCATTGATGGCCTTGACGAATGCAGCGCCGTCCACAGCCAATGAGATCTCCTCCTTACTTTGCAAGAAGTAACTAGCACAACAACACTTATTCGATTCCTCATCTGCAGCCGTCCAGAAAGTCACCTCAACAATACTTTTGGCCTGCCACACATGGTCCCTATCATCTATAAAATCTTCCTTGACAATGACTATGTCTCCAGAAACGACATCCGGGTATATTTCAAAGACAAGTTCAAACAGATCAAGGCAGGACATTCATTCAAACATTTGTTACCAGATCCATGGCCCTCGTCTGAAATGGTTGATACCTTGGTCGACAAGTCATCAGGGCAGTTCATCTATGCTGCTACAGTCATTGGATACATTGAATCACCAAGGCATAGACCTGATGAGCGTCTAAATGCAATCTTCCAACTTCGGCTCCCTTTCAAGGATCTTCCTTTCACAGAACTGGATGCTCTTTACCGGCTTATTATCTATAGAGCAGAAGATCTGCCCACGGTTTTGGATATTCTGGCGTTCCCAGCATTGTATGGATGGTTTAGAGTTCGAAATATCGAAGCAATATTACAGCTAGGGCGGGGAAGTGTGGAGGTTCTGCTGGCAGATTTGCACTCCGTCATAACAATTGATCATATAGGACATGTGGGATTTCTTCATAAATCTCTGGGAGATTTCCTGGATGAGCCTCAACGTGCTGGGGACCTCTACCGGGACTTGTCCAGAGCACGATTATTTCATATTGCACGTGTGATTTCTTACTTTTTGAGTGAGTGTGGCAGTCACTTTTACTAGTCTACCTCCAGTGTTTGACAATTTTTTTTGGATACAAGCACCCAAGGCCCAACAGGACGCGGAGTTTGATGATGTGTCCACCTCTATAACCCAGCCAATTGGGGATGTTATCTCCTCACAGTTTAATGGGAACCCTGATATTACAAAAGCCAATTATGTCTCCTCCGACATTCTTGAAGCAGTAGACCTTTTTCCCACTTTTTCGTTCTTCGTACACTTTCTTGGACCGTGCAGTCATCGCAAGCGGGACGTGATGTTTCATTTTGCTAAGGGATACATCAAGTATCTGTATTACATTGTAAGTATTTGTACAGTCTTTGCTGTAGAACTTGGACTGAATTCTAACCATGGTTTAGAAGGATGTGTGCGAGTCAACAAAGCTTGTGTATTCGGAACAAATGCAGCAGTATTGCAAATGTGTCTTAGCAGTGTTGGACAACGACTACTCTGGCAATTGGAAGGCACATTTCTTATATTCATATTATCACCTTTTGCGTGACCCACGCCACTCCCTGCCTGAGGAGCTTTCCTATGCCATTTTTCACATGCTGCCCACTTTTGACAATTGTGCTGAATGTACTTTTGGCCAGGCTATATGCAATATCATACCCTTGGACTCAGATGGCAACAATTCCCTCGATATAATCAGAATATCCCACGATCTCACTGAGGGCATCAAACAAGCATCAATCTTTGCAATGTCAGCCAGTTATTGTCTTGCCTTGTTATGTGACGAACAGAGTGTGCGTCAAGACTGGCACCTAATGAGCAAAACCTCACTTTTCGACCCCGACACTGACACAACAGTATCAAGATATACACAAAAGGAAGTAGAACAATATATCTTCCTAATGGACATTCTCCCTTATGTTCTACCACTGGCCGGGAGGTATGAACTGTTAGTGGATATGTGCAGGAACAAGTCCTTCTCCCCACACTCCCAGTTATGGCCTAAGAAGAGTGGGCGCGCTCGCGAGGCAATTGACAGTTATTTACGTAGGATGGAATTGCAGGAGGGAATGGAAAATGTAGTGCAGTGAACGAAATATTTATATGGTAATCAATCAAATTTATTCCTAGAATCAGTAATTGCAGCGGCAGTTCCGGACAGTGTAATCATTGACATCCTCCATGTCGGACTCAAATATTGAAGTGTTCTTGGACCTTCGAGTTGCAGAGGGCAGAGAAATCATCAATAAAAAAAACAATTCCATGATTGAAATGAAGCCTACTAACGAACACAGAAAAGTAAAATACAGAGCGTAATATCATATTTGCAGCCTGTTGGAAGCGACACCGGTCTTGACAGACGAGGATGAAGGGCCCTGGGCAAACTGTGAAGTACGTGCGGTCAGTACTTCGTCCTACCCGGCACGGTTGTGTTGAAACTCAGAAATATTTGGTGAGTACTTTGCCTATGTCCATCAGCTATCTTCTTTCGATGACCACTCGGTATTGTAAGATAGGATGCATGTTGTCGAAGAGATTGCATTAGGCTAAGAACGAATGCTTGAGCGACAATATTCATGGCAAAGAACGAGGAACTCACCTGTTAACCATCAGCGCGTACATCGAGTTTCACACCCCAAAAGCAGACCTACACACATACGGCTCGGCAGGATTACTTTGAGATGGAGGGTGTTGGGACTTGACGAAGTCCAGAGTGGTTAACAGTCGCGCAGAACGCTATTGTCGCTAGGGTTTACTTGGACGTCACAAGATGGACAACAGCAGAGTGGAAGGCGGGTTAAATCCTGTCTCGGTCTTCCTGACTAACTCTGTCTTTCTTTCCGAAAGGACGACCAGCGAGAACACCGCTGGGGTTACAATCGAGCTGAGCGTAGCAGAAAACGTTGCAACGATGGGCGTCGGCGTCGAGGGGAACTGGAAGACGCAAGACGGCTGCTGGCAAACGCCAAATTTGCTCGCTCTCTCGTGCTCCCCACCCAGCATCAAAATCCATATCCACATCCGTAATGGAACTCCCACCCCCATCCTCAGCCTTTATTTGCCGATCGATGGTGACGGTGTACTGCTAAGCAATCCCTTGACTCGGTTGATCGTTTGAAGAAAAGACGTTGATGGCTGCAGCCTAGCATACGGTTGCTCTCCGTTCCTCCTCGTCGTCCTTGATGCAACTGGGTCCCAATGCCATGTCTCAATATTCTGATGCGAGGGTGTCAAGGGGAAGTTCTCGTTTCCCCGTGGCTCGTTCACCAGCACAATTGGCGCATTCAAGTTTTGAAAAAGAGTCCAGAAAGAGGCTTGACTGTCTTGACTGTTTAAAAACGAAAGGGAGTAGGAGAGACCCAGACCTGACGACGAGCAATGGAATTCAGCGGCTGGAGGTTGAGAGAAGAAGGGGGATAAGAGGAGCAAGCGTTGACAGAGGTGACGACGCCCGCGGCTCATCGAGATCGATGACAGTGGTAGCATCGAATACAGAGTCGGCGGTGATGGCTGTACAACCGACGCCCTCCGATTCCTCTTTCCGCCCTGCCTATGCCCTCCTTTCCTCCGATTATGGCTGGCTAATCGAACGGTGGCCACTGGACCCGCACAGCAAATAGATGGGCTGGAGGGGTGTTTATGCTGGATGTCGAGAGGTTGTTAGTGAAGTTATGCAGACTTTCCCTTTGAGATCGCGTTGAACGTAAGAGAATTCGATATTGCCATCGGCCGTGGTGATGGAGAATGGAGCAACCAGCGAGGTATGGATTTGTTCCCTCTCTCTAGCTGCTGCATGGAGCGAATCACGGGCGTCGACCCAATGCTCGTAAAGACCGAGTTGGGCGTCGTCTTAGAAGTAGCAAGCGATAGGCACGGGTAAACCAGCGTCGTTGGGAAAAGGAGACCCGCTTCCCCTCGTACTTGTGACGCCAAACCCGACTTTCTCTCCCTCGACCGAGCCCATCTCATATCCAATATCCAATATCCAACCCAACCCTCCCAAATCCCCCGCCTGCTCACTGCAAATAACCAATCGATAATAACACTAACACAACTCCTCTGGCACTCTCCCGAGGCGCAACCATCCCAAAGATTTGTAGTTTAACAGGTCGTTGGCGGTAACTGTGCATATCGACTCCCTGTCCAGCCTTTTTTGCTATTCATGGAAGTGTTGTGAAAGCAATCGTTTATGAGTCTCCGCGATCCAACTTTCGCGTTCCGAGTTGGTTCCAGATTTCAGCCAGAAACAGCTGAAGTAAAATGAGTAGATTTGGGGCGAAAACATAGTAAAAAACGCGTGAAGAGCTGGTGAAGCTTCGATGCTTCAGAGGGTGGAGGAGAATCAAAGGAGAACTTCGCGTGAAAAGCATAGGCCGGAGGAGTAAACAAAACCGTCCGGAGGACTTAAGGCCTTTGGCAAACAACGCGCGTAAGCAGATGCACAGATTGTGCCCGTGTCGTGTTCCGAGTCCCGACATTCAGTGTCTTCAACGTCTTACTCCTTACTCCTCCCTCATCGCGAGTGGAATTCAACCCCCCTGTGGTTCTCTTTTACCAATCGCGGCATATTCAGCTCCCTGAACCACTGTATTCACCTCGTTTTTTTACTTCATGTCTTGACTCCGAATCCTTATGCGTGAATTGAAATACGTTCTAACGCTGGCCGGCGCGCGCAGGCCATCCTACTTGCATCCTACCGTCGGTGCCGGCTACTTGAACAAAGGCTCCTACGATGGATACTCAGTTGTATCCTGAGTGTGAAGTAGTGGGAATCCTTGGGAACATGTGCCTGCGGTATAGACGCACTGAAATTTCGGGTATGCCAAATTTGAGCCCTCCAATCTCTCGTGTTGACTAGATCTTTCATTCACAGACTCTCAATTTATGAGAAGAGAGAAAGGACCGAACGAGCTACCTACAGCCACACTCGCTTGATTGTTCGCTTTCGATAACGCTCCAGTCTTTGTCAATGTCGCATCGGTATCATATTCAACCCTAAAAGGCGATGGAAGGGTGCCTGCTATGGATTGCCACCCCCTTCCCACCTGGAGTCCTGGATCGACGGTACCACCATTATCATGAGGCTGAAAAGGCCAATCGTTTGAGCTCTACTTGGGCCGGTATATGGATTGTCGCCACCGCTGGACTATGAGAAAAAGCCGCCGAAGATGAGGAAGGAGTGGATGGATAGGTTGTCAGTCGCGTTGAAGGAGGTTGTGGTGCGTTGGCTTGGGTACCAGTGGAGTTGGTTCGTATTCATTTATTTTTGGTTTTTGGTTCGAGCTTTCGTCGTCGTCGTCTTGACTTATGCACATTCCTACTTTTCTGACTTTTCACTTTGTTAAGATTCATCATACTGACATTCATTTCTTTTCCTATGCAGATACGTAGCTCACAGTTGCTCCAGGACATATACCCTCCATATCCACATCAAACTCTTCCGGTAGATTGACGAGGCCACAGTCGTTCACCTAATCTTCAATCTCAGGTCTTTCTTTGGGTCCGACATTATATCGACACCGACGCCGACCACGGTATTAAGGATATGGGCAGCAGTTCATGCGAATCCTCAAATACAGGGACAGGCTATGGCGTCGCTATCGTCTCTAGTTCACTTCGACGACTTATCAACCTCACAACTTGAACGTACCGTTTCTCGTGCACCTGCGCCACGCTCAAGCGGATCATGAGCATATGTATCTTCTCGAGCAACGAGAGTCTCCTGGCTGAGAAGAAGATGAGGCGGAGATCCCAATAACCACCGCTCCATGCACACATACTGAAATTGGCTGAAGTCCTTGAAGAGGTTGAGTGCCGTTGCGACGCTCGTGCTGGCACTGCCTGGACCGTCGCGAATTCAGGGTGACGAAGAAGATTCGGGTATAAGGATGGATACGGAGGGTCAAGGGCATCTAGCGGAAGATGGGCATAGAAGTTCAAACCGTTTTCGTGTACGATGAATGTGCGTGGGAGCAGGTCGAGGTCGAAGTCGAATTCGCCACTTCATCCGTGCAGACGCTTTAAGCCATCCGTCATGATACCGAGGGCCATGAAGAAGGGGAAGACGAAGACGCGGATGTGCGTTCTGCGCCTGTACCTCGCACTCCGACTCGTAAAACGCTCATCGTGACTCCGGTCTATAGCTGTTTTGTACTTGTCCTCATCGAACAAAGGTCCAGCGAACCCGCCAGCTCATCTGGAGTTGTTCCTTACGCACTGGTTTATTTAGAATCTATCGCAAAGGACGACGAAGAGAAGAAGGAATGAGGGACGAATGGAGAGAAGGTGTCTGGGCCCAAGGAAGATGGAGAGGATGTCCAAATTCGAGTTTTTGGTCGTTACAGCATCGTCTTCGGTCCCAGACGCAGCGCAGCCAATGAAAGAGGAGCCAAGGCCCAAGGATCTTGTTAGCGAGGATGAAGCGAAGAATGGGGATGTCGAATACATAGCCTTCAAGGACGTGCATATGCTTGGGGGTGTCTGTACGATTAACCGTCGATGATCCTCCGTCACCACCGTCTCCATTAGCAGTTCCATCTTTGGCAGCGTCCCAGGCACGACATTTACAAGTTGCTTTTCCGGTAGTTGAACCACCATCGAATTCCGCACTAGTGCCAACCTCGTCGGAAGCTCAACCTGAATAACGATCTGAGCCGACGCCTCCACCTGCAGCCACACTGGCATCAACCCCCAGCTCGAGCGAAAATTGAATTCTCTCTCAAAACTTCGCAGCATGCAGGCGGAAGATGAAGTGAGGACATGCCAGCACTGGTTGCGATGGGTAGTCGTAGTGGAACGATGAGCACTGGTGTGTTCCCGAGCGCCAGTGCTGGAGGTGCGAGCAGGTTGGGTAGTACCGAAGTTGGCGGAAGGATTGGGCGGGGTATGATTGCAGGAATTGGGGCAGGTGCATGGACAGGAGGGGCTTTGCTAATGGTTGGAAGTGCGGTACAGTGCCGACAGAGGAACGATGGATGAGAAAAGGGAATGATAAGGCTCAGGGCAGGAGAAGGATGGTGGACGAAGATGGAGATGGAGGTGAAGTGCGCGAAGGATGGGCGGGAAACTGGAGGATGAAAAACAACCTAAACAGGAGCCACTCTTGAAGGCGCTCCTCGAGGACAACCTTCTCTTCGAAGATATTGACGCCATAATGGACGTGCGGATTTCGAAGACGCGAACTGTGCGAGAGAACCTCAGTCCAACAAAGCTTACATACGGTTTGTTGAACACACGAAACTCGCCCACCCACCCTTTCCACCACCACATCAACGACCTTCAGCTCGACTTTAACGGCTAATTCGGCCACTCTCTCCCCTGAAGCTCATATTGGTCTCTCTACAGCGCCCCGAGCGCTCGAGCACTTCATGAACGAGAGAGAGCACATGGCGGGTCGCCACCCACCCCATCATGACAGAGTGGACAGGGCCAGAGTTTGGATAGAGAAAGGGATAGGGATCGTCCGGGTATAAGATTTAGGGATATGCTGTTTCTGGAGAGCAGGATGTGCCCTGCGAAAAACGACGAATTTCGGCAGCTTATGGAGGGATAGATCGAGGTCATCCCGTTCAAGCTTGAGCTTGAGGTGGAGCTCACTCAGAACCTCCGAGATAGCGACACGCATCCTCATTATGATATCGCGACTTAGGAAAGATGGCAGCCTCTATTCTTTCCTCATCGAACTCCTCGCCTTAAGAGTGCAAGATCTCCGGAAACGACACTTCGATCAAGCCATTCCATTTTTACTTACGACAAGAATGTGAGGAGATGAATGCCTGGCTCGGGCAAACGGCAACGCGGAGGTGTGAGAGTGGGTGGGTGATGTTTGCAGTATGTCGCCAGGCCGTCGTCCATCCTCGATTATCTTAGTCGATAGCAATGCTATGCTACACGCACCTGCTTGCTTTGCATGCTGCTTTATGAAGTCGCAGTTTGGGAGATCATCGGTTGGAAGATATGCCGTTCGACGACCACTTTGCTCAGGCAGCTGGTATGAGGCTGGTCTTTGGTGATGGATGAGCACATGGATGTAGTCATGAAAGTGCTTGGGCACTGAAAGACATGTCTAGTTCCTGTTCTCGTTTTGCGGGACTCGAACAAGCCATGACGTTCGACATTCTTTTAAATTTTAATGTCTTTTAAAGCCGTTGGTTTGCACGTGTATGATGAAAATAGATTTGTGGCAGGCTTTGCCATTGCCAAATAGTATCAAACATCAGACATCGATCCTAGGCATCCTCGTTCCACGTTCAGCGCTAGCTCTCGTCCTACGTTCATCGCTGAGGTCCCATACCGTCGACTGCTACCCAAATGGCACATTCTGGCACGTCAGTTCCGCCGCTAATCAACTTATCGCATTCGATCGTAGCTGGGGGGACATTCACTCAGCATATCAACCAAAACCACTACACCCGCAGCGGAGAACGACGTAAGTTACTCCTTATATTGCTCTGTGCTCGTACTTCGTAACTTATGCATGCGTTCATTACAGCTGGATATGCCCGACTTCTTGAAAATGTTGCTACCTCAGCCTTGCATGACTCTGTGGACAATGTCGACCCACCGAAATGCCATCCCAATACACGTGTTGCCATAATGCAGTGTATAAGCAATTGGACGTTAGGAATGCACCAAAAATGGAGCGGGAAACCTATTTTGTGGTTGAAGGGAGCCGCTGGGGCCGGAAAATCTGCAATAGCGAGGAGTGTGGCCGAACGTTGCTCGGATGAAGGCTTATTGCTTGGGACCTTTTTCTTCGGGGCAGCTGATCCGACTCGAAATCATGTTGGAAAGCTTGTTGCCACCCTTTCGTACCAAATCAGCATTGTTCTTTCCGAATTTCAAGACATTGTCTCAAGTATCATCAAAGACAACCCTTTGATTTTCAAAAGCTCCATCAAAACACAATTTTTGACACTCATTATTCGTCCCCTTTCTGCGGTCCTCGCCAAACATTCCACCACTTCAAGTGCAATGCCTCGCCTTATTATCATTGATGGCCTTGACGAATGCAATGCCGTCAACAGCCAACGGGATCTCCTCCTTACCTTGCATGAAGTAACTAGCACGACAATGCTTATTCGATTCCTAGTCTGCAGCCGTCCGGAAAGTCACCTCAATAACACTTTTAGCCTCCCACACATGGTCCCTATCCTCCACAAGATCTTCCTTAACAACGACTACTCCTCCTGGGATGACATCAGGCTATATCTTGCAGACAAATTCAAACAAATCAAAGAGGGACATTCATTCAGACACATGTTACCGGATCTGTGGCCCACACCTGAGATGTTTCGTAACTTGGTCTACAAATCATCAGGGCAGTTCATCTACGCTGCTACAGTCGTTAGATACATTGAATCCCCCAGACATAGGCCCGATGAGCGTCTAAATGTCATCTTTCAACTTCAGCCGCCATTCAAGGATCTTCCTTTCACAGAGCTGGATTCTCTTTACCGGCTTATTATCTCTAAAGCAGAAGATCTGCCCACAGTTTTGGATATTCTGGCATTCCCAGCATTGTACGGAGGGTTTAGAGTTTGGCATATTGAAGCAATATTGCAGCTAGAGCGGGGAAGTGTGGAGGTTCTGCTGGCAGATTTGCACTCCATCATAACAATTGATGATTATGAAGATGTGGAATTTCTTCATAAATCTCTCAGAGACTTCCTGGCCGAGCCTCAACGTGCATCAGGAAATTCCATTTATGGTCCAGAGCACTCTGTGTAGCTCTAGGTGTCTCCGGGAGCTCCAGAGCGTCCAGAGCTGCAAAGCGCTCCGGAACGCTTTGGGACGCAAGTGATCTAATGTTCCCAGCTCTCTATGTCTCTCTGAGCAACGGCTATGCTCTCTGAGCAGTTCAAGGGACACTTATATGAGCTTCAAACGTCTCCCTAAGCAGTCTCAAATGTCTTTGTTCAGGTCACTCTGGATTCTGATGCGTGGGAAAAAATATAGTGATTTCTGAAATCTGGAGGTAAATTGCATTGGCAGTGGCTAAACCACCTATAGTGGCTACATAGATACAAAATACGTAGTAGTAGGAAATAAAAGAGCTCCCCCTCAACAACAAGAAGACAAAAAGAAACATATATATGTAGAAAACGAGGAGAGGAAGGGGAGGACACCCTATCCTCTCCCCTTTCCTACAGCATACCCTCTCCAGCATTTCATATCCCTGCATCACCACCCCCTCCCAATGAATCTCCTTCCCCTTCTCACTGCACCATTCCATCCTCATCCTCATCCTCATCCTCTCCATCCCCATCCCCATCCCATCCCCATCCTCCTCCTCCTCCTCCTACCTGCCAGCTGAGAGCTCAAGTACTGGTGTTGACCAGTGTCCATGGTGAGGGTTGGTGGTGGTGACAGTAGTGAAGAACACAGTAGAAGACTCAAGAGCTGGCACATAGCAGGCTCAGCTACCAGCAAGACATGATTGGGGGTGGCCAACCAAGGGGCAGTGGGTGGCAGTAGCAGCGCTGCAGCCTGCAGCAGTGAGCCCTGAGGGGTGGTGAATGACAGAGGTAGCCAGAGATGGGTGGAGGTAGTTGAAGATGATGGCTGTAGTATGAGTGGTGAAGGCAGACAGCAGCCTGCAGCCGTGGTCAGAGAGGGGTGGTGGTGATGGTGAACAAGTGGGGGATTCTGACAACGAGCGCTGGTTCATTTCTTTATGTGACATGTGATGTCACATCACGTTCCCCGAATAAATATTCCGGATTTTCGACGAATTTCAGACTATTTTACAGTGCAAGACAACTAGACAACCAGACCTGTTGATATTTTGGGAATCAAATTCGATATATTATCAAAGTCTAACCTCCAAATTACGAAAAGAACGGTGCAGAAATGATCTCAGAATAATAAAATCTTTCTTTTCAGAGGAAGAAAAGGGGGAAAGAGCTTTAGCTCGGTCATTTCTCCATATTTCTTTACAAAACTTTTAGGATAGTGTTTTCCAGATACAAGACGCTTGAACGCAAAAAGACCGCGAAGTAAATCCATCAGGAAGTAGTGTCTATAATAAATAATCCGATTTTCTTCGATTTTCTTCGATTTTGGAGCGCAAGGAAACGGCTGGATCAGGCATTTCGATACCTAGGATTTCAACTCTGATGTACATTTAAATAACAACATCCAATTATCAAATATAACGGTGCAGAACTTCTCTCAGAATGGCGAAATCTTCCTATTGAGGGGAAGGAAAGGGAGGAATGTGTCAGAACTCATTCAAATTTTCATGTATTGACTCTAAATATTTGGGAATAGTGTTTTCTGGCCATAAAACGTGAACGCATAAAACAACCGCGAAGAAATTCCATTCAGAAGTTGTGATATGAATAAATGATCCTATTTTTCTTCGAATTTCGACGAATTTCTAATGCGAGGCAACGAATGGATCAAACCTTTTGATATTGAGGAACTAAAATTCGATATACAGTCGTTCAATAAGTTCCAAATATCAGAAGAAACCGTGCAGTAATAATCTCAGAGCGACGAAATCTTTGTTTGGAGGGGAAGGAAAGGTAGGCAGGGAGCATAACTTGGTCAGACTTGGATCATTTCAATTGAAATTTTTGGAATAGTGTTTTCTAGCTGCAAAACATTGATTCGCACATAAATCGCTAAGTAAATCGGTCAGGAAATGATCAAGGAAATAAATATTGCGAATTTCGAGTGAATTTCAAAGAATTTTGAGCGCGAAAGAACGCGGAGACCTTACCTTTCGCAAACTTGCACGATAAATTGAATATAGGTTGAACATGAATCCTCCAAATATCGAAGGAAAAAATGCAAATTTTACCTCAAAAGAGCGAAATCTACTTAGAGGTCAGTACAGCAGGAAGGAAAGACATGCAGTACCATCAATACTGCACAGATTTTGACAAGACTTTGCAGAATATTTTTTCCATGTAGTGTAGCTGATAAAATGTGATGTCAAAACATGATCTTACCTGTCAGTTGGAAAGACACCCAGAGACATGCAAAGCACTCCCAGAGTAGACAGCTCATACAGAGCCACACAGAGTGTATTGGTAAGTTATCTCTCAGGGAAAGCATCACAGAGACACTTAGAGCCACACAGAGACATCTGGGGTCTTTCCTAATTACCAAAGACACATAGAGTGCTCTTGCTCATAAAGTGAATTTCCTGATGGAGTACCAAGTACTTAGCAGGTGAGTGTGGCTGTGCCAATGGATTATAAGATGGTGTGCCGGTACACACAAATACAAGACGCTTTGGCTCAATAGTTCTCGTGCTGAATGTATAGACCTCATTGTTCAGCGAGGCCTGGGTTCAATTCTCTGAGGTGACATATAACTCAAAATATAGCTGTCGCAAAAAAAGCGGTGAGCAGTGAGCAGAGTATAGGGGTAAAATAATTATTTTATATTATTGCCGTGGGACGTGCCGGGGTGCAGATACTAAGCAACCAAGGTTGCCGGACCTTACAAGACATGGCAAGGTTCACAAGGTACGCAATCTTGGTGTGCATTGCCAATATTATAGTCACTTCCGGGCTTCTTGATGTTCCCTTAAGGTCGGTGTAAGGTCATTGCAAGGTCACTCGCAATCTTATCTACCTTTTGACCCTTGGGGACCTTGCATTGACCTTTCATGGCAATGCAGGGTTTCGGCACTTTTGCTGATGTGCTGGCAGACTTACACTCCATCGTAACAATTTCCAACGGAGACGTGAAGTTTCTTCACAAATCCTTGGCAGACTTCCTTTCCGAGCCTCAACGAGCGGGGGACTTCTACTGGGACTTGTACAGAGTACGGTTATGGCCTTGCTGAAAGTAAGGCTCCCCACGGTCTGAATTCACTATATATGGTAGCCCCCCCTTGCAAAGTTTCGTACCATCAGATGGCTTACAATATCACATCACGTTTCTGCCTTGAACCCCCTTTTCCTCTTAGCGTCCTAACATGACCAAACACTACCTTTGGCCCCCACCCTCGCAATTCCTCTGAAAGTTTCGTACTGGCGTTTCCCGCATAACACGACCAAACACTACTTCTCCCCCCACCGTCGCAATTCCTCTGAAAGTTTCGTACCGGCGTTTCCCGCATAACACGACCAAACACTACCTTTGGCCCCCACCCTCGCAATTCCTCTGAAAGTTTCGTACCGGCGTTTCCCGCATAACACGACCAAACACTACTTCTCCCCCCACCCTCGCAATTCCTCTGATAGTTTCGTACCGGCATTTTCAGCATAACACGCTTTCTGGATTCTTTTCTTTTGCTTCATCATATATTTCAAAACTTGTAATTTTATGTCAAAATATGCTCTGATCTCGTGTCTTATCCCTTTATCTTTATTCATATCAGTTGTTGCCCACATCAGACCTAGCAGTATAAACTTACTTCTTATGTGACGTATAGAATGAGTTCCTTAGCTTCCAATGGAATTCGCCATACTCCTCTTTTGAGTTGTGGTCGCCGTCCTTGAACTTCAGGACCATAACTTTCTCGTCGTCGATAGTGTGTTTCGCGTCCGGTTCCGTTTGGTCTTCTTCCGCCTCTATGATCTTGAAACCTCGTTCTTCATATTTCTTGAAACATTTTCTCGTCCTCACTGTGTCAATGACCATGGCCGCTTCCTTTCGCATGGTTAGCTGTGGATACAGTGCGATAACACCAAACCATGTTATGACATTCATCACACACCTGTATATGCTACTATCATACATGATATAAGGGTACTTGCCTAGTGATCACATACATCCAGGGTGGCACTGACCTACCTACCACATATAGAAGGTATGCTCTGGGAGGTGCTTTTGGGTGCCGGGGGTGCCGGGTAGGATAGCTGATGGCTCTGGTGGGTGGGTCAGGTGCCCAGATAGGTGTATATACCTCCGGTAGGGGCGGGAAATGGGCGGGGGTTGTGCGCGCGCGCGCGCTGGGGGGATGCTGTAGTCAAACAGCGCCAAACAATGCGCCAAACGCGTCCGGCGGCGCTGGGGCAGCGCGCTCGCTGGGTTCGGGGCCGTTCGGGGCGGCGAAAAAAATACCCAGGGGTAGGTAGGGATAGGTAATATTATTTGGGCGGTTCAGCGCGGCCACCGTTGGGCGGGATGGGGCGGGATGGGCTGGATGGGTCGGGATGGATCTGGATGACGTTGGGATTTCCTTGTTTCTGGGTCGTTTTCTTTGAAAAAAAAAATACTATTGACATTCTACATACATGCATGTATATTCTACGTAGTCAAAATGCCTATTATCCACCGGGAATGGGTGGATGGCTCTTGCGTCGGTTGGATGACGTTGGCGCAAGCCGCCGCTGGCGTAGCAGTATTTTTGGAAGCGTAGCTATTTTTAATAGCACGGTAACGGACGATAAACATAACCGGTTACCGGTCGTGTTTATATCGAGACCTCGCGCGCCGCGCCGCCGCCTTGTATTATTTTTAGTTACATATGCCGCGCGCGAACCAGATAAGATCAGATCCTTAGATTGCATGGACTCGGCGCAAAAACATATATTCAATAGTGCAAGCAAGCTACGAAAAGATTAAAAAATATACTGCATGTATACTAAACTAAGATACCGCCCAAACACTCCACTAATTCCGCCCACTCGGCCTTCTGGATGGTTCCTCCTTCTGTCTTTGCTATTTCAGCACCCCAGAAAAACAGCGCGGCGATCAAGCTGAGAACTCCGTTCACACCTGGGCGTCGAAGCTCTTTCGGAGCGCCGGCCTGGAGAGACCGCCACCAGTGGAGAACATCTTGCTTGAAGTGGTCGAGGTCTTTGATGACGGGACGCCAAGTGGGCAAGCGAGCGCGTTGGATCCAATCCTTCACAGCCACTGGTCTATGCTTTGCGGGAAGGTTCACCAACTTCTCATTTGAGGCGAAGTGCTTGTTTTCGAAGTTGGACCACGCCTTGACCAAACCAACCCACTCCGGCCCCAAACTATCGGTCTCGATCATTTGAAGAGCCTTCGTGAACCAGCTTGGTGCATCCACAGGACCACCAGGAGTCGAGCTTGGCGCTGGCCTCTCCACGCGTCGGCCACCAGATGCGCCCCTCGCTTTCTTCCTTCCCGTGTGTGCGTCAGGGGTGGAGATTCCGTCTGCGTCTGCGGCCGGCCTTTTCTTCGGCACGGATGCCTGTTCGCAGACTGCTGAAGTCGGCGGTCGTTGAGGTGAAGGAGATTGTGGAGGGCTGTTCAGATGAAAAGCATCTGGGAGTGGAGAGGGGGCTGGGCTGGGTGGTGGGGTATCGATATCTTCCACGCAGCTAGGCCGTACATGCGACTCAGATTCGCCAGCGCCTTGCTGAGGCTCCAGCGGCATCTCGCCACCGGATGTTGCCAACGTGGGTGGGATGGAAGCAGCGGATCCAGCCGAATGGGTGTTCTGGACTTCTGAGGGCCGCGCTTCTGCAACCGCTGACGACCAATTTCCGGTGTCGAAGTCAGCGCCGTCCTCTTCGAGGTGCATGTCCATCAATGCCTGAAGGTCGTTATCCGAGGGTAAGGCGCGGGAGCGACACTCCTCGAGAGCTGTAGCATTAAGAATAGTATTAGTGAATGAAATGTATCCAAAAAAAAAAAAAACATACAATAACATTTTAAAAGAAAATCGCCGAAGACGGGGACAATCAACTTCTTATAGCGTGCACGCTCGGCACGACCGAAGTTCATCTTGTGGTCTCCACTTGTAGTCCCCGAATGAATACTAAAAATCGAGTCAATCTTCACTTGTTCATTGCTCTCTGAACGGAATTGACGTACCTGATGACATTCAGACGACCTTCATCTGCTGGCTCTGGTCCACCGGCGATAAGGGTCGCTTTCCATCCTGTAGCTTTGCAGATCGCATCAAGAATTGGCTGGGAGAATTTGACTAAGTTCTGAATGCATCTAAGAGTTTAAAAGCCGTGATTAATGAGTGAAGAAGAATAGAAACGAGATATCTGATTACCTTTGACGGTCGGCAGGTTCGTTTGACGGGTCTTGCTCCATCGACTTCGTCCATTCAGCCATCTTTCTCTCGTGCTCGTCCTTCGCCACCTCCAGCCAGCTCTCCTGTTCATGCTTAGGAAGTTTCGCAAACAAATCACGGGCGACTTCATCATTGATGGAGATTAGCTTTTTACGCCGGGGAGGAGTGGGCATCGCCTTGATGCGACGTTGGAATTCCTTCTCAACGAGCTTCGCGTTGTCAGATATCTTCCTCCACGTATTGGTTGCTGACAGTCGCCGAGGCTTCTGAGCCTCCGTTCCGCACAATCGGTGCATCATAATACGGTAGGGATCGGGCGAGGAACCAGTGGAACCAGCAGTGGAACCACCATCTTTCGAAGCCTGTTCTTGTTCCCTGACGAATTGGTAATTCAGTCTCCGTTTAATTTGCTGCGCTTCACAGTGAGTCAAATGCATCCACATTCACTGTATAACCACTCACATCTTTCCGAGCCTTTATATCCTGCTGCCTTTTGCGTAAACGCTCAACTTCAGCGTCGTATGCCTCTTGTCCCAACGTCTCCAGGCATGGGGCGGGAATCTCTGGGTCTGCGCTATTGTCGTCGACCATCGCCAGAGCCTCCGGGGACGGCTCTTCCTCATGTGGAAGTTCGATGGGATACCGCTTGAAATAGCGGCGCTGTATATCAGCCACGACGTCCGCAACGTCCCCATTTCGAACGGCGTCCGCATATATCTTCGACTGGGCGAGAAGAAACTCCTTGCGAGAGCCCCTAAAGGTTCCCGGGTTGACCATGTTCGATAGGCTAAAGGGCGACAAAGGGGAGGCTCAAAGCGATAGGGAGCGGCAGGGCAAGACAAAGTAAGCGGTGTTAGTTTCTTTGTCTTTTTTCTTTGTTTAACTGCCGGTCCTAAGCCTCAGGGTCTCGTTGGCTAGTGCACTTTACTAAGCAGACACAGGATACCGCCAACCGTGCAGGAAAAATGTCAGGTAAGCAATCAATCACCCCAAAGATTCTCGCATAAAAAGAGCCCCATGTTCGCTTGTGCTTTGCTAACGTTGCCCTCACCTCTTTACCAGATGAAAGTCGTGGTTATCACCATCCCCGACGATACTCCTAACGCGCCCCAGCTCATTAATGCTGCGCTACAAGCAGTAGGCGCTACTGGAGTGGCAGGTATGTTTTCCTTTCCTCCCTTCTTGTTTACTGTCCTCGTCCACCGTTCTAATTAATCCTATTACAGCACAGACCGGCGAGGGAGCTGCCGCCGCAGCGAATGGTAAGCTGCTACTTTGTCTAATACATCAATCTACTAATTTATCAAAAATTTCAGGTCAGGAAGTTCTTGTCGCTCGTCGCACGAATTCCTCCCCCGAAATTCCGCAAACTCCTCCAAGACAAAGAGGCAGGGAGCTTGTGGAAGTTCCCCCCGTACTCCTACAAGGGATAGGGTGGTAACAGCCGGGGGTATCGACAAGCAGGCTGGCGAACGCGGAACACCTACCCACCCCATTCTCATTTCACCCTCTGGAACAGCCGACGATCCCATTTCCATACCGTCAACACCATCCCGAGTTAACGGACGGGCTGTTCTGCTCACCACGCGATCCGCGGTTCGAGGTCAACCATCGGCTCAACGCGAACCACCACCTCCATATTCGGCCGTAGCATCTTCCTCAGGGTCATCTCGACTCCCAGCCGGGCAGAATGACCACCAACGTCGTCAACTTCAAACAGCGCGTCGCATCGGGCCGCCCCTCAAAACATCCCGCCAAGAACGTTCTGCAGCACCCTCTACGTCTCGCAAGGCAAAGAACACCGGCGGAGACGGACAGTCTCGTCAATAGATTCTCTGATGGATTCCTGCTTCATTTTTTTCTCTCATTGTTCTTGGATAGTATTCTATGAATAGACTACCCTTTTCGTAGTTGCCTCCGAGATGTGGTCGAGTACATATGGCGTTATGCCCTTATGGCAATTGATACACCCTATTTTGGATTAGTGCCAACGCGTGAACTTCACACTCATTAAAAAGCAGCAATGGGGAATCGGGAGCCGGAGATCAAGCAGAAACAAGCCCCAACGGAATTGAACAAGGACAGGGAAGGCTGTACAGAAGCAAATGACCTCGTAACACAATGATGCCGCTACTCAATACTAAATTCCGCTTGTTTCGCCCAAACCCTCGGACTCCAGTAGCTCCCTGAGCACGGCTTCATCCTCCAAACGCCTCGCCTCCTCTTTTCTGCGCAGGCTGACAAATAGTACCGTGTTCAGCGGTCCTAAGGTTACGAAGACAAGAGACTCGCTCACCGAGCCATACACTTTTTCACGTTCAAAAGCTCCCTATTAGCATGACGGTACTTTGCTTGGGCAACACGATGGTTTTGGTTATGTTGAATTTTCTCTTCTTGTGACATTGTCAGCTTCTTCCTATATTGGTTATTCATGATTACATCGTCTCAGAACCAGACAAAATGATGAAACTTACCTTTGTGCTCGTGCCCGAGCTTGTTTCCTCTCGACGAAGATATTTCTGTTGGAAAAATTATCAAACAAAGCCAGGAAACGGAAGGTAGGAACCAACTCTGTGTAATACTCCCTCCGGTATCGGTTCTTCCTCTCGCGGCGGTCCATTTTTACCTGAGTTAACGAGAATTCCTCGTTGCGAGTGAAGAAAGAGAGAAAGACAAAGACGGACAGCACAAAGAAATTTGATTGGCGAAGCGTGCCGCAAATAGTAATTGCGCGGCATGCTGCTCGACTTATCACGTCTCTGAGAAAAGCTAGACATAGGCCGTTAAGAGAAAGGCATACGGACTTTTAAAAAAGACTGACAACGGTTATTTCGCTTCCTGAGTGCATGTTTCTTCATGTGAAGATCTAGGTGTATAATAATACAAGGGCTTGACGACCCCAAATACTTAATGTCCGCAGAGATCACGAGTGAGGTTCTCGTTGTAAATCCTTAAATCTCAACCGCTCGCAAGTGCAAGCCAATTGGGAGCTCTTCGCCTCCCAAATGTGGTGTTAACCATTTCAATGGTACAATAGAATAATATCCTGCTTCTTTTTTCGCATAACCTTTGTTCTTCCGGCCGATATTGAATTTACAAGTGTAGGAACTGGGTACGAAATCACCCCGCACATTCAAATGATCGCGAACCAGGTGTAATCGGCAAGCTCAGGGAGCGCCATTGTTTTTTTATTCCTTCTCCGCCAGGCTACCACACTCTTCATAAAAAAGTATCGCTTGGGTTTCATTGTGCTATAGGTATTTAATGAGCCTCTAAGTACTCGGCGTGGTAGCCTTATTATTACTTCCCGCTGCGTTCTCCCTTCAGCTCCCTAATAAACGACAGTCTCACCCATTCTTTTCCCATGTCCGATAATCCCTACAATCGTCCTAAGAAACGCTCGCGCTGGCAGGCTGAGACCTCTTACAAGGATGTTGTCCCACTCCCAAGCAACTACCGCGCTATTCATGCACGCGAAGGAGAGCTCAGAACCGTGGGTAACACGCGCGTCACAGCAGCACAGACGAACCGCACCGTTATAAATCCCTCGTGGCATACCGAAACCGGTTGGGAGCCCATCGACGACCCAGAGTATTCGCTGGACCCCGACACTGAGTTCTACAATGCCGCGGTAGATGGGGACGTATTTCAGGTCGTGGACCCGCCGGAGGTGCCATCTGGCAAGGCGAAGAAGAAGTATGTGCAGGGTCGTGTATCGGCAAGTACATTCATTCTACTTACTCTATTTTCGTGTTGGACTCTTTATCTTATTATTTCTCTTAGAAACGCCCGCACGTTGTCTGGAAGGAGTTGCATCGCCAGACATATTTGGATGAAATACTACGATGGGAGGGGAGAGGTGATTTTCGCCAGGCAAAGCATTGCCCAGATTGCCTGGCGCGCAAGTCAGCAAAACCGGGAGATCCTCTCTATCGGTGCCAGAACTGCTTCCTACCCGACTTAGTCTGCCAAGATTGCTGTCTCAAACGTCATAGGACATTGCCGTTCCATCTAATCTCGGTAAGTATGCTACATTGCATTGCTACTATAAATATCCATCTAACATGACCATAGCTATGGACCGGAGAGAAATTTGAGCGTGTCTCGCTCAAGAGTCTGGGTCTTACCGTGCAGTTAAACCACGCCAGTCTCTTCTGTCCTAGTCCTCTATCCTGCCATCCCTCGTTACTCATCCTTCATTCTAACGGCATACACGAGGTTGCAATAAAATACTGTGGATGCGATAGGGCGATCCCTCCACATATACAGCTGCTGCGCCGCGGTCTCTACCCGGCGTCTCAAATTGTTCCCAAGACTTGCGCAACTTTCGAACTACTGGACTTGCTGCATAAGCTAGCGTTGACAACGAAATCAAACACTTACGACTTCTACCGTGCAATCGAGAAGTTAACAATCAACACGGGGATATCGGTTCCCAAGTCGCGTTACCGGCAATTGATGCGGATGGTTCTCCAGTGGCGACACCTCAAGCTTTTGAAATGGGGTGGACGGGGACACGATCCCACGGGAGTGGCTGGAACACAGGAAGGTGAACTTGCTATTTCGTGCCCATCCTGCCCCAGACCAGGGATCAACCTTCCTACTGACTTCGAAAATATACCCGAGGCTACCAAGTAAGTGCGCGCTTTTCGTCATATCAATGATTTCGCTCACACCATGTCATATTAATAGGTATCTATATATGGCATTCATTTGTCTAGATGCCAATTTCCGGCTCAAGAATCAGCTCGTGTCCAACTACTCACAGGATCCGGGACTTGGAATAGGTTGGGCATATATGCTGCCGCGAGAACCGTACGAGTCCTACGTCATGAGTCGAGCAAATGACGACGATGTGAGTTCTTATTCAACGTGTTTAGAGCTTCGTGAAGGACATTATTGAACCATTCATTTTAACACTAATAGATCAGTACATGTGTCGGCCTACAGGCCTTGGCCAAAGCATCGACGAAGTTCTCGAAAGGATTAAGGCATACTGGCGTGGGGGGTGCATTTTGCGGCAGGTCAGAGATGATCCTGCCGCTAGGAATTGGCAACTTACAGAAAGGAGAAAGGTACGTGCCTAATCGTTGTTCAAGCTCAGACATTGACGACCAACCGCATATTGCATAGATACGCGAATATGGATTACATTTTCGGATCAGCTCTGCAATCATTGTCCCTGGTTCCATTAATACTCATTAGTTACGACATCGCTTGCCAATGGTTTATCAACCTGTTCAGTCGTATCGATGCCCACTGGCCGGATAACATCAAACCAAACACGAACACGAATTTCATTCCAGCCATTCCCAAGTTACATGAGCCAATGCATGGAAAGGCTAACCATGAGGTTTACTCCCTCAACTTCATCCACGGGGTCGGTGAATCAGACCTCGAAACGCCAGAAAGGGGATGGGCGTTCCATAATGCTCTCGGCAAATCTACCCAAACTCAAGCACCTGGATCACGTCACGATGTTCTAGATGATCATTTTAATTTCTATAATTGGCTCAAGTACTTTTCCCTCGGCCACACCCTTATGCGCAAATACAAAGCTGCGCTTGCACTAAGGAACATCCAAGTAGAGGGACATCGTGGTTTGACAGCTTCATTACTCCATTCCGAAAACTCCGCCCACTTGCCAGAACAATGGGAGAAGATGTGCGTCGAATGGGAACAAGACACATTCCCGAAGAAGAAGGCAAACCCGTACCATACCAAAGAAAGCAGTGCGTCTTTTGTCGTCGTGCCTGGAATATAATTACTCACTATTCTATTTCGCTTAGATATCTCCGAGAAGCAAGTGAGAAAAGAGCTCGCTGATGAAGACGAAATTGCTCTTCGAAGGGGCGGCGTCATGCTGCACACGACGAGCGCATCAACATTTTTGCTTCTGGGCCTCGAGTTGGAGGACATCCAGTACGTATATTCGCACCTTATGATTGAGATAAGTCTGCGGAAACTAAATGCTATTTTTGTATTAGACGACGAGTTCGTCGGCAGGCTAAGAGTCTAGCGCCGCATGCATCTACCCGTCAGGAAAGCGGTCTCACCGAACAGAGGAACATTCTTAGGCAGAGAATACGAGCTTGGGAGGAGATTCTTCCCATATATGTCCCCGGCATTATACAATACCGTGCAGATCTCGCTCAGGCAGCAAGTGTCGAAGCGTCAACGACGTCCGATAATCCGGAGGACGCCGTAATTTGGTTGCCGTCCAGCATTCCTACGGAGCATCGCTTACGAGTTTGTGTTTCGGGACTTTCGGCAAAGGAGGAGAAGCTACGTTTAGCTCAATGTCACGATGCCCTTGATAGTATTCGGCATATACTCAGGATTAAAAGCCGGATGGTCGCTTTCAAAAATCGGAACGTACGGGGTCAGCGTGAAGGAACGAGATCGCGAGCTATAATTGACCGTGTGCACGAGCGTGCACGAGCAGCTGCTGAGAAGTATAGGGCTGTTAGGGCAGCATACATGAAACTGCGTGGACCAGGACCATGGGAGGATACGCTGCGTGTTCTACATGATGGGGATCTGCGATCTTATCGCGACCCAAATTCTCTGCGCCCACGGCAGCCTCGTCGAGGTATTCTGGAAGATGATCAGGTTGCAATGTTGGATCAACAGCCGGCCGACGTTCCCGAATTAGAAGATGCTGATATTGATCTGTTTCCACAGCTCCGTGAACGACGCGATGGGACAGGGGAGACGCGTCGCACGCTTTCATGGATCTGGATCACTGATTCGAGTGCCGGGGATGCTCATGAGGATAATGATGATATTTTGCGGGCGGAGTGGGCTAAGAGTCGCGCAAGAGCTGCCCGAGCAGCTGAAGAAGTGCTTCTATTAAAAGAAGAGATGCGTCGGACGATATCATATTTGGAATGGAAAGCTGCATGGTGGGATCAGCGATCAACATCTCGACAAGTGGAGAGTAAAGAACTTACCGAAGGAATCCGTGCCTATGCGAGCACGCAGGCAGGCCTGCAGCGAGCCCTTTTACAAGAGTTCCGTCGCTTATGGAAAGCTCCACTGGAAGAAGAGGAAGGACTTCACGAAGAAGGCGAGGACGACGGAGACGAGAGTGAGGAAAGTGAGGTAGAAGAATTTGATATTGATGCTAATGACGACGGAGAAATGTCTGATGTTGAGTAGTTTACCTTCGTATTTAGGTTTTATCCCGAATTTGTCTGAGTTTTATCTCATATCGCACTATGTCTCAATTTTTTTTACCACTGTACTATCATAAGATGTGGCTTCGTTGTACTGTACAACGATCCTGCTATTTTTTGTCCTGGAATGCTCGCGCGCGGCACGCGTCACCGATGTAACTAAAAATAATACAAGGCGGCGGCGCGGCGCGCGAGGTCTCGATATAAACACGACCGGTAACCGGTTATGTTTATCGTCCGTTACCGTGCTATTAAAAATAGCTACGCTTCCAAAAATACTGCTACGCCAGCGGCGGCTTGCGCCAACGTCATCCAACCGACGCAAGAGCCATCCACCCATTCCCGGTGGATAATAGGCATTTTGACTACGTAGAATATACATGCATGTATGTAGAATGTCAATAGTATTTTTTTTTTCAAAGAAAACGACCCAGAAACAAGGAAATCCCAACGTCATCCAGATCCATCCCGACCCATCCAGCCCATCCCGCCCCATCCCGCCCAACGGTGGCCGCGCTGAACCGCCCAAATAATATTACCTATCCCTACCTACCCCTGGGTATTTTTTTCGCCGCCCCGAACGGCCCCGAACCCAGCGAGCGCGCTGCCCCAGCGCCGCCGGACGCGTTTGGCGCATTGTTTGGCGCTGTTTGACTACAGCATCCCCCCAGCGCGCGCGCGCGCACAACCCCCGCCCATTTCCCGCCCCTACCGGAGGTATATACACCTATCTGGGCACCTGACCCGCCCACCAGAGCCATCAGCTATCCTACCCGGCACCCCCGGCACCCAAAAGCACCTCCCAGAGCATACCTTCTATATGTGGTAGGTAGGTCAGTGCCACCCTGGATGTATGTGATCACTAGGCAGGTACCCTTATATCATGTATGATATTAGAGTACATGGCTGCATCACAACCGTGCTGTGAAAGTGCACCACAGGACGGAATATGTGGTGCGAGCGTTTCACTAGTATCACGTTGACTTTGGTTGTTCCTTTACCGCCATCGTCCCCTTCCCATTGCTTCGCGTACGCCAATACGCGTCTGAGAGGATTGTTGCGATGTGTGGGGTATCTCGGTCCCCGTAACGGTATCTCGGTGTACCCTGACACAAGAAGATACTCAGCAAACTGTTGATGCTTTTCTTCTGCCGTGTAAAAGTCCATATCGTCTGGTTCAAATGATCCTGGGTGTAGAGCGGCCAGTGCCATGGATCCCGAGAGGATGGTCGATGTCATCTTTAAGCCATCCAATAATAGTTGCGCAGAAATAAATCCGAAACGACGGGCCTGCTTGTCTAAGAATGCGTATGCGCGCTTTCCCGTTTCTTGTTCGTCGCAAGTATAGGGGTCGACTTTAACTGCGAGCGGAATGTTGTATGTAAGGCTGGGGAAGTATTAAATAGAGACTGATGTGTTTACTCGCCTCTGTCGGCCATTATATTAGCGATTCCTGTCCCCCGTTGAAGGTGTTCTAGTTGTGATGCGCAAAGCGGAAAGGCCGTACTCTTATCGAATCTATGACTATTGATCCCGTGTTATTATATGAATTACTTGCTTTTGACCTTGACCCATATGTATGTATAATCCAAACGTTCATATATCTTATTCAGAGGGTGTAACTCTTTTGTGTCACCCACTGTACTACAGTTACCAAAATATACCCCATCTTTGTTCTAATACATGTACAAATAAAGCCTTTCTTGCTCTTTGCTACGTTTCCATGGCCATTCTGTCCTTCGATGCCTCCCATTTTTCCTTGGTCTCCTCTGCTAGTCGAACAAGCCTTAGCATGTCTTTTCGTAAGTCTTCAGAAGGATGGTGCTGCAGCCATGTAAGCTATATTTATGTATGAAACCTAGCATTTTGCCTAACCCAGTGGATGTATCCTGGGCGCGCCTTTCTTACCTTCCCTTTTGGGATGGGCCTCTGTTGCATTTTTGCTGCGGCAGACGATGGCATAGGAGGGGGGACTAGTAAACATATGTAAACAAAGCAGAAATGGCAGGGCGGCCTGCCATTTTGGCTGTACGGGTCTCTGCTGATGGTTTTGGGCGCCAAAAAAGCGTACCGGTAGGTTCATAGAATATTTTCCTACCTATTTGGGGTGAGACCCCTTCCATATATGGACGGGACGGGCTGGATGGCTTGAAATGCGACTGGATGTAGTTAATATTTAATGAGCACTATTTTTAGTACCGCTTCTAAATATAATTTACCATCATTTGTGCCTGCACTTTTAATAAATAATGATATCATTCCGGGCACTTCGGTTTCCGATAGAAACCGGGACTTGATAATTGCTATAGCATTAATACGTGTATCCGAAAGATTAGATGCATTCCCGATTTGGCACTTATTGCCAATTTGGGAATGCCACTCTGGTCTTCTCAAGATTGAATGTCATATTTAAAAAATATTTTTATTACACTATATAGATACATTAAATTACATTCAAAAAAGCGAAAGGGAGGAGCACCTCCCATTCCGTGCTAATATAAGAAAAAAAAAAAAGGATGACGAGGAGGATGAGGACCGAGGTTGTGGTTTCCTCGCCTCCCCCTCCTCTCCCCTCTTCGTTCTGCTTTCGCGCTCGCTTCCCCGCGTCTCTCTTCCTGCTCATGTAGACACGTCCCTCCCCTTGTCTCCCCACCTCGCCTCGCGCTCTCCTCCTCACCCTACGCTCGCCCTCACCCTCCTCCTCGCTACGCGTCGCCCTTCACGTCCCCCCTCGTCTCTCCTTCTTGCGTCGCGTTGCGTGGCGCTCCTTACCCTGCACTCACCCTCCCCCTCCTCCCCCTGCACTCCCCCTCCCTCCCCCTGCGCTCGCCCAGCCTTCCTCACCCTCCTCGCCTCGCTTTGCCCACCTCTCCCTTCGCTCGCTTACCTCACCTCGCCCTTTCTCCTCGTCCACCTCACCTTTCCGCCCTCACCTCACCCTCCTTTCGTCGACCCCTCTTCCCGACCGAAGCTGGTAGTCGTGGGCACACCTGTATATGCTACTATCATACATGATATAAGGGTACTTGCCTAGTGATCACATACATCCAGGGTGGCACTGACCTACCTACCACATATAGAAGGTATGCTCTGGGAGGTGCTTTTGGGTGCCGGGGGTGCCGGGTAGGATAGCTGATGGCTCTGGTGGGTGGGTCAGGTGCCCAGATAGGTGTATATACCTCCGGTAGGGGCGGGAAATGGGCGGGGGTTGTGCGCGCGCGCGCGCTGGGGGGATGCTGTAGTCAAACAGCGCCAAACAATGCGCCAAACGCGTCCGGCGGCGCTGGGGCAGCGCGCTCGCTGGGTTCGGGGCCGTTCGGGGCGGCGAAAAAAATACCCAGGGGTAGGTAGGGATAGGTAATATTATTTGGGCGGTTCAGCGCGGCCACCGTTGGGCGGGATGGGGCGGGATGGGCTGGATGGGTCGGGATGGATCTGGATGACGTTGGGATTTCCTTGTTTCTGGGTCGTTTTCTTTGAAAAAAAAAATACTATTGACATTCTACATACATGCATGTATATTCTACGTAGTCAAAATGCCTATTATCCACCGGGAATGGGTGGATGGCTCTTGCGTCGGTTGGATGACGTTGGCGCAAGCCGCCGCTGGCGTAGCAGTATTTTTGGAAGCGTAGCTATTTTTAATAGCACGGTAACGGACGATAAACATAACCGGTTACCGGTCGTGTTTATATCGAGACCTCGCGCGCCGCGCCGCCGCCTTGTATTATTTTTAGTTACATATGCCGCGCGCGAACCAGATAAGATCAGATCCTTAGATTGCATGGACTCGGCGCAAAAACATATATTCAATAGTGCAAGCAAGCTACGAAAAGATTAAAAAATATACTGCATGTATACTAAACTAAGATACCGCCCAAACACTCCACTAATTCCGCCCACTCGGCCTTCTGGATGGTTCCTCCTTCTGTCTTTGCTATTTCAGCACCCCAGAAAAACAGCGCGGCGATCAAGCTGAGAACTCCGTTCACACCTGGGCGTCGAAGCTCTTTCGGAGCGCCGGCCTGGAGAGACCGCCACCAGTGGAGAACATCTTGCTTGAAGTGGTCGAGGTCTTTGATGACGGGACGCCAAGTGGGCAAGCGAGCGCGTTGGATCCAATCCTTCACAGCCACTGGTCTATGCTTTGCGGGAAGGTTCACCAACTTCTCATTTGAGGCGAAGTGCTTGTTTTCGAAGTTGGACCACGCCTTGACCAAACCAACCCACTCCGGCCCCAAACTATCGGTCTCGATCATTTGAAGAGCCTTCGTGAACCAGCTTGGTGCATCCACAGGACCACCAGGAGTCGAGCTTGGCGCTGGCCTCTCCACGCGTCGGCCACCAGATGCGCCCCTCGCTTTCTTCCTTCCCGTGTGTGCGTCAGGGGTGGAGATTCCGTCTGCGTCTGCGGCCGGCCTTTTCTTCGGCACGGATGCCTGTTCGCAGACTGCTGAAGTCGGCGGTCGTTGAGGTGAAGGAGATTGTGGAGGGCTGTTCAGATGAAAAGCATCTGGGAGTGGAGAGGGGGCTGGGCTGGGTGGTGGGGTATCGATATCTTCCACGCAGCTAGGCCGTACATGCGACTCAGATTCGCCAGCGCCTTGCTGAGGCTCCAGCGGCATCTCGCCACCGGATGTTGCCAACGTGGGTGGGATGGAAGCAGCGGATCCAGCCGAATGGGTGTTCTGGACTTCTGAGGGCCGCGCTTCTGCAACCGCTGACGACCAATTTCCGGTGTCGAAGTCAGCGCCGTCCTCTTCGAGGTGCATGTCCATCAATGCCTGAAGGTCGTTATCCGAGGGTAAGGCGCGGGAGCGACACTCCTCGAGAGCTGTAGCATTAAGAATAGTATTAGTGAATGAAATGTATCCAAAAAAAAAAAAAACATACAATAACATTTTAAAAGAAAATCGCCGAAGACGGGGACAATCAACTTCTTATAGCGTGCACGCTCGGCACGACCGAAGTTCATCTTGTGGTCTCCACTTGTAGTCCCCGAATGAATACTAAAAATCGAGTCAATCTTCACTTGTTCATTGCTCTCTGAACGGAATTGACGTACCTGATGACATTCAGACGACCTTCATCTGCTGGCTCTGGTCCACCGGCGATAAGGGTCGCTTTCCATCCTGTAGCTTTGCAGATCGCATCAAGAATTGGCTGGGAGAATTTGACTAAGTTCTGAATGCATCTAAGAGTTTAAAAGCCGTGATTAATGAGTGAAGAAGAATAGAAACGAGATATCTGATTACCTTTGACGGTCGGCAGGTTCGTTTGACGGGTCTTGCTCCATCGACTTCGTCCATTCAGCCATCTTTCTCTCGTGCTCGTCCTTCGCCACCTCCAGCCAGCTCTCCTGTTCATGCTTAGGAAGTTTCGCAAACAAATCACGGGCGACTTCATCATTGATGGAGATTAGCTTTTTACGCCGGGGAGGAGTGGGCATCGCCTTGATGCGACGTTGGAATTCCTTCTCAACGAGCTTCGCGTTGTCAGATATCTTCCTCCACGTATTGGTTGCTGACAGTCGCCGAGGCTTCTGAGCCTCCGTTCCGCACAATCGGTGCATCATAATACGGTAGGGATCGGGCGAGGAACCAGTGGAACCAGCAGTGGAACCACCATCTTTCGAAGCCTGTTCTTGTTCCCTGACGAATTGGTAATTCAGTCTCCGTTTAATTTGCTGCGCTTCACAGTGAGTCAAATGCATCCACATTCACTGTATAACCACTCACATCTTTCCGAGCCTTTATATCCTGCTGCCTTTTGCGTAAACGCTCAACTTCAGCGTCGTATGCCTCTTGTCCCAACGTCTCCAGGCATGGGGCGGGAATCTCTGGGTCTGCGCTATTGTCGTCGACCATCGCCAGAGCCTCCGGGGACGGCTCTTCCTCATGTGGAAGTTCGATGGGATACCGCTTGAAATAGCGGCGCTGTATATCAGCCACGACGTCCGCAACGTCCCCATTTCGAACGGCGTCCGCATATATCTTCGACTGGGCGAGAAGAAACTCCTTGCGAGAGCCCCTAAAGGTTCCCGGGTTGACCATGTTCGATAGGCTAAAGGGCGACAAAGGGGAGGCTCAAAGCGATAGGGAGCGGCAGGGCAAGACAAAGTAAGCGGTGTTAGTTTCTTTGTCTTTTTTCTTTGTTTAACTGCCGGTCCTAAGCCTCAGGGTCTCGTTGGCTAGTGCACTTTACTAAGCAGACACAGGATACCGCCAACCGTGCAGGAAAAATGTCAGGTAAGCAATCAATCACCCCAAAGATTCTCGCATAAAAAGAGCCCCATGTTCGCTTGTGCTTTGCTAACGTTGCCCTCACCTCTTTACCAGATGAAAGTCGTGGTTATCACCATCCCCGACGATACTCCTAACGCGCCCCAGCTCATTAATGCTGCGCTACAAGCAGTAGGCGCTACTGGAGTGGCAGGTATGTTTTCCTTTCCTCCCTTCTTGTTTACTGTCCTCGTCCACCGTTCTAATTAATCCTATTACAGCACAGACCGGCGAGGGAGCTGCCGCCGCAGCGAATGGTAAGCTGCTACTTTGTCTAATACATCAATCTACTAATTTATCAAAAATTTCAGGTCAGGAAGTTCTTGTCGCTCGTCGCACGAATTCCTCCCCCGAAATTCCGCAAACTCCTCCAAGACAAAGAGGCAGGGAGCTTGTGGAAGTTCCCCCCCGTACTCCTACAAGGGATAGGGTGGTAACAGCCGGGGGTATCGACAAGCAGGCTGGCGAACGCGGAACACCTACCCACCCCATTCTCATTTCACCCTCTGGAACAGCCGACGATCCCATTTCCATACCGTCAACACCATCCCGAGTTAACGGACGGGCTGTTCTGCTCACCACGCGATCCGCGGTTCGAGGTCAACCATCGGCTCAACGCGAACCACCACCTCCATATTCGGCCGTAGCATCTTCCTCAGGGTCATCTCGACTCCCAGCCGGGCAGAATGACCACCAACGTCGTCAACTTCAAACAGCGCGTCGCATCGGGCCGCCCCTCAAAACATCCCGCCAAGAACGTTCTGCAGCACCCTCTACGTCTCGCAAGGCAAAGAACACCGGCGGAGACGGACAGTCTCGTCAATAGATTCTCTGATGGATTCCTGCTTCATTTTTTTCTCTCATTGTTCTTGGATAGTATTCTATGAATAGACTACCCTTTTCGTAGTTGCCTCCGAGATGTGGTCGAGTACATATGGCGTTATGCCCTTATGGCAATTGATACACCCTATTTTGGATTAGTGCCAACGCGTGAACTTCACACTCATTAAAAAGCAGCAATGGGGAATCGGGAGCCGGAGATCAAGCAGAAACAAGCCCCAACGGAATTGAACAAGGACAGGGAAGGCTGTACAGAAGCAAATGACCTCGTAACACAATGATGCCGCTACTCAATACTAAATTCCGCTTGTTTCGCCCAAACCCTCGGACTCCAGTAGCTCCCTGAGCACGGCTTCATCCTCCAAACGCCTCGCCTCCTCTTTTCTGCGCAGGCTGACAAATAGTACCGTGTTCAGCGGTCCTAAGGTTACGAAGACAAGAGACTCGCTCACCGAGCCATACACTTTTTCACGTTCAAAAGCTCCCTATTAGCATGACGGTACTTTGCTTGGGCAACACGATGGTTTTGGTTATGTTGAATTTTCTCTTCTTGTGACATTGTCAGCTTCTTCCTATATTGGTTATTCATGATTACATCGTCTCAGAACCAGACAAAATGATGAAACTTACCTTTGTGCTCGTGCCCGAGCTTGTTTCCTCTCGACGAAGATATTTCTGTTGGAAAAATTATCAAACAAAGCCAGGAAACGGAAGGTAGGAACCAACTCTGTGTAATACTCCCTCCGGTATCGGTTCTTCCTCTCGCGGCGGTCCATTTTTACCTGAGTTAACGAGAATTCCTCGTTGCGAGTGAAGAAAGAGAGAAAGACAAAGACGGACAGCACAAAGAAATTTGATTGGCGAAGCGTGCCGCAAATAGTAATTGCGCGGCATGCTGCTCGACTTATCACGTCTCTGAGAAAAGCTAGACATAGGCCGTTAAGAGAAAGGCATACGGACTTTTAAAAAAGACTGACAACGGTTATTTCGCTTCCTGAGTGCATGTTTCTTCATGTGAAGATCTAGGTGTATAATAATACAAGGGCTTGACGACCCCAAATACTTAATGTCCGCAGAGATCACGAGTGAGGTTCTCGTTGTAAATCCTTAAATCTCAACCGCTCGCAAGTGCAAGCCAATTGGGAGCTCTTCGCCTCCCAAATGTGGTGTTAACCATTTCAATGGTACAATAGAATAATATCCTGCTTCTTTTTTCGCATAACCTTTGTTCTTCCGGCCGATATTGAATTTACAAGTGTAGGAACTGGGTACGAAATCACCCCGCACATTCAAATGATCGCGAACCAGGTGTAATCGGCAAGCTCAGGGAGCGCCATTGTTTTTTTATTCCTTCTCCGCCAGGCTACCACACTCTTCATAAAAAAGTATCGCTTGGGTTTCATTGTGCTATAGGTATTTAATGAGCCTCTAAGTACTCGGCGTGGTAGCCTTATTATTACTTCCCGCTGCGTTCTCCCTTCAGCTCCCTAATAAACGACAGTCTCACCCATTCTTTTCCCATGTCCGATAATCCCTACAATCGTCCTAAGAAACGCTCGCGCTGGCAGGCTGAGACCTCTTACAAGGATGTTGTCCCACTCCCAAGCAACTACCGCGCTATTCATGCACGCGAAGGAGAGCTCAGAACCGTGGGTAACACGCGCGTCACAGCAGCACAGACGAACCGCACCGTTATAAATCCCTCGTGGCATACCGAAACCGGTTGGGAGCCCATCGACGACCCAGAGTATTCGCTGGACCCCGACACTGAGTTCTACAATGCCGCGGTAGATGGGGACGTATTTCAGGTCGTGGACCCGCCGGAGGTGCCATCTGGCAAGGCGAAGAAGAAGTATGTGCAGGGTCGTGTATCGGCAAGTACATTCATTCTACTTACTCTATTTTCGTGTTGGACTCTTTATCTTATTATTTCTCTTAGAAACGCCCGCACGTTGTCTGGAAGGAGTTGCATCGCCAGACATATTTGGATGAAATACTACGATGGGAGGGGAGAGGTGATTTTCGCCAGGCAAAGCATTGCCCAGATTGCCTGGCGCGCAAGTCAGCAAAACCGGGAGATCCTCTCTATCGGTGCCAGAACTGCTTCCTACCCGACTTAGTCTGCCAAGATTGCTGTCTCAAACGTCATAGGACATTGCCGTTCCATCTAATCTCGGTAAGTATGCTACATTGCATTGCTACTATAAATATCCATCTAACATGACCATAGCTATGGACCGGAGAGAAATTTGAGCGTGTCTCGCTCAAGAGTCTGGGTCTTACCGTGCAGTTAAACCACGCCAGTCTCTTCTGTCCTAGTCCTCTATCCTGCCATCCCTCGTTACTCATCCTTCATTCTAACGGCATACACGAGGTTGCAATAAAATACTGTGGATGCGATAGGGCGATCCCTCCACATATACAGCTGCTGCGCCGCGGTCTCTACCCGGCGTCTCAAATTGTTCCCAAGACTTGCGCAACTTTCGAACTACTGGACTTGCTGCATAAGCTAGCGTTGACAACGAAATCAAACACTTACGACTTCTACCGTGCAATCGAGAAGTTAACAATCAACACGGGGATATCGGTTCCCAAGTCGCGTTACCGGCAATTGATGCGGATGGTTCTCCAGTGGCGACACCTCAAGCTTTTGAAATGGGGTGGACGGGGACACGATCCCACGGGAGTGGCTGGAACACAGGAAGGTGAACTTGCTATTTCGTGCCCATCCTGCCCCAGACCAGGGATCAACCTTCCTACTGACTTCGAAAATATACCCGAGGCTACCAAGTAAGTGCGCGCTTTTCGTCATATCAATGATTTCGCTCACACCATGTCATATTAATAGGTATCTATATATGGCATTCATTTGTCTAGATGCCAATTTCCGGCTCAAGAATCAGCTCGTGTCCAACTACTCACAGGATCCGGGACTTGGAATAGGTTGGGCATATATGCTGCCGCGAGAACCGTACGAGTCCTACGTCATGAGTCGAGCAAATGACGACGATGTGAGTTCTTATTCAACGTGTTTAGAGCTTCGTGAAGGACATTATTGAACCATTCATTTTAACACTAATAGATCAGTACATGTGTCGGCCTACAGGCCTTGGCCAAAGCATCGACGAAGTTCTCGAAAGGATTAAGGCATACTGGCGTGGGGGGTGCATTTTGCGGCAGGTCAGAGATGATCCTGCCGCTAGGAATTGGCAACTTACAGAAAGGAGAAAGGTACGTGCCTAATCGTTGTTCAAGCTCAGACATTGACGACCAACCGCATATTGCATAGATACGCGAATATGGATTACATTTTCGGATCAGCTCTGCAATCATTGTCCCTGGTTCCATTAATACTCATTAGTTACGACATCGCTTGCCAATGGTTTATCAACCTGTTCAGTCGTATCGATGCCCACTGGCCGGATAACATCAAACCAAACACGAACACGAATTTCATTCCAGCCATTCCCAAGTTACATGAGCCAATGCATGGAAAGGCTAACCATGAGGTTTACTCCCTCAACTTCATCCACGGGGTCGGTGAATCAGACCTCGAAACGCCAGAAAGGGGATGGGCGTTCCATAATGCTCTCGGCAAATCTACCCAAACTCAAGCACCTGGATCACGTCACGATGTTCTAGATGATCATTTTAATTTCTATAATTGGCTCAAGTACTTTTCCCTCGGCCACACCCTTATGCGCAAATACAAAGCTGCGCTTGCACTAAGGAACATCCAAGTAGAGGGACATCGTGGTTTGACAGCTTCATTACTCCATTCCGAAAACTCCGCCCACTTGCCAGAACAATGGGAGAAGATGTGCGTCGAATGGGAACAAGACACATTCCCGAAGAAGAAGGCAAACCCGTACCATACCAAAGAAAGCAGTGCGTCTTTTGTCGTCGTGCCTGGAATATAATTACTCACTATTCTATTTCGCTTAGATATCTCCGAGAAGCAAGTGAGAAAAGAGCTCGCTGATGAAGACGAAATTGCTCTTCGAAGGGGCGGCGTCATGCTGCACACGACGAGCGCATCAACATTTTTGCTTCTGGGCCTCGAGTTGGAGGACATCCAGTACGTATATTCGCACCTTATGATTGAGATAAGTCTGCGGAAACTAAATGCTATTTTTGTATTAGACGACGAGTTCGTCGGCAGGCTAAGAGTCTAGCGCCGCATGCATCTACCCGTCAGGAAAGCGGTCTCACCGAACAGAGGAACATTCTTAGGCAGAGAATACGAGCTTGGGAGGAGATTCTTCCCATATATGTCCCCGGCATTATACAATACCGTGCAGATCTCGCTCAGGCAGCAAGTGTCGAAGCGTCAACGACGTCCGATAATCCGGAGGACGCCGTAATTTGGTTGCCGTCCAGCATTCCTACGGAGCATCGCTTACGAGTTTGTGTTTCGGGACTTTCGGCAAAGGAGGAGAAGCTACGTTTAGCTCAATGTCACGATGCCCTTGATAGTATTCGGCATATACTCAGGATTAAAAGCCGGATGGTCGCTTTCAAAAATCGGAACGTACGGGGTCAGCGTGAAGGAACGAGATCGCGAGCTATAATTGACCGTGTGCACGAGCGTGCACGAGCAGCTGCTGAGAAGTATAGGGCTGTTAGGGCAGCATACATGAAACTGCGTGGACCAGGACCATGGGAGGATACGCTGCGTGTTCTACATGATGGGGATCTGCGATCTTATCGCGACCCAAATTCTCTGCGCCCACGGCAGCCTCGTCGAGGTATTCTGGAAGATGATCAGGTTGCAATGTTGGATCAACAGCCGGCCGACGTTCCCGAATTAGAAGATGCTGATATTGATCTGTTTCCACAGCTCCGTGAACGACGCGATGGGACAGGGGAGACGCGTCGCACGCTTTCATGGATCTGGATCACTGATTCGAGTGCCGGGGATGCTCATGAGGATAATGATGATATTTTGCGGGCGGAGTGGGCTAAGAGTCGCGCAAGAGCTGCCCGAGCAGCTGAAGAAGTGCTTCTATTAAAAGAAGAGATGCGTCGGACGATATCATATTTGGAATGGAAAGCTGCATGGTGGGATCAGCGATCAACATCTCGACAAGTGGAGAGTAAAGAACTTACCGAAGGAATCCGTGCCTATGCGAGCACGCAGGCAGGCCTGCAGCGAGCCCTTTTACAAGAGTTCCGTCGCTTATGGAAAGCTCCACTGGAAGAAGAGGAAGGACTTCACGAAGAAGGCGAGGACGACGGAGACGAGAGTGAGGAAAGTGAGGTAGAAGAATTTGATATTGATGCTAATGACGACGGAGAAATGTCTGATGTTGAGTAGTTTACCTTCGTATTTAGGTTTTATCCCGAATTTGTCTGAGTTTTATCTCATATCGCACTATGTCTCAATTTTTTTTACCACTGTACTATCATAAGATGTGGCTTCGTTGTACTGTACAACGATCCTGCTATTTTTTGTCCTGGAATGCTCGCGCGCGGCACGCGTCACCGATGTAACTAAAAATAATACAAGGCGGCGGCGCGGCGCGCGAGGTCTCGATATAAACACGACCGGTAACCGGTTATGTTTATCGTCCGTTACCGTGCTATTAAAAATAGCTACGCTTCCAAAAATACTGCTACGCCAGCGGCGGCTTGCGCCAACGTCATCCAACCGACGCAAGAGCCATCCACCCATTCCCGGTGGATAATAGGCATTTTGACTACGTAGAATATACATGCATGTATGTAGAATGTCAATAGTATTTTTTTTTTCAAAGAAAACGACCCAGAAACAAGGAAATCCCAACGTCATCCAGATCCATCCCGACCCATCCAGCCCATCCCGCCCCATCCCGCCCAACGGTGGCCGCGCTGAACCGCCCAAATAATATTACCTATCCCTACCTACCCCTGGGTATTTTTTTCGCCGCCCCGAACGGCCCCGAACCCAGCGAGCGCGCTGCCCCAGCGCCGCCGGACGCGTTTGGCGCATTGTTTGGCGCTGTTTGACTACAGCATCCCCCCAGCGCGCGCGCGCGCACAACCCCCGCCCATTTCCCGCCCCTACCGGAGGTATATACACCTATCTGGGCACCTGACCCGCCCACCAGAGCCATCAGCTATCCTACCCGGCACCCCCGGCACCCAAAAGCACCTCCCAGAGCATACCTTCTATATGTGGTAGGTAGGTCAGTGCCACCCTGGATGTATGTGATCACTAGGCAGGTACCCTTATATCATGTATGATATTAGAGTACATGGCTGGTGGGCAGCGATGGCGACGGCGTGGTGGTGTTGGCGAAGGTGGGTGTTGGCGGCGAAGGTGGCGAATGGCGGCAGCGGCGGCGACCGAGGGGTGGTGTATGGCGGTAGCGGAAGCGGCGAGCCGTGAGGGATGGCGGATGGTGGCGGTGGAGGTGGAGGTGGCAGGTGGATGGCGGAGGTGGCCAGCGAAGGGTGGATGGGGCGCCGACGGAGGCGATGGTGCTGGCGGTGACGGCAGACGGCGCTGGGGGAGAGGGTAGTGGTGGTGGATAGGCTGGTGGTGGTGAGAGGTGGTGGTGGTGGTGGTGAGAGATGGTGGTGGTGGTTGAAGAGGGTGGTGGTGGTGTAAGAAGAAGGGGATCGCAACCCAACGCTTGGTTGAAATCACCCGATATGGTAATTTCCGGGACCGGTCCGTTCGTATCCGGTCTCGAGCTCGTCGTCGAGCGCGATGAGTATGAGCCACTGGAGGAATAATCGGAAAGAAACAGTGTACAATATATTAGCTACAGTCGAATATATCATAAATGTCATATTATTTTGTCAATATGTTGAAAACTCATCGAGTTATTGAAAGACCTCAAAATGAACGAGGTTCGAACACTTTTCAAATCCAATAAATGAACCTCACGCCTTCGATTTGAGATTTTGTGAAGACAAATACCTATTAGCATAAAAATTTCTCGGAAAACATAACTAGTATACTATTAGAGTACTGTACAGTTAATTTTTACTTGATATACTACCCTACTGCTTCACAAAAAAAAAATCTTTCCTGGGTACATTTGGCTGCAATGTACGAAATCACCACGCTGGGATCTCGGTCATCTCGGCGATCGTCCATTTGCTTAATTTTGTCACCTTAAGAATTTTGTTTTTTCATTAGTAGAAGCTTAAACAAATCTACTAGCTATTCTATATCTTTAAAGTAAATTAAATATTGCAGAACAGCCCGTAATCGTCATGGTCGACGATGTGCTCGAATCCGGCTATAAGGCTTACCGGAGCCGGAATTGCCTTATCGGGCAAATTGAACCAACTCTCGCGTTGGCCTGGCTCTTTCTCCTTGACCACCACCACCACCGTTCTCACCACCACCCCACCCTCAGCGCCGCCATCCGCCTCCCACCTCCATCGACCATCAGCACCGTCATCACCATCTCCATCACCGCCGTCCCCACCTCTTCCTGCCCGCCACCTCCGCCTGCCTCAACAACGGAGAAGAAGGGCTCGCCAACCCCCTCCATTGCCACGTCCACCACCACCTACCTCACTGCTGCCAACCACCACCAGGATCGCCCATCACCAGCTCCGTCGCTAGCGCCAAAAGAGGCAGAGCAGGACCAGGAACGATGGAAAGGACGAGGAGAGTGGCGAGGAGGAGTGAAAGGGAAAGCGAGCACAGGGTGAGGAGGGGAGGGTGGGCACTGGGTGAGGAGCGGTGGAGGGCGGGAGGGCGAGTGCAGGGCGAGGCACTCGAGGAGAAGAGGCGGGTGACGCGAAGAGAGGCGGGTAGGGTGGAGAGGACGAGGAGGGGAGGACAACGTGTGTGACGGGTATATTACTTCTTGCCGTATCTTATCGTCTGCCGAATCCGCCGCGCCACCCTTCGTTATCTTATCTCATGCTTGGTGGCTGCACTCTATTTGTACATATTAGATTAGAATCTCGACTTATATTCGTACTGTAGCCATTCTAATAATATATCTTACTTCTTGCTTCCGCTGTCATGAATTAAGGTCAGAACTCTGAGAGAGTTCCTTCTCTACCCTCGCCGGCTGAGCACCCTGACATCTGCTCCCCGGTCTCGGGTGACAAGACCCCTCGCGAGGGTTACACGCGACGCCCATGACTAAAAGTCACAAGCTCCGCCCTTTCCCTTCTTCCACTACGAGGATTCCCACTACGCGTCACAATGGTGGGGGCACCGCGGAATCTTCTACTAGTGGAAGAATTCCTTTTCGTCGAATACCCCTCTGGTTATGCCTACTCGACTGGGGGGCCAAATGTGCCTCGATATTCCCGACTTCCCAAGCGACCTCGTACGACCTGATTCCACTCGCGTACGACGACCAAAACTCGTACGATGACAACCGCTAGAAGCTAGCTCAAATTTGTCGCTTGGGGCTGGAAGCGAAACGCTCCGCTCCAGCGTACTCGAATAACACTGTTAGGCTGGCAATGCGAGACATTCCGCTTATCAGTAGTATTTCATCTAAGGGTCGGGTCCTGCGCTATGCGATAGGCCTACCTCGTTGATGAATTACTCGAGATGAAAATTTGAGACTATAGCATCGATTATCCTAACGAGGTACCGTCGGAATGCCTCGAGTCTCGACTTAATTCCCCAACCACGCTTACAGTTCCTGGCGAACTTACGAAGAAAATTTTAACGCTCTCCCCAAGTAAATCGACCACGCTATGCCCTGCCGATACCAACTTATAAAGGCTTTCCCCGTTTACGCAGTTCCCGCTGTCCTCTACCCATGTCCTCCTCTAGAGGAACCAGCAAGAATCAGCCCTCTAAGGCTCGCTCCGCTAGCGGTCACAAGCCTACTTCTACTAGTCCCGTGGAAGGCACGAACGACGCTCCCAAGAAACCGCATGGTCATAAGAAACGGGTCACAATAGAAGACTCACGACCGGACCCTCAGTCCTTTGGAGAAACCTTGCCCTCGAGAGCCGGTGGACCCGTTCTGGAACCCGCCGAGACGGCTGCTTCGAGCGCTGTTGGCGATACCAAGGGTCCGCCTGGATCTTTCTATAGTTCCTCCTTCAGTGAAAGCGAAAGCGTCCGATCGACTTCAGTCACCCCTTCCTTGCAATCCTTGGTCAACAATGGAAGTGCCAATGAATCAGACGATACTGTGCCAGCTACTCAGAAAAGGGAGGAAGGAGGAAGCCCCCGTATCTTCGAAGGAATTCCTGTAGCGAAGGATCTGCCTCTGTACGACGAGCCGATTCATAACTCCATAACACGTTACCATGAACCTTTCGACCCTCTAGTAGATATCGACCCTTTGGAAGAATTCGGCGCAGTAAATGGACTGCTGCCTGACCGACCCCCTGAAGAAGCTATGATGCTTCGCGACATAGTTATTCGTTGGACGGCTCCTCACCTCGCTTGTCTATGGGACAGCCTACATCAAGCTATCGATGCTTTCCTGCGTGCCAGGGTAACTATCACGGAATTAGTTGCCTATGACGTGCAGAACGACTCCACCTTCTATGCGTTACCCAAGGAACGTCTAAACGAAATAGGACAGATAATCTTGGCGATCACCCAAATCCTCGCCTCATTCGCTGAATTTTTCTACCGAGGGAAGAGAGCGGCCTTTTCGGTGGATGTCAATTACTCTCTTCTGAGACTATTGGCTTGGCATGAGAACCCTTCCGAGCTTGCTCTCTCGTTTCCCCTTCTTCAACGTCGTTGCGAAATTGCAGTCACACATATCTCCAAATATTTCAATAAAATTCGTGCCATATTCCTCGACGATGACAGAGCCGTCTCCGTAGCTTCGTATAACTCCTCCACGCCTTCAGAAAGATCGAGGGTAGCTCGATTATCCCCTCGAAGCGTCCTCGTACATCTAGCCGCTAGAGATGACTACCCTCAAGGTTTTTCTAGAGAAGACCTCAACACCAGGAATAGGCTCCTCGACGCGGAAGGACTACAAGTGAACGCTTCTTCGCGCCACTACGTTTACCGCGCTAGAACACCTTCAGTCCTTCCTCCTCCTCGAAATGCGCCCTTGCCTGATGAAGCAAACCCAGATTCGATTAGTGGATTTTTGTCCCAGAGAAATATTAGTCTCAACCCAGTTAGCACAGTTCCCGTTCCGCAATCCATTTCTACCATTCCTCCGAATCATACTATTTCGTCTCTGCCTGGGGTAGGCCGAATCCAGGACGTTGGACCTAAGTTATCTGGGGGGCCATTGATGCCGACGCGTGGGATCCTACCTCGATCTCCGGATGACTTAACTAACACTACGTCCCAAGTCATTACTGTTCAGAATAACCAAGGATGGACTAGCTACCAGTATAAGTCTAATCTTTCTTCCGGGACTCCTGGAGAGACGCGCAACAATTCACCTAATAATCTATACTTCAATCAACGCCCCGGATTTTCCTCAGGTCTTAATAAACCTGACCATAACGCTCCGATTGAATCCAATGAACCTCCTGGGCGGTATAGTGGTTGGCCAAGAGGACCTAACGGTCCTGACGGACCCGGAGGCCCCGGCAGTCCTGGAGGCCCCAACGGCCCCGGGGGTCCGAATGGCCCTAGTGGTCCAGGTGGCCCCGGAGGACCTGGAGGGCATGGAAATCCTAGAGGATATGATAATCGCGGAGCCGGAGGAGGAGGAGGTGGAGGAGGTCCTCCTAAACCTTCTATCCCGACCGCGCCTAATGACGACGATTGGCAAATGAACCCGAAAATTAACCTATCCAACCTGCCGCAATGGAATGGAAAAAGCGACTCCTTGATAGCCTATCTAAGTGAGATGAGTGGATTCTCGAAACTCGGAACTAAAATGCGAAGAGGAATAGGACAACTAGCTACGGTGAAATGGTCCGGCCCAGCTCGTCAGTGGTGGGATACTCTTCCCTCTCCGGAACAACTCTACCTCAGTCAGAGTTGGGATTACTTGCTTAGGGGTATTCGTGAACACTTTATGAACGAAAACTGGGTGCGAGAACGCACCAAAGAATTCGAAGAAATGAAGTTTAGACAGAAAGGACACGATAATGAGTCCCCGTTAGAATTCGTCCAGCGAAGAATTCGACATCATCAATTCCTGTTCTCGGATGATGCTGACGGACCTCCAGCGGTATCTCGAATCTTGCGAACCCAACCGACTGAGTGGGCTCACACTCTTAATGTATACTCCTGCCCAACCCTATTTCAGCTACAGAATGTAGCCTCACAAATGCAACATTCGCTCGAAAGCCACTTCCTTCTCAACGAAAAGCTTAGGAACCCTCATCAAAACTCTTACTCTTTTCATAAGAAGCGAAACGTCATGATTGCCTCGACCGGTCAGGGTGAGAACGAAGAAACGGAAAGCGAATCGACCGAAAGTTCTGAAGAAGAATCCCCCAAGGAAGCGAAAACTGTCTTCAAAAAGAAGGGTCACTCGAAAGGACCCGTCAAACCTCGTTCCAACAAGTTTCCGGAAGGGAAAACTATAAACGGTTACTCCTTTGCTAGAGACGACTCAGTCGTCAGTGCGAAACTTCCTAACGGTACTTGCTTTATTTGCACGAGCCCCAAACATTTCTTCCGAGACTGTCCTCATTACGGAAAGTTTGAAGTGCTCCGGAACGCTAAAATGCTTCACGTGGATTGGGAACCTGACCAAGAGAAGGAATGGGATCGAGAGTACTTAGCCATGTTGGTAGAAACGAAATCTGATTCTTTGTCTGCTTATTTGTTGAACGATGAAGAAGTCTCTATTAGTAAGGAAGCCTGCAACGCGACAATCTCCCAGGATAAACTCGTCGAGGACTATACGATTCCCCGGAAAATTAAACGGAAATTACTTCGAACAAAAGGCCCCGTATCAACCACGAGTGGCTTGACGAGGGTTGACCGAGAGTCAGGAAGTGAAGGCTGTGACGAAAGTCGCGCTCGATCTACTGCGGCTCCGGAAGGCCTCTCATCGCTCTCGATAGTTAATGTTCCCAAAGGAAGGGCTCTTCCGGAAGGACTAGGATCCCTAGGCGCGCGAGCTCTGCATATTAAGGCTCAAGTGGCTCGCATCGAAGAAAAACCAATAGTAGCTCGTTTAGATTCAGGAGCAGACATAACGCTGATGTCAGAAGAATACTACAAGTCGCTTCCTGGATTGCCTAACATTAAGGAAGGACTTAGAATGAAGCTATACCACTTAACGGGAAACGCTAAGGTCCTGGGATTCATCAGAACCTTACTGTTCACGGAAGCTAATGACGGATCGATCCTACAATTTGAGTTGGAAGTCTACATAGTTAGAGACATGCACGTTCCGCTACTTCTGGGTGAAGATTTTCAAACTACCTACGAACTAGGCCTGGAAAGGTATGCTTCCGGTCACAGTGAAGTCATTGTAGGAAGACGGGGTATCTATCGTATTGCTGCCTCTTCTGCTCAAAGCGTACGGCTCGGGTTCGAAATTAGGCAAGCCTTCACGTCGCAGTCCTTCGTCCGTTCCCGAGCCGTGCGAAGAGCTCGAGCTAAAGCACGAGGCTTCGACAAAGACGCTCCCGTAGTTGCTGAAAAAGACACCCGAATAGAAGCCGGCGCGGTTCGCAACGTTAAAATTGTCGCTCCCTTCGGTTCGCAAGAGGAATGGATAGTTGAAAAGGTTATCATTGGCACCGAGAACAGCGACGTTCTCGCTGCTCCTACTACCTGGATCAACTCCTCCTACCCATACATTCCCATAGCGAACCCTAGTTCCAGACCTCTATATATACGAGCTGGAGATGTCGTAGGCCATCTACTTGACCCCGCTACGCTAGATAACCCTACCGGTGAAACGTTAGACCGCTGTGCTGCTGCGGCCGACGCTCTGCGTACCGTAATAACGGGATCCCTCAAGGATCAAGACCTCGCGGATGCTCAAGAAATCAAGGAACCTAACACAGATAAATTAGAAGGAGACGAATCCTGGGGCCCTAAGACCACCGAGATAAACGTTGAAGAAAACGAAGGCGACATATCAGAGTTAGTCAATCTAGGGCCAGACATTCCTTCTGAATATTCGGATCGTCTAGCCCAAGTGCTAAGAAAAAACAAAGCGGCTTTCGGAGTAGACGGTCGCCTCGGTCAAGTAGAAGCTAGAGTTGAAATTCCATTGAAGCCAGGAACTCAACCCATCTCTGTCCCAATGTATGGTGCTTCTCCGGCCAAAAGAGAAGTGATTGACAAACAAGTGAAAGCCTGGTTTGAGGCTGGGGTTATAGAGCCGTCTGTCAGCCCATGGGGCTTCCCGGTTGTAGTTGTTTATCGCAATGGTAAACCACGGCTAGTAGTTGACTATCGCAAGCTTAACGCCTGTACGATCCCCGATGAATTCCCTATCCCTAGACAGTCGGAAATAATTCAAGCACTTTCTGGATCCCAAGTTCTATCTTCGTTCGATGCTTTAGCCGGTTTTACCCAATTAGAAATGGCTGAAAAAGCGAAGGAAAGAACGGCTTTTCGTTGCCACCTGGGCCTTTGGCAATTTAAGAGAATGCCCTTTGGCTTACGCAATGGGCCATCTATTTTCCAAAGGATCATGCAAGGCGTTTTAGCTCCCTTTCTCTGGCTTTTTGCTCTCGTTTACATCGACGATATCGTTATATTTTCCCGCAACTGGGACGATCATCTACTCCACCTAGATAAAGTACTTTCCGCTATTTCTAACGCTGGTATCACCTTATCCCCGTCTAAATGCTTCGTCGGATATTCTTCTATTTTACTCCTAGGACAAAAAGTTTCACGTTTAGGACTATCAACACATAAGGAAAAGGTCGCCGCTATCATGGACCTCGTCCGACCTCATAATACTTCCGAATTGCAAAAATTCTTGGGCATGCTAGTCTATTTCTCGCAATATATTCCATTCTATTCCTTCATAGCTACCCCGCTATTTGCGTTGCTTCGAAAAGGGGTCCGTTGGCACTGGAATGCTGAACACGAAACCGCTTGGGTGCAAGCCAAGGAAGCTTTAGCAGCCGCTCCAGTACTCGGTCATCCGTTGCAAGGGGTCCCTTATCGCCTCTATACAGATGCTTCGGATTTTGCTTTGGGCGCTAGCCTACAGCAAGTACAACCAATGCTCATTAAGGACCTAAAAGGCACGCCTGTCTACGACCGACTTCGTAAAGCTTGGGATGCAGGGGAAACTGTTCCTTCATTGTACCCTACCTTAGTCAAGGAAATAATCGAACGACCCTCAGCGGACGATTGGGCTTCAAACTTCGAAGATACAACAGTGCACGTCGAACGCGTCATAGCCTACTGGAGCCGTTCTTTGAAACCAGCGGAACGAAACTATAGCGCTACCGAAAGGGAAGCCCTAGGAGCAAAGGAAGCGTTGGTCAAATTTCAACCGTTCATCGAAGGCGAAATTATCACCCTGATCACCGACCATGCTGCTCTACAATGGGCCCGGGTCTATGAGAATGCGAACAGACGACTGGCGGCGTGGGGGGCGGTATTCGCCGCCTACCCGGGTCTTAAAATTGTTCATCGTCCAGGAAGAGTGCACTCCAACGTCGACCCGCTATCGCGAATGCCTCGGATACCGCCGCACAGTTCTCCTGTTCAAGATGACTGCGTTACGATAGTTCAAGACGAGTCCAAGAGAGAGTTAGCTCAAGAAGCCGAAGACAAAGGATCGCATAGGCCTGCTCCTAAAGCGGCCTTCTCCGTATGGTGGTGGGAAGATGCCATCGAAAAGTCGGCTTATCCAATTATGACCAGAAAACAGAGAGCAGAACAGCAAAGAACAGATTTGGCTCAAGCTGGAAAGGACGAACATAAAGACGACGCTGAAAACGGCCCTCTGCCTTTCGAGAATGATGATCCCTGGACTTACCCCGCTGGCTGTAAAATCCCGCCTGATAACCTCGAAGAAGATTGGGATAATCGTTCGCATCTATTGGTATCAATGAATCCGCAAATCGTCAAAGATTTTATCGCGGGATACCAAGAAGACCCTTTTTTTAAAACGAGATACCTAGATGAACAGCCTAACCCAAATCAAGTGCTGACTGCTTCGCATTTTCGGAAGGCTGAGAATGGACTATTGTACTTCTTAGACGCTGATTGGAACGCTAAGCTATGCGTACCCAAGAATCAAGTCAACTTCGTTCTGAAATGGATTCATGACTCCCCATACGAGAGCGCTCACGCCGGCTACAAGAGATTTTCTCAGCGACTCCAGGAGGTGTTCTACTGGAAATCACTGTATCAAGATGCCTCTTCTTTCGCATTAACCTGTGACGTCTGTCAAAAGATAAAAACAGATCACAGGAAGAAGACCGGAGCCCTGAGGCCTGCACATATTCCTGCTCGACCTTTCGATACTGTATCCTTGGATTTAATCACTGGGTTACCGCCGTCGGGAAAAGAGAAATTCACGGCCGTGCTCGTCATAGTGGATAAATTAACCAAGTTCGCTATCATTGTGCCGACCCACAACACGCTAGATAGAGAAGGATTTGCCAAGATCTTTGTTGAGAAAGTAGCAAACGTTTTCGGACTACCTACGAGAATAATCGCGGACCGAGATAAGAGATGGGCTACCGACTTTTGGAAGTCAGTCGTATCTTGCTACGGCAGTGTTATGGCTCTGTCCTCATCTCATCATCCGCAAACCGATGGACAGACTGAAATCCTGAATGCCACTATAGAACAGATGTTGAGAGCTTATGTAGCGGGCAAAAGAAGCGAGTGGTCATCTTGGTTGAGCGTGTTAACTTTTTCCTACAATTCCGCTGTTCATTCCTCCACCACCTATTCCCCGAATTTCCTCCTTTTGGGTTATCATCCTAGAATATCTACGAGCGCCCTCCTGAATGAAACAGACCCTTCGTCTAGGCCATTCCTGCCTAGCCAAAGGGCTGAAGAATTCATTACTTCCTTAGACGAGGCCAGAACAGCCGCTCGTAACGCCTTAGTACTTGCGCAAGAAAAGCAGGCTAAAGCCTACAATAAAGGTCGAAGACCCGGAGACGAAATCGAGGTCGGCGATCTGGTCCTGATAAACCCTCATACCCTGAAATTAGTAGAAGCCGAGGGCACTGGGAAAAAACTAGTCCAGCGAACGATAGGCCCTTTCGAAGTCTTGGAGAAAGTAAACCCAGTAGTCTACCGCTTGCGTCTACCAGACTCCTACCCTATGCACCCTGTTTTCAACGTCAGTCACCTCAAGAAATACCACCCTTCCCCTGCCGAATTCGGTGAACGAGAAACCCTACCCACTACTCGCGAATTTCTAGCCAGTCCTGAGTACGAAGTAGAAGCTATCCTGGGCCACAAGCTCGCCAGCAAAAAAACGGGTAATAGGAGAATGTATAGAGTTAGATGGACTGGCTACGGACCCGCTGACGATTCGTGGATTTCCGAATATGACTTGCGCAACGCCCCCGAACTTAAACGAGAATACTTGGCTTTACATGGTCTTAAATAATGTTTCTTGACTATTCCTTTTATTTCCTTTATTTCTTTATTCTTTGTTTCTTCTTGATTAATTGCGTCTTAATTCTATCTACTATTCCTTTTCATTTACTTTCAATTCAATAAAAAGCGAGGATGCCGAATTAATGAACAACAGTAGGATTCGGTGGCACTGGAACGGAATCGTGGGATGATTAAGTAATCTTCGGAGGAATAAGACGGGAGCTTTCGAATAACTCCCTTCATCTCGAACCGTCACTGAGGTATCGGCTTGGACGCGTGGAAACACAGCTCCAGTTGTACCTCTTTCCGTCCAAGCGCTAGAACAAGTATTCGGCTGCTTCCAGCGCTGATACCTAGTTCTCAACCCGCGGGCTCTCGTTTGAAATAACAACTGAGGCTTGAGGGCGCAGCGTAGACGACGAAGATGAATCGAGCTACTCCTTTCAAGTTGAACCGCCTCATGAGTTTCGCCGGTTACACCTTACCGCCAGTAGTGCTGGACGCTATGCTGTTCTACCTCCCTTGTTTCGTTCTCTGCGCCTACCGAGTGGTGGAATGCTTTTCGCGTGTATGGGAAGTTTGGTCGCCCAACGATCGTCGCTCAGTTTTCTACCCCGGCGTAAGGAATACGAACATCAAACTAGGCCTTTCCTTGCCTCCAGGAATGCGTCGCTACGACGGACATTTGGGCCGTTTCGATCCTACAGTCTCCCCCCAAGCTTACGACAAAAACAAACCCTGGCTGGGTTTCATCCTCGCTATTTCAGATTCTTCGCTACCCGAAAGTACTCCCTTCCCGAAAATATGGATACGCGACAAAACTATCGGACACCATCGAATCGATTCCCGTTTCCTTCTACATCTGTCGCGGCGCGTTCAAACCTTGCTCGAACGAATAAACGAATGTTCAGCTCTGCGAAACGTCCGGCCCGACCTTTGGGATTCTCGCCCCAGTAAACCGGACAAGGAAGATGTGATGAATCTCAGACGAATCATCTCCTTTGAAGAAGCGGTGGACAACTACGCGGCTGTGCAAAGAGGAGTGAAGATTCTGGCTGCCTGGCTCCGAATGGCAGTAGCTTACTTTCTCCACCCTCCGACCGCTTGCTCGCCGCTAGAACGAGTCCCCCCTGCAGACGAGACATTGATGGGAGTATGGCTGAACGGATGTGAAGAAGAGGAGGGAATTTGGTTAATGGCTAATCGAGTACCCTGCTATATAATCCATGAAGTGGATCCAGCTCGGGAAAACCCTACCGTCTCTGGAACTATCAGGTTCTCGGACTTCGTAACCGATACGCCTGCTCTGTTCTTAGGGCCCTCCGTCAACCCTCTTGACCAACTCGCGCGTAAAAACGGGAACGATTGGCTAAATTTACAAGAAGAGATCGGTCAAGCGGTTCCGGAGCTCCTCGTCTATTTACGCTCAGACAGGGAAAAATCATCGCCTTACGCCCAAGGATGGAGAAATGCCGCGTACATAAACCCCTTACCCGCGTTTAGGATCTCTCGAATATCTGTTCAAAACGTACCCGAGGAGCCGGACGAAGCCATGGACCCTCCACCCGTAACCGGAGACAACTCGGGAAACAAATGGCATGATTGGGCGGAGGAGGAGATCGACGACGACGAATCCGCTTACTTCCAGCAAGGGAAACGCTATCAAGCAACGGAGGAATCGATCGTATATTACGACCGAATAAACGCTCGGCGACTCTACTTGGATTACCCTCTTAAAGCCCCTCCTGGCTATAGGGCTAATCCCTCCATCTATGGTATACCGTTCCCCAAAGCTCGGTTCCTAGAAAAGCTGAGAGACGGGACGTTCAAGACTCTCGATGCTACCACCTGGGTTTACTTCGAGAGGGTGCAGAAAGCCGGAGACTTGGCTCGCTGCTACAACCCGGAATTGCCAGAGGATCAATACGACGGTCTTCCGTTACCTGGTTGGTCGGAAGAAGAGCAGGCAGAAAGGAACGGTCACGGAACAGTCAGCGAAAACGACGACGACCTGGACAAAGTGTCTATTCCCAGCGACGACTACATTCCCTATGAATGCCCAGTTGTGGGGAACGACTCCCCGTCCTTGAACCCCTCTGTTACTCCTTCGGCCCGCCGTTCTTCATCCCCGGTTACCCGACCGTATCGAAACTCGCCCTCTCCTCGCAGTGCTCCTCAAATCTCGCCTCCTAAAAGATGGTATTCGTCTCGTCCGAACTCGGAGGTAGTTCGCGCTCGTGATACTCGTCCGATTCAACGTAATGAAAGATACTACCGACTTGAGCAAAGAGAATTCCCGAGACAGACTCCACCTTCCCGTCGCTACTCTCCTCCTCCCCGTCGCTACTCTCCTCCTCCCCGTCGCTACTCTCCTCCTCCCCGTCGCTACTCTCCTCCTCCCCGTCGCTACTCTCCTCCTCCCCGTCGTTATCCATCTCCTCGTCGGCGTTTTCCTTCGCCTCGTCGTCGTTCTCCACCGCCTCGTCGCCGCTCTCCTTCTCCTCGCCAAAGATCTCCTCGTTACCGTTCCCCGTCTCCGCGCTGTCGATCTCCCGTTAGGAAAGGGAGCCCGCTCCTCCCTAACTCGCTTACATCTAACGGAAGGAGTTTTCATAATGAAGCTGGTTCATCTAATGCCAAACGACAACGTTCTCCAACGGACAACTCTTCGTCGCACTCGTTAACGTACGAAAGACATCTCGTCTCTCCTCCGTGCAAGGACTCGGCGGACTCTCCAATTGACCCCTCCCTGCTGCCTACAAAACGTGCCAGACGACTATCTGCCGGAACGGAAACTCGTGCTTCTCTCTTGGATCGTCTGGACCCTCCTCTGGACCCAGAAACAGCGGTTACAGTGTTCAAACCGGTATCAATTACTCTAAGCAACGGCCTCGACGCATTGAACCACCCGGATGCGGAATCTCTTGCGCTTGTCTTTCCTACCCCGTTAATTCCGCACGTGCCCGTCCTTACCGAAATCAACGAAGAAGGGTGCTCCAGGTTCCTTATTCTCTGGAATCTGCCGAGTTACCAACTCTGGGAGCAAGTCATTAATTGGATCGAAGCCGTCCTCAAACTTGTAAAATCCGCTCGACTATTGAAGGTCTCCCGCACGAATGAAGCCGGCCAACAAGTGTTTTGGTTAGCTTTCCAAGAGCCCGACGACGCCTCCGCTTTCAGAGGTCAAGTTGCTGGACGCGTCACTACGGGAGGTCACCCCGTCGCTTGCGACTTCGTATCTGCTGACGAATATAGCGCTGTCGCTGGCGCTAAACCTCCAACCTGGTTCCCGAGCGGTAGTTTTTCTGTCGGCATTAATAGATTTTCCCTCTTGACCACCCTGGAACTAGTCCGTCAACCTAAAGCCTCATTAGCCAGCAGATTGGGCTTACCGCTGAATGACACCCCTGTTTGGACACATCGTAAGGCTAAACGGGGAAAACGGAAGCCTCAGCGACGGCTGGATCCTGCAGACGGGGGGGCTTTGTGACGGGTATATTACTTCTTGCCGTATCTTATCGTCTGCCGAATCCGCCGCGCCACCCTTCGTTATCTTATCTCATGCTTGGTGGCTGCACTCTATTTGTACATATTAGATTAGAATCTCGACTTATATTCGTACTGTAGCCATTCTAATAATATATCTTACTTCTTGCTTCCGCTGTCATGAATTAAGGTCAGAACTCTGAGAGAGTTCCTTCTCTACCCTCGCCGGCTGAGCACCCTGACATCTGCTCCCCGGTCTCGGGTGACAAGACCCCTCGCGAGGGTTACACGCGACGCCCATGACTAAAAGTCACAAGCTCCGCCCTTTCCCTTCTTCCACTACGAGGATTCCCACTACGCGTCACAACGTGTGGGGAGGACGAGAGGCGAAGGCGGAGAGACAAGAAGAGGAGGACGAGAGGATGGAGAGGCAGGGAAGTGAGAGAGGTAGGGGGAGTGAGCGAGGTGATGACGGCGAGCGCGAGCGTGAGGAGGGGAGAGGGCGATGCAAAGCGAGGCAACGAGGACGAGGACGAGGATTGTCCTCGTTCTCCCTTTGATTTGTTTTTTGTTTTATTAAAAATGAAAGGGGAGGAGCTCCCCTTTCCTTTTACTTAGTATATTTTTATTGTAAGTATGTAGTCTTAATACATTTTTATTGTTACATTACTTTTACAAAGAGGAAGGATATGTCATTCCCAAATTGGCAATAAGTGCCAAATCGGGAATGCATCCAATCTTTCGGATACACGTATTAATGCTACAGCAATTATCAAGTCCCGGTTTCTATCGGAAACCGAAGTGCCCGGAATGATATCATTATTTATTAAAAGTGCAGGCACAAATGATGGTAAATTATATTTAGAAGCGGTACTAAAAATAGTGCTCATTAAATATTAACTACATCCAGTCGCATTTCAAGCCATCCAGCCCGTCCCGTCCATATATGGAAGGGGTCTCACCCCAAATAGGTAGGAAAATATTCTATGAACCTACCGGTACGCTTTTTTGGCGCCCAAAACCGTCAGCAGAGACCCGTACAGCCAAAATGGCAGGCCGCCCTGCCATTTCTGCTTTGTTTACATATGTTTACTAGTCCCCCCTCCTATGCCATCGTCTGCCGCAGCAAAAATGCAACAGAGGCCCATCCCAAAAGGGAAGGTAGGAAAGGCGCGCCCAGGATACATCCACTGGGTTAGGCAAAATGCTAGGTTTCATACATAAATATAGCTTACATGGCTGGACGGTTAGCTTCTCAAGGGCGCGGTAAAAATCATATGTGCTTGATTTTGTCGTGAGAGCCAGCTTGTGTAATAGGTCAAGAAGCTCGAATGTCACACATGTTTTCGGCGTATGCTGGGATGCCGGATAGAGACCGCGTCTGAGCAATTGAATATGCAGGGGAAGCGCCCTATCGCAGCCACAAAATTGAACGGCGACTTCGTGTATGCCGTTTGAGTGAAGGATGAGTAATGAAGGATGACAGGATATGGGGCTGGGGCAGAAAAGACTTGCGTGGTTCAGTTGGAGAGTGAGCCCCAATTCCTTAAGCGAGATCGTGACAAACTTCCCCTCAGTCCAGTGCTATCGAGGAGTGAGATAGTTGTTTTAGAGGTGTATAAATGTGAACCGACATACTGATATTATGTGGAAGGGCAATGTTCTATGCCGTTTGACACAACAAGCTTGACAGACCAAGTCTGGTAAGTAGCAGCTTTCACAACGGTAGCGAGGCTCTCCTGGCGATGACACTTTGCGAGCAAGGCAATCAGGGCATTCTTTCGCATGCCGAAAGTCACCTCTGCCCGCCCAGCGCAATATCTCATCAAGATAGGTTTGACGATGCAACTCTTTCCACACCACGTGAGGTCGTTTCTGTAGTGAGGAGGACATAGATAAGATTAACTGACGTGAACTAAAAAAAAGTTCATTACCGAGACTCGACCCTGTTTGTACTTCTTTCTAGGCTTGTTGACACTGTCAACTTCAAAGACTTCTCCCTCCACAGCGGCATCGTAGGAGTCGGCGTTCGCGTCCAGCGAGAACTCGGGATCATCGACTGGCTCCCAGGCCGTTGCGTTGTTCCACGACGGGTTTACCAGAGTCCGGTCAGCCTTCGCAGTAATGCGCGCATTCCCCACAGTTCTAAGTTCTCCTTCACGAGCGTGTATGGCGCGATAGTCCGTCGGTTGGATCAGAGGAATAGAGTCCTTGTAGGAATTTTCAACCAGGCGTGAACGCTTTTTGGGGCGATGATCACTAGCCATTGGCAGAGTAAGTGAGGGTGATTGGTTTGTAGCAGAGAGCTTAGTCTTAAATAAATCGCTCGGACAATGAGAATTTGAGAAATAAATATACAACAGCAACTCTTCATATTACAGTAGTGTGCTAGACGAGAAACAAAGTGGAATAGCGAACAAAGGTGGAGAGAATGCTAGCCGGGGACACAATGAACCTGCGCACGCGACCAATTTGACTGCGCGGCATGATTTCGTACCCAGATTCATTGCTCGTAAATCCAATAGTACCCGTAACTCGTACGTATGGCTAAAAATTACTGTACAGTCTCATTGTATATCCAAGACATACTTCTTATATCAAGTTTTTGAGCGGAGAGAGAGGACGAATGGCTCAGAATTCAGATAGACGATCAAACTTGGATCTAGCTCTAGCCTTTACACCGACGGCTAGTATGCCACAGCACCAGCCCATCCAAATACTGACCACCGTCCCACCCCAAGAAACCTCGTTAATGTGTTCATTACTCTAGACTTTAGAACATAGCACTGAGTATCCCAATAGGAATATCTATACCATATTTGCCCTCCACTATAATTCATCCAGAGTCTTTCAACTTCTTCAAGCGTGCTGCCCGGCTACTATTTTGTGAATCACGCGGCTCTGATCATGAACAGCCATTGTCTCTGTTCCCCTTTGTCTTCCAACCTCATGTCGTCCAGCGCAACAAAGAACCGCCTTGAACGGAAGAGAAAATATCGAAAGGAATACTATGCAGAGTGCGTACGCTCGTCAAAGAATGTCCCGCTGAGTCGTCTCAATCTTAACTCTCCCCAGAAATATAGTTGTCGAGCAGAAGAAGGCTCGCACCAGAGCGCAGAAGTAAGGCTTACACGTACTTACTACTCAATCGAATAGAAAGTTGACACCTCGATTAGAAGGAAGCAATTTCAGTCTGACGAAGAAAAGCTTCGTCAAAACGAGAACCACCGCGCAGCTCAGTCGAAGTACTGGGCTGCAAAAAAGGATCTTATGAACCTCAGAAAGAGGATGGCTCGGTATGATAATTTCCTCGATATACTATTCATTGGCTTGTGGCTAAACATGTTTTTTTAGCTTAGAAAAGAAGCAGCAGGCTCAGCGGTCGGAGGATGAGAAGCTGTTTCAACTCATGATGGGCTCAACCTCGGCCGCCACTGCGTAATCGTACCACTAGTATATTGTACAACTGCTTCTCGGCCGTAGTTTATTTTTTCATGTCCGGGTGGCGGGTAACCAGTAATTTCGAGCCATCATGAGACAAGGTTTGCCGACTAATATATTGAAGTGCAATAATTGCCATACGGAACTAATCGCGTAGATACAATCCGGAGGTATGTAACGCACGAAATGAATGCATCTATTAATAGAATACACAAAGAAAAAAAGAAGTAATTCAACAACACTCCCTCGAAATTCAAGAACCGCGTTCAGGCATCCTTGTGCTTGCGTGCTCCCTGAGCAGAGCGCCTAGTGACTGGGCGGGGTCCGATGCGTCGTCCTCGTTGATGAGTAGTCGTCGAAGTCGACGTGTGCTGATTCTTTTGCTGGAGACTGCCCGAATTCACATTGGCTTGGGGACGAGACAGCCCTGAGCTTGATCCTTGGGGTACTGACTGAAGAGCCGAAGACGACGGGTCTGCAGACGGTCGGACCTGAGCTGCACTACGCGCAGTGAGCAAAACCGCTTGTCCTTTGACGCGTGATGGTGTCGAAGGGATAGAAATTGGATCGTGGGCTGTCCCTGAAGGAGATATGAGGATGGGGTTGGTAGCGGTGCCATGATCCTCGGCCAATACAGCTTGATGGCTGGGGGCTACTCGATCCTTGGTAGGAGTGCGAGGCTGTTCCGCCAACGCAGCCCCAGCACGCTGGCTCGTAGGAGTCTTGGGGACGTCGTTGGCCGGTCCGTTCGTTGTTGGAGCTAGTGGATAACGAAGAAAATCAGTCCGACGCCTGCTATACAGATATAGGGCGCTAACAAACATACCTGGCTCCCCCGATACGCCTGCAGCCTGCAAAGCTGCATGGATAAGTTGAGCGGGGTCTGGGGTGTCGTCTGGAATGGTGATGACGACGATTTTCATGGTGGGAGGGATTTGTGGAGACACGGACAGGTTCTCCCTGAAACAGACGAAGAATGAGACCTTTTTATGCGAAAATAATGGGGCTAGGATACTTACCTGACACGTACCGTGCACGGCTAGTGGGATCTTGACATTAATAAAATATACGCGAGTCGGAAAGTTGCTTCCCTTAGACGGGACGGCAAAATTCAACAAAGAATAGGACAGAGAAATGGGGTGACCAGTTACTCGCCTTTACTGTAAACCCTACCGTGCCTCACCCTATCCGTACAATGGTAAACCCTGGAACGTTCAAAGGCGTCCGCAAGCAATTCCTTGAGGCTCAGAGGAAGCGCTACTCCGACGCCGTGAAAGCGGGAACGGTCTCAGACGTGGTAGCGGATATTCAACGTTGCTACTTCAAACGTTTCCCAATCGAGCTGCCGGATGACCAAGAACCGACACCAGAGGCTTTGGCTGCCGTCGACGACAACAGTCCAGATCCTGAGGTTCCCGAGCCATGCCTGGAGACGTTAGGAGAGGAGGCCTACCAAGCCGAGGTAGAGCGTTTGAAGAAGAGACAGAAAGATATCAATACGCGTAAGGCGGTAAGTCGCTTTTTATGTATAGAAAGCATACAGGACTGACCTTACGATCTAGCAAATTAAACGTCGTCTTCATTACCAGTTTATGAAGGAGGAAGACCAAACTGTCAACAAAGAAGAAGGCGGCATCGATTCACCTGTATTGGCTATAGTCATGTATCAACCTTAGCATTTTTCCTAATTCACTTGATGTATCCTGGCCGCGTTTTTCCTACCTGCCTCTTTGGGAAGGCTCTCTCGTGCATTTTCGCTGCGGCAGGTAATGGCATAGGTGGGGGCCCCAGTAAATATAGGTAAACAAAGCAGAAAATGGTAGCGCGGGCGGTCATATTGTAAAATGGTTCCCTGCGGGCGGTTTTGGGCGCCAAAAAAGCGCATCGGTAGGTTCATACAATATTTACCTACCTAATTTAGGTGTGACCCCTTCCATATACGGACGGGACGGGCTGGATGGCTCGAAACCACTTTGGATGTAGTAAATATTTAATGAGCACTATTTTTAGTTTTATTTCTAAATATAATATGCCATCAATTGTGCCTCGTGCTTCTGATGATCGTTGACATCATTACCGGCAGCTCGGTATACTACGGAAACCGGGCTCGACTTGAGCACTAGGGCTGGGTTAAAAACCCCCCTGTTAATAACAGAAGCAATTTAACAGCGTTAATAACTCGTGATTTATGTTTTTAACAGAAGGGGCCAGAATACCGCTGTGAAAAACTGTGAAAAATAGAGGTTCTCATTAGTGGTTTGCAGTGAGTTTCTGATTCTCTAAGCGCTCATTAGCACTTGTATTAAGCTTTTCGCAAGCTTTGGCAATGTTACCTGATAACCAGCCTCTTTTCGGCGCTCTAAGCAGGTGGTTATTCCACATTCGGTAGTGCTTACATAAGTTTTTAACTCGTGAATATGTCAGCAAGCACACGACGTATGCCGATAGTGATTGTAGTGCCAGAGTATGGGCACTCAGATGCGTGTAGACACGTACTGTGCTGCGAAAAGCAATATTCGGGGCCTTGAGATGTGTTTTTTCCCGCTGTTAAGCAGTATTTTGGATCACATGATTACGTAACAAAAACACAGTTAATAACTCAGGTTTTTCACCATCACAGGGCAGGCCGAGCAACCACATGTTTTTAACAGGGCCCGGTAGCAATTTAACCCAGCCCTATTGAGCACCCTGCAACATCTATCCAAATTCCGCGCCGTTCCGCCCTTTGCGGAATTGGGCGCCTTCCGGATTTGGCACTAATTGCCATTTCGGGCATGCTTTTTTCTTCTCACAAAAGTGGATGGAATATTTTAAAAATTCTTATTTAACGGTAGGTACGTACATGAAAATAAACTACAAAACACAGAAGGGGAGATCTCCTCCCCTTCTGTGGTGAAACAAAGAAATAAAAAAGAAATAGACAAAGAAATAAAAAAGAAATAGAGAGAGGAACGAGAAGGGAGACGAGGAGGATGACCTCCTCGCCTCGCCTCCTCTCCTCCCCTCGTTGGATCATTCCTCCGCCGCCTCGCCTCGTCTCACCGCTTCGCTCTCCCTCGCGTTGTCTCTCTCCACCCTCCACCCGCGCTTACCGTCGCCCTGGGCTTGCCTTGCCTCGCTCTCCCTCCTCGTCTGCCCACTGTTGCCTCGCTTCACCCTCCTGGTGTTGCTCGCATCCGGTTCGGTTCCCTCTTTAGCGGCCGAGCAAGGAGGTGGTGGCGAAGGTGGTGGCCGCGTGTACGCGATGATGGCATTGGCGACGCTGGGTGATGTGGAGGCAGGGGTGGATGTTGGATGGCGATGGCGATGGCATTGGACTCGGCGGTGGCGTTTGCGTTTGCGTTGGCGACGGCGATGGCATCGGCGGCGTTGGACCGATGGCAGGAGGCAGTGGTGGACCGATGGGGGCGGCAGGGGCTGTCCTCGCCTTTGGTTCGTACGGTCGTCCGTTGTGCCGTCGTCGCAAAGGGTGTGGTGGTGGTGAACGCGGAAGCTGCGAGGGGATGGGGAAGGTCGGTGGTGGTTGGGAAGAGAGCCAACCCCTCACGGGTTGGTTGAGTTTCACCCAAATTGGGCGGCCCCGTGACCGGGCCGATTAATTCCGGCGATCGAGCTCATCGTCGACACCGACAATTGCGAGCCAAGCAAGTATAGAGGTAGTGCTTTTATGCCTTAGACAGAGGCTTCATGTTGTCTAATTACTGAATATAACTTTTATTTGAGAAGAAATAACGAAATGAATCAAAAAAACGAATTTCTTTTGTTTGTGCGAAATCACCTCGCACCAATACACCTCGAAAACATATAGAAAGTGTCATTGTCAATGTCATTTTAACCTGAGGCTCGGTAAAAAGGTGGATTTAGAAATTAGACTTGTGTTAGACTCATAATGTACTTGTTATTTTATGTTAACCCAATCCCAATGTTATGTTTTTAAAAAAAAACATTGAAAATGACTGACACTTGAGGTCGAATTTCTATATTTCTGTATGTTATTTGGCTGGTGGTTCAATACACATGGAATATTTACTTGTCTCTGAGCTCACTGGAGAAATTTCTTGCACAAATATATTATATTGAACATGAACTACATAAATATGTACTTTTAACATTGCAATATATGCCGGATGCCTCGCGATCGTCGTGTTCGACGACGAGCTCAACACCGGTTATTACCATTACCGGATCCGAAATTGCCATATCGGGCAATTTCAACCAACAAGCACGTTGGCCTCGCTCTCTCCTTTACCACCACCATCCACCTTCGCCACCACCACCATCCACCTAACCACCGCCACCACCTTCGCCACCTTCGCCACCACCTTCCTTGCATCCCCCGCCCCGACCGCGACTCTCACAACCCCCTCCTCGCTGCCACCGGCTTCATCCACGGACCACCACCTTCCCGGACGACTACGACTACGACGGACGACGACAGGCGTAGGGTAAGGAAGGTGAGAGAAGGAGAAGGGCGAGGGGAAGTGAGCGTGGGGAGGGCAGCGCGATACGACGCCGAGGACGAGGACGGCGACGCAAGACGAGGCGGGCAAGAAGGCGGCACGACGTAAGGAGGAGAGGTGAGAGCGGGTGCAGGGTGATGAGCAGAGCGCAAGGTAAAGAGGAGAGGCGAGAGTGGAGAGGCAAAGAGGACAAGCGTAGGGAGAGGAGGACGAGGAGAGGAAAGGAGACGAGGGCGAGACGAGGGAGAGGGCGGTCTCAGGGTGAGGAGGAGAGTGCAAGGCAAGGAAGAGAGGCGAGAGCGGTGGGGCAAAGAGGACGAGGCAAAGAAGGACGGGGTGGGGAGACAAGGAGGGGAGAACCGAGTGCGAGAACAGGATGGGGGAAGGGAGAGACGAGGACACCCCAACCTCGTCCTCCTCGTCCTCCCTTTTTTTTCTGTTTCATTCTTTTCTTTTTATCGTTACCAGGAAGGGAGGCCCCCCCCCCTTCTAGTATAATGTAGTGTATGTAAATAATTTAATAAAACACCTTTTTTTTTTAAAAAAAAAAAAATCTACATTCACTCGAGACAAGGGGGAGAGTGAGCATTCCCAAAATGGCAATAAGTGCCAAATCAGGAAAGCGTCCAATCTTGTGAACAGGTGCTCAGGCGGTTATCGAGCCCGGTTTCCGTCAATGACCGAGTCGCCGGTAATGATATCATTGATTATTAAAGGCCGAGAGGCACAATTGATGGATGATTATATTTAGAAATTTAACTAAAAATAGTGCTATTTATTATAATACTACATCCAAACTCATTTTGAGCCATCCAACCCATGCCGTCCACATATGGCATGGGTCGCACCTGAATTAGGTAGGTAAATATTCTATGAACCCACCGGTGCGCTTTTTTGGCGCCCAAAACCGCCCCCAGGGTGCCAAATCCCAATATATGCACCCGGACTGCCATTTCTTGGAATGTTTACATATGTTTACTTGGGCCTCCACCTGTGCCATTCTCTGCCGCAGCGAAAATGCACGAGAGAGCCTTCCCAAAGAGGCAGGTAGGAAAAACGCGGCCAGGATACATCAAGTCACTTAGGAAAAATGCCAGGGTTCATACATAAATATAGCTTACATGGCTGATCGATTCCTACCGGATTATGATGCATAGGCTTTGCGGGACAGAAGCTCAGAAGCCTCGGCGACTGTCCGCGGCCAATACTTGGAGGAAGCTTAACGACAACGCGAAGCTCGTGCAAAAGGAATTTGAACGCCGTGTCAGAGCAATGCCCGTCCAACCACGCCGTAAACGGTTAATCGCTATCAACGACGAGGTAGCCCGAGACCTTTTCGCGAAGCTTCCACAGGCAGAACGGGATAGTTGGCTGGAGGTTGCCAAAGATGACCACGAGAGAAAACTCGCGGAATGGAAGAAGTCGATGGAAGAGGAACCATCTGAAGACCCTGCCGACCGTCAAAGGTATGTGATTCACCGATCAGTCTTCTTTCTTCGTATCATTTACAATCATGAATCCTCAGGTGCATTCAGAACCTAGTCAAATTCGCCCAGCCCATTCTCGATGCGATTTGCAAGGCTACGGGCTGGAAAGCGACCCTCATCACTGGCGGACCAGAGCCTGCTGATGAGGGACGGTTGAATGTGATTAGGTACGTTTTTTGAGTACCTCTGCTTAATTTTCTTCTCTTTTATACTGATAATCAACTCAGTATCCATTCGGGCACCACCAGCGGCGACCACAAGATGAACTTTGGTCGCGCTGAGCGTACAAGGTATAAGAAGCATATCGTCCCTATCTTCGGTGACTTCTTGCTTAAATGCTACTGTACGTCGTTTATTTTTTCTGATACAAAGTATATCTAATATATCTACAAATTTAGCGTTGGAAGAGTGCCGCTCTCGAGCGCTCCCTGCCGACAATGAGCTTCAAGCTCTGACGGACATGCACCTCGATGAGGAGGGCGCCGATTTCGACTCAGGAGCCTGGTCCGCACCCCTTCCAGAAGCACGTCCCTCAGACGGGAAAACATCATCGTTGGATCCGCGCGGCGTTACATCAGCAACCTCAGCGGCCGTGCAAGGCTCTACCGGACGTACTGTGGCGACTCGGAAAGTTCCCCCACCTATAGAAGATCGCACCGACTTGCCACTGCCTGGAGTATCTGCGGACGTCGCACTCCCCACCTGCGTCGACGATATTGACACCCCACCACCTCCCAGCGCTCCTCCCTCTCCGTTAGGACGCCAATCTCCCCATCCTAGCCCTGCAGCATCGCCGCTCCCGGCATCTCCGTCCCTGCGACCCTCTCCAACACCCCAAGCAGTGCCAAACCCAGGTCGGGTATCATCTGTACCTAGCAAAAGGCCTGCTGATACCAATGATCCAGCCACCGAGGGTCGCCCAACCAAGACGTCAAGAGTTCACGACGGGGACGCTCATGACACTCCACCCTGGTTCGCGAAGGCTATCGAGATGATCGATACCGAGAGCTTAGGAACGGAGTGGCATGAGTTGGTAAGGGCGTGGGCATTGTTCGAGGCCGAGCACTTCGGTTCGGAGAGGAAACACCCCAATTTGCCCGCGAAACATCGTCCTACCGCCGTCCGCGACTGGATTCAACGTGCGCGTGTACCTACCTGGCGTCCCGTCATCAAGAACGTCGATCAATTCGAGAAGGACGTCCTCGCCTGGTGGAACTCTTTGCAAAACGGCGATTCAACTAACGACCTTCGCCGCCCCGGAGTCAATGGGGTTCTCAGCATCCTTGCCGCGCTATTTTTTTGGGGAGCAGAGATAGTTAAAAAGGGGGGTAAAGCCGAGGAGAGCGCTCGATGGGCAGAATTAGTAAAACTACTCAAAGTTACCATGGAGTAGTGTTAAATTATACTTCGTCTTCTGTGCAATGGACTTTATCTTTACTTTGAATATGTCATGATTTTACATTGGCACTGATCTAAGTACGCATTTGGGTGATCTTATCTTATCTGATGCCGTGGTTATATTATGGCGCCCCACCCGTGAGCTAAATATAGGTAAACGCCTGCGCGACGCGTGCCTGCATAGCTTCAGGCTATTTTTGAACGTCATCCAAGGTGCTCGAAAGCCATCCATCCTCCCTCGCTCGAAAACACTTGTTTTGAGTACGTAGAATGTATTAACTAGTATACTAGAATACAATTATTATTTTTCCCGGCGAAAAACGAACCAGAAGTGCGAAAAACACAATGTCATCCAAATGCATCCCGATGCATCCAGCCCATCCCGCCCCATCCCGCCCAACGGTGGGCGCGCTGACCCCGCCGAATACTATTACCGACCCCTAGCTACCCCCTGGAATTTTTTTCGCCGCCCCGAACGGCCCCAAACCCAGCGAGCGCGCTGCCCAAGCGCCGCCGAACGCGTTTGGCGCGTTGTTTGGCACTGTTTGACTGCAGCATCGCCCAAGCGCGCGCGCGCGCTTGACCCCCGCCCATTTCCTGCCCCCGCTAGTGGTATATACACCCACTAGGGCACCTGACCTGCCCACCAGAGCCATCAACCACCCTGCCCCGGCACCCCCGGCACCCAAAAGCCCCTCCAGAGTATACCTTCCCAAAAGGGAAGTCAGGTAAGTGCCACTATACATGTATGAGGCTACTAGGCAGTTACCCTTATATCATGCATGATACTAGCATATACAGGTGCCTCTGCGACGACGACCACGACGGACGACGGACAACCGCACGAACGAAAGGCGAGGGCAGCCCCTGCCGCCCCCATTCGTCCGCCACTGCCCCCTGCCATCGGTCCAACACCGCCCATGCCAACGCCATCGACAACGCGAAGGCAAACGCCAACGGCACCTAGTGTTGCCGCGGTCCGGTTCAGTCCGGTTCAGCGACCAGATTTGGTGAACTGGAGACCGAACCAAAGGTCCAGTTCACGGAATTTTGTGAACCCTGGACCGGACGAGCCCTGAACGCGTTCACTGCGTTCAGTTCGCGTTCAGAGCGCTCTGAACTGTGACCGAACGGCTGTGTAGTGTATAGGTACCACGAGCGAGTAATAAACGAGTAAATAATTGAATAAACCCGCCAAAAACCCGAAAAACTCAATTTGAATGGTGGAACAATTTTTTATGACCATATGTACGCGGTAATTAATACTTTAACTAACATTTTAGTACATATCATGTGCTAATCAGATTATAAACTGGTCGCCGACGGTCGGCATTTGCTCGGTCATGTTCAGCATGACTTTTGCATGCACAAAAATGGCCGCTGGGCGGCATGCATCAGCATGGTCTGGCAAGTTCGCATTCACGTTCGGGCACGTTCACCGAAACTGTGGACGCGTTCGCAGGCTAGTCCCCAAATGGCGAACGCAGGACCTGGCCGCCCGTTCGGTTCAGGAAAACCTCTCATTCAGGAACCGGACCAGCGTCCAGTTCACAAGCGGTTCGCGTTCGAACCGAGGTTCAGAACGCGACCGCGGCAACACTAACGGCACCGCCGAGTCCGACGCCGTCGCCGTCTCCAGCAACCACCCCTGCCTCCGCACCACCCAGCGCACCAACGCCAGCGTACATCCGACCAGCACCTTCGCCACCACCGCCTTCCTCGCCCGCTGGCGATGGAACTGAACCGGACGCGCGCAAGACCAGGAGGGTGGAGCGAGGCACCAGAGGACGGCCGAGGTTGGAGAGCAAGGCAAGGCAAGTCCCAGGGAAGGGTAAGCGCTGGCGGAGGGTGAGGCGAGACGACGCGAGGGAGAGGGAGATGGTGAGGCGAGGCGAGGTGGCGGGGGAATGGGCCAACGAGAGGAAGAGAGGAGAGTCGAAGAGTCGACGCGAGAGGAGGACAGGAGGCGAGGCGAGGTGATACACCTTGCTCGTCTCCTCGTTCTTTTCATTCTTTTTTCTTTTTTTCACCACAGAAGGGGAGAAGGTCTCCCCTTCTGTGTTTCGTAGTTCATTTTAATGTAATTGCATTCTATAGAATAAAAAATTAAATAATATTCCGTCCACTTCTGTGAGAAGAAAAAGGCATGCCCGAAATGGCAATAAGTGCCAAATCCGGAAGGCACCCAATTTCGCAAGGGACGGAATGGTGCGGAATCCGGATTGCTGCTCAAGTCGAGCACGGTTCTAGCATGCCGAGCCGCCAGTGATGATATCATCGATTATGTGGAGCGCGAGGTACAAATGATGGCTGGTTATATTTAGAAAAGTAACTAAAAATAGTGCTCATTAAATAATGACTACATCCAAATTGCTTTCGAGCCATCCAGCCCGTCCCGTCCCTATATGGAAGGGATCGCACCTGAATTAGGTAGATAAATATTCCATGAACCGACCGGTGCGCTTTTTTGGCGCCCAAAACCGCCCGCAGGGAGCCATTTCACAATATGACCGCCCGCGCTACCATTTTCTGCTTTGTTTGCTTATGTTTACTGGGGACCCCACCTATGCCAGAGCCTGCCGCAGCGAAAATCCTAGGGAGAGCCTTCCCAAAGAGGCAGGTAGGGAAAATGCCAACTTGATACATCACGTTGGTTAGGAAAAATGCCAACTTTCATACATAAATATAGCTTACATGGCTGTTATAGGTGCTTAGAGCCGAATTTACTCACCCTCGTCGTCTTCATTTATAACCTCATCGTCTTCGGGGACATACCCTGCTCTTTCCCGTTCGACGGCTTCAATATCGGTGGAGTGTTTGACTGTGCATAAAATTTCTTCGGGTATGCCATCCTCTGGAAGTTCTTCTAACGTCGCTTCGCTAATCTCGATGTCCGAATAAATAGGGTTGTTGACCTTCAGCCACAACAGTGCTTCGTGGACTCTCCTACGGCGCACACGAAACATATTCGGCATGCTGGCTTCTGGCAGACCCTTTGGACCGACGAATGTCACCCCGATTGTTGCTGAAAGAATTTTGGGAGAGTGTGGTAACTTGCAACCGTCGATGATGGAAGCCACTTGCTCCGAATCCAGTCGATACATTGACACGTTGCCTCTCAGTCCGCTGTGCATAAGGTTCTTGTCCCAAAATCTTGCTCCTTTTTGCTTTGGAAATAACTTGACGACGTAGGCGGCAGGAAAGTACTTCACTATTAGCATCCTCTCTGGAAGGTTAAGGCAGGCGAGTTGGTGTGGAATGTCTCCGATCCACATGTCGTTTGCCAGTGCTAATTGAGGCATTTTCGCTTTGTCCAAACTCCGTCGACAATCCATACACATCCATATATCACGGTTCTCTATAATGGCGTCTCGGAACAGGAGCATTCCATTCGTTAATACGTGTGCAGAATGCGTGTGGGCGGGATACAGTAGTTCTTTGTTCGGGATGTCTTCGAGGGGGCCAAGTTTCATCTCCTTCGTGAACAACAATCGCGCACAACTCCCACACGGTTGCATCGTCAATGCCTCGTTATTGGTCGCGTCAATGAAGTGGGTTTACGAGTCTTTTACGTAAGTAAAAGGGAGTTTTATTACCAGCACGAACAGGCCAAATCCTGTAACGCCTGTTGACTTCCATCAGTGATCCCATCATTCCGGAGACTTGGCACTATCCGGGTACCACCGTACCGGTATATCAGAAAACCAAACAGCTTCAAAAAGGAACATGTGCAAATACAACCAAATTACCGGCACCGATAGTTATTAATAATTAATTAATGTACGGTTAACGTTCAATCCATACGTTTGCATGAAATGACCAGGTTCTTCCAGATCAACACCGTCCGTACCAGCTCTGCCAACGCCAGCGCCAGCAGTACTCTTACCTCCGCCTAGTTCTTGCCCGTCTTTGTCTTTCTGCTTTGGATTCAACGTCTGTGGCACAGCGATATCCCTGTAACAGGTACTCCAGCACTCAGACGGTAATGACAAATCTAAGCTACTGTTTCTGAACAAAGCCGAGGCAGGATTCCGACAGCGACTCCTCACACCAGAAGCATGATGGACACGGCAGGACCACAAGACTGATGCGTCAATTCCAATTTTACCCCCAACCAACTCTTTCCTCCAATGCCCACTCGACCCAAGATCTCTCGCTTCGTGATCTGACCAGCCTGTAGTTGGTGAGCAATTTGTGATTGAGCGGCTGTTCACAATGATGCTGATATCCTGAACCATCTAGTGCATTGTTGACCGCACAGGCAATCAACCCATATCCTCGTTTCATGGGTGTGCTGATGCTGGGTGATGCTGAAGGAGTGTGGCCGATTACAATGTACATTGTCGATGACTTGGGCAGTGTGCGGGATGCTGGAGAACGGCGAGAATTGTAAGTCTCGTCTTGATCATTCCCTACTCGATCACAACAGACTCACCTAGACCTTCCAGTGGCCCCTCGCCGTTGTTACCGCTATTGAGCAGTGCTGTACAAGATACTTGGCCTTTCAGGGGTGTACCGCTGCCTACACACAACGTGCATGTCAATTTCACGAGGACGCTCTATGCTGGGATGGTGGCCATTGGATTGTGGTCGAGTTATTGGTCAATAAGTGAGCAGGACACCTTGGATGACGATCAGGGCGCTTTAACAAGGTAAATATTGAAGCATTCAACATCAAAACACAAACTTACTTTGATTATACAGCTCGTTAAATCCGGACTGGTGTCCCATAAAGCTGGTACATCGTCTGGCTCAAGATAACCGCATCATGGGTCGTTGATCCTTCTTGTTTACAGACCACACAACAATGAATGGTGCTCTATAAAAGGCTAAAAGGTAACCCTCAAGACTTTCAACGCGTCAAAGCACGGACTGACCTTGACAGAGTCCTACTTGCCGCCAGATTCCTGCCAAATTCCGGCTCGCCATCAGCCTTTTGTCAGTTTGCGCTCTTAATAACTTATATGTTTTTTTGCTTCCCTCTGAATTTCACGTGCGTATGATTATACTTTTTGCATGTAATTTATCTACCTTTATACACTGATGCTTTAAGGAAAGCTTCACCCCCACTGGCGCTTACCCAATTACTTTTAATAGCAAAAAGTAATAGCAAGTTACTTCACTTTCATTCACTTTCATTGAAAGTTGAAACATCTTGCACAAATCTACTAATCCGGATTCAGTAAAAGACTCGTACATGCCACGCACTGCGGTGGCCCATCAAAACAAGTATTGCGTTGGTCCGGGCGGTACTGCTCACAGGACGCATAAAGTCGCTTTCCTGGATTTCTTGCACTCTATCATCGGAGACAGAGTACAGAGGCGGAGCGTTATTATTCGTAGTGTTCGGAGGCTGATTGGATGTGTTGGAAGGTGTTTGTGCCATGCCTCCGTCTGCGCCTGTGTCCACGACATCGGAGGCTGGATTGAAACGGCTCTGATCATCCGGTACTCCAGGCGCCGCAGATGCTGTCCCAGTGCCTTTTGCAGATCTCCTGGCAAAGCGCGGTACGACATTTCTCAATACCTCTTCCACGTCTGCCTTAACCAGGATCTGTGTTTCTTCAGGCAATGCGAGAACATGATCAACGATGCCTTGTTTCGTCTTACTCGATTGTCGTCCGACAGAGGTGTGTTTCCGTGCCAGTTTAAGAAGATCATTGACTCTAAGTTTCCTCATCAACTGCTCAAGAACGTTGACAGTCTCATTTCCAGACATTGGGCAGTATTGGGTGTAGCGTGAATTGCGGCGGCACCGTAAAGTATGGAATATGAAGGCGGAGACCCGTGGTATCTGTTACTCAGAGATAGGATGGCCCTTTCATCATTTGAAATCCACATCAACTGACTATTTCTTCCGCCTGACGGCTACCGCCGAAATCCAACAACTAGCTTAACCGACAACCTCCACCTGCGTTCTTCGACAACTTGTGCTCCTTCTGTGGCATGCATTGTCATAACTGTAGAATGTCCCATTATTTGATTGTCAATGAGGATCTGTTTGAATTCATGGAGACCGCGGTCGAGTATATTTTCAAGGTATTCAATCAATATTATATCTTAATAAGTCGTTATCTTTTAACGGATCCATTGTAGGGGAAGAGAGTCACTTTGTATAAGTGCCTGTTCTTCGGGGGAGATTGCGAGAAGCCCTATTTGGTTAAAGTTCCTCCTTTGGCTGGTTTGACCCGGGCAGCCAGCCAACAGGACTTGGATGTTTATATGTGGCTTCCAAACTCTCCTCGCTTGCATCCATCCGTCACCGATACGATGTCGTGCAGGAACACGACCAGTATTTCTTACCAGGGAGTTGTCTCACATAAGTATACGGCCATTTTTTACGACCAGGTGAGTATTCTCGCAGCTCCAGCCTAATGCCATTCAGACCTAACTTTTACTTTTTTGTTTCCAGGAAATATGCAGCATACACAGGATGGACGAAAATGAGCTCCTTAAGAAAATCACGGACGACGAGGATTTCGATTGGGTTGGCGATGTCCTTGTCATGAAGACTGGGCCCACCGGCGTTCCAGTCGATATGACTCCCGGCGAGATTGAAGACGTGTCGCGTATGATCAGGAGGTTCGGTTGCTTTATCTAATCTTTTATTTCATCATGTCGCTCATCGTGACCTCCACTCCGTTTCAGTTTTTTGAAATAGCACAGGAGGAGATTCGTTGCTGTGTCCTTAGCTTTCCTGGTGGAAAAAGATCTCGATGTAACGTTAAATAACATAGAATGATTTTGGTCTTTTATATACTATTGTGCCCTTCTTTCCTCCCTCAGTCCCTATCATGAGTTCCTTCCCTCGGACACCAAAGCGTTCCCGCGCCCTGGAATCGCCAGGCGGTATATTGAAGGGTACGATTGTGTTAGTTTGCTTCCTCTTATCCTAATAATTTGTTTTAGACGGCACGCCGGGATGGGAAATGTTGAGTTCCTCTCCAACAGCGGGTGGGTTTTGCTGCGTTCACATTCTGTTATATTCGGACTGAACATCTTGCTTTACCTCTCCCATAGGATTGCGCAGATCTCCTCGCAAGAAATGTATCAACCCCATGGGCAAAGCTATACAACCACCTGGTGAAGGTCCTGCAGCAATGTGCCACAACATCGGCGAGATACTCAACGAAATCCTCGCGCATTGCTCATGGGCCTCTCTCGTCCGTCTTCGATACGCGTCCAAACGTACGAGAGCTTTCGTACACGCCCTTTTCAACAAACGTGTAACGGCTGCCCTCGCTCGTTTCTTCCCCTCCGCTTCATTGGAATCCGTCTTTCAAAAACTGAAGGATACAGATTCGGCCTTTGTGGGCAACGTTGTACGGCATATCATGTCGCCGCCTCGTCCATCCCTCATCCATCACCTTCCACGCCAACTCGAATTGATTGTCCCCAACGGTGAAACGTCCCAGGCTATCCAGAGCTGGGAAGCTTTCCTCGCCTTCGCTGGTTACTACGGGTCCGGAAGGGATAATTGTTGCTACATTTATGTCGAGGGCATTGTTTACTATACGGTCTACCAGCGGGTATGTCTTTTTTTTCTTTTTGGGTATCTTTCATGCGATCTGATTCTTTATGTTCATCATTGTAGCCTGTCGACAAACAGAGAGTATGCCTCATCCAATCTAGGGACACTTCTATCATCCCCGCCCTCATAACGGCCAGACACTCCGCCATTATGAACGTTCTAACCGCAACCAGGTTATATAGCTTCTATCCCAAGCTCCTGGCACGCGAACTGACTATCCCGTTGTACTACGCGTTGTCGATGGAGGAGGATCCGTTCATGCCATACAATCTCGATGTACACTCGTTCTATTCCTCGAAGTACTTCCCCTATGCCGAGGCGTGTGGCAACAGTTGTCCAGCATTACGGCGCAGGACTTTGGGGTTGCCCGGCGTTGGTATTGTACGTTGGGGTGGTTATCGCTCCCAGTTCGATTTTGGAGGCGAAATTTCGGCAGAGGACGCTTCGATGCTCGATGTCGATCTGCTCTGGCGAATGGACGGTGGAACGTGCAACAATCGCCTTTGCAAGAACTTTGGCAGGAATGCATCTCTCGCGGCTATGCATTTGGAATTAGATTTGCCTACGTTACGATTCTTAGCCCAGCTTCCCAATGTGGATATGTACTAGAATTTCTTATATAAATTGCACGATGGCGTACCTACTTTTCTTACCTTTTCCTTTAAACCCTTACTCTGTACCTGCGTGCTCTCTTTCCCTCAAGATGTCTTCTGAAAACAACACAGAAGCCGGCTCAGACGCCATGAGTAATGGGTGGTCTTCCGTCGTTGTTGGGCCCATGCCTGCCATTTGGCCATATGTGGGGCCACCGCCTCCACCTGTGGAATCGGGTTTGTGCTCACTGCCAGTACATTCAACACAAGTAAAGCTGACTGGTTTCATTCAACGTGGACTGACTGGTTTCATTCAATGTGGACTGACAGTGTCCTGGGCTACTGCGGCAAAGAAAATCCTGGTCTCTCGGGGATTTATGGGGAGGAAGAACTTCCTACTGGAGACGAATTGGCACCGTTTCTGCGACGACATGGATATTCTTTGCGACGACTCTTGTATGGACCGCCTGCAATGCAGTATCGTCGCCACCATCTCACACAGAGACCTGTTCTTGGGCCCAACCGGGACAAGGGATGCCAACACCGATGAACCGTACCATCAAGCTCGACAACAGTTCAAGGCTGCCGTTAAACCGCCTTATCCTACCTTCGCCGAAACTTGGGATACTGTAACCAGGAACTTTGAGATCTTGTTGGATGTCGCAGATCCATCGAATAACGGCGCGGATTCTTTCATTGTCCGCGATAGCAATGGGAGCATCGCCCTGCGATTCTCGCATGACATTTTCTCGCCCAAGAAGGTACGGATTTTTTAAAACTTAGGGAAAAGGGACCCTATTTGACCCCTATTTTTGGCCTTAAGGAATATCGCCCTGTATGGGCTACTGCTAGTACTAATCTTTTATATATCACGCGCGCATACTCTGACTTTCTTCGGTCTTCTTTAGCCCTGGAGGACGCTTACGAATCTATGTACGCCAATATGCTGCCGCCGAGAAGGGGAGAATCTCAATTTCCTCGCGGGGACACGCCGGAAAACTTTGATCGCGTTCCATGGGGATTCAAAAGGCACGGTGTTTTCGGTGATTGTGACGACGCGCAGGACCTGTTGTCTGGAGAAACGGTGGAGATTTCCTTCTACCTGTATCACGATGTGGGAAAAGGACTTAGGGCTTCTGTTATGTACATAGAGGTTTTCACTTTCGAAGACGCTACTTCTTAATCAATTGCTGGAACACGTCGAACGCTGCATCTCATCGTATGACTTCTCCTTCCCGTCTCAGTCGCGATAATGATAAGAAAACTCCTATGATTCCGGATGCATGATGCAGCGAGTTGTTTGCCATACGCAATAATTCAAAAAGGTAGATTTGTCGTACCTGCCGAGAAAATAAGGACGATAAAAGCACCAGGTTGAGAGAGCGATAGAACATTACTCTGCGTACCAGTGCGTACCAGTTACAACATCGTTGTCCGTTCATCGCAAAACTTGGCTTTGAATATCACATCGTCAGCCTGTATGACGTCACTTTCGCAAAATGCCCACGATAACAACTATTTACCTCAAGGACGTACGTGCTTGACTTTGCTTGTTCTTTTTTGTTCCGGCACTCGGTATCTAACACCGTCTATCAGGAAATATGATTATCTTGGGAATCGAGTACCAAGCCAGGGGAACTGTGGTCTTGTGGATGATGGATAGGGATAGGAGCGTCACAAGCATCGCGCTGGACAGGAATTCGGCTGCACTAACCGTGGCGCGATACCACGCATTTCATTTCAACTTGCACCTCAGACTACCGTCGGAACCAAGGACGACTGAGAATAAATTAACTTGGACAAATTAGCTGGCTAGCTGGGCCTTACCAAAAATGGATAGTTAGCTGTTAACACGTGCGCGCAATTTAGCTGGTAGCTGGGGTGTAGCTGGCTCACTCCTGTGACTGGTCCCCTGATATATAGGAATATATCAGACCTTATACAGGGCATTAGAACCATGTTTAAGGTGTAATATGTGTGTGATGCAGTCGGAATAGAGACGGTGGCCTGACTAGAATCAGGCTGGCTGCGGCCGTCAGCCGGCAGTGTGCCGGTTATGCAAACATGTGTAAATTATCATACGGGCAACAGTGTATGTCCCATTACCACACCCACGAATCTTATATAGCTACATAAACAGTTTCTGTGGGTACTAGTAGGTTAGGATAGTATATTAGTAGTTTATCAGAACACTGGGATCTGTGGGACAGTTTGCGCGGCTTCGAACGTATTGCACTCCTATAAATAGGATCATGTGACCACCCGCGACGCGTCGCAAATCTGCCTCGTCAACCTCAATCTATTCGTATCTCAATAAGAACCTACAAGTATTATATGAGATTTTTCACAAAGGAGTATAATGACTACTAAACGCTTAATAGCCAAAAAAAATAAACCCCCGGAGGACATGAGAGGCTGGACGAGCCATATACCCATAAGCGCCCAACTCAGCGCGCCAAATCCAAGACTGCGTACTCATACTGGTAAGTATCCTCAAGCCACTAGATTACCACACGTAGTATAAAATAAAATAAATCAGGATAAGCTACATGCTATGCTGCTTTGACAGGGTGAAGGGCAATGGATGCAAATGAAACTTTCGGTGTACAAGAATAAACTTCAAATAACTTAGTAAGACGGCTCGCGGAAGTTCTAACGGTACAAGCAAAGATGAATTAGTACTTGTGTGCTACTAGAATGTTCCAGCTAGCTTGCTAGTATGTTCAGCTAATTTGTACCTGCTGCAGCTAATCTCTTAATCCATCCAGCTAGCTTGTTGCCAGTACCAGCTAAGTTGTAAATCGTCCCAGCTAATTTGTAAACCGTCCCAGCTAATTTGTTAACAGTACCAGCTAATTTGTTAATGGTCCCAGCTAATTTGTTAACGGTCCCAGCTAATTTGTAAGTGTTTCAGCTAAGTTGTAAGCAGTGCATAAGTTTAGTATAACATGGCCCAGCCATGTGTAGGTACACCGTACAGCTTGTAGCTACGAATACACTAGTAAGTACTCAACTTGCCCTAACCTTCTGTCTTGTACTCCTGCGTGGTCCCATCTCCTCAGCCATGCGCTTCAGCGCTGTACCTGTATTGATTATATTACCTTGCGAATCTGCAACACCTGTACTCATGACCACATCTTCCGAGTTCGAGTGCAAGTTGTGAACGCTTTCTTGTGCCGATGTACGCAACACCGCTTCAGGATTCATGGAAATAATGCGATAAGGTGGATTATCTGGAACCGGAACTTCAACTGTCGATGTCTGTCGTTTCTTTTTGGGTATAGGCTTCGGTCTGGCTCTGGGAGCCTCCGGCAGGGCGTCAGATCTCCAATTATTGGTTGGAGGAGTAACGGACGAGACAAAAGGGGGACCGCCAGTGAGACCCGGATCCGGTGATTTAAGGAACTCGTACATTCCACCACCCTCGTTCTCCGCAGTAACATTGGGTGGTAAAATGCGTTTTTCATCATTGAAAGGGATGAGGTTAAGTCGTCCTGGGTTTGTGCGCATACCAGTAAAGGCAAAAACATGAGACATGGAACGCTTGAAACGTCTAGCTTTGCCAACCGGTTCAACACATGAAAGAAGCGCTAGCTCTTCTGGGAATTTGGGATGGATGACTTCGCCACACTTTGCTTCGTAAAGCTCAGTGGACTCGTCAGAAAACATGGCATGCTTCTCTTCCCGTGTAAAGCTCCTGCAAAGCCAGAAAATCTGGAGATCATCCTGAGCAGTCCGACCGAGATAGACGCGGATGATTACAATCCCAAATAGGACCCCTGCAATCATGCCCGCATCGCGCCTTATTGCCTCATCTTTAAAAGGACGGAGAGCAATATCCAGATCGGAAATGAAAGAATGAGTCAATGACTTGTCTCCGGGCAGGATATCGAGATCGAACATGTCATTGAACCTGCAGATTTTGTCGAATTCATCTTGTGCTGATTGTAGGATGCCTTTGTGACGATGAGGGGATGATTCGGACTTCCAGATATGATAGATAGACATTATGGGATGGCTGTGTTGTCCGGTGACGATCTGCAGCACAGAATAAAAGGAATCCGCGAGTGCCAGTTGAATAATCTTGTTGTCGTATCCGTGGTTATCATGTGCATCAGCTATTAGCTGGATAGGCCATGCGATGGATCCCATTTCGACCTGACAAGTTAGATTGGTTTGTTAATATTCAGCTCCGTAGTACAAGGCTTATTGAGAATACACACCTGACGGCTTGCCCATGTATCACTACGAAAGTAGGCGTCAATACAAGCTTCTGGTGATAGAAACTTGGGAAGAGCTTTGGCGAGTGTCTTTGGTTTGTATACATTTCCGGGATGCCATTCTACCTCAACCCTATCTGGGGAGATGCGGTCGATAATACGGCATGGATAGTGCCGTGCCTTTGGCCCCAAAGGAATGAGAATATATTCACGAAATCTGTGTGGTGTGTGGTTGTCAAACTAAACTGTTCGAAGATTGTAGAAGATAAATTACGTACAAGAACCCTTTGCCAATATCATCCACACAGTCAATACAGGTAAACTTATCAACGACAGACATAAATCCGCGTTTTAGACGGTCCTTCACGCACTCTTCATGGAATGTACGAGCACAAATGGCGCACTTCACAGTATCCGTTCGCACCAAAAGCGGATCTAAGCCGGGAGCATTGACATCGAAGTTACAGAGTCCCATGCATACTGGGAACTCATCCGAGTCGCTCCCATTATGACATGGCTGCACGGGGGAGTCATGGCGTGGCTGGATACAGGGTTGCTGAATTTCTGGAGTGCTCTGCAGAGTCTCCACAGGGTTCCCACTACTATGCGGGTGTGAAATAGAAGCGGGTGCGGTGGCTGGCGCGTTCTCAGCGAGGTTATCGTCATCAGAACTAGACAAGACTGGGTCCGGGTTATCTTCATTTGTAGATGGCCGGTATCCATTGTAATCGTCCTCAATATCCTCGACAAGACGCGTCGTCTTGAGTGGAGTTACAAGTTAGATTATACTTTTTGTAAGGCCAAAGTATTTGAGGAAACATACCTTTGAGCAGACAGATTTTCGATGATAGACATAGTAGACTGCCTGAGTATTAGGCTTCTCCAGCGATGTTGTTTTTTTCTTTTTGCGAAGATGTCCATCTCTTTTCATGTCATTATAAATGTAAGCATCCCCGGATATGCGCAGCTCTGATGTGAAATGATTACTCTCGTGCAGTACCCTTCCAACCAGCTCGTAAGAGACTATGGCACCGGTAGAGCTTTTGATAGAGAATGTATGTGGATAGCGGACGAGAGGGACTGTTTGAGTGCTAGGCAGCGCACCAGAAGCGCTGTACTCCAGGTGTAATACTTGTGGCCATAGAGTTGTGATCGAAGTAACCACAGCTGATTCCTGGCATGTGCTGCACTGCACCTCCTCCATGGTGTGGAGTAAGCGCCCACCATTTGCATCGTGAGGAAGTGGTATCCTGGGAATAAGACCATTGAAGTAGTCGGTAAGTGATTGCTGATTATCAGGTCCAATTCGTTGTTGCGTCATGTTGATATCTCGAGAGAAAAGGCCGTTCATGATCTGAGGGTGATAAGAGGCATAGCTTTCGGAACTGTGGTCATTTACGCATGAGCACGATATGAGATGGTATACACCGAAATGCTCTTTGACATCACGAGGAGGGTTTCCATCCTACAAGTTTAATTTGTCAGTATATCAAAGGATGTTACCCAGATGTTACCAGATACACACCAGTATTGCACGAGTGATCCAACCCTTACTACAGCCATGCACACCAGGACTGTCGTATAGCTCCCATTGATCAAAGATAAAGCTACGTGTGACCAGCTGCATAAGCTCGTTATCATCGTTGAAACGGCGTGTGTCTGGTGCTGCATAAATAGCTTTGAGACGGCGGTCATAGTGATAAAGCAAGGAAGATAGATAAGAGTTAATCGGAATCTTCCCCATGAGGTCGGTTTTAATGTCGTAGGCAAGCAATGTAAATGAACGGAATAAGAGCTCGAGCCCGTTGTCGAAAAAGCAAGAGTTTGGACGGTCCCATTTGTATGACTGTAGGCAATGCTCATTCTGTGTAGAGGCATCTCGGATTCCCTCGGGTAGCAAGGCCTTCTGAGTATCAGGAGGACGCCCGTCATTGACATCGTACTCCTTAGGCGGTCTCGGCTTATACGTGCGCTGAGCAGGTGGATCAAAGTGACCAGCTGGAATTGACTGAATTAGAAATGCTTTCATCATCGCATTTGAGTATTAGACACACCTTTAATTGCACTATGCTGTCTTTCCATCTCCTCAACATGAAGATATAGCATTTCGATCCCCTGAACAAGATCGTGGTCACGCCCTGCTGCATGGTGCAGCAGGGAATGACTATGCTCCGCCGCATTTGCAGTTGATGGGACTTGACCAGCTATACTGGGGTCGACAGAGCTGACCGCAGGAAATATCATTGAAGCAAAGGCTGGGCGAAGCCACCATGATAGCCAAGAACTAACCCTTTTATACGAGTCCTTTATCCTTTTAACTGCAGCATTGAAGTCCTCCAGCGATGTCGATCGGCTTGTCATAATTCTGAGCTGACGGTTGAAATCAGGAACGTCTGCGACGGCGATTAAGCTTGCATTTGACGTTAGACGCTCTGCTGACTGCCAGAAATGAAAGTCACATCCACGCTCCGCTGATTCCGCTTCTTTAAGGTATGCTGCTCGCTCGATTGCTTGTGACTGAGGCGTGAGCGAAGCGAAATCAGGTTTAGTTGAGATTATAGCGTCAGCATACTCGTCCGCGTGAGCAGCCCGTTGCGCGGCAGAAAAATCTGTGACCTGCATTAACTATTAGCTCATACCATCAGTGATATGAGGAAGACGACATACATGAAGAAGATACTTGGGTTCAAGAGGAAGGTTCTTCGACTTTGTATACTGCACAATACTCTGTGAGATATGTTGAAAGTGGGGACGGTGGTGGGATATGTCAAGCTTGTAGATCCAGGTGTACAGAACCGGTACCCAGGCACAGAGAACACTGCTAAAAGCGCAGGTAACATTCAGGACCCCTTCCTTGAAGTAAATATGATCTCCATCCGTAACAAGGCCATGGCGTGGTCCGTTAGAGTCATCCTTCCAGCTATCCACACTTTCCTCGAGAATTCGACGCATGAATGGAGTTTGGAAAACGAGATAGGTGGGTCCGTGGAACTTGGAGTCGATAATAAAAGGTTTGGAAAGGCCTTCCTGAAGATTCATAACAGACCCAAGGAAGCTCGTCAGCCCTTTATTAATTCGTCCTCCATCCAGGCCAAGACGTGTACGACTTTTCTCCACCTCGTACCGGGCCTTACGTGGATTCGAGAGCGCAGGAGCGATCTCCCCAAGTGGAATGGACCTGGTAAATGAATCTCCAGTTCGATACTCGTGTGCCGACGCGCTGGGACGTTGAGAAACCTGGTGGTCAAGTGCTTCCTCCTCCTCAGCAGTCAAGCGTCCGTTAGGAGGTTGCGGGTGTTTGTGAAAGCCAAAGTGCTCCCAGACAAGCAAAACTACTCCATCACGTTCAACTTTGTAGTGATGAGCTTGAGCATCACATTCAACGTGAACCAGCGATGCTCCGCATGGTTGAGACCTTGCAGAACTCTTTCCTGTGCACGCTTGCTGCAGCTGACGCTTCCGACTGGCAGCATCCGTCCTAGGCCTGTAAACCCGCTCGCATTCGGCGCAGACAATAACTCCCAGACAGTTTCGAAGCTCAACCGTTGATGAGCACGCCACCAGGCTAACCACGGAATTTGCGATTTTCGCAGTTTCGACGCACTTCGACGCAGCAACGCCCATATCGACGATATCGACGACGACAACGCCCTTCGACGCATCGCCACAGTCCTAAAATAGCATCGCCGACATCGCCACTGCATGCCTAGCCCATCGATCCGAACTTCCGATCATTTCCCACAGTCTCCGAAGTATTTCGCGATTCACCAAGCCCTGTATACCCATTTCGTCGCCCTCCACATGTTGTTTTCGCTTTTCTTCATTTTATTACATGTCGATATTCATTCTTGTACCTAGCCTTTACTCATTTTCGCTTTTTCTTTGTTTCTTTGTGTTTCATACCATTCCCTTTATAGTATATTTCCCCCTTTACACTTTGCTTTTACTTTCTACATATACAACCCATGTAAAAACCTAAAAAGAATAGAAGATACTCGTTCCCCCAGCTTCGATTCAAGTCCCTCTCGTTTCCATGCCTCTCAGTTCGGTCTAGCAACCCTTTCGACATTGTTTTGCCACGCTTCGCTCTCTTCGACGCCCTCAATTCCTTCATATTTCATGTCGATTCCCTTTTATTTTAGTAGTACCACCTTCGATTCAGTTCTTCTTACTTCGTAGCTTGTTTTAGAGTCGCGCCTCTTGCTAGAGCGCAGCCCGAAACCTGTCTCGCACCCTCAGACGCACCTCACGACTGCTCTGGAGTGTTTCTTATTGTTTTGTTTTGTTTCCACACTCAGCCGGTCGTCAGCACATCACCGTTCAGCTGTTTCTCTTCACAGGACCAATAGAACGCCACTGCCACTTAGTCTGCTTCCAGTTACGCGTCTCTGTGCCTTCTTCAATCTCCCTGAGCACGTAGCCCTGTGGCCAGGCAATAGAAGAGTTCTCTGCTTCGAATAATTAGCCCCATTGTGGCTAAAGAAGAGGTAGGAGCTCATACCATCGGATTCTACAGGAGTAGTTGCTTTACTCTTCTGGTTTCTAATCGGCTCAGCCACAGGTGTTGATGTTTGGGGAGGCAAAGGAGTCGATAGCTGAGGTCCTTGACCGGATGGTGGGTGCATATTGGTACCATTCAGCGGATGATGTACCATTTGCGGTGCAATATGGTGTGCCATGGGCATAGGAGCCGTAGCGCCCACTGAAGGATACAGGAATCCACTGTGACCATGGTGTGGGTGAACAGGACTCGGACTCCCATGTTGAAAAGAAAAAGGTGGTTGAACTGATACAAGGAAGTTCAGACGGCGGATGAGAACTACATTAAAAAAAGTACTGACCTAGACCGGTTGGATGACCATAATAGCTTGACGGATACATAGAAATATTTCCCATAATGTTGGGACCGGTTCCTTGCCACATGAGAGTCAACATCGTGTTACAAGACTCGGATAGAATGAGATGAATACTTACCAAGGCTGGGGCCGAAGTTAAATCTTGGATCACCAGGATAGAATGGTATGCTCGGAGCTGCTGCATGGTAAGGGGCTAGTATTAAACGCGCTGCTTGTGACTTGTTGTCATCTCCTCTTTTCCAGAGAAGCGAAAACACATTTTTAATTCCCTCCAGCATATTGCGAAGAGGGAAAGATGAGCTGCTCGGAGATTAATTTGTTGCAAGATTGGGGTATGCGCAAGCAGGTTAGAGTAGCTTGACAACTACACCATCGAGTAGGACGTCTTAAATACTGCAGAAAATACAAATTCCAATATCTTCCGTGGTGCAGGTGTGTTGGCTTATCGTTTTATGCAATAACATTTCCAATCACCATTTCAGAGACACTAGAATGGTTTAATATACTAAGACGAGTATCTAACAGGCCCTAGAGCGTATTATACAGGCCTTTGAGCTATTCAGGGTTCTGAGAACGCTCGGAAAACCCTTTAGCGCCCGTTGAAAGCATGAATAGCACACCACGGCACCCTATGCGGCACCGTTCGGCACCTGCCGAGTATTTCGATTGGGCTGTGCCAATTGTTCCGAACGGCACACAGAGCTGGCCGTGGCTATGTCCTTGATAACGGTTGGCAAGAAAAGACCGGATAATGCAAATAACTTGTTCTCTCACCAACAACAGGCTGTGTACACCGTAACGCAGTCTCACTGCCCCCTTAATGGCTGTGCAAAAGTCTCGTACGCAAGAGAAACACAGGAGGCCCATGCTGGGTGCCACACGGACAGGCAGCTGGTCTTCCCCGAAATCCATGGACCATAACTGAGCATCATGTTCAGCACAAACGGCATCCAGGTAAGGCATGACAAGTTAACTAGTATTAGCTGCTACCTTACAAATTTAACTGCGACAAGTTAGCTGCAGCTAACTTTTCTAACTGGAATTCGACAAATTAGCTGGGCCTGCCACACGTTAAAAATAGTTAATTTGGTAAGGCCCAGCTAATTTGTCCACGTGAATTTATGAACCACCACCAAGGACTGAAACATACCGCCAGTGGTTATCTGACAACGCCACACGTTTAGCGCTCTTACGAGGAGACCCTTGCGCTTTTGTAACTATTACAGTCACGGAACTTCGCACTTTCTTATTGACGTACTGGACAGAAGGTAGCGGGGTGGCGGTCAGGAGATTGTTGTTTGGCCAGAGAGAGTAGGAGCGACAATTGATAATCAGTAACGATGACGAATATACCGGTTGCAATATATTGGAAAATAAGTCTTGTGCGTCTCATACAAATATTTCGTGCATGTTTGAAATTTCTGAGAGATGCGAACAGCGCGCAGGTGGCGGCGGAAGGGAACCAGCTGACCTGATAGAACAATTTTTTTTTTTGCCAAATCACCTACAGATTCCGACACAGGACGTGGTTCCATTTTTTTTACAACTTAAATTGAGGACGGTTGACGGTTGGACGAAAACAAGAACTTGTCTATCTCCCCACTCGCACCATCGTCCTCTACGCTGAACCTAAGTTCGTTCTGAGACTGACTATATCCATGGCTTCAAAGTAAGAGATGCTTACTTTATTACATGCAATTACGACTCACTACTGTTCGTAGCCCTATTCCACACGCGTTCAGTGGCCCGTTCCACAGGGCACAGCTTATGAACCTGCCACAATACATCACTTCGGACCAGTACGCGACTATTACACGTTGGGTCAGCATGAGAGGCCACCTTCTCTCAGTTATAGGCCCCCCAGATTCTCCTATCCAACCCGTCTTGACCATTATCGTCGGAGAGGTATCATCTGACAGGGTGTACAGTTGCGGACAAGCAAAAGCAACAATTTCGTTGAACCATTTTTAGAAGCTTCCACATTTGTATAAATTACATAGAAACCACTGAAATACAAAGAATAAGACCCAGTTAGATGATTTGCACGAGCCGATTTTGCATAACTCAACTTTTGATGCAGCAAGGTCCAAAAATTTGGCCTTTTCCAAAAAAAAATCGCTAAAATCCCGAAAATATTGTTTTTGAGTAGCTTTTGATAAACCAAGTTCAACCCCCAAAAATGAAGACTTTTTGCCGAGCCGTTCCCGCCCAAAAAAAGAAACAAATCCGATAAATCCCATCAATATGGCCTGGGAAATCTGCTTACCAAAGAATATACAAAATAAACTGCAGTAATTCAGGCTCAATCTTATTCAATATGGGATGACGTGGTTAATCCTTAAAGTTAATGCCAAGTTAATGCAGTATCAGACAGCGGCAACCTGGCGGCAACTAGGATAATGGTAACTGATTGTGATCACGGACCAGGTCCGACCTTGCCGAGGTCAAAATAGGTGCCGTGAACGTCAAAAAAATGTCGTTCAAATGCCCAAAAAATTTGGCCATGCAATTTTCTCGTGAGAAAATTACGAAAAAATCGTTTTTAAGCTCCTTTCAACTTGCTGAGTCCGAATCTGTCCTTAGATTTGTCGGAAAAAGTCTCGTTCTCAGGGGAAAAAATCATTTATATTTTGTTGCTTTTGCTTGTCCGCAACTGTACTTGGGAACACACGGTACGTTGGTCCTCTGTCTAACTTAGATTTAATTTACTGATGGTACATCCCTCAGGAAACTTCAACCCTTCTTTCGCCGATCCAATGAGAGCCGCTCGAAGTGCAAAACAGATGTTCACCCTTCGCGCCCCAACGAATGCGGTGGACTTCATGCCTGATTGGTCAACTGCCATGAATCGAATTGAGTCCCTTCAAGGTCAGATTGCGTCAACTCCCCGCCGCCTCCACTTCCTTCAAAGCGAAGGTGGTGAACGTACGATCCGCCTGGGATTTCCCTTGTGGGAGGAAAAGGTATGACTTACCACTCTGCTTGAAATTGGACGATACGCTTACAAGAACATCGATTCCTATGCTATCATCTGCTGTGGAACACGCGCGTTATCAGGACGCATCGAATAACAGTGAGTTTGGCTATTTGTCGAGGTACTACCCTAACTTACACGTACTTAATACACAGCTGCCGAACGCAACGCTTTCACGGCCACCTACACCGTCAACACGGAGAGCACCCCGTATTGGAATACCCTGAAACTCACCCACCAATGCACTCGCATGCCTGCTTACGACGAGGACGAACGGCTCATCGAGGATCCCCAGATGCTGCAGGACAAACTCGTCGGCAGCTTGGTTGAAGTAATGTTCGTACTGCGCCACTATTTCATGGCTGCGACTGCCTCCCGTCCCGACCCAAACGACACCTTTGTGGGAACGATCGACTCCGTCACCGTTTTGCGACGCGCTCCTCCCGTGGTCACCAGCCCTCACCGGAACACTATACACATGACCAAGCCGAAACCTACTCCCCAGACTCCGACGCGAGGCGAACAAGTAAACGCTGCCAAATCTTTCGTGCCCAACCTCTCCGGCCTCAAACAACCTCTGTTCGTTGAAGGTTCTACCAAGGCAATCTCTTCTGGTATGTCTCGACCTCCCTACATTCCTGGGCTCTGCTAAATACAACGGTTTAGACCAAAGCGCTGTGTCTGTGCCTGTCGAGGCAGTTGGCGCTCATACAGCATCCTCCAACACAACCTCAACTGCGGCGGGTAGCAGCACAGTCGTCACTTCCCCGACCTCTGCCGATACTGCCAGGAGAACAGCAGACGATGTTCAGACGATGATCAACAACGCTGTTGCAGCTGCCGTCGCAGCGGCGCTTGCAAATGTGGCCCAGTCAAGGAGCGACGGCACCGCGCCTGCAGAAGTGCGAACATATCACACCAACGCTCCCGCTACTACGAACAATAACCCTGTCACTGTGCCTGTCGCCGAACAACCCACTCCCAGTTCGACTAGCGAGCCTCCATCACAAGATGTACCCGAACAGAACACTGTTCAACCCACTGACCATAACTTAGGCACGAGAAATAGTATGTTATCTGTTCAACCACCCATACATTCAAATGCTCATAAGCTAATTATTATTTCCGTTCCCAGGGGAAGAGGGAGAAGGTGGACACACCGAGCAAGAGGATGTAGGGAGCAGTGGGTGTTTGACTAGAAATGCTAACAAAAAATCTAGGAACAATTAATATTACATTTTCTTTACTGCTGTTCACAATTTGATCGTCTCTAAACGTAACGAATAAATTCTCTTGATTTTCTAATACTATACGACGTCCATGCCAAACAGAGTTAAATAAGAGGGACAAAGCAGCAAGGCCCGATCGGCGAAGGCGATCCTTTATCTCATGTTGCACGTGTGATTAACATCTTTTCCAGTGAGTCTGGCGACGGCCTTAACTGCCTACCTCCATTTAACAAAGTTCTTTTTTTCGCGGTGTAAGCACACTGCGCCCCAGAACTCTTCCGATCAATAAGCGGTTTACCCAATACAATTGGACGTCTGGTAGAACTTATCAATTCTACTATTAAAAAGGCAGATCATGTCTCCTCTGACATTTTCCTAGCATCAAAGCAGTTCCGTATGCTTGAGTTCATCACACCACTTCTTCTACGCAGTCGCACAAAGCCATACAAGGATCATATACGGTCCTTGGACAATGTAAGCCTGGCGCCCCAGTCTTACCACACGCACCTTTATCTTATCTTAGGTTCTCACGTGATTATTTGATCGCACCTTTTTCTTGTCTCGGTTTTCCTTTCTCTTCTTGACTCTACGTTTTACGCCCATACCTGTATCCGTCCGGTTCTCGACAATACATCGTGGTCCAGTCATGTTCCCGTGTGACCGCGCCCAGTGAGCCCTAGTGACAACGGGCTTTCAGACAATGTCACAATGGCCGGTACTTCATTGAGGCTTACTTCAGATATCTTTATCGTATTGTAGGTGTTTTGTGCAAGTAATCTTTCCATGGAATGAATTAAGACTAACATTGGCTTAGAAGGACGAGTGCGAGTCAACAAGGCTCGTGTATTGGGAGCAAATGCGCCAATACTGCAAATGTGTATTGACAGTATTGGATGACAACTTGTCCAGCAATCGGAATGCCCATTTTGTTTTCATATATTATCACATTCTGCATGACCCGCGCTACCGTCTACCTCGGAAACTCTCCTACGCCGTCGGATTTTATTATTATTATGACCTCGGTGATATGGATGTTAGAGACTTTGGCGACACTCTAATCTCGGTCGCAGGACTGGAGTTTAAGGATAGCCCACTCCTGTACCTTCAAGATATTAACAAGATCTTCAATGAACTCATGGAGGATACCAAAAAGGAAGAACTCTTTGCAAAGTCGGCCACTTTATGTCTTGAAATGCTATGCAACCAATGGCCTGTTACCGTCAGTCGAGATGCAGGTGGCATATATGGAATTTCTAGACAGGATCAACGCAAGAAACGAGACCATCCCTGGCATTGGCGCCAAATGGCTCCCAGACTACCCTCACTAGGAAACCGACTGGCTCTGATAGGCTTACGGAAATTGGAATCATCTTGGTACGAGGACTACGAATCAAAATTGATGAAAGTCCGGAAGGCATTGCGGAACAGCATGCCCCACCGCTTCGGAACAACTCGAGTAATCACCATGCGTGAGTACTTCGAGGTCAAATCCGAGCCAGTACCGAAGACGTGGCCCGGTTCGATGCAATACAAGCGACCTCAGCGATGGCCACTATTTGTCTTTTTATTGGATCTGCTCCCTCGGATTCTCCCATTGGCCGGGAGGTACGAACCGTTAGTGGAAATGTGCAGGAAGAGGTGCTTGTCGTCTCTCTCCCAGGTTTGGCCGAAGAAGAGCAGGCGTGTTCGCCAGGCAATCGACAGCTATCTATGTAGGATGGATGCGGAGGGGGAATGTGAATGACGTGCATAGAGGTAATATGCAGATTTGAAAAACCTAATGTATTATATATAGATAGTGTATGTGGTCAACGACAGGTGTATTATATTACCGTGACGAATGGGCGCGGTGCAGCAATAGGCGCTGCGAGGAAATGAAGAAAAATCTGAGCTCATAGCATTTGCCTACGAAGGTACAGTCGGGTGATGGTGACGGTCAGTTCCTATGGAATCACTACAAATCGGTCATTTGGAGAAAAGAGCTTGACAGTTGGCTTAGGCCTAGAAAGAGATTGGCGTGCCTTTATTCCTCCTCCTCCTCCCATTCCTCCTCGTCTTCTATGCAGGGTAAACCGATGGGCTACATGTCTTGACATTCGGGTGGAATACTGTTTAGTATTGGGCCGAGGATTCCTGGTGGTTCCGTACTTCCGTGGCTCATCCTTCAGCCCAGTTGGCGCATACGAGTTTTGAAAGAGTGCAGAAGGAGGCTTAACTGATGGAGGCCGACAGGGATATGATGGTCGAATGAGGGGGAAAGACAAAAAGACGTATAAACGCGGGTACCCGGTGGTATGTGATCTATTTTTAACTGATTGTCGTTCGAGCTTAATAAAGTTTGACGTTAACGTTGGCAAAGAAGAGAAAAGCAGTCAAATACTTAATCAGATTATAGAGAGAATACACAGAGATAAAGAGCAGGTAAAGAGCTAACCTTCGAAGCTTTCAAGATTCAAGTAAGTAGAGCGTGGAGCAAAGGCCGGATGCCGAATCTCTAGTCATTTGGATCGGAGGAGTAAGTAAAGCCCAATTGGAAGCTTTTGGCAAACAACGCGCGTAAGCGCGATCACGATTCAACGCGACTGGTCTCTGAACGCTCTGAACCTTTGCCTTGACTCGTCCCGCTAGCAAAACATTGGGCATTTCAAAGCTCTCTACTATCAAAGTGCATGACCCCCCTACGCGACGCAAGGATCGGCGTGCTGCCTGCAGATGTATTTCTGCATATCTTCAAAATGTTATCTCAGGGTCGGCCTCCTCCTGAACAACTTTCATCCCTGCACATGATTCGCTACGCATCGCAGACATGCACAGCCTGGCGTCGCTGGATTTTATCTTCTCCCTCACTTTGGGCTCAAGTTATAGACCTGCGGTCCCTGCGTCTTTCCTCGGACGAATGGATAGAGGAGGTCATAAAGCGGACAAAGCAGTGCGCCTTAACCGTATACGGAGTCGTGGATGGCAGAGAGGACTCAAGTACTCAAGTCAAAGCTTACTTCAACTCATCTTCACCCGTTGTTGGTCGAGAGTGCGGATTTTTTATATTACAGTGCGGAGCGCAGCGGACGTACCCTCAGCTACGTGGATAAATATATGGAACGACCCCGCTCCTCGATTGGAGGTGTTCAAAGTCATCACGGAAGGTTTAATCGAGGTACCCCAACCATTGTCGGCCCTATCCCACCCGAATCAGCTATTTTCGAACCAAGCACCATCTCTTCGTCGTTTGCATGCCCATCAGTTCCTCACAGATTTTGATGACGCCCGCCATCTTAGCTGGTTAAAAGGATTAGTCGAGGTGCATTTGTTTCTGGATGTAGGCCCAGGCGTGAGCTACAGTGAGCTCATTTCGGAGCCCCGCATCCTCTCCCTCTTCGGCTTTTTAAGGCATCTTCCATGCCTGGAGGAATTGGAGATACAAACGAGCACGTATGGACTTTTCGAGCAAGAACTGGGCTTGCGATCCAAATTCGACTGTCCTCGGTTGAAGAGGATAACCATCGATGGAACGATCAGAGCATGCCTCTATATACTGTTCCACATTCGTCCCGGGGACGGCTGCTCCCTCCACCTTGAAACCATTACCAATTACGGCCTGCAACTTACGGATGAAGATGTGATTTTCACGCTATATTCTGTCCGTCCTGTCCTCGGGCGCCGTTACCAGGATTTCGCTCCTCCAAAATGGGATCAGAAATCAACCCTTCAAGATAACTTATCAGGACGGGGATTTTAAGGATTCTTTCAGACATTCGACCATTCTCATTCGGGAGTGGCACCAATCCGGTCCACCAACGATGTTGACCCAAATTCTACGGTCTGTCGGCAGCTGGAAGTGTCCCAACTTACTGGACTTGGAGATTACGTCGAACCTACTGTAGATGGACAACACAGTGGCTACGAGTCCTGCATTTTCCACCTTCATACGGAACATCAATAATGTGAAAACTCTGAGAACAACATGCGAGGTGTTGAAGGTCTTCGTGTATATTGGCGACCAATATCAAGATGGGATTTTGCCAGCTTTAACATCACTTGCTATCTACCCAAAACCAAACCCAATGCTAATTGAAGTTATCCGGTCCGTCTTGAAGCAAAGACAGCGGCAGGCATTGTCACTACCTGTCATTGATTTTGACGAGCACTTTGTACGGAAGGAGGACATGTCGTTTTTACCTCTTGATGATTTCCATGGACTGAAGGTTGTATGGATCGAGGAAGCCACTGTACGAAGGGAGTATATCTGCGGGCAAGTCTGAATTTCTGATTGAATTCATCTTGTATGTATCTGCTATTAAGGCAACACGTAGGCTGCTATCCCCGAGTCAATCCATCCATTTCATTTTGAACGAGCGAATCTCTCTCACTAACGACCGTGGTGTACCAATGATCGCTCACGACGTCCTGGAAAAGCGTGTACAGCGGAACAACTTCCGCAAACTTGAGTATCATACACAAATCCTGCGATTCCGACTGCTTCGAAGCCTGCAGCGACTGGCGGAGGGGTGTTGACAGAGTCTGAAGTCACGTATATGAAGTCGGTCGTGGTTGGATTGTGCAGCGCGAAGAGTGGTACGGTGAATTCTTGCTCAGATCCCCATGCGCGGAATATTTCTCCTTGGATTTGCCAGTCCCCTCCCGTGGTTACGGCGTTGACGAAGACCCAGCGCCTGGTGTGAGGTGCCCTGTTGGATCCAGCCTTCGACGTAGATGTCTGTAAGGCTGGGATCTGCGCAGGTGTTTGAAGAACGTCGCTTGATAAAGGTCACAGTAAGCAGGGGATTGTGAGGTGTGATAAGTTTTTACTGACCTGTCTTGTCAGAGTTTGAATAGGGCTGCAGGCGGTGCATATTGCGCCTGCGAGCGCAAGGAGTAGAAATTTTAGCATGACGTCGTGAAGGAAGTAGTGGCTGGGCTAGAGAGTCGTCGTAGAGTGATGCTCAAGCTGTCGTATGAAATGGAAGAGTTTTATATCATGCCGGAGATAGACTTTGACTTGAGGTCCATTCTACTCTCACTGAAATACGTCGCTTTCCCCCAAGTCAAACACGGTGCTCGTGACGAGACTCGGGGGCATAATCATTTTTGCCTTTGAGGAGTCGCCATTGGACGTGAAGTCAAGGTACAGTAGGTACGCCCAGGCACGCATTTATTTATAATTCGGGAGGGACCCTTTGAGATCTAATTGAAAACTCCTGGGTCCTCTTGTTATTATTATGTACAGGGACAAGGTCTATGTCAGATTCATTAGTTTCTCCCAACTATGTAAAGTTAGAGCTTAGAGCTCTCCATCCCTCTCCTTTCCACACCGTTTCGGACGCGACGCGACGCGCAGTGCGCACACATTGACATCACATGATTTTTGAATTATGACAATGATGCCAATTTGAATTTCTTCTTCACGGTGACCGGTCGTCAGAATTAGGGTTGCGTATAAAATGGGGGTATTTTTTACAAAGTGTAAATTACACCTGTAAATTACATTTTTTACATGATTATTTACCGAAGGTGGTTTGGATGGGTGTTAAAAACTCTTCACGTGACACTAAATTTTGCCTTCACCGCTGGCACGAATACCTTTTTGCATCCTAAAAAGGGGGTTGATAAATGTTTTCTGTTTGGGTTACCTTTTACGACCTAAAAAGCGTCTATAAAGGTATCGGGCTTCCCATATATAGTATGCCCGATATCTTTCTAGGAACCTTTTAAGGTTGTAAAAAGGAAACCAAATATAAATCATTTATCAAACCCCCTTTTTAGGACGTAAAAAGGTATTCGCCCCAGCGGTGCTTGTCGAAGTACCGAGAATGGACAGAAACCTGTTCGTATTTGCCATCTTACACCTCTTCTGACAATCTTCTGAGCAAAATAACGCGGCTTACAAGCGGCACACCCCACTAATCAGAGAAATATGCGTTAGAGTCCTCCAATTGATACCGCCCCTGCACCACCTCCCAGCTCCGACACTTAAAGATTATGAAGGGATCTAATAACGGGTGGCCTCCTGACACCTTGAAAGATGCGTCCAGTTCACTCCCATGCGCCTCTTACTTCCACTTTTGGGCCGCGAGCCTCGCAGAGGAGAAATTTTTTGATTTTCTGGAATAATCACGTGATTTGTGTTAAAAACATTTTTTACATAGTAATTTACATTTTTTGCCGGACGGGATATCGGCGGCATGTAATTTACAGAGTTTTTTGCCGGGCCCGGAGTTTTATACGCAACCCTAGTCAGAATGGGTGTATTCGCCACCAACAGCAGGCTTCAGTCGCATGATGATCCATTTTTCGACCTATTGCTTCATCCCGACGACATTGCGGACCTATTAACGAAGTCGCCTGCCAGCTCAACGAGGCATGGCTGTCCGAGTAGCCTGCGGATCGGTGCTTGTTTCAAACAAGCGTACTAGCTACACGCTCGACGAACGCCATGTCGTAGTCCTATGTGGCACCCGAATTGCCTTATCCTCTATTAACTACGGCCGCTACCCTCAAGTCTTCTCGCAATCGTCTTTGGCTTAGTGTCGACAGAACGAACGATCCTCTCTGCCGCTACTTGTCAAGGGGTATACAAAAGTAACATCAACGGAGGAAAATGCAGGCCCACCCGTATCTTTGCGTCGACTCACCATGCCATACTCAGTGGACGACGAAGAATGGACGTATCCACCTCAAAACCCTATGAGGCTTCCAAAGCAAACACCTACGGACGATGTGGATGGAATCCGACGCCGTTCATCGATGAGCTCGGACAGGACAATAGACGTTCCTGACGAGGAGAGCTTCAATCTGGAAAAGTCAGTAAGGGTGTTGAAGAAAAGGTATGCCATTTTACAACCCACCCTCGTCGTTTTGACCAATTATCGTAGGCGGAACACCGCCCGAATCAAGCCACGGTCCCTTGGAGTTGGATTCCGCAACCTCACCGTCACCGGCCTTGGGTCTTCAGAATCGTACATACCTACAGTCGGTTCTATATTCAACCCCAGGGTGATTCTCGAACAGGTGCAAAAGATTCGTCATCCTGCTGTCCGTAGAATTCTCTCGGGTTTTCAAGGGGTAGTCAGACCAGGAGAGATGTTATGTATGTGTCTTTTCCAATGGATGTCGTTTATCACTAAATGGTTCTCAGTGGTGCTTGGAAGCCCGGGATCGGGGTGTAGCACATTTCTCAAATGTCTCGTGGGCCAAAGAAAGGAATACCACTCAGTCGACGGCGACGTGTGTTACGACTCCATGACACTCGAAGAAATGCAGACGCGCTTCCGGGGCGATCTGCAGTACTGTCCAGAGGACGACATCCATTTCCCGTCTATATCAGTGCATGATACTCTCAGCTTTGCCGCTGCCGCTCGTACGCCTCGGGATAGAGCTGGCGAATCCAAACGAGAGTATACGGAAAAGATCGTCAACATCCTGGCGAGCACGTTTGGGCTGAAGCACACTTTGTCGACGCCGGTCGGCGACAATATGATTAGAGGCGTTAGTGGTGGCGAGAAGAAGCGAGTTTCGATTGCGGAGACGTTATCTGCGCGTGGGTGCATAGCAGCCTTCGACAAGTATGTATATTGGAATTCCTTTTATTTGCTTAGTTAATTTTCTATCTAGTTCTACTCGCGGGCTCGATTCAAGTACAGCTCTGGAGTTTATCCAAGCGTTGAGGACCGCTACCGACGAACTTCAGACTACGACCATCGTCTCTCTCTATCAAGCTGGAGAATCTCTCTATGAATATTTCAACAAAGTCTGCGTCATATACGAGGGGAAGATGGCTTATTATGGTCCGGCAAGCGAGGCTAAGCAGTACTTCATTGACATGGGGTATGTTTATGTCCGTTGTCTTAGTTTCCATATTAATTTCCTCTAGGTACCAGCCAGCGAACAGACAGACAACCGCGGACTTTCTCGTTGCCGTGACAGACCCCAAGGGGCGGATCCCAAGGCCAGGCATATCCAATCAACCACGGACGGCGGACGAGTTCGCGACGTACTTTCGACGATCTATGCATGGGCAGCGAAATGCGGGAGAAGTGCAGCTGTATATGAATTTCTGCGTGAACAACGAGTTGTTGAGGAATGCGTATATACAAAGTGCGACTGCGGAGTTTTCGAGACATAGTCAGAGCGGAAGGTCTGTTTTTTTATTCGTGATTCGCATCGCGCGCGAGTGTCAGCTGTTGATCCTTCTTTTTTTCTCTCTTTCTTTCTTTCAGCCCGTATCTGCTGAATTTGGCTGAACAAGTCGCTATCGTCATGCGCCGTCGTGTTCAGATTCTTCGAGGGAATATGCTTGCCACTTTCCTTCTGTTATTGTATGTACCCTCTTATCTTTTTCTGTTCTATTCTTTCCTTTCAAGTGGAGGCTTACCCGTGTTCAATGTTCGTAGCACCTTTACATTTCAAGCCATCGTAATGGGAACGGTGTTTTTACACACCAAAGCCGTTACGAGTGGTTTTTTTGCCCGCGGGAGCGCTCTCTTCTTGTAGGATGCATCTCATATTCATCGACTCATTCCCTGGTTTCTCACTCCTCAAACTCATCAATAGCACCGTCTTATTCAACGCCATCACCTCCATGGCCGAAATCCCTGCTCTCTACTCCCAACGTCCGATCATCTTGAGACACCAGAAAGGTGGCTTGTATAGGCCGTTTGTCGAAGCACTGGCTTTGACGTTGGTCGACATCCCGATAACAGCGGTGATTACCATAGTGTATTCTTCGATCTTTTACTGGTTGGTTGGGTTTCAGAGGAGCGTGGTATGTTTTTGAGTTTTTCGTTGTCCGTTTGCTTGATTCGTTATGCTGATTTCGATTGATTAGTCGCAGTTCGCGTATGTCTTGTGTGTTTTTACTCTTCTTAAGTGAAGCTGATGTCCTGTTTTCTCCCCGCTTTGCAGGCTGTTCAACCTTTTCACGATCGGGATAAGTGTCGCGATGAAAGCCTGGTTTAGGGGTCTGTCTGCAGCCTTTGCGTCAGAAGCAGCGGCACAGAGTTTGGCTGGGATCTCGGCGCTCATACTTATTCTGTATGCAGGTGTGGATTTGTCGAAATTTTCTGCTGCCGATTTTCTTCTTTGATTGATTCTTTGATTGAATTTAGGATATACGACTCCTAGGCCAACGATGATAGGTGCTCTGAGGTGGCTGGTTTATGTGAATGTGCGAGTTTTCTTCTTCGCTCTAGATGGTTTTATTCTGACTTATCCTGGGATTTTTGATTTCTTAGCCGCTTAAGTATGGGTACGTCTTGTCTACCCACATGGAGAATTCCGCATCGGATGTATTGAATTCGCCTTTTTTTTTTAAAAAAAAATATAGATTTGAAGCCCTCATGACGAACGAATTCCACACTTTGAAAGCGGAGTGTTCGAACCTCGTGCCACAGGGCCCTGGGTACCACAACGTCACCCTGGCAAACCAAGTATGTGCCACCGTCGGTGCGCTTCCCGGGCAGTCTTTTGTAAATGGGAATAGGTTCACGGAGTTGTCTTTTGAGTTTAAATATTCGAGGTTGTGGATGGTGTGTCGCATGAACCTTGTGATCGAATGATTTAAGATGGCTAATATGGGTTTTTTTAGGACTTCGGGATAATTACGGCGTTCTTTGGAGGATTCTTGGGTGCGCTGTTGATATTTACGGAGTATAATACGTCGATGGCGCGGGATACACCTGTTGTAAGATGGAAACGGGGTGCACAAGTGAAGCGCTCAGACAACAATATCACAACCGGCGGCGACGACGATGAAGAAAGAGGGGCCGCTGGCGCCTCCACCACCACCTATCCACCGCCTCCCCAGATGCGTCGTTTCAAATCTTCATCTAAAGCGCCGCAACAAACAGATGTATTCTCATGGCGAGGCATCAACTACACCGTTCCCATTCCAGGACAGACGGATCGTCAACTTTTGTCGGATGTTTCGGGGTATGTGGCGCCTGGGAAGTTGACGGCGTTGATGGGAGAGTCGGGAGCAGGGAAGACGACGTTGTTGAATGTGCTGGCTATGAGGACGGCGGATGTGGGTGTGGTGAGTGGGGAGAGGCTTGTTAATGGACAGGCGTTGCCGGCGGATTTTCAGTCTCAGTCGTACGTCGTTTCGTTTCGTTTTCTCCTTTTTTGGGATTTTATTTGCTGAAGCATAGTTTTGATTTTCAGTGGGTATTGTCAGCAGATGGACACGCATGTACCGACTTCTACTGTTCGAGAGGCCCTCTTGTTCTCTGCGAAGCTTAGGCAGCCGCCTTCGGTGCCTTTAGCAGAAAAGGAAGCTTAGTACGTGGTTTCCTCTTTCTCTCGAGCAGGCTGAACAGTTAATAACTATCTTCAAATTCGATTTAGTGTTGAAAGGTGCTTGGAAATGTGTGGCTTGAAAGAGTATGCGGACGCAGCTGTTGGTACGCTTAACATGGAGCATCGCAAACGAACGACTATTGGTGTGGAGCTTGCTGCGAGAGTATGTGGAGGCCTCCTATGCTCTTCTTATGTTTCTATTTACTTACGGATATTGCAATTCCAGCCTAAACTTCTGCTGTTTTTGGATGAACCGACGTCTGGTCTGGATTCGCAGAGCGCGTGGGCTATTGTGTCGTTCTTGCGTAGTTTGGCTGATAGTGGACAGGCTATCTTGTGCACGTACGTCCTCCTGCTTTTGTTAACGTTTTAGTTTTTCGTTTGCTAATTTCCGTTCCTTCAATAGGATTCATCAGGTATCTATTCTCTCATTAAAGCGTTTTAGACTAGAGCTAAATGCTTCATCCCAGCCTTCAGCCGAGTTATTCCAGGTGAGCTTTATGTTTAGATCAAAAGAACGTTGAGACGAGACTGATCTGCCCCTCCTCAGGTTTTCGATAGACTCCTTTTGCTGAAGAAAGGTGGCAAAACTGTGTACTTTGGCGATGTGGGTCCGAACGCGAGCACGCTCATTCGATACTTTGAGAAGAATGGAGCGCGAAAGTGTCCGCCTGAGGCTAATCCGTGAGCATCTTTCCTGTATAGTTTATAATGCGTGAACTCAGAAGGAGAAATGTTCATGTTCTTTCTTTAGTGCCGAGTACATGCTTGGCGTCATCGGTGCCGGCGCTACAGCCAGCAGGTCGATGGACTGGCATGATGTTTGGGTCAACTCTCCAGAGGCACGAGCGCTGCAACGAGAGCTGGAGGAGATACACAAACAGGGCCGAAGCAGGAAGGTGTCGACGGAACTTCGGACGGAGTTTGCGACGCCGTGGTTCTTCCAGCTCAGGGAACTCATCAGACGCGATGCGGAGGCACATTGGCGGGACCCGACGTATATTGCGGCGAAGATGGTCTTGAATAGCATAGGAGGTCTTATTGTTGGCATCACGTTCTTGAAGTCGAAGAACAGCCAACAGGGCATTCAAAATAAACTTTTTGTAGGGTTCCGTCTCTCTTTCTCTCTTGCCCTATTTTTACTGACTTACTTTTAGGCTATTTTTATGGCGACAGTGCTCAGTGTGCCACTATCAAACCAGCTTCAAGTACAGTTTATCAACATGCGCACGGTTTACGAAGTCCGCGAGCGGCCTAGTCGCATGTATAGCTGGACTGCCCTGCTCATGGCGTCGATCCTCGTAGAGTTGTTTTGGAATGTTATTGGTTCCTTCTTCCTCTTTGTCTCGTGGTATTGGACGATTGGGTTCGAAAATGGCAGGGCGGGGTATACCTATCTTATGCTAGGCATCGTGTTTCCTTTGTACTACGGAACGTTAGCTCAGGTATACCTCTTCATTCCCTCATTTCGTGCCAGAAAATGAAGGCTGACATCCTTGTTATTCAGGCTGCGGCCCTGATGGCCCCGAATGCGGAAATTGCGGGCGTGCTATTCTCCTTTTTATTCAGCTTCGTTGTGACTTTGCAAGTGGATTAACCATCATTTCGCTCTTGTAGCCTTTACTAACGATGATGGCTCCTATTTAGCTGCGGCGTCCTTCAATCCTTCAGTGGGCTTGGGTGGTGGAAATGGGTTTACCATATTTCGCCTTTCCGGTACTTGGTTGAGGGTTTGTTAGGCCAAGGTTAGTGGGTCGCCGGCGTACTATCGTTCATCTGGCTCATCACTCGCATCAGCTATTGGCCATCAAGATGTTACATGCTCCGCGGTGGAATTTGTCACGTTGAATCCTCCTTCTGGCATGACCTGTGGAAGATATATGGCGCAGTACATAGCCAACGCCGGTGGCTACCTCGCTAATCCGAACGCGACTTCTGCATGTCAGTTTTGCAGCGTCAGGACGACGGATAAGTACCTTGCTCAGGCCTTCAATATCTTTTTTGGGTATCATTGGAGGAATTTTGGTATTGTGGCTGCGTATGGCGTGTTCAATGTGAGTGATGAGATTTTTGGTTGGTTGGTCATTTGTGGCTGTGCTAATTATCAATATGTGCAAGATTTTTCTGGTTTTTATGATAGGTTATTTCTTTAGGTACCGTACGGGTAGTTTATTGCCTTCGTTTGGACGCAAGAAATAAAATAGTGCATTGCTTTACTCAATTTTCTTCGATTCGGTCTCCCACTGTGACTCTGAAATCTAGTTAGGGTCAGCGAAGAATTTATCAAATTGCAATGAAGCTGAACCTACATCGCTGCTGTTTATGTTCTTCTTTTCCTTCTCAACATTACGCTTCCACTCCCGCTTAATTTCTTTGGGTACCCTGTACCACAGATGTATTGATTATAGACACCAAAGCTTGAATACCATACAACCTTCAGCCCCGGTATTTCATCAAGCACTCGCCAGTCGTGGTAGCAATGTTGGCTTATGTCGAGTTCCATTGCGTGATTGGTTCTGCCAAGCAGTGACAGCATGAGGTGGCGTCGTCTATCGAAGGTCCGAAGCCTATATCGTGAATACATCATCTTGATCTTGTTCAACGAGAACGGGAGGAAAAAGGTGTTGTCCGTGGCAATGATTTCCAGAAAAGCATCGGAGATGACAAGTCTTCGCAGATTCTTGAAGTTGGGAAATAGTATTTCAATGATGCGCGCGTTGATGGCGTGGACGAAGTCGGAAGTGCAGTACAGTGTGACGACGGAATGCAATTTGCAAGCCGAGAGGGCATCCAGAAATAATTCAGGGATGCTGGCTTGTATTTCGGTGGACCTAACACCATCAAAGTTGAGCGTCGTGACGACAGCGAGCTTTGGGCCTTCCAGTGACAGAGCGTAATAGGGCTCACGCTCACGCAGCACGAATTTCAATTTGTATTGCCTTGCGGGGTAGTCTAGCGCCGCTTTCAAGTACCGGGAGAGGATGGGTACTAGGGTTGTCATTTGTTTGGCGGGCCGCGCAGTAATGGCGGGTGAGTCCCTCGTGTTCATTTTGAGCACACAACTAGGGTTTGGCGTTATGTGAGTAAGGAAGGCGAAACATGCACCGAGATCAGCCGTGATAGTGAGGTGCCGCAGCTCGGGAAGATCGACCTTCTTCGAAGTAGGGAGTCCGTCCAGGAAAGGTATATCTGAATCGTACGTCAGTCTGTATAGGTGGGGACATTCACGGAGGACGTCGAGAGCCAATTGCACCGTGCATGTCTTGGGTAGGTAGAGTTGAGACAGTTGTCCTATCCAGGCTGCACGCAAGTCGAAGTTCAGGCCGTGCCAACGGAACGAACGAAGGTGTGGGGCATTATTGTTGAATAACGCAGCTCCAGGAGGAAGAGAAACTCCACCATCGCCATCGACTGCCTTGACGCCAAATTCTCTGAGAGATGGAGCCGGTTTTGTCCAGAATATATGGAGTATGTCGAGGTGCATGTTTTGTTGCGAATTCCGTATATAAAGACGAATTTTGACGACCCTGTGCCATTCGGTTTCGAGCAGCCTGGCCAAGAATTGTTCTTTGGGACTGAGCTGTCCATCCAGGATTGCATGCAATGAACCAGAAATTGATAGACCTGCGTTTCCGGTGTGTCGCATGACCTCGTTTCTCCACTCTTCGGAAGCTTTGGACAGGAAGTATATATCAACCATGTTTGCCCAGACGGAAACTGACTGCAGAGTCAGTTCTCGCCAACGACGACAAACTTGGGAGACATTGCGAATGCAAGTGATTGGGTGACGGTATCGTTTCTTGCTCCAGCCTCGGGAGATGATATCGATAATCTTCCAAAGGATATCGGTTGGTAGAATTTCTGCAACTGAAATTCTAGAGCGTCCATGCTTTTTTCTTCTGTTTTCTCTCCTTCTACCTTTGCCCATATCCCTGTGCAGTTGGAAAACACTTGTCAGCAAGTATACTAATGTTGAGGTGGCGATAGGTGGCTCGAGAATTGAATCAAATCATGTATCCAAGCCTCACGGTTGAAAATTGAAATTGCCTGCTGCTGGTCAGGTGATGGAGTGAAAAGAAGGCAAGACGAGCAGACGCGTCGCGCGTAGGTCCTCCAAACGGATTCTCGAGGGGAAAATCAGATTCTCGCGAGAATCTGGGTTGCTGAACTGACCCTTAGGGAAGATGGGAACATTTGCACGGAAATAATTAGCCTTCCGGTTCGGATTAATAGTGTTGTAAAAGTTCGTCCAAATCATGATCGACGAGCGGCTACTCGGAGTGAAGCGGTTATATTCCTCACTCTAAATTGCATGCGAAAAGATAGGACGATTGGGAGCCCACTCCTTGCTGTACGGGCCTTCAAGCTTCAAGTTTGAACCCCAAGACAAATTCATGGATTTGATATTTACCAAATTATGGCATTGTTGTGCGCGTTTGTCGGGCACGAGTGACAGCAGGTGCGAGATGCGAATCTTTCTGTACAACCATGGCAAAAGTTTCGAGAACAGACACCTAGAGACCACTGGCTTTCCCAAATGACCCTGGATGTCGCATCACGGCCCCACCTCAACCACTTGGCTTCGTTTTCCTACTGCGAGGCTGGGAAATCTCTCATATGCACGTTGCACATATTTTCTCGATTCGATGCCTGCGTAATCTTGTACGTTTTGTTCTCCACTGGACTATTTCATGCCCCATTCATCAGGTGAAAAACGAGGAAGGTAATATCCAGATGTTGATGGAAGCGTACAGCGACAGAGAATGGTTTCAGAGCGACTCAGTGTACGTCAAAGAGTAAGATAGGTGGCCTGTCGTGTGTATTCGGTGTGTAGTCTTGAGACCATTGTCTTGGCGAATATCTCGGACGGTGGCGGAGTTCCAACACAAATGGGCGCGTGTTTGAATTTATGCCCGCATCACGACTCTTTCGCCTACACCCATGACATGATGGTGTCCCTTACACTGCCAGAAAATGTCTCAGAGGGAAAACAGTGGACTGGGGTGCAGAGAGGTCAGTCGTGGTGTTGCTCGCGGTAGGTGCTGCCCAATGAAATCATTTCTTTTTCTGAATGTTTCAAATTTGTATATAGGCCTCCCCAACACGATATCGACCGTCCGCGTCGCGTAGCAGTCGTCTGCGGACAGTAGCCAGAAGTGCCGTACCCACCGTATCAAGCTCTGTCAATCTTTCCGATACGCTTCGACTTGTCTAGCGTCTTTGACCCTGTTGGTCTGGGAATGATATATGAGCGTTGCGGAGTGAGGAAGAACAAGTTCCCCCTCCTTCCCCCCTTCCTTTCTCCAAGCCAGCAGATTATCCGGCGGTATGCTCTGGAACACATTCAAAGTCGCGGTGCTTTTGGCTCCTATCGTTGATGCAGCCGACAAAGGATTCGTTCCCTTGGTAAAGAAGAGGATAGACTGGAATAATATCGTGAGTACTGTTAGTTGCTTCTTTACTAATGCTTGATTCTGAACTTGAGTTTCTAGCCCTATAAAGTGGACACCGACGTCGGTCTCGCTCGAGGAGCTCAGCTCGGGTACAACATTTGTAATGCGACTACAGAAGGACCGAAGTCTTTGTGCCAAACAGCCTACATTAACTCTTTGGATGGTACGTTATGATTTCGTCCTTTCACGATCCATGCACGCTGACCACGACACTGCATAGACTTCTGTATCTGGGCTCCGCCTGAGCCTGGCCAAACCGTTGGTGACATCGAAGGAGAGATGGTAGCGTGGTGCAGCAAACCAGGACATGGCACTCGCGTCATGCCCGAGGGCACCCTGACTGGAGTTCAGCTGACGAGGACGCCGGATTACATCCAAGTGGTTGGATTCATGAACCAGACGAAGATCGACATGGTGCATGGTGATGCTGGTGGCGAGATGGACCCTCATGGAGCTGATCTGGTATGCCCCATTTTTACATGCTTTCATGCCATCTCTTACACTGTTTCTTTATCAGAGAGGAAACCCTCTTGGTGGAATTTTATTCTCAAATTCCTTTACCGGGTCTTACGAGCAGGTCATAGAATGGCATAAGTATGTTCCCTTCCGATTTACCACTCTTTCGATGAACCTGATTTCCATCGCGTTTAGTTTCAATGGCAACGACTATTTCTGCTTAAAAGCCTGCGATCCTTCCCGGCCTAACGGACCCCAAATGTGCCAGCACATATATGACACCCAGGGTTGTGGCTTCAACGCACCATCCAATGCTAAAGACGGCGTTTTCGAATCATGTGCTGGAGATTCGCAGAACCCTCCAGGCGTTGGACCCCCTGTGGTTCCCAAGAGCTCGCAGTGCAGCCAGTTCAAGAGTACCGATATCTACGGCGGCGGAACGACGGTGCCCATTCCTGGAGCCTCGACTATGACGTTCAGCGCAACGCCAACTGCGGAGATCGTGAAACCCACCACTAGTGGTTCGACGAGCGGTACGAAAAGTGGAGCTTCAGCTTCTACGCCTACCGAAACTGGAGGTGCCGCGGGAAAGATGGGTGTTTCGACGGGAGCGCTGACTCTACTTGGTGTTGGATCGCTTTTTATATTTTCGTTATGAAGATGCCATTTTAAATTGGGACTTTGTTGGGACTTGTACATTTCTGAACTTTGTAAATCATGGTCACGTCGTACACGCGTTAGACTAGACGCGTTCGCAGTTTATTATTAGCATTATACAAAAGTGTCTGTTCCTACAAGCCAGGCTCGAACGGACGTCATGGATAAGTGATGTCCACCTCCCCGTTTGTTGATCCATTCTTCACTACCACCAACTCGAATCCATCAACCTTGTCTTTCACGACCGTCCAATTGACATTCGGGTGTCGTCCATCCTGCGTGACGATATTAATCGAGGACATCTTAGTGCTGCCTCTAGGTAACTCCGATGCTCCAGACACAGAGTAAATCTCCAGCGCCTCGTACGCGTAGGTTAACGCTTCTGTCGTCGAGATGGATAGTGATGTGCTAGGTAAATTACTGAAAACTGAATTCCAGTTGTAGGTGGTCGTGTTTCCCGAGGTCGTACTATTCGTGAGAGTCATGACTCCCGTAATGACTTTGCCTGAGTCGACTTGCTTTGGTGTGGTGAAGTATATGTTGGAATTGACCAAATACCACGATGCGACGGCCCAATAATTTCCACCACCTGCGGGGGAAGATCCAAACTGTAATACGGGTTGGAGTATCCCGTCGAACGAGTTTGGGATGAGTCCGTTGAACAGGTAGAGGAGTTGTCCATCGATTGTAGCTGGGAATAGGGGGACAGTGAGAGTGGTGGAGAAGAAGGAAATGGGACTAGGGTTGGTGTTTCTCCAGTAGGAATATGCGACGTAGCCGCTGTTGAATGCGCGAGGTATGATGCTGTAAGTGAGAGTGGGGAGACGAAGAGCTTGGTGTATGGAGGTTGGGTGGACCGTGTCTTCGATGGGAGCAGTGTGGACTATGCCGCCGTCTGCATCTACTAGATGAACAGCCTTGGATGTATGATGTACGCGACCTCCTTCGGGGACCAGATGGATATTAGAGACTGGGAACAGCCCAGCTGGTGTCATGACCAGCCGACCAGCCTCCAAGTCATTGGACGTAGCAGTGGACTGCAAGATTGAAAAGTGGATTAATTTCTAAGACTGCTCGACACTGATGAGAGACTTACTATAGGACTACACAGTCCAAAGAAGGTCTGGGCCCCAAAGATGGCAAGGTAGAAAGCGCGCCTTTTGATAGAAGACATGAGCCGTCTGGAGGAGGGTATGAGATGAGGTTAGGATGCAGTCGGGAACTCGGAGGGCCCAACACCCCTGGGCCCTGCAGGACTGCCGTGAACGCGCCCATCGACGCATAAAAATATGGTAGACTAGCGTGTTTGACGAGGCTTCTAGCGCGTTGCGATGATTGATTAGATCTTCCAGGTCCCACCGTCAAATCGCTCCGCATTTTGTGCGGATTTGAGCGGAATTTTTTGCGACAGCTTGTGTATGTATCAGTCGCACAGACACAGGCATACGACCTGACGAAGAGTCCACAATCGCTACTAGAGGTCAGCGAATTATCTTTTGATCATTCGCCCTGTTCCGACGGCATCCGTCATTCCGATGGTGATCCGCTACTGTGTAGCACGGCAACCCACGGCCGCCTAGCAGTGCCGCCTCTCGGCATCCCAAGTTCTCCGAATTCATAACTGCAAAATATTTTGTGCTCAAGTCTTTAAAACAGGCTGGGTGGTATACAGATATATCACCCATGCTGCGCGTACAAATTTTCCACCTTCTTGAAAACCTCTAACCACATGTGCCCTATCTTCTCAAAATCACTGATCTGCGGTGGAGCTTTAGTATTCGCAATCGCTACGATGCCTCTGAATGCAACTATCACCTCGTTCCATACTTGGGCACTGCACCGCGTCCACCACTTTCCTTGATAGTGAAATAACTTTGAGTAGGCATTGTGTGAAAGAATCTCTCGAACAATGAAAGTGTGTACGTCTTTGTTGACAGGCACCCGTTCTGAGATCGGCAACTGCACGTTGACCTGCACAAACAGATTAATCATCGGCCTGGAACGAGAAATTGAAGTGACTTCACGGAGTGGACATACCATGTTTAATGTCAAATCCCCCGTAGGATCAAGTAGACAAGTACCAAGTATGTCGGCGACGACCTTTCCGCCGCGGAAAGCTAAATCACGGCAGTAGGCATTGATTTTCTCCTCGCCGCCTATCCTTGTCCTAAATTGAAGGGCTGATTGAAGAGGTGAGCTCATAAAATCGTGGGGATGCTGGGCACGAATATTACCGTCAGGGATAGTAAGGAATGGAGTATGGTCAATCGTCCCGTTCCCTAAACATTGAACATATAACCTTCAGGCCACTGCTTGCTTCCTACTTAAAGAAAACGACATTAGCCTACATTCAAATTGGTCAACGAAGTTGGTTGCAGTCCGGTCGCGCAGGGATATGTACGCGTGCGATGTAGGTATGGAAGATTTGATGATGTGTTGATTCCTGCTTGGCTGGAAGTTGAGTATTGTGAACGAGTATTATCAAGACATACGCACCGTTCTGGAACGTATAGAACGGCGCACGATCGCTTTGCGGAGAGCCACTTGTGGCAATTCTGAACTTTGACTCGTTAGTATGTAATCCAGAAAGATTCAAAATCCCGTATCGAACTGACGGAGACCCAAAAATCAGGTGCAGCAGCGGAAAGGTCCAGTCCGACTTCTTGACCGATTGAGTGGGCAGCATCAATCACACTCCATATCCCTTCATCCTGACATATCTTAACTAGCTCCTTCCATGGAAGGTATACAGAGGGAAGGGCAGTTATGCTGTCAATAACAGCGATACGTTTTCCGCCGGGTTTGGCAGGGTTAGCTCGAGCCTCCCGTTTGAAAAGCGCTATGATTTCTTCCGCAGAGGTTGGAAATTCGAGATTAATGATGTTCCGTTTAGGAAAAGGCCGGATATCGCAGAGGTAGTCAATGGTACGTGAGATTGAATCATATGTGGTTGAAACTAAATGATAACGAGTAAGAACAGGTGCTCATACGAGAAACAATAATGGAGTCCAATCGCGATCAGGTTCTGAGAATCGGAACCCGAACCAGGACTCCACCCGACACCTTCGACTCCCTTTGATATACTCAAAGGAAACGACTGACAGGCAAAAATAATATCCCCTTCTTCCCATTCAAAGTTTCGTAGGGCGACATTCAGCCCAAGGGACGCATTCGTAGTAAACACGAGCTCGTTTAACTTAACGTTGAGGAAGCTGGCCAATTGCTTCCTCACTTCGGCCAGAGAAGGATACAGCTTCAAACGCAAGAAGTGATCAGGTCTTGCCTCTATCTCTCTCGATAGCCTCTCTGCCGATTCTTGGACAGGACGAGGCACAGTTCCATAGGAGCCTATGGACGGTTGTTAAGCCCGGTTCGTTAAAATATTGAATTGTTGACCGAGTGAATGCCCACCGTTATTCAAATTTATGTAGTCAGGATCAAGGTAGAAGTACTAGTTGGGAGGTAACATTGAGGCAATGTTCGCTCCTGTTGACCTAACTTGAAATGACAAATGCTACAACGGGACAAATTCGCAAGGGCGACGCGTTGGGTTCCAAGCACTGCCAAACGCAAAAAATGTAAATCAATGACGATCATCTCGCTAAGTGCTACTACCTTTTCTCTGACTTTTGTTTGCCTTGTCTCTAACTTTGTTTTTCTAACGAACAAGGAAACCTGGAAGCGCTCTAGTATATGGACTCCATGCAGGAACATATTCCGTCTGTGTCAGTCACCAGTCCAAATACTTTGGGTACTGCAGTGCCACTCAACGAAGATGTTTTGTGGCGCACATTCACGTTGTTCACCATCCCGGACGAGGATTTCGAATCCGAACATAACTGGCCCTGCGGGATGGAGAAAACCCTTGTGAACTTGCGACATTTCTCACATGTATGTTCTCTTTGGCGCCGCATCCTACTATCGTCTTCTTCCATTTGGGCAAATGCCTTGAATTTTAGGCACTTGGAACAGGCAAGCGACCGATGGCGACAAGAAATCCTCCTGCGTACAGGGGCTGCACCGCTCTCCGTCATATATCCTGAAATTTCTCTAAACAGCCCTGCGAAATCATTCTTCCTTTCGATGGTTAGGGACAATTGGTGGCGGATGAGAAGGATATGCTTCTGTACCCGGATTCTAAGAAACTTCAAGGACGACGAGCGCTGGACCTCTTTCGCCCGGCCTGCACCAAAGCTGGAGATATGTAATATTTCGTTTTCCTTTCTAGCACCCAGCCCTTTTCTCTCCATTGCACAGGATCGTTTCCCAAATACGCTTCCTTTCATCAAAACAATCATAATAGAAAATGCCACATTCTTCCTGTGCCAGTCTATGACTCGACTACGCTCTCTCACCTTGATATCATGCGTCATTAACGAGGACCTGTTCACGACCTTATCAGAGTTACCGTCGTTGGAACGCATTAGGATTGCCTTTCCCCGGGTACGCTCCCAGCTTGCGCTTGGGCAGATCATGGCCGAGGACACACGCAGAAGAATCTATATGCCTTCTTTAAAGGAGCTAGAAATTGTTCCGCAGTCCTTCGAAGCAATATTCTGGTCCCTGCACCGACTTGCGCCGTCGCCAAGGCGGACGTGCGTACTTGATTTTCGACATGGCGTTGCACAGCCAACCATCTCTTCTCTCCAAATACAACACTGCCTGGCCCAACACGTACAAAGCCTGTTTTCTTCTCCGAACTCGGGCTCCATAATATTTGGCATACACACTATTTTGCTCAAGAGGGACGTGAATAACGTCAGCGACCCCTCTAGCAGTCCACATCTCCATGTTAAACTCCAATCGGCGTCGAGTTTAATCATGGAAATCGTTATCGAATCCATCAACCAATGCGACCTGAGCTCATTGACTCATATACAATTCGACTTCTACCCCGAGCCTAACGCTTCATGCATCAAACTCATAACCCAGACCCTGTTCAACGCCACTCATGTCACCATCACGCCTATGACCCTCAAATCCATAATGAAGCTGTACGATCGTAACTTCCCTGCCGGGGTTATGTTCCCGTCCCTTCAGGTACTGACTTTCGACACCCTTGAGGCTGCCTTTGATATCGACACCAGCACGCTCCAACAGTTCCTCGACTCCAGGCCTGATATGCCTAGGATCCAAGTACGGAAGGTGGGAAATACTAGGCTCCCTTCCGGAGAGTTGGTTGCCTTTAACCTTGAGAGGGCCGACGAAGATCACTTGGTATGGGTTTGAAGGGCCCCGTGGTTGTTCTATTCGTGTTTTAGTAATGGATTTCTTTAATGTCAATTCCATGTATTGAAGATGGCAGAAATTTCATGCTATTCTGACTTTACTAATACGTCGATTTCCGAGCCTTTACTGTCCGATAAACGCCTGGCACTGGCATGATAAGGCTGCAGGTTAGCTCTCCATTGACAGTACTGCGACAGAATGCTAGTGCCCAGGGCGGCGACGTTAAGCCAAAAACCTGCAAGCCAAGGTCGTGAACAGTTCAATCTCCTCACCCAACCTTGATTTGAGAGCATCAAACATACCTGGTCCAGGACGCACAGTGGATGCCATGTTCATCGGCTCTATAGCTTTCTTGACTAGCACCAAGAAGCAAACATCCATTACTACTGCCGCCGATGTGGCTATGATCGACATGGACATCACAACCCGTCCTAGTTGCGCCAACCTCGGGTATTATCCATTTACCATACCGACAGCTGCTCGTCGAGAGAGTGGAATCGCAGATTAATTGGCCGATTCACAACTAACACAAACGGAAACGAAAGTTGGCCCGAGCGACTCACAGATAATTTCACCTGTCCCATTTCTGTATGAGGATGCCAGCGTACTCTGGCAATGTCCAATGGTAGTATGCGTTGTTTAGACAAAAAGGTTGAATGCATTGAGGGAAAAGGCACTGGTATCCACCGTTAGGGGGAAGTACTGTGGCGGTAAGGAAACCACGGCGCTGAGCACTGCGGCTGTGGCAAGTAGAACGGTTCCTAGCATGACGTGCATGAACTTCAAGTCGAAGAAAATAAGAATGGTAGACGTTCAGCCACTAGGTATTTATTGAACTCTCAAGTTATCCGCTATGTACGGATGAGAGCGATAATCAATGAATGATCATTGTTCGCGGTGAGGATTCCCCGCATCAACCTTAAAACAACTTTAAACAAGAAACACTGAATTTCGCAAGATAAGCTTATGCCGCGAAGACCTTGAAATTATGAATGATCACCACTGGTACATAGCATTAGAGAAAGACGCGGACAATTGAAGAAAGCGCAGGCTGCACTGATAAATCATTGAATTCAAAGTCCATTTGAGTGGGGTTCAGACCTACGGCTTAGGCTGATAGGTAACATGCCGATGAGGGTGATAAGGCTATATTCATCAGCATTGACTCATCGAATGCACACGGACAATTCTATCGAAATATATATTAATTCGCAAGTCTGGAGTTTATCTCCATGTAGGGTTCTGTATGTGATCTATGGTAAATGGGTGCATTGCTCGAGAAGTTGTAACGCCTCGCAAGAGCAGGCGCCAAATAATGGGTGTAGTAATAGCTATGAGCTCTCTCTTGCTCTGAGGCGTACTGCATGTAGGTGCGGGTGATCGTCACCCGAATGGTTACTGCCCACTGTCCTTGAAAGTATTTGAACGCGTCAAGGAACGCGTCCCAGTCGACGGTAAGCTCCGAGACGTCCAGCATGTCGTGGTCTGCTCGTTTGTATGGTCCCCGCATCTCAATGGTGATGCGATTCAAATACTTTGAATCATGGAGCGATGGAACTATTTTGCAGATCGTCGCCCACTTCCTGCCAATGTGCTGCGTATTTGGAATTGTGATTAGGACTGCGTGATGTGAAACCTTTCTCTGCGTCATTTTCGATGCCAACAAGTTGCCGACATCTTTCAAAGTTGAGAATCTGAATCGGGTACATCATAGGCGAGTAGACTTACCGCCATAAATGAAAACTTGATTTAAGGTCTTATTAGATATACCAATCAAGGTAACGAAGGCGTATTCGATTTGCGGATCATTCCAAATCAAGGTGGACGCCACGACGAGCTTGTTGAGCAAAGCTAAGGTAAAAAAATAAGGCGCCGTCGGAGAAGGTCGCACCGGTTCCAAGATAGATGCCAATGCGCTTTCCCCAACAACAGTAATTGCTCGAAGTGGTGGAAGCCAGCGCGTCTCGGGACGCGTCTTTGGATGGCTAAGATGTACTGACCCGTCAAGATATAGCTCCTGCAGATGCGAGCAAGCAACAATAAAGTCGGAGGGGAATAGGGCTACATTTCGAAGATACAGCGTACCGGTTTTACTCCCGAGATCGCGCCATACGTTCTTCTCGTCGACAACCTGAATGTCTGGAAAGGTACACTGCGTAGTAAGCCCTCCTTCAACGTCATAGTCCGGACCAATAACCGCAAGACAAATACGCTGGTTTTCGCCAAACGATTTTGTGATAGATCGCATTACGCCTTCAAACTGCTTGCCACTGAGCCAGCTCCGCATAGACTCTTCGGGCAGCCGTTTGTGGAACACCATGGCTGCAAGGGTCTCGAATTTCGTGCCGTGAGTGTGGTACAGGATGTATTTTTCGAGTTGGTGATCGATGTCATCGTCTGAGAAGACCAAGACACTGCTGAGCCCCTTGATGACAGAGTAGAACGGCAATTCCGTGTATGACATGGGTTGGTAATGGTCAGCTAGTTAATAGTAAATACAAGGGCAGCTTATATATGTATTGTACGCAACCTGAGAGCGTTTTCTACGCATTCGGTGGGAAATGTCGTTGTTATCTGATTCTTATCATGGATAATCAACGGACTCTTTTGGGGCTCTTTGTTCGCGACGGGTCTCCTCTTTCACACAGCGGAAACCTCTGGAAACCTGGACGCTTCTCGCTAATCCACTCAAAGCGGGTCCTCCTCATGTTTGATCATCGATCTGAAGTGATCGCGATCGGAGAAAGATCTAGACATTACTGTAGTTGACGGATACCTGGCAGATAAGATTAGATTACTTACAAGCTACATGCATCACGTGCTGGACTCACAGCCCCTGGTGGCATTGGGCGTCGCGTCCTGGCTAGCTTGACTCCTCAACAGACATGGCTCAAACGTGGCCTCTTCCCTCCTCCTTCCATGGTCTGTAGCCTCCAATATCTATAAGAAATTAAATTATCCTCAAATCGGGAGTATACGGTTTCCCAGGATCCAGCAAGTACCAAATTCGTGGTCAAGTTGGACTTCTGCGCTCAAACATTCGGACGGCGAAAGACGTCCACTTCGCATTACGTTGGACTGCGTGCTCAGGTACAGAAGCTTGAAGGCATGTAAGACAAATATGACGAGTCTATTGAGGAGTGTTTGTACTTCTCCCGGCCCACAGTGAGTATAAGTTCGTCCAGGCATGCCAACTAAATCAGCAACCGTTTGGTCTTGCAACAGACGCCCTCGAGACGACCCCACATCGGTTTTTCCTTCCTTGCTACAACAGGACGGAGGTGGCTGTACAGCCGTGTTCTATACGTCTATCCCGGCCTTCCAAAATTACCCCTCTCGAGCTTCCTCCGACGGGTACGTTTCTCCGTCAAGACCGTTTGATCATGTCCAAAAACTTCTGATAAGGATATCAACGCAGTGCAATTGGTCATTAGAATCGAATTACCCCACCATATCTAGGACATTACTAAGGGCGTGGTATGCGGCTCGCGTCTCCTGTTTACGTGAAGTACTCCGCAGCTCTTTTAAGAAGGCCATAGGGTTGAGGAACCTGTGAATCCTCGCTTCACTTTGAGTCTTCATATCAATGTCTGACGACTCTGTCGTTCGTTCAGAAAAGGCCCTCGTCAGCGCAGCGATTCATGCTTCCCTTCTTTACATGTTCCTCATGGGTTAGTCAATGACTAAGATATAGGTCAAATAAGAGCTGATGGAAAGATATCAGGAGCGTATTTAGCTCTTTATATCGGGACAATATACATATACTGTGAGTTGACTCTAATTTACCTTGGATATGTCTGACAAATATCTTAGGTAGGAAACGCGAAAGGTCCAGACGTCTCGTCGTCGTCACTTTGACCGTGTTGTGCTTGACATTAGCTGCACAGACGGGAATCCAATGGTACATGGTGGACGCCATGCTAGGGGGAGCAACCAGGGAGCTCATCGCTGACGGGGGAGGAGGGCCGGTAGCTGGCGTAGTATCAACGGCGCTGATAAATTTCGGTTATGTTTTGGCAGATGGACTGTTGGTACGTGAGTTTATTAATGTGGTTTATATAACGCCGTTGAACCTTTGTGACATGCTTTCCTTTCAGATTTGGAGAGCTTACCAGGCTTGTGGTCGAGCTATCATCAGTATCTGCTTACCGTTATTTTTCTTCGTCCTGGAGATAGGTCAGTTCATGTCCGCAACGCTCTTAGAATAATAGAACATTGGGCTAACGTGCACCGCAGGGCTGGGCATTGGTGATGTTGCGATTGACGTTGCCTTAGAAGTCAATCCACATCATAATCGGGCGCTGAGAATCCGTCAATTCGAAATCATCGACGGGAGTCTCAGCGGAGCGGTGGCTGCCACTAGTCTTCTATCTACTTACACCATTGCTCGTCGGATACACACCGCTCTTTCGAACAGCCCAAAAAGGTCGAGGAAGGCATACTGGCATATTGTCGAAATTGTCGTGCAGTCATCTGTCATCTATTCGATTGCGGTGCTGGTGAACGCTGTCTTCGACTTTGTCAACTCGACTGTGAAGGATTTTTCTGATGTTCAGATTATTGCGGGTGATTATGTTACTAATATTACAACGATTGTAACGGTAAGTACTGGAAATCTGCTATGAAGTTGCCGTTGACGAGTACTCTAGGGACTTGCCCCGACGCTCATGGTAGCACGTCTAGCACTCTGGTCGGACACAGTCTCGACGGAACTCGGTACCGACGAGACAGAATTCAGCTCAACGGAGCACACGTTAGAAGGTCATTCCCAAGGCATGCACCCCGATGAAAGTAATGAGAGTGTACAAAACCACCGCTGCCCCGACTCGGTTGAGAACGATACTGCTCCTTAATATTTGTAGCCTCATTAATTGGTATAATCTTTTACTTATACGCTTAATCATTTGTACATTGCACGTCTCCAATTGATTGCTTTTTAAAAATACAGCGGCTACGTGCTATGACTATGGAAAATATTATGTATGTGTGGAAGGAGAAAATCTTATGAGATCTCTATCCCGTTACATGGTTATCACCCTTAAGGGCACTTATTCTGTAAGAGAAATCAGCTTGGATGGAAGAACAGAGCAATTTCATTCAACATACAAAGTCGAAAGACTCCGTAGCATAAAGAGCTCCGTAGCAGGCACGGAGTCAGAAAACTGCCTGCAGGTCGCACATACAACATTGTTGAGAGACCCGTTGTTCCAGCCAAGCACGCAGGATGAGCAAAACATGTGGCCGCATTTCAGCCTGCCGAGTATCAGTGGCGAGAAAAATTCCAAGTAAGGTGCACTTACACAGCCGGACTAGTGATAGGTTCAAAGCAGACATTGCACTGAACGGCTTCACTTATTGATTCTGCTACCTGATTGCGTATGTGACTCAGAGGTTAGATTTTTTTCCTGATGAAAGGGACAAGACACACAGTCGTAAGACGAGAGCGGAGCTCTTCTTCGTTGTGACGGGCGTTGATAACACCCGCGGAATTATATACCTGGTGTGCATTCGCTGGGTAAGTCTAACGTTGTTAGCAATAATGACTTATTAAGCGACGGACCTCTTCAAATGTCTCCTTCAATTGTGCGGCCTCCGATACGCTGTTATTGAACTCCATCGTGAGACGGTCATTCCGCTTGAAAGTGAGAATTAAGCACGTAGGAACGTCGTAAACATAATGTTGCTCGCACTTACCGAAATTAACTCACGCTCAGACAGCTTCAGACGTTCTATCTCTGTACGACAGTGGGATAAACTCGTGTTAAGGGCTTCGTTCTCGCCGACCAGGTCTTGGTACGACCTAGTGATGGATTGTGTGTGCTCGTTGATCCTTTGATTCTCCATAATAGCGGCGTTAATTGTTTCTGTAGCGTGTGCTTGCATATTCGTGAGGAAAGATCGTAGTCCTGCGTTTTCCTGTAAGAAAAGGATACATTTGAGCTTTAACATGCCAATTATAGCGGATATGGTAATCCCAGTACATTTTCCAAAGCGGCTTGGCGAGATAACGCCTGGTTAACTTTGAGTTCCATTTCTTTTCTCTCCTTAGACCATTCTTCAGCCTGGCGTTTAAACTCGTCTTTTGAGTCCTGTAAGGCCACCTGGAGCCTGGCTACCTAGATGGAAACACCTCAGTAATACTGGAAGGCTCCACGGGCGCAGCACGCGGAAATCCGAGACTCACAAGTCTGTCTTTAGTAGCTACATTCTTCATTGCTTTCGTGTAAAGCAAAGCCATATCTTTAATCTTAAACGGACACCGAAGCTGTAAGCCTGTGTTTGAATGCATGAATATGTGAGCGAAGAAGTTCACCTCAGATTTCTGGACTACCACCGTATCAGGATCTGAATCGCCTTCAGACTCAGAGGGACCTTTCCTATCATCCTCATCATCGGCCTCGATGGCTGAGAATGCTGCTCGTTTAGGTGTAGCAAGGCTTGTGGTCTGGGTCATGGTCGTTCCTTGAGGGCGATTGGGAACGGGGTGAGGCTATATTAGAGCCGTGTGATATTAGCATCTATAGTACTATTATTATTGAAACTAGCTATCAAGCGTTTGTTATTGTTAGTTGGGTGTGCCTCCGGATCCATCCCCGGTCACATTCGGACGCTTCCCTGCAATGCCGTCGGACTCAACTTGAGCTGGGCCGCAGTACTTCAATACGTTGACATCCACTTGGTGCAACAGATTACAAGTTGAGAGAAGTTGATTCTATACATAAGGCTACATGAGAATGACATACTGTAAGCACGTCCCAATTTACAAGTAATCGCCACTTGAAGCAGACCACCAGGGGGTTATGCTTTTGTAAAAGCTACAGGGATTCGACCAAATACATAGAGGAGGGAATTACAGACAGGAAAGGAGAGCAAATGGTATACAAATTTGGTATTAAAATCCTGGGTTAAAGAGATTTTCAAGGGGCAGTTTGCATCTGCAAGAAAATGGTGACGAAGAAAGAAGAGAGGTATAGCCCGAAGGCAGGCGGGACAAAGGTACATAGTACGAATACATATAGATACACAACAAGAAGAAAAAGTGGGATTGGAAGTGAAGGAAAGGGAACCAGGTACAAGTCAAATTCATGCCCGGAACCAACCCAAGGCCGATGTCGACGAGCAGAATCTATCGCGAACAATAACCAGAGGGATGAGACGAACGAAAAGGAAAGGGAAAGGAAGCATACCGCGGTCGGAAGCTGATGGCCTGGAGCCCCTAAGCATAATAACCGCCACCCGTACCCATCTGCATGCCCATGCTCGTTGTCATATCGATCCCAACTCCGACACCCATCGGCGACCCAAACTTTGAATGATCCATGTCGTTGAAATCGAGGTATTCAGAAACGTCGATCTCGGGGTGCCCATGACCGTTGCTGAAGGCCATGTTGTCGATATGTCCGCCCGTTGGGGTGGTAGTGTAAGGCGATGCGACTATGCCTGCCTTCAGAAGACCGACTGTGCTTTCCGGCCCGTCGTACTGCGTAAGATCGTCTTGCTGATGGTCTGGAAAGCTCATATAGGCACTGGTCGAGTTGGTTGTGAATGTACCAGGGTCGATGTACTGGGGAGAAGCGGCAGACGAGGAAGAGGTGGAAGAGGTGCTAGAGGCTGGAGGTGCGACTTGCACCTGCTGGGGCAGGTAATGTTGGTTCTCGCGCGGAGAAAAGGTGACTCCAGCCAGAGCGACGTCGATGCCTGACAGGGAGTCATTAGAGTGGTGGTGATGCGAATGGGTATGTTGAATAGGCTGAATAGCGCTAAGCGGTGTAGCGGGGTCCACAGGCAGCTCGGTTGTAACAGTTGAAGCGGAGGATAATCCATGTTCGATGTCTGTGGACCTGCCAAAGTTCGCAAAGGTAGAAGGTGCAGAGGAGGGCGTGGTCATACTAGGGCCAAAGGAAAACTCTGTGGAAAAGTATTCAGCATTGACGTCTGGTAGCGGATTTGGGTCTCTGCCCAGCATCGTCGATCCGTTTCCCCTAAAGCTGAACTCGGAGAAGGCGTTCGACCGGGATTGGTTATGAGGGACTTGCTCATGCGGTGCCACATCTAAATCATCCATTGTCCATGAACGTCGAAGGAAGGTTGCCTGTGCAGATGATGCGCGTCTGTGACCTAGCATAGCGTTTCCGGCACCGTTAAAGCCTCCCATGCCGAATGAGCTGCGTGGGTTAGAGAACATCATTTGTGATAGGTTGCTGTTGAGTATGGGCGGGTTGTTCAGCAGTCCGGAATTAAGAAATTGTGTGGCGTGTGATTGAGGTTGCGGGGCGAAGAGTTGTAAGGGTGACTGTTGGGAGGGTGGATTCTGATGAGTTTGAGAAAGGAATGGATTTGTGAACTGCTCCAGGATCGCGTCCTCTTGGTCAAAGTTGACATCATGATCTGCGTCGCCGTGATGCTGCACGCTGAAGGTAGGGACAGATGGGAGGGCGATGCCTTGATGTTGGTTGAAGTTTTGATTCTGAGCGAAAGCAAGCCACTCGTTTGGAAGGGGTACAGACGACGAACGACGGTGGTAAGGATGGTTTGGATGGTGATGCATCGAGAATGGAACTTGAAGACTGGAAGTGGGGATAGGCATGGCAAGGTGTGCATTTGCATCCCTCCTGTTATTAACGTCGCCGTAGCCCCTGGCTCGGTCTCGTTCCTTCACTGCACGAGCAAGTTCTTCTCCTTTCTTCCCTTGAAGAAGTAGTTGGGCGACTTCTTCACATCTTCTTTCTTCCTCAAGTGCCTCTGGGGACTTGTGAGTCCTTCGATCGGTGTTGTAGAGAGATTCCGGAGAAGGAAGGCCTGTCACTGCGTTAGCATTTTTCTTCTTGTTATGCACCGGTCTGAAGCGATAGTCGGGGTATCTTGCTTTATGGGCAGCTTTTTCCTGCTTTGCCTTGATTTCCCAAACGCGCTTCTCCTCCAAAGGCAATTGACGCCAACATGTACCTACACAATCGGTAGATCAACCGAAGACGATCTCGGGATTAGCCACGTTGATAGGGGCTTGGTAACGAAGATCGAAAGCGTACCAATAATTCTCGATAAGCTGCCGTGGTCTGTCTCAATGCTCCCAGGAACGTGTTTCTGCCTGACGAAGTCCGCCCTGAACAACATGAACGCGTTGGGCGGCCGAGGAATATAACCTTGAGACAATCTTTTCCCTGGGGGGCATCGTTTGCGCGTAGGAGGGGGAGCTGGGGTGGTCGAGGGAGGAAATAGCTTAGCAGCTAGTGCTTGAACGTTAGGATTCGCGGATGCTGCCAAGGAGGCCAAGTTGTCGGCGTCGGCATCCTCTTCATGGTATGTTACAGGTGTAACGTTTGGGGCGAAGGTTACTGGCCGTTCAGGCGGTACAGGAGGAGGAGAAACACCATAATGCCCTGGTCTTGCAGGTGTGACTAGAAAATTAATTAGCTCTCAATTTAAAAACAAGGCAGGCCAGATAAGCGGACACACGCACAGATAGCATGAGAAGATCGTCTACGACGATTCGCAAGGCGAGTGGCTGGCATTATGGAGGGTGCCTTGTATCCTGCCTTGTTTCCGAGATTATAATGACGAAGAGCTTACGGAGAGAAAGTCGTTCGAGGCAGGAAGTTGGGGAAAGAACGGACGGATGGGAAAGCCGATCGCTCAGGAATCTTAATCAGGATTCAATTGACATTTCAACGTGGCCCCGACTCGGGCTCGTTGCACAGCCATCTGGTGAGATGGCCGGGCTGGCAAAACGGGCGTAGCCATGATTTGGGTTTGATTTCGGAATAGCCACCATGCAAACGGAGCGGCCAAATCTGGGACAAATGCCGGATGCTCCGCAATCAAAAGCAACTTCGGCGTTACCATGCCGCGGCATTGAACATGCACGTTGTAAATACTTACAGATATCCACTATCACGGTGCTTTTCTCTTAGTTTCTTTTATTTTCGTTCACCTATGGACGGCGAGTATGGCGTAAGTACTTATTGGCAGTGCACCCACTTGACGGAGCCCATGCTAACGGTGACAGTTGGGGCCATGTTCCTCCGACTCCCTCGTGGCTTTAATTTGGCGAATTGAAATTTGACCAGGCACTCGGAACTCTGTTATCGGAATGCGAACAAGGGCAGACCTGGTATCGCCTCGGGAACCTGATGATTTCCGGTTACCTGAAAACCTCAGAGAAAACTAAAAGTCAATTCAGTTTTATAGTTTCAGTCAAGTTTTCAGATAGTTTCTTATGTTTTCAGGTAACCGAAAAACAATTGCCTTCCCAGGGTGTATATGTAAGCACCACTGACTTATTCTTATAGTTGCCCATGTTGACGAACAATCGTTTCTGAAGGTAAAAATATTCACATCAACGCCTACTTCTTATCTCCCATTAGCGGCGACAGTGTGCTCAATGTTGTTCGATTTTTCTTGAGTGTTCCGTTTACTTTTGCTGAGAGCTGGCAACAGAAAACCTGCTAAGGATGCTTCAAAACGTTCGAGGGGAATGAACTGTGGTCCACTTGTATACTGGCCCGCCGAAGTCGCCCTGCCAACGACGCGCAAGCGACTTTACAGTCTCGGCATTTTTTGTTATGTTATTGCACTCCTCGGCGCGGGCGTCCGATTGGTATATAACATGCAAGTTGCTACGATTGTGGGTTTATTCCTTTTCTGCCTTTTTTTCTTCTCTCGTTACTTCAGGGACTGGCTTCCTATTCTCCTTTCTTTTTCATTCACAGTTTCTCACTTTCCTTTAAGCGCCTTAACGCATTACTTATCTCGTCCGGAACGAATTCTTTCCAAAAATGTTGTTCTCGATTTTCGGCTTGCTTTTGGTATTCGTATTAAACGCGGCAGTTCAAGCAGGTACGTTGTGCATTTTTCTTCTCTCCCAGTCCTCTCGTGCTACCTGGACGCTGAGCTAAAGTCAATAGCACCTCTTAACCCCGTCTTCAAACGCCAAGCAACACCCGCTGCGTGCTTCCTCACCGGGAAGACCGCGTTGCCAGCGGAAGTCGCGAGCGGCATCCCTGCGCTGGCCAAGGCCGTTACATGCACGAGCGGGAATTCTGTTGCGGGTGTACCGAATGTTTCCTCTGGTGGAATTGACTTCAAGACAATCGATTTCCAGCAGAGCACAAAGAGTCCTCTCGGATTCGCTTTGTGAGTTCCTGTTTTTGGAGATGTCGTGTTTTCGTGAAGTTCACGCTGTTATGTGACTTACAGGGCGACGTTTACGACTCCCGCGAACCCTGCAAATGCTGATTTGAACAAGCTCCAAAATCAGCTGAACGACTATTTAGCCGTCGAGGCCGGTGTGAGGGTATGTTTAGAGCTGGGCTCGTAGTTTTCATCTCTGACGTTTTTGATCCCATAGAGCAACGGAGGAGGATCTATTTTGAACAAGGTGAAATCAGCCAAGTTTTTCCTCCAGTTCCAGATCGCTCGTGTCAATGCGGCGAAGGGCGTTCCGGTTAGTGCTGGGGATACTGTGGAACACCAGTTGGAAAAGGTTCTTAAGGTGAGTTTTTGGGTTCTGCAGGCGTTTTGTTCTCTTTCTGATAAGTGCGCCACTTAGAACGCGGTAGGTGCGACTGCGTCCGAGATAGCTCAGGTCAACGCGCTGGCGAAAGTTGTATAACTCGAGAAATGAAATGAAATGATGTTTTCTTCTTGGACCTGTCTGCTGCTGGATCATTGTCGCCCGCTACCCATTTTTTGGAGTTCTTCTGTGCCGCATCATCCAATGTTTCTCATCTGACAGGCTTTAATGCTACAAGACCCAGCTCCTAGAAAACGAGTGACTGATATCCATCACATCCCAATCACTGTCAAACCTCCGCCTTCGACCGAGCGCTATGTCTACTGAAGGCCCAGCCTGCTGCCTGATTGACTCTAGTAGGGTGAAGTCTCCTGCGTCATCGGAAGTTCTGTACACTTCTATTGAGTGTCTCGTTAGGAGATGGTGTGCTGCTCTTATTGTGCCTGCCTTGGTTGTCAGGCCCTGAGCAGGCCCAGAGGTTGAGCGAAAACATCTTACTTGATAGGAACCCTTGTACCCATTCCAGAAGCTCGAATTTCTCTGAACTGTGTCCTGCTATCCGGTATAAATAGTGGCAGAAAAAAACCAATCTATTGTGTTGCAGACTCGTCTAAGAGTTGCTTCTTTTTAACACCAGCTTTATTCTCTTCCTTTCACCATGAACATCAAGCTCTTTTCTGTGTCGAACCAAGGTGCGTAGCAGGATCTCGATGAACATATATCTCTCGTCCTCTAATCACCTCATTTCGTAGCTCTCCTCACCCTATGGGTCTTGTTACAAGTCACATTCACCTTAGGGCTTGACCTGGCATCCTCCTCATGGATTTGGACAACCGAGTTCACTGGATCGTCCGCACCAGCAGGAAGTCGTGCTTTCCGCAAGACCCTCACCAGCCCCTCAGGCAAGACATCACAGTCGACAACTTCTACGTCTTATACGTGAACGGCGCTGTCATTGGACAGCGCACAAGCTCGAATAATTGGCAGCAAGCTGGACGCTTCTGCGTTGGCCTAAGCCCAACCACCAACGTTATTGCTGTGAATGGGACAAACGAGGCGATTGGTCGGGCTGGTGTGCTCGCCGCTATCCAGGTTACCTACTCGGATGGGACGATCACGACGTCGATTAGTGATGTATCGTGGAAAGCAACGTCGTCACTACCCTCTGGGTTCCAAACAACGACGTTTAACGATGCAAGCTGGCCTGCAGCAGTTATTTCGGGGGGTTATGCAGTGTGGCCCTATGCACCTATCACGACTCCTGCGGGACCAGCGGCAGCTTGTGCTGGATGTATTGCGGTATAGCGAGGAAAAGATTACTCGAGGATCATTGGGGGGACATAGGATTGGACTCATGGGGAAGGAAAAAATGTATAGCTTATTCTCTTTTGGTTTCATTTCATCAGTTTATGCCGGACATTGTCGAAGTACTCCCTGCATTTGACTCCAAATTAAATCATGAAATATGTATCGGAACGTGTAAAGTGGACGTCTAAGAATTTACTTTACGGAATAATTGGGACAGGCATTAAAAAATATAATAGAGATTTCAGAGAGCGGGTTCCTCGTTTCTTCTCATTTTGTTCCTCACGATTTTCAAGTTCTCAATATCGTCCAAAGGCTTTCGATGCTCGAATTGGACAATATTTGCATCTTGTCAAGGCAAAACGGACGTCGTAGGTTCATTCAATCCAAGCTCAGTCGTTAGCTCAAGAAGCACGAAAGGATTATTTGGATCCTCGAAATTCTCGAAGTTTATTGACTTCAACGGGGTTCGAACACTAAACCACCGATAGCCGGAATGCATAAATCCCGGCTAGTGGAAGACTCACTAGATTGCGTCCTAACAAGCTGGGGTTGCACATAAAATCTTAAATTATGGTTCTTATTTCAAAACGACATCAATCCGTCAATATAGCCTTGCTACAAGTACGCTGAACACTCGAGAGCTACTCCCGAAGCGACGTTATGCACCCCTGACGAGCACTTTGTCCTCTAAAGACGGGAACACCTTTTCGCCACCTCGTGGAGGGCCAGTCGGAGTGCCAAAAACGAGCTGTGCGTGAAGCACCCAGCTCTGGGGAAGTTTCCATTCTGCGAGGACTTCCGCGTTAGGTTTGTAGTGCTGCAGACTACATCCAAGACCTTCGGCAGTGAGAGCGGTCCATGCGACGAATTGATTCATTCCTTGAGCGTGGGCGTACCCTGGAGTAATATTAAATCGTAAGTCAGTGTATGTCAACTACAGAGTACATTTAAACACCGACATTCAGGGTACTGCGAGAAGACACCCTGGAACTGCGGTGGAAGCTTCTTGACGGCTTCGGTATCCTCGAAGAAAAGGACCTATGGAAGACGCGTCAGCCCATTCATCGCAATATAGAGTACGCATTCTCCTCACCGATCCATAGCTGTCCCTATGACCCTTGATCTTTGGCTCAAGTCCAGCGAAGACGGCTTCGGGCACGCTATCCTTCGTCTTCTTCGCCGCGATATCCCAGAACTTCTCGTGTTCCGCTCCAAATAGAATCAGAGCCCTGCAAGACTGGACGTTGAAAGCGGATGGGCTGTGCTTGATGGTGTCTTGGATGATGGAGATGACACGGTCGTCTGGGATGGGGGAGGTCTTGTTGATGGCGACGAAGGAGCGGCGAGCTTTCACAGCGTCGAGGAAAGAAACAGTTTCGGAGGAAGACATGGTGCGTATTCTTGAGGGTGTTAGTGAGCTCGGAAGTGTTGTTGATCGAGAGATGGCTGATATGGTAGATTGTATGCGATTGGTGGCTAGTAGAGTACGAACAAGGGGGAGTTGATGCTTCATACTCTGGTTATGAACCGTCCGTTTTATAGCCAGAAGATTTGCAGTACTGGAAGGAATGTGCGTCTGCTCAGGTCTTGCGTCCCAAATTGCTAACCATACAGATAGGCCGCTCTGGCATCATATCGTCATACTGAGGGCAGCGAGCGCAGTACAGTATGTTGTCGTCTTCCTAAGCACATTGACAGCACACTCTGGGCTTCAATGTCAAATATCTCAGTTGATGCTGTTACGCGACTGTGCTGACGCTGCTGGTATTAGTCAAAGGTGGTCCGGTACAGCATTGATTAGGTAGCAAGTCCGGAAGCGCCCTGATCTGCGTGTCCTTATCCGGTTGATTATCGGCTAACGTTTACTAACCACGTCGGATAGATGCCTCGAAGGATACACCATGTATAGAGAGTCAAATACCCCATTCCTAAGCATGTATAATTAGGAATAATAGCTACGCGTTACCATGGACCATCAGTCTGAGTACTGATTCGTGATGGAGAATATATTCCAACGTCAACTGATATAATACTCCCTCCCTACAGAGTAGATACAGTGAGTACTTGTTACCTCACAAATGTCACTTTTTTCCGTAGCAAACTCGCTATGTACCACATAGTGAGACAAAGAGTGGACAAAAAGACAGGCGTGAGCAAGCTAGAAGCCTAGTCCAAGCGCTTTAGGCGCTCCTGAGGTCAACGGCCAGGAGAGAACGAACAGCTATTATGTTTGGTTGTTATGTCGTTCCCCCCTCTCTTCATTGAACTTTTTTATATACAAGCTAGCAGAAACAGAGCTCTGTAGTCGCTACACGCATCGCTTATTACAGATTATGCACATCCCTCCTCCGAATCCATCCTATGCAAATAGCTTTCGATAGCCTGGCGAGCCCGCCGACTCTTCTTCGGCCAGCACATAGAGCGAGACGAAAAGCACCTGTTCCTGCACATCGTCACCAGCGGTTCGTACCTCCCACCCTGTGATAGAACGAGAGGAAGCAGGTCTAATAAGAATTTGTATAGCGGCCATCGTTGAAGTCGTTTACGTTTCATCGACGCGAGCCACATCTGCGGCGCCGGCTTTGGGTCGGACTTGACCTCGAAATAACCACGCATGGTGCTTTCTCGGATGTTTTTGTAGTTGTAGGATATGTTGTTCCGCAGTGCTTTTTGGAATCTCGCCACTTTCGATATGTAGTCCAAGCCTACAATATTATGATAGCTTGTTATAGGCAGTCGGTTTCCTAGAAGGGAGCGCCTGGGAATCCTTTGGCGCCAATGCCAGGGATGATGTCGCTTCTTGTGTTGATCGTGTTTAGCGGGTCGATACATGTGTTCTACATCTTGACTGGCACGCCATTCATCGCATAGGTAGGCAAGGCAAAAACTGGCAGACTTTGCCAAGATTGCTCGCCTGTCGATATGGCCAGTCACATCGTGGCATATCTTGGCAATATCGTCGGAGTATGGGAGCGGGCTATTCCTATGCCACGATGCCATGACGTGGAGTATAGGGTCACCAAAGGCTCCAAAATCCATGCCATCAATGTCGAGATAGAGATGGATATAGGAGAGCTTCCGAGGGAGACGATAGCGCGTGTCATGCAGCAGGTGATAATACGCAAATACGAAATGAGCATCCCAAACATCGGTTAAGTTATTGCCCAAAACTGCCAGTACACATTCGCAGTATTGGCGCATTTGTTCCCAATACACAAGCCTCGTTGACTCGCACACATCCTTCTGAGCCAAGGTCAGTGCTAATACCTTTTACGGAAATAGTACCCACTAGAGAATAAAGATATTGCAAGTAAGGCCGAATGAAGTACCAGTCACTATACGAGGTCGGGATCCAATTCAGTCGCTCTCTGCGACCGTATAAAAGGAGCGGTTTGAAGAATTCAAACATAGGGAATTGCCGTGATGCTCGAAGAATGTCGGAGGAGAAATAATCAGCCTTCTTACTGTCAGAAACCTTGAGTTCTGACAGGACTTTTCTAATTGGTGCAATCATAAAATCTGAGCAGGAGACATGACCCATTTGTTGGCTGCGGTCTGCTTGCGAGCCAAAACCCTTTGTCAAACGGAGTCAGACAAGTCAAAGTTACTGCCATACTCACTCGAAAAGATAGAAATGACACGCGCAACATGAGATAACTGCGCTCTGGACCAGTCCCGGTAGAGATCTCCAGCTCTTTGAGGCTCGGAAAGGAAGTCTACTACAGATTTGTGAAGGAAGTTCACTTCTCCAGCAGAAACTGTTATGATGGAAAACAAATCCGCCAGAAGGACCTCCAAAGTCCCGTGCTCTAGCTTCAATATAGCTTCAATATCCATCGATTCGAATAATCCGTACAATACTGGAAATGCAAGAATATCCAAAACCTTGGGAACGTCGTCTGCTTTCGAGATAATGAGCCGATATAGTGCATCAAGCTCTGTGAAAGGAAGATCCCTGAATGGTGGACGAAGTTGAAAAATGGCGTCTAGTCGCTGGTCTGGCCTATGTCTAGGGGAGTCGACGTATCTAACAACAGTAGTGGCATAGATGAAGTGTCCCGATGATTTGTAGACAAGGGCATCAACCATGCCCGATGCAGGCCATGGATCTGGTAGCATATATCTGAACAAATGTCCCTCCTTGATCTGTTTGAAGTTGTCTTCGAGATATACCCTGATGTCGTGATTGGCAGCATAGTCATCACTGAGGAAGACCTTGTAGAGGCTAGCGACCATCCGTGGTAGGCTAAAAGCGCTTTGGAGGTGACTTTCCGGCCGACTGCACACGAGAAATCGAATAAGGGTTGTGGTATTAGTTACTTCTTGCAAACTGAAGAGGAGATCGCGCTGGCTTTCGATAGAGCTGCACTCGTCAAGGCCATCGATGATAACAACACGAGGCGGTGTAGTTGACGCTCCAGCACGGTTGGCGAGGACTATGGAAAGGGGACGAACAAGCAGCGTTGAAAACTGCGTCCGGATAGAACGATCGAATATTAACATGTCGTCTTCGATGATGGATGCAACCATCTCTCTGAATTCAGGAAAAATGGTGCTGATTTGATACGAAAGGCTGGCAACGAGTGTCCCAACATGATTTCGAGTCGAGTCCGCTGCCGCAAAGAAAAAGGCTCCCAGCAGCGAGCCATCATCCGAGCATCGTTCGGCGACGCTCCTCGCTATTGCAGACTTTCCAGCACCTGCGCCTCCTGTAAGCCACAATATGGGTTTCCTAGTTAATTCTTCGTCCGTTCCTAGTCCCCAATCGATTATACTCTGAATGATCGCCACGCGGGTGTTCGGATGGCACTTCGGGGGGTCCACGACATGTACCGAATCATGCAAAGCGGAAGTGGCAACTTTTTGGAGCAGACGCGCGTAGCCAGCTGTTTTAAGCACATTATTAAGTTATAAACTGAGAGTACAGAATAAGATATTGAATTACTTACGCCGTTCTCCACTGTGGTTGTACTGGCGTTGATCAATGTTCTGCGTGAATGTCCCACCGGACACAATAGAGTGCGAAAAATTCATAAGCGAAGGTAATGGCGTTCCGGAGCGCGACATGCGTATAGTATGTCAAAACAAGTTCCTTGAAAGATATGTAAAGTTGAACTTTAAAGTTGAACGTTGAACGTCGAATGTTGAACAATGCAAGAGCAATGTCGGGCTCGTGATTCCTTAGCCGGCGTGTTTGATATTATTTGGCACGGTACTCAAAGATTCAGGTGCGTGGGACATATCTATTTTCACGGCCGTCAACTGGTCATATCCCAACGAGTCATATGTATTTGAGGATACGTACCTAATGACCGTGGATTGATCTTTGAAAAAAGAGGAAGACCGAAGAAAAAGGAAAGTATCCCACAGGATAAGCTCATACCACACATCCATGCAAACCAGCAAGTACGACATAGATATGAGTGTGTCATCATACAGTGTGAAGAGTCGTAGTGCCCAGATTGTACCTCTACCTTCGAAGGAAGACGTCCAAGAAAAGCGGTTTAGGATACAAGTGGGACAAGAGAGAGTTTATATCCAATGTTGAATACATGGAAGGAGAACATGTGGCAAGTGTGCTAAGATATAAGCATATTCCTGAAGATCATTCAGAGGACGGGCTCGGGACAGGCTTACAACGATGATAGTGAAAGATGGGTGAGGACTAGAAACCGCATCACGATTACGAGACTGCATTGTGCACATACTAGTGCAAATACAGCCAAATACTTTCTTTGTCTGCTGACGCCGTCAGCATCATCAAATTTCAATGACTCCTTTACCACTATCTCTTCCAGAACCAGACCAGGAAGTACCTGCACACGATTTTGCCACAAAAATTGTCTGGAGCTTGAGCGTCTCCTTCAATCCACCATCAGCTCAAAGACAAAGAGAAACGGAAGGACGATGTTTACTAGAACACTGTCACGTCCTTTCTTCAAATGACACGGCTCAAGGGATTGCTTAGAAGTGCAGCGCTACCATTACAGAAAATATGAATTCGGATGCCGCAGCACCAGGACTCTTATCGGTGTGGTATGGTCAGTCCCACGAAGGGGATCTGGGGCAGGGATCATGGGCGAGGACTAGGGTGGGGGCTGGTGGGAGGTCCATTTCGGACATGATTATGTATCGTGATAGTGTGGATGGGGTGTGAATTTGGTGTTACGAGCAGGGGGGCTGGCATCTTCAGTTCTTGGCAACGCCGACACCCATTTCTGCAACTTTTCCCACTATGTTCGACTCAATTGCAACGACGACGGTGTTATCGCCGGCGGGCCTTTCGCACTTCGGAGAGAAAATTGTATTTGAACCGTCACCGGGCGTACCATTTTCTCTTCTTCAATAGCAATCTTTACCACCACAATCGACGTCAATAACAAAGTCAGAAATAGGTGAGTTCGTCGTTCTCAAGCTTTCTCCCTTTATCCTAATTCAGTCCATTCAGCAACATGCGTCATATCTCACGACGCCGAATTGTTGTACTGACCTAACCTTTTACCTGCATTTCACAGGTTCAACTCGAAAGGGCTGGCTGCTGCCCATCCTCGTTGGCTATCACCTTTTTATACCTACGCACCCGCGTTCGAAGCAGACAGTCACGAGTTGAAGCATGGGTAGGAAGACGTACGGACAACGCGCATCGCACAGGTGACGAATGTGATATCTAGGACACGAACAATCACCTCTGTCGTTGAGGGGCCTGCTACTGCAGGCGAAAGGGTAAATCATGGGCGGCAGGTTGCATACGTGTTCCGACACGCGTAAACTACCGAGAGGTTGGTCCCGAATGTCAGCAAGGACAGCCTACTCGTTTTCAACTTATGACATACCCGCTGTATATCATGTTTTTCTGTATTCCGTAGGTTTTCTTCCACGATATTTATTTTCAAGTTTGCTGCATCTCAAATAGTCTGTGATAAGATTTTGCCAAAGTCGATTTCAATTGACAACGTATATTGGGTACGTTCAAGTACAGCCTCAAATCCGAAAGTCCATAGCTTACTTCTGTGCGTACAATATCTGGACCAAATACCCTCTATGCAACCTATGCTTTCTCCTGAGTAAAGGATGGGAATTCGGACTAGTTTTATCAACGCCTGGATGAGCCACGTCTGAAGTGACCTTTTCCAAATCAGGCATTAGTGCATCCTTTTTTGTATGAGGTGAAATAACGACCATTGTCAGCCGGGGAACAACGTCAGCCACCACGCCAAAAACCAGACCCGAAGAACGCGAACCACATGATTTGAGGTCATGAGGGGTATAAAACAATCTCCATCCCTCCTTTCTTCCCTTCCCTCATCAAGAGAGGGTGGATATGGGGATCTGGGCCTCTGTTGGTCAACCACGGTCTTTGAACCCTCTGGAGATCAGGCGGCAGCTGGTTATCGATATACACAGTCACTCGCTCCTCCTTGGCTATAATCTCTCTCGTGTGGTAATCAGGTGTGCTTAACGGTGTACCTTGACTCTCCGTGGCACTTGGGCCCAGTGCTACGGAGTTTGGTCTTGAGGAGGGTTTGATTGACGACGAAGACTCGATAGGTGCCGGTGGTAAGTAGCGAAGGAAGCGGTGGGGATGGAAGGAGGTCAACGGCGAAGGAGGCGGTTTGGTGAAGGAGGGCTCAGCGGTTGTGGAACTTGGATGAGGCTTGGTGGAAAGGATTAAGGGTCGGGAGGATGATGGTTTGGCGGTGAAGGACTGGACGAAGGATTCGGGCAGAGAGATTTGCGGGAGGCTTCGGGTGGAGGGTATTGAGCGCAGTGTATAAAGTAGAATATTAGAATATTGGAATGAATTATTGTACTCGTAGTCTACAGGCTTTTATACTACGGAATAAGAATGGAGAGTATTACTAAGTTCTAATGAAGATGAGTAACAAAAATTCTATGGTAAAAGTGAAGCCGCAATGTAATTACTAAGTACATTACTCTCGGGATAAGGTTGGCCCGTGCACTGCTAGGCCACTACTCGTCCAACACTCCCCCTTGGCCTGGCAGGACACCTATTTCCTCGGTGAGGTCGATGTGAACTTGTCTAGGTAGTCCCTTGGTGAATAAATCTGCGAGGTTCTCGCCTGTTTCAATGTAGACAGTATTGAGAGTGCCGGATTCGATTAAATCACGTAGGAAATGATATGTGATGTCTATGTGCTTCGTTCTAGCATGGAATTCGGGGTGATGAGCTATAGCAATTGCTGCCTGATTATCTGTGAAGATAGTCGAAGTGGAAGGCAGTGGTAGGTCGAGTTCCGTGAATAGAGACCGGTGCCAGAGAACCTGCTTTGCAACATGAGTAGCTGCGATGTATTCCGCTTCAGCAGTAGATAATGCAATGGTAGATTGTTTCTTCGAGCTCCAAGTGATTGCGCCGCCAGCCATTGTGATAATGTATCCGCTGGTAGACTTTCTATCCGCGTCGTTTGCCCAATCAGTGTCGCAATATATATTTAAATTTTCGTTTAATAAATGGTCTTCGCCACCATAGGTGAGTGAGTGTAATTTGGTGCCTTTAAGGTATCGAAATATTTGTTTAACGGCGGTCCAGTGCTTTGGTTTCGGATTGGAAGTGAACTGTGCGAGTTTGTTGACTGCATAGGCGATATTTGGTCGTGTTCCGAGCGCTAGGTACATTAAAGAGCCTAGGAGGGTCGCATACCCGTAGGATATGACCTCACTGGTGTTGTCTGCATTGGGCGCTTCGGATTCCTCGGTGGTTTCGTCGTCGAGCTTAATATTTGCGTCTAAAGGGGTGGTTACAGTCTTCGCTTCGCTCATACCGAATTTGGTGAGGAGTTTTTCGATAAAATGTGTCTGTGAAAGCGAAATAAGGTGGTCATCTTGGTGTATCTTGATACCAAGTAATATAGAAGGCTGTCCTAGCGATTTAACTTCGAATTTCGTCTTGAGTTCTCGCTCTATGGTGTCGTTTTCTTTATCTGTAGGTGATACTGCAAGGAAATCATCGACCCATACTAATAAAATTGTGAATCCCTTGCTTGTGCGTCGAATGTAGCAGCAATAATCCGTCTTTAGCTGTGTAAATCCGAGCGCTTGAAGTGCCTGGTTTAATTCGTGGTTCCAAACATTGCCTGCTTGTTTTAATCCGTATAGCGAGCGCACTAGTAGACATGCTTGAGCTGTTCTGTCTTCATATCCGGGCGGTTGGCACATGTAGATCTCTTCTTGTAGTGTACCATGCAAATAGGCGCCCTTGATATCGAACTGACGAAGCCTGAGGTTGTTTACAGTTGAGAATGCAAGTACAGTTCGTAGTGTCTCGAATCTCATTACTGGGGCGAAGGTTCCGTCATTGCTGTAGTCGGTTCCCGGTTTCTGAGAGAATCCTTGCGCTACAAGCCGTGCCTTGTACTTGACAATGTTTCCCTTCTCGTCTCGCTTCCTGGTGAAGACCCATCGACATCCTATCGCTTTTCTATCCTCTGGTAAGTCGGCCATTGTCCAGGTACTCATTCCTCGAAGGGTATTAATTTCTTCGTCCATAGAAGCTTCCCATTCAGCTGCTTCCGGTCCGTCAAGTGCTTCCTCTCGATTATTTGGTAGATCTGAATCGGTGCTAGCATAGGAAACTTCGCTTTCTTCTATTAACGCTTCCCAGAGCTTCTGAACAGCCATATTGGCTCGTTCCTTCGGTGTAGACTTTATAGATGATGAAATAGTCGGTCTGGTAACATTGGGAGGTGTAGAGGGTGCTGTAGAATGTGCTGCAAATCGTTTAGATGCTGTCCGAGCCTGTGGATTAGCTATCTTCTTATAATCGATTCCCTGTGTTCTGGTTCGAAGTTCTCGGGTTGGAGCATTGACTGGAGGTTTAGGAGTGTCATTTAGCTTTGCTGGAGTGTTTGGTGCAGTGGTAAACTCGTCTTGTGGTTCCAAAGGGGTTTGCTGAGATGTATCTTCCAAATTCTCCCCCTCAGCTTGCAAACCCGGTACTTCTGCTTCTTCTGGCCATTCCTGCGGTTCCTCATTCTCATTAAATGCAAAATTCCTCGAGACTTTAATTTTCCTAGTCCTGGCATCATAATAGCGAACAGATTTTGAACCATCCATGAATCCTACGAAGATCATCTTCTTTGATTTCGGATCGAGCTTTGACCTATTATTAGATTCATCAAGAATCCAGACGTCGCAACCAAATTCTCGAAGGTGTGCCACATTTGGAAGCTCCTTGTGCCATTCCTGATAAGGTGTTTTGCCTTCTAGTGCTCGCGTTGGTGCCCGGTTCCGTAGGTAGGCTGCATGTGCAACTGCTTCATCCCACAAAAATTGAGGTAAATTCTTCGCAATTATCATAGCTCTTGCAAGCTCTAGAAGCGTCTGATTAAATTGTTCTGCAATGCCATTTTGCGAGGGTGAATAAGGGGCAGTGGTTTCAATAATAATTCCTTCCTCCGCGCACAATTTCTTGAGTTTCTCGTTGATTAATTCAGATCCGTTATCAATGCGCATATATTTAGGTGCCTTGCCGAACTTCCGTTTGATGCGTAAGATGTGTTCCTTGATCCGATCGAAGGCCTGCGTCTTGTTGGCTAAAAATAGCGGACAAATATAGCGTGCGGCGTCGTCAATGAAAGATATGTAGTATTTCCAGCCTCCAATGGATGTGACTTTTGCAGGACCCCACACATCTGATACTAGGCGCTCTCCGGGCTTTGTAGATCAATGTTGGGCCTCCTGTGGGTAGTTTCTATGTGCCTGCTTCGCCTGAATACAAGCTTCACATGTTTTTGATGGAGAAGATGATGAGTCGACGGCCATTCCCTTGACCATCTTTTCCTGAAATAGGCGTTCTAAACTCGGAATAGCAATATGCCTGAAGCACCTGTGCCATTGATCCCATGTCCGAGTTGATGTCGCATTTGTAAAGTTCGCTTTTTCGGGGTTGTGAAGCTGTGCTATTGCATTAAGGAGGTATAGTCTTCCCCGCTTTACTCCAGTGCCTATCACGTTGCCAGATTTATCCTTCAGGGTACATCTTCCATTCCCACCACTAAATTCGCCACCTGCGTCGTCAATCCGTGTGCCTGAGAGGAGACAGTTTGCTGCGTCGGGTATATGGAGCACTTCTCGAAGCCTGTGAGTGATGGTTTTTCCGTCTACCGTGAAATTAACTAGTACAGTGCCTCGTCCTTTAGCTACTGCAGGTGTGGGACCTATCCCGTCGACTGTAGAGTTCTGGAGCAAATTATATTTGATGAAGGCATCTCTCTGTGTACAGATATGTGATGTAGTTGCTGTATCAAAATACCAGTCACTTTTCTTTGGTGCAGAGTTTCCTGTTGTTGAGTATGCTACCTCATTGAGGTTTGTATTTGTTTCACTCGCTTGGTTTGTGCGGTTCCCTCGGTTTGGTCCTCGTCTGCCTCTAGGTCCTTTTCCTTCCATTCCTCCACCTTTAGCCCAGCAATCCTTTGCAATGTGGCCTTTCTTCTTGCAATTATAGCACTCCTTATCCGTCGAGTCTGCATTTCCATTATTTCTTCCTCTGCCGTGACTTCGTGCCTGTAAGGAGGTAGCAGTATCCACTGCGGTCCGGCCTTTCCTGCGTCGATCTTCTTCGAGCAATATTGTGATGAGTTCATGAGAACGGAGAAGGGGTTTATTTCCACTAGAACCCAAATAAGAAGTCGTATAATTATCCCAGGATTCGGGGAGTGAGGTAATAAGGATCATAACAAAATCGTCGTCTGAAACTACATTGTCCATAATGTGTAGTTCATCTTGTAGCTGTCGTAGCTTTGATATATGATCTACCATTTCGAAACCTTCTTCAGCCGTAGCTCGATAGAGTGCTCACCGAGTAGCTAATAGTCCTAGTCGGCCCTTTGATTCCTTGACTGTGGTGAGCTGATCCCACATTTCTCGCGCTGTCGAGGCTCCCGTGAGATGCACCATCTCGCTATCTCCGATTGCCAATTCTATTCTTGTCCTCGCTTTTGCGTCACCAGACAACCATCGCTTCTGCGCTGTCAATTCTTCTGATGTTGGTTTATTTATATCGGCTGATTCTGGCATCTTCGCGTCCTTCGCAATATAGATGTCCAGTTCAAGGTCACGCAATACCGCAAGCATACGTCGCTTCCACGGCATCCAATTGCTGGCCTTCAGCAATTCCATTCGGTATGACGAGCTGGTTGTAGGTACTTCTCCCGACATGGTTACGAGATAAAAATAAATGAGGGCGAGTGGGGCTGTCTGAGAATAGGTACATTGTTCTAATATTAGTTAAGGCCAGGGCCCATAACCTATTGAGTGCAGTGTATAAAGTAGAATATTAGAATATTGGAATGAATTATTGTACTCGTAGTCTACAGGCTTTTATACTACGGAATAAGAATGGAGAGTATTACTAAGTTCTAATGAAGATGAGTAACAAAAATTCTATGGTAAAAGTGAAGCCGCAATGTAATTACTAAGTACATTACTCTCGGGATAAGGTTGGCCCGTGCACTGCTAGGCCACTACTCGTCCAACAGAGGGTCTGGAACAGGATTGGACTGGAGAGAAGTCGGATGGCGAGGACTCGGAGGGCGATGGAAGGTGAGGGATCTGCGGCGGCGGGGACTCGGTGGATCTGGAGGAGGATCTGGAAGATGGTGTCGAGGCTGGGATTTGAAAGAGGTTTGGAGGGTCGGAACGAGGAACTTGGAGAGGATTGGAAGAGGGGAGGTTGGCGAGAGACGCACCACTCAACACGACTGAATCACTCCTATATGAGATGCAGCAGGTGACTGAATTGGACTTGCAACTCAAGCCCACGGACACTCCGACCTGGCCTAACTTTATACTACCTTTCCTCCTTCTTCATCTAGGCATCTTTCTACTCTGGGTCTCGCCTCTCTCTGGATTCCCTTTGAGTCTTGGTCCTTGCTGTCTGGGTCTTGCTCTGGGTTCTTTCTTGCCCGGCGTTTTGGTTTTCCATTTGTCCCATCCAAGTCCCATTTGAATCCTACCAGACCACTGAACGACTCGAGCCTCGAGATCGGCGTTGAAGCTGGGTGAATGGACTCGTCGTTCCCCCTCTTCACTTCCTTGGTCTTTATTCTTCACTGTCCCCTGCAGTATGTCTCAGTTTACGCGGTTTCCTTTCATCAATTGCTTAGAGGTCTTGCATGGTCTCAAGTGTAAAAACCCGTCCAACGTACCGAGTTGGCGGTACACATGTCTTTGAGGGGTTGACGGGTCGGATGTTTATCACTCGGTTTTAATATCGGCATCTGAGCAGGCGTGCAGAGCTATCACATTGGCTACATAGGAAGCAGTGAGGTGTCCCAAGTTTACTGTTTAAGTACGTTTACTATAGAATAAGAGAATGAGATCAACCCAGACGACACATAGCAATTAACAGCCAAGTAGGAGTAGAATGCCATTGACCTACTGCTACATACATCTTTTACTATACCTCGTTCACATTTCCTCCAGCGAGTCTATCCTACATAAATAGCTGTTGATAGCCTGGCGAGCGCGCCTGCTCTTCTTCGGCCAAAACTGGGAGAGGGAGGAGAAGCACTTCTTCCTGCACATGTCTACTAATGGTTTGTACCTCCCAGCCAGTGGTAGAATGTGTGGGAGCAAGTCCAGAAAGAATAGATATAGTGGCCAGTGTTGAGGTCGTTCATCTTTCATCGACATGGGCCATGCTTTTGGTACGGGGTCGGATTTGACCTCGAAGTACTCGTGCATGGTGATTACTCGAATATTATTGTGGGTGTTGGGTCCGCCGTTCTGCAGTACTTTTCGGATTCTCGTCAATCTCGGTTGGTTCTCCGAACTGTACCAAGGTTCCCGAAATTCAACTACCAGAGCCAGTTGGTTTCCTAAGGAGGAGGGCCTGGGAACCATTTGGCGCCAATGCCAAGGATGGTCTCTCTTCTTGCGTCGATCATGTCCCGAAACTCCGTATAAACGATCCACATCTCGATTGGCACGCTGTTCGTCACATAGCAAGGCAAGGCAAAAAATCACCGACTTTGCAAAGATCTCCCCCTTTTTGTTATCCCCAATGAGATCATGTGATATCTTGGTGATATCGTCGGTGTAAGGGTACAGGCTATTCATATGCCACGGGGCTATAACAGAGATTATAGTGTCACCAAAAGCTCCAACATCCAAGCCTCTGAAATTGTACACGATGTCGGCATGGGAGAGTTTCCGAGGTATATGGTAGCACGGGTCATATAGAAGGTGACAATATGCATATATGAAATGAGCATTCCAATTGCCAGACAAGTTGTCGTCCAACTCTGCCAATACATCAGCAAAAGTGCTAGAACCATGCATTGCCCCGAAAGGTCAATGCAAGGTCAAAAAGGTCACAAGGTCAATAACCTTGGCAGTCTCCTTCCCTTGACCTTGCACTTACCTTAAGGGAACATCAAAAAGCCCGCAAGGTAAACCATTATTGGCAATGCGCACCAAGGTTGGCCACCTTGGGGACCTTTCCATGCCTTGTAAGGTCCGGCAATCTTGGTTGCTCAGTACCCGCACCCCGGCACGTCCCACGGCAATAATATAAAATAATTATTTAACTGCTGTACCATACTCACCACTTTTTCTAAGTCAGTTTATATTTTGAAATGTCATCTCAGAGAATTGAACCCAGGCCTCACTGACCGACAAGAGTATATACAGTCAGCATGAGAACTACTGAGCCAAAGCGTCATATATGTTTGCATTCCGGCACACCTTCTTATGATTCTGCTGCACAGCCACACCTACCTGCTAAGTACTCTAAGTACTCTGTGCTCGCTCGGACCTCTGAACCTTGCATGATCTTTGTTCACCTTTCATTGGCCTTGCATGGTGCATCAAGGGTGCATGCATCATCCATCCTGGGACAATTATGATTAATCCATCTAATTCTTGTTTAATTCTTTCTTTTTCATGTGCAGATTGAGCCGTTACTTGGTTCGCAATAAGTTTATCTGAAATTTTTGAATAAACAATAGATACTAAGTCCATTTCTTGACATATAATTATAATGCAGAAGAATGATTAATGGCATATGAAAGGTCAGGTAAAGGTCAGCGCTAGAATCTAAGTCACTGGCAAGATTATCATTGCCTTTTATGGTTATGGCAAGGTCAGTCATTCATTGTGCGAACTTTTATTGGTGACATTGTCAACCAGGGTTTCTGCACTTTTGCTGATGTATGCATTCGCAGTATTGCCGCATTTGTTCCCAATACGCAAGCCTTGTTGATTCGCACACATCCTTCTGGGCCAGGGTCAGTCTTAACTGTTTCAACGCCGGGAAGATCAGACAAAGCACCTACAATATAATAAAGATATTCGAAGTAAATCCCAATGAAGTATGTGTTGTGATGCCAGGCCAGATTGCGATCCCAGAGCTCTGCAGCACTATCTGAAAGCAGGGGTTTGAAGAACTGAAACATAGGAAAGTGCTGTGATGCTTCAAGAATATCGGCGGTGACAAAATCGGCCTTCATATTACTGGGATTCTTGAGTTCTGACAAAACCTTTTCGATTGGAGTGTTCGTGATCTTTGAGCTGGATTCATGAATCCGATGACCCAGGTGTGCTTGCGTCAAGAACCTTTGTTAGATAGAAGTAGGCCAATAAAAGTTACTACCTGACTCACTCGAAAAGATGGATATTATGTGTGCACAATGAGATAATCGTACCCTGGACAAGTCCCGGTAGAGGTCCCCTGCTCGTTGAGGGTCAGAAAGGAAGTCTGCTAAAGATTTGTGAAGCAATTGTACATATCCATCGGAAATCATTACGATGGAGTGTAAATCTGCCAACATAACCTCCACTATGAGCGTCCGATTGTACATTTAATCATTGTCGATGTTATATAGCCTTTTGTACATTATCCACCATAAAGTCAGATTGTCTACCAACTTTCATGATTGTCTACCATACTTGGAAGGATATCTACTTAAGAATGTGTGTTATCTACCTCAAAATCTGGATTGTCTACCGATTCTCTGCTTGCCTACCACCCTAGCTGCGTTGTCCACCAAGCATCCAGTTTATTATCTACCACATCCGGCAATCTAGATTCAGGCATGCCGCAGCTGCCGTATGTGCATACTAAGTCATTTGATGGGCGCAGCGGCAGGAAAATGTATGCGCTGCCGCTAACTCGCATCACTCACGGCCGCGGATTCACGTTTCCCGAGGTTGATGTGTAGCGGCTAGCCTTTGGCCTAGGCAAGCGCTGCGAGTTGGCTGCGAGATTCCTTCAATCACGGAGGGCCCACTAGTCTCAGGCTCTGACCAACCCCCCATCAACCCGCGCAGAATCACCCGTATGTACTTGCTGGTACATGGGATATTTGAGCGCTGTAAGTTGTATTAAAAAATTACTGGACCGCAAGATTCTGGCTTACTAGATTCTCCTGAATGACTCACATCAATCAATACACATCAGACACGCAACAGGAGTGCCGGTTATGCCGTCGTGCCGTTTAAGCCGTTTAACTCATCAATCCGCCCGTTAGGCGAAGGCGGCAGTCACGGCATGAATAAATGTAAGTAACCGGATGTGGTGGACAATAAACTCGATCCTTGGTGGGCAACGCAGCTTGGGTGGTAGGCAAGCATAAAATCGATAGACAATCCGGATTTTGAGGTAGATAACATGCTTTCTTAGGTAGATACTCTGTAGTGTATGGTAGAGAATCCGAAAAGTTGGTAGACAATCTGACTTTACGGTGGATAATGTACAAAAGGCTATATAACATCGACAATGATTAAATGTACAATCGGACGCTCATACTCCACAGATCCCTGCTCTAGCTGCAGTATTACTTTGATATCTTTGGCATAACACTCTCTGTACAATGCTGGGAAGGCGAGAATATCCAAAACTGTCGACAGGTCTTCCGCTTTGGAGATAACAAGCCGGTAGAGTGCATCAATCTCCGTGAAAGGAAGGTCCTTGAATGGGGGCCGAAGGTTGAAAATGGCATTGAGTTGGTGATCGGGTCTATGCCTGGGGGATTCAAGGTATCTGATGACCGTAGCAGCGTAGATGAACTGTCCAGATGATCTTTCAACCAGCGTATCAACCATGCCAGGCGTGGGCCATGTATGCGGTAGTATCCGTTTGAACACATGTCCCTTTTTGATCTGTTCGAATTTGTCCAGAAGATATACCCGTATGTCTTCTCTGGCGGAATAGTCGTCGTCCAGAAAGATATTACGGAGGATTGGAATCATCTGTGGCAGGCTAAAAGCGCTGTTGAGGTGACTTTCCGGCCGACTGCACACGAGAAATCGAATATGGCTCGTGGTGTTAGTTACTTCTTGTAGGGTAAAGAGCAGGTCGCGTTGGCTGTTAATGGAGCTGCACTCGTCAAGACCATCGATGATAATTAGACGAGGCGTTGCAGTCGAAGCTGCTGGACGGTTGGCGAGGACTGCGGAAAGTGGGCGGACAATGAGTGTCGAAAACTGGGTTCTGATTGAGCGATTGAAAATCAATGGATCGTCTTCAATGAAAGTTGCGACCGTGTCTCGGAATTCGGGAAGAACAATGCTGATTTGGTACGAAATGGTGGCAACAAGCTTTTCGACATGATTTCGAGTCGAGTCCGCTGCCCCGAAGAAAAAGGTCCCAAGCAATAAGCCTTCGTCGGAGCACCGTTCAGCCACGCTCCTCGCTATTGCAGACTTTCCTGCACCTGCGCCTCCTTTCAGCCAGAGGATGGGTTTCCCACTCAGTTCTTCGTCCGTTCCCACCGACCAATCAATTATGTTCTGGATTATCGCCACGCGGGTGTTGGGATAGCACTTGGGCGGGTCGACGACATGTACAGAGTCGTGCAAGGCTGCGGTGGCGACATTTTCAAGAAGGCGTGCATATCCAACTGTTATGAACACAAGTATAAGTCAGAAATACGAGAACAGAGCGATATAAGGAGTTACTTACGTCGTTCTCCCCTGCGGGGGTAATTATTCTGAATGAATGTCCCGCCACTCACAATCGAGTGTGATACGTTCATTAGCGTTGAAGAAAGTGGGGCACCAGACTGTGCCATTTGGAGAGTATTCGACGGTCTGTTACCTCAGGAGTCTCTGGGGAAAGTAGTACTTGAATTGAACGCCAATTCGCCAGTGCTTAGGATGAGTCGATGTTTGATGTTATTTGTTAATGGAAGAGTCTACTGACAAGGACTCGGGTCAGGATTCCTACCTGGGACCAATATATTTTCACAGTCTGCGTACAGGTTATATCAAATGTTGAAAAAGAAAAAAAGACTTTAAAGGGAAAGTCTCATGCCCGTGCTTGTCCGAATCTGAAGAAAAGAAGTCACAAAACTAGACGTGTTTCTCTGTGCCAAATGACTTTATTCGAGCACTTTCATGACTATCTCCATGAAACCGTCCATTACCGAAGTCAGCCTCAGCCTGTTACCAGCGACCGGCCATTGTCCTCTCTCGTCCATGAACTGCCAGAGCGCTCGGTGTACCGTCAGTGGTCCGGTAGGGATTTTGAAGCACAGCAGAGTCACATTGTTCGTCGCAGTAACCGTCGCTGTAGCCAGGCTCGCGTTTGCGTTCGCAATAGTAATGGTCGGTCGCAGCGGTGGAAGCAAGCCATTCTGATTGCTGCTGATAGCACTCTGGCCAACGGCTGCGACACCAGGCGTAGCGAAACAGGTGTCTCCTTTTTATCGATAGGGACAATCGAGGCTATTGTTATTTGCCGGCGGATGAAAATGACTGCGAGGGAGTGTATGGCGTGTGCGAGGGTTGCTTGCACAGGCGAAGATGGCTTGATTTCTCCCACCTCCAGGCGTTCGGTTATGGGCTGGTATCAATTCGCGAGAGGAGCTTGGGACGCGGTGGCAGTTGCTGCTTGGCTTAAGGCACCGGCGTTGACGTTACGGTCGCCCTGGAAAGGGATCCTGGAAGCTCGAGCTGCGTCGTTGGGGTGATGGTGACGGTGAATATCGTTTCGGAGAGTGAGATTTCGCGCTAACGTTCCCTCTCTGAATCACAGGTTTCCCGTCTTCGAGATTCTGCACATCCATCAAAGGCGTAGATGCCCTCAGAGAGAAGCTTGTGCTTGAAGGCACCTTCAACAACAGTCGTTGTTGATCTTGTTGTCCATCCGCCATCTTCTTCGACCCTTCCTGCGCCTGCTTCACATCCACCTCCATCCTGCCATTCGCATCCTTCTCTGACCCCTTCTCAGCTGCCGCTTCCTTCTCTTTCTCGCCCAACCACATTACCACCCGAAGCCGCATTAGCCGATAACAAATCTTCGACCATACTTCCACTCGTCGGTGACGTTCCTCCTGCTCCTGCGCCGCCGAGTCGCTCGCACTTCCAGCACTTAATGCTCGGCAACCCACCAGCACTAAACACCCCGCCAGGATCACCCATCGTACCCCGTGTCATGTCCTCACTTCGCGAAGTTTTGAGAGAGAGCTTGACTTTAGTGGGAGCTGGTGCCAGCGTAGGTATTGGTATGGGGTGTTGTACAGGTTGTGGAGGCTGGTCTGCTGATTGAGGTTGAAGTTCCGACAAGGTTCGCGTCGGCGCGGATTTGGAAGGTGTAGCGAGTGTTGGTTCCAGAACAGGAGGAAACACTTGATCGGGGCGTTCAACTGCGGCGCCTCCTCCAGGGCAGATGGTACAACAACTTTGGGTGCTTGCATTTGCTGCACGACCTTCTCCGGCGCCCCCTTCTCCTACGATACCGCCTGGGCAGCATTAGCAACCAGCGGTGTGTCCATCTGAACGTCCTCTCCGTCTTCCTCCGGTCCAACCACCATCTCTCCATTTGCTTCTCCTTCCTCGTTCTCTTTCTCGTGCACATCGACAGACCCCACAGAAGATAGTCTCGAAGGACCCATGTCAGGAGGTGAAGGCGGGCCAGCTAGACCTTCGTTCGTCGAAAACAAATCCAAAGCAGTCAACATTCAAGGCGGCGAAGCCGGATCCACGATAGGCCTCGATTTGCGAGTACGAGTCGTAGGAGCAGAAGACCTAGGCGTAGGAGGCATATCCAAGTCTTCGTCTTTTTGCTTCTTCATGTTCCTCGGTTTCTATGCCCATCGGCCACTGCATGGTCTTGGCCCTCCATATCCATATCCGATTCTTCCTTGTCACCCTGCGTTCGCAACGGTGCAGGCAGTGGCGAGAGATTCGGCACGAGCGCCACAAGTGCACTCAGCCTCTTCAAAGGACTTCAGCCGATTTCGGTCTGTGTGCGTGGAACGGTGATTTTTGGGATGTCGGCCTCATCTTCTTCTTTACCGCAGGTACACAGGAGGAGTCGTTTTTTTTTGTGAGAGACGGCATGTTCGAGGTGATGAGGCTGACGTTGATGTTGGTATGCCAGTATCTTAGGAAACAACAACGATGAGTCCTCCAAGACAACAAGACAGGAAGGCGACGTCGTAGCCAGTGCCTGTATTTGAAGTGGCTATTCTTGCCACCGTCGAAGCAGAAGTAGGACCAGAGATTGAAGAGGAAGGGAATGGTATTGGACTAGGCGGGGGTAAAGAGGGTGTATGTGCGGACGTCAGCAGCTGTTGGAGCCTTGAAGGGCTGAGATTGTGGGTATGGAAAGGAGACATGGACCTCGGCAACGGAGAGGAGACAGAAGATCTTGATGCAGGAGGTGGAGGTGGCATCGTCAATGAACCGGGACTGTCTGATGTGGATTTAGAAGGTGTAGGTCTTCCAGTAGTGACGGGAGACGCATCTGCATTGGGACTGAAATGTATGTCAGTATAATGAATGATAACGAAGTGAAAATTCGGGAAGAAAAGGAGAAATGTGAGAAGTCAAGACGATGGTCATGAATGCTCAAACCAAAAACAAAGGAATACTAACCTCCTCATGCATCCAGAGCTAAAATTTAACATACTTGAAGTTCCAGAACCGGCTGTAAGCTTGTAACCCTTCTTGGACCCTTCACTGACAAGTACTTGTTTGCGGACACTCCGACTGCTTCACAATCCCGATCCGACCGAGCATCCATCGTAGGAGCAAGATATCACGCGCCCCCAGCCTGCATTGGTTCATGCGTAAGGATTCGAAGTCGAGACACAAAGTAAGGACGAAATGCATGCACGGTTTTAGTGTAGAACCAAGACAGGGCGCTGTCAAGGTGCTAATGCCGCCGTAATTGGTGGAGGACCAAATTGATTCCATTTGCGATGAAGAGTGAGAAGTTCTAGGCATAGAATGTCGGAAGCAACACAGGCAAAAGTCAAGGAGTCTGGAGATCCTGAGTTGACTGAGGGAGTCAAGAACGATAGTAGCTAATGGTGGTGATGATGGTCAAAGAAAAGTCACCGACCTCTGATTATGAACAAACCTGGCTCCGGACCGCTTATAGCCGGACGCGAGGTCGTCGCGATCGTCACGCACAGTGAACGCGACCTCAGCCATTACTATTAATGACTTTCATAGATTCACAGTAAAATTTGACAATTTTCAAGAATGCGTTAAGACCTTGATTTATTTCAGGCTCTACCACATTTAGGCGCTCGTGAGGTCAACAGCCAGGAGAGAACGTTAGGAGACGTTCCGTTATACTAACAGCTATTATGTTTGGTTGCTATGTCGTTCCCCCCTCTCTTCGTTGAACTTTGTCATATACAAGCTAGCAGAAATAGAGCTCTGTAGTCGCTACATACATTGTTTATTACAAATCATTCGCATTCCTCCTCCGAATCCATCCTGCGCAAATAGCTTTCGATGGCCTGTCGAGCACGCCTGCTCTTCCTCGGCCAAAACTGGGAGAGAGAAGAAAAGCATTTCTTCCTGCACATCTTCACCAACGGCTCGTACCTCCCCGCCAGTGGGAGGATGTGTGGGATCAAATCCAATAGGAAGATATATAGTGGCCATTGCCGTGGTCGCTCGTACATGGTCATGGGCCACGTATCTGGTACTAACTTGGATTTGAGCCGAAAGTACTCCAGCATGGTGATAATTCGGGTGCTTTTGTAGCGCGCGGTGTCCCGAAATACTCTTCGGATTTTCATCAATCTCATTTTGTAGTAGACCGTGTAAGCGTCTCTACGAATGACTACCATGCTCAGTCGATTTCCTACAGAGCGCCGCCCGGGAAGCATATGGCGCCAACGCCAGGGATGTTCTCGCTTCTTGTGTCGATCGTTTCCTGAAATCCCATATATGCGACCTGCAGCTCGACTGGCCGTTTGTTCATTGCACAACAAGGCGAGACAGAAACTGGCTGACATTGCAAAGATAGCTCCCTGCTTGATATCATCCATGAGATCACGGGATAGCTTGGCTATTTCGTCGAAGTGCGGATGAAGTGACCATATCATGAGACGGAGTATAGTTTCACCGAAAGCTCCGACATCCATGTCTAAATCGGACACAAGATCAACATAGGAGAGCTTCCGAGGTAGGCGGCATCGCGCTCCATGTAAGAGGTGAGAATATGCGTATACGAAATGCGCACTCCAATCGCCAGCCCAGTGGTCGTCCAACACTGCTAAGACACATTCGCAGTATTGCCGCAGTTGTTCCCAGTAAACGAGTGTCGTTGCCTCGGACACATCCTTCTGAGCCAAGGTTAGCCTGAATGCCTTCTATGAGGAGGTCACATAAGCACCTACAATATAATAAAGGTAATGTAAGTAATTCTGTAGGAATTCCCAGTCGATATACGAGGAATATTGAGCCCTTGTGCGACCGTATGTAAGGAGTGGTTTACCAAACTCGAACATGGGGAACTGCCGTGTTATTTGAACAATATCAGAGGAGACATAGTCAGCCTTCATATTATTAGAATCTGAAAGCCGCACCAAGGCGAAGTCAAGTGGTCGTATCATTGAGTTGCCGATATCTGTCTCTTGACCATGGTGCGCTTGTACACAGAAGAAAAATTGTCAAAGGAAGCAAAACTAGTCAAGATCAACTCACTAGAGAAGATGAAAATCATACGCACAATGAGATAATTGTGCTTTGGACAAGTCACGGTAGAGGTCCCCCGATCGCTGAGGCTCGGAAAAGAAGTCTGCTAAAGATTTGTGAAGAAATGCCACGAAGAGCCCATCGGAAATGGTGACGATGGAGTGTAATTCTGCCACCATAACCTCCACATCGCCCTGTTCCAGCTCTAATATTAATTCAATAGCTCTGATATCGAACCATCCATACAATACTGGAAAGGCAAAGATATCTAAAACCGTCGACAGATCTTCCGCTTTACAAATGATATGTCGGTAAAGGGTATCAAGTTCTGTGAAAGGAAGGTCCTTGAACGGTGGTCGAAGTTTGAAAATGGCGCGAAGTCTCTGGTCGGGTTTATGCTTGGGAGATTCAATGTATCTGACAACTGTAGCGGCGTAGATGAACTGCCCCGATGATTTTTTAACTAACGCATGCACCATTTCAGGCGCTGGCCACGGATCTGGTAATGTCTGTTTGAACACGTGTTCCTCCTTGATCTGCTTGAATTTATCCTCCAAATATTTCTGGATGTCCTCTCTAACGGAATAGTCGACATCGAGAAAAATGGTGTGAAGGATAGGAACTATGCTTGACGAGCGAAATGCGCCATTGAGGTGACTTTCCGGCCGACTACACACGAGGAATTGAATAAATGTCGTGGTATTAGTTACTTCTTGCAAACTGAAGAGGAGATCGCGTTGGCTTTCGATGGAGCTGCACTCGTCAAGGCCATCGATGATAATAAGACGAGGCGTTGCAGTTAAAGCTGCAGAATGGTTGGCGAGGACTATGGAAAGGGGGCGAACGACGAGCGTTGAAAACTGCGTCCGGATAGAGCGATCGAATATTAACATGTCGTCTTCAATGATGGATGCAACCGTGTCTCTGAAACCAGGAAGAACGGTGCTGATTTGGTACGAAATGGTGGCCACAAGCTTTTCAACGTGATTACGATTCGGATCGCCCGCCCCAAAGAAAAAGGTCCCTAGGAGTAAGCCTTCATCTGAGCATCGTTCGGCGACGCTCCTCGCTATCGCAGACTTTCCTGCACCCGCGGCTCCTTTTAGCCACAGTATGGGTTTCCCATTCAATTCTTCGTCCTTTCCTAGTCCCCAATCGATTATACTCTGGATTATCGCCACGCGGGTGTTCGGATGGCACTTCGGGGGGTCCACGACATGTACAGAGTCGTGCAGAGCGGAAGTGGCGACTTTTTGGAGAAGCCGCGCGTAGCCAGCTGTTTTAAACACACAAATGAGTTATAATTACGAGGACAGAATAAGATATCGAATTACTTACGCCGTTCTGGGCCACTGTGGTTGCACTGGCGTTGATCAATGTGCTGTGTGAACGTCCCGCCGGCCACAATCGAGTGCGATAAGCTCATAAGCGAAGGAAATGGTGCCCCGGGATGCGACATGTGTATAGTAGATGAGATTTTCTTCAAATATATGTGGAGTGATGTTGGCTTTCGAGCGTTGAGCAATGACTGGGCTCGTACTGTCAATAATTCCTGGAACGCCGGTCCTTGGCTGTGTTTAATATTATTTGGCAAGGCACTCAAAGGATTCGGGCGCGTGGGACATATCTATTTTCATGGCTGTCAACTGGTCATATCCCAGCGAGGCATATGTATTTGAGAATACGTACCTAATGGTTATGGATTGATCCCCGAAAAAAAAAAGAGGAAGACCGAAGAAAAAAATGTGCAGGATAAGCTCTCACACATCTGTGCAAACGGTAATAAACACCAGCAATTAAGCCATAGACATGCGCGTGTCATCGCAGTGCGAAGAGTCCCAGTACTCGGGGCGTACCTCCACCTTCGAAGGAAGTTCCCAAGAAAAGTGGTTTTGGATACAAGTAGGAAAAGAGAGAGTTCATATCCAGCGTTGAGCGGTGAACACACCGAAGGGGGACTTGTGCCAAGATATGAGCATAGTGCAGAAATACAAATCTCCAGATCAATTCCGGAGACACAGATCCGAGTTTCAGAGGACAGGCTTAGAACGATGACAGTGAAAGATGGGTGAGACGGTTCTAGTACGAGGCGGCACCGTAGGCGGCATTGTGCGCTAATACCAGTACAAATACAACCAAATACTCTTTCTTTTCGTCCGCCGTCCGGCATCATCAAATTTCAATAACTCCTTACCGCTATCTCTTCCAGAACCAGACCACGATGTCCCTGCAAACATTTTTTGCTTACGAAGATCTGTCTGGACGTTAAGCGTCTCCTTCAATCCAGCATCAGCTCAAGGACGAAGAGAAACGGAAGAACAATGCTTACTAGGACACTGCGAACGTTCCTTTCGTCAAATGGATGCCGCAGCGCCCGAATGCTTATCCATGTGGCATGGTCAGTCCCAGGAAGGGGATTTGGGAGCTGGTGGAAGGTCCATTTTGGACTAGTGCGGGTGGGGTGTGTGAGACGACTGAACTTGGTATTACGAGCAGCGGGCTCGCATCTTCGGTGTCCTTTCTGCTTTCTGCAACACCCTCCAATATGTACAGCTCAATTGCAACGACGACGGTGTTCTCGCTGGTGGTTCTTTCGCAATTCGGATAGGAAACTATAATCGCATCGTCACCGGCCGCACCATTTTCTCTTCAATAGCGAGCTTTACCACCACAACCGATGTCAGTAACAAATTCAGAGATAGGTGAGTTCGTTGTTCTCTGGCATGGATATTGTTACTCAAGCGTTGGCTGCTGCCCATCCTTCGTCGTCTATCACCCTGGAGCCTATCCACGCCACACTGAAACTCCTACGTGAAAGAACGCAACATCACCGTCAACGATGATCATTGGTATACACCTCGTTGTCACTCGCCAAGCAGAACCATGTCCATCGTGGTAAGGGTTCACCAAGGTGTTCCAGGGCGACGTTGAAGAGCCTGGTCGTGTTAATGGTAAATTGGTAAGCTCATCAGAGTCTGACCTGTATCGATTTTGCTTACCTTTTATGCGTTCGAAGCACACAGTCACAAGGTGAGTGCATGGGTAGCCTGTAGGAAGAAACACTAACCACGCGCATCGCACGGGCGACGAATGTGATATCTAGGAGACGAACAACCACCTTTCTGGTTGAAGGGCCTGCTACTGATAACGAAAGGGTGAATCAGGAGCGGCAGGTTGCATACGTGTTCCGACACGCCTAAACTACTGAGACGTTGGTCCCAAATGTCAGCAAGGACACCCTGCTCGTTTTCAACTTATGACATACCCGCTGTATATCTTTCTCTGTATTCCGTAGGTTTTCTTCCACGAAATTATTTCAAGTTTGCTGCATCTCAAATCGTCTGTGATAAGACTTTGCTAAATCGATTTCAATTGGCAATATATATTGGCTACATTCAACTTTCAAGTACACCCACAAATTCGAAAGTCCATAGCTTACTTCTGTGCGTACAATATCTAGACCAATTACCCTCTGGCGATAACTTTTTGTTATTTTCCTTTCTTTCTCGTTTTTCTTTTTCTTCTCATGCTTTCTTCTCGTTCCTTCTTTTCTTCTCGTTTCTTCTTTTCTTCTCGTTCCTTCTTTCGTGGTTCTCGTTTCCTTCTTATTTCTGTCCTTCTTACCATCCTCTTCGGACGTCCGCGTGGTTACAAGATGTGAAGTTCTGTATGAGCGAAGAGCCCAAATCCTTATCCCACATTCCGAGTTGGAAACTTGACTGTGATTGTGTCCTCGACGTGGTGACGGATTCTTGTTTTACAATCTTTCCAGTGAGTCCATCCTACGTAAATAATTGTCAATGGCCCGGCGAGCGCGCCTGCTTTTCTTCGGCCAAAACTGCGAGAGTGACGAGAAGCACTTCCTCCTGCACACATCTATTAACGGTTCGTCCTTCCCGGCCAGTGATAGAATGTGAGGGAGAAGGTCTATCAAGAAAACGTATAGTGGCCAATGTTGAGGTGGTTTATCTTTCATCTCCCAGTCCCAGTTCCATCCGCCACCGGGTCGTGCCGTCGGGTTAGACTTGACATGGAAGTACTCTTGTAGGGTCATTAGTCGGATGTTAGGGTAGCGGTAGGGTGAGGCTTTTCGGATTCTCGTTAATCTGCATGAGTAGTCCTGAAAAATGTTACGAGACCTTATGTCAGCATAAGTCTCGTCTTACTCTGACGAAATGCGTTTGTCTTTCCAGCCAAAGTATTACCCGGATTGTTTGCTATTGTTTTGGTATCCGGTTATGAATTATACCCGGAACCGGTTGATAAGATATGATAACCAAACTACCCTATCTTTCTATATAATACGCCGATGGCCATTTTTTCGTTAGTTTGTAGTAGCGTTGTATTGGCCTCGCTCATTACGCCTTCGTATACAGGATTTCCGTCTTGTACCATTCTGCCATAAGACCAGCTGTACTCGTTCATTGTTAGCCTGCTTGTGAAATGGTTGCTTCCGTCAACCTGAAACCCGACGACTTCATTCTGGACGCTGAAGAAGAACTGGGATCTTCGAACTGTAAATGGAAGTGGAGGAAACATTGCGACAATCCCAACTGCCCAAATATGGTATACTCCGAAGAAATAATTATGTAGTTTGAGGGCTTCAACCTTGATTTCTCCCCATCGCGTTTTCTCCTCCTCGTGTTCGTGCTTAATTCTTTAACCTTTTTCTATATATGTAAATATAAAAAAACTTAAACTACCATTTACTTATATATTGAAATTTAATTCAATTTTTTTTCGCATGTCGGCTTTTGGAAATCATAAGGTCTCGTAACCGCCATGCAAAGCAGTGGCCCTCTCACCCGCACGTAGATTGTCCGAAAGGTTATCAAAGCCACTCGGTTTCCGAGGGAGGGTGGCCTCGGAACTATTTGGCGCCAATGCCAGGGATGTTCTCTCTTCTTGCGTCGATCGTGTCGCGCAGTTCCATATATTCGATCCGCGTCTTCATTGGCATTCGATTCGTCGCATAGAACTGAAAGACAGAAACTGGCCGACTTTGCAAAAATCACCTCCTTTTTCATACTCCCAGTGAGATCATTGAATATTTTGATGATATCATCAGTTTGCTGGGCATATCTTTGCAGCTGTGTCATGAACTTGATTATGGTTTTACCAAAAGTTCCGACCTCCACATAACTGAGATTGAAATTGAGGTTGAGATAGGGGAGTTTCCGGGGTAAACGGGAGTGCGGGCCGTGCAGAAGATGACAATACCCAAACACAAAATGAGCAATCCCACTGTCGGACAAGTTGTTGTAAAGCACTGCCAAGACGCTTTCGCAGTATTGCTGCATCTGTTCCCAATACACGAGCCTTGTTGACTCACACACGTCCTTCTGAGCCAAGGTTAGTCTTAATCCTTGTAAGGAAAAGATCACACAGAACACCCACAATATGATGAAGATAATCAAAGTAGTTGAAGATGAAGTCCCAGTCGCTATCTATGGACTCCCACCAGCTTGAATCCTGCTCCTCTCTGTGGCCGTATATAAGGTGGGCTGTAAAGAAATCAAACGTAGAGAACTGCCGTGCTGCTTGAAGAATTTCGGAGGAGATATAATCTGCCTTCATATTATCAGGCTCCTCAAGTTCCTCTACAACTCGGTCAATTGGTTCAAGAATGGAGAGCTGAAAATTCGGACAGTATGGCAAGTATGATGGTGCTTCAGCCCAAAAAACTTTGTCAAAAAGAGATAGACCAGTTAGAGTTATCGTGAGACTCACTCGAAAAGATGTTAATCAAACGCGCAACATGAAATAGACGTGCTCTGGATAAGTCCCGGTGAAGGTCCCCCGCGCGTTGAGGGTCAGAGAGGAAGTCTTCCAGAGATTTGTGAAGAAACTCCACGCTTTCGTAGTGGGAAAATGTGATGATTGAATGTAAATCCGCCAACATAATCCGCACACTTCCCTGCTCCAGATGTAGTATTTCTTCAATATCTCTTCTGAGAAAGTCGCCATACAGTGCTGGGAAGGTTAGAATATCCAAAACGGCGGGCAGGTCTTCTGCTTTAGAAATAATGAGCCGGTAAAGAGCATCAAGTTCCGTGAAAGGAAGGTCTTTGAACGGTGGCCGAAGATTGAAAATCGCATTTAGTCGCTGGTCTGGTCTATGTCTCGAGGATTCAACATATCTGACGACTGTAGCGGCGTAGATGAACTGCCCCGATGATTTGTTGACCAAGGGATAAACCTGTTCATGCGGGGGCCACGGATCCGGTAACATGTCTCTGAATGGATGTCCCTCCTTGATTAGTTTGAACTTGTCTTCGAGATATACCCGGATGTCCACCCTGGCAGAGTAGTCGTCATCGAGGAAGATCTTGTAGAGGACAGGGACAATCCGTGGCAGGTTGAAAGCGCTATTTAGGTGACTTTCCGGACGGCTACCGACGAGAAATCGAATGAGGCTTGTTGTGTTGGTTATTTCTTGCAAAGTAAGAAGGAGATCTCGTTGGCTGTTGACCGCGCTGCATTCGTCAAGACCGTCAATGATAATTAGGCAGGGCGTTGCAGTCGAAGCTGCAGGACGATTGGCGAGGACTATGGACAGGGGTCGAACAACGAGTGTGGAGAATTGGGTTCTGATAGAGCGACCGAAGATCAACGGGTCATCTTCAATGAAAGCCGCAACCGTGCCTCGGAACTCGGGGAGTACGACACTGATTTGGGATGAAAGTGTGGCAACGAGACTTTTGACATGGTTCCTACTCGTATCTCCTGCGCTGAAGAAAAAGGTTCCTAGCAGTAAGCCTTCATTCGAACACCGTTCGGCCACACTTCTCGCTATCGCAGATTTTCCTGCCCCCGCGGCTCCTTTTAGCCACAAGATGGGTTTCTTACTCAGTTCTTCGTCCGTTCCTAGGGTCCAATCACGTATGGTCTCAATTATTGCCACCCGGGTGTTGGGATAGCACTTGGGCGGGTCGACATTGTCTACAGAGTCGTGTAAAGCAGCGGGTGCGACATTTTCGAGAAGGCGCGCATATCCGGCTGTTATGAGCGCACCCATAAGCACGAAATGGGAGAACGGAGCAATATAACGATACTAACGTCGTTGTCCACTGTGGATGTAATTATGCTGATTGAATGTCCCACCGCTCAAAATCGAGTGTGTTAAGTGGATTTGCGGGGGAACTGAGGGGCCAGGCTGCATCATTTGAAGAGTATTCAATGGTACGTGACCTCAGCGGTGAACGTAGGACGAGAGCTGAACGTCAGTTGAGGATGTCCAGGATCGATGTTTGATACTATTTGACAATAGCAGAGCCTGGGACAAATCTATTTTCATGATACACATACACATTAAATCAAAGGCTGAAAAAAAGACTTTATAAAGATAATGTCCAATGCCATGTCTTGTGTGAAGGCACAAAACGAGAGTAGAACCTGAACGCGTCTCTCCAAGCCAAACGACTTTACCTAAACACTTTCACGGCCATATCCATTCGCCTATCCATCCCCAAAGTCGACCTCATACCAGATGCTTGAGCAAAGCGGGCTTTTGGCGAGGTAAATCGCCGTACCTGGTCGTCGTCGAACGTCATATACTCCAGCCTCGATTCTTCCATATTAGCGAGATGGTCTGCGGATCGAGAGCCATTGCACACTGAACGCGTCTGGGCGTGGGCTGGTATGAATACGCGAGAGGAGACGGTTATAGCCGGGATTTGGGCACCGACGTTGGAGTAGGTTGCTCTGGAGTCTGAAGAGGCATCCTTGAAGGGGTAGGTGTCGGTGCGACTGCAGGTGCAGACGCTGGTCGAGATCGTTCTGCTGCCGTTCTTGGGAAGCTGCCACTGGAGAGGTCGGTGATTGGAGGTTCATCGACAACCGATGGTACAAATACCGGAGGTATTTGGACGTCCTTCATAACTGCCTTTCTCATCAACCTCATTCGCACCAACCTCCTCAGGCATATCTTTCTCCTCCTTCACCGTCTGAACAACCTCTGGCACCGCCGACATGGCCACAGAGATTCGCACTGGTACCTCGCCTCGTCGTCATCCTGTACAACCACACATTGTCCTCCTCTTCGCTTTTCTCTCTCTTTCTTTCGCATCCACAATAACGGACCTGACAGAAGAAGCGACCGATAGAGCCGGTTGAGAACACACTGGCGGGTACACTGGACCTTCGTTTGACGAGAAAAAGTCCGAAATAGCCATAGTCGAAGGCGGCGAGACCGAAGTCAGGATAGACGTTCTGCGAGAGTTGGACTGCGAGGCGGAGGAGCAGGCGATCCCTTCACGGGCGTCTGTATCGTGATGGACGAGTTTTGAGCAACACCGGAATTCGACCTTCCACTCCAAACCGGGCTCACACTTGGAAACCAAGTCCTCTCTGACTCCCTTTCTCCTTGAAGACGACAACACATGAAGAGGTGATAAGTTCGGCGCGAGCGTGCGATGGCACTCGGTCTCTTCCAAGGGGTGCATCCCGTAACTGTCCTTGGATGGGTACGTTCAGGCGAGAACGTTTGACTCTCCACTCCTCTTCGTGTTCTTGGCCGTGTGATTGCTTCTGTTGAAGAGCGCGAGCATGTTGGAGCGATACACAGGCAGAAGCGTCTTTGGCAGAACAGCAGGTTTGGATGAGGCTGGTGGTGTATTTAGAGCTACTATTCCAGCCAAATCGCGAGCGACGATAACCAGTGGTTCTCGAAGGCGCTGTAGCCGCTCCTTGAACTAGCAGTTGCCCATAAACTGCTGCCCATATCGTCGATGTGGCCGTTGATGCTAGCGTACCATCGGTGTCGGTGTCGAAGACGAAACAATAGAAGTTGCAAAGGACGAGAATAGCGGCGGACCAGGAGGAAAGTGGATTTGTGGACGTCAGATGCTGCTTTGCCTGGGGTTGCGAATCTGGAAGCAAGGTAGTCGTCGAGGATGACATCTACTTCGGTGAGGACATCGAATCACAATTATGACGATGTCAATCGTGATGTCGGGATAGGAGGCATTGCTGGTGAAATGGAAAACTCAGATCCGAAATTAAAAGGTGTATGTTGGGTGTGGGTCTGTAGGAGGCGTTGGGCGATATCTCTGCATGAAAAAAGAAGTGTTAGTATGAAGAATAGAACGACAAATTGAACCGACAAAATTGTGGTAGATACAACGAATTATAAGAATGAATGAAAGGTGGGAGACCAATGGAAAAGAAAGCAAACGAGAATAAAAATGAAAAGAAAGATGAAAGAGACTGACCAATGCCACTGATAGCCAGTAAGTCTGTGACCCTTCGCCAGCCAGTGTTTCTAGACACTCCCACTACTTGAAACTCCGGATCCGACTGAGTACCCATCGTAGGAGCCTTTGTTCGAGTAGCCGGCACTGACGGTAGGATGGCCATTGGCCCGCACGCGCCCAGCATAAGTATATCAATTCACGTGTAAGGATTTGGAATCAAGACATGAGGTAAAGCGAGGTAGATGCAGGGGTCCAATGAGCTGATGCTGCTGCGATTGGTGAAGAACTATAGGCGAGTTGATTGCATTCGCGATGAGGGAAGAGAGATTCCGTGCAGAAGGCAGAATGTCGGAAGCGACGCGGTGCACAATCTGAGTTCAGAGTTGCTTACGCGCGTTGTTTACTATGTAAAGGCCTCTGGGCAACTTTGTTTACTCCTCCGGCCTTCGCTTTTCACGTTTTCTCCTCACCCTCCACTTGGAAGCTTTGACACCAGATATTTTACGCACTTTTTATATTTTCTTGTTCACGCTCTATAATCCACTCGTTTGGCTGCAGCTCTTTTCTGAAATTTGGGATCAACTCGGAACGCGACAGTTCTGAGTTTACTTAGCACAAAAGGCTGGACAGGGAGTCGATATGCACAGGTTATACCGTCAGCGATTTGTTAAACTACAGATTCTTGGAATGGTTGCGACTCATGGGAGTCCCAGAGGAGCTGTGTTAGTGTCATTCTCGATGGGTTATTTGCTGGGAGCAGGCAGGGGATTTGGGATGGCTGGACGGGATATTGAATATGATGAGAGGGAACATGGGCTCGGCCGAGGGAGAGCAAGTCGGGTTTGGCGTCGCAAGTGCGAGGGGATGTGGGTCTCTATTTCCCAACGACGCTGGTTTATCATCCAGAATGACGCCCGTGCTCATTGCTTGCTACTTCTTAGGCGACGCCCAGCTCGGTCTTTACGAGCATTGGGTCGACGCCGGGGATTCACTCCCTACAGCAGCCAGCGTTGGTCACAGAAAGAGAGAGAGAGAGAACAAATCCCGACCTCGCTGGTTGCTCCATTCTTAATCACCACGGCCGATGCTAATATCGAATTCTTCCTCTCTCGACCCCTGCTGCTGAATGGCACAGCCCATCGCCTTGCTACCCTCGCATCAGAATATCGAGTCACGGAACCCAGGAGTGTACCCAGTAACAGAGAGCAAACGCCTACTTGGCAATCGTCCACGTTCTGTCGAGAGAGGATGCTTTACGAGTACCAGTTCCTCGCCACACCGATGTCGATCGCTGCAAGGTCTTCTTCTCTGCTCGACTTGATTATAGCGACGACGCAGTTCTTGCTGGTTGTCTTTTCGAACTTGCAATAGTGATCTGCTCGACCTTAGCGACTCTGGACCCCACCATTGGGTGTCCATCACCTAGGCCAACACTGTCGAATATCGATATCGTCTATCTCAAATCAACCATGCCGAGTTGCTGATGGTTAACAAGTGAGTTCGTCGTTCTTTGGCATGAATATATCGTCGCTCAAGCATTTGTTTTTAGCCTAATTCAATCTCTTCAACAACATGTGTCATATCTCAACGCCGAGTGGGTCATCGATGGACATAGGCAAAACACTCTCCATGTATTTCACAGTTGCAGCACAACGGTGCTGGCTGACGCCCTGCAAATCCATGTGTAGAGGAATGCGAAGACGATGACATGTATGAATCCTCTTCACCGATCAAGCAGAAACATACTCATCGAAAGAGTGATAGCCTATAGGTCTATAGTAAAGGATTTGAGGGGTACGTTGAAGAACCTTGGTAAGCTCGTCTTTGTTGACGTGGATCGATTTTTCTCATCTTTTTTCTAATATCATCCTTTTGACACCCCAGACAATGGCGAACACAGCCAACCTTACGTGTGTGTACTCAAAGCAGACAGTCGTGGGTGAGTGAAAGGGTGGGACGAAGTACTGACCACGCATACCTCATAGGTTTCGTTCTCGGCGGTTCCAGCTGGTGCCCTTCGTCCTCGTCTGTCACGGCCGTTGCTGCCAGCTGCACATGCGCACAATCGCTATAAACCGAGTGGAACCATGTCCATCGATAGCCGGTGTAGATTTGCGAAGGCGATGAGCAGGAGAGAGGAGGATGATTCAGTTCGCTTCTCGAGGGAACTGCTACTTTTGGTCTTTTGAGTGTCAGCGAGGATATCCCGCTCGTTGTCAACTTATGCCATATGCTCTTTATTCTACTTCAATGTCTTCGTTAGGCCTCTTTTTCAATAGAATCATTTTTCTTTAAATTCGTGATTTTTCCATCCTCCGCGGTTCGAAGGTCCAAAAATATTTCAATATGTGAGTACGCTGTCCGGAACCACCGTTGCGAATATACCGATTAGTGTAAGTAATTTTATTTATGTATTAGAGAGTCTTATTTCACATCAATAAACCAACGATAGTTGAAAGATAGTAGGAATAAAATCGATTGATTGCCACATAAATACTTCGCTCACTGCACTACATTTCCATTCCCTCCTGCAAGTCCATCCTACGTAAATAGCTATCAATTGCCCGACGAGCGCGCCTGCTCTTCTTCGGCCAAACCTGGGAGAGAGATGACAAGCACTTCTTCCTACACACAAGGGGATGTGAAGAATAAAATACAATACCAGACGTATAGAATTTTATTCAAGGCTTGTTCCGCTGACCCTACCTACCTCATGCCGCTTAGTCATCCATCAAATTCCCTTATATGGGCTGCCGATGATCTCAACAGACCTGCCGACGATCTCTGTTGAAAGGAGCCAACAACATAGAGGCTCTGGCATTGGTGCTCACAAGCAAAGACACTATATAAGAATTCTGTGCATAGATACATGTAGCTTTCAGATGCGAGTCCTTTTACCAGAAGATCACAGACTTTGAATTGCGGTGCGTTAATCTAATCTAATCATGATCTTATCTTTGTGTCAATTGCAGAACTTATCCTTATGTGCCTTTATTGTAGTATTTTGTTGTAATATACCCCATTTACTTACCTCAGGCACCCGTTAGAATGTGTTAAAGCCCGAAATGCGTTGAAAAAACGCCTAAAATGAATATATTTACCTATATATAAATTTATTTTTTGTACTTGACCGCCAGACCCTCCCTACCTACGTCTGGTCCAGAATTTTAATCCCGACACCCCCTTGCCTACACATTGTCACCAGCGGTTCGTACCTCCCAGCTAATGGTAGAATGTGAGGCAGCAAGTCCAATAAGAAAAGATATAGTGGCCATTGTTGAGGCCGCTGTACATCTTTCACATCCACAGGCCACCACCTTTGTACTGGCTCACATTTGTCCTCGAAGTACTCACGCATGGGAACTACTCGGATATTATCGTAGCGGTAGGGCTTGCTGTTCCGCAATGCTTTTCGGATTCTCGTCAATTTCAAGCTGTAAGTCGGGTACCCAAATTTCCAAAAGCCTATCAGAGCCAGTCGGTTTCCTAAGGCAGGGGACCTGGGAACCATTTGACGCCAACGCCAGGGATGATCTCGCTTCTTGTGTCGATCACATTTAGCAATTCCATATATGCGACCCTCTTCTTGTCTGGCACGCCATTCGTCACATAGCAAGGCAAGACAAAAACTGGCCGAGTTTGCAAAGATCGTCTCCTTTTTGGTATCCCCAATGAGATCATGGCATATCTTGGCAATATCATCAAAGTATGGGTACGGGCTATCCCCATCCCCCAGCCATAAGACATAGAGTATACCGCTACCAAAAGCTCCGACATCCATAGCACTGAGATTGTGAGCAAAGTCGACATAGGAGAGTTTCCGAGGTAGACGGTAGCGCGGGTCATGTAGAAGGTGATAATATGTGAATATGAAATGAGCATTCCAATCGCCAGAGAAGTTGTCGTCCAACTCTGCGAATAGACATTTGCAGTACTGCCGAATTTGTTCCCAATACACGATCCTCATTGACTCGCACACATCCTTCTGAGCTACGGTTAGTCTTATTCCCTTCTACGGAAGAGATGATGCAAAACACCTACAACAGAATAAAGATATTGTAAGTAAGCCTCAATGAAGTCCCAGTCATTATCTGAGGATGGCCCCGGGGTTGATAAAAGCAAGGCTCTGAAGAACTTGAGCATAGGAAACTGCTGTGATTCTTGAAGAATGTCGAAGGAGACATAATCTATCCCAATAGTATCAGGCCTGTTGAGTTGGAACAAGACAGTTCTAATTGGCGTGCTCATAAATTTCGAGCAGAAGACATAGCCAATTTGTTGACCACAGTGTGCTTGTACCCAAAAATAAATTGTCAAATGAAGGTAGACTAGCCAAATTTACTGCCACACTCACTCGAAAAGATGGAAATCGTACGCGCAACATGAGATAACCGCGCTCTGTGCAAGTCCCGGTAGAGGTTCCCGGCTCGCTGGGGTTCGGACAGGAAGTCTGCTAAAGATTTGTGAAGGACCGTCACATCTCCATAGCAGGAAACTTTTACAATGGAGTGTAAATCCACATAGGACAGTACCCTAATTACGTAGTAATACGTACTGGCCCGGGTTACATTATAACCGAATGACACGGGCCTAGCCACCAGGGTTATTAATAACTATATACCCGAGAGACACGGTGTGGCCATCAGCTACTAGGTACCCGAGACTTACGAGCCCAGCCATCGTGGCTGGAAGCCTGCGCCACAGCCTGGCTGCCCCGGACCATAGTATAGTAGGTTCGGATCGTCCGGACAAGTAATGAGTCATGACTACGGAAGAGCCGATCTTAATTATTAGAGTTGTTTTTGGCAACTCCAAGTAACTCATAGGTGGAGCAATATTGTTGGTGGTGGATTTGGAGGAGCTGGTTTGTGTCTGGGGCTTGGGGACTGGCTCATTCATTACCGGGTGGTCTGGCATTGGAATGTCCTGAGGAGAGTCCTGTGCTTACTAGTAGCCCGGACGGGCCAGAATAAAGACTTTGTCAATCAAGCACAGCAATGTGCCTATTGAAGATATATTATCCAAGTCAGGTCACCAGCCTACCTCTTCTCTGATCAGAAGGCCTTGTTCAAAATATGTTACCCTCCCTGCCCCCTCTACCTGACCTATATGTTCATCTTCCAGCATCAAGTCTAATTCTGGATGACCCAGAAAATCCACCTTTGGACGACCCAGAAAGTACAATCTCTGGACGATCCAGAAAATCCAATCTTCGGACGATCCGGAAATCCAATCTTCGGATGACCCAGAAAATCCAATCTTCGGACGATCCGGAAAATCCAATCTTCGGACGACCCAGAAAATCCAATCTTCGGACGATCCGGAAAATCCAATCTTCGGACAATCCGCAAATCCAATCTTCGGACGACCCAGAAAATCCAATCTTCGGATGACCCAGACTATACACCTCCAGAACTTGAAGCACCAGATATTATCAACATCACTTCAAATTCCAACCATAGGCCTGCACTGAGAAATAACCAGGCCCTAGCTTGGCTAAAAAACAACCATGCCACAGAGTCAACATCACTTTGTCAGATTCCGAGCATTCTCCTGGGCCACAAAGCAACAACCACCCCATAGTCTCAGATCATGCAACAGACTTAGATACTCTAGATGAGGACCACACTACAGAGTTGGAAGGTCCTGATGCTGGTTTGGCTCAGCCAGTGGATGAGGAGAATTCATTGTCCAACAGTGATGAGAGCATAAACTTTGATGATTTGCTCGGGGACGGCAATAGTACCTATTCTGATTGGTATAAGAAGGTCATCCTATGCTCCAAAAATGTTTTTGTAAAACACCTGGCCAGCTCGCATCTTATGGACATTGGAATAGATAGTCTGGACGTGACAGGAACTTAAAGTAGATATATACATTTTTAGGCTGTACATCTTTTGTTTTTACTAAATATAATTGTTTACATTTGCTCAATCTGGGTACAAAATCTCAAGTTTTTCAATGACATTTCCTCTTGTATAAAAGGCCAAGCAAGCTTGGTTAACCTTAAAGCTTGCTGAATGAGGTAGAACATAACTGGCCATGCCTATTATGGTTTTGGAGGTATAAGCTAGTTTTATTTCTAGACTGGTTAGATGGAAAATGTCTTCTCTGTAAGGTCCAACACTTAGCAGGGTGTCCAAGGTTGAGTAAAATATACTATTGTCATAATGGAAAGGTGTTTGCTTGTTGCTGATTATATTGGTAACAGTATAAGATGATGGCCAATGTTGTAAGATTTCTTAAAAGTATGCTTGGTGATGTATTGTATGCGGTACTTGGCTGATTATGTCCAAGGTTTGACAGCCAGCATTTCAGAGTGTAGGTTGCATAACCTTAAGGACAGCACCAGCTATGGCAAACTTTGCTCTGTTGGCTTCTATCCATTGGATGGTTTTTGGATTTCTGAGACCTAGGGACACCTTCAGTTTGTTGGTTTGCTCACAAGACCATCAGTACCACTTTGCATAGGTGTGGGTGCCAAATATTGGCTGAAATTAAGTAACCTCATGTACCTGTTCAAACCACACTGGGTACAGAGTAAGATTTCCAGCCTTTAGCATGAATCCTCCTTGTTCTGTCCGAAGATCAATTATCTGGGTTGTTCAAAGATTGGATTTTCCGGATCGTCCGAAGATTGGATTTTCTGGGTCGTCCGAAGATTGGATTTTCCGGATCGTCCGAAGATTGGATTTTCTGGGTCATCCGAAGATTGGATTTCCGGATCGTCCGAAGATTGGATTTTCTGGATCGTCCAGAGATTGTACTTTCTGGGTCGTCCAAAGGTGGATTTTCTGGGTCATCCAGAATTAGACTTGATGCTGGAAGATGAACATATAGGTCAGGTAGAGGGGGCAGGGAGGGTAACATATTTTGAACAAGGCCTTCTGATCAGAGAAGAGGTAGGCTGGTGACCTGACTTGGATAATATATCTTCAATAGGCACATTGCTGTGCTTGATTGACAAAGTCTTTATTCTGGCCCGTCCGGGCTACTAGTAAGCACAGGACTCTCCTCAGGACATTCCAATGCCAGACCACCCGGTAATGAATGAGCCAGTCCCCAAGCCCCAGACACAAACCAGCTCCTCCAAATCCACCACCAACAATATTGCTCCACCTATGAGTTACTTGGAGTTGCCAAAAACAACTCTAATAATTAAGATCGGCTCTTCCGTAGTCATGACTCATTACTTGTCCGGACGATCCGAACCTACTATACTATGGTCCGGGGCAGCCAGGCTGTGGCGCAGGCTTCCAGCCACGATGGCTGGGCTCGTAAGTCTCGGGTACCTAGTAGCTGATGGCCACACCGTGTCTCTCGGGTATATAGTTATTAATAACCCTGGTGGCTAGGCCCGTGTCATTCGGTTATAATGTAACCCGGGCCAGTACGTATTACTACGTAATTAGGGTACTGTCCTATGTGGTAAATCTGCCAACATAACCTCCACAGTTTCCTGCTCTAACTGTAATATTGCTTCGATACCTCCAGCATTAGTGTTGCCGCGGTCGCGTTCTGAACCTCGGTTCGAACGCGAACGGTTTGTGAACTGGACGCTGGTCCGGTTTCTGACCGAGGCGTTCTCTTGAACCGAACGGGCGGTCAGGTTCCGCGTTCGCGAATTATGGATTAGCTGGTGAACGCGTCCAAATTTTTGGTGAACGTTCCCGAACGTGAACGCGAATTTGCCAAGCCATGCTGCTTCGTGCCGCTACGTGCCACCCAGCGGCCATTTTGTGCAAGTGAAAGTCATGCTGACCTAATGCCTACCCGTCTATGACACATTCAAAGTTCAATCACCACGGTCCTACCATTCATATCACAAAGTTCTGGTGACAGACATTCTATACAAGGATTATTTTATCGTGTATTTATGAATAAAAAGTCACTCTACTATTTAAATTAAGTCTTTCTTGTATTTTGTGCGAATTTTTCAGTTATTTATCTATTTAATATTGGCTTATGCTGCCTGCTCGCTCCAAAGTCGTTCGGTTACGGTTCGCGGCGCTCTGAACGCGAACCGAACGCAGTGAACGCGTCCAAGAAGCGTCCGGTCCAGGGTTCAAAAAATCTCGTGAACTGGACCTTTGGTCCGGTCTCCAGTTCACGCAATCTGGTCGCTGAACCGGACTGAACCGGACCGCGGCAACACTATCCAGCATAGCACTCTCCGTAGTACAACGCTGGGAACGCAAGAATATCCAAGACTATGGGCAGGTCTTCTGCTTTAGAAATAATTAGCCGGTAGAGCGCATCAAGCTCCGTGAAAGGGAGGTCCTTGAATGGTGGGTGAAGGTTGAAAATTGCATTGAGTCGCTGGTCAGGTCTATGCCTGGGGGATTCAAGGTATTTGACAACTGTAGCCGCATAGATGAACTGCCCCGATGATTTGTTGACTAAGGTATGCTTCATTTCAGGCGTAGGCCATAGATCCGGTAATGTGTGTTTGAACACATGTTCTTCCTTGATCTGTTTGAGTTTGTCTTCAAGATATATCCTGATATCTTCCCTGGCGACATAGTTGTAGTCGAGGAAGATATAGTGGAGGATAGGAGCCATGCGCGACAAGCTGAAAGCACTATTGAGATGGCTTTCCGGCCGACTGCACACAAGGAATCGAATGAGGCTCGTGGTATTAATTACTTCTTGCAAAGTAAGGACGAGATCACGTTGACTGTTGACGGCGATGCATTCGTCAAGCCCGTCGATGATGATAAGGCGAGGTGTTATGCTCGAAGTGGCAGAATGATTGCCAAGGACCATTGAAAGGGGGCGAACAATGAGGGTAGCAAATTGGGTACTGATCGAACGACCGAAAACCAATGGATCATCCTCAATCAAAGTGGATACCGTTGATGAGACTCGCGAACGGCTGACCGTATAATTTTGCGATTTGTTATGATATTAACACTTCGCGAACTTGTATATCGGGCTACCGACGAGGTCTACTCTAAGAATAAGACTAAGTACTACAAACCATCGCAAGTAGTATCTATTACTAGAGTGGCTAAGTACGGGATACTCGCTGAGGCCTTTCGTAAACCATAACAAGCTGGTGTGAACAAGAGTACTTGGGTTACCGTTCTCGAACCAAGGGTTCATAACCCACAAGACTAGTTTCGACCGGTGGAAACACGGGGATCGGCCGAGGTGAACGTATAGAGCCTTCACAAACGGGGATGTACAAATAAGGCAATAGCGGATCAGTTCGTGATCGACCCATAAAGGGTGCGAGCATCGATCGGACGTCGATCATAGAACCTTCCTCGATCAAAGAACCTCTCGGCTAGTGCGGAAAGGCATTTAGGCGCGCGCTATGGGTCCAGACAGACCTCTCGGCCGCTCGGAGGGCACTTACGAACCTGTTATGAGGCCATCGGATACGACGGTACCGGTGCCTCTGACGCAAGCCATGGTTCGGAGCCAATCATATTCCAAGGACTTAACGGATGACTCACGCCGACGGGCGTTCACAACCGACTATGCTTACTATTCAGGAACCCCCACGTTCCTGCTCACTAATCCACCTCCCTAACCGAGGTCTTGCTCATAAAATACCATTATTGCGTGCGATTGCGTGCTCACCTTCTAGTCACATGTACCATATCCCTAGCAGTATAAAAGCAGCCCTGTATCGTAGATAGAAATCAAGCTTTTTGGCACACATTTATCGGGTGAACTAGCGGGTTCGTGAACGCACCTATCCTGTGTACAGTCATTAAGACTTCGGGACCGTTCAATAGACATATCTTCGTGATTTGCCTTATCTTCGGATTTGACATAAGTCTTGGACACAAAGGAAACGCTTTTACAAGCAAAAAGGATCTGAGACTATTTTGAGTGCGCCTAACGGGTTCGTGAAGCGTTTCTTATTTTTGGAGTAAGGCTTGATACTTGGGAGTGACTCAGTGTTTTGGTGGCACTAGTGTTCACAATCGTCCCACAAGTCTTTGGAGCATAGGTTTTGGTGGCCTATTGGAGTCTTGGAGTTTCTTTTGTTTGTTTTTGGAGTTTCTAGAGTTTCTTGCCTTGGAGTCGAAGTTAGAAGTTTGTGCGCATAAGCAGAAGCGTGTTAGAGAACCAAGTACCCATCTTTGAGAGACTTAGTGTGAAACACTTGGTCGAGGACAAGGTCTTGCGAGTTCGTGAACCCGTCGATATCATAAAACTATATCCCTCTCCGATAAAAATACAAATAAGACTAGTTCTACTAGTTGATAAAGTGTTTTCTATCGGGCGTCTAAGGATCCTACTACACGTTCGCGAACCTACCTACAAGTTTTTGTTGGGTTTGTTTGTGTTGGTGTGTTTGTGTGGTTTCTAGGCGTAACAAGAACGAAGCACTTCATCTGGAGCCCACCGCGAGGGGGGGTTGATTTCAGATAGGTTCTAGATATCAAAAGACTAAATCTAAGGCCATAGTGTCGGAGATTAGAACGGAAAATTTTGGAAAAACCATATAAAATTTAAAAATTGCGAACAAAGGCAAACAGCCCGCGTTTTCTAAAAACCCAAAAACATCTACCATTAATTCATCGCTCGGTGCGACTACGAGTGGTCAGAAGGGGTCATCTGGTCGACAGACGAACAACTCAAAGAGTGCGGGAACTGAGGTCTTAACGGAATTCTCGAAAAGAGCTAAGTCAGCTCCAGTACCAGAAACACCGAACCGACCCGAGGTTATACGCCCTGAGTGGTTTCAGACAGCGAGAGACGATTCCTTTGATTCGCGAGCAGACACATCGTTTCGTGATCTTTTAATAAAATCTATTGGACTTACGCTCGACGAGCCAGTTCACGAGCCCGAACAAACGCATTCACCAGAACCAGGGGAGCCGGAACCAGCAGAAGACAACTCAGAAATGGGAGCCCCACTGCCTGGAACCAAAGATGCACCGAAGTTCGACGAGAAGGAGCCATTAGAGTTGATGCGCTTCTTTGAAAGGATGGAGGATTTGTTCGAAAACCATCCAACGCAGTTCGCGACGGATAAACAAAAAATTCAGGCACTTGGCAAATATGCCTCTGCTAGAACCGAGATGGAATGGAGGGCATTTGATACCTACTCCAAGGAGAAATATGAAGATTATAAACGCGACATCCTGGACAGTTACCCAGAGGCTCGTAAACTAGAGAGAGGTTCCCTTGATACATTGCAGACCATTTGTGACAGTTACCGAAGGAACCCAATCGCTAGTGATGACCTTCCAGGATTAGCAGGATTAATCAGAGCATTTCGCGCCGAGGCAAAGAAGTTATTGAAGGAACCTCCACTAGTTTCAAATCGCGATCTGGTAGACAGATTTGTGAGGTGTTTGACCGAGGACTTTCAAGTCCAAATTGATGCTCGTCTTGGGCTTATGACCTTCGCGAAAGATAAGCTGGCAAAGAGTGCAGAAGCGCCTGCGGCTGGGGCTGCTAAGGGAACCCATGTGCGGCCTGAGGATCTCTACCAACTGGACGATGTAATCGAAACCGCCCAGAACGTAGCAGAGACGTCAAGGAAAGGCACACTAATGGATTACTCGCGCAGTACTGGTGGTAGGAGCTACCAAACGCGTGAACTTGTTCCTGATCGACCGGGTTCCGAAGCCTTGGTCAAGATGGAAGAAAAGATCGCGATGCTCACGGACACTTTGATCAATGCTGAGAAGAGGCAGACGCAGCGGGATCAACAGCTGCAGGAATTACAGAAGAACATAGCATCTATGAAGCAGACCCTGGTCGCGAACCAACAAGTCGCTCCTGCTATGCCTTATGCACCTGCACCTATGCCTTATCCGCAATACCAGCAACGCCTACCGAGGAATCCAGGTTTTGGAACTCAGGGGAATGGCTGCTTCTATTGTCAGGAAACGGGACATATGCTAAACAGCTGCCCACATGCGCTGAAGCACTTGGACGCAAAATGGATCATTAAAAATGAGGAAGGTCGAATCAGGCTACCTAATGGTGGTCAGGTACCTAATAACGTCGGAGGATCTATGAAGGAAACCGTAGAACAGTTACACAAGAAGCGGCCTGGTATAATACCAGCTGCTAAGGTTCCTTCTGCTGCTGGGTTCTATCAAGATTCAGATGAAAGCCCTCTTGTCCAAGCCCACTATCAGTTAGCGAACGATTATAACCTCACCAGTAACTTGATGCATCTGGTTCGCGAATATGGTGCTGACGCGGTTGAGCGAATTTTGCGCAATGAAGCCCAGTCACCGGCTTATGACCCTGATCCGGTCATGGGTTTTCCGTAAGTTCGAGGAAGGGGCCTCCTTCGTCGAGTAGGCCGAAGACTCGACAAAGCACTAGAGCCCCGGAGAGCCGAAAGGAAGCCAGATTCGACCAGAATCCAGTTACTGAAGAGATTGAAGCGGAGAGTGAAGACGATAAAGAGGATCACCCTGTTCGGGAATCCTCAGCAAAGAAAAATAAAAAGTCCGACGAACCTAGCGTTTCTGAGGCACCAAAAAGAGCAGTGGAATTACCATATGTAGCGGTACCTCCGTTACCATATGTGGCAAGACCGACAACTGACGCCAGGACAGTTCGCGAAGATGTTTCGCGACCTGGGCCAAGCTATAGAACCAGAGCTCCTGTAGAGGAAGGCGCGGATCCTGAAGCAGTTCTTGAAGAGATTATGGACATGTCCGTCTCTGTACCATTAAAGAACCTGTTAGGAAACGCACCCAATATAAGGGAAGCTCTCAAGAAGAATATATCGAAAACCCGTAAGCCTGTGACTAAGGAACCGGTAGTCTCGACCTTCTTGTTGGCTGGACCAGATAACGAACACGCCTTGGATCCGGAATATAAGGTTGGGGGGGACCCCTTCCTACAGTTCCACCAGGCTGGGAGTGAAGTCCCTACGTCGTTGTATACGGGACGAGAGTCTGAGAAACTTCGCTCTGTATTCCCAAAGATAAATGGTGTTGATAAAGAGGAAGCTATTATGGATAGCGGTTCGCAAATCGTATCTATGGCCGAATCGGTTGCAACTAAGATGGGTCTCTTTTGGGATCCTCAGATAACCATTAATATGCAGAGCGCAAACAAGAGTATTGATAGAACATTAGGTTTAGCAAAGAATGTGCCTTTCCAGTTTGGTGAAGTCACAGTCTACCTACAAGTTCACATACTTCGCAATCCTGCTTATACTATTCTTTTGGGACGGACCTTTGACACTATGTGCAGGAGCAACATCCAGAATGAGCCAGATGGTTCCGCAATTGTCACAATTGAGGATCCGAACTCAGGAAAGAAGGTTGTGATACCCACCTATGAGAGAGGAAAAGTTCCTCGACCCGCTGAAACTAAAGAGAAAGCGGAGGCTTTTTGAAAAACCTCGAGGACGAAGTCCGACAGAACCTTCTAAATGAGGTTCAAGAGGACCAAGGAGAGGTGGCCGTCGTTTTTGAACTGAATCATGAGACGAAAGAATTGAGTGTCCTAAGTTATGCTGTCGCGCCTGAACACACCTTTTCGAAGGCTGAGGTTCGTGACGCATTCTTATCACAAGCAATGTACGATGAAAAGGTTTCTAATAGGGATCGCGAAGACTTGACTGCTTACTACCAACACTACTACGAGAGTAATGGAAAGCATAAGGTTCGTGAACGCCCTACGGCAAGTGTTTTCATGGGAAAGAAGAAGTATAAACCTGTGGCTCAAAAAGTCAGACCTGTTTATACCGACCTTCCTGATGAATACAGAATAGTCCGAGAAATCAAAGGGGACCCATTAAAGGATATGCCGGCTCTTAATCCACATCCTCCGGAGTTCACGCCCACTGGCAGGTACACTCAGGAACGAAAGGATGCTATGGATAAGGTTCATAAAGGAGATTTCTTGTGGGATGAGGAACGGAAGCTCGTGCACCATGTAATTATGATGCAGAACGAAGCTTTCGCCTGGGAAGATAGTGAACGAGGGCATTTTAAGGAAGAATATTTTCCTCCTGTAAAAATCCCTACTATTCCACACACTCCCTGGGTATACAAAAATATTCCAATTCCACCGGGACTGTACGATGAGGTTTGCAAGATTATTAAGTCTAAACAAGCCTCAGGCGTTTACGAAGCATCTAATTCACCATACCGGTCAAGGTGGTTCACAGTCCTGAAGAAAGATGGGAAGAGTTTACGAATTGTACATAGCTTGGAGCCTTTGAATGCGGTCACTATCGCCCACTCAGGTCTTCCACCAGCTACGGAAACGCTAGCCATGCACTTTGTGGACGCGCCTGCGGTGCCATCTTTGATCTTTATGTTGGATACGACGAGAGGAGGATTCATGAACACTATCGCGATTTAACTACTTTCCAAACTCCCTTTGGAGCCATGAGGCTGGTTACTTTACCGATGGGTTGGACCAACTCCGTGCCTATCTTCCATGACGATGTGACCTACATTTTACAAGAAGAAATCCCTGAGTTCACAATCCCTTATATTGATGATGTCGCTTGTAGGGGACCTCCTACGCGATATCAGGGGGGGATGGGACTTATGAAGTGCTAGCAGAGAATCCTAAGATCAGACGCTTCGTGTGGGAACACATGATAAATGTGAACCGGCTTTTACAGCGCATGAAGTACGCTGGAGGGACATTCTCAGGATATAAATCCACGCTTTGTGCTGCGGAAATTGTTGTAGTAGGACACCTGTGTTCATGGGAGGGTCGTAAACCAACTGAAGAACGTGTAAGAGTGATTATGGACTGGGAAGAATGCAATTCGTTAACCGATATCCGGTCTTTCTTGGGAGTAACAGGAGTGTTACGAGCCTATATTCCTGGCTATGCAGAAAAGGCGCACCATTTACAAAAGCTCTGTCGCAAAGAGATGACTTTGTGTGGGACCTAAGCAGATTGAAAGCATGGCTAAGGTTAAAGAAGGGGTTAAGAACGCGAAGGCCTTAAGGCCCATAGACTATGATAACCAGGGAGCCGTTGTACTGGCAGTAGACACATCCTACATTGCAGTTGGATACTACATTTACCAGGAGGATATCAACGACCCTAAGATTCATTACTATGCGAAATTCGGTTCAATAACCCTGAATGAAACTGAGGCTCGCTATTCACAACCAAAACGGGAACTTTACGGGCTAAAACGGGCACTAGAGGAAAATCGCATGTATCTAATTGGCTGTCGAAAGCTTATTGTTGAGACAGACGCTAAGTACATCGACGGAATGCTCAGGAACCCAGATATGATGCCAAACGCCACTATAAATCGATGGATAGAGCAGGTTCAACTTTACCACTTTACCCTTAGACACAAGGCAGGCAAAATGTTCGGTCCTGACGGCCTTTCTAGACGGCCTAGACAGCCTAATGATCCTGATCCCATAACGGACTCTGAGGATGTTGATGACTGGGAACTTCCACCTACGGAACTGTTTGACGAAAAGGAGCCGCAACCGTTGGATGTCAAGGAGTTTGCAAACGAAATTGACAATAGATCCGGGTTCTGGCAAACCTTAGTAGACAAAGGTATAGATAGTGGACCCACTGTTGCGGATGTCGATTGTCTAGCAGAACCACTGACATATCTGCCTTCGTGAACAAGATCGATCGAGGACAAGGAACCTTAGAGGGTGTCGCATACTCTGTGAATGATCTGGCAGAAGAGTTAGCACAAGCTGACCGCCTCAGACTACACGAGATTGAAGCTCTAAACCAGTACATGGTAGATAAACAAGACTACTTGGACGAAGGACAGGCAGCTTATCTTGAGCAGTTCGTGAACACATTAGTCTTGCCGGATGAGGAGTTCCATGCTAAGTCGCGACCGTACCCAGAGGAACATAGGACTGAGACTGCCAAGAGCAGGATCGTCTGATGCCTTTGGTTCGTGAATGGTTTAAGGACAAATCTTTCCGACCTTCTGACATGACCAATAAAGAGTACACCAACTTCCTAAGGCATGCCCGTCGATTCTTACTCTTTGAAGGACGGCTCTATCTCCGCAGTTATGGTTCTGAGCACAGACTGTTTGTAGCAAAAGATAAGCGGGATGTACATGCTAGCTGCGGCTCACGATCATGTAGGGCATAGAGGTTTTTATGCTACGAACCAACTGCTAACCAAGCGGTTCTGGTGGCCAGAGATGGAGCGCGACGTGAACTGGTATGTTAAGACTTGTCATGTCTGTCAGGAACGACAGTTGACAATGATTAAGATCAGACCTACCATGACCCACACGCCCTCTCTGTTCCAGACCCTTCACGCAGACTGCATGCAAATGAGTCCGGCATCTAATGGGTGTTCTCACATTGCCACGGTCGCGATGCGCTATCGAAGTGGCCTGAAGCGCGGGCGCTTAAGAATGAAAACGCTCGCGCACTGGGACAATGGCTTTGGGAAGACATCATTGCCGATGGGGCATTGCATAGGTCGAAATTGTTACGGACAATGGACCGGCTTTAAGGCAGCAGCTAAATGGATTGAGGACAAATACGGAATAACGGGCATCAGGATTTCACCCTACAATTCCAAAGCCAACGGTGTTATCGAACGACCTCATTGGGATATCAGACAAATGCTATACAAAATGTTAGGCGCTGTGAACGTGTCAAAGTGGTTTTGGTTTTTGACCTATGTTCTTTGGGCAGATAGAGTAACAGTTCGTAAACGAATGGGGTGCTCGCCGTTCTTCATGGTCACTGGTGCGGAACCGACCCTACCACTAGACTTGAAGGAAGCAACTTGGTTAGTTAAGGTTCCGGATAGAATCTTGACTGATGAAGAACTTCTAGCACTTCGCGCACTCGCCCTAGCAAAGCATCGAACCCATGTGGAAAAGATGAGGCTCCGTATGGATGAGGAAAAGTATGAACGCTTGTTGAAATATGAGCAAGACTATAAGGCCGTCATAAAGGACTACAACTTCGTGCCTGGTGACTTGGTTCTCATACGCAATACGCAGATAGAGAAGAGTCTAGACAAGAAGTTAAAACCTCGATATCTAGGCCCTATGGTGGTTGTTCGCCGAACACAAGGCGGTTCGTACATTGTAGCAGAATTAAACGGTGCGGTTTTGCAGTCAAAAATTGGGGCCTTCAGAGTAATACCCTACTATGCCAGAGAGAAACTCAGCATTGGGGACGGTATCCTGAAACTCATAGACACCACAAAAAGGGCTTAGATAAAATTGAGCTCCAAGACGAAGATCTCGTTGTGGCAGATCCAGTTCTGGACAAGGTTCACATAGAGCTGTCTGATTCCGACGAGGATTGAGAGTCAAAAGCGATTTATTGCGATTCACGAACTACTTAAGTTGAACTACGCTACTTCTAGTCAGTAC